>CP141156.1:22505000-25005000 GCA_035233585.1 Antiaris toxicaria
ATATGAAATTGTTGGAAAAAAATTGCCAAAAGGTCCCTCGCTTTTGCCTACAAATAGGCTTCAAAATTTATTCAAAAAAATAGAGAAAAGTGGAAAAACTTTTGCCAAATTTTTTGCAGCCAAAATCCATGGGTCTTCTCCCCTTTTTAAGCCAAAATTTATCAAAAATTCATGCCAAAATTTGCTTCCAATCCAAGCTTAAGCATCAAGTGATCAATTGGAAGAGGTAAGCCACAATTTTGAAGCTTTCTTATTGAAATTTTTCAAAAAGATCCATGGCTATTGATGTGGAAAAATAGTGAGAAATTTGATGTTTTGATGATGATTATTGATTGGTTTGGTATTTTAGAGTTTGTAGCATGAATTATGTTTAAGAAACAAGCAAAAATTTATGAATTGTGTTTTCATGCTAAAATCCATAGGTGATAAATACTAGAAAGTAGAAAAATTTTAGTGTTGATCAATGATTAGAAATGTTGATAAAAACCTGAGGAAAGTAAACAAAATTTTCTATGTGAATTAGCATGAAAAATCTGTGGCTAATGCAAGGGTTAGAATTAAAATTTTGTTAGGGTTTTAATGTTGATTTGAACATTTGAAAACCTAAGAATAATATGTGATAATTGCTTATGGTGATGAAAAATATTTGGTGTTGATTATCATAGGAAACCAAGGATATGTTGAGAAAAATTGGATGATGTGTGTTGAGTTTTGAATATTGGTTAATATAGAAAATTTTTACACAAAATTTGGTAACTTTGTATAAAATAGGCCTCTGATATAGTACGTGGCAGTATAAAGGTTTTAAGGCGTACCGAATGCTGGGGAAACCTAAAAATACAAGCGGAAATGCTGTCGAAATTTCTAAAATGGCATAAGGGCATTTCGGGAAATGAAGGGTAAAAATATTAGACTCGGAAAGGAAACCAAGACCCCTCGGTGGGTTAGGATTGAAAATGGAAAACCAACCAATAGGGAATAGTAAACCGACCCTTAATGGCTAAAATGCCTAAAACGGGAAAAAAAATTTCATGTTAGGTGTATTTTAGGAAACAAGGGGGAAAGATTAGATCGGGATAGGAAACCAGAGCCTCTCAAGGACTGGGGGTCGGGGACGGGATGAAAAACATTTTAGAAGTAGCAAAATGCCCATTTGAGGGTCTGAAATGCTAGAAAAACGAGAAACGACCCTAGGTAACGGATGAATAGTAATCAAGGGTTGCAAAATGGATAATTGAGATTTTGTAGCGTATAAAGTGGGAAAATGATACAGAAGCCTAGGGAATATTATTTTAAGATATTTGAGCTTAGAAAACTTGAGAAAAAAGATAGAACGAAATAGTTACAGTCTTGAGACCCGTCAGGGGCAAATTGGTCATTTTGACCAAAACTTTTCGAAAGGCTCGGAAAGGACCGTAAAGGATTTAGACTGACTTAAATAAAATTCTAGGACTCAAAATAAAGATTTTAAAGTTAAAAATCTAGAGTTTTAAATAGTACACGGGCGTGTATGTTGAAACACGGCTGTGTACGTTGAAACACGACCGAGTAAAGCAAACCTGAGAGGTACACGAGCAGGGACACAGGCGTTTTTCAGACCGTGTACCACATAAAAGTTAAATTCTGTTATAAAATTTATCACAAAATAAATATATTCAAAGTGATAATTAATAAAAGGTATTAACAGACAATACTATGTCTGTAGTAACCCAAACTAGAGATAAAACTGCGGAGGAGTTCCAGAAGTGGACATTATCACAGTAGTGGTAAGTTTAAGCATTTTCATGTCTGCAACATGAAATACTGTATTACTTTGTTATGTACTTGTTGTACATTAGGTATCAAGTCCTATGGATATTTGGGGATTAGTTAGTATAACATGTCCCACAAAATAAAAGGAAAAGAACATTTAAGGCCTACGGGCGATGGAGGTTAGTGACCTTGAGGTGACGATTAATGTCACTTGGTCAGAATTATAATTAAAAGATGGTAATAAAACCATTTAAGGCATACCGCGTCTCCAACATTGTGATGGAGGTTTTTCAGATCCTATAGGGACACAATAAGGGCTGGAGTGGAAGAAGCTATAAGGTCACTCCTTAGGACCCCCAGTCAGCGCGCAAGATAAACAATTGGTACTGCCATAAAGAGCTCAACACTAAATAGAGAGAATAGTCAATAATATGACCAAAGCCATAATTGAGCATAATCGACACTAACACTAAGTGTAGTGTTTTCGGTTAGGGTGATTTGAATAGTAACCGGTTATAGTAATGTGAATAGTAATCGGTTAAGGTAATGTGAATAGTACCGTTAGAGTAATGTGAATAGTAATTAGTTATGGTAACAATTACTATTCATCGATCAAGGGTCAAAGTCACTATTCATAGATGAATAGTACTGTTCATAAGAAATTGTAATTTTATTGTTTTTGAATCTATGTGATTCTTATTAAGTATATTTGAATTTATTGAGCCTATTACCTCATTAGTTTTTTCATGTTACAGGTAAGAAACCTGTCCAGTAGACTAATGGACGGCGGCAGGATGAGCGCATGTTAATGGGATAGGGAGTCCACCGTGGATTTCGGTCCTGCTACCAATCTTCCACTGAGTGATGAGTTAGTGAATTGAAGAGAATGTGTTTTGAAAAATATAGTATATATATTGTATGTTGTACATTGTGTTGAACTCAAAATGACAACTAAAAAATTAGTATGATATTTTATATGGCTTTCGTACTTGGTCTTCTTATAAAGAAAATATGCATACAAAAGAAAAAAAAATTTGTGAGAAATTTTAGGCCTTGAAAAAAATAAGAGTTGAGAGAAAAGGAGTTTTAAATGGCGATCCGGATTCGACACATGAGCTGTCTTGGTCGGCAACAGAGTCGGTTCATGACAGTTTCGTGTGGTTGGATTTGTGGGCACCACAGGTTGGTATCAGAGCGGTTGACCATATCCTTATTGGCACGAAACACGACTTACTCGTCAAACTAAGTAAGTTAGCTTTCTTTAAGACTAGTTAACTTTTCGTTTATTCGAGGTTATATATTTTTGTAGGACATACGATGACTAGACCACCTTATATAAGACCTCACCCATACCGACCGAGAGGACCAATCCAGGGATAGGCTAGGCCCATGGTTAGACCGTCGATGATTCATCGAGCAGTACATAGATCACTGATGCCTGAGCCACCAGTGCCGAGGACAGTAGCACCGGCACTGGTAAAAGCACCACCTCTTCGACTGGTTGTAAATCCACCAGTAGCAGTAGATATTCCAATGGTGGGAGATCGAGCTTGTATGGGAGCTAGAGTATCAGTACGAGCAGTACACACTTTCAGAGGTAGTCATCCACCTACATTCGAGGGAGGTCAACAGGGGATCTCTACTCGAGACTGGCTACATCACGTAGACATAATCATGCACCAGTGCAACATAGATGAGGACTACTGGGTCCTGATGACAGTTGGCACATTCCATGAGGATGCATGGTTGTATTGGGAGTACTGCGATCAGGAGATGCTGTTAGCACTTGATTGGGCTAAGTTTTGCCAAATCATGATGCAGCAATTTCCACAGAAGAGTTCAGCACCAGTTTCAGACCCTCCCAAGAGTAGGATAGTGATGCCGTCACTGACTATGCCCAAGTATACAGATGTCAGAGATTTTGTTCTTCGGGCAAAGAGACAACAAATGATGCTAAGTGATACTATATTCACTTATGCAGTCCGATTTCAGGATAATGTTGTGGGGACATGTCCTATGTCTAACCTCACAGATGAGGATTTTTTTGACATATTTTGGAAGGGGCTTGCTATTGATCTACGACAGAAGGTAACCACTTTACACCCTACTACTTTACGTGAGTTTATAGTTACTGTAGCCAAAGTAGAGGAAGAGATGATAATGGAGTGCATGGAGTGCAAGAGGCGTGAACAGTTGCTACAGGAAGCCATGTTAGATCGCCTGTACGGATTTGGATCGATGGCAAATGACCATGAGGCTGGTCCATTAAGGCAATGAGAGGGTACGGGTCTAGCTGAAGGATCGACGCCATCCGAGGTCAGAAACGATACAGATGAAGATGAAATGGATCCAGTTAAATTTTTGACAATTCCGGATCAACCGCAATTGAGAGACTAGACGTAGAAACATATGTGATGTATAAATGTATATATATCTGTATATGTGCATATATGACTGCATTGAAAGGTTATTTTGAGGAAAGCCTTCAAACTGACGTGTATATGGAAAATTTTGAAATGAAATGACAACCATATTTTGACAGGTTCAATGAATGAAATGTTGAAATTATGAGATGATTAAAACTATTTTTACTTCTATTGTAAAAATATGTTTGTAAAAAAAATTTTAACAATTGATTTTCATGCGATTATAGGAAATAGAAAAGATGGTGAATCTGTGAAACCTACAAAATATAAGAGGATGTCCAGTCCTGTCAGAAAGAGTGGATAAGTTGGAAACTCTAATAGAAGCCTAAATGAGAGAAAATACTAAGTTAAGACAAAGACTCGAGCAAATGGAGCAAAGATAAGGCCAAGAAGAAGGCCAAAATCAGCAAATGGCTACACCTAAACCAAAAGTGCTACCAATAGTACCAGAAGAAGTAATAGAACCCCAACCGTAACCTCGGGTCAACCACGAGCCACTATATGAAAGATTCCGACGAATGAAGCCGCCGGAGTTCACGGGTTCCACAAACCCGTTAGAGGCAAAAGAATGGTTATCCTCACTCCATATGATATTGGAATTTATGGAGTTGAATGGCCAAGAAAGGATTAGGTGCGCGTCCTTTGTTCTGAAGAAGGATGCAAGGTTTTGGTGGGAGTCAGCCAAGTTGAGAAGGAACATGTATACAATGTCATGGATAGATTTCCTGGAGGAATTTAATCAGAAGTATTATAATCCCACACTATTGCGACCTAAACAAAGAGCATTTACAGAATTAAAGCAGGGGGACATGCCAGTAATCGAAGTCTGTAGCAAGTTCGACCAGTTATCCCGACTTTGCCCATATACTGTCTCCACCGAGAGGGAAAAAATCCAGAAGATGCTGGGAATGTTCTGTCCTGAAATCTCAGCATTGGTGGACAGTGGATTGACGTCACCCACTACTTTATCCGATTGTGTAAGTAGAGCATTGGGGGCTGAATATTATTTGGTTCGACAGAAGGAGGAAAAAGAGCAGATTTGGGATGCTAAGAAGAAGGAAAAGGTCTTGGCCAAAGCTATACAAGTTGGATCCCAGGTCGGACAGAGCAGTAAGCAGAAACAGAACACTATGGCCAGACAAGCAAATACATCTTGTAGGAAAATAAATCATTAAAAACGTATCAGAGTGGCGCAGCGGAACAATAAAATTTTTTAGATCGTTAAATATCTCATGATGCCATATACAATAAACCAACAACAATTAAATCTCATTCCTCAAGGACGCCAATCTGCAGGAGGAGAATGACCAAAGGGCTTCAACCAACTAGGCTTCTCTATTATTCTCCAATTCCTGAATGGCTGAGTGTGTAGGCACTCTGAACCTCGATCGGTATGCTAGCACTGCTAGTCTTCTTCCGACCACCTTGATCTCTAAAGAACTTATTGTCACGGTGAGTTGTGGAACAATAAGCTTGCTCACCTGAGAGTCTATGGTCTGAGAGAACTAGAGTGGTAGGGCCTCTATTTATAGACTTGCATGAGGTGATTATCTGAATTCGAATTGGATTAAGAGAAGATATTCTCCCTTATCCACAACCATAAAATCCGAAATTATCCAAGGGAAAATCCCAACAAATTTCAACCATTATTGAAGATTTTCCAATCCAAATTCAAACAAGATTTTAACATGAAACTTATCTCCCTTTTTCAACCAAAAAATCTGGATAAACAAGGGGAAAATCCTCACAAAAATTTCGGCCACTTTTTGATAAGGAAGAATCAAAAATTCACTAGGATTTTCAACCTTGAATCTTATCTCACCCTTATCCAAAATAACCGAAAATCTCCTAGGAGATCTTCCTCAAATTTTCAACCATAATCAGGGAGGAGAGAATCCAAATTCAACTGGGATAGAAATTTAAATTTTTCCTTAAACCTTATCCATAAAAAAATCCAAAAATTCATTGAGGATAATCCTCAAAATTTCATTCATATTTGGTTAGGATTTCGATTCAAAATTCAAGTAGGATTCTAACAAGATTTTTCTCTCCATATCCAACTCAAATTCGAATTTCATTCCTTATGGATTTTCCAGAACAAATTCGAATCCTACTTGGACTGTGATTCAAAATTTGAATTTCAAATTTCAAATTTAAATTTCAAATTCAAATTTCAAATTCAAATTTCAAATTCAAAATTCAAATTTCAAATTTCAAAATTCAAATTTCAAAATCCACAAAACAATTGTATTTCAAATTCTTGTTCTTATGGATAATTTTCTACAATTCCAATCTAATCTCAAATAAAATTATGGCAACTTTATTTAGAGTTCGAATAATTGTGTACTCTATTATCCAAAACAAAATCTGAATCTAACCGGTGAGAATCTTGTCGACCATCCTAATCCTATGTCAACACCATCCATGCATAATAAACCAGCCAATAGCATACACAAATCAAATTTGCCAACGTTAAGGAATTATGTGGAGCTAGTAGAGAGACTAATTAGACATATATAATCGGGCTCCCGCAAATCCATATGATCATCATTCTTTACCGAACAACTCAATCATATGATCACTAATTTCAGAGTCACACCACTATAAACCTGAAACTGAACTCCCAATTATATACCGTATGACGTAAGCCTGTGACAAGCTATCGTCCAATGACCTTGTCATATATGCAGAACCCTCATATGATATCCATGATCAGCCTTAGGCCAAAGTCTGTTTAATCCTACTGATCAGGCTATCTTAAAGATCCATTATACTACCGAATAAAGAAAATGATTATTCACCATATATGAATAAGAAGTCATCCGCTCGGCAGACGACCCAAGACCTTGTCCATTTTCACATTCAGTATAATGCCTTTAGGAGGATACCCTTAACTCCTCATTAGAGCTATGATTCCGATATCTGTAAACGAATCCTTCATCATATACAAGTCATGCACCCAACGAACCGGTCTATAAGCTTACTACCTCTGAGATGCTTTAGCCATTGGAACATCAAAGTACACAAGTCATATACATGAAGCTGTCCATTTACTCAGGATTAAGGTTACTGCACAATGAACGTCAAAAGCAGGTCGATCCACTCAAAGCGGACTTTGTAGATCAATCATGCTTTAGTCCCGGTCTAATATGTCACCGCCAAGCAACATATCTATGTCTCTATTTGGGAGTCCAGCTCCAGACAGTCAAGACAAACTGTCCCCTCCAAGGCTTTAGACAACATAATAGTCTTAACATGAGTTAGATGCTTGGTCTAACCCCATAGACTACAGACCATAGTTTAGACCACTTACTTTAGAACATTGCCTTCTCGCATACAAAAGTCCATTGCATGCAACGTTCTAACAGTTTAACACAAGCAGTCAGGGAGCTATATTTGCTTTCATTTACTTTAACATGTAAATAAAATGAGCATAGATAGCAATGTAATGAATAACCTCTATATATAATTTTATTATCCAATTCAAAATAAATACATCAAAATGTCTCTAATGCTTAGGGCATTTCCTAACACATCTGGCCAACAGTCATCGGGCAAAAAAAAAAAAAAAAGGAATAATTCTGAAAATATGAGCTAGTAGCGGAGGTTGAACAACAATACTGGCCCTATTGTTCGAGACTGTGTGATCTGCGATAAAAGATATGCAGGCAGATGAAGATTTTCCCAAACACTTGTTTTCAGTGTCGAAAAGATGGCCATTTTGCTAGAAACTATCCAGAAAATAGGCAAAATGTGCAAGGTTCGTCTCAGTCACAACAGCAACATTCCCAGGCACATTCAATACAGGCTAAGGCTGAAGGTTCATCCCATTCTGAGAGGAAGGAAAGATCAAAATGCTTGCCCTATGCAGATGCTCGAATGATAGTGTACACCAAGGAAGATGCTGAAGCAGGGACGTCCAATGTAGTGACAGGTCAGTTTTCTGTCGCTAATCATTTGGCGTCTGTCTTATTTGATTCTGGAGCTATGCATTCTTTCATTTCATACCAATTTGTGAATAGGATAGGATATCCTAAAGACAATATGGGTATGACATTTAGAACCGCACTACCCTCGGGGGAAGTCTTGATGTCCAATTATTGTTTACCTCATGTATCAATAATTGTGGCAAATAGGAAGTTGTATGCAGAATTGATCGTGATGGAGCTTGCCTATGATGATGTGATACTAGGAATGGATTTCCTAGGGAAGTATCAAGTCACGATCGATTGTCAAAAGTGAAAGATAAGGTTCCAATCCGACCAGGAAGATGGATTTGAATACATTGATATGTCATGCAAATCGAGGAAGATAATAATCAACTCGATGAAAGCGAGGAGGCTAATGTCGAACGGTTGTGCTGGATACTTAGCATGCATAGTGGGCGTGATTAAGGAACGGAAACTTCAACCCGAAGATGTTCCTATTGTGAAGGAATTCATTGATGTCTTCCCAGAGGAATTACCAGGATTGCCACCTGAACAAGAAATCTTCTTTAAGATCGAGCTAATGCCAGGAACTACACCTATCTCAAAGGCATCATACCGAATGGCACCAATAGAATTAAAAGAGTTACAGGGGCAGCTAAAGGAGCTTCTTGACAAAGGATTTATACATCCGAGCTATTCCTCATGGGGTGCTCCCATGTTGTTCGTCAAGAAGAAGGATCGATCGTTTCGCATGTGCATTGACTATCGAGAGTTGAACAAGGTCACTATCGAGAATAGGTATCCGTTACCTAGAATTAACGACTTGTTTGACCAAATCAAAGGTGCAATGGTGTTTTCCAAGATCGATCTACAATCAGGATACCATCAACTGTGGATCAAGGAGAGCGATGTCCACAAGATCGAATTGCGGACCCGCTACGGTCATTACAAATTTCTTGTGATACCGTTTGAGTTAACAAATGCACCAGCTACATTTATGGACTTGATGAATCGAGTCTTTAACGAATATCTAGATAAGTTTGTCATTGTGTTGATCAATGACATACTCATATATTCAAAGACTCATGACGAGCATGAAGAACATCTGAGGATTGTCCTGAAGACGATAAGGAAGCATCAACTCTATGCCAAATTCTCAAAATGTGAATTTTGACTAGACAGAGTACATTTCCTCGGACATGTGGTTTGAGAATTTGGCTAGACAGAGTACATTTCCTCGGACATGTGGTTTCCCAAAAAGGAATTGTCGTGGATCTAATAACAATAGAGGTGATCAACGAATGGCCCTCACCTAAGAAGGTGATAGAAATACGAAGTTTCTTAGGTTTAGCTAGCTATTATAGAAATTTTATTAAAGGATTTGCATGACTCGCCGCTCCTATCACGGCTCTTACATGTAAGAAAAAGAAGTATGAGTGGACCGAAGAGTGCAAAAAGAGCTTCCGAGAACTGAAGAAACAACTAACCAGCGCGCCGATACTTGCACTTCTTATTAAAGGGGAGATGTTCGTGATTTACAATGACGCCTCGAAGATGAGATTAGGAGCTGTCCTGATGCAAGGTGACAAGGTAAGTGCCTATGCCTCGCGTCAATTAAAGGACCATGAAACAAATTATCCCATGCAAGACTTGGAACTTGCTGCAGTAGTATTCGCATTGAAGATTTGGCGACACTATCTGTATGGAGCTCAGTGCCAGATTTATACTAACCACCAAAGTTTAAAGTATTTCTTCACACAAAAAGAGCTAAATATGCGGTAAAGGAGATGGCTGGAGCTAGTATAAGACTATGATTGTGAAATCTTCTACCATTCTAGAAAAGCCAATCATGTTGCAGTGTGTTAAGTAGAAAATCTACTGTCTCGTAATAGGTGCCAATTGGAAAACTTCCAAAGCCATTACAGCAAGAAATCAACATGTTGACGGTGGAGCTAATAGCTGAAAAGCTAGCTGCATTACAATTGGAGTCAACACTGTATGAGGACATCAGAGAGGCTAAAAAACGAGACCTAAATCTAACAAGTTCTCAGGAGTAAGTGTCTAAAGATGGATTAATCCTACATCAGGGAAGAATTCAAATTCCAGATGATGAAGGATTAAGAAGGTAAATTATGGTAGAAGCTCATGAAACGCCATATTCAGTACATCCTAGAGCCAGTAAGATATACCAGGATTTGAAGCTACATTTCTAGTGGAAACGGATGAAAAAGGACATTGTGGAATTTGTAACCAGATGCATGACGTGCCAAAAGATTAAGGCTGAACATCGTCATCTAGGAAAAAAATAGAACCATTAGAGATTCTTGAATGGAAATGGGAACATATTACGATGGACTTTGTGGTAGGACTGCTAAAGACCCGAGAAGGTTATGATGCCATTTGAGTTATTGTTGACAGATTGACAAAGACTGCAAGGTTCATTGTTTTGAAAATGACCTTTTCATTGGAAAAGTTAACGAACTTGTATGTGAACCATATAGTCAGGTTACGTGGAGTTCCCAAATCCATTGTGTCAGATCGCAATCCACGATTCACTTTGAATTTCTGGACATGTGTGCAAGAAGCTATGGGAATAGAAGTGCGTCTGAGCATAGCATGTCATCCGCAGACGGACGGCAATCTGAGTGAACCATTCAAACGCTGTAAGACATGCTTCGTGTGTGTACAATAGATTTCATGGGGAACCAGAACGAGAAACTTCCATTGGTAGAGTTTTCGTACAATAACAGCTACCAAGCCTCGATAGGTATGCGGACAGATTTTGTACAAGAAACAGTGGATGCAGTTACAAAAATACAACAACGGATGAAAATAGCCCAAAGCCGACAAAAGAGCTATGCAGACAAAAGACGAAAATCCCTATAATTCAACGAAGGGATTTCGTATTCCTAAGAGTCTCACCGACGAAAGGAATAATACGGTTCGGAAAGAAAGGGAAATTAAGTCTAAGATATATTGGACCATATGAGATTATCGAATGCATTGGTAAAGTTGCTTATAGGTTTGCGTTGCCTCCAGAAATGTCGACAGTACATAATGTGTTTCACGTGTCGATGTTGCGGAAGTATATATCAGATCCGTCCCATGTGTTGAAACATAAACCGATCCAGATTCGAGAAGATCTGACGTATGAGGATAGGCCTGTTCAAATTCTGGCACGAGAAGGTAAAGTTTTGAGAAACAAAACAATTCCATTAGTCAATGTGCTACGGAGAAATCACAACATTGAAGAGGCTACATAGGAGCGAGAAGACGAAATTAGAAATTTGTACCCCCACATGTTCTAAATTTTCAAGGTCGAAAATTTTATAAGGAGGAGTGAATGTGATAACTGGGAATTTTAGATTCTTGGAGTAGATTAAAATCATATATATGTATCAATTTTAATGAATAAAATATGAAAAAGTTGTGTTTTAATACTATTGCGAATACTGTAAACATGTTTCGACCGTGTTAAAGTGAGTAAGTTCGGGGATGGAAAATCTTATTGAACAGAATCGAGTGAGACGGTTTGAAAACGAAGTCAAAAACCCTAGAGAGTACACTGAAATGCACTAAAAAGATAAAAATTTATGGTAGAGAACATTGACCAAACGGAAGCAAAATAAAACAAACCGATCACACCAGAGGCCCTCGGAGCCTACGTAATTTCGGTAAAGTTCCGTTCGGTTTAACTTTTGATCAAAATTTGATCACAAATTAATTAGTGAATTAATCCCTTAATATTATAGGATAACATCACAATTATGATGTCATAAATATAGTATTTTTAAGGCTTGGAAAGTATTTTGACAAGGTGTAAGGTTAGGATTTATTGTCTTTTTTATCAATGGCCAAGACCTAGCCAAAAAGAATGGGGAAAAAATTTGAAAATTTTGAAAAAAGGCGATTCGGCCACCTAAAAAGAAGGCAGCAAAAAATTTTATTTTTGGCCCAAAAATATTACATTTTAGTCCTTGAACAAATAGGAAATTGTTGGAAAAAAATTGCCAAAAGGTCCCTTGCTTTTGCCTATAAATAGGCTTTAAAATTCATTCAAAAAAATAGAGAAAAGTGGCCAAACTTTTGCCAAATTTTATAGCCAAAATCCGTGGGTCTTCTTCCCTTTTTAAGCCATAATTTGTCCAAAATTCACACTAAAATTTGCCTCCAATCGAAGCTTAAGCATCAAGTGATCAATTGGAAGAGGTAAGCCATAATTTTGAAGCTTTCTTGTTGAAATTTTTCAAAAAAACCCGTGGCTATTGGTGTGGAAAAATAGTGAGAAATTTGATGTTTTGATGATGATTATTGATTGGTTTGGTGTTTTAGAGTTTGAAGCATGACTTATGTTTAAGAAACAAGCAAAAATTTATGCTTGGTTTCCATGAAATCCGTGGTACTATTGGTGTGGAAAATGATATGGAAATTTTGGCAAATTATTTAATGAATATGTAAGTTTGATACTATGTTCATTCAACCATGAATTGGAATAAGGAAACAAGAAATTGTGATGCATTTTCATACTAAAATCCTTGGGTAATAAACACTAGAAAGTAGAAAAATTTTAGTGTTGATCAATGATTAGAAATGTTGATAAAAAGCCTTGGAAAAAAAAACAAAATTTTCTATGTGAATTAGCATGAAAAATCTGTGGTTAATACTAGGGTTGGAATGAAAGTTTTATTAGGGTTTTAATGTTGATTTGTCCATTTGAAAGCCTAAGAATAATATGTGATAATTGCTTAAGGTGATGGAAAATATTTGGTGTTGATTATCATGGGAAACCGAGGATATGTTGAGAAAAATTTGATGATGTGTGCTGAGTTTTGAATATTGGTTAATGTAGAAAATTTTTATACAAAATTTGGTAACTTTGTATAAAATTGGCCTTTGGTATAATACGTGGCAGGTACAAAGGTTCTGAGGTGTACCTAACGCCGGGGAAACCTAAAAATACAAGCGAAAATTCTGCTGAAATTTCTAAAATGGCATAAGGGCATTTCGGGAAACGAAGGGTAAAAATATTAGACTCAGAAAGGAAACAGAGACCCCTCGGTGAGTTAGGATTGAAAATGGAAAACCAACCTAAGAAGAATAGTAAACCGCCCTTAATGGCTAAAATGCCTAAAACGAGAAAAAATTTTCATGTTAGTGGTATTTTAGGAAATGAGGGGGAAAGATTAGATCAGGATAGGAAACCCGAGCCCCTCAAGGACGGGGGGTCGAGGATGGGATGAAAAACGTTTTAGGAGCAGTGAAATACCCATTTGAGGCTCCGAAACGCTAGAAAAATGAGAAACAACCATAGGTGACAGATAAATAGTAACCGAGGGTCAGAAAATGGATAATTAAGATTTTGTAGCCCAGAAAGTGGGAAAATGATACAGAAATCTAAAGAATATTATTTTAAGATATTTGGGCTTAAAAAACTTGAGAAAAATGATAGACCAGAATAGTTACACTCCCGAGACCCGTCAGGAGCAAAATGGTCATTTTGACCAAAAATTTCTGAAAGGCTCAGAAAGGACCGTAAAGGATCTAGAATGACTTAAATAAAATTGTAGGACCCAAAATAAAGATTTTAGAGTTAAAAATCTAGAGTTTAAATAGTACACAGGGCGTGTACGTTGAAACAGAGCCGTGTAAAGCAAACCCGAGAGGTATACGGGCAGGGACACAGGCGTATTTCAGACTGTGCACCACATAAAAGTTAAATTGTGTTATAAAATTTATCATAAAATAAATATATTCAAAGTGATAATTAATAAAAGGTATTAACAGACAATACTATGTCTGTAGGAACCCAAACTAGAGATAAAACTGCGGAGGAGTTCCAGAAGTGGACATTATCGTAGTGGTGGTAAGTTCAATCATTTTCATGTCTGCAATATGAAATACTATATTACTTTGTTATGTACTAGTTGTACATTAGGTATCAAGTCCTATGAACATTTGGGGATTAGTTAGTATAACATGTCCCACAAAATAAATGGAAAAGAATATCTAAGGCCTACGGGCAATGGAGGTTAGTGACCTTGAGGTGACGATTAATGTCACTTGGTCAGAATTATAATTGAAAGATGGTAATAAAACTATTTAAGGCATACCGCCCCTCTAATGTTGTGATGGAGGTTTTTCAGATCCTACGGGGACACAATAAGGGCTAGAGAGGAAGAAGCTCTAGGGTCACTCCCAGTCAATGCGTAAGATAAACTATCGGTACTACCATAAGGAGCTCAACGCTAAATAGGGAGAACAGTCAATAATATGACGAAAGCCATAATTGAGCATAATCGACACTAACACTAAGTGTAGTGTTTTCGGTTAGGGTAATATGAATAGTAACTGGTTAGAGTAATGTGAATAATAAGCAGTTAAGGTAATATGAATAGTAACATATTAGAGTAATGTGAATAGTTACCAATTAGGGTAACAGTTGCTATTCATCGATCAAGGATCAAAGTCACTATCCATGGTGAATAGTACTATTCACATATGAATAGTGACTTCATAGGAAATTGTAATTTTACTGTTTTTGAATTTATGTGATTCTTATGAAGTATGTTTGAACTTACTGAGCCTGTTAGCTCATCAGTTTGTTCATGTTGCAGGTAAGAAACCTGTCCAGTAGACTAATGGATGGCGGCAGGATGAGCGCGTGTCAATGGGATAGGGAGTCCACTGTGGATTTCGGTCCTGCTACCAGTCTTCCACTGAGCGATGAGTTAATGAATTAAAGAGAATGTGTTTTGAAAAATACAGTATATATATTGTATGTTGTACTCAAAATGACAACTAAAAAATTAGTATGATATTTTTTATGGCTTTCGTACTTGGTCTTCTTATAAAGAAAGTATGTATACAAAAGAAAAAAAAATTTGGGTGAAATTTTAGGCCCTGAAAAAAATAAGAGTTGAGAGAAAAAGAGTTTTAAATGACGATCCGGATTCGACACATGAGCTGTCTTGATCGGCAACAGAGTCGGTTCATGACAGTTTCATGTGGTTGGATTCTGGGGCGCCACAGCATTGGTAGAGAGAGAAGCTGTCTCTATTTTTGTTGCTATAGAATATGAAAATTTACCTGACTTTTGCATGTTGTGCAAATCAATTGATCATCCTTATCTAAAATCCCTCCTTTTTTTAACTTTTTATTTTATTTTATTTTACTTTTCCAAGAACACTCAAAAAGAAAAAAAAAACTCAAATTAAAACTAAAATCAATTGGTATCGATATTAATAACTAACTATCCCCTATAATGGCACCAAAAACTTATTGTGGATTTTCGCACATGCACGAATCAAACAAGTGATAAAGTAATGAGAAAAATATCGTTTTTATGATAATAGTATATTTAATTATCAAAAATTAGTTAATTTTAATTTTATTTTAGCAACTAAAAAAAATTATAAGTGAAAAATTAAATAAAAAAAATAAAATTACAGAAATAAATGAACATAAATTAATAATACACAAACAAATACACAAATACTATGAGTTATGGTTTTACTATAGTTAATCAGATTTAATTTTATTTAAGTATATTATTATAATTTTGTATTTATATTTATTGATAGTCAATTACCCTTTTTGCTTTATGTATTTTTTCTCAAGCTATACATAAATTTAATATTTTTATTTTTAAATTTACATAAATAATTAGTAAATTAAAGCTCACTATGAACTATATGGTATATGTGAACAGTACCATATATATGAATAGTATCATATATATAAATAGTATTATATATATGAATAGTAAAAATACGAATCTATATTCAATTATAAAAAGTGTTCATTGAAAAATTATGATAGTTAATAATATGACCACTTAAAAACAGATAAATATATCTCTATTTTATCTTAGATTCATAGAATTTTTTCTAAAGTCATGTCATAAGAATCACTTCTCAATTTCATTTTGTCCTTCAATTATTCAAAAGTTAGCTAGAAATTTGAAAGCATTAACTTTGAGAATAAATACATCAATAAATATGACAATCATAATAATATCTTTAATTTAATTAAATCATAATAATCATGCTGTATTATAACTCCTAGTAAAAATTTATTTAATTCATAATGAAAAATAAAATTTCACAGTTTTACAACAAAATAAATTAAATATAAAAATAAAAAAAAGAAGTCTAGAATAATTAATAATATTTGTACTTGTAGCACTTCTCTCCTTTTACTAATACTAAAAAAAAAAAAACTAAAGAAAAATATATATATATTTATCTTTATAAGAAGCTTTATAATTTTACACTACATCTTTTACTCTCACAGATCTACTTCTGTAGATCTCTCTACTTCATGGATTTGCTTTTACGCTCTGCCTCCATCTGCCTTTTATAGGCCTTTTATCTACACTGTTCCTGTGGCGGCCCGTCTTGAATTGAGGCTACAGTACTAGTATAGTAGAGCTTTAAAGTCCGTCGTGGTAGACTGTTACCTCGAAGGGGTCGCCGACATCTTACTTATAACTTATTCTTGTTAAATTACTATTTGTAATTCAGATGCTTTTTATTTTGAATATTGAGGGATTTTTTTAAACTATTGGTGATTGTAAACTATAAAAATATAAATATCATAAAACATAAGATACATTACTGCCATACTGGTAGCACATAATTTACATCAGGATGTATTTTCAAAATATAATTCAAAACCTGCTCTCAAAACAATACTCAAAATCTGTATAGCGAAAAACATCAGCAGGACCATTCCCCTCGCCCAGCCTTGGAGGCAAATGTAATTCTACTCCTCGTCCATCTATTATCTACTGGTGTACAGGTTTCTTACCTGTAACATGAATAAACTGGTGAGTGACAGGCTCAATAAGTTCAAACATGTATGCAGGAACATAAAACACAAAATCATGAAAAAGTACTATTCACATAAATAGTAATTTTGACTTTTGACCATGAATAGTAAGGTTTACTTTGACCGATACAATTCATGCCAACTGGTAACTAAACTACTAAACATGCAGTTTGTATGTTTTATGCTCAATTATGACAGTTCTGAAATCTTAAGTCTTTATCTGATACTGAATTCTGCTATTGGGCCCCTGAATTGGTCATACCGAAATACGTGCATAATTAAGAGAGACTCTGGAGAGTGACCCACTGGTCAATCCTCTACAGTCTGAATATATCAGACTTCCATACCTGGGATATATCACTAGCAGTTTGGAGTCCTATTAAAACTGTGACTGAAATTTGAGAAACCTCCACCTATGTGGGAGGCTGGTACGCCAATACTGATTTAATTACTGAGTTTTTGGTGGTTCCTGACCTATGGTAATTATGCTGCTTCCAGGGTCTGGAACTCTTTAAATTTATTCTGTAATTTATTTTATAGTTTTCTTAAGATTTTACATCTTATGTTAGTGTGCATACAGCACGTGACTATTAAATTTCTGTCATCTATATCACATAAACATACTGAGTAAATTCATGCTGCAGACAAATAAATGTCTGAACTTATCGATATTTTATTAGCGATTCCTTTCCTAAGTCAACCGACTTCCTTAACTAGCCTTTTGGTTGCTTTCCTATAACCAAAATAAATCAGGGTTATTTTTACTATTCACTTCATATCTAAAATATAGTGAAAGTATAAAATTTGTAATTGGAACTCTTAATTACTCGTTTGGGTTTCATATGTTTAATTCTGAAATTATTATACTGCATGAAAATCTATTCCGGGCCTTAATATCACATTTCTGAACATTTTAGTCAAAATGACCATTTTGCCTTTGATGGAACTATAGACCGGAAAATCCTCGTTTTATCGTTTTATCTGGATTTTCTGATCTCAAAAATCCTAAAATAACGTTTCTTAGGTCTTACCGAGCTTTTACAGCATTTTCTATCAAAACACTCGGATTACTATTCATCCAACCCTCGGGTGGTACTATTCTGACCCTCAAGGTCGTTTCTCATTTTTCTAGCCTTTCGTGACCTCAAATGGCTATTTTACTAGTTATGTAATTGTCCCTTATTCTCTTCTCGAGCTTAGCTTTCCGAGGAGGCTCGGGTTTCTTGTTCCCAACCCTATTTTTACCTCTCATTTACCAAATTGCCCTTCGGGCATCCTGAAAATTTCGATAGTATTTCCGTTGAAATTCTAGGTTCCTGGCATTTAGGAAACGCCTTGAAACCATCTATCATATTCTACCCTGCCAAGTACTATATCACAAACCTAATTTTACGTAAAAATTACGAACTTTTTACGTAAAATTCCATCACAAAACTTGCTCGTTTTTAACGGGATTTCAACCCGTTCTTTATCATTTTTAGGCCCGATTATATACTCAAATCACACATTCACATGGCTTAGCAAAACTTTCTCATTTTCTACTAAACCTATACACGGTTTTTTCTCAAAAATCCTAAACAAAAACTTTTGTTTTATAACACAAATTTTTCTTGTTTATTTTTCTACATCAACACATTCCTTTTCATCACAAACCATAGCATGATTCATAAATTTTTTTCACACATTCACCCTTTAGAAGCCCACGGCTTTTCAATGGAACTCAAGCACAAACTTTTATTCTTTTCCTCATCACATTCCCTCATTTGTTTCATCAACATGTTAATATCAAATTTCCACATTCAATCAACAACATAAATTTCCACTTTTTTTTTTCCTAAGGTGGCCACGGATTCTTCTTGAAAAACAAACATAAAAATTTATGTTTTTCACTTCCATTGCATTCACTTTCTTTATCATTCTCCCACATGAAATCAACACCCAAAACCATGCAAAGCAACATGAAAAATTCATCATTCCATTCCATATACAACCCACGGATTTAGTGGGCAAAATACACATAAAACTTGATTTTTCATGCTCTTGTTTCTTGTCACTTAATCTCACATCATTCACACACTTTCAACCAAAAATACATGAAACAAAAACTGATTTTCTTCTCATTAAAACAGCCCATTCACACGGTTTTTTCCTCATGAGAAACAAGAAGAAATGATGCCAAAATGAAGGATTACCTTGCTTACTTAGTAACTTGAACCTTGTGATGGATTTTTCACACTTTCTTGCACAATTCTTGAAGAAATTTATGAGCTTTTAATGGAGGAGACACACGGCTTCAATGGGGCCTGAAAACCAGAAATTTTTCTGGTTTCTAATGGCTTAAAACCGTGTACTTATGCAGCCAAAAAGGAAGCACCAAGTTGCAAATGATTTAAGGGTATTTTAGCAAACTTTTTGTGCAATTTTTCTACTCTTTAAGGGCTGTTTTGCAATTAAACAAAAATGGCCAGATTTTTATCTGATTTTGGCCCCAAAATCAGACACCTTTCAACCCTAGAAACTTCTTGAATTTTTGCTTAAGCTTCCTTTGACTTTTTTAGTTGACTTTGCATCTTAGCCATTGATTTTTCTTGACTTTAAACCCTAGCCCTTGGATTTGAATGTATTCTTACTTCCTTTCAAAGATTAACACTCAATCTTTGACTCCTTATATATATTTGGAGTCAAACTTTTGACCAAAAATCAAATCGAAAATTTTTGCACCAAAATCATGTAGACGAGTACCTGAGGCTGTCCGCGCGATCGGTTTTCCTTATTTCGCTCCGGTTTGCGTAAAAATCAATACCATAAGTATTTCATCTTTTAGTAGTTTACAGTATATTTTCAAAATTTTTGAAACCGAAAAGGCATATTTTGTCCGATTTCGGTTTGTCAAAATTTTCCATTTCTGATCACACTCTTGTCTGCACTATCTGAATATTTCATCGAATTCTAAATAGCATTAAAACATATGTTTTACACATAAAAATCATAGAGTACACAAGTTATATAAAATTTCTAGAAACAATAAAATTTCTTGATTATGACAGTTCCTCATGTGAATTAAAGGGTAAAAAAATTGGCTGCTACAATAGCTATAGTGAAAAATAGAGGTAAAAGTCAGCTTGCTATAATAGCTATAGTAAAAACGACCGTGAAAACTTGCTACAGTAGCTACAGTACCAATGCATGTAATTAGGAAGGATCGAGTATAATAGGGTGCATCTTAAACTTGATTTTAATTTGCTTAAACCAATAGAATGCCACATTTCACATTCTTATTGGTTCATTTCTAGTCTTCGTCATATGTTGTATCATTATTAGATAAAAAAAAACTGAAGTCATGTGGTCTTAGGAGCACTAGATCTTTTGTTAGGAATGCCCTAAGCGGAAAAGACATTTAATATGTATTTCATTTATTTTGAAATGAAAAGTATCTTAATCCTGAGTAGATGAATCGCTTCATGTATATGACTTATGTACTTTGATTTTCCAATGGCTAAATCGTCTCAGAGGTAGTAAGCTTGTAAACCAGTTCATTAAGTACATGACTTGTAGTCGATGGAGGGTTTGTTTACAGATATTATAATCATAATTTTAATTAGGAGTAAAGGTTATTCTCTTAAGGGCTTTATATTGGATGTGAAAATAGATAAAACCTTAGGTCGTCTGTTGGGTAGATGAATTCTTATTTATATGTGGTGAACAATCATTTTCTTATTCAAGAGTATAATAGATGTATGACTTAATCAGTAGGTCAAATAGACTTTAACTTAAGGCTAATCATAGATATTATATGAGGGTTTTACAGACATGCAAGGTCATTGGACGATAGCTTATCACTGGCTTACATAATACAGTATATAATTGGGAGTGTAATTTCAGGTTTATAGTAGTGTGACTCTAAAACTAATAATTGTAATGGATTTGTTTGGGGTAAAATAATATTTACATGGATTTTTGGAGCCCACATTATATATGTCAAATTGTTCCTTTTATTTAACTCCGTATAATTCCTTAACGGATGGTATTTGATTGGAATATTTTTTGTTGCTTGTTGTCTTACATTTAGTGAAGAGAAAAATACAGATCACCCTCCCACAGGGTGTAGGTGTTTTTCTCTAGGTGCTGGAAGGGCAAAATTGTAATTTTGTGTTATTTAATAAATGAGATAAATATTTAATTAATATTTATTTTGAAAGATAAGATTTGAAATTTAAATTAATTTATTTGATTTTGAAAATCAAATATGAGATTAATTTGAATTTTGAAAATCTTATCTTAAAATAAATATTTGAAATTTAAAAGATTATCCTATTTGAATTTGAATTGAACAAAATTTTGTCTTGGCACTGAATAAGGGCGGAAGACAAGATCTTCTCCTAATTTGAATTTGAATTTTGTTATGGATAAGAGATTATATAATTATTTAAATTTCAAATAAAGTTGCCATGATTTTATTTGAATTTGAATTCAAGTTAAGGAAAATTATCCATGTGGACAAAATTCAAAGATTTGCTAAGTTCAAAATTTGAATCAAATTTTGAATCACATTTATTCAAAGGAGCTGATTTTTTTTTTTGGGCATTTACTCTGTGGATAATATTGGTTTTTCCAAGTGGATAAGGAAGAGAAAAATCTTGTTTGAATCCAATTTGAATTTTAAATCCCCTTTTTCCCATGGTGGCCAAATTTTTAGGGATCTATCCCTAGAAAGGAATCAGTTTTTGGGTGAATTGGTAGAAAAGAAAATAATTTCTTGATCCAATTCAAAATTCAAAAGTCACCTAATTCAATTTTATAAATAGGGGTTTTGGCTTTCCTATTTTCTTTAGACCACAGACTCTCAGGTGATGATAACTCTATAAAATAGAGTTATTTTACCATTTTTATGCACAAAAATTAGCTTGTTTATGAGAATTTTAGTCATTTTTTATTTGTTTTTGATTTATTTTGTTTTGTGTACTTTAATTTAGATTTTCATAAATTTCGTAAAGTTTTTATATAATTTTTATCTTTTTCTAATAGTATATTAAATAAGCTTAAAATTAAATATTTCCAATGAGTCTACTTATAGCATTTTATTTTGGAAATATCTAATTTTAACACTTTGTTTTTTTTTTTTTTTTTTTGTAGCGTCAAAGAGGGCATCACTATTCAGGTCAGAAAACTGTGAAAGCCAAGCTTATCGTGCAACTATCACACTAGATCCTTCCTAATGTGCACTGTTGCAAGTATGCGCTGACACTGTGGCAAGCACGTACCAACACTGTATTAGCACTGTAGCAAGCATGCACCGAATACTATAGTACTATAGCAAGCATGTGCTAACACTGTAGCAGTCTGATCACTGTAACACATGTGCACCGATCACTGTAACACTGTAGCAAGTTTGAAAATTTGTATTATGTAGCACCGGATACTGTAGCATGTTTAAAAATTTGTGTTGTGTGGGTATCGAATACTGTAGCAGGTTTGAAAAGTTGTGTGAAAGTTAGATGGAATAATGCAAATTTATACTTATAAAAGAGGGCATTCTTGGAGAATTTTAAGAGGGGGGATACTCTTTGTCTCTCTCATTTTTGCCTTGCTTTCATTCTCATGTTTTCTCTCTAGAATATTGTGAGAATGTTTTGCAAGTTAGGCTAGAGTTATTGGGTAAGACTAGAGATGATCCTATATATATAGTGAGCTTATTTTTATTTTGATTCTCTAGGTTTGTAAGGTTTATACATTTGAGTAAATAATTTTCTTTCATCTCATTTATTTCTTACATCAATATATTTTATTGACAACTTTTATATAAATTTGGTCAAGCTTTTTTTTATGTGATTGTTGTATGATACAATATATTGATAAACATAGTTTTATACGTAGACTTTTACTACATTATCACTGGCAACATATTGTCGATTTTAGATTTCTTATGAGATAATATTTTCTAGCACTTAACGTAAAAATTTTATTTACTCGAATATATTTAATTCACAAGTTTTTCAAATCTTATCTTCCGATTGATTATTTGGAATGTGAAACTTTCAATTGTGTCAATTTGTGAATCAAAATTCAAATAGGTAAACGAAACATATAAGGGATTCTCGATGTCTTACCATTTTTAACTATTGAATTTTCTCTACTTTAAATTTTATTATCTTTCAATCAAATTGCTCTAAAATCACAAAAACACATTCTCTTTTCTTGTTTGATTGCGTATCTTTTTAACTCTTGTGTTCTACTAATATCTTTTGTTTGTTTTTATCACCTCCTCGTGGGATTAACCGTCCTAAATACAATATAACAGACCGCTTTGTTTTGTCACAATTTGGGCTTAATCAGGTGAGTGAATTTATTATTGCACATTTCAATAAAAATAATAAATTTTTTGAGATCCGGGTGGTTAGAAGGACATAAGCTGGGCTAGAATACCTATTAAGGAACCGAGTGCCCACATATTCCAACGTCCAGGAATTGGAGAATAGTAGAGAAGGTTAGTTGGTTGAAACCCCCTCGATTACTTCCTTTGACATTCCTGGTAATTTCTTCTGAAGGTATATGATTATTAGTAATTTATAGTATATGGCAACACGAGTTAATTAATGATCTTTGAAAATTTTTTCAAAATTCAGCCGCACACTTTGATGTTTTTTCTTACATCTTTATCTTGAAACATAATAATATACGTGAAACCTAGGTGTCAACTTATTAATCTAATTTTAGAAATTGTCAAGACTTCATTATACAAGCTCTAATTGGAACAATTCTTTTTTTTTTTTAAATACTTGTATCGATGAAATGATTAAATAAGATCAGTCAAACTCATAATTTTTTGACTTAAATAGTGATGCTCGGTGGGATTCACTTCTAATAAATGAATTTTTTATCACAATTTGACACTGTAGAAAAACAAAGCTTATTCTTTTCTAGCGAATTTTTGCCTCTCTTCCTCTTTAATTCAAGAACTGGGGTTTGCTCTCCTTAAGAAGGCTTAAATCAGGTGAAATTTGAATCATTGGATCGTTAAGAATGGGTTATACTCGACCATCAGATCATCAAAATCTTTTTGCGAGAATAGAATTTCATTGCAAATAAGTCTTTCGCAATGCCATGTCGTCACATATAAATCAATTCTAATACCCCATCACAAATGAATTGTTTGTGACGGCAAGCCATTATTGCAATAATAATAGCAACGATAGTAGTCACTAAAATGTCAATGCAACTATGTCATCGAAAGATTGGTTGGGTTGACATGGCAGCCATTTTTTACAAATCACAAAATTTAAAAATGTCATTGCAAATATGTTTGATCTTACTAACATAACATAAATTATTTGTGATGAAACTTTTTTAGAGGTCGTGGCTAATAATGATAGATTACATTGTTATTTGCGACAACAAATGCCGTCGTAGATAAATTTTATTTTATTTTTCTATAATTTTATTAAAATTTATTATTATTTATTAAGTTGATAATTTTATTAATATATGTTATTGTTATATATTTAAATTTAAAATTAAATAGAAATATACGAATTATAATAATGAAAATAAATCATAATATTAAAAAAATAAATCAAAGTTATACATTTAAAAAAAAACCCATATAAATAGATGTAGGGAAAAATTGATAAAATTGCACAGCGAAATTACAAAAATTTTTTAAGATTGTTAAATATCTTGTGATGTCATATACAATAAATCAACAACAATAACTTTATACCTTCAAATAACGCCAAGGATACAGGAGAAGAATGACCGAAGGGCTTACTAATTAGCCTTGTCTACTATTCTCTAATTTCCGGATGGCAGAGTGTGTGGGCACTCGGATCCTCTATCAGTATAATAGCACTGCTAGTCTCCTTCTGACCACCCAGATCTCTAAAGAACTTATTATCATGGTGAGTTATGCAACAATAAACCTGCTCACCTGAGAGTCTATGGTCTGAGAGAACTAGAGTAGCAGGACCCCTATTTATAAACTTGCATGAGATGATTTCTTGAATTTGAATTGGATTAAAAGAAGATTTTCTCCCCTTCTTCTACACAAAATCCGTATTCACTATAGGCCAAAAACATGGGAAGATTCAGCCATCCTAGCAAGATTTTATATTCAAAATTCAAACAGAATTTTAACTTAAATTTTATCTTCTCATTTATCCACTAAAACAAAATTTCCCTTAGGCCAAGAAACATGGCTAGATTCGGCCATCTAAGTGTAAGGAGAATCAAAATTTAAATAGGATTTTCTAACTTAAATTTCATCTCAACGTTATCCACAAAAACCGATTCTCCCTTAGGCATTGTCTATAGAAAATTCGGCCACACATTGTGAGGAAGAGATTCAAAATTCAAATATGATTGTGACTTGAATTCTCCTTCATCCTTATCCATAGAAATTGAATTCTCCTAGGGTGGGATTCCCTTCAACAAATTCGGCCAAATCTTAAGGGATTAGGATTCAAAATTCAAGTAGGATTCAAACAAGATCTTCCTCTCCCTTATCCGCAATAAAATCGAATTTTTCAAGTGGATTTATCTAAAAAAATTTGGTTACCATTTGGATTTGTGATTCAAAATTCGAATTCAAATTTCAAGAATGTCGAATTCTTCAAGTGGATTTATATATAAAAATTTGGTTACCACTTGGATTTGTGATTCAAAATTCGAATTCAACTTTCAAAGTTCCAATTTCAAAATTCAAACTTCAAATACAAATTTCAAATTTAAATTTTAAATGTAGGAAAATAAATCGGTAAAAACGTATCAGAGTAGCGCAGCGGAACAATTAAAAATTTTAAGATCGTTAAATATCTCATGATGGCATATACAATAAACCAACAACAATTAAAACTCATACCTCAAGGACGCCAATCTTGCAGGAAGAGAATGACCGGAGGCTTCAACCAACTAGCCTTCTCTACTATTCTCCAATTCCTGAATGGCTGAGTGTGTGGGCACTCTGAACCTCGATCGGTATACTAGCACTGCTAGTCTTCTTCCGACCACTCAGATCTCTAAAGAACTTTATTGTCACGGTGGGCTGTGCAACAATAAGCCTGCTCACCTGAGAGTCTGTGGTCTAAGAGATCTGGAGTGGCAGGACCTCTATTTATGGACCTGCATAAGGTGATTCTCTTAATTCGAATTGGATTAGGAAAATATATTCTCCCTTATCCATAACCATAAAATCTGAATTTTCCATGGGAAAATCCCAACAATAAAATTCGGTCATTTAGGATAAATCCAATCCAAATCTAAACAAGATTTTAACTAGAATTTTATCTCCCTTTTTCAACCAAAAAATCCAAAAATTCCAAGGAGAAAATCTCCTCAAAAAATTCGGCCACATTTAGGATAATGGAGAATCAAAATTCCACTAGAATTTTCAAGCTTGAATCTTATCTTATCCTTATCCAAAATAACCGAATTTTCCTAAGGAGATATACTCCAAAATTTCGGCCACTTTCTGGGGAGGAGAGAATCCAAATTCAACTGGGATTGAAACTTGAATTTTTCTCTTGAACCTTATCCACAAAACCGAAAATCCATTGAGGATAATCCTCAAAATTTCGTCCAACATTAGTTAGGATTTGGATTCAAAATTCACGTATATTCTAACAAGATTATCCTCTCCATATCCAACTCAAATTCGAATTTCAAACCTTGTGGATTTTCCACAACAAATTCGAATCCCACTTGGACTGTGATTCAAAATTTGAATTTCAAATTTCAAATTCAAATTTCAATTTCAAATTTCAAATTTCAAATTTCAAATTTCAAATTCAAATTTCAAATTTGAATTTCAAATTCTAATTTCAAATCTAAATTTCAAATTCAAATTTCAAATTCAAAATTCAAATTTCAAATTTCAAATTTCAAATTTCAAAATCCACAAAACGGTTGTGTTTCAAATTCTTGTTCTCATGGATAATTTTCTACAACTCCAATCCAATCTCAAATAAAATCATGGCAACTTTATTTAGAGTTCGAATAATTGTGTACTCTATTATCCAAAACAAAATCTGAATCCAACAGGAGAGAATCTTGTCTACCATCCTAAACCTATGTCATCACCATCCATGCATAATAAACCAGCCAAGAGCATACACAAATCAATTTGCCAAACGTTAAGGAATTATGTGGAGCTAGTAGAGGGACTGATTGGACATATATAATCAGGCTCCCGTAAATCCATATGATCATCATTCTTTTACCGAACAACTCAATCATATGATCACTAATTTCAGAGTCACACCACTATAAACCTGAAATTGAACTCCCAATTATATACCGTATTACGTAAGCCTGTGACAAGCTATCGTCCAATGACCTTGTCATGTATGCAGAACCCTCATATGATATCCATGATCAGCCTTAGGCCAAAGTCTGTTTAATCCTACTGATCAGGCTATCTTAAAGTTCCATTATACTACCGAATAAAGAAAAAGATTATTCACCATATGTGAATAAGAAGTCATCCACCCAGCAGACGACCCAAGCCCTTGTCCATTTCCACATTCAGTATAATGCCTTTAAGAGGATACCCTTAACTCCTCATTAGAGCTATGATTCCGATATCTGTAAATGAACCCTTCATCGTATACAAGTCATGCACCCAACGAACCGGTTTATAAACTTACTACCTCTGAGACATCAAAGTACACAAGTCATATACATGAAGCTGTCCTTTTACTCAGGATTAAGGTTACTGCATAATGAACGTCAAAAGCAGATCGATCCACTCAAAGCGGACTTCGCAGATCAACCACGCTTTAGTCCCGATCTAATATGTCACCGCCAAGCAACATATCTATATCTCTACTTGGGAGTCCAGCTCCAGACAGTCAAGACAAACCATCCCCTCCAAGGCTTTAGACAACATAATGGTCTTAATATGAGTTAGATGCTCGGTCTAACCCCATAGACTACAGACCATAGTTTAGACCGCTAACTTTAGAACATTGTCTTCTCGCATACAAAAGTCCATTACATGCAACGTTCTAACAGTTTAACACAAGTAGTCAGGGAGCCATATTTGCTTACATTTACTTTAACATGTAAATAAAAACGAGGACAGATAGCAATGTAATGAATAATCTCCATATATAATTTTATTATCCAGTTCAAAATAAATACATCAAAATGTCTCTAATGCTTAGGGCATTTCCTAACAATCTCCCACTTACCCTAAGCCAGCAGATGTGCCATGTTATGCATCCCCATCACCTCTACGTGCCTCTCAAAGCTTCTAGCCACCAAAGTCTTAGTAGAGGGATCGGCAATGTTGTCCTCGGACGCAATCTTACATACATCCACTAATTTTGTCTCCACGTGCCCTCTAATGTCGACTTCCTCGAATCCTTGCAAGTCTGGAAGACTCAGTCCATGTATCCTACGGGTGTTAGGTCCCTTCCAGAATACACCAGCATATAATCCCTCATTCTCTTAAGATACTTAAGTATATGCTTTACGGCTTGCCAGTGCTTGGTCCCAGGATTTGCTTGATATCGACTCACCATACCTACTGCAAAACATATATCCGGGTGAGTGCAAAGCATAGCGTACATAAGGCTACCCACAGCGGATGCATAAGGGACCTTACTCATACGCTCTCTTTCTTCTGATGTCTTGGGACAGTCATCCAATGAAAGAGTTAGACCGGCAATAGAAGGTTGTGAACCTTTATTTGCCTCCTGCATTGCATATTTGTCAATTATTTTATCTATGTATAAAGCTTGGGATAACGCTATCATTTTGTTCTTTCGATCTCTGAAGAGACGAATGCCTAGAACATAATTAGCTTCTCCCAAGTCCTTCATGTCAAACTGTTGGTGTAACCAAAGCTTGACCGATGATAAGTTCCCTACGTCATTCCCAATGAGTAGTATATCATCGACATAGAGTATCAGAAAGACCACTTTTCCATCCTTAATACATTTATAAACACAAGGTTCATCAACGTTCTGCTCAAAACCAAATGTCTTAATCGCTTGATCAAACCTCTGGTTCCATGAGCGGGATGCTTACTTTAATCCATAAATGGATCTAAGCAACTTGTAGACTTTCCTTTCTTGGCCTTTCACTACGAACCCTTTGGGCTGTATCATATAGATACACTCTTCAAGATGGCCATTCAAGAATGCCGTCTTGACATCCATTTGTCAAATCTCGTAATCGAGAGCCGCAGCAACGGATAGAAGAATACGGATAGACTTCAGCATAGCAACAGGCAAAAAGGTTTCATCGTAATCGATTCCAGCCTTTTGTGTGTATCCCTTTGCAACCAATCTAGTTTTGAAAGTTTCCACTCTCCCTTCCGCATCCTTCTTTCTTTTGTAGACCCATTTGCATCCAATGGGTTTTATCCCATCCGGTAAATCTACAAGTTCCCAAACAGAGTTGGATTTCATAGAATCCATCTCATTGTTCATAGCCTATTTCCAAGATTTAGAATCAACATCATTTATAGCTTCATCATAGGTGACCGGATCATCCTCATGCTCATGAGCCGCGGCCTAGTATACCTCAGCATCATACATGAAGAAATTAGGTTTCTTCAAAACCCTCCCACTATGACGAGGCACCCTAAGTTGTTGATCGTCTGCAGGTCTTTCACTGGAATTCGGACTTACATCCAAGACTGAAATCTGCGGAGCAGTTCTTTCACCCGATAACTTCTCTAGCACACTTTGCTTCGAGGCTTAAAGTCATTCATGTGACTTTCCTCCAAGAATGTCGCATGGGTTGAGACAATGACTTTTTGTTCCTTTAGGTTATAGAACAGACCTCCTTTAGTTCCTTTTGGATACCCTACAAACATACACAATTCTGATCTTGGTTCCAACTTCTTCACATCCCCATCCAGTACATGCGCCGGGTAGCCCCATATTCTCATATGTCCAAGGAAGGGCTTCCTGCCACGTCACAATTCATACGGAGTTCTAGGAATTGATTTGCTTGGAACCTGGTTCAGAATATAGCACACCGTTTGTAAAGAATATCCCCAAAATGATAATGGCAGCGTTAAATAACTCATCATGGACCGTACCATATCCAATAAGGTCCTGTTTCTCCTTTTGGCTACACCATTTTGTTGTGGAGTACCAGGTGCAGTCAATTGGGATAATATCCCGTTCTCTACAAGATGTCCTAGAAATTCATCGGAGAGGTATTCACCACCTCGATCAGATCGAAGTGTCTTTATGGATTTATCCAATTGCTTTTCCACTTCCGCACGATACTCTTTGAACTTGTCAAAGGTTTCGCTCTTGCGGTGGATCAGATACACATATCCATACCTCGAGTAATCATCTATAAAAGAGACATAATACTCGAACCCTCCTCGTGCTGTGACATTCATGGGGCCACATACGTCAGTATGCACAATTTCTAAGAGCTCCTGAGCCCTTGTACCCTTAGCTCCAAAAGACCTCTTAGTCATCTTACCCTCTATACAAGACTCACATTGGGGAAGACGTACCTCCTCCAGAGATTCCAGAGGACCGTCGTTCACCAATCTTTGAATCCTATCCTGATTAATATGACCAAGTCTTAAATGCTAAAGATACGCCTTGTTAGAGTGAGAAACTTTCAACCTTTTAGAGTTATCAATTAATTCAGTGTCAAGCAGTGAGTACATCTTTGGTTTGATCAAATATAGGTTTCCATCCATCCATCCAGAACAGATAAAAGACTTATTTCTATGAATATCAACTCTTTTACTAAAAGAAACTGAATAAGAATCTTTTATTAAACAAGCTACCGATATAAGGTTCCTCCTAAAATTAGGAACATAAAAACAGTCTTTCAATAAAATAAACCTAAATTGATCAAAATAAAGGTAAATATCTCCCACTGCCTCAGCCACCACCAAGCTACCGTCTCCAGTTCGCAACGAGAGGCTCCTATCATGTAGACTTCTCGTTTCCACGAACCCCTGCATAGAAACACAAACATGATTAGTGGCGCCGGAATCAATGACCCAAGTGTCTTTCGATTCTTCCACCAAACAAGCTTCTAAGTAGTGAAGTTCCTTACCTTCCTTGCCCTTGGCAGCTAGGATTTTCCGGTAAGCCTTCTTAAAGTGACCTACCTTCCCACAACGAAAGCATTTGGACTTTTTAGGGTCCCTGGGCTTCTTGTTCTTTTTCTTCTTCTTCCCATCCGAGACAGGAGGATTAGAAGAACTGGAAACCGCTTGCTTTTGGTTTGGCCTCTTCCTCTTCCGTGAGGGTTTGGAAGATTCTACCAAATTGGCCTCACCTTTGGGTTGGACCGCATCCCCATCCCTGATCATCCACTCATAAGCCTGGAGTTGCTTCATGAGCTCGGTCAGTCCTAACTCCCTTGTCGCCAGATTGTATGCGGCCTTAAACCCCACAAAATCTTTAGACAGAGTTTTGAACACCATCTTGATCTGGGTGTTATAGTCCAACTCAGCACCGTTTTCGGTAGCCTCAGCGAAGAATCCCATTAGAGTAATCATATGGTCCTTCACCGGAGTACCCGCCTTCTGCTTAGAGTTCATAATACTGGTGATAGCGGACTGTCGAGCCAATTTTTCTTGGCCTCCGAACATGTCCTCCAGATTATCCATGATCTCCCTAGTAACCTGATAAGTCTCATGTTGCTTTTATAAAACACTCGTCATGCTAGCAAGCATGTAGCATCGAGCTATATCATTGGATTCTCTCCAACGAGTATAGGCAACCGGGGCCTCCTCAAGCGGTGTGTCAGGTTTTGGCCCTGGTGGGCATGGTTCATCCAGTACGAACTTGTGTCTCTCGCAGCTAACTATTAACAGATTTCTTTTCCAATCCTTATAATTATCGCCATTCAGTTTATTATCAGTAAGTATTGAAATGAGGGCTGTCGGTGACATTTTGAACTGAAATAAAATTATACTAGACATCATTACAAAGCCCAAGCAAATATACAGATAATTTAGCAAATAAAACATACAAGTATGTTCCTACATGAACTTGAAAAACATGTAGCATTGCAACGGTAATTCACAGCACCTATTGCCCCAAGCCACCGAGGGGTGGTCATGAAAACAAATAGCCAGAACATGGACCCCATCCAATTAATATATGTTGCCTTAAATCCTCCAAGATTAAGACATATATTAATAACTGCTTATTTGGCCACCAGTTTAGTTAACAGAGCTTCTAGGGAAGGTTAATAACTAAACGAGTCTTGAGTGTATAACCATTGTTTACGTAGCCCGATCCACGTCCTACCAAGCCACCGAGGGGTGGTCATGAATAGAATCGTACCCAAACATGTTTTCCACATAGGAGATCCAATCTAGTATACCGGCAGCGGTAAACACCTACCAAGGGGTATGGTCAGGGCAGAACTGACGCGAGGCGTTACCATGCTTTCACATATGCATCAACAATGGAGACTGTGGGTTTTGTTTGAAACCCTTTCCCACTCAATATTTTGAAAAACATGCAAGTTTTGACAAATTATATATGATCAATATAGTATGAGCGGCACTCACTTATTCTATATGACATGTTATCAAATATGCATATAAAACATCTATCAATACATATTTATACATCCATGACATATCACAGAAAAAATAATTGACAAATAACCAAGTCATGGTTCCATCCTAGAATAAAGAAAATAAAGATTACAAAATTTCATCCAAAGTATTCTTTGGGTCTTGAATTTTGTTCCGTCTTCTTGTATCCATCTTTATGTAGCCTCTCCATTTATTTCTTATCCCAAGAATCATTTAAAATTTAAATCTCCAAAATTTTAAATTTCAAATTCAAATTCTGAATTCGAATTTCAAATTTAAATTTCAAATTCAAACTTTAAACAATTTTTAAACATCATGTGTAATAATATGTAATTTCAAATTTTCAATTACATATTTTTAAACATGATTTAAAATTAAATCTCAAATTTAAAAATCAAAATTTTTCGATTTTTGAACCGTCGCACCACCGCCCCCGAAGGCGGCAGCCGCCGTGGGCAGCCACCAGCCCCGGGGGGGCTGGCAGCCCACGGCCGCCCATGTGCAGCCTTGCCGGGCTGCAGGCCAAGCCTGCAGTGGCAGGCTGCACGCCCAGGCTGGGTGCAGCAGCCGGCACACTGCAAGCAGCGCCTGCAGCCACAGGCTGCACGCCCAGGCTGCGGCCAGCCTTGGGTAGGCCACGACCACCCTCGGCTGTAGGTCAAGCCTGCGGCCGTGGGTGGTTATGGCCTGCACAGGGGTTACCGTAGCCCCATCCTGCCCGAGGGCAGGGGCTGCAGCCCCACCAAGGCCCGTCGGACTATCCCGAGGGGTCGTATCTCGATTTTCATGCCATATTCCAATTTACCTATTAGGATCTCCAAAAATTAATTTGAATCCCAATTAAATTGAAATTTTCCACACAATCAAAATTTCAACCTTTAAATCAAATTTAACTTTTGGGAAAAATAAATTACGGTTTCCAGTCTTCAATCTCCTCCAAGAATAATTACATAAAATTTCCTAAACCGTTTCCGGTGTACAAAAATCTAACCATAAAAATTCTAAGAGACAAAAAATTAAAATTCATGGGAAAATTACAGTGTTAATAAACTGCTCCCATGGTTACATAAAAATTCCTAAATACAATTTTTCTAAATTCTAAGGAACCATAACCGGCATAAACAAGCATGCTTATAAAAATTCAAAAAATTAAAATAACCACATACTTTATACATAATCCATAATAACAACATAAAGGAATCCTAGAATACCACTCTCTAAATATCAAATCCATACATAAATAAAAAGACTAAGTAATTGTCTAATTTATGTACATGGCATAGTCATGAGATGGCTCTCTTAAAGTTCCATTATACTACCGAATAAAGAAAAAGATTATTCACCATATGTGAATAAGAAGTCATCCGCCCAGCAGACGACCCAAGGTCTTGTCCATTTTCACATTCAGTATAATGCCTTTAAGAGGATACCCTTAACTCCTCATTAGAGCTATGATTCCGATATCTGTAAACGAACCCTTCATCGTATACAAGTCATGCACCCAACGAACCGGTCTATAAGCTTACTACCTATGAGACGCTCTAGCCATTGGAACATCAAAGTACACAAGTCATATACATGAAGCTGTCCTTTTACTCAAGATTAAGGTTACTGCATAATGAACGTCAAAAGCAGATCGATCCACTCAAAGCGGACTTCGCAGATCAATCACGCTTTAGTCCCGGTCTAATATGTCACCACCAAGCAACATATCTATGTCTCTACTTGGGAGTCCAGCTCCAGACAGTCAAGACAAACCGTCCCCTCCAAGGCTTTAGACAACATAATAGTCTTAACATGAGTTAGATGCTCGGTCTAACCCCATAGACTACAGACCATAGTTTAGACTGCTAACTTTAGAACATTGTCTTCTCGTATACAAAAGTCCATTGCATGCAACGTTCTAACAGTTTAACACAAGCAGTCAGGGAGCCATATTTGCTTACATTTACTTTAACATGTAAATAAAAACGAGGACAGATAGCAATGTAATAAATAACCTCCATATATAATTTTATTATCCAGTTCAAAATAAATATATCAAAATGTCTCTAATGCTTAGGGCATTTCCTAACATTAAATTCAAATTTCAAATTTCAAATTTAAATTTCAAATTCAAATATCAAATATCAAATTTCAAATTTAAATTTCAAATTCAAATTTCAAACTTCATAAAAAACTTGTATTTCAAATTTTGTCCTCATGGATAGTTTTTCACAACTCCAATTCAAACTCAAATAAAATCATAGTAGCTTTATTTCGAATTTGAATAATTGTGTAATCACTTATCCAAAACAAAATTCAAATTCAACAAGAGAAAATCTTGTCTTCCATCCTTCTCCTATATGGATACCACCTATATCCATGCAAGACAACCAGCCAATAAGTATATCTTGATCAATTTGCCATCTATTAAGGAATTATATGGAGCTAGTAGAGGGACCACTTGGATATACACAATCGGGCTCTCATGAATCCATGTGATCATTGCTCTGTACTGACCAACTTAATCATATGATCACTAATTTTAGAGTCACACCACTATAAACGTGAACTGAACTCTTAATTGTTAGGAAATGCCTTAAGTATTAGAGACATTTTGATGTATTCATTTTGAACTGGATAATAAAATTATACATAGAGGTTATTCATTACATTGCTATCTGTCCTCGTCTTATTTATATGTTAAAGTAAATGTAAGCAAATATGGCTCACTGACTGCTTGTGTTAAAACTGTTAGAACGTTGCATGCAATGGTCTTTTGTATGCGAGAAGACAATGTTCTAAAGTTAGCAGTCTAAACTATGGTCTGTAGTCTATGGGGTTAGACCGAGCATCTAACTCATGTTAAGACTATTATGTTGTCTAAAGCCTTGGAGGGGACGGTCTGTCTTGACTGTCTGGAGCTGGACTCCCAAGTAGAGACATGGATATGTTGCTCGGTGGTGACATATTAGACCGGGACTAAAGCGTGATTGATCTACGTAGTCCGCTATGAGTGGATCAATCTGCTTTTGACGTTCATTGTGCAATAACCTTAATCCTGAGTAAATGAACTACTTCATGTATATGACTTGTGTACTTTGATGTTCCAATGGCTAAAGTGTCTCAGAGGTAGTAAGCTTATAGACCGGTTCGTTGGGTGCATGACTTGTATACGATGAAGGGTTTGTTTGCAGATATCGGAATCATAGCTCTGAGGAGTTAAAGGTATCCTCTTAAAGGCATTATACTGAATGTGAAAATGGACAAGGCCTTGGGTCGTCTGCTGGGCGGATGACTTCTTATAAACATTTGGTGAATAATCATTTTCTTAATTCGATAGTATAATGGAACTTTAAGATAGCCTGATCAGTAGGATTAAACGGACTTTGACCTAAGGCTGATCATGGATATCATATGAGGGTTTTGCATATATGACAAGGTCATTGGATGGTAGCTCGTCACAGGCTTACGTAATACGGTATATAATTGGGAGTTCAGTTTCAGGTTTATAGTGGTGTGACTCTGAAACTAGTGATCATATGATTGAGTTGTTCGGTAAAGAATGATGATCATATGGAATCACGAGAGCCCGATTATATATGTCCAATCAGTCCCTCTACTAGCTCCACATAATTCCTTAACGTTTGGCAAATTGATTTGTGTATGCTATTGGCTAGTTTATTATGCATGGATGGTGATGACACAGGATTAGGATGGTAGACAAGATTCTCTCCGGTTGGATTCAGATTTTGTTTTGGATAATAGAGTACACAATTATTCGAACTCCAAATAAAGTTGCCATGATTTTATTTGAGATTGGATTGGAGTTGTAGAAAATTATCCATGAGAACAAGAATATGAAACACAACTATTTTTTGTGGAATTTGAAATTTGAATTTTTGAAATTTGAATTTTGAATTTTGAAATTTGAAATTTGAATTTGAAATTTAAATTGAAATTTGAATTTGAAATTTGAAATTCAAATTTTGAATCACAGTCCAAGTAGGATTCGAATTTGTTGTGGAAAATCCACAAGGTTTGAAATTCGCATTTGAGTTGGATTTGGAGAGGATAATCTTGTTAGAATCCTACTTGAATTTTGAATCCAAATCCCAACAAAAGTGGGCGAATTTTTGGAGGATAATCTCCAATGGAAAATTCGGTTTTTGTGGATAAGATTCAAGGAAAAATTCAAGTTTCAATCCCAGTTGAATTAGGATTCTCTCCCTCCCTAAAAGTGGCCGAAATTGTTGGATTTATCCAAGGAAAAATTCGGTTATTTTTGGATAAAGTTGAGATGAGATTCAAGCTTGAAAATCCTAGTGGAATTTTTGATTCTCCCTTGTCCATAATGGCCGAAATTTTTTGGAGGATTTTCTCCTTGTGAAATTCGGATTTTTTGGTTGAAAAAAGGGAGATAAAAATTCTAGTTAAAATCTTGTTGAGATTTGGATTGGATCTATCCTAAGAAAACCGAATTTTTAGTGGAGATTCTCCCTTGGAAAAATTCAGATTTTATGGGTTTGGATAAGGGAAAATATCTTTTCCTAATCCAATTCAAATTCAGAGATTCACCTCATGCAGGTCTATAAATAGATGTCCTGCCACTCTAATTCTCTCAGACCACAGACTCTCAGGTGAGCAGGCTTATTGTTGCATAGCTCATCGTGACAATAAAGTTCTTTAGAGATCTGGGTGGTCGGAAGAAGACTAGCAGTGCTAGCATACCGATCGAGGTTCAGAGTGCCCACACACTCAGCCATTCGGGAATTGGAGAATAGTAGAGAAGGCTAGTTGGTTGAAGCCTCCGGTCATTCTCCTCCTACAAGATTGGCGTCCTTGAGGTATGAGTTTTAATTGTTGTTGGTTTATTGTATATGGCATCATGAGATATTTAACGATCTAAAATTTTTATTGTTCCGCTGCGCTACTCTGATACGTTTTTACCGGTTTATTATCCTACAATTGGTATCAGAGACATCTCATGACTATGCCATGTATATAAATTAGACAATTACTTAGTCTTTTTTTTTTATGTATGGATTTGATATTTAGAGAGTGGCATTCTAGGGTTCCTTTATGTTGTTATCATGTATTATGTATAAAGTATGTGGTTATTTTAATTTTTTTTTTGAATTATTATAAGCATGCTTGTTTATACCGGTTATGGTTCCTTAGAATTTAGAAAAATTGTATCTAGGAATTTTTATGTAACCATGGGAGCAGTTTATTAACACTGTAATTTTCCCATGGATTTTAATTCTTGTCTCTTAGAATTTTTATGGTTAGAATTTTTTGAACACCGGAAACGGTTTAGAATTTTTTATGTAATCATTCTTGGAGGAGATTGAAGATTGAAGACCGTAATTTATTTTTTCCCAAAAGTTAAATTTGATTTAAAGGTTGAAATTTTGATTGTGTGGAAAATTTCAATTTAATTGGGATTCAAATTAATTTTTGGAGATCCTAATAGGTAAATTGGAATATGGCACGAAAATCAAGACACGACCCCTCGAGATAGGTCGACAAATCTTGGTGGGACTGCAGCCCCTACCCTCGGGCAGGATGGGGCTGCGGCAGCCCCTGTGCAGGCCCACACCACCCACGGCCGCAGGCTCTGCCTGCAGCCAGGGGTGGCCGTGGCCTGCCCAAGGCTGGCCGCAGCCTGGGCGTGCAACCACTGGCTGCACGCGCTGCCTGCAGCCTGCCGGCTGCTGCGCCCAGCCTGGGCATGCAGTCTGGCGCTGCAGGCTTGGCCTGCAGCTCGGCAGGGCTGCACAAGGGGCAGCCGCCCACGGGGGCGGCGGTCCGACGGTCCAAAAATCAGAAAATTTTGATTTTTAAATTTGAGATTTAATTTTAAATCATGTTTAAAAATATGCAATTAAAAATTTGAAATTTTTGAAATTACATATTATTACACATGATGTTTAAAATTGTTTAAAATTTAAATTTGAAGTTTAAATTTAAAATTCAAATTTGGAATTTGAATTTGAAATTTAAATTTTTGGAGATTTAAATTTTAAATAATTCTTGGGATGAGAAATAAATGGAGAGGCTACATAAAGATGGATACAAGAAGACGGAACAGAATTCAAGACCCAAAGAATGCTTTGGATGGAATTTTGTAATCTTTATTTTCTTTGTTCTAGGATGGAACCATAGCTTGGTTATTCTGTCAATTATTTTTTCTGTGATATGTCATGGATATATAAATATGTATTGATGGATGTTTTGTATGCATATTTGATAACATGTCATATAGGATAGGTGAGTGCCGCTCATACTATATTGATCATACATAATTTGTCAAAACTTGCATGTTTTTTCAAAATATTGAGTGGGAGAGGGTTTCAAACAAAACCCACGGGCTCCATTGTCGATCCATATGTGAAAGCATGGTAACGCCTCGCGTCGGTTCTGCCCTGACCACACCCCTCGGTAGGTGTTTACCGCCGCCAGTATACTAGATTGGATCTCCTATGTGGAAAACGTGTTCGGGTGCGATCCTATTCATGACCACCCCTCGGTGGCTTGGTAGGACGTGGATCGGGCTACGTAAACAATGGTTATACACTCAAGACTCGTTTAGTTATTAACCTTCCCTAGAAGCTCTGTTAACTAAACTGGTGGCCAAATAAGCGGTTATTAATATATGTCTTAACCTTGGAGGATTTAAGGTAACATATATTAATTGGACGGGGTCCATGTTCCGGCTATTTGTTCTCATGACCACCCCTCGGTGGCTTGGGGCAATAGGTGCTGAGAATTACCGTTGCAATGCTACATGTTTTTTCAAGTTTCATGTAGGAACATACTTGTATGTTTTATTTGCTAAATTATCTGTATATTTGCTTGGGCTTTGTAATGATGTCTAGTATAATTTTATTTCAGTTCAAAATGTCACCGACACCCCTCATTTCGATACTTACTGAAAATAAGTTGAATGGCGACAATTATAAAGATTGGAAAAGAAATCTATTAATAGTTCTCAGCTGCGAGAGACACAAGTTCGTACTGGACGAACCATGCCCACCTGGGCCCAAACCTGATACACCACTTGAGGAGGTCCCGGTTGCCTATAATAGTTGGAGAGAATCCAATGAGATAGCTCGATGCTACATCCTTGCTAGCATGACGAGTGCTTTACAAAAGCAGCATGAGACTTATCAAGTTGCTGGGGAGATCATGGAAAATCTGGAGGACATGTTCGGAGGCCAAGAAAAATTGGCTCGACAGTCTGCAATCACCAGCATTATGAACTCCAAGCAAAAGGCGGGTGCTCCGGTGAAGGACCATATGATCACTCTAATGGGATTCTTCGCTGAGGCTGCCGAGAATGGTGCTGAGTTGGACTGCAACACCCAGATCGAGTTGGTGTTGAAGACTCTGTCTAAAGATTTTGTGGGGTTTAAGGCCGCATACAATCTGGCGACAAAGGAGTTAGGACTAACCGAGCTTATGAAGCAACTACAAGCTTATGAGCGGATGATCAGGGATGAGGATACGGTCCGACCTAAAGGAGAGGCCAATTTGGCGGAATCTTCTAATCCCTCACGGAAGAGGAAGAGGCCAAATAAGAAGCAAGTGGCTTCCAGTTCTTCTAATCCTCCTGTCTCGGACGGGAAGAAGAAGAAGAAGAACAAGAAGCTAAAGGACCCTAAAAAGTCCAAATGCTTCCATTGTGGGAAGGTAGGTCACTTCAAGAAGGCTTGCCGAGAATTCCTAGCCTCCAAGGGCAAGGAAGGTAAGGAACTTCATTACTTGGAAGCGTGTTTGGTGGAAGAATCGAAAGACACTTGGGTCATTGATTCGGGCGCCACTAATCATGTTTGTGTTTCTATGCGGGGGTTCGTGGAAACGAGAAGTCTACATGATAGGAGCCTCTCGTTGCGGACTGGAGATGGTAGCTTTGTGGTGGCTGAGGCAGTGGGAGATGTTCATCTTTATTTTGATCAATTTAGGTTTATTTTATTGAAAGACTGTTTTTATGTTCCTAATTTTAGGAGGAACCTTATATCGGTAGCTTGTTTAATAAATGATTCTTATTCAGTTTCTTTTAGTAAAAGAGTTGATATTCGTAGAAATAAGTCTTTTATCTGTTCTGGATGGATGGATGGAAACCTATATTTGATCAGACCAAAGATGTACTCACTGCTTGACACTGAATTAATTGATAACTCTAAAAGTTTGAAAGTTTCTCACTCTAATAAGGCGTATCTTTGGCATTTAAGACTTGGTCATATTAATCAGGATAGGATTCAAAGATTGGTGAAAGACGGTCCTCTGGAATCTCTAGAGGAGGTACGACTTCCCCAATGTGAGTCTTGTCTAGAGGGTAAGATGACTAAGAGGTCTTTTGGAGCTAAGGGTACAAGGGCTAAGGAGCTCTTAGAAATTGTGCACACTGACGTATGTGGCCCCATGAACGTCACAGCACGAGGAGGGTTCGAGTATTATGTCTCTTTCATAGATGATTACTCGAGGTATGGATATGTGTATCTGATGCACCGCAAGAGCGAAACCTTTGATAAGTTCAAAGAGTATCGTGCGGAAGTGGAAAAGCAATTGGATAAATCCATAAAGACACTTCGATCTGATCGAGGTGGCGAATACCTCTCCGATGAATTTCTAGGACATCTTGTAGAGAACGGGATATTATCCCAATTGACTGCACCTGGTACTCCACAACAGAATGGTGTAGCCGAAAGGAGAAACAGGACCTTATTGGATATGGTACGGTCCATGATGAGTTACTCAACGCTGCCATTATCATTTTGGGGATATGCTTTACAAACGGCGTGCTATATTCTGAACCAGGTTCTGAGCAAATCAATTCCTAGAACTCCGTATGAATTGTGGCGTGGCAGGAAGCCCTCCCTTGGACATATGAGAATATGGGGCTGCCCGGCGCATGTACTGGATGGGGATGTGAAAAAGTTGGAACCAAGATCAGAATTGTGCATGTTTGTAGGGTATCCAAAGGGAACTAAAGGAGGACTGTTCTATAACCCGAAGGAACAAAAGGTCATTGTCTCAACCCATGCGACATTCTTGGAGGAAAGTCACATGAATGACTTTAAGCCTCAAAGCAAAGTGGTGCTAGAGGAGTTATCGGGTGAAAGAACTGCTCCACAGATTTCGGTCTTGGACGCAAGTCCGAGTTCCAGTGAAAGACCTGCAGACGATCAACAATTTAGGGTGCCTCGTCGTAGTGGGAGGGTTTCTAAGAAACCTAATTTCTTCATATATGATGCTGAGGTATACTAGGCCGAGGCTCATGAGCATGAGGAAGATCAGGTCACATATGATGAAGCTATAAAGGATGTTGATTCTAGATCTTGGAAACAGGCTATGAACAATGAGATGGATTCTATGAAATCCAACTCTGTTTGGGAACTTGTAGATTTGCCGGATGGGATAAAACCCATTGGATGCAAATGGGTCTATAAAAGAAAGAAGGATGCGGAAGGGAGAGTGGAAACTTTCAAAGCTAGACTGGTTGCAAAGGGATACACGCAAAAGGCTGGAATCGATTACGAGGAAACCTTTTCGCCTGTTGCTATGCTGAAGTCTATCCGTATTCTTCTGTCCGTTGCTGCGGCTCACGATTACGAGATCTGGCAAATGGATGTCAAGACGGCATTCTTGAATGGCCATCTTGAAGAGTGTATCTATATGATACAGCCCGAAGGGTTTGTAGCAAAAGGCCAAGATAGGAAAGTCTGCAAGTTGCTTAGATCCATTTATGGATTAAAGCAAGCATCCCGCTCATGGAACCAGAGGTTTGATCAAGCGATTAAGACATTTGGTTTTGAGCAGAAAGTTGATGAACCTTGTGTTTATAAACGTATTAAGGATGGAAAAGTGGTCTTTCTGATACTCTATGTTGATGATATACTACTCATTGGGAATGATGTAGGGAACTTATCAACGGTCAAGCTTTGGTTACACTAACAGTTTGACATGAAGGACTTGGGAGAAGCAAATTATGTTCTAGGCATTCGTCTCTTCAGAGATCGAAAGAACAAAATGATAGCATTATCCCAAGCTTCATACATAGATAAAATAATTGACAAATATGCAATGCTAGAGGCAAAGGAAGGCTCACAACCTTCTATTGCCGGTTTAATTCTTTCATTGGATGACTGTCCCAAGACATCGGAAGAAAGAGAGCGTATGAGTAAGGTCCCTTATGCATCCGCTGTGGGTAGCCTTATGTACGCTATGCTTTGCACTCGCCCGGACATATGTTTTGCAGTAGGTATGGTGAGTCGATATCAAGCGAATCCTGGAACCAAGCACTGGCAAGCAGTAAAGCATATACTCAAGTATCTTAAGAGAATGAGGGATTATATGCTAGTGTATTCTGGAGGGGACCTAACACCCGTAGGATACACGGACTCAGACTTCCAGACTTGTAAGGATTCGAGGAAATCGACATCTGGATCAGTGTTTTTACTCAGAGGAGGCGCCATTGTGTGGAGGAGCGTGAAGCAGGGCTGCACAGCTGACTCTACTATGGAGGCTGAGTATGTGGCTGCGGCTGAGGCATCTAAAGAAGCGGTTTGGCTCCGCAAGTTCTTTAGAGACCTTGAGGTCATTCCCGGTGTTGACAAGCCTATCACACTTTACTGTGATAATACAGGGGCTATTGCCAATACAAGGGAATCTCGGCACCACAAGAGGACCAAGCACATCGATCGGAGATATCATATTATTAGAGGGCATGTGGAGACAGGACAAGTGGATGTATGTAAGATCGCGTCCGAGGACAACATCGCTGATCCCTTTACTAAGACTTTGGTAGCTAGAAGCTTTGAGAGGCATGTAGAGGCGATGGGGATGCGTAACATGGCACATCTACTGGCTTAGGGCAAGTGGGAGATTGTTAGGAAATGCCCTAAGTATTAGAGACATTTTGATGTATTCATTTTGAACTGGATAATAAAATTATACATAGAGGTTATTCATTACATTGCTATCTGTCCTCGTCTTATTTATATGTTAAAGTAAATGTAAGCAAATATGGCTCACTGACTGCTTGTGTTAAAACTGTTAGAACGTTGTATGCAATGGTCTTTTGTATGCGAGAAGACAATGTTCTAAAGTTAGCAGTCTAAACTATGGTCTGTAGTCTATGGGGTTAGACTGAGCATCTAACTCATGTTAAGACTATTATGTTGTCTAAAGCCTTGGAGGGGACGGTCTGTCTTGACTGTCTGGAGCTGGACTCCCAAGTAGAGACATGGATATGTTGCTCGGTGGTGACATATTAGACCGGGACTAAAGCGTGATTGATCTACGTAGTCCGCTATGAGTGGATCAATCTGCTTTTGACGTTCATTGTGCAATAACCTTAATCCTGAGTAAATGAACTACTTCATGTATATGACTTGTGTACTTTGATGTTCCAATGGCTAAAGTGTCTCAGAGGTAGTAAGCTTATAGACCGGTTCATTGGGTGCATGACTTGTATACGATGAAGGGTTTGTTTGCAGATATCGGAATCATAGCTCTGAGGAGTTAAAGGTATCCTCTTAAAGGCATTATACTGAATGTGAAAATGGACAAGGCCTTGGGTCGTCTGCTGGGCGGATGACTTCTTATTCACATATGGTGAATAATCATTTTCTTAATTCGGTAGTATAATGGAACTTTAAGATAGCCTGATCAGTAGGATTAAACGGACTTTGACCTAAGGCTGATCATGGATATCATATGAGGGTTTTGCATATATGACAAGGTCATTGGATGGTAGCTCGTCACAGGCTTACGTAATACGGTATATAATTGGGAGTTCAGTTTCAGGTTTATAGTGGTGTGACTCTGAAACTAGTGATCATATGATTGAGTTGTTCGGTAAAGAATGATGATCATATGGAATCACGAGAGCCCGATTATATATGTCCAATCAGTCCCTCTACTAGCTCCACATAATTCCTTAACGTTTGGCAAATTGATTTGTGTATGCTATTGGCTAGTTTATTATGCATGGATGGTGATGACACAGGATTAGGATGGTAGACAAGATTCTCTTCGGTTGGATTCAGATTTTGTTTTGGATAATAGAGTACACAATTATTCGAACTCCAAATAAAGTTGCCATGATTTTATTTGAGATTGGATTGGAGTTGTAGAAAATTATCCATGAGAACAAGAATATGAAACACAACTGTTTTTTGTGGAATTTGAAATTTGAATTTTTGAAATTTGAATTTTGAATTTTGAAATTTGAAATTTGAATTTTGAATTTGAAATTTGAATTTGAAATTTGAATTTGAAATTCGAATTTGAAATTTGAATTTGAAATTTAAATTTGAAATTTGAAATTTGAAATTTGAAATTTGAATTTGAAATTTGAATTTGAAATTTGAAATTCAAATTTTGAATCACAGTCCAAGTAGGATTCGAATTTGTTGTGGAAAATCCACAAGGTTTGAAATTCGAATTTGAGTTGGATTTGGAGAGGATAATCTTGTTAGAATCCTACTTGAATTTTGAATCCAAATCCCAACAAAAGTGGGTGAATTTTTGGAGGATAATCTTCAATGGAAAATTCGGTTTTTGTGGATAAGATTCAAGGAAAAATTCAAGTTTCAATCCCAGTTGAATTAGGATTCTCTCCCTCCCTAAAAGTGGCCGAAATTGTTGGATTTATCCAAGGAAAATTCGGTTATTTTTGGATAAGGTTGAGATGAGATTCAAGCTTGAAAATCCTAGTGGAATTTTTGATTCTCCCTTATCCATAATGGCCGAAATTTTTTGGAGGATTTTCTCCTTGTGAAATTCGGATTTTTTGGTTGAAAAAAGGGAGATAAAAATTCTAGTTAAAATCTTGTTGAGATTTGGATTGGATCTATCCTAAGAAAACCGAATTTTTAGTGGAGATTTTCCCTTGCAAAAATTCGGATTTTATGGGTTTGGATAAGGGAAAATATCTTTTCCTAATCCAATTCAAATTCAGAGATTCACCTCATGCAGGTCTATAAATAGAGGTCCTGCCACTCCAGTTCTCTCAGACCACAGACTCTCAAGTGAGCAGGCTTATTGTTGCACAGCTCATCGTGACAATAAAGTTCTTTAGAGATCTGGGTGGTCGGAAGAAGACTAGCAGTGCTAGCATACCGATCGAGGTTCAGAGTGCCCACACACTCAGCCATTCGGGAATTGGAGAATAGTAGAGAAGGCTAGTTGGTTGAAGCCTCCGGTCATTCTCCTCCTGCAAGATTGGCGTCCTTGAGGTATGAGTTTTAATTGTTGTTGGTTTATTGTATATGGCATCATGAGATATTTAACGATCTAAAATTTTTATTGTTCCGCTGCGCCACTCTGATACGTTTTTATCGGTTTATTATCCTACATTAATTATATACCATATTATGAAAGCCTGTGACAAGTTATTTTCCAATGACCTTATCATGTATGCAAAACCCTCATATGATATCCATGATCAGCCTTAGATCAAAGTTCGTTCAACCTACCGATCAAGCTATCTTAAAGTTCTATTATACTATCGAATAAGAAAATGATTATTCACCATATGTGTATAAGAAGTCATCTACCTAGCAGACGACCCAAGGCTTTGTCCATTTTCACATCCAGTATAATGCCTTTAAGAGTTTACCCTTAACTTCTTATTAGAGCTATGATTCCAATATCTGTAAACAAACCCTCGATTATATACAAGTCATGCTCCCAACGAACTGGTTTATAGGCTTACTACCTTTAAGATGTTTTAGCCATTGGAACATCAAAGTACACAAGTCATATACATGAAGTAGTTCATCTACTCAGGATTAAGGTTGTTGCATAATGAACGTCAGAAGTAGATTGATCCACTCATAGTGGAATACGCAGATCAATCACGCTTTAGTCCTGGTCTCATAATGGAGAGAAGGAAAAAATGAGGGCCTTTTTTGCAAAAAAAAAAAAACCAAAATTTTCTACTTTTATATATACTTTTTTTGTTGTTGAAAATTTTAACATATGCTATACTAACTAATTTAGGTGTACTGAATCCTAATATGTTAGTTTTACATTCATTCGAGGTCATCTTAATTAGTTTTTTGGTACTGTGATTTCCCGGTCAAAATTTACTTTTTGTGCTTAATTGACTAATTTAACCATGCTGATTCTTAATGTATTAATTTTATTTCAAGAAAATGTCTTCTTGACTAATTTCTTAGTACTGTATATCTATGGTATGGGTCAAAAGTTACATTTTATGCTCAAATGAGTAATTTTAGCATACTGATTCTAAATATATCAATTTTATATCAAGAAAAGGTCATCTTGACCAATTTCTTGATACCGTGTGTGACACATGCACACACACACATAAAATCACTACTTTTCACATTTTAAACATGGAATTCATCGTGTACATTCTATGTATCGATTTTTCGAGAATGATGAAATTTCCTGGTTGTCACATGTGGGATTCCCTTTAACAAATTTGGCCAACTCTTGAGGGATTAGGACTCAAAATTCAAGTAGGATTCAAATAAGATCTTCCTCTCCCTTATCCACAAGAAAACCAAATTCTTCAAGTGAATTTATCCACAAAAATTTGGTTACCACTTGGATTTGTAATTCAAAATTCAAATTCAAATATCAAAGTTCAAATTTCAAAATTCAAACTTCAAATATAAATTTCAAATTTAAATTTCAAATTTCAAATTCAAATTTCAAATGCCACAAAAAACTTGTATTTCAAATTTTGTCCTCATAGATAATTTTTCACAACTCCAATTCAAACTCAAATAAAATCATGACAACTTTATTTGGAATTCAAATAATTGTGTAATCTCTTATCCAAAACAAAATTCAAATTCAACAGGAGATAATCTTATCTTCCATCTTTATCCTATGTGGACACCACCTATATCCATACAAGACAACCAACCGACAAGTATACCCTGATCAATTTGCCATCTGTTAAATAATTTTGTGGAGATAGTAGATGTGACGTCCCCCGACCTGGGCCACATAAAACCGTCGCGACCCGACTCCGTCGTTGACCGAGACAATGCACTTCATCGGGTCGTCGTTAAAAACACTCTTACTTTAAATCTCTCATTTTATAGGGCCTAGAATTTTCGCACATATTTTTTTTTCAAAATACTTTCCTCACATGAAAGCTAACTATGAAAGCCATATAAAATTTAAAACTTAACTTTTAATTGTCTTTTTGCAATATAGTACAGTATTTACAAAAATACATAATCTTAACTTTGTTTTTCAAAAATACTGTAATAACCGAGGAATTTTACTATTCTCGACATATGGTAAATTGCTTGTACATGATGAAATTCATGTTTAAAATGTGAAATGTATGATTAATAATGTGTAGAACGAGATAAAATGTTCTAACGATATTACAAATTAAGAATTCGGTGATGTCAAAGCATGCCGAATTGAGCTGGGGAAAAACAGTGAACTGTAAATCCTAGCAGGTGACTCAGGGTTAGCTGAGTGCACAAAAAAAATAAATAAATAAAACATTGATAGTAGTGATTTTAGACGTGAGTGCGTGTGTGTGTTACACACAGTATCGAGAAGTTGTTCTATATGACCTCTTCCTGACCTAAAATTAATATATTTAGATTCAGTATGCTCAAATTAGTCAATTGAGCATAAAAAATAATATTTGACCCGGAGATATGCAGTATCAAGAAATTGGTCAAAATGACATTTTCTTGATATAAAACTGATATATTTGGAATCAGAATGCTCTAATTAGTCAATTGAACGCAAAACGGAAATTTTGACTGAGAAATATACAGTACCGAAAAACTGGTCAAGATGACCTCAAATGAAGATAAAACTGATAAATTTGGATTCAGCACACCCAAATTAGTCAGTATAGCCTATCAGAATGCTCAAATTAGTTAATTGAGCACAAAGGTAATTTTTAACCGGGAATTCGTAGTATCGGAAACTAGTCGAAATGATCTTGGATGAAAACGAAACTGATATATTTGGGTTCAGCACGCCCAAATTAGTCAGGATAGTTCATGTCGAAATTTTGAACAAAAAGTGTATAAAAGGTCGAAATTGCAGAAAATGCCCTATAATTTCCCTTTTCTATATTTTTCCCCACACACAATCCCTAAAGTGAACAGTAACTGACCACCGGAAACGGTGTCCGTTTTCGACACCGCCGGTTTCGTTGGAAAGCTCTCGACGAGCTGAGTCCAATGGTGTGCTGAATCTACGGAACTGACGCCGGAGAACGCCGCACGTGCCGCCCGAAGCCGCCGGTGGCCGAAAATTTCAAACGGTCGTATCTCCGCCGTCCGACCTTTGATTGACACGATTCCAGTCCCAAAAGACTCGTGGTGAAGAGGAGAACAAAACCCAAGCCTCATTTCCGCTCGACAGTCACCGAATTGCACCGCCAAACATCACACCGTCGCCGCCGTGGAATCCGTCGATTCCGGCGGATTTGAGTGACATGGTTGGTACCAAAAGACTCAAAGTGATGCGTAGAGCAAAAGCCCTCAAACAATTTTGGGCAATAACCCCGGCATGGTGGAGATTCAACGCCACCACCGTGGGTCGAGTTATCGAGGCCGATTGTCGACGATCGGAGCCTCCAATGGTGAAATTGACACCACCAATGGACTCCTCTCGTCGAGATCTTCAAGGTGGACACCTTTGTTGTTCGTGCCGCCGTCGTTCGCTGCTGGTCAACGCTGGTCAACGTTGTCAACGCCAGTCAACGGTGACCCAGGGGTGGAAAAATGAAGAGTGGCCCATTGGCCTATTTTCGACATTCTGGACACATCCACAGCATCAGAATTACCAACCAGGATTTCGAACGTAAAGAACAGAGATAAAAAGTTTACACGGTCGAGACCGAACGGTTTGTCCGATCGCCGACGGGACGATTTCGGTAGCGATATCATTTCCCTTCACTCCTTATTTATGTATTGGAATGATTTATATGTAATTTGTATTCAAATTGTAAAAAGAAAAGAAAAAAAAGAGTAAAATGAATGAAATGTCGAAAAAAGAAAATATATGGGAAATATGAATATTTTTGCGTAAAAAGTTGAGTTTTACGTAAAAATTAGGCCTCTGGTATAGTACATGGTAGATTGGACTAAGTTAGATGGTTTTGAGGCATTTCCTAAACGCCAGAGACCTAGAAATTTAGCTGAAATGCTACTGAAATTTTGAAAACGGCACTAAGGGCATTTCGGTGAAAAAAAGAGAGGTAAATTGTGTATAATGGAAACCGAGATGCCTCGATGAGTTTAGCTTAGAAAATGGGAAAATGAACCTTTGAGGAATAGTAAACCGTCCCTCCGAGGTTGTGAAAATGTAAGAGAACAGGAAAACCAATGTCAATGGTATTTTAGGAAACGAAAGATAAATTTAAGGTCGGGATGAAAACCCAAGCCCACTCGATGTCTAATGCTCGGGATTAGCATAACAAACGTTTCAGGAGTAGTGAAATACCTATTTAAGGCTCCGAAACGTGAGAAAAACGAGAAACGACTCTAGATGTGGAATAGTACCACTCAAGGGTCGGATGACCAATAGTCGTTTATGGAACAGCAATGGATGCTGTAAAAATATGTAAAAACTTAAGAAATATTATTTTATAATATTTGGGCTTAGAAAATCCTGTTAAAAGTCACAATGAGCATATGACGGTCCCGAGACCCGTCAGGGGTAAAATGGTCATTTTGACCAAAAATTTCTGAAAGGCTCGGAAAGGACCGTGAATGCCTAAGGATAGTTAAAATGAAATTATAAAAGTTAAATTTGGGTCTTAAACCAACAAAAAGTAGGTTTATGATGAGAAATTAAATTAAGGGTAAAATGGTAATTTTACCAAAAGTTAGTGTAAAAATGAAAAATGGGATTTTAGATTCCTAAGTCCATTTACGGGAAATAAAACGTAGAATTTTTACGTTTTACTAAATTTTGAATATGAAATGAAGATTTAGAATAACCGTGGTTATTCCGGTTATAGGAACCCGATTCAGACGTGGCAAAGGAACATCTGTGGAGCCGGGGAAGGAAATGCTAGCGAAAGTATCTGTAAGTTCAAGCATTTAATTAGCTGCAACATGAATTGACTATTGTATATCTGTTTTCATGTCAAGATGTGATGATATAGATGTTATGAAAGTCATGTTATGAACTATGCGTTATGTCTAAGTCATATATAAATTGACTTGACATATTTATGTTGATGCGTTATATGCAGTAAGTTCAGACATTTAAATTTGTCTGTAACATGAAATACAGTGATACTGATTATGTACTAAGTGCACATTAGGTATTAAGTCCTATGAATATTTGGGGATTAGTTAGTATAACATATCCCATATAAAGAGAAAAGAGAGTATTAAGTCCTATGGGCACTTGGGGATTAGTTGGTATAACATATCCCATATAAAGAGAAAAGAGAATATGTAAGGCCTACGGGCGATGGAGGATAGTGACCTTGAGGTGATGATTGATATCACTTGGTCAAGACTATAAATTGAAAGATGGTAATGAAACCACTAAGGCGTACCGCCCCTCCAACATAGTGGTGGAGGTTTTTCTCAAATCCTACGAGGATATCAGGGCTGTAGAGGCCGATGTTCTAAGGTCGCTCCTTAGACCCTCCCAGTCAGAACGCTAATAATCATCGGTACTGCTATAAACAGAGCTCTAAACTAAAAATCAAATAGAGAATAAACAATCAATAAAATGATAAAAATCATAATTGAGCATAACTGGAGTTTACGCTAAAGTGTGGTAATTTCGGTTAGGATATGTGAATAGTACCCCGTTAGCGTAAAGTGAATAGTAATCAGTTAAGGTAACTATTACTATTCATCGATCAAAGGTCAAAATTACTATTTATGATAAATAGTATTATTTATGATGAATAGTCTATTTATCATGAATAGTACTATTCATAGAAAATTGAGTTTTTAGTGTTTTTGAATCTGTATGATTCTTACTAAGTATGTTTGAACTTCCTGAGCCTGTTAGCTAACCGGTTTGTTCATGTTGCAGGTAAGAAACCTGTCCAGTAGATTTCTGGATGGCGGCAGGATGTGAGTGTGTCAAAGGGATAGGGAATCCACTGTGAATATGGTCCTGCTACAAGTTTTCCGCTAAGCGTTGAAAGAATAAACATGTATTGTAAAAAGATTTAACTTAGGTATTTATGTATAAAGTATGTTTGTACTTTTAAAAGTGACAAACATAGTTCAGTTTAATCACGTTATGTTACAATCAAGAAAAAGTATTTAAGAAAAAAAAATGATTCCAAATTTCACAAAGGGTTTAAAGGGAAGAAAAGAATTTAGGCGACTCAATGAAGTTCACGAGCTATTTCAGTCGGCCAAGGAGCTTGATTGTAATAGTTTCGGTAGGCCGAGGTCGGGGGCGCCACAGGTGGTATCAGAGCGAGCTTGACCATATCTCTCCTGGCACGAGACGCAACCTGCTCGTCTATCCAAGTAAATTAGCCTTGTTTTGAATTAGTAGTTGTTTATTTATAGGAAAATAAACGACTTAGATGAAATGAGATGACGAGATCAATGAATGTGGTCTCACGATTGTATAATGCTAGTGGACTGCCACAATATGACTATTTAGAGTTCGAAATAGAGAATTACCATGATTATGATCGTATAGTACTAGAGAATGAACAAGGAAGGCTGCTTAGAGAAGAAATGAAGATTGCCATCAAGTTATATAGAACTCCAATGTCAGCTGCCCATAAAGTTTTGAGTGGCGAACAGTCCTTCAAAATTTCATAGGAAGGCAGGATTGGTGTCATGCCATTGAAATGATTTTATGACTGTGCACCATTAATCGGGATGAAAGGTCTTGTTGGATGTTAACCATGCTTTTCAAGGAGATACTTTCGTGTGTATTGGGATTCTTGTGACCAGGAGTAGCGCTTAACTGGGGCAAGTTTCACCATGCCACGATTGAGTAAATCTTCTCTCGGAAAGAGTCTAACATCAATCTCAATTCCTCAAGGGCAAATAGGGTGTCACTTCTAACATCACCTAAGTTCCTTAGAGTTATGAACATACGAGAATTAGTTCATCGGACTGAGAAACTGCAGTCGATGTCTGGTGACATAGTTCTAACGTATGCTGTGCGCTTCGAGGAACTGATAAATCCCCTCCAATTTGCGTGGAATTCACGATGGAACGAAAGCCGAGATGAGCATATATCCAAGAATGTCTATAGGTGAACGATCTATCCAACGAAGAAAAGGACCCGTAAAAGTTTCCTATAGACCAGGAAAAGTAGATGTATTAGGCTATATATATACTTTATGTTACATTGAAATGTTATGTAATGACATGTGTATGCAGTGACATGTGTGTGATGAATTGTTATGAACTGTCAAAATGTGTTGATATAAGATAATGAGTTTTGTTGTTTTGTCCTATATGAAAAGGCATAATATACGATAAATGGGCCATGTGCATTTATTGCGCTAGAAATGGTCTGGATGAAGAGAAAGAAGATCCGAAGGAATTTCCCTTTGAAACTGGATCGATAGACTGACTAAAATGTAGAGGGGTACATATGTGTATATGTGTATACTCGATGTAAAAGAGGCTGTTGTATGTACAAGGCCTTAATATTGATATGTATGTGAACGTCATGAAACGAGTTATAATAATGCCTTACGATGATATGGCATTAGGATTTCTTTGAATTTCGAGAAATCTTAAAATTTTGTGAAATATATATATATACATTGAAAATCTAATTATTGATTTTCAAAAGATTATAGGGAAATAGAAAATATGGTGAATACATGTGGTCAAGAAAGTATGAGTGAATGTCTCACCCTGTCAAAAAGGGTGGAGAAATTATAAGGCCTTTTAGAGGTCTAGATGCGAGAAAACGCTGAATTAAGACGGCGTTTAGATGAGATAGAACCTAGGCAGGGTGCTTGGGAGGTTCAGCCACCACTAGCCCTTACAGTTGAATAGGTAGTACATTACCACTGTTCCTAAAAGGATATAGGAACTACAATCAATAGTAAATTAAGAGCTATTATATAAGCGATTTCGTGGAATAAAACCTTAAGAGTTTGAGGGCTCTATAGATCTTTTGAAAGCAGAGGAATGATTTTCTTCTATATAGATGATTTGAGACTCCATAAACTTAATAGAGCAAGGAGAACGTTCTGCGTACATCCTTTGTTTTGATGAAGGATGCTAAGTTCTGATAGAACATTGTCAGAATGAGAAGAGATGAGACTACTGTGAACTAGAATGAATTTCTGATTGAATTTCATTAGATATATTATGATCCTGCATCACAGAAACCGTAACAAAAAAAGGTTTGTCGCATTAAAGCAAGGAAATGTATCAGTGAGTGAAGAGCATCGAAAATTGATCAATTGTCCAAATGATGCCCTTACGTGGTAATTATTTAGAGGGAAAAGATATAGAGAATGATTGGAATGTTCCGACCAGAGATCTTTGCTTTGGTGGATAGTGGTCTAATACCACCACCTTCAGTGACAGACTGCATCAATCGCGCTTGGCAGGTTAAATACCAGCGGGCTAGATAGAAAGAAAAAAGAGAAAAAGTCTGAGAAACCTGGAAGAAGAAAGGACTTTGACTAAATTTTTTCCAAGTTGGAACCTAAAGTGGCCAAAGCAGTAAACCTAATCAGAATGTTAGGCTAGGACAGTTTAACGCCCCATGCCTATAGTCGTAGAATAAAGGAAAAGGCAAATTTTCTGGGAAAATGAAAACCTAACCTAGGATAATAGAAGGTAGCAAAGGAAGCTGACCAATAATATAGGATCAAATGTATCCAGTTGCACTACAAGTGAGAAGAGGCACTGACCATAATATTGAATTGATCTTAGTGCACGTTACCAATGTGGGAAAAGAATGTCGTTATGCCAGAAACTGACCCACAAATCGGTAGAATACATAGTAAACGTTTTAACCAAAGCAACAACGTCCCAAGCCCATGTGTTATAGGCTAGATTTAAAAGATCATTGGTAGTACTGGAAAGACAAGAACGCATGCCACATGCCAATGCTAGTGTCTTGGCATACATCAAGAAGGATGTGAAAGTAGGAACGTTAAACATAGTGACAGAATTGATTTTTATAAGATTAGTTGATTGTGACGTAATCCTAGGAATGGATTTCTTAAGGAAATGTCAAATCACGACCGATTACTAGAATCAGAAGATAGTGTTTCGATTAGATGATGAAGAAAGCTTTGAACATGTGAATTCGTCACGTAAATCGAGGAAGATGATAATTAGCTCGTGAAGTGGGAGTAAGCTAATGTCCAATGATTGAATTGGATATTTGGCCTATGTGGCATAGGTAATAGAGGAATAGAAGCTTCACCCAGAAAATGTTCTTATGGTCCAAGAATTTCTCAACATTTTTCTTCAAGGAATTACTTGAATTGTCGCTTGAACAAAAAATTTCCTTTGAAATCGAGCTCATGCAAAGAACTGCACCCATTTTCAAAGGTGTGGCAGTATTCTCTAAGACTGATTTACGATTAAGATACCATCAACTGAGTGTTCAAGGAATTCCTAGATAAGGTGTCATTGTGTTTATCGATGACATACTTATATATTCATAGACTCATAAGGAGTATGAAGAGCATTTGAGAACTGCTCTGCACATTATGAGACAGCACTAATCCTATGCAAAATTCTCCAAGTGTGAATTTTGACTAGATAAAGTGTATTTTCTCAGACATGTAGTCACTAAACAAGGAATCATCGTAGATCCTGTCCAGGGGAGATGACTAACGAATTGCCTGCACCTAAGACTGAAATGGGAATACATAATTTCTTAGGTTTGGCTGGCAACTATAGAAGATTTGTGGAAAGGTTTGCACGACTAGCGGCACCTCTTACGGCTTTTACGCACAAGGAGAGGTAATTTAAGTAGACTGAAGAATGTGAAAAGAATTTTGAGAGTTGAAAAATTGACTAACAAGCGTGCCAATTCACACGCTTCTCACTAAAAGGGAGAAATTCGTGATATATTGCGATGTATCGAAAGAGAATCTGCATATGTGGCAAAGAAGATGTTTGGAGTTGATGAAGGATTACAAATGTGAGATCCTCTACCACCTAGAAAAAAATCAATCAACCGTGTGATGGATGCCTTAAGCAGAAAATCTACTGTTCCGTACCAGTAGCCAAAAGAAAAACTAACAGAACAATTATGACAAGAGATACACTCATTGGAGTTGGAGTTGATATCCGAAAGGTTAGCTATACTTCAATCAGAGTCATCGCTATTCGAAGACACTAAAAAGGGCTCTGAAGCAAGATCAAATCTAATAAGTTATCAAAAAGGGATTTCCAAGGGTGGAATGATCCTACATTAAGGAGGAATTCATATTCCAATGAATGAAGGACTAATGAGGTGAAGTATGGCAAAAGCCCATAAAATGCCATATTCAGTGCATTCTGAAGCGAGTAAAGTGTACTAGAAGTTAAAATTGTAATTCTGGGGGAAAAGCGACGATGAATGAGAGCAAAAAAAAAATATTTTGTGAATCGATGCATGACCATCAAAAGATCAAGACTGAACAAAACATCCAGGTAGAAAACTGGAATTATTGGAAGTTCCCGAACGTAAGTGGGAACATATTGCAATGAATTTTATAGTAGAATTATCAAGGGCCCAAGAGCGGTATAATGCCATCTGAATTATGGTGGATAGATTGATGAAAACTGTAAGAGTCATAGTAGTGAAAATGACTTTTCACTGGAAAAGTTAGCAAATTTCTATGTAAACCATGTTGTCAGATAACATGGCATTTCAAGTTTGTCATATTCGATTTAGATGCATAATTCGCTTCGAATTTCTGGAAGTGTGTACAAGGAGTCATGGAAACGAAATTGCGTTTTAGTATGGCTTTTCATCCCTAGACGAATGATCAATCTGAGCGAATTACGCAGACTCTAGAAGACATGTTTCGTGTCTAAGTCATGGATTTCCTAAGAATTGGAACGAGAAGTTACTGTTAGAGGAAATTCTCGTACAACAATAGCTACCAAGCTTCTATAGAAATGGTACCCTATGAAGCTTTATATGGACGAAAGTGCAGATCGCTTACATATAGGTATGACCTGCGAGAGAAAAGTGGCACAAGACCGATTTCGTATAAGAAACATCGGATGTAATTATGAAAATACAGCGGTGAAGAAAGATCGCACAAAGTCGACAGAAGAATTATGTAGATAAACGCTGAAGATCCCTAGAGTTTAATGAAAGGGATTTCATATTCTTTAAAAGTATTCCCATTGAAGGGAATAATATGTTCGGTAAGAAAAGAAAATTTAGTCCAAGATGTATTGGACCCTATGAAATTTTTGAACGTGTTGAGAATGTTACCTATAAATTGGGACTACCTTCAAAATAGTCAACAATACATAGTGTTTTTCACGAATGTATGCTAAGGAAATAGGTATCGAATTCATCTCGTGTATTGAGGTATGAATCGATTCAGATTCAGGAGGACCTGACATATGAAGAGCAACTTGTTCAGATTTTGCTCGGAAAGATGAAACAAGAATGTTGTACTCTCACTTGTGCTAGATTTTCGAGGATGAAAATTTTATAAGGAGGGGTGAATGTAATAACTGGGAAATTTTACTATTCTCGGAATATGGTAAATTGCTTGTACATGATGAAATTCATGTTTAAAATGTGAAATGTATGATTAATAATGTGTAGAATGAGATAAAATGTTCTAACGATATTACAAATTAAGAATTAGGTGATGTAAAAGCATGCCGAATTGAGCTGGGGAAAAACAGTGAACTGTAAACCCTAGCAGGTAACTCAAGGTAAGCTGAGTGCATAAAAAAATATAAAACATTGATAGTAGTGATTTTAGACGTGAGTGCGTGTATGTGTTACACACAGTATCGAGAAGTTGTTCTAGATGACCTCTTCTTGACCTAAAATTAATATATTTAGATTCAGCATGCTCAAATTAGTCAATTGAGCATGAAAAATAATATTTGCCCCAGAGATATACAGTATCAAGAAATTGGTCAAGATGACATTTTCTTGATATAAAACTGATATATTTGGAATCAGAACGCTCTAATTAGTCAATTGAGCGCAAAACAAAAATTTTGACCGGGAAATATACAGTACCGAAAAACTGGTCTAGATGACCTCAGATGAAGATAAAACTGATAAATTTGGGTTAAGCACGCCCAAATTAGTAAGTATAGCTTATCAGAATGTTCAAATTAGTTAATTGAGCACAAAGGTAATTTTTGACCGGGAATTCGCAGTACTGGAAACTGGTCGAAATGATCTCGGATGAAAACGAAACTGATATATTTGGGTTCAGCACGCCTAAATTAGTCAGGATAACTCATGTTGAAATCTTGGACAAAAAGTATATAAAAGGTCGAAATTGCAGAAAATGCCCCATAATTTCCCTTTTCTATATTTTTCCCCACACACAATCCCAAAAGTGAACAATAATCGACCACCGGAAACGGTGTTCGTTTTCGAAACTGCCGTTCTCGTTGGAAAGCTCTCGATGAGCTGAGTCCAACGGTGTGCTGAATCGGTGGAACTAACGCTGGAGAACGCTGCACGCGCCGCCCGAAGCAACCGGTGGCCAGAAATTTCAAACGGCCGTATCTCCGTCGTCCAACCTCCGATCGACACAATTCCGACCCCAAAAGACTCGTGGTGAAGAGTAGAACAAAGCCCAAGCTTCATTTTGACTCAACAGTCACTGGATTGCGCCGCCTAACATCGTGCCATCGCCGCGGTGAAGCCGCCATGGAATCCGTCGATTCCGGCGGATTTGAGTGACGTGGTTGGTACCAAAAGACTCAGAGTGATGCGTAGAGCAAAAGCCCTCAAACAATTTCGGGCAACAACCCCAGCAAAGCAGAGATTCAACGCCACTGCCATGGGTTGAGTTTTGGAGGCCGATTGTCTACGATCGGAGCCTCCAATGGTGAAATTGACACCACCAATGGACTCCTCTCGTCAAGATATTCAAGGTGGACACCTCTGTTGTTCACGCCGTCGCCTTTCACCGTCGGTTAAAACTGGTCAACGTGGTCAACACCGGTCAACAGTGACTTGGGGGTGGAAAAATAAAGAGTGGTCCGTTGGCCTATTTTCGACGTTTTGGACATATCCACGGCATCAAAATTGCCAACCAAGATTTCGAACGTAAAGAACAGAGATAAAAAGTTTATGCGGTCGAGACCGAACGGTTCGTCTGATCGTCGACGTGACGATTTCAGTAGCGATTTCGTTTCCCCTCATTCCTTATTTATATATTGGAATGATTTATATGTAATTTGTATTCAAATTGTAAAAAGAAAAAAAAAGAGTAAAATGAATGAAATGTCAAAAAAAAGAAAATGTATGGGAAATGTGAATATTTTTACGTAAAAAGTTGAGTTTTACGTAAAAATTAGGCCTCTGGTATAGTACGTGGTAGTTAGACTAAGTTAGATGGTTTTGAGGCATTTCCTAAATGCCGGAGACCTAGAAATTTAGCAGAAATGCTGTTGAAATTTTGAAAACGGCACTAAGGGTATTTCGGTGAAAAAACGAGAGGCAAATTGTGTTCGGTAATGGAAACAGAGACCCCTCGATAAGTTAAGCTCAGAAAATGGGAAAATGAACCTTTGAGGAATAGTAAACCATCCCTCCGAGGTTGTGAAAATGTAAGAGAACGGGAAAACCAATGTCAATGGTATTTTAGGAAACGAAAGGTAAGTTTGAGGTCAGGATGAAAACCCGAGCCCACTCGATGTCTAAGGCTTGGGATTAGCATAACAAACGTTTCAGGAGTAGTGAAATACCCATTTAAGGCTTCGAAATATGAGAAAAACGAGAAACGACCCTAGATGTCGGAATAGTACCACGCGAGGGTCGGATGACCAATAGTCATTTATGGAACAGCAATGGATGCTGTAAGAGTGTGTAAAAACTTAAGAAATATTATTTTATGATATTTGGGTTTAGAAAATCCTGTTAAAAGTCACAGTAAGCATATGATGGTCTCGAGACTCGTCAGGGGTAAAATGGTCATTTTGATCAAAAATTTTTGAAAGGCTCGGAAAGGACCGTGAATGCCTAAGGATAGTTAAAATGAAATTATAAAAGTTAAATTTGGGTCTTAAACCAACAAAAAGTAGGTTTATGATGAGAAATCAAATTAGGGGCAAAATGGTAATTTTGCCAAGAGTTAGTGTAAAAATGGAAAATGGGATTTTAGATTCCTAAGACCATTTACAGGAAATAAAATGTAGAATTTTTACGTTTTACTAAATTTTGAATATGAAATGAAGATTTAGAATAATTGTGGTTATTTCGGTTATAGGAACCCGATCCAGACGCGGCAAAGGAACATCTGCGGAGCCGGGGAAGGAAATGCTAGCGAAAGTATCTGTAAGTTCAAGCATTTAATTGGCTACAACATGAACTGACTATTGTATATCTGTTTTCATGTCAAGATGTGATGATGTAGATGTTATGAAAGTCATGTTATGAACTATGTGTTTTGTCTAAGTTATATATAAATTGACTTGACATATTTATGTTGATGCGTTATATGCAGTAAGTTCAGACATTTAAATTTGTCTGTAACATGAAATACAGTGATACTAATTATGTACTAAGTGTACATTAGGTATTAAGTCCTATGAACATTTGGGGATTAGTTAGTATAACATATCCCATATAAAGAGAAAAGAGAGTATTAAGTCCTATGGGCACTTGGGGATTAATTGGTATAACATATCCCATATAAAGAGAAAAGAGAATATGTAAGGCCTACGGTCGATGGAGGATAGTGACCTTGAGGTGATGATTGATATCACTTGATTAAGACTATAAATTGAAAGATGGTAATGAAACCACTAAGGCGTACCGCCCCTCTAACATAGTGGTGGAGGTTTTTCTCAGATTCTACGAGGATATTAGGACTGTGGAGGCCGATCTTCTAAGGTCGCTCTTTAGACCCTCCCAGTCAGCGCGCTAATAATCATCGGTACTGCCATAAACAGAGCTCGAAACTAGAAATCAAATAGAGAAAAAACAATCAATAAAATGATAAAAATCATAATTGAGCATAACTGGAGTTTACGCTAAAGTGTGGTAATTTCGGTTAGAATATGTGAATAGTAGCCCGTTATGGTAAAGTGAATAGTAATCAGTTAAGGTAACTATTACTATTTATCGATCAAAGGTCAAAGTCACTATTCATGATGAATAATCTATTCATTGTGAATAGTACTATTCATAGAAAATTGAGTTTTTAGTGTTTTTAAATCTGTATGATTCTTACTAAGTATGTTTGAACTAACTGAGCCTGTTAGCTCACCGGTTTATTCGTGTTGCAGGTAAGAAACCTGTCCAGTATATTTCTGGATGGCGGTAGGATGCGAGCGTGTCAAAGGGATAGGGAATCCACTGTGGATATGGTCCTGCTACAAATTTTCCGCTGAGCGTTGAAAGAAGAAACATGTATTGTAAGAAGATTTGGCTTAGGTATTTATGTATAAAGTATGTTTGTACTTTTAAAAATGACAAACATAGTTCAGTTTAATCACGTTATGTTACAATCAAGAAAAAGTATTTAAGAAAAAAAAATGATTCCAAATTTCACAAAGGGTTTAAAGGAAAGAAAAGAATTTAGGCGACCCGACGAAGTTCACGAGCTATTTCAGTCGGCTAAGGAGCTTGGTTGTAATAGTTTCGGTAGACCGAGGTCGGGGGCACTACAAATACACTCTCTTCAATTTACTTTTTTGACCTTCAGCGGAAGACTAGTAGTAGAACCAAAATCCACAGGGATTCCCTATCCCATTGGCACTGCGTATCCTACCGCCATCCAGATAGTCTACTGGACAGGTTTCTTACCTGCAACATGAATAAACTGGTGAGCTAACAGACTCAGTAAGTTCAAACATACGTACTATGAATCATACAGATTCAAAAATATAAAAAATACAATCTCTTATGAATATAACTGTTTATACTATTCACTATAAATAGTAATTTTGACTTTTGATCGATGAATAGTAAATTTGACTTTGATCGATTACTATTCACATCACCCTAACCGAGTCCATTACACTTATCGTTAGTGTCAGTTATGCTCAATTATGCTTAGTTATGGCTTTCATCATGTTTTGGTCATTATATTTGATTATGCTCTGGTGTTGGGCTCATTTTAGCCTTGTACTATTTTCTTATGCGCACTGACTGTGAGGGGCTTTGGGAGCGACCCTGATGGCTAATCCTCCCCAGTCCATCATCATCTGAAGTGGTTCTGGTATCCTCGAAGGACCTTTAAACCTCCATCTTATTATTGGAGGCCGGTACGCCAAAAATGGTTTCATTACCGTCTTTCAATTACAGTTCTGACTAGGTGGCATTAAACATCACCCCAAAGTTAGGAAAGTTGTTGCCCATAGGTCTTACACATTCTTTCTATTTAGGTTGTGTCTTAAATTTAGTCACACTCTTTCTGTAGTGTACCCACAGTACACTTCTTAATTTATCATCTCTCAGGGTGTGTTAGTCTAACTACACCCTAGTGCCCGTAGGACTTGACAACTAATGTAAAATTAGTACATATTTAAATATCACAGTATTTCATGTTGCAGACACGAAAATGCTTGAACTTACCACAACTGTGACAATGTCTACCTTCGAAAATCCTCCGTAGTTTTGTCTCTAGTTTGGGTCCCTACAGACAGAGTATTGTCTGTTAATACCCAACATCATTTATCACTTTGGATATATTCATTTTGTGATAAATTTTACAATACAATTCAACTCTTTATGTGGTACACGGCTTGCAACACGCACGTGTTCAAGCCTGTGTACCTCTCTGGTTTACACTACACGGCCGTATTTCAACATACACGCCCGTGTACTTATAATTTTTCTGATTTTTAACTTTAAAATCTTAATTATGGCCTCTAGAATCTTATTTAAAGTGTTCTACATCCTTTATGGTTCTTTCTGAGTCTTTTGGAAATTTTTGGTTAGAATGACCATTGTACCCCTGACGAGTCTAGGGACCATAACAATTCCGTTTTATCATTTTTCCAGGATTTTCTAAACCCAAATATCGTAAAATAATATTTCTTAGGTTTCGATATATTTTTTTAGCATTATTTGCTGCAAAATCGATAACTATTCCTCACCCGACCCGAGGGTACTATTCATCTAACACCTAGGGTCGTTTTTCGTTTTTCTAGCGTTTCGGAGCCTCAAATGGGTATTTCACTACTCTTGAAACATTTTTAATCCCGTTCCTGAGCCTTGGTTTCCAAGGGGCTCAGGTTTTCTATCTTGATCATAATTTTCCCCCCTCATTTCCTAAAATACTCCTAACACGAATTTTTTTTGTTCTCGATATCTTAGTCATTATAGGGTTGTTTTACTATTCTTTTTTTGGGTTTCATTTTCCATTATCAGTGCTAACATACCTAGGGGTCTTGGTTTCATTTCCAGGCCTTCATTTTTACCCCTCGTTTCTTGAAATGCCCTTCTGCCGTTTTAGAAATTTCGGCAGCATTTTTGCTTGTATTTTTAGGTTTCCCCTACATTAAGTACATCTCAGAACCTTAGTACCTGCCATGTACTATACCAGAGACCTATTTTATGCAAAGTTACCAAACTTCACATAAAAATTTTCCACATTAACCATCATTTATTCATGACATAAATTCATTAATTTTCCTTCAATCAAGGCCACAGTTTTCACATGGAAAGCAACACCAAGAATTTTCTTATCACAAACCTATTTATCACATTTCATTCTTAGGATTTCTAATGTACATTTTAACATTAAAACCTAAGAAATTTTCATTCCAACTTAGCCTTTACAAGCCACGGTTTTCATGCTCAAACCTTAGGAAAATTTTTCTCTTTATTCCTATGGTTTTTATTACTCATTTCCTCATCAAATCCATCACAAAATTTCCCATTTTCCCATGTCTATTGCCCATGGATTTTATATGAAACATGCATCAAAATTCGCTTGCTTCTATTTCTAATTCATGCATTCATTGCTACATTACCAAACCAACATAATCCACTAAACAAATCATCAAACTTTCGACATTTTTCACACCAATCAAGCCACGGTTTTTGCAAAGAAAACCAATGAAAATGCTTCAAACTTGTGGCTTACCTTATAAATTTGAATCCTTGCAACTTGGACTAGGATTGGAAGCTAGTTAATTATGGGAATTTTGTCAAAATTTGGCTTGAAATGGGAAAAGGATACACGGTTTTGGAGAGTAAGAGTTTAGCTAGTTTTCTCTAATTTCCAAATGAATTTTTTGTGCTTATTTATTAGCAAATGGTGGAGGACCCTTTTGTAAAATTTCCCAACAATTTGATAATTGTTTAAAGACTTATTTGTAAACTTTTTAGGGTTAAAAATAAAAATTTTGGCTGATTTTTCTTCTTGCTTGGCCGAACCTCATTTTCCCATTTTCCTTAAATTTTTTTCAAACCATTTTGGCTTAATCTTGGCTATTGATCCAAGATTCCCTTAATCCTAGCCATCAATGCCACCTACCTTATCTAAAAATCTTTTATTTCTCATTAATTACATCATAATTATGATGTCATATATGACATCATCTAATTAATTCATGAATTAATTCATGGTCAAAGGTGGATTGAAAGTCAAACCGAACAGAAATTTACCGAAATCGCGTACATGAGTTTCTGGCACGTCGGGTGCAATCAGTCTGCCTTATTTTGCTTCCGTTTGACCAGAATTCATTACTGTAAAATTTTGTCTTTTAGTACACTTTGGTACACTCTCCAGGGTTTTTGGCTCTGTTTTCAAGCCGTCTCACTCGATTCTGTTTAGGAAGATTTTCCATCTCCAAACTCACACTCTTTAACATTGTTAGAACATTTTCACAGTATTCTCGATAGTATTAAAACACAACTTTTTCCTATTTTATACATTAAAATTGTTATATACATACAATTTTAATTCATCTGAGAATCTGAAAATTCCCGGTTATCACATTCACCCTTCCTTATAAAATTTTCGTCCTCAAAAATTTAGAACAAGTGGGGATACAAATTTCTAATCTCATCTCTGCACTCCCATGTAGCCTCTTCAATGTTGTGATTTTTCCATAGCACTTTGACTAATGGGATCGTCTTGTTCCTTAAGACTTTGTCTTCTCATGCCAAAATTTGTATGGGCCTCTCTTCATACATTAGATCTTCCTAAATTTGGATCGGTTCATGTTTTAGTACATGGGACGGATCCGATATGTACTTCCGCAACATCGACACGTGAAACACATTATGCACTGCTGACATTTTTGGAGGTAATATCAATTTATAAGCAACCTTCCCAATGCGTTTGATGATCTCAAAATGTCCAATATATCTTCGGCTCAATTTCCCTTTCTTAACGAAACACACTATTCCTTTCATTGGTGAAACCCTTAAAAATACGAAATCCCCTTTGTTAAACTCCAGGAATCTTTGTCTTTTGTCCACATAGCTCTTTTGTCAGCTTTGCGCAATCTTTATTCGTCGCTGTATCTTGGCAACTACATTAGTTGTTTCTTGCATGAAATCTATCTTTAGCAGCTACTTTTCTTGTAGATCATGCCAGTGGACAGGTGATCTACACTTCCTTCCATATAAAGCTTCATAGGGTGCCATTCCTATAGAAGCTTGGTAGCTGTTATTAAATGAAAATTCTACGAATGGAAGTTTCTCGTTCCAGCTTCCCGAGAAATCTATTGAACATACACGAAGCATGTCTTCTAGCATTTGGATCATCCGTTCAAATTGCCCATCTGTCTGAAGATGAAATGCCAACCTCAAACGTACTTCCGTTCTCATGGGTTCTTGCACGTACTTCCAGAAATTTGAAGTGAATCGTGTATCATGATCCGATACAATGGACTTAGGAACACTATGTAACTGAATGATATGGGTTACATATAGGTCTGCCAACTTTTCTAGTGAAAAAGTCATTTTCACTGCTATGAACCTTGCCGTCTTTGTTAATCTGTCGACAATAACCCAAATGGTATCATAGCCTTCTCGGGTTTTCGGCAATCCTACAACAAAGTCTGTCGTAATATGTTCCCACTTCCATTCGGAAATCTCTAATGGTTCTAACTTTTCACTTGGATATCGGTGTTCAACGTTAACTTTTTGGCATGTCATACATTTACTCACGAATTCAGCGATGTCTTTCTTCATACCTTTCCACTAGAATTGCAATTTCAAATCTTGATACATCTTACTGGCTCTGGGATGCATTGAATATTGCATTTCATGGGCTTCTGCCATAATCCACCTTCTTAATCCTTCATCATTAGGAACATGAATTCTTCCCTGATATAGGATCAATCCCTCTTTGGACACTCCTTCCTGCGGACTTGCTAGATTTGGATCTCGTTTTTGAGCCTCTCTAATGTCCTCATATAATGACGATTCCAATTGAAGTGCAGCGAATCTTCCAGATATCAGCTCCATCTTCAATGTATTAATCTCCTGCTATAATGGTCTTGGAAATTTTTAAAATCGGCAGTTACTGCGAAATAGCAGATTTTCTACTTAACGCATCTACAACGCGATTGGCCTTTCCATGATGGTAAAGGATTTCATAATCATGATCCTTTACCAGTTCCAACCATCTCCTCTGGCTGCATATTTAACTCCTTCTGTGTGAAAAAGTATTTTAGACTCTGATGATTAGTACAAATCTAACACTAAGCTCCATACAAATAGTGTCACCAAATCTTCAATGCGAACACTACTACGGTAAGTTCCAAATCATGTGTGGAATAATTTCTGTCATGGTCCTTTAATTGACGCAAGGCATATGCTATCACCTTATCGCCTTGCATCAGGACAGCTCCTAATCCCATTTTTGAAGCATCGCTATAAATCACAAACATCTCCCCTGCTGCAAGAAGTGTAAGGATTGGTGCGCTCGTTAGTCATTTCTTTAACTCTTGGAATCTCCTTTCACACTCTTCAGTCCACTCGTACTTCCTCTCTTTGCGTGTCAAAGCTGTGAGAGGTCTAGTGAGTCGTACGAATTCCTCAACAAATCTTCTATAATAGCCGGCTAAACCTAAGAAACTTCATATTTCAGTCACACTCTTAGGTGTGGGCCATTTGTTGATCGCCTCTACTTTAGCAGGATCCACGGTGATTCCTTCCTTGGATACCACGTGCCCAAGGAAATGTACTCTATCTAGCCAAAATTCATACTTGGAGAATTTTGCGTAGAGTTGGTGTTTTCTTATCATCTGCAGAACGATCCTGAAGTGTTCCTCATATTCCTCATGAGTCTTTGAATATATAAGTATGTCATCGATAAATATAATGACAAACTTATCTAGGTATTCCTCGAAGACTCGATTTATTAGGTCTATAAATGCAGCGGGCGCATTTGTTAACCCAAACGGCATCACAAGAAATTCATAATGACCGTAACAGGTCATAAACGCTGTCTTCAAAATATTGCTCCCCTTGATTCGTAGCTGATGATATCCTGATCGCAGATCGATCTTGGAAAATACCACTGTGCCCTTGAGCTGATCGAACAAGTCATCAATTCTAAATAACGGATACCTATTCTTGATAGTGACCTTGTTCAACTCCCGGGAGTCGATGCACATACGAAACGTACCATCCTTTTTCTTGATAAACAACACAGGAGGACCCTATAGGGAATAGCTCGACGGATGAATCCCTTGTCAAGAAGCTCTTTTAATTGCTCTTGTAGCTCCTTTAACTCCGCCGGTGCCATTCGGTACGGCGCCTTTGATATAGGTGTAGTTACTGGCATCAATTCGATCTCAAAAGAGATCTCTCGTTCAGGTGGCAATCCTGGTAATTCTTCTGAGAAGACATCGAGGAACTCGTTCATAATAGGAACGTCTTCAGGTTGAAGCTTCTGTTCCTCCATCACATTCACTATGTATGCTAAGTATCCAGCACAGTCGCTAGACATTAACCTTCTTGCTTTCATCGAGTTAATCATCGTCTTCCTCGATTTGTGTGATGAAACGACATATTCAAAGCCATTTTCCTGGTCGGGTCAGAACATTATCTTCTGTTTCCGGCAATCAATCATGGCTTGATACTTTCCTAGGAAATCCATTCCTAGTATTACGTCGTAATCAGCTAGCTCCATCATGATCAGTTCTACATATATCTCCCTATTTGCCACAATTGTGGGCATATGAGGCAACCAATAATTGGACATCAATACTTCTCCCGAGGGTATAGCCATTCTAAAGGTCATACCAATGTTATCTTTGGGATATCCTATCTTGTTTGCAAATTCATATGAAATAAACGAATACGTAGCTCTAGAATCAAATAAAATAGATGCTAAAAAATTAGCGACAGAAGGCTGACCTATCACTACATTGGACATCCCAGCTTCCGTATCCTCTTTGGTGTAGACCATAACTCGAGCATCTGCACGAGGTAATCATTTTGGTTTTTGCTGAGTCTCTGAAAATGAAGGGCATTCAATCTTTGCTTGCATTGCATGTGCCTAGGGACGTTGCTACTATGGCTGGAACGTTTCTTGTGCATTTTGCCTATTCTTAGGACAGTTCTTGGCAAAATGGCCTTCCTTTCCACACTGGAAACAGGCATTTGGTGTGAATCTGCATCTGCCTAAATGTATTCTTCTGTATACAACGCAGTCACGAACAACAGCTAAAGCATTATTATTCAGCTTCCGCTGTTGATTCCTATTCCTGGAATTATTTCCCTTCCTCTTTCCTTGAGATTGTTGGCCAGAAGTACTTGATTGTTCGGCCTTAGTGTTCTGATTTAGTTTGCTTCCTTGTCCAACTTGGGATCTAGCTTGTACAGCTTTGGCCAAGACTTTTTCTTTCTTTTTGGCATCCCAAATCTTTTCCTTTCCTTTTCTTCCCTCTGTCGATCTAAGTGATACTCGGCCATCAACGCTCGATTGACACAGTCTGCTACAGTAGTAGGTGGCGTTAACCCGCTATCCACTAATGCTGCGATGTCAGGTCTGGACATCCCTAACATCTTTTGAATCTTCTCCCTTTCAGTAGGGACAACATATTGACATAGACAGGATAGTTGGTCAAACTTTTGACAGACCTTGCTTACTGTCATAGTTCCCTATTTCAATTATGCAAACTCCCTCTGTTGGGGTCGCAGCGGTGTAGGATCGTAGTATTTCTGATTAAATTTTTCCAAGAATTCGGCCCATGACATCATAGCCACATTCCTTCTTAGCTTAATAGTGTCCTACCAAAATCTAGCATCATTCTTCAACACAAAAGATACACACATGATCCTTTCTTGATCATTCAGATTCATAAATTCTAGAATCATGTGGAGTGAAGATCCCTGACATCTTTTGAATCTTCTCCCTTTCAGTAGGGACAACATATGGGCATAAGCGGGATAGCTGGTCGAACTTTTGACAGACCTCGCTTACTATCATATTTCCCTATTTCAATTCTGTAAACTCCCTCTGTTGGGGTTACAGCAGTGTAGGATCGTAGTATTTCTGATTAAATTCTTCCAAGAATTTGGCCCATGACATCATAGCCATGTTCCTTCTTAGCTTGACAGTGTACCGCCAAAATCTTACATCCTTCTTCAATACAAAAGATACACACATGATCCTTTCTTGATCATTCAGATTCATAAATTCCAGAATCATGTGGAGTGAAGACAACCACTCCTCTACTTCAAGTGGGTTTGTGGAACCCTCGAATTCCAATGGCTTCATTCGTCAAAATCTTTCATAGAGTGGTTCCTGATTAATTAGGGGTTATATTGGGGTTCTACTACTATCTCTGGCACAACTGGCGGCACTTCCGATTCAGGTGCAGCCATTTGAGAGGTTTAGCCTTTATCTTGGCCTTGCCTCTGCTCTATCTGCTCTAGTCTCTACCCCAGCTCAGCATTTTCTTTCATCTGAACTTCTAGCATAGCTTGCAGTTCATCTACTCTTTTTGAAAGGACTGGATGCCCTCTTATATTTCATAGATTTCGTGGATTTACCATCTTTTTCTGTTTCCTATAATCGCATGAAAATCAATCGTTAGATTTTCAACAACATATTTTTACAATATAAGTAAAAATAGTTTCGATCATCATATAATTTCAGACATCTCATCATTTTGACATATCAAAATTTCATGTCATTTCATTTCAAAATTTTCATATACACAATAACTCGAAGGCTCTTTTTCAAAACGACCTTTCGATACAGTCATACATACACATATACAGATATATATACATTTATACATCTTATATGTTTTTATATCTAGTCCCCTAGTTGAGGTTGGTCCGGAACTGTCAGAAATTCCTCTAGATCCTTATCATCCTCATCCGTACCATTTTCGACCTCGGATGGCGTCGATCCAGTGGGACTCATACCTTCTCGTCACCTCGATGGGCCGGCCTCATGGTCATTTGCCATAGGTCTCGATTCATATAGACGATCTAGCATTGCCTCTTGCAATAGTTGTTCACGTCTCTTACGCACCATGCGCTCTATCATTAGTTCTTCCTCTACTTTAGCTACCGTAACTATAAACTCATACAGCATAGTAGGATATAGAGGGGTTACCCTTTGACGTAAGTCTATCATGAGCCCTTTCTAGAATATGTCACAAAAATCCTCGTTAGTGAGGTTGGTCATGGGACATCTCCTCATAACGTTTTCCTTAAACGGTACTGCATAAGTGAAGATAGTATCACTCAGCAGTATCTGTAATCTCTCCGCCTGGAGAACAAACTCTCTAACATTGGTGTATTTGGGCATAGCAGGTGGCGGTGTCACTACTCTGCTCTCTAAAGGGTCCAGAACTGGTGCTGGACTCTTTGGCAGGAACTGCTAAATCAAAATGTGTCTGAACTCGGCCCAATCAAGTCCTAATGGCATCTCCTAGTCGCAATACTCCCAGTACATCTGTGCATCCTCACGGAAAGTGCCAATTACTAACAGGACCCAACAGTCCTCATCAATGTCGCACTGGCGCATGATCGTCTCTACATCATGTAGCCAAGCACGAGTAAAGATCCCTTATTGACCTCCCTCAAAAGTGGGTGGATGACTACCTTGGAAAGTGCGTACTACTCATACTGACATTTTGGCCCTTACATGAGCTCGTCCTCCAACAACCAAAATATCTATGGTGACTGGTGGATTAACTACCAATCGAGGAGGTGGTACTTGGATCAGTGCCGGTGCTCTAACCTGTGGCACTGACGGCTCAGGTGTAGGCAGTTGATATACCAGTCACTGAATCATGTGTGGCCTAATCACGAGCCTGGTCTATACCCAGATCGGTTCTTTCGACCTATACAGGTGGGGTAGCACATACGGTGGTTTAGTCATCGTATATCCTAGAAAATATATAACCTCGTATAAACGAAAAGTTAACTAACCTAAAGAAAGCTAACTTACTTGGATTGATGAGCAGGCTGCGCTTTGTGTCAATAGGGATATGGTCAACTGCTCTGATACCAACCTGTGATGCCCCCGATCTCAGCCACGTGAAACCGTCGCGATCCAACTCCATAGTCAATTGAGACAGACCGTGCACCTCGTCAGGTCGTCATTTAAAACACTCTTACTTTGAATCTCTCATTTTACAGGGCCCATAATTTTTTTCTATATATATTTTTTAAATACTATCCTCACATGGAAGCTAAGTATGAAAACCTTATAAAATTTAAAACTAAACTTTTAGTTGTCTTTTTGCAATACAATACAGTATTTACAAAAATACATAATCTTATCTTTGTTTTCCAAAAATATATTCTCTTTAATTCACTTTTTTGACGCTCAGTAGAAGAATGGTAGCAGGACCAAAATCCACAGTGGATTCCTTATCCCATTGGCATCGCATATCCTGTCGCCATCCAGGTAGTTTACTGGATAGGTTTCTTACCTGCAACATAAACAAACCGGTGAGCTAATAGGCTCAGTAAGTTCAAACATATGTACCATGAATCATACAGATTCAAAAATATCAAAAATATAATTTCCTATGAATAGTACTATTCATCCATGAATAGACATTCATCATGAATAGTAACTTTAACTTTTGATTAGTGAATAGTAACTTTGAGTTTGATTGGTTACTATTTACATCACCCTAGCCAAGTCAACTACACTTATCGTTAGTGTCGGTTATGCTCAATTATGCTCAGTTATGGCTTTCATCACGTTTTGGTTATTATCTTTGATTATGTTCTGGTGTTGAGCTCATTTTGGTCTTATATTGTTTTCTTGTGTGCATTAACTGTGAGGGGTCTTGGGAGCGACCCTGAAGGCTAATCCTCCCTAGTCCATCATCGCCCAAAGCGGTTCTGGAGTCCCCGAAGGACCTTTAAACCTCCACCTTATTATTGGAGGCCGATACGCCAAAATGGTTTCATTACCGTCATTCAATTACAGTTCCGACTGGGTGGCATTAAACATCACCCCAAAGTCAAGAACAGTTGTTACCGGTAGGTCTTACACATACTTTCTATTAAGGATGTGCTTTAAATTTAGTCACACTCTTTCTGTAGTGTACCCACAGTATACTTCTCAATTTATCATCTCTCGGGGTGTGTTAGTCTAACTACACCCTAGTGCCCGTAGGATTTAACAGCTAATGTACAATTAGTACATATTTAAATATCATAGTATTTCATATTATAGACATGAAAATGCTTGAACTTACCATAACTACGATAATGTCCACCTTCGGAAATCCTCCGTAGTTTTGTCTCTAGTTTGGGTCCCTACAGATAGAGTATTGTCTGTTAATACCCAACATCATTTATCACTTTGGATATATTCATTTTGTGATAAATTTTACAACACATTTCAACTCTTTATGTGGTACACGGCTTACAACACGCCCATGTTCAAGCCCGTGTACCTCTCGGGTTTACACTACACGGCCGTGTTTCAATGTACACGCCTGTGTTTAAATATACATGCCCGTGTGCTTATAATTTTTTCTGATTTTTAACTTTAAAATCTTAATTATGGCCTCTAGAATCTTATTTAAAGTGTTCTAGATCCTTTATGGTCCTTTCCGAGCCTTTCAAAAATTTTTGATCAAAATGACCATTTTACCCCTGACGAGTCTAGGGGCCGTAACAATTCCGTTTTATCATTTTTCTGAGATTTTCTAAACCCAAATATCATAAAATAATATTTCTTAGGCTTCGATATATTTTTACAGCATTATTTGCTGTAAAATCGGTAACTATTTCTCACCCAACTCTCGGGTACTATTCATCTGACACTTAGGGCCGTTTCTCATTTTTCTAGCGTTTTGAAGCCTCAAATGGGTATTTCACTACTCTTGAAATGGTTTTAATCCCGTTCTCGAGCCTTGGTTCCCAGGGGGCTTGGGTTTTCTATCCCGATCATAATTTTCCCCCCTCGTTTCCTAAAATACCCTTAACATGAATTTTTTTCCGTTCTTGGTATCTTAGTCATTAAAGGGTCGATGTACTATTCTTTTTTTGAGTTTCATTTTCCGTTATCGGTGCTAACGTACCTAAGGGTCTCAGTTTCATTTCTAAGCCTCTATTTTTACTCCTCGTTTCCTGAAATGCCCTTTTACCATTTTAGAAATTTTGGCAGCGTTTCTGGTTGTATTTTTAGGTTTTCCCTACGTTAGGTATACCTCAGAATCTTGGTACCTGCCACATACTATACCAGTGACCTATTTTATGCAAAATTACCAAACTTCACATAAAAATTTTCTATATTAACCATCATTTATTCACAGCACAAATCTGTTAATTTTCCTTTAATCAAGGCCATGGTTTTCACATGGAAAACAACACCAAGAATTTTCTTATCATAAACCCATTTATCACCTTTCATTCTTAGGATTTCTAATGTACATTTTAACATTAAAACCTAAGAAATTTTCATTCCAACTTAGCCTTTACAAGCCACAGTTTTCATGCTCAAGCCTTAGGAAAATTTTTCTCTTTATTCCTATGGTTTTTATTACTCATTTTCTCATCAAATCCATCACAAAAATTTCCCATTTTCCCATGTCTATTGCCCACGGATTGTATATGAAACATGCATCAAAATTTGCTTGTATGCTTTCATTACTACATTACCAAACCAACATAATCCACTAAACAAATCATCAAACTTTCAACATTTGTCACACCAATCAAGCCACGGTTTTTGCAAAGAAAACCAATGAAACATGCTTCAAACTAGTGGCTTACCTTATAAATTTGAATCCTTGCAACTTAGACTAGGATTGGAAGTTAGTTTAGTGTGGGAATTTTGTCAAAATTTGGCTTGAAATAGGAAAAGGATACGTGGTTTTGGAGAGCAAGAGTTTGGCTAGTTTTCTCTAGTTTCCAAATGAATTTTTCATGCCTATTTATAGGCAAATGTTGGAGGACCTTTTTGCAAAATTTCTCCGCAATTTGATCATTGTTTAAGGACTTATTTGTAAAATTTTTATGGTCAAAAATAAAATTTTTGGCTGATTTTTCTTCTTGCTTGGCTGAACCTCATTTTCCCATTTTCCTTAAATTTTTTTTTAAGTCATTTTAGCTTAATCTTGGCCATTAATCCAAGATTCCTTTAATCCTAGCAATTAATGCTGCCTAACTTATCTAACAAGCTTTTATTTCTCATTAATTATATCATAATTATGATGTCACATATGACATCATCTAATTAGTTCATGAATTAATTCGTGATCAATGTTTGACCGAAAGTAAAATCAAACGAAAATTTACGGTAATCACGTAGGTGAGTTTTTGGTGCCTCCGGTGTAAGCGGTCTGCCTTATTTTGCATCCGTTTGACCAGAATTCATTACTGTAAAATTTCATCTTTTAGTACACTTCAGTGCATTCTCCAGGGGTTTTGGCTCCATTTTCGAGCCGTCTCACCCGATTCTATTTGAGAAGATTTTCCATCTCCAAACTCACACTCTTTAACACTATTAGAACATTTTCACAGTATTCTCGATAGTATTAAAACACAAAATTTTAACATTTTATACATTAAAATTGTTATATACATACAATTTTAATTCACTCCGAGAATCTGAAAATTCCTGATTATCACAGTAGAAGGACTACTTGAACATATATAATCGGGCTCCTATGAATTCATATGATCATCTGTACCGACCAACTCAATCATATGATCACTAATTTCAGAGTCATACTAGTACAAGCTTGAAACTGAACTCCCAATTTTATACCATATTATGAAAGCCTATGACAAGCTATTGTCTAATGACCTTGTCATGTATGAAAAACCCTCATATGATATTCATGATCGGCCTTAGGTCAAAATCCATTCAACCTACTGATCAAGTTATCTTAAAGTTCCATTATACTATCAAATAAGAAAATGATTATTTGCCATATGTGAATAAGAAGTCATTCGCCGAGTAGACAACCCAAGGCCTTGTCCATTTTCACATCCAGTATAATATCTTTAAGAAGAAACCCTTAACTCCTTATTAGAGTTATGATTTTAATATCTGTAAACAAACCCTCCATTGTATACAAGTCATGCAACTAACGAATCAGTCTATAAAATTACTACCTCTGAGATGCTTTAGCTATGGTGGCCTTGACTTTGACCTACCCTTGTGGTGCGATCGTCGCCACTCACTTAACTTACTTTACTTAAACTTATTTGAACATGTGCTTAAAATAATCATACTTCAATATAATAATTTCTATGGGATTTTTTTATAGGCTTTACCATAGTCATACCTACTTAAATATACTTTATGAACACATATGAGTCTTAATAAAACTTGATGGTCATTACTTAATATAAGTTTGGTTCTCAAAATAAAAAGGGTTACTTAACATCATGCGGAAGTAGAACTTGTGGTGATATCCATACCTAACCCTCACTTCAGCCTTGCCGCCATCATCATCTATCGGAGTCTAACCTATAGGTTTCTTACTTATAGTATGAGCACACATGATGAGCTTTACGCTTAGCAAGTACAACACTTAATCCGTAAAACTATCATTTAAAAATATATGTCATAACTTAAAGGCACATCATACTGATAACATGTCATGACTTCAAAGCACATCATGAATACATATCATGCGTCATATAACTGAAAGCATAACATATCACATAACTCAGAAGCATATCATAACTATAACTTAAAGCATATCATGAACTATGCATGAACCGATTTTGCTCAAGTATGCTTCATTATGCATTATCTTTCTTTACTTGTCTGAGAGCCCGTATGTCAGTACCGAATACGTGTGGATCTACGAATTCACCGAGACCACAAACTTTCTTTTGAGCCTTGCACTCATCATACTTAAACTAGAAAACCTCTTCCAAATTGAGAGGCTAGTATGACATGATTAACGAGTCTAGACTCGCTTCTTAATTACCCAATTGTTAAGATCATGAATTACTATCATCATGTTATGAACTTTATCTTATTATTCAGTAATCATACACGATTAAAGAATAAAAACATGCTTAGTGTAAGAGCTAACTGAAACATCTTTATAATGTTATTCATCAATCATATGCGATTAAGGAATAAAAGCATTCTCATGGTAAAAATAACTGTTTAAAATCATTTTCATTCATGCTGTAGGCAGAGTTGTATTTACTTGTCTGCAGGCAATTTATACTTCACCTTGTTATAATACAATTATCTACCTATCATCATAATGCATTCCATTAACACTTGTTTTTGAGTTACTAATATTGTTAGTGATTAAAGTGTCTATTGACAAATGTTACCGATTACCATCGGTACTAAACTGCTCCCTTTTTGGAGAGTTCCTTTAGCTATTTTCTAATCGTAGTTAATTGATTTATTTGCTTAATAAATCTATTAACGTCTCTCTCTCTCTCTCATGGTAATACTAGCTAATCAGCTAGTTAACTAATTGGCCATTTAAGATAATCGAGGTACCTTTACTACCCTACCGATTTTGAAAATAGTTTATAAGTGTATTTTCATTTTGAAAAACACATACTCTTTAAAAACAATTCTCTTAACACCCCATTGGAAGGTGTGGTCATTGTCTTATATCCTTTGTCTCATTTTGAAAGAACACTCTTTGGTGTTAAGTCAAAAATATGGTTTTTGAACCTCTTTTGAAAAACTGATCAGCACTTGCTTAAAAAGATCAAATTTGTAAAATTGGTGAACAAGATATTTTAAGACCTCGACATGGACAAATTTCATGTTCTTCCAGAAGCTTGGTACAGATTCTAGCCTCTCCTAGGCATCTCAAACTCGTGGCTTTGCTTTGGCCCAGTTTTAGAAAATTTTCCAGTTTTTAGGTTTAGGAAAACCGCTCTGTTTAGGCCCTAAAATGGCCAAATTTTTTTAACTAACATGGCCTATTTTTAAGTTTTCATCATGGTCTATGTTTTTTATGTTGAGCTTAGAAACCGATTCGGACTCGAGATTACCCATTTTTACAAAAATCCAAAACTATCCCTGCCTCTAGGATTACAGTCCTAGTTTTGACCTCCGGTCAAAAAACCATCCAAAAGCCTATGTTAATATCATTTGTAACCTAAGTCTGTTTCAAGTAAAAACATCCATTATGAAGTTTCCTAAAATTTTCATGCTTCACATATTCTTAAAATCTATCCATATCATGCTCGAAACCATCAAAATCGAAGGCTGAAAAATAAGGGCAGCTTGCCTTACCATACTGTCACGGCCCAAAATTTAGACACGTGACACGACAACCAAATCATAATATCAACCTGAGATTTAAGGAAAACATTTATTACAAAAACAACGGGTCAACATTATAATTTAGCTAAGCCTAATTATAAAGTAGCATCATAACCACAAAATAAAATAAAGGAGTAAATAAATGCTTTTTAATGCGGAAGTCAAACACAAAATCGGTTTTCAAAAGAAATTACCAACCATAAAATATTCCCAAGCATGAAATTTGAATAACGTGAAATAAAGTACAAACTTAAAGTCTCATTACATCAGAATGAGAAACAGAAAGAAGAAGATGGAGAAAACAGATAGCATCATCTTCAATAGTAATGGATATCTCAACGAATTTCGGAACTGCTACCTCCCGTACCTGGAAGTAGTCATTTCGAAATCACAAAGAAAAAGGGACGTGAGCGCTGGCTCAGTAGGACAGAAACAAAGGTGGGTTAACAGATAGCATTTAAAAATATGGCATAATATTCGTTTCCAAAAATAATCAACAATTTAAAAAAAATACATGACATAATAATCATAACAAAAAAATAATCAACAATTTCGTGAAAAACATTTTTAATGCAAGTTTTATACTACTGAGGACTTAGCGTAGCTGCAATATACGTGCCCCAATATTAAAATAATAAATCATTAAAACAACCATCATATTATGAGTGAGAACTTGTCGTAGCTATAATATACGTGCCTCGAATTTGAATTATCCTAGATCATCTCGTTACGGTCTAAATAGGCCGAACGGCCCTGCGCAGGTTTAGGGACCTTCCCCCATGGTGTCAACTTTGGGACGCACGCATCATTTACAATGATCGTGAACTAGAGCTCAATTATGTTCACCGGATTATTCAAAAGATGGTATTTACCAAGTTATATTATGCCATAAATCAAAACACGTTTTAAAATACACATTTAATACAAAACACTTTGCATGCGTTTATTTCATCAAAAATAGTATAATAATTTCATAAACTGAAAAACAGCATGCCATCAATAAAACAAGGAAATTTAAAACACTTGACTACTCCCAGAGAAGGCTAGAACGTCCTACCTCGATTATCGCACAAGCGTTACGATAACGTGATCCACAAATCCAGCAAGAACGTCAAATAAGTCCTATAATCACAGCATATGATTAGTCTAGGTCTAGACATAATCATCCAATCATTTTAGTGTGCCACAAAAGGATTTTAAAACGTTTAATAAACATTTGGGATTTAAAATTTGTGAAAAACTCTAAGTTAGGATATTTCTGGGCATGGGCAGACTGACCTAGACTGAATGCAAAATCCATATTAATTTATTTTTCATCCCAAAAATTCTAAATTTTTAATATGTTAAACTAGACATCCGTAGCTTTAATTCCATATAATTTTTATAATTTTTGGACATCATTTGGTCATTCAACTAGGCCAAAAACCGAGGGTTGTTTGCAGGCATAAAAATCTGGGTTTCAGTTTCGGTTCAAAACCTGGCAGTTCTGTCCGCCTATCTTAGCAAAATATTTTGACTAGGTAAACGGATGAGTTTGATTCTGAAAATTTTCAGCAATTTAGGGGACATCTTGAATTTAATTTTAGGCTCAAGAATCACTCAAAAATCGTTTTTAAAACTCAAGTTATGGCTGACACAAATTTACTGTTCATATGGTAATTTTCCAGATTTCCGTTTTTCTGTGTCCGAATTTCGATTAGCCTCAAACCAATTCAATTTTCATCCAATGATCACGAAATTTTGTGGAAAACCTTATTTATATGTCATTAACACAACCCAAGAATCAAATTGACAAAATCATAAAATCTTACACATATGATAATAGGGTTTTTGAAAAGGGGATCAATGAGGCAAAATTTTAGCGTTTGAGAGAAAAATCACACCTTGTTTGTGCTGCCCTATTTTCGATGCTTGGTCTCCCTTTTGGCTGAATTTGTGTGAGTATTGGAGTCTTCAAAACAGTATGGAAATAGTGGAGAAAACCATATAAATTTCAGATTTAAAATCAAAAGGAGAAGGAAGGAAAAAGTTTGATTTCTCACCTTGTTTTTGTCTCAAAAGTTGTTGAATCTTTGAGCTGCCTTTTGGTAGGTTTTGTTTGCTGTTTTGGGTGTGTTTTGGGAGAGAAAATTCAGAGAGGGGAGAGGGGAAAGCTGGCCAAAATTTTGAGGGTGAAAGGAGGGGTGAATGAGAGTTAAAAGGGGGTTTTTATACTAGGTTTTTCTTTCCCTTTCTCTTCCTTGTTTGGCTGAAAATTTTAAGGGGCAAAAGGGAAAGTTTTTGTGCTGTTTTGAGGCTAGGGTTTTCTCTCTTATTTCCCCTTAAGTGGCCGAAAATTATCCCTTAGTTTTTAAGGAAAAATAATTTAAATTTTAATTGAGTTTTAACCTAGCTTTTAATTTAATAAAATCTCCTTAATTTCCTACACTTTATGGCCAAATTTCTTCTTTATATCTAAGGAATGAAATTTGAATTTAAATCCTCCTTGGATTTGTGGAATTTAAATTTTAATTAAAATCCGAAGTGATGGCCGAATATTTTAGGGTTTCTTTTTGAAGTTCAAATTGTTGACTTTTTGAGCGGAATTTGACTAGGAAACCAACCTAGGGTTTCCAAAAGGATTTTTAATTAATTTTTGACACACTAATTTTATTTAAATTATATATTGACCCTTAAATAAAATTTAAGGCATCACACATACTAACCCTAAAAATTCATGCATACCACAAGCTTCAAAAATGAAAACTGATGTGAATCAAATAACGGCTTTAAAGGAACCAATCAACGTCAAGGGAACCAATTCAAATACCAATTGGGCCGGTTACAAGAGCGAGAGCAAAGAGATTTAAAGAAGCACTTAATGGGCTAATTCAAGAGGTTTGGGCTCAATTAAATTCGTAGCCCATTGAGCATGATTCATGATAAATTGACTTAATTCAAGCCCATGAGGAATTCAGCTAATTCAATCAAGCCCAAGACGTTTTTTAACCAAGGATTTTCAAATTTTGTGGCAGAATAACTACCTTCCTACATTTACGAATTTGGTTAGGATTAGATTCCCAGATTTGTTAGGATTTAGGAAGATTTAGGATTATCTTTTGTAACAAATTTTAGTTAGGATTTAGGATTATCTTTTGTAACAAATTTTCAAATAATTTTCAGATTTTTTTGGCTTATTTTTTTTTAGATTTTTTTTAGGAATATTCTTTGTAATAATTGCCTATAAATAGGCGTCCCCATAGCAATATAACAGAAACACATCAGTTTAATTCATAAATTTGAGAGTTTTAATTCTCTTTGGTTCTTTGAAGAACTATCTGAACTTATCGAAATTTTCCATGGCGTTCGCTTCTAACTTATCAGTCAACCCTTCCATAGTTGATTGTGGCGTCTTCATTATACCAAGGTTCTTGTTTCGCATTAGACAACGGGTTGAGGTCAATATACCAAGGTTCTTGTTTTTGCTGAAGCAACGGGTCGAGGTCTCCCATCCATTCGAACCTGATTTTAGAACGTTCTTGGGTTCATATTCTTAACGGGTCTCATTATTCTTGATGAGGTTCGTATCATTTGGTATCAGAGCTTAGGTTTTAAAACTCAGGTTTGCCTATTCCATTTATTTTCGTATTTTTTAGTTCTGAATTAAGGTTGTAATTTTCAGTTGTGTTATTCAAAATTCAAATCAAGAGGATCCAAGAAAGAAAAAAAAAAGGAAAATTCGGATTAAAAAAAACTAGAAAAAAAAAGTTGATTCATCATCAAGAAAGATTCAGTTTTGTGAAATTCTTTTCTTGTCTGTCAATTCGTGTACTTATTGTTTTTTTTTGTGGGTTCTCGGTAAATCATTGCTGGAAATTTTGATTATCGTTTGTTTTGTTTGAAAAGAACCAAAAGAGAATCAATGAGTGGAAAAAGGCAGGAGTAGTGAGCATATTAGAAGGTAAAAGCCATTTGAGTGACAAACACGAGAGTGAGTGAATTTTCTTTTCTCGAGTGAAACACTTGAGGGAGTGCTTGTGAGGTTTTCTAACCTTAGTTTACAGATTTTAAATATGTCATGCAATAAAGAAGAAAACTCAACCGTAGAAGCATCACGACCAACTATTCCAAACCTGCAATTACAGTTGATGAGAAAGATGAAACGGATATTGAGAGTTGAATTAGAATGAGTGCATGAACGGTTGGACCGGATAGAGATTGCACGTTTGAAGCAGCCACAAAATACTCCTAATGTGTGTAAAAGGGAAAGAGTTCAATTTCGAGGATGAGAGATGAAGACGAAAAGTATTATGGGGCTGGTTTTAATAAAGAAAACGATCAGGATTTGGTTGTGGGTAACAGGAGACATGGAGGGCGATTTACAAGAGCTAGGAATCAAGAAGACAACAATTTGGGTAGCATTAAGATGAAGATTTCCCCGTTCCAAGGTAAAACCATCCCTGACGATTTAGAAAAGCAGTTTGATTGGTGTGTCAACATGGATGGCTTCACCAACAAGTATTCGTTCATGCTCAATGATCAACCAATCACTCTTATACCGCTGACACCACAACAAGTGTATGAAGATCAAGTGAGGTTACAAAAGGAGGGTGAACAAAAGAAAAGGAGTGAAAAAGAGAGCAACCAAAAGATAAAAGATGAAAAAGAAAGTGAAAAAAAGAAAGAGAGTGAAAAAGAGAGAGAGGCCGAAAAAAGCGAGCAAAAAAAAGAGAAGAGTATTATGGCCATTAAGAGAAAATCAGAGAGAAAACAAAAGAATTTTTATGCAAAAAGGAGTGAAATCAAGCGAGCTATATTTTCAAAACAACCGATGATTGTACTTTTGTACAAAGAGGTATTTTTAAATACTAACGAGCTTGACCTTCCTTTGTCTAGTTATGTTGTTTCACTTTTGCAGGGATACAAGGATGTCTTTTCCGAGGAAGCACTATGCAAATTACCATCTATCCAAGGGTTCAAACATCAAATTGCTTTTGTGTCCAGTGCTTCCAATCCAAACCGACAAATCTATAGTAGTAATCCTGAGAAGACTAATGAGCTTCAAGGTCAAGCCAACAAAATGCGTCACAAATTAGTTCTTGATCCCGGAGATTGGGTTTGGCTAGGCGTAAGGAAGAAACGAATCCAGGCACAAAGACGTTCCAAGCAACTTCTTAGAGGGGATGGTCCTTTCCAAGTTCTTGAACGAATCGATGACAATGCATACAAATCCTTATTAGGTGATGATTTGAGGACAAATCCTTTTCAAGAGGAGGAGAATGATGTGAATCAAATAACGGCTTTAAACGAACTAATCAACGTCAAGGGAACCAATTCAAATACCAATTGGGCTGGTTACAAGAACGAGAGCAAAGAGATTTAAAGAAGCACTTAATGGGCTAATTTAAGAGGTTTGGGCTCAATTAAATTCGTGGCCCATTGAGCATGATTCATGATACAGTGACTTAATTCAAGCCCATGAGAAATTCAGCTAATTCAATCAAGCCCAAGAAGTTTTTTAACCAAGGATTTTCGAATTTTGGGGCAGAATAACTATCTTCCTATATTTACGAATTTGGTTAGGATTAGATTCCCAGATTTGTTAGGATTTAGGAAGATTTAGGATTATCTTTTGTAACAAATTTTAGTTAGGATTTAGGATTATCTTTTGTAACAAATTTTCAAATAATTTTCAGATTTTTTAGGCTTATTTTTTTCAGATTTTTTTTAGGAATATTCTTTGTAATAATTGCCTATAAATAGGCGTCCCCATAGCAATAAAATAGAAACACATCAGTTTAATTCATAAATTTGAGAGTTTTAATTCTCTTTGGTTCTTTGAAGAACTATCTAAACTTATCGAAATTTTCCGTGGCGTTCGCTTCTGACTTATCAATCAACCCTTCTATAGTTGATTGTGGCATCATCATTATACCAAGGTTCTTGCTTCGCATTAGACAATAGGTTGAGGTTAATATACCAAGGTTCTTGTTTTTACTGAAGCAATGGGTCGAGGTCTCCCATCCATTCGAACCTGATTTTAGAACGTTCTTGGGTTCATATTCTTAACGGGTCTCGTTGTTCTTGACGAGGTTCGTATCAAAAACCATAACCACATGATCACATACTTAAAGCTCAAAATAAACTTATTACAATCCATGTGCTCAAATACATAATAAATTTCTTTGAGACCAAAGCTTAACTAAAAAAATACCCATAAAGAAAAGGGTCCTAGCAATTACCTTTGTGTGACCCAAGAATAGCTCAATCTAAGCAAGGTTTTGAGGTTAAAATTTATGTGCTTTTGGCTGAGAGGGGGGATCAGCTATGTGCTAAAACAAAGAGAGAAAATGGAGCTTTTTGGGTGGCTTTTGGAAAGAAAGAAAGAAAGTAGCCCTAATGGCCAAGCACACCTATATATAGACAATTCTTAAGCATGTTTAGCTAATCCTAAACATCTTAATTAAGCTAAACTTGGCTAAGTTAAGGGGGACAAATATTTTTTTTTTTTCAGCTGGTGCCCATGTAGATCTAGTAGAGCATGGAAAGAAACAAAGCCAACATGGAATTAATGAGTTGTAAAAGCAATAGTGCTTGTCTCCTAAAAACACCTTTATTTTATTTAACGAATCCAAACATGTTTCTTTATTTTAAGGGAAACTTTTCAGCTTGTCCCTTGGCTGCTAAGGTCTGTTTTTAAGATGGAAAATTTATCTGCAAAATGCTTCTCTTATCAGTTTAATTTTCCACAATGGTGTTTGGTAATTGTCTGGCTGTATTCCAAACCTCTGTCGAAAAATGGATTTTCTTGATCCGATTCTTATTCTAATTGTTTCTAATGGGTTATAAGTGCTTATGAGCTTACTCTATGTCTATTTACTATTCCTCTTCGGTTTTGTGGCTGTGTTCTAAACTGTGCTAACACTGCGCACGTATAGTATACTTTCTATACTGAAAATTTTGACATAGGCTATCTTAGCTAATTTTGGCGTGCTAATCATGAATTTATCAGTTTTATGCCCATCTGATGTCATCTGGACCAGTTTCTAGATACTGCACGATCCCTACTTGGAAATCACTTTTTGTGCTCAATCGACTAGTTTGAACGTACTAATTCTAAATATATCAATTTCGGGTTGAGAAAATGTCGTCTTGACCCCTTTCTCGATACAGCATATATCTCATTCATAACTTCACATTTTATGCTCAATTAACTAATTTGAGCGTACTGATCATAAATATATCAGTTTAGTGTCAAGAAAATGTCATCTCGACCATTTTCTCGATACTGCATATTTATCATTCAAAATTCACTTTTGTGCTTAGATAACTAATTTAAGCATACTGATTATAAGTACATCATTTTTGTGTCAAGAAAAGGTCATCGTGACTGATTTATGGATACTCCGTGTCACACACACGCACTCACATGTACTATCATATCTCTCAGTCTATATATATACGTATGTGTGAGTATATATATTTAGTTTTCTTGATATGCGTGTCACCTATATGGATACACACATGCACATATAGCATCATACCACTCAATATATATATAGGCATATATATATATTGCTCAATAGTAAATGAGGTGTACCGATTTATTATTGGTTGTCTCTTTCATTATATGAATTGAAATTAAATGTTTCTTACCCTGTTTAATTTTATTCAATTGGATAATTTAAATAGTATTTATAAACTTAATTACTTGTCTCAAAGTAAATTATATCCATGATCATGGTAGATATTACAATCTGCCCTCCTTAAAAATTTTCATCCTCGAAAATTAGAATAACTCTATGAAGTCTTCTTTCATGTCCTCTTCGCGTTACCATGTGGCTTCCTCGATGTTGTGATTTCGCCACAAGACTTTCACTAGGGGTATGACTTTATTCCTTAGCACTTTTTCTTCTCTAGCTAGGATCTGCTAGGTTTCTCCTCGTAGGTTAGATCAGCATGCACCTCAACGGTTCTTGACTCAGAACATGAGAGCTATCTGGCACATATTTCTTCAACATAGAAATGTGAAAGACATTTTGTAATGAAGCTAACTTGGGAGGAAGTGCTAATCTATACGCTACATTCCTGATTCTCTTAATTATCTCAGAAGGTCCTATGTACCTAGGGCTGAGCTTCCCTTTTTTTTAAAAGTGCATCACCCCTTTCATGGGTACTACCTTGAGAAAGACTGAGTCTCCTACTTGAATCTCTAAGGGTCTATGGCGCTTATCAGCAAAAATCTTCTGATGACTGTGTGCTGTATCTAGTCTTTCTCGTATCAGCATCACGTCCACCATAGTATTCTTGATGAAGTCCGTGCTAACTAGTTGTTTCTCTTCGGTCTCATAACAATGAACTGAAGACCTGCATTTCCTTCTACAAAGTGCCTCGTATGATGCCATTCCTATTAAGGAGTGATAGCTGTTATTATACGAGAACTTAATCAAGGGTAGCTTCTTGTCCCAGTTCCCCTTAAAGTCTAAGGCGCAAGCCCTCAACATGTCTTTTAATATCTATATGGTCCTTTTAAACTGTCCATCGATTTGAGGGTGGAATGCTGTGTTGAGCTTTAACTTAGATCCTAATACAGCCTGAATGCTTTGCCAAAACCTAGATGTGAAATGACCATCATGATTTGAAATGATTGACTTTGGCACTTCATGCAGCCTTACTATCTAGGCCACATAGATCTCTACTAATCATTCTACTGAATAGCTAACCTTTAAAACTAAGAATCGAGTTGATTTCGTCAATCTGTCTACGATTAGCCAGATTGCATCATTACCATAGTAGGTTCTTGTAATCCGACTACAAAATTCATGGTGATCTGGTCCCATTTCCATTCTGGTAGCGCGATTTTCTATAATTCCCTTGCCGGGCATTGGTGTTCCGCCTTAACCTTTTGACAAGTAAGGCATTTGGCCACAAATATCATTCTTCATTCCAGGCCACCAAAAATTTCCTTTCAGGTCTTTATACATCTTGTTGACTCCCAAATTCATGGAATATGGCACCTCATGAGCCTCTGAAAGGATTCGCTTCTTGAGTTCTTCATCTTTCAGAACACATACTCTGTCCTTTTAATAGAGTATGTCGTCTTTAGAGACTTTAGTCCTCCATAGCTTCCTTTCTTAACTTGATCAAGGATGAATCGAGTTCTTGGCCGACCTTGATCTCATCCAAAAGTGTCGGTTGGAAAGGCAGGTTAGACATTCTTTCCATTAGAATCTTGATCTTGTTGTTGTATAACTCCCTCTATAAAGCTCTTGGTAGGGTGTTGATAGCCATAAGTGAAGTAGAATACTTTTGACTTAATGCATCAGTCACCTTGTTGGCTTTTCCTAGATGATAAAGGATTTCATAGTCATAATCCTTGACTTACTCTAGCCATCTTCGTTGCCTCATGTTGAGCTCTTTCTACGTGAAGATATACTTGAGGCTCTAGTGGTCAGTGTAGATATCACACTTGACTTCGTAGATGTAGTGCCTCTAAATCTTCAGTGTAAAAACTACCGCTGCAAGTTCCAGATCATGCATTGGGTAGTTTTTCTCATGGTTCTTAAGCTATCATGAGGCGTATGTAAGTACTCTGCCTTTCTGCATCAAAACTGCTCCTAATCTCGTCTTAGATGCATCGCTAAAAATTACAAAGCTTCCTTGACTAGCATCTGGAATGGTTACTACTAGAGCGCTTGTGAGTTACCTTTTCAGCTCTTGAAAACTTGCCTTACACTTGTCTATCCACTCGAACTTCTTTTCCTTTCTAGTAAGAGCTGTGGTGGGGCTGCTAACTTAGAAAAGCTTTTGATAAAGCATCGATAATATCCTGCTAAGCCGAGAAAACTACGTATTTCTATCACGTTCTTCGATGCTGACCATGCACTAACCGCTTTAATCTTCGTGGGGTCTACGGATAATCCTTTTTTAGAGACTACGTGACCTAGCAAATAAACCTTCTCCAGCCAAAACTCATACTTGGAGAATTTGGCATATAGCTGATGATCCTTCAACACGCATAAGACAATTTTCAAATGCCCTTCATATTCCTCCTTTGTCTTGGAGTATATAATTATGTCATCGATGAATACAATGACAAACTTATCGACATAGTCCTTAAATATGCGGTTCATTAAATCCATAAAAGCAGTTAGAGCATTTGTTAGTCCGAATGACATAATGAGGAATTCGTATTGTCCATATCGTGTTTGAAATGCTGTATTGAGCACATCCTCATCCTTAATCCACAACTGGTGATAACCTGAATGTAGGTTGATCTTTGAGAACACTGTAGCACCTCGAAGTTGGTCAAACAAGTTGTCAATTCATGACAATGGATACTTATTTTTAATAGTGATCTTGTTCAGCTCTTTATAGTTGATACACATCCTCAGTGTTCCATCTTTCTTCTTTATGAACAGTACGGGAGCTCCCCAAGGTGAAAAACTTTGTCCAATAAATCCCTTGCCCATCAGGTCTTTCAGTTGGGCTTGAAGCTCCTTAAGCTCTATGGAGGCCATTTGGTATGGAGCCTTAGAAATGGGGGCTGATCTTGGTAGAAGCTTAATCTTAAATGAGATTTCATACTCTAGCCGAAGTCCTGGAAGGTCCTTTGGAAATAATTCCATGAACTCTTTGACTATTGGCACATTCTCGGGTCCTATTTCCATTTCTTGGGTCTTATCAACCACATATGCTAGAAAACCCATGCATCCATTGGATAACATCTTGTGAGCCTTCATTGCTGAAATTATCACCTTTGGTCACTTCAGGAAAAGTTGTCTTAAAAGTCTGGTTCATCCTATCCAAGACTCAATCTATCCTTCTAGCAAACTCGGATGATGCAAAAGAATGAGTGGCTCCAAAATCGAACAATACCAATGCTTTTGAGTTGGCGATAGAAAGCTGACCTATTACCATGGCAGAAATTTTAACTTTAACGTCGTTACTCGTATATGCGTAGATTCTCCCTTGGTTGTCTGGAGCTTCCATTCTACCTTACAATATCGAAAGGCCTTCAATTTTAGCTTGAGTAGCATGAAGTTGGTTGCTCGTTGTACGGGCTTGGTTTTGTTGGTTCTGTTGGTTAGAAAAACAATTTTTAGCAAAGTGACCTTTCTTGCCACAGATAAAATAGCCACTTGTCCTCTGCTTGCATTCTCTCGGGTGTCTTTTCCCATACTTTGAGCACATCAGAAGTTGGTTACTGTTTCCTCCTCGGCTGTTTCTCTTCTGTGAAAAATTCTTCTGTTGACCTTGGTTACTTGGATTTCCCTTCCTCTTGAGGTTATTGGCATGTTGCTTGCTACTCTAGCTAGTGCCAGTGCTTTGTCCTTGGTGCTGAAACTCTTGATTCTACTTCCTTTGAGCCAACTTGGCCTGAGGTTTTTCCTCCTTCCTTACCTTGAAAATTTGAACCTTTCACTCCCTACCCTGTCCTTACCAATACTTGGCTCGAATGGCCCTACTTATACACTTGGCCATAGTCATCGGTCCATGGCTACCACTACAAACCTGGACCGTAATATCGGTCCTAAACATCTTTAGCATTCACCTAACTCTCTCCCTTTTTGTAGTTTCTAGTCAGGACAGAGTCGAGCCAACTATTCAAACTTCTTAACTGCCTCCATCATGATCATGTTTCTCTTGTGCAAGTTGCTGAATTCATCCTGTTGCGCTGCTAAGGATTCTTCATTGAAGTACATCTCCTTAAACTCCTCAATGAATTTCATCTAACTCATCTCATTGGCGTTTCTTCTGATCGCCACCATTTTCCACCATTGACGTGCCTCCTTTTGTAGGGAAAAAGATGTGTACATTACTTTCTCTTGGTTTGTCAATCTCATGAAATCCAAGATTACTTGGATATCTATTAACCAGTCGTCGGCCTCTATGGGGTTGGAGGTTTCCTTAAATTCTGATGCCTTCATGCACCAGAACCTTTTGTATAATTCGTCTTCCCTAAAGGTCGGCTGAGGAATGTTTGCTGCTATATAAGTAGCCACTGCTCGAGGTGCTGGTGGTGGTTCAAGAAATTCCCCTCCTTGTGGAGCCTCTTAGACTAGGGGAACCTCCTGTGGAATCTTAGGGGCTGATGGAGCCTCCTGAACTGGCACCCTTGCTGTCTGTAGGGCTTGGTTCTGCTGTCTTAGTTGTTCTCTTAGTTGGTTCATGTCGTGTTGTTGCTTCTCTAACATTTCCCTCATAGCTGTGAGTTGGGCCACTAAGTCCTCATCGCGTGATGCTCGGGCTGTTTGTGAGTGAGGGCGAACCATGTTAACTTATAGAATCCTATGACAGAAGGAAAAAGTTTGTGAGTATTATGCTCTCATGCTTAGGAGTCATAATTACGCACTACTTAACTTAATCGCTTAACTATTATATCTTTCTCTTTTACTATGCCTTGTATATCATGACATTTAATACAAATCACATCCTATCATATCGTATTAAATGTCGTTATAGTGCTAGTAGTCATCTTACACCTTCTGTCGCACTATAGATCATATGCTGGTATATGTACATATGCCATCTGGCAATAGCATATTACTTTTCATATGTCACAAAAATAAGTACAAAATCTGGCTTGCTGAGAGTGGTAAACTCTTCCTGCTACAAAACTCAAAAGAAAATACATAGCTAGGTCGAATGGGAGTAAGCTATTACTTCCCATAGTACCTGCATACGTGGTCTAAGTAACTGCTATACTAGAGTAAATTGCTACTACTCTGAGGAAAGCCCTGATTCTACATCAGAGAAATCCTCATTATCATCCTCATCGAGGGGAAATTCCTCTGGATCCTCCTCATCTTCCATACCAGAACTGGCCTCATCGTTACTAGCAATAATAACTTGAGGATCAGGCTCATACATCTCCATCCACTCATCATCACTGACAAAATAGGGGATGTCATCATTGTCATTGTCATTCACCTCGGGATGGGGTTTTGGAAATGGTGGGGCTGGTGCCGAGTCTCCCATGGCTTCATTGTCATCCACCGGTGCCTTGGGTTGGTACAGTTGGTGGACTAGATCCACGGGTTGCCCTCATTGTTGGCAACATCTGCAACGTCGTGAGCTTGTTCATAGTTTCTGGCGTTGATCACGTCAACCTCAGCATCCACTATCTCTTGTATAAATCACCTCAAGTCCTCATGATTTGGAGGGTAGCGGACGAGCTCCCTTACATCCCATGGGACTCCTCTTTATAAAAGATCTACTATCTGGCTAAAGGGTACCTCCAAGGTTATGTGAGGCCACATAGCATCCAAAAACCTCTAACAATAGTAAATCATTGTCTCCCCTTCATACGTATCCCATATGCCGGAGAGGATATCGTACTGTCTCTTATGCATGTCTCTCCAGATAGTCATGTCTTTACCTAACCTGCAGGCTTCCTCTAAGGAGGGTGGTCCAAAGGTATCACGGAGGTTTCGATAGAAATCGACCCATTACACCATAAGGTCTCCATTCTTGTGTTGTCTATCCTACCAGGCCATCACTGGTCCATCCAGGCTATTACTTACCAGATCTACCTGTAGGTGATGTGGAATATGATAGGTACAAAATATGACCTCTAAGCGGCGTATCCATCCTACGAGCTCGTGAGAGCGGCGTCTGTCATATCTATCGGGATGCATGTTAGTGAAAGTAGTACTTAACTTGTGATCTTCATTCCTTTGTTGGGGATCTATTGGTGCGGGTTCTACTGATGCAGGTTTTACTGGTGTAGCCATGGCCATAAATTATAACTTAAATAACTTACATACTAAAAACATAATATACAATCTAACTTACTTGGACAGATGAAGCGGGCATGCGGCGATGAGAAGTCGGGTGGTAAGATACCGCTCTGATACCAACTGTGGTGACCCTGACTTTGACCTGCCCTAGTGGCACGATCCTCACTACTCATTTAACTTAATTTACTTAAACTTACTTGAACACGTGCTTAAAACAATCATACTTCAACATCATAATTTTCACAGGATTTTTTTTATAGGCTTTACTATAGCTATACTAACTTAAATATAGTTTATGAACACATATGGGTCTTAATACAACTTGATGGTCATTACTTATTATAAGTTTGGTTCTCAAAATAAAAAGGGTTATTAACATCATGCGGAAGTAAAACTTGTGGTAATATCCATACCTAACCCTCACTTCAGCCCTACCACCATCATCGTCCATCAAGTCTAACCCATAGGTTTCTTACCTATAGCATGAACATACATGATGAACTTTATGCTCAGTAAGTACAACACTTAATCCGCAAAACTATCATTTAAAAACATATGCAATAACTTAAAGGCACATCATCCTAATAAACATATCGTGACTTCAAAGTACATCATGAATACATATCATGTGTCATATAACTGAAAGCATAATATATCACATAACTCAGAAGCATATCATAACTATAATTTAAAGCATATTGTGAACTATACATGAACCGATTATGCTCAATTATGCTTCATTATGCATTATCTTTCTTTGCTTATCTGAGGGCCCGTGTGTCAATACTGAATACGCATGGATATACGGATTCACCGAGACCACAAACTTTCTTTTGAGCCTTGTGCTCATCATACTTATACTGAAAACCTCTTTTAGCTTGAGAGGCCGATACGACTCGCTTAACGAGTCTTGACTCGCTTCTTAATTACCCAATTGTTGAGATTATGAATTACTATCATCATGTCATGAACTCTATCTTGCTATTCGGTAATCATACATGATTAAAGAATAAAAACATGCTTCTCATAAGAGCTGACTGAAACATCTTTATCATGTTATTCATAAATCATACCCGATTAAGGAATAAAAGCATTCTCATCGTAAATATAACTATTTAAAATCATTTTTATTCATGCTGTAGACGGAATTGTACTTACCTGTCTATAGGTAGTTGGTACTTCGCCTTGTCATAATACAGGTATTGACTTGTCATCATAACGCATTCCATTAACACTTGTTTTTGAGTCACTAATATCGTGAGTGACTAAAGCATCTATCGACATATATTACCGATTACCATCGGTACTAAACTGCTCTCTTTTTGGAGAGTTCCTTTAGCTATATTCTAATCGTAGTTAATTGATTTATTTACTTAATAAATCAATTAACGTCTCTCTCTTTCTCTTGATAATACTAGCTAATCGGCTAGTTAACTAATTGGCTATTTAAGGTAATCGAGGTACCTTTACTACCTTACTGATTTTGAAAACTGATCGCAAGCATATTTTCATTTTGAGAAGCATATACTCTTTAAAAACAATCCTTTAGCTATCTTCTAATCGTAGTTAATTGATTTATTTGCTTAATAAATCAATTAACGTCTCTCTCTCTCTCTTGGTAATACTAGCTAATCGGCTAGTTAACTAATCGGCCATTTAAGGTAATCGAGGTACCTTTACTGCCCTACCGATTTTGAAAATTGTTCGTAAGTGTATTATCATTTTGAGAAACAAATACTCTTTAAAACAATCCTCTTAACACCCTATTTGAAGGTGTGGTCATTGTCTTAAATCATTTGTCTCATTTTGAAAGAACACTTTTTGGTGTTAAGTCAAAAATGTGGTTTTTGAACCACTTTTGAAAAACTGATTACCACTTGCTTAAAAAGATCAAATTTGTAAAATTGGCAAACATGATATTTTAAGGCCTCGACGAGATGGACAACTTTCATGTTCATCTCGGAGGTTAGTTCGGACTCTAGCCTCTCCTAAACATCCCAAACTTGTGGCTTTGCTTTAGCCTAGTTTTAGAAAATTTCCTAATTTTTAGGTTTATGAAAACCACCCTGTTTAGGCCCTAAATTGGTTGAATTTTTGATCCTAACACAACTATTTTTAAGTTTTCGATGTGATCTATGTTTTTCACGTTGAGCCTGGAAATCGATTCAAACTCGAGTTTACCTGTTTTTACAAAAATCCAAAACTATCCTTGCCTCCAGGATTACAGTCCTAGTTTTGACCTCTGGTCAAAAAACCATCCAAAAGCCTATCTTAACTTCATTTTTAGCCTAGGTCTGTTTCATGTAAAAACATCCACTATAAAATTTCCTAAAACTTTCATGTTTTACATATTCTTAAAATATGTCCATATCATGCTCGAAACTATCAAAATCCATGGCTAAAAAATAAGAGCAGTTTGCCTTACCATACTAACCCTAAACATTCATGCATACCATAAGCCACAAAAATGAAAACCATAACCATATAACCACATAATCACATGATCATATGCTTAAAGCTCAAAATAAACTTCTTATAACCCATGTGCTCAAATACATAATAAATTTCTTTGAGATCAAAGCTTAACTAAAAATAATAGCTACAAAGAAAAGGGTCCTGGCGATTACCTTTGTGTGACCCGAAGAATGGCTCAATCCAAGCAAGGTTTTGAAGTTAAAATTTGTGTGTTTTTGCTGAGAGGGAGGTTCAGCTTTGTGCTAAAAGAAAGAGAGAAAATGGAGCTTTTTGTGTGGTTTTTGGAAAGAAAGAAAGAAAGTAGCCCTAATGGCTAAGCACACCTATATATAAATTATTCTTAAGCATGTTTAGCTAATCCTAAGCATCTTAATTAAACTAAACTTGGCTAAGTTAAGGGGGACAAATATTTTTTTTTTTAGCTACTTCCCATATAGATCCAGTAGAGCATGGAAAGAAACAAAGCCAACATGGCATTAATGAGTTGCAAAAGCAATTGTGCTTGTCTCCTAAAAACCCCTTTATTTTATTCAACAAAATCCAAACATGTTTCCTTGTTTCAACGGAAACTTTTTAGCCTGTCTCTTGGCTACTAGGGCTCGTTCTTGAGGTGGAAAATTTATCTGCAAAAGCTTCTCTTATCAGTCTAATTTCCTATAACGGTGTTTGGTAATTGTCTAACTGTATTCCAAATCTCTGCCGAAAAATGGATTTTCTTGATCCGATTCTTATTCTAATCATTTCTAATGGGTTATAAGTGCTTATGAGCTTACTCTATGTTCGTTTATTATTCCTCTTCGGTTTTGTGGCTGTGTTCTAAACTGTGCTGATACTGCACACACATAATACACTTTCTATACTGAAAATTTTGACATAGGCTATCTTAGCTAATTTGGGCGTGCTAATCATGAATTTATCAATTTTATGCCCATCTGAGGTCGTCTTGACCAGTTTCTGGTTACTGTGTGATCTTTACTCGAAAATCACTTTTTGTGCTCAATCGACTAGTTTGAGCGTACTGATTTTAAATATATCAGTTTTGGATTGAGAAAATGTCATCTTAACCCCTTTCCCGATAGTGCGTATATCTTGTTCATAACTTCACATTTTGTGCTCAATTGACTTTTGAGCATACTGATCATAAATATATCAGTTTAGTGTCAAGAAAATGTCAACTTGACCATTTTCTTGATACTGCATATTTATCATTCAAAATTCACTTTTGTACTCAAATAACTAATTTGAGCGTACTGATTATAGGTACAATAGTTTCGTATCAAGAAAAAGTCATCTTGACTAATTTCTTGATACTATATGTCACACACGTGCACTCACATGTACTATCATATCTCTCAGTCATTATATATACGTATGCGTGGGTATATATATATTCAGTTTTCTTGATATGCATCACCTACACGGATACACGCATATACATATAGTATCATACCACTCAATATATATATAGACATATATATATTGCTCAATAGTAAATGGGGTGTACCGATTTATTTTCGGTTGTCCCTTTCATTGTATGAATTTAAATTAAGTATTTCTTATGTGACGTCCCGCCCTTCCTACGAGGCCTTATGCGGTCGGGCTCCATAGCCGACTGTGATAGACCGTTGCCCCTTGGGTCATCGGTATCTTACTTTTAACTTGCTTTCTTTAACATACTTCTTTGAACATAAAAATTGAGAATATTTTGTTTTTTCTCAAACTTTAAACTTTAAGCTTGAAAATTATATCATTGTCAAACATTTACTATAGTAAACATTTTACTTAATTTTGTTAAACTTTATTACTTCATAAATATTTCGTTTCAATACTCTCCTTAAATAGCTCAGCGGAAGACTCATATTAGTACCATAACCCTCGCCCAGTCCCTTGGCACATGCAGATCGCATTCGTCATCCATAACTTGTTTTATTTTCATGCAGGATGCTTACTTGCAACATAAACAAACTTGTGAGTGATAGGCTCAGTAAGTTCAAACATATATTCATGACGTATAATAATTCACACTATATAGGACAGGGTAATTCTGATACCTGCTGTAGCCTCTGAACATTGCGTAACGTATATTGTACATTACTTAACATTCATACTTATCACACATAACCTTGTAAATATAAATGTTTATATCTGAACATACTTTACACCATAATCATAAACATATTAACTGCACTTTATACATGCTTAACATCATGAACATACTTTACATCAAAATCACAAACATACTAACTGCACTTTATACATGCTTAACATCATGAACATACTTTACATCATAATCATAAACATACTAACTGTACTTATCATGCTTTAATCTCTTGAACATGCTTTCATGCTTGAACGTTGTGAATATACTTTAACGTCATGAACATACTTAACAAACTTAGCATTATAAACATACTTGACACATTTCACATCGTGAGCATACTCTCATACTTAACATACTTTAAATATACATAATATTCTGAACATACTTTCGTGCTTAACATACTTTTGACATATTTTAACATCTTGAACAAAGTTTCATGTTTATCATTGTAAACCTACTTAACCTCTCTAACATCGTGAACACATCATATTTTAAACATAACATATTTAACGTATGCTTAAACATCATAACATAACATATTTAACATCCTTAATATCCAACATAACATGGATCATCAACATAATAAACAAGATGCATTGCTTTTACATTACTATTCATATAGTAACTCTGATCATGAATAGTATTTATATCGTGAACATATTACATTTTAAACTTCCGCACCCGGGACATACCACCGTCGGATTGGAGGCCATAAACATGAATAATACTGTTGACTATGAATAGTATCATTGACTGTAATAGTAACTTTGATCGCGACGGTACTCGTGATGTTAGGATATCTTATGCTCGTTATAGGCTGTATTTTCAATCTTGGGTCTGTATCTTTCATCACGTTCTGGTTTTGGGCCCCATGATTGTTCGTACCGTTCTTTTGTGTGCATGACTGAGAGGGACTCTGGGGAGCGATCCACTGGCCAATCCTCTACAGTCGACTTAAACATGAGACTTCCAAACCCGGGACGTACCACCATCGGTTTGGGAGTTGTATCATAGCTGATCATGAGAAACTTCCATACCCGGGATGTACCACCATCAGTATGGAAGCCGTATCATAACTGAACATGGAAAACCTCCACCTGTGTGGGAGGCTGGTATGCCAAAGTGGTTTTATTACCATCTTTCATGCCGTTCCTAACTGGTGGCATTATCATTGCCTCCTTGGTCTGGAACACTTATTATATTTCTTTATTTACTTGTGTATATTGTATTTAACATGTTAGTGTGCATATAGCACTTTGGTACATACTTTACACATCATACATATCGTATAAACATATTACGTAATTTCATGTTATAGACATTTGAAATATCTAAACTTACAAAATATAACACATAAACATAAACATATCAAGTCAATTTATGTTTGACTTGGACGTAACATATAGTTGATAATATAACTTCCGTAACATTCATATCGTAGTATCTTGACACTAAATTACACATAGAACACATAAACATGACCAGTCCATTTATGTTACAGATGTGGAAATATTTAAACTTACATTCTACATATCGAACACATAACACATAAACGTAGACCTAACATGTCAGTTCATGTTGCAGACAAATAAATGCTTGAACTTACTATTACTTTGCTAGTATCTCCTTTCTTGCTTTCTAGATCCGTAAACGTTCCTTCGTTGCGTCTGGATTGGGTTCCTATAACCAAAATAATCATGGTTATTCTTTCCATACTTATTTCATACATAAAACTTAATAAAACGTAAAAATTCTATGGTTCATTTCCCTATATAAACTTAGGGGGTCTAATATCCCATTTATAACATTTCTGCTAAACTTTGGCAAAATTACCGTTTTGCCCCTAATATAATTTTTCATCGTAACCTACTTTTCTTTGATTTACAACTTAGTTCTGGCCCTTTGAATCTTAATTAAGCCATTTTAAATCCATTAGGGCCTTTTTCTATCATTCTTGGAATTTTCAGTCAAAATGTTTATTTTGCCCTTAACGGGTCTTTAGGTCATATCATTTCCATTTTAATGCTTAGACTAGATTTTCTAAGCCCAACAATCATAAAATAACTTTTCTTAGGCTTTATACAGCTTTTATAGCATTAATTGCTAAAATTCTCGGTTTACTAATTCTTAGAACATCCATCATCCTTTTCTGAGCCTAACTCATTCATTAATCCTTAAAATCATTTGAGGGGGCTCGGGTTTCCATCCCGACCACATTTTTATCCCTCATTTCCTAAAATACCCTTTTTGTGTTGTTTTAGAAATTTTGGCAGTATTTCCTCTTAATTTTTAGGTTTCCAGCGTTTAAGAAACATCTCGAAACCATCTAACCTATTCTATTTTACCACGTACTATACCAGAGGTCTATATTTTTATGTAAAACTCAACTTTTACATAAAAATATTCACGTTTCTACACATTTTCTTTTTCATCATTTTCATCCATTTTTCTTACAATTTCACATGCCAAATTACATAATTAACACATAATCATTCCAAAATAAAAATTAAGGAACAAAGGGATAGAAATCACTACCGAAATCATCCCATCAGTGATCGAATGCACCGTTCGGTCTCGCATGCACAAACTTTGATTCACCGTTCTTCACATTTGAAATTCCATCTTGAAATTCTGATGCCACTGACATATTCGAAATTCCAAAAATAAGCCAATGAGCCATTCTTCAATTTTTGGTTGCCGTTGATCGGCATTGACCGTCGTTGACTGACGTTGACCTGCCATTGATTGGCGTTGACCTACCGTTGACCAGTGCTGACTGGCAGCGGTTTGGGTCAAGCTTGATACCAAAATATAGATCTCGACGAGAGGAACCCATTGGTGGTGTCAATTTCACCAATTGAAGCCCCTATCGCCGGAAATCGACCCTCAAAAGTGTGACGATGGCGGCGAGGTTGGTTCTCCACCGTGCCGTGGTTGTTGCCCAAAATCGACTTAGGGCTTTTGTTCTACTCTTCATTCTGATCATTTTGATACCCACCACGTCACTCAGCTTCACTGGAATCGTCGGATTCCACTATGACAACCGGGAAATTCTGGCATTCTCGGAAGAAAATGTACAAATGTATGTATATAACAATTTGTACTGTTTAAATAGTGAAATGAATGTATTTATATTGTTTAGAATGTATTAAAATGTTCTGACAATGCTAACGGGTAAGAATTCAGTGTTGATAAAGTTCACTAAATTGAAACGGGTGGAACAGTGCCAAAAACGGCGTTGAAAACCTAATCGATGCATTATGGTGCACTAAAAAGATGAAAAACTTCCGTGATTGATTTTGATCAAACGGAAGCAGTATAAATTGATCCAACTGCACAGGAGACCTTAGGAACCCGCCGGGACGATTCTAGGAAAATTTCGGCTCAATCCGATTTTGGTCAAAAAGTAGTCGAATTAATATGAATAGTGAAGTCAAAGTCAAACTTTTTACTTTGTATTAATGACATCATTAAGCCATTTATTAAATGATGTAAAAATTGGTGGTTGGTGGCATTAATGGCCAAAATTGAATTTACTTTTGATCTAAAGGCCTAGATTTTACCAAAATTAGCCAAATTAATTTTGTGAAAATGTGGAAAGAAATGGCATGAAAAGTGTTGAAATTTCATTGGTTGGAAGCCATTTTAATTGGTTTTCTTTGTTACCTAAGTCGGCAACTTTGGAACAAAAATTCACCCTTAGCCTTTTAAAGCAAAATCAAGAGAAAAAAAAAATTCTAAGTGATTCCAAGAGAGAACCCGTGAGCAACCAAGAGAAACCAAGCCAAACTTTCAAATTTTCTTCACCAAAGTGATAGCAAACTTATCATTGAAGTCAAGGGAAGCAAGAAATCAAGGTAGCCATCTTTGGTTTGAAATTTTTCTTGCTTTTTCATTGAAAAATCCGTGGGTTTGTTGGCTTGAAGGATGATAAATTTTGTGGTTGATTTGGTTGATTTGGTATATGGGTTTTGCTTATGGTTTGATTAGAAGAAAAACCATGTATTTTGTTTCAAGAAAAACAAAGTTTTGGTTTTTTTTTTTTTTTTTTATGGAAAATCCGTGGGTTACCTTAGTGTTTGATCATGGATTCATTGTTGGTTAAGTGTTGTAATGCTTTAAATCATGTTTTGGTTATATGGAAAGCATGATTTGCATGGTTAGAAATCTTGGAAAAATTTTGGTATGTAAATTCCCTAATATGGCCGTGTGGTGTAGTTAGGGTTTGGTGAACATTTTTACATGATTAACTTGATGTTTGGATAGTTTAAATCATGCATTGAATTATGGAAATGTTGGTTATGAGGTTGAAAGCATGAAACAAAATGTTATGCATGTTTTTACCTAAAATGGCCGTGGGTTATGTATGTTGAAAAACCCTAAGAATTGTGTTGTAAAATGCATGGAAAATGGCTTGAAAATGTGCTAGGTAATAGCCTTTGAATAGCCTAAAATTTGGTTGAAAGATTGAAAAGTTTTGACTAGGTTTTGAGTATGAAAACCGTGGCTAAACCCTTAGGTAAATGTGAATTGTAAAATGTGTGAGCTTTTATGTAAAAGTTTGGGAAACTTTTACATAAAATAGGACTTTGGTATAGTATGTGGCAGGTACACATGGTTCGAGGCGTACCTAACACCGGTAGCCTTAAATTTACGTCGAAATACTGTCGAAATTTCGAAAAACGGCATTTAGGGTAAAAAGGGAATCGAGAATAAAAGTTTAGGATTGGGTCAGAAACCCGAGTCCCAAAAGGAAAATTGAATAAGGGAAACCTAAGGGGTGGTTTGTGAATAGTAACTCGTCCCCTTAAAAATGTAAAACGCGAGTGAAACTGAAAAACCGACCACGAGGGGGGGGCGTTTTTGGGAAACGAAATAAAAGTCCGAGTCGGGTACGGAAAATCCGAGCCTCGAAGACCTAAATCTGGAAAGTTTAGATGAACGTTAGTAAAACGTCCATTTGAGACTCCAAAACAATAGAAAATCACTAAACCGACGTAAGGGTCGGAATAGTGCTTCCCGAGGGTCGGGAAGGTGAAAAATGGTAATAAAATAGAAACGACCCCGGTAATGATTAGAAAAGAGTCAGAAAAGTTCCTGAGAGCCAAAAGTGCAGCCTAGATTGAGAAAATCCCGTCAGGGGCATAATTGTAATTTTGCCAAAATACAGGGGTAAAATCGTAATTTTTCAAAAGTTGAGAAAAATGGGAAAAATGATAAATAAAGCCTAAAAAGTTATAAATAGGTTTTATTTAAGCTTTTTAATAAAAAAAATAAAAGTTATAAATGGAAATGAAATTAACAGACAAGGTTTTGTTTGTAGGATCCCAAAATCGACCCACAAGGAGAGCGATTAAAGATCCAGAAAGGAAAAAGAGAAGAAACGGATAAGGTAAGTTCAGACATTTACTTGCCTGCAACATGTAGCATTATTATTGCTAACTTTGATGTACTAACTATAAGTTAGGTACATATGTGCTACAGGCACTATTATAGAATAGAGAGAGAGAGACGAAATGTGCTACGGCACTATTGAAAATGGGACACATAATAAATTGTGTTTCGGGCACTAGAGCGAGGTTAATAAAACTCACTCACATGAAATTAAAATGTAAACCATTCCTAAGCAAGGGACAATATGAAGTCACCGGGTTAGAACTTTAAAAAGTCGATAATGAAACCACTTTTGGCGTACCAACCTTCCGTACAGGGAGGTAAACTTTGCTTTCGGGGCTATGATGATGAGATTAAGGCTGTGGAGGTCAGCACTAATGTACCACTCCCAGTCATGTACAACTTTACCTTCGGAGCTATGATGATGAGATTAAGGCTGTGGATGTCAGCACTAATGTACCGCTCCCAGTCATGCGCACTAAAATGGTACTGCCAACATGAGTTCAAAACCAGAACATAAATAAAGATAATTACCTAAAACTGAAACTATGCTATAATTGAGCATAAGACAGTTTCGTGAGAGTACTAACACCGTGATTGATGTACTGTTAATATACTGTGTCGTAGTCAAAGTTACTATTTATGATAAATAGTGGTCAAAGTTACTATTTATGATAAATAGTACTATTCATAGAAATTCTATTTCTTGCATGTTTGAACTTACTGATTCTGTAGCTCACCATTTTTGCTTATGTTCTAGGTAAGCAACCAGCTCACTAGCTTTGTATGGCTGGATGGTGGACGGGATAGCAAGTGTCAAATGGGATGGGAAGCCTAGGGATATGAATCTGCCAGAGTCTTTCCGCTGAGCGTTAACAAAGGAAGGAAAAAGAAACAGTTCTTTTGTGATAATATACATTTTGCAAAAGTACTGTATTATGTAAATTACTTTGTACTTGTAAACAAAATGATTAGTGGATAATGTTTTGCATGATGTTTAAAAAAAAATTCCCCAAAAATATCATGTTTTACAAGAGAGATAGATTAGCTGGCGACCCATGAGAGTACAATCTATCGTAGTTAGCTATGAAGCTTAACTGTAATAGTATTGTATGATCTCTACGAAGGGCGGGCCGCCACATCCACGACGGCGATGGCGACGGCAACGGGTGGACTTGGGCGGTGCAGTCCGGTGGCTGTTGAGCTGAAATAAGACCTGGGGTTTGTTCTACTCTTCACCATGAATCCATTAGGACCGAAACCAGGGGCTTCAGGCGGCGCGTGTGGCTTCCTCCGGCGACTGCTCTGTCACGTCGACCCACCGTTAAACTCAACTCGGTGAGAGTTTTCCAACGATACCAGTGGTGTAAAAAACGGACGCCATTTCTGATTCGTCGGTACTGTTCACTTTTGGGGTGGTGTGGGGGAGAAAACATAGATAAAGAAGAATATGCAACCCTTTTTGCAATTATCCCATTTTCATCCTTATATATACTTTTTGTCTCAAAATTTCAACATGAGCTATCCTAACTAATTTGGGCATGCTGAACCTAAATATATCAGTTTCATTTTCATCCAAGGTTATCATGACCAATTTCTGATACTGCGAATTCCCGGTCAAAAATTACCTTTGTGCTCAATTAACTAATTTGAGCATTCTGATAGGCTATACTGGCTAATTTGGGCGTGCTGAACCTAAATATATTAGTTTTATATTATGAAAAGGTCATCTTGATCAATTTCTTGGTACTGTGTGTTTCTTGATCAAAAATTATGTATATATATATTTTTTTCCACACGGCCGTGTCTATGACCGTGTACCTCTCTATCTAAATAATTTCTCCTTTACACGACCGTGTAACATGGCCGTGTAACTGTACATTTCATGTACACGGTCTGGTATACGACCGTGTCTCTAGCCGTGTACCTTTCTGTAATTTGATTTTTCTCACTACATGGCCGTGTAGCTTGGGCGTGTTTGGGTTTCATTCTCACTACACGGCCGTGTTCCTCTAGTACACGCCCGTGTACTGTTAAAAATTACATTTAACCTTAAAAATCTACACTCATACACACATAAAATCACTACATTTCACATTTTGAGCATGAAATTCATCGTGTACATTCTATGTACCGATTTTTTGAGAATGATGAAATTTCCCGATTATAACATCTTATCCCATTTAATTTATTCAATTGGGTTATTTAAATAGTATTCATAGACTTAATTACTTGTCTCAAAGTAAGTTATGTCCACGATCCAAGCGGATATTACATTAGTCATTAGAACATCAAAGTACACAATGTTAGGAAATGCCCTAAGCATTAGAGATATTTTGATGTATTTATTTTGAACTGGATAATAAAATTATATATAAAGGTTATTCATTACATTGCTGTTAGTCCTCATTCTATTTACATGTTAAAGTAAATGTAAGCAAATATGGCTCACTGACTGCTTGTGTTAAAACTGTTAGAACGTTACATGCCATGGACTTTTTTATGTGAGAAGATAATGTTCTAAAGTAAGCGGTCTAAACTAAGGTCTGTAGTCTATGGGGCTAAACCGAGCATCTAACTCATGTTAAGACTATTATATTATCTAAAGCCATGGTGGGGATGGTTTGTCTTGACTTTCTGGAGCATAGACTCCCAAGTAAAGATATAGATATGTTGCTTGGAGGTGACATATTAGACCGGGACTAAAGCGTGATTGATCTACGTAGTTCGCTAATGAGTGGATCAATCTGCTTTTGATGTTTATTGTACAGTAACCTTAATCCTGAGTGAACGAACTACTTCATGTATATGACTTGTGTACTTTGATGTTCCAATGGCTAAAGCGTCTTAGAGGTAGTAAGCTTATAGACCGGTTCATTGGGTGCATGACTTGTATACAATGAAGGGTTTGTTTATAGATATCGGAATCATAGCTCTAATAAGGAGTTAAGGGTATCCTCTTAAAGGCATTATACTGGATGTGAAAACAGACAAGGCTTTGGGTCGTCTGCTGGACGGATGACTTCTTATTCACATATGGTGAATAATCGTTTTCTTATTCAGTATTATAATGGAACTTTAAGATAGTCTAATCAGTAGGATTGAACGAACTTTGACCTAAGGCTGATCATGGATATCATATGAGGGTTCTGCATACATGACAAGGTCATTGGACAATAGCTTATCACAGGCTTACGTAGTACGGTATATAATTGGGAGTTCAGTTTCATGTTTATAGTGGTGTGACTCTGAAATTAGTGATCATATGATTGAGTTGTTCGGTAAAGAATGATGATTATATGGATTCACTGGAGCCCGATTATATATGTCCAATTGGTCCCTCTACTAGCTCTACGTAATTTCTTAATGATTGGCAAATTGATTTGTGTATGCTTATTGGCTAGTTGATTATGCATGGATGGTGTTGACATAGGATTAGGATGGTGGACAAGATTCTCTCCGGTTGAATTCATATTTTGTTTTGGATAATAGAGTACACAATTAATCGAACTCCAAATAAAGTTGCCATGATTTTATTTGAGATTGGATTGGAGTTGTAGAAAATTATCCATGAGAACAAAAATTTGAAATACAACTGTTTGTAGATTTTAAATTTTGAATTTTGAAATTTGAATTTAAAATTTGAATTTAAATTTGAAATTTGAAATTTGAAATTCAAATTTTGAATCACAGTCCAAGTGGAATTTGAATCCTTTATGGATAATTCCACAAGGTTAGAATTTGAATTTGAGTTGGATTATGAAGAGGAAAATCTTGTTTGAATCCTACTTGAATTTTGAATCCCAATCCTAACTAACTTGGTTGAAAATTTTGAGGAATATCCTCCTAGAATTTTCATACTTTTTGTGGATAAGATTCGGGGAAAAATTCAAGTTTCAATCCTAGTTGAATTTAGATTCTCTCCTCCCTAAAAGTGGCCGAAATTTTGAGGGTAAATCTCAAAGAGATTTTCAGTTATTTATGGATAAGAATGAGATAAAATTCAAGCTAAAAAATCCTATTTGGATTTTGATTCTCCTCACACTTTAATGACCGAATCTAGTCATGTTTTTGGCACAAAGGGGAATCGGTTTTTATGAGGGAATGAAGAGATTAAATTCTAGTTAAAATCCTGTTTGAATTTTGAATGAAAAATCCTTAAAGTGGCTGAATTCATTATGGTTGGATAAGGCCTAGATTTTTCAGATTTTATGGTTGGATAAGGGAGAAAATCTTCTCCTAATCGAATTCAGAGGATCATCTCATGTAAGTCTATAAATAGAGGTCCTACCACTCCAGTTCTCTCAGACCACAAACTCTCAGGTGTGCAGGCTTATTGTTGCACAACTCACCGTGACAGTAAGTTATTTAGAGATCTAGGTGGTCAGAAGAAGACTAGTAGTGCTAGCATACCGATCAAGGTTTAGAGTGCCCACACACTCAGCCATTCAGGAATTGGAGAATAGTAGAGAAGGCAAGTTGGTTAAGCCCTCCGATCATTCTCTTCTAGCAGATTGGCGTCCTCTAAGATATGAGTTTAAATTGTTGTTAGTTTATTGTATATGGCATCATGAGATATTTAACGATCTTGAAAAAAATTTTATTGTTCCGCTACGCCACTCTTATACATTTTTACGGATTTTATTTCCTACGATTGGTATCAAAGCCATCTCATGACTATGCCATGTACATAAATTAGACAATTAATTAGTCTTTTTATTTATGTATAGATTTGATATTTAGAGAGCGGCATTCTAGGATTCCTTTATGTTATTATCATGTATTATGTATGTAGTATGTGGTTATTTTAATTTTCTGAATTATTATAAGCATGCTTATTTTATGCCGGTTATGGTTCCTTAGAATTTAGAAAATTGTATCTAGGAATTTTTATGTAACCATGGAAGCGATTTATTATCACCGTAATTTTCCCATGGATTTTATTTTATTTTTTCTCTTAAAATTATTATGATTAGAATATTTGTACACTGGAAACGGTTTAGGAAATTTTATGTAATTATTCTTAGAGGAGATTGAAGTTTGAAGACCGTAATTTATTTTTTCCCAAAAGTTAAATTTAATTTAAATGTTGAAATTTTAATTGTGTGAAAAATTTCAATTTAATTAGGATTCAAATTAATTTTAGAGATCCTAATGGATAAATTGAAATATGGCATGGAAATCAAGGACCAACTCCTTTGGGATGGACCACCAGCCATGGTGGGGCTGTAGCCCCTGCCCTTGGGCAGGATGGGGCTGCAGCAACCCCTGCCCATGGCCACAAGCTTTGCCTGCAGCCGAGGGTGGCCGTGGCCCCCCAAGGGCTAGCCGCAGCCCTGGGCGTGCAGTCTATGGCTTGCGGGCGTGGGCTACCAGCCCCCCGGGGGTTGGGGGCTACCCACGGCAGCTGTCGGCCTCTGGGGTCGTGGGGCCGATGATTCGAAAATCGAAAATTTTTTATTTTTAAATTTGAGATTTAATTTTTAAATCATGTTTAAAAATATGTAATTGAAAATTTGAAATTTTTGTAATTACATATTATTACACATGGTATTTAAAAATTGTTTAAAATTTGAATTTGAAATTTAAATTTTCAGAATTTAAATTTTAAATGATTCTTGAGATGAGAAATAAATGGAGAGGCTATATAAAGATGGATACAAGAAGACCGAACAAAATTCATGACCCAAAGAATGCTTTGGATGGAATTTTGTAATCTTATTTTCTTTGTTCTAGAATGGAACCATGGCTTGGTTATTATTCTATCAATTATTTTTTTCTGTGATATGTCATGGATGTAAAAATATGTATTGACAGATGTTTTATATGCATATTTGATAACATGTCATATAGGATAGGTGAGTGCCACTCATACTATATTGATCGTACATATTTGTCAAAACTTGCATGTTTTTCAAAATATTGAGTGGGAGAGGGGTTCAAACAAAACTCACGGCCTCCATTGTTGATCCATATGTGAAAGCATGGTAATGCCTCGCATCAGTTCTGCCCTGACCACACCTCTTAGTAGGTGTTTACCATCGCCGGTATACTAGGTTAGATCTCCTATGTGGAAAATGTGTTCGGGCACGATCCTATTCATGACCACCCCTCGGTGGCTTGGTAGGATGTGAATCAAGCTATGTAAACAATGGTTATACACTCAAGACTCGTTTAGTTATTAACCTTCCCTAGAAGCTCTGTTAACTAAACTGGTGGCCAAAATAAGCAGTTATTAATATATGTCTTAACCTTGGAGGATTTAAGGCAACATATATTAATTGGACAAGGTCTATGTTCTGGCTATTTGTCTCATGACCACCCCTTGGTGGCTTGGGGCAATAGGTGCTGAGAATTACCGTTGCAATGCTACATGTTTTTTCAAGTTTCATGTAGGAACATACTTGTATGTTTTATTTGCTAAATTATCTGTATATTTGCTTGGGCTTTGTAATGATGTCTAGTATAATTTTATTTCAGTTCAAAATGTCATCGACACCCCTCATTTCAATACCTACTGAAAATAAGCTAAATGGTGATAATTATAAAGTCTAGAAAGGAATCTATTGATAGTTCTCAACTGCGAGAGACACAAGTTCGTGCTGGATGAACTATGCCCACCTGGGCCCAAACCTGACACACCACTTGAGGAGGTCCCGGTTGCCTATACTCGTTAGAGAGAATCCAATGAGATAGCTCGATGCTACATTCTGGCTAGCATGACAAGTGCTTTACAAAAGCAGCATGAGACTTATCAAGTTACTGGGGAGATCATGGAAAATCTGGAGGACATGTTCAGAGGTCAAGAAAAATTGGCTCGACAGTCTGCTATTACCAGCATTATGAACTCCAAGCAGAAGGTAGGTACTCCGGTAAAGGACCATATGATCACTCTAATGGGATTCTTTGTTGAGGCTGTCGAGAATGGTGCTGAACAGGACTATAACACCCAGATCGAGATGGTGTTCAAAACTCTGTCAAAAGATTTTGTGGTGTTTAAGGCTGCATATAATCTGGTGACAAGGGAGTTAGGACTAACTAAGCTCATGAAGCAACTCCAAGCTTATGAGTGGATGATCAAGGATAGGGATACGATCCAACCAAAAGGAGAGGCCAATTTGGCAGAATCTTCCAAACCCTCACGGAAGAGGAAGAGGCCAAATCAGAAGCAAGCGGCTTCCAGTTCTTGTAACAACCGAGATTTTCTAACCATTCTCGGGATCATTGTATAGTGAAAATTTATATATATGAGTGTGATGAAAATATATAAATTTTACTCTAATGATGATTTATTAGAGTTGATAAATGCTTTACGGCTATAGATGTAACGATTTTCGAATCGAAACGCCTCAAATAGTGCATTTTCGGTATCGAAAAACAGAATTCTACTGACACTCAAAATGTGGTAAACGTAGACCCCAGATGGAAAATAATGAAATATCTAGGGTTTATGGAGGGTTTTAAATGATATAAATGCATCGAAAGGATCTAATAGCATTTCGAGAGGTAAACTGCGAAATTTGGCCAGTATAGCTTTTCGGTCAAAATTTCGACAGATGAAAATTATACTGTACTTAAAGAAAAACCTATATTGTATAAACAAATAATATTTTCTTATTAATATAAGAATCAATGGATGAGATCAAATCATCATTTTTGATCCAAAGGTTATCAAAAATAAATAAATTTTTAGAATTTCTTTTAAAATCAAATTGAGAAAGAAATTTTGCATTAAATGCAATGTTTAGCTGCTCATGCACGTGGAAGAGAGGGGAAGAAACAGCTGTATTTCAGCTGAAAAGGTTCCAAAAATTTTGTAAAAATGCCCCCAAGAAATTTTCATTTTGACCCCAAAAGTTTCAAAAATTACAAAAAGGCCCCTAAGGATTTGTATCAACTTTTTCCTCTGATTTTTCACGTCCCCCATAGCAGAAAATCACCATTTCCCTGTTCTTCTTCTTCTCCCACGTTCCCACACTCAGAAAAACTTCCAAAATTTCAAAAGTTGCAAATTTGGAAGAAAAAGTGTGAGAAAACTTTAATTTGAGGAGTATTCACCTTAAAGCTCAAGTAAGTTCTTCAAAATTCTGTTTTAATGCTTGTTTTTAAGTGTTTTTGTGTTTCTGGGAATAGTGGAACAAAATGGGTTTAGAATTTTTTTTAGTGTTTTGATGAAATTCATGTGGAAAAACATGTTTTGAGCTTGTTTTCGAAGTATTTGTGGGGTTAGTTTTTGAAAACAAATGTGTTGCATGGGGGAGGGAAATTTGATGTGAAAGGAAGGATGAAAACCCTTATGGAATAGTGATAATTATATATAATGAATTGGAAAAGGAATTGATGTGGTATATGAGTGTTGAAAGGAAGAAAGACAAAGAGAAAATTTAGGGGTGAGTAAAATCCTAATTTTGGAAATATTGCTATACCTTGAATATGAGAATGAATTATTATTATGTACTGGGATTTTGAGCAGGTTTATAATGAAAACTGTGTTCAATAACGCGATTTATGCTGTTTTGGCACAGTGGGAAAATAAGAATTTAAGCCGTTATAATGTCGAAATTTTCAGACTTATAACCAAGGCTAAGGGTTTAAGAATGACAATGTATAGAAGAAATGTTTAAACACTCTAGTGTTGACCTATAAATATTTCACTGAATGTTGAACTATTTCATTATAGGGCAACGACTGCAAACCAAGGAAAGGAAACAATAGCAGATTTCTGGTAAGTTCTGACATTTAAATGTCTGGACATGAACAACTGGAACCCTATGTTATTTTTGAATTTCAATTCATGTATAGCCTAAATTCTTTGACTAGAAAAGTTATATGTTGTTGTGAACTCGTTAAAACACCTAAAATGGCGAGTATACGAGTGTGCACTGATGTGTTATGTAGATATGATTATGTTTCATGGATTTTGACCCCAGAATGCTTTAATCATGTTTTAGGGTGGATTTTATGTGTGAGAAATGGCTTTGGTGTCAAAATGTGTTTAAAACCCCATTTTAGCCGGAGCCAAGCGCTAAGCGCTAGCCAAAGAGCGCCCCGGCGCTGAGCTCTCGGCCAAAATTTGGTGTTAAAAACTCAGTAGGAGCGCCAGGCACTAGGGTATAAGCGCCAGGCGCTAGTGTAAAAATTGGTGAAAGCGCCAGGCGCTAGTGTAAAAATTGATGGAAGCGCCAGGCTCTAGGGTATGAGCGCCAGGCGCTAGGGTAAATATCCAGTAGGAGTGCCAGGCTCTAGGGTATGAGTGCCAGGCACTAGTGTAAAAATCAGCATGAGCGCCAGGCGCTAGTGTAAAGTTGTCTGAAGTGCCAGGCGCTAGGGTATGGGCGCCAGGCGCTTGCACCGGATTTCAAAAGCGCCAAGCGCTGAAAGGAGAGCCCGAAGCACTGAAGTCTCTGTTCTAAGTTTTGCAGAAAAAATAAGATGAAGGGCCAGGCACTCGGGGATGAGTGCCCAGTGCTCCAACTGTTCCAAAAAAGGTATAATTAAAGTTTTGTGCCTCATTTTCAATTCCAATCATGCGCCAATGTTTAAGTGCGTGGATGATGAGTTTTAAACAGTATTTTTGGACTGAATAGGCATAACATTGAGTACATAAATTATGAATATGTGCACTGGAACAGTTAAGACATCATAGTAAGTAACATCATACAGTAAACAACAGGGTAATGAAAAAACCTAATGTTTTGGCGTACCGGCCTCTCGCGAGGGGAGGTTACCTTATGTCAAAGCAAAAGACATACCATAGATGAGGGAGAGTCAGGGTCGCTCTCAGGCCTCTCTAACAGCGCGCACAAGGTACGACCAAAACAGGGCCCATAGACATAGTAAATGAACAATGCAAATGTAAATTGAGCATAATGAACTCCATGCATATTTGTTGAGTTGCATTGTGATATTTTATTGTATTAAATGTTATGTCTGAACATATTGGGCATGTAGCTCACCAGTTTGTTCTTGTTCAGGAAATCAAGGTAAACAACCTATAACCTAAGCCACAATGTATGGATTGGACTGCAGGAATGAAGTGCCAGTGTCATGATAAAGGTTATGGACCTGCCAGGCTAATTCCGCAAAGAAGAAAGAAAAGGAAAGCGAAAACTACAATTGTATGATATTGTATAGAGTACACTGCTATGTTTAATTTTAAACTATTTCTAATACAGTATGACGTTATTATATGCAAGTAATATGAAATAGTTTCCAACTATAATAATTTAGTTTTGGGAAGTTGTAGTACTATGTATATCAATGGTTTTAAAAAAAAAATTTCGCAATCCATTATGTTATGATTTGAAAGAGAAGAAGTAAAGTAGCAGAGTTTTCAAGTGGTGTCCCCCGCACGAGGCGGGGGGTGTTACAATTCTTCTAATCCTCTTGTCTTAGATGGGAAGAAAAAGAACAAGAACAAGAAACCCAGGGACCCGAAAAAGTTTAAGTGCTTCCGCTGTGGGAAGGTAGGTCACTTCAAGAAGGCTTGCTGGGAATTCCTAGCTGCCAAAGGCAAGGAAGTTAAGGAACTTCACTATTTAGAAGCGTGTTTGGTGGAAGAATCGAAAGATACTTAGGTCATTAATTCGGGCACCACTAATCATGTTCGTGTTTTTATGCAGGGGTTCGTGGAAACGAGAAGTCTATGTGATAGGAGCCTCTCGTTACGGACTGGAGACGGTAGCTTGGTGGTGGCTGAGGCAGTGGGAGATGTTTACCTTTACTTTGATGAATTTAGGTTTATTTTATTAAAAGACTGTTTTTATGTTCCTAATTTTAGAAGGAGCCTTATATCGATAGCTTGTTTAATAAAGGATTCTTATTCAGTTTCTTTTAGTAAAAGAGTTGATATTCGTAGAAATAAGTCTTTTATCTATTCTGGATGGATGGATGGAAACCTATATTTGATCAAACCGAAGGTGTACTCACTGCTTGACACCGAATTAATAGATAACTCTAAAAGGTTGAAAGTTTCTTACTCTAAAAAGGCGTATCTTTGGCATTTAAGACTTGGTCATATGAATCAGGATAGGATTCAAAGGTTGGTGAAAGACGGTCCTCTAGAATCTCTGGAGGAGGTACGTCTTCCTAAATGTGAGTCTTGTCTTGAAGGTAAGATGACTACGAGGTCTTTTGAAGCTAAGGGTACTAGGGCTCAGGAACTCTTAGAAATTATGCACACTGACGTATGTGGCCCCATGAACGTCACAGTACGAAGGGGGTTCGAGTATTATGTCTCCTTTATAGACGATTACTCGAGGTATGGATATATATATCTGATACACCACAAGAGTGAAACCTTTGACAAGTTCAAAGAGTATCATGCGGAAGTGGAAACCTCTCTGACAAATTTCTAGGACATCTTGTAGAGAATGGGATATTATCCCAATTCACTGCATCTGGTACTCCGTAATAGAATGGTGTAGCCGAAAGGAGAAATAGGACTTTATTAGATATGGTACAGTCCATGATGAGTTATTCAACGCTGTCGTTATCATTTTGGGGATATACATTACAAACGGCGTGCTATATTCTGAACCAGGTTTCAAGCAAATTAATTCCTAGGACTCCGTATGAATTGTGGTGTGGCAAGAAGCCCTCCCTTGGACATATGAGAATATGGGGCTGCCCGGCACATGTACTGGATGGGGATGCGAAGAAGTTGGAACCAAGAATAGAATTGTGCATGTTTGTAGGGTATCCTAAGGGGACTAAGGGAGGTCTATTCTATAACTCAAAGGACCAAAAAGTCATTGTTTCAACCCATGCGACATTCTTAGAGGAAAGTCACATGAATGACTTTAAGTCTCAAAGCAACGTGTTGCTAGAGGAGTTATCGGGTGAAAGAACTACTTCACAGATTTCGGTCTTGGATGCTAGTATGAGTTCTGGTGAAAGACCTGTAGATGATCAACAATTTAGGGTGCCTCGTCATAATGGGAGGGTTTCGAAGAAGTCTAATTTCTTCATGTATGATGCTAAGGTATACCAGGCTGAGGCTTATGCACATAAGGATGATCCGGTCACCTATGATTAAGCTATAAATGATGTTGATTCTAAATCTTGGAAACAGGCCATGAACAATGAGATGGATTCTATGAAATCCAACTCTGTTTGGGAACTTATAGATCTACTGGATGGGATAAAACCCATTGGATGCAAGTGGGTCTACAAAAGAAAGAAAGATGCGGAAGGGAGAGTGGAAACTTTCAAAGTTAGACTGGTTGCAAAGGGGTACATGTAAAAGGCTAGAATCGATTACGATGAAACCTTTTCACCTGTTGCTATGCTAAAGTCTATCCGTATTCTTCTGTCCGTTGCTGTGGCTCTCGATTACGAGATCTGGCAAATGGAAGTCAAGACGGCATTCTTGAATGGCCATCTTGAGGAATGTATCTACATGATACAGCCCGAAGGGTTCGTGGCAAAAGGTCAAGAAAGAAAAGTCTGCAAGTTGCTTAGATCCATTTATGGATTAAAGCAAGCATCCCGCTCATGGAACCAGAGATTTGATCAAGCAATCAAGACATTTGGTTTTAAGCAGAACGTTGATAAACCCTGTGTTTATAAACATATTAAGGATGGTAAAGTGGTCTTTCTAGTACTCTATGTCGATGATATACTGCTCATTAGGAATAATGTAGGGAACTTATCATCAGTCAAGCTTTGGCTGCACCAATAGTTTGACATGAAGGACTTGAGATAAGCTAATTATGTTCTAGGCATTCGTCTCTTCAGAGATCAAAAGAACAAAATGATAGCATTATCCCAGGCTTCATCCATAGATAAAATAATTGACAAATATGCAATACAAGAGGCAAAGAAAGGTTCACAACCTTCCATTACCAATCTAACTCTTTCATTGGATGACTGTCCTAAGACATCAGAAGAAAGAGAGCATATGAGTAAGGTTCCTTATGCATCCGTTGTGGGCAGCCTTATGTATGCTATGCTTTGCATTCGCCCAGACATACGTTTTGCAGTAGGTATGGTGAATCGATATCAAGCGAATCCTGGAACCAAGCACTGGCAAGCAGTAAAGCATATACTCAAGTATCTTAAGAGAATGAGGGATTATATGCTGGTGTATTCTGGAGGGGACCTAACACCCGTAGGATACACAGACTCAGACTTTTAGAATTGACATCAAGATCAGTGTTCTTACTCAGAGGAGGCGCCATTGTGTGGAGGAGCATGAAGCAGGGTAGCACAGCTGACTCTACGATGGAGGCTGAGTATGTGGCTGCAGCTGAGGCATCTAAAGAAGTGGTTTGGCTCCAAAAGTTCTTTAGAGACCTTGAGGTCATTCCGGGTGTTGACAAGCCTATCACACTTTACTATGATAACACTGGTGCTATTGCTAACATAAGGGAATCTCGGCACCATAAGAGGACCAAGCACATAGATTGGAGGTATCAGATTATTAGAGGGCATATAGAGACAAGACAAGTAGATATATGTAAGATCGTGTCCGATGACAATATTGTCGATCCCTTTACTAAGACTTTGGTAGTTAGAAGCTTTGAGAGGCATGTAGAGGTGATAAGGATGCGTAGCATGGCACATCAACTGGTTTAGGGCAAGTGGGAGATTGTTAGGAAATGCCCTAAGTATTAGAGACATTTTGATGTATTTATTTTGAACTGAATAATAAAATTATATATAGAGGTTATTCATTACATTGCTGTTTGTCCTCATTCTATTTACATGTTAAAGTAAATGTAAGCAAATATGGCTCACTGACTGCTTGTGTTAAAACTATTAGAACGTTGCATGCAATGGACTTTTGTATGCGAGAAGACAATGTTCTAAAGTAAGTGGTCTAAACTAAGGTCTGTAATTTATGGGGTTAGACCGAGCATCTAGCTTATGTTAAGACTATTATGTTGTCTAAAGCCATAGTGGAGACGGTTTGTCTTGATTATCTGAAGCATAGACTCATAAGTAGAGATATAGATATGTTGCTTGGTGGTGACATATTAGACCAGGACCAAAGCGTGATTAATCTACATAGTCCGCTAATAAGTGGATTAATTTACTTTTGACGTTCATTGTGCAGTAACCTTAATCCTGAGTGAATGAACTACTTCATGTATATGACTTGTGTACTTTGATGTTCCAATGGCTAAAGCGTCTCAGAGGTAGTAAGCTTATAGACCGGTTCGTTGGGTGCATGACTTGTATACGATGAAGAGTTTGTTTACAGATATTGGAATCATAGCTCTAATAAGGAGTTAAGGGTATCCTCTTAAAGGCATTATACTAGATGTGAAATTAGACAAGGCCTTGAGTCGTCTTCTGGGCGGATGACTTCTTATTCACATATGGTGAATAATCGTTTTCTTATTCAGTAGTATAATGGAACTTTAAGATAGTCTAATCAGTAGGATTGAACGAACTTTGACCTAAGGCTGATCATGGATATCATATGAGGGTTCTGCATACATGACAAGGTCATTGGACAATAGCTTATCACAGGCTTACGTAATACGGTATATAATTGTGTGATAACCGAGAAATCTACGTTCTCGGAAATATTTGTACAAAATATGTAAATAAATGTACATTTACAGTGATACAGATTACAGAATACAGAGCAGAGGAAAATTTTGATTAATCGAGTTTTAATCAAAATTTGACAATGAATTAATGAAAATAGTTAAAAGCTAAGCATTAATTCCATTTATGATGTTTTAAAATTAATAGAAAAGTATGTGGAAAACACATACTAAGAGATCAATAGCACACAAGTGAGCCACATTGATCAAGGGCCAAAAGAATAGCCAAACAAGGCCTTACAAAAAAAAAAAATAAATAAAGAAAGTGAGAGTGAGGGAGTGAGTGGCACGTGAGCTAAAGGGAATTAATTCCCTTAGCTGCACAGCAGCCGGCAGAAAGAGAAAAGAAAGTAAGAAGAAAAGAAAGAAAGAAGAAAAGAAAGAAAAAAAAGAAAGAGAGAAGGAAACCGAGAGAAAGAGGGGGAAAAGAAAGAGAAAACCATTCACGTTCGGATTTCTAGTTCAAGCAGCAGATCAATCGAGATTCGGTCACGAATTAGCAGCAAGAAAAGCTCATGATTAAAGCAAGCTAAACCCTAGTTTCTCACGTTTTTCTTTGGGGGAAAAATCTGGGGTTTTGAGAGGAAAAAGGAAATGTGAGTGAATCACGTTTAGATTTCCGGTTAAAATCGAAACGTGGTTCGAGTCTAGATGTTTTCAAACACGAATTCATGAACAGATGGTTTAGAAAACCAAGTTTAGTGAATATTCTGCACGAAAATGCAGATTTTTCAAAAGTTGAGTCAAGAGTTGTAAATGAGCAAATGTGGGATTTTTGTTTATGAAATCATGGATTTGTGATAGTAGGAATGTAGTAGATACCTTGAAACGGTCTTATGAAGATCGATTTCAAGTGTAAGAAGTAGAACAAAGGCCATAAAAGCCTTAGAAAATCAGAGCAGAGCAGTTCAGACCCAGAATCTTGATTCTGGTATGAACACGGGCGTGTACACGAGGGTGTACAAAGGCGTGTTCAGAACACGGCCCCGACCATGCCCATATGCATGACCGTGTTGCAAGAAAAAATCAGACCCGAGAGGTACACGGCCAAGAACACGGCCGTGTATCGGGCCGTGTCAAGGGGCACACGGTCAAGAGGAAGGCGTGTAGTAGGCCATGTTAGGCAGTAAGAGAACACGGCCGTGTAAGTAACCGTGTAAGTGTACAGAGGAGTACACGGCTAGTAACAAGGCCGTGTAAGTAACCGTGTAAGAGTACAGAGGGGTACACGGCTAGAAACACAGCTGTGTATCCACCCATGTAAGCATACACGGCCATGTTCCACGAATTACATGGCCAGGCTTAAAAGTCCAGAGGGGTACACGGGCAGAGACACGCCCATATAGGAGGGCGTGTTTGAAGCCAGAGAGTAAAAAAATAAAAAAAAAAGATTCTGGAAAGGAAAATTTCATGTTTTGCCATATTTCCAGTATAAGATAAATATGGTAAATAATCAGTGATTTTTCCTTTTAGAGGAAATCAAGCCAGAGACCCCAAATCAGCAGTCCCAGAGCAGCAGAGGCTTACACTAGAGGATTTTTTGTAAGTTCAAGCATTGTTCCTGACTGCAACGTGGACAAGCCTGTTAGTTATGATGTTATGTATATTGTATGACGTGTATATCAGACATTGATTGTCTGCATCACGATGTTTATGTCAGTGCATGTCAGTCTCGTGTCAGCACAGGTCAGTTCATGTCATGCATATAGAATTGCATGTTTCAGTACACAGACTAGACAGTACCAGAACAAGAAAACAGTTAGGTGCATAAGGCACCCTAGTGTGTTAATTAATTCACACCCCAGTAATTTGATTAACAGGTTCCGACTGTGGGGGCAAGCAGTATACTACCCAGTTGGAACACCAGCAAGATGGTAAATAAACCAGATATTGGCATATCGGCCTCTCGACCCACGGGGAGGTTTGCATGTTTAGCATCAGTTAAGACTGAGGAGGTCAGCACTAAAGTACCGCTCCCGGTTGCGCTAACATGTCGGTACGACCAATCAGGGGCCCAAAACCAGAACTTAATAACAGATAATGTCCTAAGACTAATCCTCTCAGCCAGAAGCATGTTCACAGAGTCCAGTTCATGCATGAGCACAGCAGCACAGCATGTCAGTTTCATGTTTTTATGTTTGAACTTACTGAGCCCATAGCTCATCAGTTTGTTCACATGTTGCAGTTAAGAGACCTATTCACCAGTAGTATACGGTGGACGACGAACAGGGAAGTTACATGCCGGGCAGGATTGGGCGGGGATATTAGTCACCGATAATCTTCCGCTGTATAGATTTTGAATGTAATTTCAAAGAGACAAGTTTTCAAGTCAAGAGTATGTGATAGGGGAATCATGATCAGATGCTTTGTTAACATAATTTCCTTACCACATTCTCAAACAGTTTATAAATTTAAAGAAAAAAAAATTTGTTCCGCAAAATTAGCAAGTAGTTTACAATTCAGCATGCTTGCCGGCGACCCTAGAGGCCTGCAGACTATTGTGATTAACTACAGAGTTGACTGTAATAGCACTGTAGAGCCTCTACAGCAGGGCGGGCCGCCACAAGTGGTATCAGAGCGAGTTTTTACGACGAGTCTAGTTTAGGATACCAACCGTAGACACAGTTGGTATCAGAGACCAAGTTTTAAAATGGGTCTAGTTTAGAATACTTACTGTAGCACAGTGGGAATTATCAGAAAAAGTTGGTTGACCATATCTCGCCTGACTTCGTGCATGTCCTGTTCGCCGATCCAAGTAAGTTATGTTTATGTTAATATAAGCAGCTAGTTATGCATGAAAGTAAAGGTCTGTAGAGACCTATACTTTGTAGTAAGTATATGATATTATGATAATGCAAGAAATCATGTGGATCCTTTTTATACAGGATCTAACACAAGTTCATCGTGTGATTATCAGATAAAAGGTAGCATGATGGAAAATCAGGGCCAAGGCCAAGGCCAAAGAAGGAGAAGGGGACGCCAATCTCTAACTCAACGATTAGAAGAGATGCAAGCTCTTCTAGAAAATCAAATGAAAGAAAACGTAGAGTTGAGACAGAGGCTAGAACAGTTAGAACAGGGGCAGGGATCAGTAGGGACTCCTGCACAACCAGCAGTAGAAGCAGAACGAGTAGTGCCACCAGCGGCACCAGAAGTGGGTCAGCAACCACCGGTTAAGGTAAACCCAGAGCCGTTATATGAGAGATTTCAGAAAATGAGGCCTCCGAAATTTGAGGGATCAACAAATCGTCTAGAAGCAGAAGATTGGCTTTCTTCAATACAGATGATTATGGAGTTCATGAGACTCACAGATGAGGAGAAAGTCATGTGCACATCCTTTGTTCTAAGGAAGGATGCAAGATTTTGGTGGGACACAGTCCGCATGAGGAGGGACGTGACCACAATGACATGGGCAGAGTTTCTGGAGGAGTTCAACCAGAAATATTATGATCCTGCATCACTCCGACCCCAGCAGAAAGAATTTGCAGAGTTACAGTAGGGGGACATGTCAGTCAGTGAGGTTTGCAGGAAATTTGATCAGCTCTCCCGCCTATGTCCGTATATGGTGCCTACGGAGAGGGAGAAGATACAGAAGATGATAGGCATGTTCAGGCCTGAGATCTCTACTCTGATTGACGTTGGCCTATTTCCGCCAGTTTCAGTAGCCGACTGTGTTAGTCGTGCTTTGAGGGCAGAGTATCACCTAGCCCGACAGAAAGAAGCGAGAGAAAAGGTCTGGGAAGCCAGGAAGCAAGAAAAGATCCTGGCTAAGGCCTCTCAACCTGGACAGCACAGCAAGGGTGGTCAGAGTACAAGACCAGAGCAGTCCAGTCATCCAGGCCCTCAGTCCCAACAGAAGAGAAAGGGCAATTTCCAAGGAAACCAGGGTCAGGACCACAGAAGTCAGTCAAGGAGGACTCATACCACTACAGTTCCAGGTAACCCCACCTGTCCAAATTGTGGGAGGAAACATGTGGGTCAATGCAAAGCTGGCACAACTGCATGTTTTCAGTGTGGAAGAGAAGGCCACTTCATCAAGAATTGCCCCATGAACCGCCAGTCAGTATCAGCATCAGGAGTAAACTCTTCACATCCACAGCAGTCCCAAGTACATGCACTCAGGTTGAGTTATGAAAGCCCAACAGAAGTGCCTCCAGCAGTGCAAGAAAGAGTTCCACAGGCAGATGCTAGGGTGATGGCCTACACCAGAGAAGAGGCAGAGGCAGGGACGTCCAACGTGGTGACAGGTCAGATTTCTATCGCTAACCACTTGGCATCTGTACTATTTGACTCTGGGGCCACCCATTCTTTCATATCATGTGCATTTGCTGATAAGTTAGAATACCCTAAAGATCACATGGGAAGGACTTTTAGAACTGCTCTCCCATCAGGAGAAATCATGTTGTCAGAGTACTGGTTACCTCATGTACCAATAATCGTGGCAAATAGAGAGCTGTATGCAGAGTTGATCATGACGAAGATTGTAGACTATGATGTAATCTTGAGAATGGATTTTCTAGGAAAATATCAAGCTACGATAGATTGCAGAAACAGAAGAATAGTATTCAAGCCAGAAGATGAAGAAAGTTTCGAGTATGTCGATTCTTCGAGAAGATGCAGCAAGATGATGATCAGTTCAATGAAGGCTAAGAAGCTAATAGCCAGTGGTTGTACTGGATATTTAGCTTATGTGACAGATACAGCAGAAGAGAAGAAGTTACAGCCAGAAGAGGTTCCAGTTGTCAGAGAATTTCTCGAGGTCTTTCCCGAGGAACTACCAGGATTACCTCCAGAGCGGGAAATCTCGTTTGAGATAGAGCTCCTACCTGGAACAGCACCAATCTCTAAGGCACCGTATCGCATGGCACCAGTGGAGTTGAAGGAGTTACGAGTGTAGTTGAAGGATCTACTTGACAAGGGATTCATCAGACCGAGCCATGCCCCATGGGGAGCTCCCATACTGTTTGTCAAGAAGAAAGACGGGACGTTCCGCATGTGCATAGATTACAGAGAATTGAACAAGGTCACCGTCAAGAATAGGTACCCATTACCTAGGATTGATGACCTATTCGATCAGCTCAAGGGTGCAGCAGTATTCTCAAAGATTGATTTGAGATCAGGATATCATCAGCTGAGAATCAAGGAAGATGACATTCTCAAGACAGCTTTCAGAACCCGTTATGGGCATTATGAGTTCTTAGTAATGCCGTTTGGGTTAACAAATGCGCCAGCCGCTTTCATGGACCTGATGAACAGAGTCTTCAAGGAGTATCTAGACAAGTTTGTCATTGTGTTCATCGATGACATCCTTGTATATTCAAAGACTCACGCAGAGCATGAAGCCCAGTTAAGGGTTGTTTTTCAGAAACTGAGAGAGCATCAACTCTTTGCCAAATTCTCAAAATGTGAGTTCTGGCTAGACAGAGTGCATTTCCTCGGGCATGTAGTATCCAAGGAGGGAATTGCAGTAGATCCAGTCAAGGTGGAAGCAATCAATCAATGGCCTACACCTAAGAACGTGACAGAGATACGCAATTTCTTAGAGTTAGCTGGCTATTACAGGAGATTTGTGGAGGGATTTGCAAGATTAGCAGCACCTCTCACCACCCTCACACGCAAGGAAAAGAAGTATATATGGACAGATGAGTGTGAAAGAAGCTTCCAAGAGCTAAAGAAACGACTGACAAGCGCGCCGATCCTCACACTCCCTACTGAAGGGGAGAAGTATGAGATCTATAATGATGCTTCTAAAGTGGGTTTGGGAGCAGTATTGATGCAAGAAGGCAGAGTGATTGCCTACACTTCACGTCAACTGAAAGAGCACGAGAAGAATTATCCCACCCACGACCTAGAACTCGCTGCAGTAGTGTTCGCACTCAAAATTTGGCGACACTATCTATATGGAGCACAGTGTCAGATTTATACAGATCATCAGAGCCTAAAATACTTCTTCACACAGAAGGAGTTGAACATGAGGCAAAGAAGATGGTTGGAGTTAGTAAAGGATTATGACTGTGAGATCCTTTATCACCCAGGAAAAGCCAACCGAGTAGCAGACGCTTTGAGCAGAAAAGCTACAGTTCCACAGCAGCTGCCTATTGACAGGTTGTCAAGATCATTGCAGCAAGAGATCCATTCACTCGAGCTAGAGCTGATATCAGGAAAATTGTCAGCACTACAGCTGAAGTCATCATTATTTGATGATATCAAGGAAGCACAGAAGCAAGATTCAAGTCTGACAGACTCTCAGGAAGAGATGTCCACAGATGGATTAATCAGGTATAAGGGGAGAATTCATGTTCCAGCAGATGAAGAGCTACGAAGGCGAATCATGTCAGAAGCTCATGAGACGCCATACTCAGTCCATCCTGGAGCCACGAAGATGTACCAAGACTTGAAGTTACAGTTTTGGTGGAAAGGGATGAAAGGAGACATTGCAAGATTTGTCAGTAAGCGCCTTACTTGTCAGAGAGTAAAGGCTGAGCATCAGCATCCTGGAGGGAAGTTAGAACCTCTGGAGATTCCAGAATGGAAATGGGAGGACGTTACCATGGATTTTGTGGAAGCACTACCCAAAACAAGAGGAGGACATGATGCCATTTGGGTAATCGTGGACAGATTGACAAAGATAGTCAGATTCATACCAATCAAGATCACTTACTCATTGGAGAAGCTGGCACAGCTGTATGTAGATCATGTTGTTAGGTTACATGGAGTTCCAAAGTCCATAGTATCTGACAGAGATGCACGATTCACCTCCAACTTTTGGGAGTGTGTGCAAAGAGCCATGGGCACAGAACTGAGATTCAGTACAGCCTTCCACCCTCAGACAGACGGACAATCAGAACGGACTATCCAAACTTTAGAGGATATGCTCCGAGCATGTGTCATGGATTTTCCAGGAGCTTGGAATGAGAAGCTACCACTAGTGGAATTCTCATATAACAATAGTTACCAAGTTTCCACCAAGATGGCACCTTATGAGGCTCTATATGGAAAAAAGTGCAGATCACCCATCCACTGGTATAATCTGAAGGAAAAACAACTGCATAAAACAGATTTCATGTAGGAAACTTACGATGCAGTTGCCAAGATCCAGTAAAGAATGAAGAGTGCTCAGAGCAGACAGAAGAGTTATGCAGACAGAAGACGGAGATCCCTAGAATTCAAAGAAGGGGAGTTCGTTTTTCTGAAAGTGTCACCCATGAAGGGAATCATGCGTTTTGGTAAGAGGGGAAAACTGAGTCCAAGGTACATTGGACCTTATGAGATTATCAAACGCATTGGGAAGGTTGCCTACAAGTTGGCATTACCTCCTGAGCTGTCAGCAATACACAACATATTCCATGTCTCTATGCTCAGAAAGTACATGTCAGATCCATCTCATGTGCTACAGCATGAACCAGTACAAGTCCAAGAGGATTTGACCTTTGAAGAACAGCCAGTTCAGATACTGGCTAGAGAAGAAAAGGAGCTGAGAAACAAGACCATCCCACTAGTCAAAGTATTGTGGAGAAATCACAACGTTGAGGAGGCTACGTGGGAGAGAGAAGATGAGATGAGACGTTCATACCCTCACTTATTCTAAATTTTCGAGGACAAAAATCTTATAAGGAGGGGTGAATGTGATAACCGAGAAATCTACGTTCTCAGAAATATTTGTACAAAATATGTAAATAAATGTACATTTATAGTGATACAGATTACAGAATACAGAGCAGAGGAAAATTTTGATTAATCGAGTTTTAATCAAAATTTGACAATGAATTAATGAAAATAATTAAAAGCTAAGCATTAATTCCATTTATGATGTTTTAAAATTAATAGAAAAGTATGTGGAAAACACATATTAAAAGATCAATGGCACACAAGTAAGCCACATTGATCAAGGGCCAAAAGAATAGCCAAACAAGGCCTTACAAAAAAAAAAGAAAGAAAGTGAGAGTGAGGGAGTGAGTGGCACATGAGCTAAAGGGAATTAATTCCCTTAGCTGCACAGTAGCCGGCAGAAAGAGAAAAGAAAGAAAGAAGAAAAGAAAGAAAGAAAAGAAAGAGAGAAGGAAACCGAGAGAAAGAGGGGGAAAAGAAAGAGAAATCCATTCACGTTCGGATTTCTAGTTCAAGCAGCAGATCAATCGAGATTCGGTCACGAATTAGCAGCAAGAAAAGCTCATGATTAAAGCAAGGTAAACCCTAGTTTCTCACGTTTTTCTTTGGGGGAAAAATCTGGGGTTTTGAGAGGAAAAAGGAAATGTGAGTGAATCACGTTTAGATTTCCGGTTAAAATCGAAACGTGGTTCGAGTCTAGATGTTTTCAAACATGAATCCATGAACAGATGGTTTAGAAAACCAAGTTTAGTGAATATTCTGCACGAAAATGCAGATTTTTCAAAAGTTGAGTCAAGAGTTGTAAATGAGCAAAATGTGGGATTTTTGCTTATGAAATCATGGATTTGTGATAGTAGGAATGTAGTAGATACCTCGAAACGGTCTTATGAAGATCGATTTCAAGTGTAAGAAGTAGAACAAAGGCCATAAAAGCCTTAGAAAATCAGAGCAGAGCAGTTCGGACCCAGAATCTTGATTCTGGTATGAACACGGGCGTATACACGGGGGTGTACAAGGGCGTGTTCAGAACACGGCCCCGAACATGCCCATATGCACGACTGTGTTGTAAAAAAAAATCAGACCCGAGAGGTACACAGCCAAGAACACGGCCGTGTATCAGGCCGTGTCAAGGGGCACACGGTCAAGAAAGAGGCGTGTAGCAGGCCATGTTAGGCAGTAAGAGAACACGGCTGTGTAAGTAACCATGTAAGTGTACAGAGGAGTACACGGCCAGTAACAAGGCCGTGTAAGTAACCGTGTAAGAGTACAGAGGGGTACATGGCCAGTAACACGGCCGTGTATCCACCCGTGTAAGCATACACGGCCATGTTCCACGAATTACACGGCCAGGCTTAAAAGTCCAGAGGGGTACACGGGCAGAGACACGCCCATGTAGGAGGGCGTGTTCGAAGCCAGAAAGTAAAAAAAAAAAAAAAAAAAAGAGTCTGGAAAGGAAAATTTCATGCTTTGCCATATTTTCAGTATAAGATAAATATGATAAATAATCAGTGATTTTTCCTTTTATAGGAAATCAAGCCAGAGACCCCAAATCAGCAGTCCTAGAGCAGCAGAGGCTTACACTAGAGGATTTTCTGTAAGTTCAAGCATTGTTCCTGACTGCAACGTGGACAAGCTTGTTAGTTATGATGTTATGTATATTGTATGACGTGTATGTCAGACATTGATTATCTGCATCACGATGTTTATGTCAGTGCATGTCAGTCTCATGTCAGCACAGGTCAGTTCATGTCATGCATATAGAGTTGCATGTTTCAATACACAGACCAGACAGTACCAGAACAAGAAAACAGGTAGGTGCACAAGGCATCCTAATGTGTTAATTAATTCACACCCCAGTAATTTGATTAACAGGTTCCGACTGTGGGGGCAAGCAGTATGCTACCCAGTTGGAACACCAGCAAGATGGTAAATAAACCAGATATTGGCGTATCGGCCTCTCGACCCACGGGGAGGTTTGCATGTTTAGCATCAGTTAAGACTGAGGAGGTCAGCACTAAAGTACCGCTCCTGGTTGCGCTAACATGTCGGTACGACCAATCAGGGGTCCAAAACCAGAACTTAATAACAGATAATGTCTTAAGACTAATCCTCTCAGCCAGAAGCATGTTCACAGAGTCCAGTTCATGCATGAGCACAGCAGTACAACATGTCAGTTTCATGTTTTTCTGTTTGAACTTACTGAGCCCATAGCTCATCAGTTTGTTCACATGTTGCAGGTAAGAGACCTGTTCACCAGTAGTATACGGTGGACGACGAGCAGGGAAGTTACATGCCGGGTAGGATTGGGCGAGAGATATTGGTCACCGATAATCTTCCGCTGTATAGATTTTGAATGTAATTTCAAAGAGACAAGTTTTCAAGTCAAGAGTATGTGATAGGGGAATCATGATCAGATGCTTTGTTAACATGATTTCCTTACCACAGTCTCAAACAGTTTATAAATATAAAGAAAAAAAATTTGTTCCGCAAAATTAGCAAGTAGTTTACAGTTCAGCATGATTGCCGGCGACCCTAGAGGCCTGCAAACTATTGCGATTAACTACAGAGTTGACTGTAATAGCACTGTAGAGCCTCTACAGCAGGGCGGGCCGTCACAAATTGGGAGTTCAGTTTCAGGTTTATAGTGGTGTGACTCTGAAATTAGTGATCATATGATTGAGTTGTTCGGTAAGGAATGATGATCATATGGATTCACGGGAGCTGATTATATATGTCCAATTGGTCCCTCTACTAGCTCCACATAATTCCTTAACGATTGGTAAATTGATTTGTGTATGCTTATTGGCTAGTTGATTATGCATAGATGGTGTTGACATAGGATTAGGATGGTGGACAAGATTCTCTCAGGTTGAATTCATATTTTGTTTTGGATAATAGAGTACACAATTATTCGAACTCCAAATAAAGTTGCCATGATTTTATTTGAGATTGGATTAGAGTTGTAGAAAATTATCCATGAGAACAAAAGTTTGAAATATAACTGTTTGTGGATTTTAAAATTTGAAATTTGAAATTTAAATTTTGAATTTGAAATTTGAATTTGAAATTTAAATTTGAAATTCGAATTTGAAATTTGAATTTGAAATTTAAATTTGAAATTTGAATTTTAAAATTTGAAATTCAAATTTTGAATCACAGTCTAAATGGAATTCGAATTCTTTGTTGATAATTCTACAAGGCTAGAATTTGAATTTGAGTTGGATTATGAAGACGAAAATCTTGTTTGAATCCTACTTGAATTTTAAATCTCAATCCTAACTAACTTGGTCGAAGATATTGAGGAATATCCTCCTAGAATTTTTGGATTTTTTATGGATAAGATTCAGGGAAAAATTTAAGTTTCAATCCTAGTTGAATTTGGATTCTCTCCTTCCTAAAAGTGGCCGAAATTTTGAGGGAAAATCTCAAAGAGATTTTCGGTTATTTATGGATAAGGATGAGATAAAATTCAAGCTAGAAAATCCTATTTGAATTTTGATTCTCCTCACACTTTAATGACTGAATCTAGTCATGTTTTTGGCACAAAGGGGAATCAGTTTTTATGAGGGAACGAGGAGATAAAATTTTAGTTAAAATCTTGTTTGAATTTTGAATGAAAAATCCTTAAAGTGGCTGAATTTATTATGGTTGGATAAGGCCTAGATTTTTCAGATTTTATGGTTGGATAAGGGAGAAAAATCTTCTCCTAATCCAATTCGAATTCAGAGGATCACTTAATACAAGTCTATAAATAGAGGTCTTGCCACTTCAGTTCTCTCAGACCACGGACTCTCAGGTGAGCAGGCTTATTGTTGCACAACTCACCGTGACAATAAGTTCTTTAGAGATTTGGGTAGTGGGAAGAAGACTAGCAGTGCTAGCATATCGATCAAGGTTCAGAGTGGCCACACACTCAGCCATTCGGGAATTGGAGAATAGTAGAGAAGGCTAGTTGGTTGAAGCCCTCCGATCATTCTCTTCCAGCAGATTGACGTCCTTTGAGGTATGAGTTTAAATTGTTGTTAGTTTATTGTATATGGCATCATGAGATATTTAACAATCTTGAAAAAATTTTTATTGTTCTACTGCGCCACTCTGATAAGTTTTTAACGATTTATTCCCTACACACAAGTCATATACATGAAGTAGTTCATCTATTCAAGATTAAGGTTATTGCATAATGAACATCAAAAGCAGATTAATCCACTCATAGTGGATTACACAAATCAATCACGCTTTAGTCCCAGTCCAATATGTCACCACCAAGCAACATATCTATGTCTCTACTTGGGAGTCTATGCTCCGGACAGTCAAGATAAACCATCCCCACCATGGCTTTAGACAACATAATAGTCTTAACATGAGTAGATGCTTGGTCTAACCCTATAAACTACAGACCATAATTCAGACTGCTTACTTTAGAATATTGTCTTCTCGCATACAAAAATCCATTGCATGCAACATTTTAATAGTTTGACACAAGCACTCAGTGAGCCATATTTACTTACATTTACTTTAACATGTAAATAGAATAAGGACAACCAATAATGTAATGAATAACTTCTAAATATAATTTTATTATCCAGTTCAAAATAAAAGAAATACATCAAAATGTCTTTCATGCTTAGGGCATTTCCTAACAATAAAGTATAGTGTATTCAATTGTAAAAAATATACATAAATAATTCAATTGTAAAAAAAAAAATGTACATAAATAATAACTATTGATTTAATCTCCTAAATTAGTAGCAACTTCACTAGCATCGTCATTGTTGTTGTTGTCATCATCTATAACAGCTGGAGGAGATGAAGAACCTAGAAGGACATATGACTCAGGTTGGGGAAAAGTCAAGAATTGAATATCCGGATGCATCTCAGCCATCATCTATTGCATAATCTTATGACTCTAGTACAACTGCAGATTTTACTTGTATTGTTGTCGTGAGTACTGTTCCATGTATGGGTCAACACGAGTTGAAGATCTGTTGTTGGACTATTAATTGGAAGATGAAAAAGTGCCAACGCCAGAGATAATCCTACGTGGGAGTGTAGGGCTTATGCCAATCTTATGTCCTCTGTGTGTACCTAAGACATGCTTTATAATGACTTCTTCATCTACGAATGTTGGCACGGATGATCCAGAAGCTTATTGTGTCCTTTGTGTTTCCCTTTTCCCTTCCCTCGCATGCTACACATTAAAAAGTAAACACATGTTATAACTATAGGGTTTAATTTGAATAAGAAATTATGATAATAAAAAAAACTTATAAATTATTGCTCAGTTTAGGGGTTAACCCAAGTATTCTGAAGACGATGCATGACACCCTAATTGTCTATGATAGACATCAATTGCTAGGTACCCATGTTGGCCTGTCTAACAATTTAAATATGTTACTATAGTACTATTCTATTACGAAAGTAAAGTTTACATAGAACAAGAAATTAACAAAATCTTATTAACCTTCTTCTGATGATGCTAGGTAATCAATATGCGACCATGTAAGCTGAACCACGTCTGGTTGCTGCAATTACCTTTATTTGTCTCTGACTTTTTCTGTTTATAATTATAGTCAAAGTAAAAATGAAATAATTATATATAATCAACCACCACCTTAGTTGATCTACAACTACCTAAAACTTGTTGGACATGAACCTGTCGCAGTAAAGACCATAGTGATCTTAATTCCTGAGGTTAGTGGAGGGGTAACTCCAACAACCTTTTCAATTGTTGCCCTACCAAGAGTTTTTAAGTGGTTATGGAGGTCACTCTTCTAATCTTTATAGCATTTGGAAGCATCCCTATCAACTACAGAATGGAAGATACCGTCCTTGTAGTTGTAACCAAGATTTAAACCAATCTTACAATACAATAAACATGTTAATTGATTTTATTATGAATAACTTTTCAAAAAATTTAATAACACTAAAGTGGAATGATACCAGTATGTGCTTCTATATCTCTGACTTATGATGGGGGTCAACATCTTTATAGGCATTATGATTTAGCTTACATATATTCATGAGGTGAATACCGACCGTACTATAAAACCAGGGACAATACTTGCCAAGTGCATTCCATGTATCTCCCTTCTCATCAAACTTGAAGGTGATCTTTCTGTCCCTCGCTACTTTTGTTGCGATCTCATGACCTTTCGGCCTTCCCTCGACCTCCACGTCGTCAAGGTGCGGCGTCTGCAACTATGAACACAAATCAAAGGTAATTCAATACAATATTTACTAATTATACAATAATGATTTAATAATTTTAACAAAATTGTAATTATGTAATTGTGAAATATCCAACTCACAGTGTGATGGCAATCTAAAAGGGCCAAGTGGAGGCTGTACTCTCTTTGAAGAGCCAGCTGACATCATAATTAGACCAGACATATTAACCTATAATAAATTAAATTTAGTTAAATAATATATTTAAATCTGTACATATTATATATTCATGTTTGTTTGTGAGATTAAAAAGAAGTAATAAGAAAAGCAATAATCAACAATCACAATACATAAATTCTATTCATCATCGCTGCTTATGTGAAAAATGTCGTCACCCTCCCTGATGCAATCATTGTCTTCAGAATCGACGAACTCTTCTTTTTCATACTCTTCTAAAGTTTTATCATCTTCTCCCAGCATATCAAAATCAGCCTTTAAAGTGGGGGACTTGTCTTTGAAGATTTCCTTGACTTCGGATGTGACAATATTAGATGCTACATCCAGTCAATTCTACACCAACATGTCAATCCATAACTAAGTCAACATTTGAAGTGTCAGTATATTGATCTACCATCATGTCGCCTGCATCTGCTTCTGGAATATGTTAGGAAATGCCCTAAGTATTAGAGACATTTTGATGTATTCATTTTGAACTGGATAATAAAATTATATATAGAGGTTATTCATTACATTGCTATCTGTCCTCGTCTTATTTACATGTTAAAGTAAATGTAAGCAAATATGGCTCACTGACTGCTTGTGTTAAAACTGTTTAGAACGTTGCATGCAATGGACTTTTGTATGCGAGAAGACAATGTTCTAAAGTTAGCGGTCTAAACTATGGTCTGTAGTCTATGGGGTTAGACTGAGCATCTAACTCATGTTAAGACTATTATGTTGTCTAAAGCCTTAGAGGGGACGGTTTGTCTTGATTGTCTGGAGCTGGACTCCCAAGTAGAGACATAGATATGTTACTTGGTGGTGACATATTAGACCGGGACTAAAGCGTGATTGATCTACGTAGTCCGCTATGAGTGGATCAATCTGCTTTTGACGTTCGTTGTGCAATAACCTTAATCCTGAGTAAATGAACTACTTCATGTATATGACTTGTGTACTTTGATGTTCCAATGGCTAAAGTGTCTCAGAGGTAGTAAGCTTATAGACCGGTTCGTTGGGTGCATGACTTGTATACGATGAAGGGTTTGTTTGCAGATATCAGAATCATAGCTCTAAGGAGTTAAAGGTATCCTCTTAAAGGCATTATACTGAATGTGAAAATGGACAAGGCCTTGGGTCGTCTGCTGGGCGGATGACTTCTTATTCACACATGGTGAATAATCATTTTCTTAATTCGGTAGTATAATGGAACTTTAAGATAGCCTGATCAGAATGATTAAACGGACTTTGACCTAAGGCTGATCATGGATATCATATGAGGGTTTTGCATATATGACAAGGTCATTGGATAGTAGCTCGTCACAGGCTTACGTAATACGGTATATAATTGGGAGTTCAGTTTCAGGTTTATAGTGGTGTGACTCTGAAATTAGTGATCATATGATTGAGTTGTTCGGTACAGAATGATGATCATATGGAATCACGGGAGCCCGATTATATATGTCCAATCAGTCCTTCTACTAGCTCCACATAATTCCTTAACATTTGGCAAATTGATTTGTGTATGCTATTGGCTAGTTTATTATGCATGGATGGTGATGACACAGGATTAGGATGGTAGACAAGATTCTCTTCGGTTGGATTCAGATTTTGTTTTGGATAATAGAGTACACAATTATTCGAACTCCAAATAAAGTTGCCATGATTTTATTTGAGATTGGATTAGAGTTGTAGAAAATTATCCATGAGAACAAAAATTTGAAACACAACCGTTTTGTGGATTTTGAAATTTGAATTTTGAATTTTGAATTTTGAATTTTGAATTTGAAATTCGAATTTGAAATTGGAATTTGAAATTTGAATTTGAAATTTGAATTTGAAATTTGAAATTCAAATTATGAATCACAGTCCAAGTGGGATTCGAATTTGTTGTGGAAAATCCACAAGGTTTGAAATTCGAATTTGAGTTGGATTTGGAGAGGATAATCTTGTTAGAATCCTACTTGAATTTTGAATCTAAATCCTAACAAAAGTGGACGAAATTTTTGAGGATAATCCTCAATGGAATTTCGGTTTTTGTGGATAAGGTTCAAGGGGAAATTCAAGTTTCAATCCTAGTTGAATTTGGATTCTCTCCTTCCCTGAAAAGTGGCCGAAATTATGGAGGAAATCTCCTAGGAAAATTTGGTTATTTTGGATGAGGTTGAGATAAGATTCAAGCTTGAAAATCCTGGTGGAATTTTGATTCTTCCTTATCCTAAATGTGGCCGAATATTTGGAGAAAAATCTCCTAGGAAATTTCAGATTTTTTGGTCGAAAAAGGGAGATAAAATTCTAGTTAAAATCTTGTTTAGATTTGGATTGGTTTTATCCTTAAAAAACTGAATTTTATTGTTGGGATTTTCCCATGAAAAATTCGGATTTTTATGGTTATGGATAAGGGAGAATATCTTTTCCTAGTCCAATTCAAATTCAGAGAATCACCTCATGCAGGTCTATAAATAGAGGTCCTGCCACTCCAGTTCTCTCAGACCACAGACTCTCAGGTGAGCAGGCTTATTGTTGCACAGCTCATTGTGACAATAAAGTTCTTTAGAGATCTGGGTGGTCGGAAGAAGACTAGCAGTGCTAGCATACCGATCGAGGTTCAGAGTGCCCACACACTCAGCCATTCGGGAATTAGAGAATAGTAGAGAAGGCTAGTTGGTTGAAGCCTCCGGTCATTCTCCTCCTGCAAGATTGGCGTCCTTGAGGTATGAGTTTTAATTGTTGTTGGTTTATTGTATATGGCATCATGAGATATTTAACGATCTAAAAAATTTTTATTGTTCCGCTGCGCTACTCTGATACATTTTTACCGATTTATTTTCCTACAGAATATCCTATATATTTTAATGTCCAAAGCATTCAACAACTTTCTAGTTTGGTTTGTTGAACAAATCATCCACATTAAAAACTTATTCTGCTTGATATGCAAGTATAAATGGTTCATTCTTGTACCATGAGTCCTTAACAAAGATGCTTGTTCTATTCTTGTATTGTTGAAATCTCCTTTGTTTTGGATTAGAGTGAAACCGTTTACATTTAAAAAGAATAACTCATTTACATGAGATAATTTGTAAATCTCCTCCAAGACTCTATAGTATGTTTGGTTCTCTAGTCCACAAACACAAATACCACTATTATGGGTATTTCGATTGATATCTTGATTATATGTTAGATACTTGACTCCGTTCATCACATACCCCGAATAGCTTTTATGGCGGCCTGCCTTATGTAGAGGCTAACAGTACTATTACAGTCAAGCTATGAAGCCAACTATGATAGACTGTCACCTCATTGGGTTACCGGTAACTTACTTTTAACTTGCATTCCTTATTTTATAACTTATTTTGAATTTCTAATTTATCGTGAAAATAGTGAAATTTTTTTTTTAACCGAACTTGAAATTTGAAATGTCATAAAACATATACTAGAATACCCATTTTACATTGTTGTACTTATTTTACATTATAATACATTGTACTCAAAATCCCTTTAAATCAGCTCAACAGAAAACTGGTAACAAGACCATTCCCTCGTCCAGTCCCTGTGACAGATGCAGATCCCGCTTCTCGTCCATCTATAACTACTGGTGTACAAGTTTCTTATCTGCAACATGAATAAACTTATGAGCAATAGATTCAGTAAGTTCAAACATAAAAACAAATAACGTAGACCTTAAATTATATCTTAAACCTTAAACATACTATTAGTACTTGTTAGACTTAATTATGCTCAATTATGGTCAAAGTTTACGTCTTAGGTATTTATCTTGCATTATGCTCTGGTGTTGGGTCCCATGATTGGTCGTATTGTAGTGCATGTATGATTGAGAGGGACTCTAGGGAGTGACCTACTAGTTAATCCTCTACAGTCTACTTGACATGAACTTGATATACATAACATAACATGAGGAACCTCCACTTGAATGGGAGGCCAATACGCCAAAAGTAGTTTCATTACCATCTTTCATGTGTTTCCTAACCTTGAACAAAAGGTCAAAGCACCATTGAATATATATGCCTCAACAATCGATTCCTTTGTTCATGCATAATTCCTAACATATTTCTTCAATGACCCAAGGAGCCTTTAAATGGATATATCCACCTCAAATGCAAAGGTCCTCTGCAAATGGCTTCTTCTAACAAGTGCATGACTAAATGAACCATAATATCAAAAAATACTAGAGGGAAAATTGTTTCGAATTTATATAAAATCAGTACAATATCCTACTAGGCTTTCTCTAAATCACTTATTCTCTAAATCCCTACACCTGATGTAGGGACTACTAATACGCCTGATGAAATTTGTATAGTTTTTTGCAATCGATAAAACGAGACAAGCCATCCCAAAACTCATTAGACAATCAGTTTTTCATATATATCCAACTCTTATCCATCGGCATTTCAACTATATAAACACAATAACAAACACAACCATTAAAATCAATCATATAATATATGTATGCATATGTAATTCTACACATCACCTTTACCTTAAACCTACAAGGTAAGGCCCTATCCCATTTACTGTTGTAATCCACGCATTGTGTTGAAATTTTCTATAGAAATTTTGACAACATCTCTCTTTAATTCTTCTAAGTGTGCTATCATATGCATATTCGAAGAACAAAGGAAGACGTACCAAAACATCTATTAAAGGCGTGAGTTAATTATAATGACAAATATGTAAAGCACAATACTAAACTGTTCAAACGGAATAATTCAAGCATTGGTTACTACGTATTGATTCTTGAATGGGTCTAAAGGTAATTCATAAATGCATGTACAAAATGCAAATCAAAAACTCGTACCCGCGTGCGAAATTTTTATTTTTTTATTTTTGTAACTATACAGTTATAAATTACAACATAGAGAACAAAAAACTATATGGTTAATTTTATGAACATTTATGATGTTTCATGAAAATCTATAATGTTTTATGAAAATTTATTTAACTAATTTTATTTCTAACTAAATTTTTAGTTTTATACTTTTTTTTTTCTTTTAACATGATTTGTTATTTATAATGATTTTTTTATTTTATTATCAATATTTTTAAATCTTATTAATCATTTATTTAAATTTTAATTAACAAGATTTTTTATAATATTTAATTAATAATTTCATAGACTTACTTTTTTTAGATCACATCAAATTAATTATTTATTTTTAATAAATCATATTTAATATTTTTAACTCAATAAAATAATATTATACTTTAGTGTTTCTTTATAATTGTTTATATGTTTATTATTTAAATATTTACATAATTAAATATTTTAAGTTAATTATTACACTTTCCACATAAATATCATTTTATTTACAATTTTAGTATTTGTTTATAATTATTAAATAGTTGCATAATATGATTATTTTTAACTTATTACCAATTTTTATCATTTATCCATAAATTTAAATTTAAATTTTAATAATAAAGTTTCAAATTTTTTTGTTTAACCAATCATAATTTTAATCCATTTTACCAAATTAACTAATTAATCATCAAATTAACAAATTAATCATCAATTTAACAAATTAATTTTTTAATATTTATTTTTTATAACAATTTAATCAATTAATATACATGAATTTAACAATAATAAACAACCAAACCAAAACTTTTTCTAACAAAACACCATCACAATCTAGATATCAATATCAACATATCCAAACGCAACAAATAATCCGACATCAACATACATACATACACATAATTTCATTAAATAACACAAATAAATAAATTATAAAAATCCAAACTCACAAACAATGGGAGTCGAAAATCTACTGTGAACGGAGGTGAAGGATGTCAAACTGCCAGCAACACAGCTTAGGGTAGAGGAGGCAGCAACAGCAGCAGTTGTAAGGTGGTGAATTTTTTATGGGGGCAAAGGTTATAGGAGGCAGAGGTTGTAAAGGGGCTGTTTTTGGCTAGGGAGAAAGAGAATAAGGAGTTTTGTGGCTGAAGAACAAAGAGAGGACGACAAGAAAGAAAGACGACGGCAAAAGGGATAGAGAATGGCTAAGAAAAAACCAAAGAAAATAAGGAAGAAGGCTCGGGTTCGATGTTTATGCACTTTTTTTTTTTTTTGCGATGGCATATAAGTAACATGTCATTGCTAATATTGACCAAAATGATTTCATTTTATTTCGGTCATTAAATGCACCAAAATTACCGAAAATATTTTTTGCAATGACTTTTTTAATATGTCATCACAAATATTGAACAAAAACCAGTAATTAATCCACCATTTTTTTTTTGGTCAAAATTTTAATTTTAAATTTATTTGTGATGACATGTTGTTGTAAATGATACAGTAATAAATGACAACGGTTGGTTGATGACAGTTGTAATAGTTTAGTATTTACAACGGTATGTCATCGTAAATAAACCTCTATTTTTTCGTCAAAATTTGAACACCAAATTTATTTACACGATATGTTGTCACAAATAAAAAAAATCAATAAATGGCTGATGACAACTGTAACCATTAAGTATTTGCGACGACTTGTCATTGCAAAAAAAGCCAAAAATCTGCCATATTTTTGTCAAATTTGAATTTTCAAATTTTCGTTTGCGATGACATATTGTCGTAAAAAATCCATTATAAGTGTCAATAAATATTCAATTCCAGCTGTAATCAAACTATAATTTGTAATGACATGTTATCGTAAATAAAAGTAAATTGGCGAGAACAACTTTTGTCTCATGATTTTTTGGCACTAAAATTTATCTGCAACGACATGTCATTGCAACTTATGTCCTTACTTAGTTTTAAGACATGTCATCGTGAATAATTAAAGTTTATGCGATGACATTTCATCACAATTACTTAATGCAGCGATATGTCATTTTTTTTAAAAAGGACTTCAATTTGTGACAATAAGTCACCACCAAAAAATAGTATTAGCGACGACAATTGTCATTGCTTAAAATGTCATTGCTAAAACGCCTTTTTGTATTAGTGGAAGGGGGAGTGCGTTTGTATCATGGTTGGCTAGAGGGCTTGCACCATCCCCGAGCCAAGGTTGATCTACCGCATTTTTCACCCTGTTTAACTCGATCGCTTGTGTGGTTCCTTGCCCTTGTCCTCGGCTCATGCCAATTGCTTCCAAAACTCTAATTTTTTTTCCTTATTTTTATCTAAATTCCCACTTATTAATGATCCTACAAAAATACACATAAAACACATTAAATTAACAAAAACGCTTGAAAATTTACAAATATTTGAACTCAAAATTACGTGATTTATTAGTAAACAACCTCCTTATCACATTGCATTAGGGATTTGATAACATACTCTTTACATATTTAATTTCAACAATTTTCCTCTATATTGTCTAAATTGTTACAATATCACTTATATTGTTGATGTTTCTGTTAAATTAGAGAAGAAAAAGCATCTTCAACTGGAAAATCTCAAATCCTAATTCAAACTATTACACAAATATTGTAATTCCCCAACTCTTAATTCTTCAAATCCCATAAAAACAAAAAAAACAAAAACAAAAACGATTTGATAAAATAAGCCACATTGCATAATTTAACAATTTTTTTTTAAGGGCATAATTTAACAAGTTAGATGAGTGATGAATTATCAAAATCAGTAATTTCAACCACAAATGGTCAAAATCCGATAAGTTTAAATGTAGAGGAAATGGAGATATAGACAATTAAGAAGGAGAGAAATGGTGCCAACTCATGAAAGAGTGGAAGAAAAACGAAGAAGAAAGGTTTACTTAACGAGTATTAGTTGAAATTATGATGATTAATTCATGAGATATTAACTATTTAAAAACGTCCATCAAATGGCATAAACATGGAAAAGCAACATCATATAACCACTAACTTTGGTTTTGGAAATCTAAAAAGTTCTTCAAGAAGTTGTTTTTTTTTTTTTTTTGTTTACATTCATTAATAATTTGATTATTTTTAGATAATAATAGATACAAATAATGCTTGTAAGAAGTCCTATCGAAACCAAAAAACATAGGCTCGCCTGCCAGCCACATTAGAATAGGGATAAGCAAAATATTTGTAAAATTCACCCAAACCCAACCACCCGCACAGAGTGCTGCGGTTTGTCTTTATGGTTTGATTTGGCAGTAGTTAGTATTTTTTCATGCGATACAGTGCACTGCGTTGAGTGTTTAAATGTGTTACCCGAGAAATCTACGTTCTCGGAAATATTTGTACAATTATGTAAATAAAATATACATTTACAGTGACACAGTTCACAGAATAAAGAGCAGAGGAAAATTTTGATTAATCAAGTTTTTAATCAAAATTTTATGATGAATTAATGAATATAGTTTAAAAGCTAAGCATTAATTCAATTATGATGTTTTAAAATTTGATAGAAAAGTATGTGAAAAATACATACTAAGAGATCAATGGCACACAAGTGAGCCACATTGATCAAGGGCTAAGAGAATAGCCAAACAAGGCCTTACCATTTCAAAAAAAAAAAAAAAGAAAGAAAGTAAGGGAGAGTGAGGCACGTGAGCATGAAAGAGAGAAAGGGAATTGATCCCTTTAGCTGCAAAGCAGTCGGAGAGAGAAAGAAAGAAAGAAGAAAAGAAAAGAAAGAAGAAAAAGAAAGAGAAAGAGAGAGAGAGAGCCGAGAGAAAAGAAGAAGAAGAAAAAGAAATCCAAGCAAAGTTCGGATTTCTAGTCCCAGCAGTAGATCGATCAAGTTTCGATCGCTAACCAGCAGCAAGAAAAGCTCACGATCAAAGCAAGGTAAACCCTAGTTCTCACATTTTTCGTTTGGGGAAAAATATGGGGTTTTGAGAGAAAACAGAGAATGTGAGTGAATCACATTTAGGTTTTCAGTTAAAATCGAAATGTGATTCAAGTCTAGATGTTTTCAAACACGAATCCGTGAACAGATGGTTTAGAAAACCAAGTTTAGTGAAATTTCTTCACTAAAATACAGAGTTTTCAAAAGTTAAGTCGAGAGAGATTCATAAGCAAAATGTGGAATTTTTGCTTATGAAATCATGGATTTGTGATAGTAGAAGTGTAGTAGATACCTTGAAATGATCTTATGAAGATCGATTTCAAGTGTAAGAAGCAGAACAGAGGCCATAAAAGCCTTAGGAAATCAGAGTAGAGCAGTTCGGACCCAGAATCTTGATTCTGGTATGAACACGGGCGTGTACACGAGCTTGTACAAGGGCGTGTTCCAGAACACGGCCCCGAACATACCCATACGCACGACCGTGTTGCAAGAAAAATCAGACCCAAGAGGTACACGGTCCAGAACACGGCCGTGTATCAGACCGTATCAAGGGGTACACGGTCAAAGAGAGGCGTGTAAGAGACCGTGTAAGAGGACAGAGGAGTACACGGCCAGTAACACGGCCGTGTACCAACCCGTGTAAGCATACACGGGCATGTTTCAGAGATTACACGGCCAGGCTTAAAAGTCCAGAGAAGTACACGGGCACGAACACGCCCGTGTAGGAGGGCGTGTTCGAAGCCAGAGAGGGAAAAAAAAAATTTACATGTTTTGCCATATTTCCAGTATAAGCTAAATATGGTAAATAATCAGTGATTTTGCCATTTATAGGAGTCCAAGCCAGAGACCCAGATACAGCAATCCCAGAGCAGCAGCAGCTTACACTAGAGGACTTTCAGTAAGTTCAAGCATTGTCCTGACTGCAACGTGGACAAGCTTGCTTTATTACAATGTTATGTATATTGTATGACGTGTTGTTAGACATTGATTGTCTGCATCACGATGTTAAGTCTGTTTATGTCAGTCACAGCAGAGGTCAGTTCATGTCAGTACATGTCATGCATATAGAGTTGCATGTCCCAGTACACAGACCAGATAGTAACAGAACCAGAAAACAGTTAGGTGCACAAGGCAGCTTAGTGTGTTGATTAAATCACACCCCAGTAAATAGATTAACAGGTTCCGACTGTGGGGGCAAGCAGTATGCTACCCAGTTGGAACACCAGTAAGATGGTAATTAACCAGTTATTGCCGTATCAGCCTCTCGAACTACGGGGAGGTTATCATGTTTAGCATCAGTTAAGACTGAGGAGGTCAGCACTAAAGTACCGTTCCCGGTTGCGCTAACATGTCGGTACGTCCAATCAGGGGCCCAAAACCAGAACTTAATAACAGATTAATGTTCTAAGACTGAACCTTTAGTCAGTACAGCATGTCTATAGAGTCCAGTCAGCATGAGTACAGCAGTACAGTAAGAGTACAGCAGTACAGCATGAGTACAGCAGTCAGCATGAGTACAGCAGTACAGTAAGAGTACAGCAGTACAGCATGAGCACAGTAGTACAGCATACGCACAGCAGTATAGCATGTTAGTTACATGTTTTTATGTTTGAACTTACTGAGCCCATAGCTCATTAGTTTGTTCACATATTGCAGGTAAGAGACCTGTTCACCAGTAGTATCGGTGGATGACGAATAGGGTAGATGCATGCCGGAGAGGATTGGGCGAGGGATATTGGTCACAGTTAATTCTTCCGCTGCATAGTTTTAAATGTAATTTTAAAAAGAAACAAGTTTCAAGCTAAGAGTATGTGATAGAGGAATCATGAGTCAGTTTGTTAACATGATTTCCTTATCACATTCTCAAACAGTTTATGTATTTAAAGAAAAAAAAATTTATTCCGCAAAATTAGCAGTCAGTTTACAGTCCAGCATGATTGCCGGCGACCCTAGAGGCCTGCAGACTATTGCGGTTGACTACAGAGTTGGCCGTAGTAGCACTGTAGAGCCTCTACAGCAGGGCGGGCCACCACAGGTGGTATCAGAGCAAGAGCTTTTATGACGAGTCTAGTTTAGGATACCAACCGTAGTCACAGGTGGTATCAGAGCAAGAGCTTTTATGACGAGTCTAGTTTAGGATACCAACCGTAGTCACAGGTGGTATCAGAGCAGGGCTTACGATAGGTCTAGTTTAGGATACCAACCGTAACCACAGTTGGTATCACAGCCCAAGTTTTAAATTGGGGTTAGTTTAGAATACTTGCTATAGCACAGTGAGTATTATCAGAGCAGTTGGTTGACCATATCTCGCCTGACTCCGTGCATGTCCTGTTCGCCGATCCAAGTAAGTTAAGTTTATCTTAATATATGCAGCTAGTTATGCATGAAAGTAAAGGTCTGTAGAGACCTATACTTTGTAGTAAGTACATAGTAATATGTAAATGTCAGAAATCACGTGGATCCTTTTTATACAGGATCTAACACAAGTTCATCATGTGATTATAGCAGATACAGTAGCACGATGGATAATCAGGGCCAAGGCCAAGGTCAGAGAAGGAGAAGGGGATGCCCATCCCTAACTCAGAGATTAGAAGAGATGCAAGCTCTTCTAGAAAACCAGATGAAAGAGAATGCAGAGTTGAGACAGAGATTAGAACAACTAGAGCAGGGGCAGGGATCAGTAGGGACTCCTGCACAACCAGCAGCAGAGGCAGAACAGGTAGTGCCACCAGCGGCACCAGAAGTGGTTCAGCAACCACCGGTCAGGGTGGATCCAGAGCCACTATATGAGAGATTCCGGAAGATGAGGCCTCCGGAATTTGAGGGTTCAATAAATCCTCTAGAGGCAGAAGATTGGCTCTCCTCAATACAGATGATAATGGAGTTCATGAGACTCACAGATGAGGAGAAAGTCATGTGTGCGTCCTTTGTTCTAAGGAAGGATGCAAGGTTTTGGTGGGACACAGTCCACATGAGGAGGGACGTGACCACAATGACATGGGCAGAGTTTCTGGAGGAATTCAACCAGAAATACTATGATCCTGCATCACTCCAACCCCAGCAGAAAGAATTTGCAGAGTTACAACAGGGGGACATGTCAGTCAGTGAGGTTTGCAGGAAATTTGATCAGCTCTCCCGCTTATGTCCGTACATGGTGCCTACGGAGAGGGAGAAAATACAGAAGATGATGGGTATGTTCAGGCCTGAGATCTCTACGTTGATTGACGTTGGCCCATTCCCACCAGTTTCAGTAGCCGACTGTGTTAGTCGTGCTTTGAGGGTAGAGTTCCATCTAGCCCGACAGAAAGAAGCAAGAGAAAAGGTCTGGGAAGCCAGGAAGCAAGAAAAGATCCTGGCTAAGGCCTCTCAACCAGGACAGCACAGTAAGGGCAGCCAGAGCACAAGACCAGAGCAGTCCAGTCATCCAGGTCCTCAGCCCCAACAGAAAAGAAAGGGGAATTTTCAGGGAACTCAGAGTCAGGGTAACAGAAGTCAGTCAAGGAGGACTCACACCACTACAGTTCCACCCACTTGTCCAAATTGTGGGAGGAAACATGTGGGTCAGTGTAAAGCTGGCACGACTGCTTGTTTCCAATGTGGAAGAGAGGGCCACTTCATCAAGAATTGCCCCATGAACCGCCAGTCAGTATCAGCATCAGGGGCAAACTCATCACGCCCACAGCAATCCCAAGTACATGCACTCAGACTGAGTTATGAAAGCCCAACAGAAGTGCCTCCAGCAGTTCAAGACAGAGCTCCTCAGGCAGATGCTAGGGTGATGGCCTACACCAGAGAAGAAGCAGAGGCAGGGACGTCCAACTTGGTGACAGGTCAGATTTCTGTCGCTAACCACTTGGCATCTGTACTATTTGACTCTGGGGCCACACATTCTTTCATATCATGTGCATTTACTGATAAGTTAGAATACCCTAGAGACCACATGGGAAGGGCTTTTAGAACTGCTCTCTCATCAGGAGAAGTCATGTTGTCAGAGTACTGGTTACCTCATGTACCAGTAATCGTGGCAAATAGAGAACTGTATGCAGAGTTGATCATGATGAAGATCGTAGACTATGATGTAATCTTGGGAATGGATTTCCTAGGAAAATATCAAGCTACGATAGATTGCAGAAACAGAAGAATAGTATTCAAGCCAGAAGGTGAAGAATGCTTCGAGTATGTTGATTCTTCGAGAAAATCAAGCAAGATGATGATCAGTTCAATGAGAGCCAAGAAGCTAATAGCCAGTGGTTGTACTGGATATTTAGCTTATGTGACGGATACAGCAGAAGAGAAGAAGTTACAGCCAGAAGAGGTTCCAGTTGTCAGAGAATTTCTCGAGGTCTTTCCCGAGGAACTACCAGGATTACCTCCAGAACGGGAGATCTCGTTTGAGATAGAGCTCCTACCTGGAACAGCACCGATCTCCAAGGTGCCGTACCGCATGGCACCAGTGGAGTTGAAAGAATTACAGGTACAGCTAAAGGATCTACTTGACAAGGGGTTCATCAGACCGAGCTATGCCCCATGGGGAGCTCCCGTACTGTTTGTCAAGAAGAAAGACGGGACGTTCCGCATGTGCATAGATTACAGAGAACTGAACAAGGTTACAGTCAAGAATAGGTACCCATTACCTAGGATTGATGACCTGTTCGATCAGCTCAAGGGTGCAACAGTGTTCTCAAAGATTGATTTGAGATCAGGGTATCATCAGCTGAAAATCAAGGAAAGTGATGTTCCCAAAACAGCTTTCAGAACCCGTTACGGGCATTATGAGTTCCTAGTAATGCCGTTTGGGTTAACGAACGTGCCAGCCGCTTTCATGGACCTGATGAACAGAGTCTTCAAGGAGTATCTAGACAAGTTTGTCATTGTGTTTATTGATGACATCCTTGTATATTCAAAGACTCACGCAGAGCATGAAGCCCAGTTGAGAGTTGTCTTTCAGAAGCTGAGAGAGCATCAACTCTATGCCAAATTCTCAAAATGTGAGTTCTGGCTAGACAGAGTGCATTTCCTCGGTCATGTAGTATCCAAGGAGGGAATTGCAGTAGATCCAGTCAAGGTGGAAGCAATCAACCAGTGGCCTGCACCTAAGAGCGTAACAGAGATACGCAGTTTCTTAGGGTTAGCTGGTTATTACAGGAGGTTCGTGGAGGGATTTGCAAGACTAGCAGCACCTCTCACCACCCTCACACGCAAGGAGAAGAAGTATATATGGACAGATGAGTGTGAAAGAAGCTTCCAAGAGCTGAAGAGACGGCTGACAAGTGCACCGATCCTCACACTCCCTACTGAAGGGGAGAAGTATGAGATCTACAGTGATGCTTCCAAAGTGGGTTTGGGAATAGTATTGATGCAAGAAGGCAGAGTGATTGCCTATGCTTCGCGTCAATTGAAAGAGCACGAGAAGAACTATCCCACCCACGACCTAGAACTTGCTGCAGTAGTGTTCGCACTCAAGATCTGGCGACACTATCTGTATGGAGCACAGTGCCAGATATACGCAGATCATCAGAGTTTAAAATACTTCTTCACACAGAAGGAGTTAAACATGAGGCAAAGAAGATGGTTGGAGTTGGTGAAGGACTATGATTGTGAGATCCTTTATCACCCAGGAAAAGCCAACCGAGTAGCAGACGCATTGAGCAGAAAAGCTACAGTTCCACAGCAGCTGCCAATTGACAGGTTGTCAAGACCATTGCAGCAAGAGATCCATTCACTTGAGCTAGAGCTGATATCAGGAGAATTGTCAGCACTGCAGTTGAAGTCATCATTGTTTGATGATATCAAGGAAGCTCAGAAGCAAGATACAAGTCTGACAGACTCTCACGAAGAGATATCCACAGATGGATTAATCAGGCATCAGGGGAGAATTCATGTGCCAACAGATGAAGAGCTACAAAGGCGAATCATGTCAGAAGCTCATGAGACGTCATACTCAGTCCATCCTGGAGCCACCAAGATGTACCAAGACTTGAAGCTACAGTTTTGGTGGAAAGGGATGAAAGGAGACATTGCAAGATTTGTCAGTAAGTGCCTTACTTGTCAGAAAGTCAAGGCTGAGCATCAGCATCCTGGAGGAAAGTTAGAACCTCTAGAGATTCCAGAATGGAAATGGGAGGACGTTACCATGGATTTTGTGGTAGGGTTACCCAAAACCAGAGGAGGACACGATGCCATCTGGGTAATCGTGGACAGATTGACAAAGACAGCCAGATTCTTACCAATCAGGATCACTTACTCATTGGAGAAGCTGGCACAGCTGTACGTAGATCAGGTTGTCAGGTTACATGGAGTTCCAAAGTCCATAGTATCTGACAGAGATGCACGTTTCACTTCAAATTTTTGGGAGTGTGTGCAAAGAGCCATGGGCACAGAACTAAGATTCAGTACAGCCTTCCATCCTCAGACAGATGGACAGTTAGAGCGGACTATCCGACCTTGGAGGATATGCTCCGAGCATGTGTCATGGATTTTCCAGGAGCTTGGAATGAGAAGCTGCCACTAGTGGAATTCTCATACAACAACTGTTACCAAGCTTCCATCAAGATGGCACCGTATGAGGCTCTTTATGGAAGAAAGTGCAGATCACCCATTCACTGGTATGATCTGAAGGAAAAACAACTGCATAAGACAGATTTCATGCAGGAAACTTGCGATGCAGTTGCCAAGATTCAGCAGAGAATGAAGAGTGCTCAGAGCAGACAGAAGAGCTATGCAGACAGGAGGCGGAGATCCCTAGAATTCAAGGAAGGGGACTTCGTTTTTCTGAAAGTGTCACCCATGAAGGGGATAATGCGTTTTGGTAAGAAGGGAAAATTGAGTCCAAGATACATTGGACCTTATGAGATTATCAAACGCATTGGGAAGGTTGCCTACAAGTTGGCATTACCTCCTGAGCTGTCAGCAGTACACAACGTGTTCCATGTCTCCATACTCAGAAAGTACATGTCAGATCCATCTCATGTGCTACAGCATGAACCAGTCCAAGTCCAAGAAGATTTGACTTATGAAGAACAGCCAGTTCAGATACTGGCTAGAGAAGAAAAGGAGCTGAGAAACAAGACCATCCCACTATTCAAAGTATTGTGGAGAAATCACAATGTTGAAGAGGCTACGTGGGAAAGAGAAGACGAGATGAGACGTTCATACCCTCACTTGTTCTAAATTTTCGAGGATGAAAATCTTATAAGGATGGGTGAATGTGATACCCGAGAAATCAACGTTTTCGGAAATATTTGTACAATTATGTAAATAAAATGTACATTTACAGTGACACAGTTCACAGAATAAAGAGCAGAGGAAAATTTTGATTAATCAAGTTTTTAATCAAAATTTTATGATGAATTAATGAATATAGTTTAAAAGCTAAGCATTAATTCAATTATGATGTTTTAAAATTTGATAGAAAAGTATGTGAAAAATACATACTAAGAGATCAATGGCACACAAGTGAGCCACATTGATCAAGGGCTAAGAGAATAGCCAAACAAGGCCTTACCATTTCAAAAAAAAAAAAAAAAAAAAAAGAAAGAAAGTAAGGGAGAGTGAGGCACGTGAGCATGAAAGAGAGAAAGGGAATTGATCCCTTTAGCTACAAAGCAGTCGGAGAGAGAAAGAAAGAAAGAAGAAAAGAAAAGAAAGAAGAAAAGGAAAGAGAAAGAGAGAGAGAGAGTCGAGAGAAAAGAAGAAGAAGAAAAAGAAATCCAAGCAAAGTTCGGATTTCTAGTCCCAGCAGTAGATCGATCAAGTTTCGATCGCTAACCAGCAGCAAGAAAAGCTCACGATCAAAGTAAGGTAAACCCTAGTTCTCACATTTTTCGTTTGGGGAAAAATCTGGGGTTTTGAGAGAAAACAGAGAATGTGAGTGAATCACATTTAGGTTTTCGGTTAAAATCGAAATGTGATTCAAGTCTAGATGTTTTCAAACACGAATCCGTGAACAGATGGTTTAGAAAACCAAGTTTAGTGAAATTTCTTCACTAAAATACAGAGTTTTCAAAGTTGAGTCGAGAGAGATTCATAAGCAAAATGTGGAATTTTTGCTTATGAAATCATAGATTTGTGATAGTAGAAGTGTAGTAGATACCTTGAAATGATCTTATGAAGATCGATTTCAAGTGTAAGAAGCAGAACAGAGGCCATAAAAGCCTTAGGAAATCAGAGCAGAGCAGTTCGGACCCAGAATCTTGATTCTGGTATGAACACGGGCGTGTACACGGGCGTGTACAAGGGCGTGTTCAAGAACACGACCCCGAACATACCCATACGCACGACCGTGTTGCAAGAAAAATCAGACCCAAGAGGTACACGGTCCAGAACACGGCCGTGTATCAGACCGTGTCAAGGGGCACACGGTCAAAGAGAGGCGTGTAAGAGACCGTGTAAGAGGACAGAGGAGTACACGGCCAGTAACACGGCCGTGTACCAACCCGTGTAAGCATACACGGGCATGTTTCAAAGATTACACAGCCAGGCTTAAAAGTCCAGAGAAGTACACGGGCACGAACACGCCCGTGTAGGAGGGCGTGTTCGAAGCCAGAGAGGGAAAAAAAAAATTTACATGTTTTGCCATATTTCCAGTATAAGCTAAATATGGTAAATAATCAGTGATTTTGCCATTTATAGGAGTCCAAGCCAGAGACCCAGATACAGTAGTCCCAGAGCAGCAGCAGCTTACACTAGAGGACTTTCAGTAAGTTCAAGCATTGTCCTGACTGCAACGTGGACAAGCTTGCTTTATTACAATGTTATGTATATTGTATGACGTGTTGTTAGACATTGATTGTCTGCATCATGATGTTAAGTCAGTTTATGTCAGTCACAGCAGAGGTCAGTTCATGTCAGTACATGTCATGCATATAGAGTTGCATGTCCTAGTACACAGACCAGACAGTAACAGAACCAGAAAACAGTTAAGTGCACAAGGCACCTTAGTGTGTTGATTAAATCACACCCCAGTAAATAGATTAACAAGTTCCGACTGTGGGGGCAAGCAGTATGCTATCCAGTTGGAACACCAGCAAGATGGTAATTAACCAGTTATTGGCGTATCGGCCTCTCGAACTACGGGGAGGTTATCATGTTTAGCATCAGTTAAGACTGAGGAGGTCAGCACTAAAGTACCGCTCCAGGTTGCGCTAACATGTCGGTACGTCCAATCAGGGGCCCAAAACCAGAACTTAATAGCAGATTAATGTTCTAAGACTGAACCTTTAGTCAGTACAGCATGTCTATAGAGTCCAGTCAGCATGAGTACAGCAGTACAGTAAGAGTACAGCAGTACAACATGAGTACAGCAGTCCGCATGAGTACAGCAGTACAGTAAGAGTACAGCAGTACAGCATGAGCACAGTAGTACAGCATGCGCACAGCAGTATAGCATGTTAGTTACATGTTTTTATGTTTGAACTTACTGAGCCCATAGCTCATTAGTTTGTTCACATGTTGCAGGTAAGAGACCTGTTCACCAGTAGTATCGGTGGATGACGAATAGGGTAGATGCATGCCGGAGAGGATTGGGCGAGGGATATTGGTCACAGTTAATTCTTCCGCTGCATAGTTTTAAATGTAATTTTAAAAAGAAACAAGTTTCAAGCTAAGAGTATGTGATAGAGGAATCATGAGTCAGTTTGTTAACATGATTTCCTTATCACATTCTCAAACAGTTTATGTATTTAAAGAAAAAAAAAATTTATTCCGCAAAATTAGCAGTCAGTGTACAGTCCAGCATGATTGCCGGCGACCCTAGAGGCCTGCAGACTATTGCGGTTGACTACAGAGTTGGCCGTAGTAGCACTGTAGAGCCTCTACAGCAGGGCGGGCCGCCACATTAAATATTCCCAAAATGACAACAACCAAACCACACGCATATTTTTATTGATCTGATTTTTAAATATTTTCATATATTCATTACAAATTTACATAAAAAAAATTAATTTTTTGTGGTTAGTTTAGCAATTTGTTTTATATTTTATTATATTTATATTTCCTTGAAAAAATTAAGTTGATCATTTTGTCAATTAAACAAACTAAATTATTTGAGCTATTACAATTTATCAAGTTTCAAAGACAATCGCACAACACCGCACAAAAAACATGCAATAAGCTTTTGGGTTAGCATTCACGGGGATAACTAGTACTAAGCCAGTTGACGCAATTCGTATGCTAATCTCATCTCAAGATTTTGTTCTAATAAGCTCAAGGCCCCAGCTAGTAAAGAAAGATAAGATCAAGATCAATTCAAGATTCACGAATAAGAGATAGAATGAGTCAATGTGCATTGACAGTTGAGATTCAATGTGGGAAGGAATATGCTTCAGTGGTGGTTTGCCTCTGATCTCTAAGCTGAGCTTCAAAGTCTGGATTTATTCCTAAAGCCAAAGTAAGGGCAAGGCCCCAGGATTTGTTTTCTTGTTCTTCAAGCTCAACTAGTCATGCTTTTTTCCTAATTGCGCAATTCCTAACTGTTAGATCCTAGATATGACTGTTCTGACCAATACTGCATATAATTGATATGGTTTGATGTGGTTATTTAGTCAACTTATTTGACCGTGGTTAACAAAATTCATTTAACCACACTTGTGGTTTGGCAAATATTTTTGATAACCCCCCAAACCACACCACATTCTCCCTTAAGAATAAATGATGTTATCTGTAGAAGAAGACCTCCCAAGGATAGGGGACATAGCTCCTAGGAAGAGGAGACATGGGGCTAAAGAGAGAGCCAAAAAGGATTTTTCGTATATAATCTTGGATAATCTTGAATGTTAAACTGCACATAAATTAGACTCAAAATTATTATTATTATTATTATTTCTGAAAAGGATCGTCAATAGAAGAGATGAAAAAGCTCAAAAAGCACAAGCACCGCCACGGGGAAATAAGGAAACGAACAACCTGATCAAATGCCCTCAAACTATAGGGACCAGGACTTGTCCCCAACCAAACCGCACGTAAAAAATTGTTCAAGGAAAGAAAACCTTCTACCCTAAAGACAAAGGTCCACGTAGCCAAATTATGAGGCAAGAAGTTTGTGTTTCGACCCACTAAACACAAACTAGAAGCAAAGAAAGAAGAAAGGTCCACCTAATGACAAAGTTCCACGTAGTCAAATCATGGTTCATTATTTATTTATACAAAGGGAAGGTTTGTGAGAACTATTCCTCCCAGCAATGGCCTTCCATTTTTCTCCCTGCCTGTTTTTTGGCCCTACCAGAGTGCTACCTTGGTTGTCCCTACCCAAGTGCTGCCCGAGTGCCTTGGATCCTCTCTTTGGCTTTTTATTCTTTCTTCCTCTTCTCTCTCATTTGTTCTCTGCCCGGTTGACTCCTCCACATGTTTTTGTTTTTTCAATCTCTCTTTTGGCTTTTCATTTGCTTGTCTATCTCATGTTTTTCGTCTCTCTCATGCTCTCACCTGCCCGTTCTCTCGCTGTTCTCCACTCCTTCTTCCATTCTTTTTTTTTTTGTTGTTCTTGCTTTGGTTCTTCTGTTTGTGGGATTTTGAATGGTATTTGGTTTTTTTTTTTTTCTCCCACCAATGTCCCCTCCACCCTGGTGGTTCTTCATCTGGGTAAAATAGTTCTTATGTTTGTGGGATTTTGAATGGTGTTTGCCCTTTTTTTTTCCCACTATTTTTCCCACCTCTACCATGGTGGTTCTTCGACTAGGTAAAAATTTTTTTTTGGGGCTGCATTTTTTGGGGCTTATTTTCGTGTTTGATTAGTTTCGTTTTTACTTGAGTTTGGTTGAGTGCATATTTTTGGTTTTGGATGGTTTTCCCTTTTTCTTTTTTCTTTTTTTTATTGGGCCCCTGTGGTCGTTCTTCACCTGAGTCATATTTTTGTTTGTTGTTCTACTGCCTTTTTTGGAACTTATATTATCCTCTCTGTTAAGTTTTTTTTTTTTTTTTTTTTTGAGTATTTTGCTTCTTTGTTTCTCGGTTGATTATGTTTTAGTTTTAGGGTTTTGTCTTTTATTAGCTTTTTTCACCCGTTTGTTTACTTTTTTTTTTTTTTTTTTTTTACTTTGAAACTTTTAAAATGGATTAGATTATATAGCATGCATGTAATGATGTGACATGCAGATTTCTTCATCATTGTCCCCTGTTTTCAGGTTTGCCCTCCTCTATTTGTGCTTTGATATGATATGTTTGTGGGTTTTGGTTTTGATTAGTTAGTTGCATTGGAATTTGAATGTTTGGCTTAGTTAGCTTTAGGTTTGTTTTCAGATTTATAGTGTTGGTTGTATGTTGAGCTTTGTTAAACAAATTGTTATATGTTTATAGAATTTGTAATTATGTTTAGTGTTAGTTTGTGTGTTTAGAGGTGGAGAAAGTGGAAGGAAAAAAAAAAAAAAAAAACCGGTGTTAGCGCATTAAATATTTTATCTAATGTGTCTTGCCATTGCTATGCATGTGTTAATTTTTGCTGTCTTTGTTCTGCAAACTGGGATCATTTTGTACAGATTATAATCCTGATTTTTCTTTTTTCCATTGATCGTTGTTTAGATACGATGGGAGAGAGAGGAAAAAGGATAAAAAGGACTGTAAATCTATTAAATGCTTTCTCTAATATATATTACTATGGGTTTACATTTGTTTCCTTGTTTTCTTGATGTTACTGCCCTGGTGAACAAGCAAAATATGGATATTCAATACTTTGGTGATATTTGTAATTGATGCATGCACGCGTATTTCATTGTCTGTGACTTTTTCTTTCAAATCCCATTCCATATATAACTAGCATTTTTGTTGCTGTATTTATCTTGCCTCTCTGTTTCTTTCATTGCTGCCATATTTGCTTCTCGATGTTTACCCTCCAGTGACTCTTTTCACTCTACCCTTTATTCCTTTGATCCCGTAGTATTTAATAGATTTCACCTGCTTTATTGTTCTATTATATTATAACCTGTGCTTTTACATAGAGTTATTGCCGCTCAAGATATGACTATTTTATTGTTTTGCAGTTCATGTGTATTGTTATATGTGTGTTGGTGGTTATGTGTAGCTTTCATTGTTTTTTTGTTATTGAATGCTGACTCAAATTTTATATAAATCTTATTTGTTTGATAAATGACTTTACAGTATTGAAAAGTAATTGGATAGATGAGTGTTTGTCTAATTATGTATTATCAAGATACTATATTAAAATAGGTTACCATTATTTCTTCTAATATTAATTTTTCGTGATTATAAATCCTTTGGAAATCCGTTATTCTATTTAGAGACTTGCTTTTGATTTGTTTTTGTTTCTTTTCTGATTTCTTGTGACGCCTTAAATTCTATTTAAGGGTCAATATATAATTTAAATAAAATTAGTATGCCAAAAATTAATTAAAAATCTTTTGGAAACCCTAGGTTGGTTTCCTAGTCAAATTCTGCTCAAAAAGTCAACAATTTGAACTTTAAAAAGAAACCCTAAAATATTCAGCCATCACTTGGGATTTTAATTAAAATTTAAATTCCACAAATCCAAGGAGGATTTAAAATTCAAATTTCATCCCTTAGATATAAAGAAGAAATTTCGGCCATAAAGTATAAGAAATAAATGAGATTTTTATTTGAATCAAAAGCTAGGTCAAAACTCAACCAAAATTCAAATTATTTTTTCTTAAAAACTAAGGGATAATTTTTGGCTACCTAAAGGGAAATAAGAGAGAAAACCCTAGCCTCAAAACAGCACAAAAACTTTCCCTTTTACCCTTAGAAATTTCGGCCAAACAAGGAAGAGAAAGGGTAAGAAAGAAAACCTAGTATAAAAACCCTCTTTTGACTCTCATTCACCCTTCCTTTCACACTCAAAAATTCGGCCAGCTTTCCCTTCTCTCCTCTCTGAATTTTCTCTCCCAAAACACACCCAAAACAGCAAACAAAACCTATCAAAAGGCAGCTCAAAGATTCAATAATTTTTTAGACAAAAACAAGGTGAGAAATCAAACTTTTTCCTTCCTTCTCCTTTTGGTCTTAAATCCGAATTTTTATATGGTTTTCTCCACTGTTTTCCCTACTGTTTTGAAGACTCCAACATTCACACAAATTCAGCCAAAAAGGAGACCAAGCATCAAAAATATTGCAGCACAAACAAGGTGTGAATCTCTCTCTCAAACCCTAAAAATTTTGCCTCTTTGTTCCCTTTCAAAAACCCTATTATCATATGTGTAAATTTTATGATTTTTGCCAATTTGATTCTTGGGTTGTGTTAATGACATATAAATAAGGTTTTCCACAAAATTTCGTGATCATTGGATGAAAATTGAATTGGTTTGAGGCTAATCGAAATTCGGATACAGAAAAACGGAAATCTGGAAAATTACCATATAAACAGTAAATTTGTGTCAGCCATAACTTGAGATTTAAAAAATATTTTTGAGTGATTTTTGAGCCTAAAATTAAATTCAAGATGTCCCCTAAAGGCCTACAAAATTTCAGAACCAAAATCATCCGTTTACCTAGTCAAAATATTTTTCTAAGATAGGCGGACAGAACTGCCAGGTTTTGAACCGAAACTGAAACCCAGATTTTTATGCCTGAAAACAACCCTCGGTTTTTGGCCTAGTTGAATGACCAAATGATGTCCAAAAATTACAAAAATTATATGGAATTAAAGCTACGGATGTCTAGTTTAACATATTAAAAATTTAGAATTTTTGGGATTAAAAATGAATTGATATTGATTTTACAATCAGCCTAGGTCAGTCTGCCCATGACCAGAAATATCCTAACTTAGAGTTTTTCACAAATTTTAAATCCCAAATGTTTATTAAACGTTTTAAAATCCTTTGTGGCACACTAAAATGATTGGATGATTATGTCTAGACCTAGACTAATCATATGTTGTGATTATAGGACTTATTTGACGTTCTTGCTGGATTTGTGGATCACGTTATCGTAATGCTTGTGCGATAATCGAGGTAGGACGTTCTAGCCTTTTCTGGGAGTAGTCAAGTGTTTAAAATTTTCCTGTTTTATCAATGGCATGCTGTTTCAATTTATGAAATTATTATATTGTTTTTGATGAAATAAACGCATGCAACGTATTTGGTAATTAAATGTGTATTTTAAAACGTGTTTTGATTTATGTCATAATATAACTTGGTAAATACCATCTTTTGAATAATCCGGTGAACATAATTGAGCTCTAGTTCACGATCATTGTAAATGATGCGTGCGTCCCAAAGTTGACGCCATGGGGGAAGGTCCCTAAACCTGCGCAGGGCCGTTCGGCCTATTTAGACCGTAACGAGATGATCTAGGATAATTCAAATTCGAGGCACGTATATTATAACTACGACAAGTCCTCACTCATAATATGATGGTTGTTTTAATATTTATTATTTTAATATTGGGGCACGTATATTGCAGCTACGCTAAGTCCTCAGCAGAATAAAACTTGCATTAAAAATATTTTTCACGAAATTGTTGATTATTTTTTTGTTATGATTATTATGTCATGTATTCTTAAATTGTTGATTATTTTTTTAGAAACGAATATTATGCCATACTTTTAAATGTTATCTGTTAACCCACCTTTGTTTCTGTCCTACTGAGCCAGCGCTCACGTCCCTTTTTTCTTTGTGATTTCGAAATGACTACTTCCAGGTACGGGAGGTAGCAGTTCCGAAATTCGTTGAGATATCCATTACTACCGAAGATGATGCTATCCGTTTTCTCCATCTTCTTCTTTCTGTTTCTCGTTCTGATGTAATGAGACTTTAAGTTTGTACTTTATTTCACGTTATTTAAATTTCATGCTTGGGAATATTTTATGGTTGGTAATTTCTTTTGAAAACCGATTTTGTGTTTGACTTTCGCATTAAAAAGCATTTATTTTCTCCTTTATTTTATTTTGTGGTTATGATGCTACTTTATAATTAGGCTTAGCTAAATTATAATGTTGACCCATTGTTTTTGTAATAAATGTTTTCCTTAAATCTCGGGTTGATATTATGATTTGGCTGCCGTGTCACGTGTCTAAATTTTGGGCCGTGACATTTCTGTTTCTTTCTTTTATTGGATCTTTTTATTTGTTTCTGTTATAAAATAGGCCTTGTGTTTCATTATTGAGGTGGCCCGCCCTATGTGGAAGCTAAATAGCACTGTCACAGTCGAGCTTTAAAGCTAACTACGATAGTCTGCCACCTCATGAGTCGTCGGCACTTACTTTTAACTTACTTTCTTTATTTAACATATTTATTTTAAACTTTTATTTTAACATGAAAATAGGGAATATTTTTTTTTTAACTGAACTTGGAAATTTTATTGTCATAAAACATTTACTAAAGTAAACATTTTATATTGTCGTACTTAATTTATATTATAAAACATTATTTCAAATTCCCTTTAACACAGCTCAGCAGAAAACTTGTAGCAGGATCATTTACCTCGCCCAGTTCCTGTGACACATGCAGATTTCGCCCCTCGTCCATCCAAATTCTACTGATGTATAGGTTGCTTACTTGTAACATGAATAAACTTGTGAGCTACAGACTCAGTAAGTTCAAACATAAAAACCAGTAATATGGACCTTAGACCATAACTTAGAGCATTAAATCTAATGTTATTACACATTATGCTCAATTATGCTCACTTATGGGTAAAGTTTAAGTCTTAGGTCTTTATCTTGCATTACATTCTGATTTTTGAGCCCCATGTTAATCGTACAGTAGTACGCGTATAACTGAGAGGAACTCTGGGAAGCGACCCACAGGCCAATTCTCAACAGTCTACATAACATTAATATAACATAAACATGAATAACCTCCACCTTGCGGGAGGTCGGTATGCCAAAGGGTAGTTTCATTACCATCTTTCTTATGGTTCCAACCAGGTGACCTTCTCATTACCCCTTGGTCTGGAACACTTTACATTTCTTTCTTTTATTGTGTGTATTTTATTATTTAACACACTATTGTGCATATAGCACCTTTATACATGCTTTACATATTGCTTATTACATATAGATATATTAAGTAAATTCATGTTACAGACAATAGAATGTTTGAATTTACAAGTATCTTGCTAGCGTTTCCTTCCTGGGATCCACCGATGTTCCTTTGTTACCTTTTGGTTGGATCCTTCTAACCAAAATAATTTACAGTTATTTTTAATAAATTTTTTAAACTTAATATATTGCAAAAACATAAAATTTCTAAGTTTAAGTCCCTAACGAAGCATTTTAGGGTTTAACATTTCATTTTTAACCTTCCTGTCAACTTTTTCTGAAATGACTATTTTGTCCCCGACTTTTTACCAAATAACCATTTTGTCCCTAGTGGGATTTTTCTACTTTTCTTTGACTTAAAGCTTAATTTTGGCCTTTAGAATTTTAATTAAACCATTCGAAGGCCCTAACAATTTTTGGTCAAAATGACCATTTTGCCCCTAACAGGTCTTTAGGCTGTAAAATTTTTACTTTAGCGTTTTAACAGGGTTTTCTAAGTCCAAAAATCATAAAGTAATTTTTTTTTTAGGCCTTACCAATCTTTTATAGTATTAATTACTGAAATTTTCATATTACTATTCACCCAACCCTCGGGTGGTACTATTCTGACCCTTGGTCGTTAATCCTCTTTTTCTTATGTTTCAAGCTCCGAATGGACGTTTTGCTAATATTGAAAACATCCGTCATCCTTTCCCCGACCTAGGTTACCGAGGGTGCTTGGGTTTTTAAACCCCGACCTTATTTTACCCCTCATTTCCTAAAATACCCATCAGGTCGTTCTAAAAATTTCGATAGCGTTTCTACTTAAATTTTAGATTCCTGACGTTTAAGTAACACTTCAAAACCTCAATACCTGCTACGTACTAAACTAGAGACCTAATTTTTATGTAAAACAAAAAATTTTTATATAAAAATTTCCTCTAAACCTAGTCGTTTCTAACGACGTTTCGGTTTGTTTTTGACTACTCTTACCTTCAGTTTTTATCCAAATTTCACTCACACATTTCTCCTCACAAATTTTCCATTTCCTTACCAAACATGCCCATGGTTTTTGCTTTGTTTTCAAGCGTAAAAATTGAATTTTTTTGCTTCTAATTTCTTTTCTCAATCAATCATATGCCAATACTTATTTTTGAATCGAAAAACTACCCAAATTCAAGCCAAAAATTTTATTCAACACCCCCCTCAATCCCATGGATTTCCTCTTGAAAATCATGCATAAAAATTTGTCTTTCAAACTCTAATGCTTTCCTTATATCATTCCCATGCCAACCTTACTTTCTAGAGTAAAAACCAACAAAACAAAAGCTTTAATTTCATCGCACAATCACCACCATAAGCCCATGGATTTTCTTGATAAACATACATCAAATTTGGTTTTTTTCAAGCTCTAATCCATTATTTTCTTCAACCACATGCCAATATCACTCTTTAAAGCAAACACAAACAAAACCAAAAATTAAAATTCATCATAAAATTCCACTGCTTCCCCAAAGTTTTTCAACAGAAATTTCAAGAAAAAAAAAAAAGCTTGCAAATGGAAGCTTACCTCACTAATGTTACTCACTTGATGCTTGGGATGAGTTTTGGACAATTTTAGTAGGAAAAACTTGAAAAATCTTGGCTTGGAGAAGGGTGGAAGTGCACGGTAGAGTTGGGTAGCAAGGAGAGCAAAAACTGAACTTTTTTTTTTCTAGTTTTAAGCTCCCAATGTGGTGGCCCGCCCTACTGTAGAGGCTCTACAGTGGCTATTACAGTCAACTCTGTAGTTAACCGCAATAGTCTGCAGGCCTCTAGGGTCGCCGGCAATCATGATGAACTATAAACTACTTGCTAATTTTGCGGAATAAATTTTTTTTTTCTTTAAATTCATAAACTGTTCGAGAATGTGATAAGGAAATCATGTTAATAAAATAACATGCACCTGATCATGATTCCCCTATCACATACTCTTGACTTGAAAACTTGTCTCTTTGAAATTACATTTCAAAACTATACAGCGGAAGAATTAAAGGTGACCACCATCCCTCGCCCGATCCTCCCCGGCATGTATCTACCCTGTTCGTCGTCCACCGTCTACTACTGGTGAACAGGTCTCTTACCTGCAACATGTGAACAAACTGATGAGCAATGAGCTCAGTAAGTTCAAACATAAAAACATGAAACTAACATGCTGTACTACTGTGCTCATGCATGAAACTGGACTCTGTAAACATGCTCATGGCTGAAAGGTTTAGTCTTAGGATATTGTCTGTTATTTTAGTTCTAGTTTTGGGCCCCTGATTGGTTGTACCGACATGTCAGCGCAATCGGGAGCGGTACTTTAGTGCTGACCTCCTCAGTCTTAACTGATGCTAAACATGATAACCTCCCCGTGGGTCGAGAGACCGATACGCCAATAACTGGTTAATTACCATCTTGTTGGTGTTCCAACTGGGTAGCATACTGATTGCCCCCACAGTCGGAACCTGTTAATCAAATTACTGGGGTGTGAATTATATTAACATACTAGGGTGCCTTGTGCACCTACCTGTTTTCGTGTTCTGGTACTGTCTGACATATGTACTGGGACATGCAACTCTACATGCATGACATGAACTGACCTGTGCTGACATGAGACTGATATGAACTGATATAGACATCGTGATGTAGACAATCAATGTCTAACATACACGTCATGCAACATACATAGCATCATAATTAACAAGCTTGTCTTCGTTGCAGTCAGGACAATACTTGAACTTACAGATAATCCTCTAGTGTGAGCCTCTGCTGCTCTGGGACTACTGATTCGGGGTCTCTGGCTTGAACTCCTATAAAAGGAATAATCACTGATTATTTCCAATACTCATCTTATACTGGAAATATGACAAAACATGAAAATTTTCATTTCCAGACTTTTTTTTTTTTTTTACTCTCTGGCTTCGAACACACCCTCTTACACGGGCGTGTCTCTGGCCGTGTACCTCTCTAGACTTACATGCCTAGCCATGTAATTCATGGAACATGGCCGTGTATGCTTACACGGGTGGATACACGGCCGTGTTACTGGCTGTGTACTCCTCTGGACTCTTACACGGTTACTTACACGGCCGTGTTCCTGGCCGTGTTTTCCTGCTGTCTAACATGGTCTGCTACACGCCTTCCCCTTGACCGTGTGCCCCTTGACACGTCCCGATACACGGCCATGTTCTGGGCCGTGTACCTCTCGGGTCTGATTTTTGTTGTAACACGGTCATGCATATGGGCATGTTCGGGGCCGTGTTCTGAACACGCCCGTGTTCATATCAGAATCAAGATTCTGGGTCCGAACTGCTCTACTCTGATTTTCTAAAGCTTTTATGGCCTTTATTCTACTTCTTACACTTGAAATCGATCTTCATAAGATTGTTTCAAGGTATCTACTACACTTCTACTATCACAAATCCATGATTTCATAAGCAAAAATTCCACATTTTGCTTATGAACATCTCTTTACTTAACTTTTGAAAAATCTGCATTTTTGTGAAGAATTTTCACAAAACTTGGTTGTCTAAACCATCAACTCATGGATTCATGTTTGAAAACATCTAGACTCGAATCATGCTTCGATTTTAACCGAAAACCTCAATATGATTCACTCACATTCTCTTTTTCCTTTCAAAACCCCAGATTTTTCCCCAAAGAAAAACGTGAGAAACTAGGGTTTACCTTGCTTTAATCTTGAGCTTTTCTTGCTACTGATTTGTGACCAAAACTCGACTGATCTGCTGCTTGAACTAGAAATCCAAACTTTTTTTGGATTCCCTTTTCCTCTTTCCCTTTTTTTCTCTCGGTTTCTCCCTTCCTCTTCCTCTTTCTCTTTCTTTCTTTCTTTCTTTCTTTTCTCTTTCTTTCCTTCTTTCTGTTGGCTGCTTTGCAGCTAAGGGGACTAATTAAATCCCCCCCTTTGGGTCACGTGCCTCTCACTCTCTCCCTTACTTTCATTTTTTTTTTTTGAAATGTGTAAGGTCTTGTTTGGCAAGTCTTTTGACCCTTGATCAATGTGGCCCACTTTGTGCCATTGATCTCTTAATATGTGTTTTCCACATACCTTTCTATTAATTTTAAAACATCATAAATTGAATTAATATTTAGCTTTTAACTATTTTCATTAATCCATTGTCAAATTTTGATTAAGACTCAATTAATCAAAATTTTCCTCTGTTCTTTATTCTGTAACATATCTCACTGTAAATGTACATTTATTTACATATTTGTACAAATATTTTCGAGAACGTAGATTTCTCGGTTATCACACCCAAAACGATGTCTTATAGCAGCCCAAAGAAGGAGGGTTTTTTAGCAAAATTCTTGGGGGCATTTTAGCAACTTTTAGGGTAAATTAGACAAATTTTGGGGGTTGTTTGGCAAGGGATCAAAAAAAATTTTTTTTCTGATTTACTCCCTCACAACCGACTCACTTTTGGCTTTTCTTTTTCCCAAATTCTTTAAAATTTCCATGCCATTTTAGCATGATCTTAGCCATTGGATCAAATCCACTTTAAACCCTAGCCCTTGGATCACATATTTTTTTATACAAAATTTTTCTTTCATTTATTACATTATTAGGTGACATCATAGATGACATCACTTATTAATTCTCGGTCAAAGTTTGACCAAAAGTCAAACTAAACGAAATCACGTAGGCGGGTTTCCGGGGCCGTCCGTGTGATCAGTTTACCTTAATTCACTTCCATTTAGCCAAAAATCCATCCTGTAGGTTTTTCATCTTTTTCTTACCATTGGTTTACCCTAGGTATCCCTCTTGGTTTTTGATACTGAAAGGGCACCATTCGTTTTATTTTGGTTTGGTAAAATTTCCTATCACCGAATTCCTTTCCTTTAATATTGTTAAAACATTTGATTGTGTTCTAAATAATATTAGATCATACATTTTACATTTTAAACATAAAAATCATTGCATACATATAATGTATATGTCTTCCGAGAATGATAAAATTTCTCAGTTATCACAATTGTCCATTTTGAAGCTCTATTTTTGGGTTTGTCTACTTTATTTATTTTTATTCATATCATCTTCGTATACGAAGTTTTTCTTTTTTTGCCTATCTATAACTTTTTTTTCTCTTTTCTTTGGTATTTGCTTTGTATCACCATGTAAGGAAAATAAACCGGTAAAAAACGTATCAGAGTGGCGCAGCGGAACAATAAAAAATTTTTAGATCGTTAAATATCTCATGATGCCATATACAATAAATCAACAACAATTAAAACTCATACCTCAAGGACGCCAATCTTGCAGGAGGAGAATGACCGGAGGCTTCAACCAACTAGCCTTCTCTACTATTCTCCAATTCCCGAATGGCTGAGTGTGTGGGCACTCTGAACCTCGATCGGTATGCTAGCACTGCTAGTCTTCTTCCGACCACCCAGATCTCTAAAGAACTTTATTGTCACGATGAGCTGTGCAACAATAAGCCTACTCACCTGAGAGTTTGTGGTCTAAGAGAACTGGAGTGGCAGGACCTCTATTTATAGACCTGCATGAGGTGAATCTCTGAATTTGAATTGGATTAGGAAAATATATTTTCCCTTATCCAAACCCATAAAATCTGAATTTTTCCAAGGGAGAATCTCCACTAAAAATTCAGTTTTCTTAGGATAGATCCAATCCAAATCTCAACAAGATTTTAACTAGAATTTTATCTCCTTTTTCAACCCAAAAAATCTGAAAATTTCAAGGTGAATCTTCCCTAAAGATTTCGGCCATTATGGATAAGGGAGAATCAAAAATTCCAGTAGGATTTTCAAGCTTGAATCTCATCTCAACCTTATCCAAAATAACCGAATTTCCAAGGAGAGATACTCCCTAATTTCGGCCACTTTTCAGGGAAGGAGAGAATCCAAATTCAACTAGGATTGAAGCTTGAATTTACCCTTGAATCTCATCCACAAAATCCGAAATTTCCTTGAGGATTATCCTTAAAATTTCGTCCCTTATTTGTTGGGATTTGGATTCAAAATTCAAGTAGGATTCTAACAAGATTATCCTCTCCAAATCCAACTCAAATTCGAATTTCAAACCTTGTGGATTTTCCACAACAAATTCGAATCCTACTTGGACTGTGATTCAAAATTTGAATTTCAAATTTCAAATTCAAATTTCAAATTCAAAATTCAAATTTCAAATTTCAAATTTCAAATTCAAATTTTAAATTCAAATTTCAAATTCAAATTTCAAATTTCAAATTCAAATTTCAAATTTCAAATTTCAAAATTCAAATTTCAAATTCCACAAAACGGTTGTATTTCATATTCTTGTTCTCATGGATAATTTTCTACAACTCCAATCCAATCTCAAATAAAATCATGGCAACTTTATTTGGAGTTCGAATAATTGTGTACTCTATTATCCAAAACAAAATCTGAATCCAACCTGAGAGAATATTGTCTACCATCCTAATCCTGTGTCATCACCATCCATGCATAATAAACTAGCCAATAGCATACACAAATCAATTTGCCAAACGTTAAGGAATTATGTGGAGCTAGTAGAGGGACTGATTGGACATATATAATTGGGCTCCCGTGATTCCATATGATCATCATTCTGTACCGAACAACTCAATCATATGATCACTAATTTCAGAGTCACACCACTATAAACCTGAAACTGAACTCCCAATTATATACCGTATTACGTAAGCCTGTGATGAGCTACCATCCAATGACTTTGTCATATATGCAAAACCCTCATATGATATCCATGATCAGCCTTAGGTCAAAGTCCGTTTAATCCTACTGATCAGGCTATCTTAAAGTTCCATTATACCACCAAATCAAGAAAATGATTATTCACCATATGTGAATAAGAAGTCATCCGCCCAGCAGACAACCCAAGGCCTTGTCTATTTTCACATTCAGTATAATGCCTTTAAGAGGATACCTTTAACTCCTCAGAGCTATGATTCTGATATCTGCAAACAAACCCTTCATCGTATACAAGTCATGCACCCAACGAACCGGTCTATAAGCTTACTACCTCTGAGACGCTTTAGCCATTGGAACATCAAAGTACACAAGTCATATACATGAAGAAGTTCATTTGCTCAGGATTAAGGTTATTGCACAATGAACGTCAAAAGCAGATTGATCCACTCATAGCGGACTACGTAGATCAATCACACTTTAGTCCCGGTCTAATATGTCACCACCGTGCAACATATCCATGTCTCTACTTGGGAGTCCAGCTCCAGACAGTCAAGACAGACCGTCCCCTCCAAGGCTTTAGACAACATAATAGTCTTAACATGAGTTAGATGCTCGGTCTAACCCCATAGACTACAGACCATAGTTTAGACTGCTAACTTTAGAACATTGTCTTCTCGCATACAAAAGACCATTGCATGCAACGTTCTAACAGTTTTAACACAAGCAGTCAGTGAGCCATATTTGCTTACATTTACTTTAACATATAAATAAGACGAGGACAGATAGCAATGTAATGAATAACCTCTATGTACAATTTTATTATCCAGTTCAAAATGAATACATCAAAATGTCTCTAATACTTAGGGCATTTTCTAACAATCTCCCACTTGCCCTAAGCCAGTAGATGTGCCATGTTACGCATCCCCATCGCCTCTACATGCCTCTCAAAGCTTCTAGCTACCAAAGTCTTAGTAAAGGGATCAGCGATGTTGTCCTCGGACGCGATCTTACATACATCCACTTGTCCTGTCTCCACATGCCCTCTAATAATATGATATCTCTGATCGATGTGCTTGGTCCTCTTGTGGTGCCGAGATTCCCTTGTGTTGGCAATAGCCCCTGTATTATCACAGTAAAGTGTGATAGGCTTGTCAACACCCGGAATGACCTCAAGGTCTCTAAGGAACTTACGGAGCCAAACCGCTTCTTTACATGCCTCAGCCATAGCCACATACTCAGCCTCCATAGTAGAGTCAGCTGTGCAGTCCTGCTTCACGCTCCTCCACACAATGGCGCCTCCTCCGAGTAAAAACACTGATCCAGATGTCGATTTCCTCGAATCCTTACAAGTCTGGAAGTCTGAGTCCGTGTATCCTACGGGTGTTAGGTCCCCTCCAGAATACACTAGCATATAATCCCTCGTTCTCTTAAGATACTTGAGTATATGCTTTACTGCTTGCCAGTGCTTGGTTCCAGGATTCGCTTGATATCGACTCACCATACCTACTGCAAAACATATGTCCGGGCGAGTGCAAAGCATAGCGTACATAAGGCTACCCACAGCGGATGCATAAGGGACCTTACTCATACGCTCTCTTTCTTCCGATGTCTTGGGACAGTCATCCAATGAAAGAGTTAGACCGGCAATAGAAGGTTGTGAGCCTTTCTTTACCTCTAGCATTGCATATTTGTCAATTATTTTATCTATGTATGAAGCTTGGGATAACGCTATCATTTTGTTCTTTCGATCTCTGAAGAGACGAATGCCTAGAACATAATTAGCTTCTCCCAAGTCCTTCATGTCAAACTGTTGGTGTAACCAAAGCTTGACCGATGATAAGTTCCTTACATCATTCCCAATGAGTAGTATATCATCGACATAGAGTATCAGAAAGACCACTTTTCCATCCTTAATACGTTTATAAACACAAGGTTCATCAACGTTCTGCTCAAAACCAAATGTCTTAATCGCTTGATCAAACCTCTGGTTCCATGAGCGGGATGCTTGCTTTAATCCATAAATGGATCTAAGCAACTTGCAGACTTTCCTATCTTGGCCTTTTGCTACGAACCCTTCGGGCTGTATCATATAGATACACTCTTCAATATGGCCATTCAAGAATGCCGTCTTGACATCCATTTGCCAGATCTTGTAATCGAGAGCCGCAGCAATGGACAGAAGAATACGGATAGACATCAGCATAGCAACAGGCGAAAAGGTTTCCTCGTAATCGATTCCAGCCTTTTGCGTGTATCCCTTTGCAACCAGTCTAGCTTTGAAAGTTTCCACTCTCCCTTCCGCATCCTTCTTTCTTTTGTAGACCCGTTTGCATCCAATGGGTTTTATCCCATCCGGCAAATCTACAAGTTCCCAAACAGAGTTGGATTTCATAGAATCCATCTCATTGTTCATAGCCTGTTTCCAAGATCTAGAATCAACATCCTTTATAGCTTCATCATATGTGACCGGATCTTCCTCATGCTCATGAGCCTCGGCCTGGTATACCTCAGCATCATACATAAAGAAATTAGGTTTCTTAGAAACCCTCCCACTACGACGAGGCACCCTAAATTATTGATCGTCTGCAGGTCTTTCACTGGAACTTGGACTTGCGTCCAAGACCGAAATCTGTGGAGCATTTCTTTCACCCGATAACTCCTCTAGCACTAATTTGCTTCGAGGTTTAAAGTCATTCATGTGACTTTCCTCCAAGAATGTCACATGGGTTGAGACAATGACTTTTTGTTCCTTCGGGTTATAGAACAGTCCTCCTTTAGTTCCCTTTGGATACCCTACAAACATGCACAATTCTGATCTTGGTTCCAACTTTTTCGCATCCCCATCCAGTACATGTGCCGGGCAGCCCTATATTCTCATATGTCCAAGGGAGGGCTTCCTGTCACGCCACAATTCATACGGAGTTCTAGGAATTGATTTGCTCGGAACGTGGTTCAGAATATAGCACGCCGTTTGTAAAGCATATCCCAAAAATGATAATGGCAGCATAGAGTAACTCATCATGAACCGTACTATATCCAATAAGGTCCTGTTTCTCCTTTCGGCTACACCATTCTGTTGTGGAGTACCAGGTGCAGTCAATTGGGATAAAATCCCGTTCTCTACAAGATGTCCTAGAAATTCATCGGAGAGGTATTCACCACCTCGATCAGATCGAAGTGTCTTTATGGATTTATCCAATTGCTTTTCCACTTCCGCACGATACTCTTTGAACTTGTCAAAGGTTTCGCTCTTACGGTGCATCAGATACACATATCCATACCTCGAGTAATCATCTATAAAAGAGACATAATACTCGAACCCTCCTCGTGCTGTGACGTTCATGGGGCCACATACGTCAGTGTGCACAATTTCTAAGAGCTCCTTAGCCCTTGTACCCTTAACTCCAAAAGACCTCTTAGTCATCTTACCCTCTAGACAAGACTCACATTGGGGAAGACGTACCTCCTCCAGAGATTCCAGAGGACCGTCTTTCACCAATCTTTGAATCCTATCCTGATTAATATGACCAAGTCTTAAATGCCAAAGATACGCCTTGTTAGAGTGAGAAACTTTCAACCTTTTAGAGTTATCAATTAATTCAGTGTCAAGCAGTGAGTACATCTTTGGTCTGATCAAATATAGGTTTCCATCCAGAACAGATAAAAGACTTATTTCTACGAATATCAACTCTTTTACTAAAAGAAACTGAATAAGAATCCTTTATTAAACAAGCTACCGATATAAGGTTCCTCCTAAAATTAGGAACATAAAAACAGTCTTTCAATAAAATAAACCTAAATTGATCAAAATAAAGGTGAACATCTCCCACTGCCTCAGCCACCACAAAGCTACCATCTCCAGTCCGTAACGAGAGGCTCCTATCATGTAGACTTCTCGTTTCCACGAACCCCTGGATAGAAACACAAACATGATTAGTGGCGCCCGAATCAATGACCCATGTGTCTTTCGATTCTTCCATCAAACATTCTTCCAAGTAATGAAGTTCCTTACCTTCCTTGCCCTTGGAGGCTAGGAATTCCCGACAAGCCTTCTTAAAGTGACCTACCTTCCCACAATGGAAGCATTTGGACTTTTTAGGGTCATTTGGCTTCTTGTTCTTCTTCTTCTTCTTCCCATCCGAGACAGGAGGATTAGAAGAACTGGAAGCCACTTGCTTCTTATTTGGCCTCTTCCTCTTCCGTGAGGGATTGGAAGATTCCGCCAAATTGGCCTCTCCTTTAGGTCGGACCGTATCCTCATCCCTGATCATCCGCTCATAAGCTTGTAGTTGCTTCATGAGCTCGGTTAGTCCTAACTCCTTTGTCGCCAGATTGTATGCGGCCTTAAACCCCACAAAATCTTTAGACAGAGTCTTGAACACCATCTCGATCAGGGTGTTGCAGTCCAACTCAGCACCATTCTCGGCAGCCTCAGCGAAGAATCCCATTAGAGTGATCATATGGTCCTTCACCGGAGCACCCGCCTTTTGCTTGGAGTTCATAATGCTGGTGATAGCGGACTGTCGAGCCAATTTTTCTTGGCCTCCAAACATGTCCTCCAGATTGTCTATGATCTCCCCAGCAACTTGATAAGTCTCATGCCTCTTTTGTAAAGCACTCGTCATGCTAGCAAGGATGTAGCATCGAGCTATTTCATTGGATTCTCTCCAACGATTATAGGCAACTGGGACTTCCTCAAGTGGTGTGTCAGGTTTGGGCCTAGGTGGGCATGGTTCGTCCAATACGAACTTGTGTCTCTCGCAGCTGAGAACTATTAATAGATTTCTTTTCCAGTCTTTATAATTATCGCCATTCAACTTATTTTCAGTAAGTATCGAAATGAGGGGTGTCGGTGACATTTTGAACTGAAATAAAATTATACTAGACATCATTACAAAGCCCAAGCAAATATACAGATAATTTAGCAAATAAAACATACAAGTATGTTCCTACATGAAACTTGAAAAAACATGTAGCATTGCAACGGTAATTCTCAGCACCTATTGCCCCAAGCCACCGAGGGGTGGTCATGAAAACAAATAGCCGGAACATGGACCCCGTCCAATTAATATATGTTGCCTTAAATCCTCCAAGGTTAAGACATATATTAATAACCGCTTATTTGGCCACCAGTTTAGTTAACAGAGCTTCTATGGAAGGTTAATAACTAGACGTGTCTTGAGTGTATAACCATTGTTTACGTAGCCCGATCCACGTCCTACCAAGCCACCGAGGGGTGGTCATGAATAGGATCGCACCCGAACACGTTTTCCACATAGGAGATCCAATCTAGTATACCGGCGGTGGTAAACACCTACCGAGGGGTGTGGTCAGGGCAGAACTGACGCGAGGCGTTACCATGCTTTCACATATGGATCAACAATGGAGGCCGTGGGTTTTGTTTGAAACCCTCTCCCACTCAATATTTTGAAAAACATGCAAGTTTTGACAAATTATGTATGATCAATATAGTATGAGCGGCACTCACCTATCCTATATGACATGTTATCAAATATGCATACAAAACATCTATCAATACATATTTATACATCCATGACATATCACAGGAAAAATAATTGACAGAATAACCAAGTTATGGTTCCATCCTAGAACAAAGAAAATAAAGATTACAAAATTCCATCCAAAGCATTCTTTGGGCCTTGAATTTTGTTCCGTCTTCTTGTATCCTTCTTTATGTAGCCTCTCCATTTATTTCTCATCCTGAGAATTATTTAAAATTTAAATATCCAAAAATTTAAATTTCAAATTCAAATTCCAAATTCGAATTTCAAATTTAAATTTCAAATTTAAATTTTTAAACAATTTTAAACATCATGTGTAATAATATGTAATTTCAAAAATTTCAAATTTTTAATTACATATTTTTAAACATGATTTAAAATTAAATCTCAAATTTAAAAATCAAAATTTTCTGATTTTTGGACCGTCGGACCGCCGCCCCCGTGGGCGGCGACCTCCGTGGGCAGCCACCAACCCCGGAGGGGCTGGCAGCCCACGGCTGCCCCTTGTGCAGCCCTGCCGGGCTGCAAGCCAAGCCTGCAACGCCAGGCTGCACGCCCAGGCTGGGCGCAGCAGCCGGCAAGCTGCAGGCAGCGCCTGCAGCCAGTGGCTGCACGCCCAGGCTGCGGCCAGCCTTGGGCAGGCTACGCCACCCTCGGCTGCAGGTCAAGCCTGCGGCCGTGGGTGATGTTTGCTTGCAGAGGGGCTGCCGCAGCCCCATCCTGCCCGAGGGCAGGGGCTGCAGCCCCACCAAGGCCCGTCGGCCTATCCCGAGGGGTCGTGTCTCGATTTTCATGCCATATTCTAATTTACCTATTAGGATCTCCAAAAATTAATTTGAATCCCAATTAAATTGAAATTTTCCACACAATCAAAATTTCAATCTTTAAATCAAATTTAACTTTTGGGAAAAATAAATTACGGTCTTCATTCTTCAATCTCCTCCAAGAATAATTACATAAAATTTCCTAAACCGTTTCTGGTGTACAAAAAATTCTAACCATAAAAATTCTAAGAGACATAAATTAAAATCCATAGGAAAATTACAGTGTTAATAAACTGCTCCCATGGTTACATAAAAAATCCTAGATACAATTTTTCTAAATTCTAAGGAACCATAACCGGTAAAACAAGCATGCTTATAATAATTCAAAAAATTAAAATAACCACATACTTTATACATAATACATGATAACAATATAAAGGAACCCTAGAATGCCACTCTCTAAATATCAAATCCATACATAAATAAAAAGACTAAGTAATTGTCTAATTTATGTACATGGCATAGTCATGAGATGTCTCTGATACCAATTGTAAGGAAAATAAACCGGTAAAAAACGTATCAAAGTGGCGCAGCGGAACAATAAAAAATTTTTAGATCGTTAAATATCTCATGATGCCATATACAATAAATCAACAACAATTAAAACTCATACCTCAAGGACGCCAATCTTGCAGGAGGAGAATGACCGGAGGCTTCAACCAACTAGCCTTCTCTACTATTCTCCAATTCCCGAATGGCTGAGTATGTGGGCACTCTGAACCTCGATCGGTATGCTAGCACTGCTAGTCTTCTTCCGACCACCCAGATCTCTAAAGAACTTTATTGTCACGATGAGCTGTGCAACAATAAGCCTGCTCACCTGAGAGTTTGTGGTCTAAGAGAACTGGAGTGGCAGGACCTCTATTTATAGACCTGCATGAGGTGAATCTCTGAATTTGAATTGGATTAGGAAAATATATTTTCCCTTATCCAAACCCATAAAATCCGAATTTTTCCAAGGGAGAATCTCCACTAAAAATTCGGTTTTCTTAGGATAGATCCAATCCAAATCTCAACAAGATTTTAACTAGAATTTTATCTCCTTTTTCAACCCAAAAAATCCGAAAATTTCAAGGTGAATCTTCCCTAAAGATTTCGGCCATTATGGATAAGGGAGAATCAAAAATTCCAGTAGGATTTTCAAGCTTGAATCTCATCTCAACCTTATCCAAAATAACCGAATTTCCAAGGAGAGATACTCCCTAATTTCGGCCACTTTTCAGGGAAGGAGAGAATCCAAATTCAACTAGGATTGAAGCTTGAATTTACCCTTGAATCTCATCCACAAAATCCGAAATTTCCTTAAGGATTATCCTCAAAATTTCGTCCCTTATTTGTTGGGATTTGGATTCAAATTCAAGTAGAATTCTAACAAGATTATCCTCTCCAAATCCAACTCAAATTCGAATTTCAAACCTTGTGGATTTTCCACAACAAATTCGAATCCTACTTGGACTGTGATTCAAAATTTGAATTTCAAATTTCAATTTCAAATTTCAAATTCAAATTTCAAATTTCAAATTTAAATTTCAAATTCAAATTTCAAATTCGAATTTCAAATTCAAATTTCAAATTTAAATTTCAAATTCAAAATTCAAAATTCAAATTTCAAAATTCAAATTTCAAATTTCAAAATTCAAATTTCAAATTCCACAAAACGGTTGTATTTCATATTCTTGTTCTCATGAATAATTTTCTACAACTCCAATCCAATCTCAAATAAAATCATGGCAACTTTATTTGGAGTTCGAATAATTGTGTACTCTATTATCCAAAACAAAATCTGAATCTAACCGGAGAGAATCTTGTCTACCATCCTAATCCTGTGTCATCACCATCCATGCATAATAAACTAGCCAATAGCATACACAAATCAATTTGCCAAACGTTAAGGAATTATGTGGAGCTAGTAGAGGGACTGATTGGACATATATAATCGGGCTCCCGTGATTCCATATGATCATCATTCTGTACTGAACAACTCAATCATATGATCACTAATTCAGAGTCACACCACTATAAACCTGAAACTGAACTCCCAATTATATACCGTATTACATAAGCCTGTGACGAGCTACCATCCAATGACCTTGTCATATATGCAAAACCCTCATATGATATCCATGATCAGCCTTAGGTCAAAGTCCGTTTAATCCTACTGATCAGGCTATCTTAAAGTTCCATTATACCACCGAATCAAGAAATGATTATTCACCATATGTGAATAAGAAGTCATCAGCCCAGCAGACAACCCAAGGCCTTGTCCATTTTCACATTCAGTATAATGCCTTTAAGAGGATACCTTTAACTCCTCAAAGCTATGATTCCGATATCTGCAAACAAACCCTTTATCGTATACAAGTCATGCACCCAACGAACCGGTCTATAAGCTTACTACCTCTGAGACGCTTTAGCCATTGGAACATCAAAGTACACAAGTCATATACATGAAGAAGTTCATTTGCTCAGGATTAAGGTTATTGCACAATGAACGTCAAAAGCAGATTGATCCACTCATAGCGGACTACGTAGATCAATCACACTTTAGTCCCGGTCTAATATGTCACCACCGTGCAATATATCCATGTCTCTACTTGGGAGTCCAGCTCCAGACAGTCAAGACAGATCGTCCCCTCCAAGGCTTTAGACAACATAATAGTCTTAACATGAGTTAGATGCTCGGTCTAACCCCATAGACTACAGACCATAGTTTAGACTGCTAACTTTAGAACATTGTCTTCTCGCATACAAAAGACCATTGCATGCAACGTTCTAACAGTTTTAACACAAGCAGTCAGTAAGCCATATTTGCTTACATTTACTTTAACATATAAATAAGACGAGGACAGATAGCAATGTAATGAATAACCTCTATGTATAATTTTATTATCCAGTTCAAAATGAATACATCAAAATGTCTCTAATACTTAGGGCATTTCCTAACACACCAACAGTTTATATAATTTTCTCACTTCTCGGGTTTTTGCTTTTTACAGAAAGGAATTCAAGGCATTTTTAGTCTGATAGCTAATAAAATAGAATTTTGCTTAATGAAATCATTAAATGTTTGCTTTGGCTATATACTATATATCAAGTGCATTCTCTGGCCATATTTCATTCAGTGTCTTCCATTAATTCAGGGTATTTGCCTCGAAATGTTTAGATGCCCCTGCCTGAGTGTTGTCTTTCTTTTGGTTTTTTGTTTTCTGTTTTTTTTTTTTTCCTCCACTTCTCCCTCATCTGCCTTCTGCCCAGTTAAGTCCTCCACACGCTTTTGTTTTTTGAATCTCTCTTTTGGCTTTTCATTTGCTTTCCTTTTTCATGTTTATGTATTGAATTTTTGGCTATAATGATGCTTTGTTATAACTGTTGAAGGAAATTTTTTCCCCCTCTGAGTACTTTTTTCTATAAGTTGCTACAGATATTGCCTTGAATTCACCTTTCCTCTATTTGTTTGTTTGTTTATTTCTATGGTAAGTGCCTTAGGGTTGCCTTTGTCTGGTCACTACTCGACAGAGTACTGCCCTTGGTTCTGCTTCTTAGATCTTCTCTTTTGGAATTTCATTTATTTTTCTCTCTTATTTGGTCCCTGCCTGGCTGACTATTCCCTATGTTTCTACTTCTTGGATCGTCTCTCTTGGCTTCTCTGTTTTTCCCTTTTCATGAAAAAAGGATTCAAGGCATTTTCTGTTCGGCACCTGAAGAAAATATATATTTTGCTTTAATAACATTAGTGAATATTTACTTTGCCTATATATCATATATCAAGTTCACAATTTGACCACACTTTATTCAATGTATTTTTGTTAATTTTTTTCCCCTTTCTTCTTACTCTAAATTTTTGACTTGGAGTATTTGGTTGAAGAACTTGATATATGGTGATGAACAAGTGATACAAGCACCAACCTAAATTTTTTGCCAACTTTTGTTTTTCTCTTGGTAATCTTTTTTCAGCTTCTTGTTCTAGACATTGGATTTATGATACTTGGTTGAAGAGTTTGATATATAATAATGAACACATAACATAAGCACTTAGCTAAATTTTCTGTCCATCTTTTTTTTTTATTCCGTTAGTTATTTTTATTTTTTATTTTTAATTATAGGTCACGGTTGTTTTTTATAAATTTGTTATTGTTATGAAAATGCTAGATTGTATTTATAACTATATAATTTTTCCCTCTAATAGTTTAATCATGTTTATTGTATATTTTACTGTCATTTAAAAAAAATTATTATTGTTATGTTTGTTTTTATTAATATCATTCACAAAATTAATTTATATCTATTGTAAATGGAGCAGCTAATGACAAGTGAAGATTCTCTTCGCTTTTTAGTTTTTTTTTTATGTGTAAATTATTTATAATGTTTTATTTTATTTTTATCTATTTGTAATATAACTGCTTCAATTGTTTACTAATTTTTATTATAATAGAGTTGAATACGCTAAAATTGTAATTGCTTTAACTATATGACACAATAATATTTTTTTTTTCCATATTTTTTGGGTAATAAAAGTATGATCACGAAGTATATTTAATTATTATGCCCTATTTAGAAATTATGATAACAATTACTAATAAAAAAATGCATACAAAAAGGGAAAGGAATGGTTAAGAAGGCAGTAAAAGAAACCAAAAAAAAAAAAAGAACAACTTATACAAACAATCAATTTTTTTCAACAGGATGCTTTGTAAATCAAGCGGCTAATTTACAAAAATATATTAATAATTTAAAACTTTGCAATTAGATAAATGTTAAAATAATTATGATTTAATAATTTTAATTTTCAAAACAAATTTATCTATCCTTCTATTTTATTTTTCAACTACTTAGTAAAAAAAAAAATGTAAATCAATAAAAACGTAGAAGAATAAAGGCAAAAAAAAAAAAAAGGTTAAGGAAAAAACATAAAAGGTAAATATTAATGTCACTTAATCTGTATAAATTTAACTCTTTAATTGACAACATAGAGAGAAACAATTAAAAAAAAAAACTCAACATGGATTATAACTCATTCTTAATACAGTTATAATTAACATAATGGTCGCTAAATTTGTTACATAAAACAATAACACAGTCTTTAAAAACGATTTTCAACCTTATTCTATGATAATAAAAACTTCATCATAAAATATACTTATTTAATGTATTGGATTAAACGAAAATAACAATATTTTCTGATAAAAAGATATTAAGCAAAGATAGAGTATTAAATATCACGAAATTGATTGCAAAAATAAATTATAACAAAACAAAGAGAGAGGAAGAAAATAAAAGTAAAATAGTAAATTAATAATAATATGAGTACATGTATATTATTGCTTATAAACTAAGTAAACATTTATTTATAAAATATATAAATAAATTAAGAGAGATATAAAGAAATAAAAAAAATAGATATAAATTACAACAAAAAATAAATAACAAAGCAATGAAAAATAAACAACACAAATAATAGTCATAAATGATATTATCTATTTACTCTTATAAAACATATGGTAATGCTAATATTTTTTTCTTTTTTTTTAACATATATTTTTAATTGGTAGATAAAGAGAAAAAGAAAGCAAGAAAATACACTTAATATAATTTATCATTTTGGACGACGATCTCATTGTATGTTAAGCAAAAACCAAATGTGCGTGAACAGCGAACACATAACGCTTGACAAACTATCAACAACGACTTATCCAGCTCTAAGACTCTTGTAGTAGCAAATTTGTCAAACATTGATCAACAGCCATTTAATCAAAATAAGCAACCATCTTCATTAGGCTATGGGAAAAATAGTAAAATTTTGATATCAAATTTGAAAAAAAAAATGGCATATGTATTCCCAAAATAAAAAGAAAAAATATATATGATAGAATTATCTTATATATTTTTAAGTATTTAGCTCTTAAAAAAAATTTTAATAGATTTTGTAGATACATATTTTGATCTTGGAGACAAATCATGCAAATGTCAATATTGTAGCGCTCTTTTTTGGCTCCACGAATGTTCTGGATATACAAATCCTCCAAAATTTAATTTATGTTGTCAAGATAGAAAAGTTCTATTACCACCAACTCCCAAGACTCCTCCAACTCTAGAAAATCTACTTAACTATAAAAGTGGACCCATTAGTACATATTTAAAAAAAAAAAATAGAACATTTAACTCTATTTTTGCTTTTACCTCTTTCGGAGCAAAAACATAACCAAATACAAGAGACTCATCAAGACCCCATATTTTTAAAATAAGTGACCAAGTACATCATCTTATAGGATCATTATTGCCTATAGACGATGACCTTCCAAAATTTACGTAACTTTATATATTTGATATAGAAAATTAAATAGAATAGAATAGCGACATTTACATTTGAGGAAACATCGAAAAAAATAGCGAAATTTATAATAGAAAATCTTATAAAAATGCTTAATGAAACAAATAAATTTGTAAAACTTTTTCAAATGATTAAAGATAGAAATCAACAATCTGAAATCCCTTCAATGAAACTATGATTATTAAGCAGATCACAGGAAGATAGCAACCAATATGAACTTCCTTCATCAAATGATATTAGCGGTTTAATCTTTCGAGATATCAGAGATTATGAAAAAGGACAAGATATTATAATTAAATATAAAACATATGACCTGTAAAGAATATCAAAACTGCATCCAAGTTATATGGCATTACAATATCTCTTGTTATTTCCTTATGGAGAAGACGACTATAAACTAGATATGAATTTAAATAGAAGTCATTTACAAAAAAAAAAAAAAAAAAAGCCTAGTCAAAATAAGAATTTCTATGTGATCATTTTATTGCTTTCAACTTCAACAACGTGAAAATCAAACCACCACGTTTTTTGAAACCGATAGATGATTTCAACTATATATAGTTGATGTATATGCATCTATAGAAGAGGATCTATTAGATTACATAAGAAAAAATAAAAAAAATTCTATGATGTGGAATTTATTAATGCATTCAAGATGTTGTTAGTCGAGGAGACACTAATGCACGTGTAGTAGGAAAGAAAATAATTCTTCCATCCAGTTATACCAGATGTCTTAGATATATGATTCAAAACTATCAAGATACTATGGTGATCTGTAAACATTATGGAAATCCCGATTTATTCATAATATTCACATGTAACACAAAATGGCCAAAAATCACAAGAGCTCTTGCATAAATTCCTAGCCAAAAACCTAAAGATAGACCAGATATAATCTACAGAATCTTCAAAATGAAACTAGAACATATTTTATCTATGATAAAATCAAGATCAATCTTCAGAACAATCATTGCAGGTTAGTTTTCATTATTTAAAAGCTTTATTTAAATACCAAAATAAAAATGAAGACTAATATGAACAATTTTTGTGCATGTTGGACTTCTTCTTCCTTTTTTTTATTTAAATTTTTTCATCCCCCCATCCCTTAATGTAGATCTATATGTTGTGGAATTTCAAAAGCAAGGACTACTACATTGTCATTTTTTTACTTTGGTTGTACCTGATCAAAAATATCATGAACCTATATAAATTAATAAAATAATCTCTACTGAAATATCTGATTCACAAAAAGATCCACTTGCATACAATGTAGTAGCTGAATTTATAATACATGGACCATGTGGTTATGTAAATATAGATGCTCCATATATGAAAAATTTCAATTTGTTCAATGAAATTTCCTAAACAACTTAACATTGAAACAAGAATTGAAGAAAATAGATTTTTCAATTACAGACGTAGACAAACATCTTTCTATGTAGAAAAACAAGGAATTAAATTAGACAACAGATTTATTATTCCATACAATATAAAAGTATGCATTAAATATCAAGCACATATAAATGTCAAATTTGTTCTCAGTCAATGCTCATAAAATATTTATTCAAATATTTAACTAAAGGTCTAGATAGAGTAAGAGTAGTTATTAAAGATAATATATATACAGAATGACCAAGACAAATAACTTAAAGAAGTGGATGAAATTAAAACTTATATAAATTACCAATACATAATACTATATGAAGTTATATGGAGATTATATGAGTATTCAATTCATTGTTGAAATCTAGCTATTCAATGATTATCAATTTGTTTACTAAATATGCAAAATATGACATTTAATTCAACTCAACAACTCGATAATATAATAAGACAACTAGGAATTAATAGAACAACTCTAACAGAATGGATAAAAATAAATAAATACAATGCTGATGCTAAAGAACTTTTCTATATATAATTTCCTAATAAATGGATTTGAAATAACAAAGACAAGATATGGACTTGATGAAAACAAAGCCATACAATTGGTCGAACTTTTTTCATGTTAGGAATGCCCTAAGTTGGAAAAACATTTTTATATATTTCATTTATTTTGAACTGATTAATAATATATTAGAGGTTGTTCGTTACATTACTGTATATCCTCGTCTTATTTATATGTTAAAGTAAATGTAAACAAATATTACTCACTGACTGCTTGTTGTTAAACTGTTAGAACGTTGCATGCAATGGACTTTTGTATGTGAGAAAACAACATTCTAAATTAAGTTGTTTAAAATAATAGTCCATAGTCTATGGAGTTAGAGTGGGTATCTAACTCATGTTAAGACTATTATATTACCTAAAGCTAATTGGGGAGATGATTTGTCTTGACTATCTAGAGCATCGACTCCTAAGTAGAGACATAGATATGTTACTTAGTGGTGATGTATCAGACTATGATCAAAGTGCAATTAATCTACATAGTCTGCTTGAATGGATTAATTCACTTTCGATATTCATTATGTGATAACCTTAATCCTATGTAGGTGAATCACTTCATGTGTATTACTTATGTACTTTGATGTTCCAAAGGCTTAAGCATCTCAGAGATAGTAAGCTTATAGATGATGGAGTGTTTGTTTACATATATTAGAATCATAACTCTAATAAGGAGTAAAGTTATCCTCTTGAAAGCATTATACTGGATGCAAAAAATTGACAAAGCCTTAGGTCATTTGCTTGGTAAGTAACTTCTTATTCACATACGGTGAAAAATCATTTTCTTAATTAGGGGTATAATGGATCTTTAAGATAGCTGAGACGATTCTATGGCTATGCGATATTGATCAAGATAGCCGGGTTATGCTAACTGTGAGCACATTCCAGAGAGATACTCGAGTATACTAGGATTATTACGACCAAGATGAGCTGTTAGGGCTTAACTGGGCCAATTTTTGCCAGACCATGAGAGAGCAATTTTCTCAGAGGAGCCCAACAGTGACCCTAGTTCCTCAGAGAAACGAGGAAGTCATACCGCTGCATATACTACCATGATTTGCGGACATCAGGGAATTTGTCTAGCAAACTGAGAGATTATTGATGATGTCTGGGGACACTATGCTCACGTATGCGGTGTGATTTGAAGAAAATATTATAAAAACATGCCCGGTACCTAACCTCACCAATGAGGATTATTGCAATATATTTTGGAGAGGACTCACGGCACAGCTAAGACAAAGGGTAAGTCCACTCTACCCCCTCACACTGCGTGAATTCGTATTAAGGCAATCAAAGTCGAGAGAGAGCTGTTGAGGGAATGCATATAACGAGATCAGTAGGAACAGGAGTATCAAGATGGGATGTTGATGCATCTATTTGGACCATGACTGATGGCTAATGACCATGAGGCAGGTCCATCGCGTCATAGGATAGATACGAACCTTGATCAAGAAACCCCTTCTAGTGATGAAAATGACTCTGACAATGAAGAAGAAGATCCAAAAGAGTTCTCATTAGATCAAAATGAACAAAATGATTAAAGTGTGAAATGTGCATAAATATATGTATATATGTATATATATGTATATTCGAAGTAAAGGACTATGATAAATATAGCCTTAATGTTCAAGTGTATGTAAGAATTCATATATGATATGTACATGCGATGAAATGTTTTGAAATGTTTATGTTATGGAATAAGTGATATGTTGAAATTATGATATGTTTCAAATTTCTTTTACGTTACCAAATTTATTTATGGAAAGTTTAATGTTTGGTCATCGTGCTATTTAAAAAAAGAAAGAGCATGATGAACACTAGAAGAGGATGACAACCTGTACTAGCTGATAGAGTAGAAGAGTTACAAGCTTTTCTTGAAGATTAGATGAAAAAAAATGCAGAATTAAGACAACGATTGATTGCAATGGAATAAAGACAGGGCCGAGAAGAAGGCCAGACTTCACAAGCAATTTCGACAGAACAAGCAGTGCCTCCAATTGTTCCAAAAGCCCACCAACCCCAACGAATGATAAATCAAGAACCTCTCTACGAATGTTTCCGTCGTATGAAGCCACTAGAGTTTGAGGGTTCAACAAATCCACTTGAAGCAGAGGAATGGCTTTCCTCTCTGTAAATGATCTTGGAATTTATGAATTTGACAGAGCAGGAGAAAGTTCTATGTATATCCTTTGTGCTGAAGAAGGATGCAAGATTTTGGAGAGATACTGTCCAAATAAGAAGAGATGTGACCACCATGACATGGAACGAATTTCTAGGAGAATTTAACTAGAAATATTATGATCCTGCAGCCTTATGCTCACAAAGAAGGAATTTGCCGAATTAAAGCAAGGAAACCAGTCGGTTAGTGAAGTATGCAGGAGATATGACCAATTGTCCCGACTATGTGATAACCAGGAATTTTTAGATTCTCGGAGTAAATTAAAATTGTATGTATATAACAATTTTAATGTATAAAATGTGAAAAAGTTATGTTTTAATACTGTCGAGAATACTGTGAAAATGTTCTAACAGTGTTAAAGAGTGTAAGTTCAGAGATGGAAAATCTTCCCTAATAGATCAGTTGAGACGACTCGAAAACGGAGACAAAAACCCTGGAGAGTGCCCCGAAGTACACTAAAAGATGAAATTTTACAGTAATGAATTCTAGTTAAACGGAAGCAAAATAAGGTAGATAGATTGCACTGAAGACGCCAGAAACTCGCCTAAGCAATTTCGGTAAATTTCCATTCAGTTTAACTTTCGATCAAACTTTGACCACGAATTAATTTATGAATTAATTAGATGATGTCATATGTGACATCATAATTATGATGTAATTAATGAGAAATAAAAGCTTGTTAGATAAGTTAGGTGCCATTAATAGCCAAGATTAAGGGATTCTTGGATCAATAGCCAAGATTAAGCCAAAATGGCTTGAAAAAAATTTAAGGAAAATGGGAAAATGAGGTTCAGCCAAGCAAGAAGAAAAATCAGCCAAAATTTTTATTTTTGACCCCAAAAAAGTTTGCAAATAAGTCCTTAAACAATTATCAAATTGTTGAAAAATTCTGCAAAAAGGTCTTCCACCATTTGCCTATAAATAGGCATGAAAATTCATTTGAAAATTAGAGAAAACTAGCTAAAGACTTGCTCTCCAAAATCGTGTATCGTTTTCCCATTTCTTGCCAAATTTGGACAAAATTTCCACACTAAACTAGCTTCCAATCCTAGTCCTAGTTGCAAGAATTCAAATTTATAAGGTAAGCCACTAGTTTGAAGCATTTTTCATTAGTTTTCTTTGCGAAAACTGTGGCTTGATTGGTGTGAAAAATGCTGAAAGTTTGATAATTTGTTTAGTGGATTATGTTGGTTTGGTAATGTAGCAATGAGAGCATGAATTAGAATCAAGAAACAAGCGAATTGATGCATGTTTCATACAAAAATCCGTGGGCAATAGACATGGGAAAATGGGAAATTTTTGTGATGGATTTGAGGAGGAAATGAGTAATAAAAACCATAGGAATAAAGAGAAAATTTTCCTAAGGTTTGAGCATGAAAACCGTGGCATAAGGCAAGGGTTAGAATGAAAATTTTCTTAGGTTTTGATGTTGATATCTGCATTAGAAACCTTAAAAATGAAATGTGACAATTGAGTTAAGTGGAACAAAATTTTGTGGTGTTGAATACCATGAAAATCGTGGCCATAATTAAGTAAAAAGTTGATAAATTTTATGTTGTAATTTGAATGATGTTAATGTAGAAAAATTTTATGTAAAGTTTGGTAACTTTGCATAAAATAGGCTTCTAGTATAGTACATGGTAAGTACCAAGGTTCTGAGGCATACCTAATGCTGAGGAAACATAAAAATATAAGAAACATAAAAATATAAGCGGAAATGCTGTTGAAATTTCTAAAAAAGCATAAGGGCATTTCATGAAACGAGGGGTAAAAATATAGGCTCGGAAATAAAACTGATACCCCTAGGTATGTTAGCACCGATAATGGAAAATGAAACCCAAAAAGGAATAGTATAACGACTCTTTAATGACTAAAATACCGAGAACGGGGAAAAATACACGTTAGGGGTAATTTAAGAAATGAGGAGGGAAAATTATGAATGAGATAGAAAACCCGAGCCCCTCGGAAACCAAGGCTCGGGAACAGAATAAAAAATGTTTTAGGAGTAGTGGAATACCCATTTGAGGCTCCGAAATGCTAGAAAAATGAAAAACGACCCTAAATGTCAGATGAATAGTATCTGAGGGTCGAGTGAGAAATAGTTATCAGTTTTGCAGCAAATAATGCTGTAAAAATATACTAAAGTCTAAGAAATATTATTTTATGATATTTGGGCTTAGAAAATCCTAGAAAAAAATGATAGAACGGAGTTGATACGGTCCCGAGACTCGTCAGGGGTAAAATGATCATTTTGACCAAAAATTTCTAAAAGGCTCATAAAGGACCGTGAAGGATCTAGAATACTTTAAATAAGATTTTAGAGGTCATAATTAAGATTTTAAAGTTAAAAATCAGAAAAATTATAAGCACACGGGCATGTATATTTAAACACGGGCGTGTACATTTAAACACGGGTATATACATTGAAACGCAGCCATGTAGTGCAAACCCGAGAGGTACACAAATTTGGACATAGGCGTGTTGCAAGCCGTGTACCACATAAAGAGGTGAAATGTATTGTAAAATTTATCACAAAATAAATATATTTAAAGTGATAATTTATGATAGGTATTAAGAGACAACATTTTGTCTGTAGGGACCCAAATTAGAGACAAAACTACAGAGGATTTTCGAAGGTGGACACTATCGCAGTTGTAGTAAGTTCAAACATTTTCATGTCTGCAACATGAAATACTATGATATTTAATTATGTACTAATTGTACATTAGATGTTAAGTCCTACGGACACTAGGGTGTAGCTAGACTAACACACCCCAAGAATGATAAATTGAGATGTGTATTGTAGGTACATTATGGAAAGAGTATGACTAAATTTAAGACACTCTCTTAAAAGAAAAAATGTGTAAGACCTACGGGTAACAAAGGTTCCTAACTTTGAGGTGATATTTAATGCTACTCGGTAGGAATTGTAATTGAAAGACGGTAATAAAACCATATTTGGCGTAGCGGCCTCTAATAATAAAGTGGTGGTTTAAAGGTCCTTCGGGGACACCAGAACCGCTTCAGGTGATGATGGACTAGGGAGGATTAACCATCAAGGTCGGTCCCAAGGCCCCTCACAGTCAGTGGGCACAAGAAAACGGTACAAGACCAAATGAGCTCAATACCAGAACATAAACAAAGATAATGACCAAAAATGTGATGAAAGCCATAATTGAGCACAATTGAGCATAACCGACACTAACGATAAGTGTAGTGGATTCGGTTAGAGTGATGTGAATAGTAATTGATTAAAGTCAAAGTTACTATTTATGATCAAAAGTCAAAGTTACTATTCATTATACAAAAGCCAAAATACTATTTATGATGAATAGTCTATTCATCCACTATTAGGAAATTTATTTTTGATGTTTTTGAATATGTATGATTCATAGTATGTATGTTTGAACTTACTGAGCTGTTAGCTCATCGGTTTGTTCATGTTACAGGTAAGAAACCTGTTCCGTAGACTACCTGGATGGCGGCAGGATACGCGGTGCCAATGGGATAGGGAATCCACTATGGATTTTGGTCCTGCTACCAGTCTTCCGCTGAGTGTCAAAAGAGTGAATTTAAGAGAATGTATTTTTGAAAACAAAGTTGAGATTATGTATTTTTGTAAATACTGTATTGTATTGCAAAAAGATAACTAAAAGTTTAGTTTTAAATTTAATATGGCTTTCATACTTAGCTTTCATGTGAGGAAAGTATTTTAAAATAAAAATATATATGGGTGAAAATTTTGGGCCCTGTAAAATGAGAGATTCAAAGTATAAGTGTTTTTAAATAACGACCCGACGAGGTGCACGAGCTGTCGCCATCGCCTACAGAGTCGGATCGGGACGGTTTCATGTGGCTGAGGTCGGGGGCATCACAGGTTGGTGTAAGAGTAGTTGACCGTATCTCTATTGGCACAAAGCGTAGCCTGCTCGTCAATCCAAGTAAGTTAGCTTTCTTTAACTTAGTTAACTTTTCGTTTATACGAGGTTATATATGTTGTAGGATATACGATGACTAGGCCACCATATGTGCGATCCCATCTGTATAGACTGAGAGGACCGATCCAGGTATGGACTAGGCCCATGATTAGGTTGTCCATGATCCAGCGAGCAGTACCTCGACCGTTGATGCCTGAGCTGCAAACGCCACAGGTTAGAGCACTGGCACCGATCCAAGCACTACCTCTTTAACCAGTAGTTAATCCACCAGTCAAAATAGACATTGTAGTTGTTGAAGGACGAGCCCATGTAGGAGCCAGAGTGTTGGTACGAGTTGTAAACGCATTTAGAGGCAGTCATCCACCCACCTTTGAGGGAGGTCAGCAGGGGATCTCTACCTGTGATTGGCTGCATGATGTGGAGATGATCATGTGCCAGTACGACATTGATGAGGACTGCTGGGTCCTGTTAGCAGTTGGCACTTTTCGTGAGAATGCATGGATGTACTGGGAGTATTGCGATCAGGAGATGCTATTAGGACTCGACTGGACTGAGTTCAGACACATTATGATTTAACAGTTCTCACCGAAGAGTCCAGCACCAGTTTCGGACCCTCTAAAGTGTAGGGTAGTGACACCGCCACCTGCTATGCTTGGATATACCGATGTTAGAGAGTCTATTCTCCAGGCAGAGAGATTACAGATGCTGCTAAGTGATACTATCTTTACTTATGCAGTATGGTTTGAGGAGAATGTTGTGAGGAGATATCCTATGTCCAACCTCACTGACGAGGATTTTTACGACATATTCTGGAAGGGGCTTACGATAGACTTATGTCAAAGGGTAACCCCTCTATATCCTACTACGTTACATGAGTTTATAGTTACGGTAGCTAAGGTAGAGGAAGAACTAATGATGGAGCGCATTGTGCGTAAGCGACGTGAGCTGTTATTGCAAGATGCCATGCTAGATCGTCTATATGGATCGAGACCTATGGCAAATGAACATGAGGCCGGCCCATCGAGGCAACGAGAGGGTACGAGTCCCACTGGAGGATCGACGCCATTTGAGGCCAGAAATGTTACAGATGAGGACAACATAGATCTAGAAGAAGTTCTGATAATTCTAGACCAACCTCAACCAAGGGACTAAATGGAATAACATATAAGATGTATAAATATATATATCTATATATATTTATGTATGACTGTATCGAAAGGCTGTTTTGAGAAAAAGCCTCGAGTTGATGTGTATATGAAAATTTTGAAATGAAATGACATGAAATTTTGATATGTTCAAAATGATGAGATGTCTGAAAATTATATGATCATCGAAACTATTTTTACTTATACTATAAAAATATGTTTGTTGAAAATCTAATGATTGATTTTCATGCAAATATAGGAAGTAGAAAAAGATGGTGAACCCGCGTAACCTACGAAATGTGAGAGGCATCCAGTCCTTTCCAAAAGAGTAGATGAATTACAAGCTATGTTAGAAGCTTAGATGAAAGAAAACGCTGAGCTAAGATAGAGACTAGAATAGATAGAACAAAGGCAAGGCCAAGATGAAGGCCAAACCTCTCAGATGGTTGCAACTGAAAAAGAAGTACCGCCAATGGTACCTGAAGTAGTAATAGAACCACAACCGCATCCCCGAGTTAACCAGGAACGACTATATGAACGGTTTTGATGGATGAAGGCACTGAAATTGGAGGGTTCCACAAACCCATTAGAAGCAGAAGAGTGGTCGTCTTCACTCCACATGATTCTAGAATTTATGAATCTGAATGACCAAGAAAGGATCATGTATGTATCTTTTGTGTAGAAGAAATATGTGAGATTTTGGTGGGATACTATCAAGCTAAGAAGAAACGTGGCTATGATGCCATGGGTGGACTTCTTAGAAGAATTTAATTAGAAATATTATGATCCTGTACTGCTGCGACTCCAACAGATAAAGTTTGCAGAGTTGAGACGGGGAAATATGACAGTGAGTGAGGTCTGTCAGAAGTTTGACCAGCTGTCCCGCTTATGTTTATTTTTTGTCCCTACTGAAAGGGAGAAAATTCAAAAGATGCTCAGGATGTTCAGACTCGACATCGCAGCTCTAGTAGATAATGGGTTAACACTACCCATTATTGTAGCAGACTGTGTAAGTCGATCCTTGAGAGTTGAGTATCATCTAGCTCGACAAAGGGGAGAGAAGGAGAAGATTTGGGATGCCAAGAAGAAGGAAAAATTCTTGGCCAAAGCAACACAAGCTGGATCCCAAGTTGGATAGGGAAGCAAACCAAATCAAAATACTAAGGCCAAACAATCAAGTACTTCTGGCCAACAGTCTCAAGGAAAGAGGAAGGGAAATAATTTTGGGAATAGGAATCAATAGTGGAAGCTGAATAATAATAGTTGTTGTTCGTGACTGCATTGTCTGTTGAAAAAGACATTCAGGCAGATGCAAACTCACACCAAATGCCTGTTTTCAATGTGGAAAGGAAGGCCATTTTTTAAAGAATTGTCTTGAGAATAGGCAAAATGTGCCTGAAACATTCCAGTTACAGTAGCAACATCCCTGAGCACACGCACTACAGGCAAAGATTGAAGGCCCTTCACATTCTAAGATGCAGGAAAGACCAAAATGCTTACCTCGTGCAGATGCTCATGTTATGGTCTACACCAAGGAGGATGCAGAAATAGGGACATCCAATGTAGTAACAGATCAGCTTTCTATTACTAATCATTTGGTATCTATTTTATTTGATTCTAGAGCTACGCATTCATTTATTTCATACGAGTTTTCGAACAAGATAGGATATCCAAAAGATAATATGGGTATGATGTTTAGAACGGCTCTACCCTCCGGAGAAATGTTGATGTCCAATTATTGGTTACCTCATATACCAATAGTTGTGGTAAATAGGGAGCTATATGCAGAATTGATCGTGATGGAGTTGGTAGATTACAATATTATACTAGGAATGGATTTCCTAGGAAAGTATCAAGCCACGATCGATTGCCAAAAGTAAAAGATAATGTTCCGACCCAATCAGGAAGACGGCTTTGAATATGTTAGTTCGTCATATAAATCAAGGAAGACGATGATTAATTCAATGGAAGCAAGAAGGCTAATGTCTAGCAGCTGTACTGGATACTTAGCATACTTAGTAAATGTGACGGAGGAATAGAAGCTTCAGCCTAAAGATTGTTCCTATTGTGAACGAGTTCCTCAATGTCTTCCCAGAATAATTACCCAAACTGCCGCCAGAATGAGAGAACTCTTTTGAGATCGAATTGATGCCAGGAACTACACCTATTTCAAAGGCGCTGTACCAAATGGCATCGACGAAGTTAAAGGAGCTACAAGAATAATTGAAAGAGCTTCTTGACAAGGGATTCATATGTTTGAGCTATTCCTCATGGGGTGCTCTGGTATTGTTTGTCAAGAAGAAAGATGTTATGTTTCATATGTGCATCGACTACCGAGAGTTGAACAAGATCACTGTCAAGAATAGGTATCCGTTACCGAGAATTGACGACTTGTTCGATCAGCTCATGGGTGTAGTTGTATTTTCCAAGATCGATCTGCGATCAGGATATCATCAGCTACGAATCAAGGGGAGCGATATTCCAAAGACCGCATTTAGGACCCGTTACAATCATTACAAATTTTTGGTGATGCTGTTTGGGTTAACAAATGTGCCAACTGTATTTATGGACCTAATGAATCGAGTCTTCAAGGAATACCTAGATGAGTTTTTCATTGTGTTTATCGATAACACACTTATATATTCAAAGACTCATGAAGAGCATGAAGAACATCTGAGGATAGTTCTGCAGATGATAAGGAAGCACCAACTCTATGCAAAATTCTCTAAGTGTGAATTTTGGCTAGATATAGTACATTTCCTCAGACACATGATTTCTAAGGAAGGAATCACTGTGGATCCTACTAAAGTGGAGGTGATTAATGAATAGCCTCTACCTAAGAATGTGATAGAAATGCGGAGTTTCTTTGGCCTAGTTGGCTATTATAGAAGATTTGTAGAGGGATTTGTACGACTCGTTGCACCTCTCACAGCCCTTGCATGTAAAGAGAGGAGGTACGAGTAGACTGAAGAGTGCAAAAAGAGCTTTCGAGAGTTGAAAAAGTGATTAACGAGCGCGTCGATCCTTACACTTCCTACTAAAGGGGAGATGTTCATGATTTACAGTGACGTGTCAAAGATGGGATTAGGAACTGTCCTGATGCAAGGTGACAAAGTGATAGCATATGCCTCGCGTCAATTAAAGGATCACGAGAAAAATTATCCCACACATGATTTAGAACTTACCATAGTAGTGTTCGCTTTGAAGATTTGGTGACACTATTTATATGGGGCTTAGTGTCAGATTTATATTGACCATCAGAGTCTAAAATATTTCTTCACATAGAAGGAGTTGAATATGCAGTAGATGTGATGCCCCCTACCTCGGCCACTCGAACCCGTCGAGATCCGACTTCATAGCAGATCGAGACTGTCCATGCACCTCATCGAGTCATCATTTAAAAACACTTTTACTTTGAATCTCTCATTTTTAGGGCCCAAAATTTTTGCCTACATTTTTTTTCTTTTCAAAATACTTTTCTTGCATAATAGTATTATATGAAAGATATATAAAGTTTAGAACTATACGTAGTTGTCTTTTCACAAAACAACACAATTTACAAAAATACACTATCTATACTTTGTTTTTCAAAAATACATTCTCTTCAATTCACTATTTTAATGCTCAGCGAAAGACTGGTAGCAAGACTAAAATCCATAGTGGATTCCCTATCCCATTGGCACCATGTATCTTACCGCCATCCAAGTAGTCTATTGAACAGGTTTATTACCTACAACATGAACAAGCCGGTCAGCTAACGAGCTCAGTAAGCTCAAAATACATACTATGAATCATATAGATTCAAAAATATCAAAAATACAATTTTCTATGAATAGTATTATTCATTCATAAATAATACTATTCATCATAAATAGTAACTTTAACTTTTGATCAATGAATAGTAACATTGACTCTAATCAGTTACTATTTATGTCACCCTAACCGAGTCCACTATACTTAGTGTTAGCGTCGGTTATGCTCAATTATGCTTAATTATGGCTTTCATGTCATTTTTGGCTATTATCAGTATTTACATTCTGGTTTTGAGCTCACAGTGACTGCACCGATATTTGCGCGCTGACTGTAAGGGCCTTGGGATCGACCCTGAGGCTCTTTCCTCTCCAGTCTATCATCGCCCAAAGCGGTCACTGTGTCCTCGAAGGACTTATATTGTGATAATCGAGAAATCTATACTCTCGAAAAAATTTTGTACAATATATGTAAATAAATGTACATTTATAGTGATATAGATTACAGAATATAGAGCAGAGGAAAATTTTGATTAATTGAGTTTTAATCAAAATTTTATGATGAATTAATGAATATATTTTAAAAGTTAAATATTAATTCAATTTATGATGTTTTAAAATTTATAGAAAGGTATGTGGAAAGCACATATTAAGAGATCAATGGCACACAAGTGAGCCACATTGATCAATGGACAAAAGATAAGCCAAACAAGGCCTTACCTTTTCAAAAAAAAAAAAAAGAAAGTAAGGAAGAGAGTGAGAGGCACGTGAGGTAGGGGGGATTAATTCCCTTAGCTGCTGATGCAGCCGGTAAAAAGAGAAAGAAAGAAATAAAGGAAAAGAAAGAAAGAGAAAAGAAAGAAAGAAAGAAAGGGAAGGAGAGAAAGTGGCCGAGAAAGAGAGAGAAAAGAAAGAGAAATCCATTCAAGTTCGGATTCTAGTTCAAGCAGTAGATCAATCGAGATTCGGTCATAAATCAGCAGCAAGAAAAGCTCACGATTAAAGTAAGGTAAACCCTAGTTCTCACGTTTTTCTTTGGGAAAAAAAAAATTTGGGGTTTTGAAAAAAAATAGAGAATGTGAGTGAATCACGTTTAGGTTTTCGGTTAAAATCGAAATGTGATTCGAGTCTAGATGTTTTCAAACACGAATCCATGAACAGATGGTTTAGAAAACCAAGTTTAGTGAATATTCTTCACAAAATGCAGATTTTTCAAAAGATAAGTCAAGAGAGGTTCATAAGCAAAATGTGGAATTTTTGCTTATGAAATCATGGATTTGTGATAGTAGGAATATAGTAGATACCTTAAAACGATCTTATGAAGATCGATTTCAAGTGTAAGAAGTAGAACAAAGGCCATAAAAGCCTTAGCAAAGCAGAACAGAGCAGTTTGGACCCAGAATCTTGATTCTGGTATGAACACGGGCGTGTACAAGGGTGTGTTCAGAACACGGCCCCGAACATGCCCATACGCATGACCGTGTTGCAAAAAAAATCAGACCCGAGAGGTACACGGCCAAGAACACGACCGTGTATCGGGCCGTGTCAAGGGGCACACGGTCAAAGAGAAGCATGTAAGTAACCGTGTAAGAGGACAGAGGAGTACACGGCCAGTAACACGGCCGTGTACCCACCCGTGTAAGCATACACGGGTATGTTCCAGAAATTACACGGCCAAGCTTAAAAGTTCAGAAGGTACACGGGCAGAGACACGCCCGTGTAGGAGGGCGTGTTCGAGGCCAGAGAGTAAAAAAAAAAAAAAAAGGTCTGGAAAGGAAAATTTACATGTTTTGCCATATTTTCAGTATAAGATAAATATGGTAAATAATTAGTGATTTTTCCATTTATAGGAGTTCAAGCCAGAGACCCCAAATCAGCAGTCCCAGAGCAGCAGAGGCTCACACTAGAGGATTATCTGTAAGTTCAAGCATTGTCCTGACTGCAACGTGGACAAGCTTGTTATTTCATGATGTTATGAATGTTGCATGACGTGTATGTTAGACATTGATTGTCAGCATCACGATGTTTATGTCAGTTCATGTCAGTCACATGTCAACACAGGTCAGTTCATGTCATGCATATAGAGTTGCATGTTTCAGTACACAGACCAGACAGTACCAGAACAAGAAAACAGTTAGGTGCACAAGGCACCCAAGTGTGTTAATTAATTCACACCCCAGTAATTTGATTAACAGGTTCCGACTGTGGGGGCAATCAGTATGCTACCCAGTTGGAACACCAGCAAGATGGTAATTAACCAGTTATTGGCGTATCGGCCTCTCGACCCACGGGGAGGTTATCATGTTTAGCATCAGTTAAGACTGAGGAGGTCAGCACTAAAGTACCGCTCTCGGTTGCGCTAACATGTTGGTACGACCAATCAGGGGCCCAAAACCATAACTAAATAACAGATTAAAGTCCTAAGACTAAACCTTCAGCCAGTACATCATGTTTACAGAGTCCAGTCATGCATGAGCACAGCAGTACAGCATGAGCACAGCAGTACAGCATATTAGTTTCATGTTTTTATGTTTGAACTTACTGAGCCCATAGCTCCTTAGTTTGTTCACATGTTGCAGGTAAGAGACCTGTTCACCAGTAGTATTGGTGGACGACGAACATGGTAGATGCATGCCGGGCAGGATTGGGCGAGGGATTTGGTCACCGATAGTCTTCCGCTGTACAGATTTTGGCTATTTAAACCATGTAATTTTCAAAGAGACAAGTTTTCAAGTCAAAAGCATGTGATAGGGGGATCATGATCATGCATGTTATTTTGTTAACATGATTTCCTTGTCACATTCTCAAACAGTTTATGAGTTTATGATTTAAAGAAAAAACAAAATTTATTCCGCAAAATTAGCAGTAGTTACAGTTCAGCATGATTGCCGGCGACCCTAGAGGCCTGCCGACTATTGCGGTTGACTACAAAGTTGACTGTAATAGCACGGTAGAGCCTCTACAGCAGGGCAGGCCGCCACAGTTAGTATCAAAGTAGTTCGATAGGTCTAGTTTAGAATACTTACTGTAGCACAGTGGGTATTATTAGAAAAGTTGGTTGACCATATCTCGCCTAACTCCTTGCATGTCCTGTTCGCCGATCCAAGTAAGTTCAGTTTATGTTAAGATCAGCAGCTAGTTATGCATGAAAGTAAAGGTCTGTAGAGACCTATACTTTGTAGTAAGTACATGGTAATATGTAAATGCAAGAAATCATGTGGATCCTTTTTATACAGGATCTAACACAAGTTCATCGTGTGATTATAGGAGATACAGTAGCACGATGGAAAATCAGGGCCAAGGCCAAGGCCAAAGAAGGAGGGGACGCCCATCTCTAACTCAACGGCTAGAAGAGATGCAAGCTCTTCTAGAAAATCAAATGAAGAAAACGCAGAGTTGAGACAGAGGCTAGAACAGTTAGAACAGGGGCAGGGATCAGTAGGGACTCCTGCACAACCAGTAGCAGAAGCAGAACAGGTAGTGCCACCAGTGGCACCAGAAGTGGTTCAGCAACCACCGGTTAGGGTAAACCCAGAGCCATTATATGAGAGATTTCGAAAGATGAGGCCTCCGGAATTTGAGGGTTCAACAAATCCTCTAGAGGCAGAAGATTGGCTTTCTTCCATACAGATGATAATGGAGTTTATGAGACTCACAGACGAAGAAAAAGTCATGTGCGCATCCTTTGTTCTAAGGAAGGATGCAAGATTTTGGTGGGACACAGTCCGCATGAGGAGGGACGTGACCACAATGTCATGGGCAGAGTTTCTGGAGGAGTTCAACCAGAAATATTATGATCCTGCATCACTCCGACCCCAGCAGAAAGAATTTGCAGAGTTACAGTAGGGGGACATGTCAGTCAGTGAAGTTTGCAGGAAATTTGATCAGCTCTCCCGCTTATGTCCGTATATGGAGCCTACGGAGAGGGAGAAGATACAGAAGATGATGGGCATGTTCAGGCCTGAGATCTCTACCCTGATTGATGTTGGCCCATTTCCGCAAGTTTCAGTAGCCAACTATGTTAGTCGTGCTTTGAGGGCAGAGTACCATCTAGCCTGACAAAAAGAAGCGAGAGAAAAAGTCTGGGAGGCCAGGAAGCAAGAAAAGATCTTGGCTAAGGCCTCTCAACCTGGACAGCACAGCAAGGGCAGTCAGGGTACAAGACTAGAGCAGTCCAGTCATCCAGGCCCTCAGTCCCAACAGAAAAGAAAGGGGAATTTCCAGGGAGCTCAGAGTCAGGATAACAGAAGTCAGTCAAGGAGGACTCACACCACTACAGTTCCAGGTAACCCCACTTGTCCAAATTGGGGGAGGAAACATATGGGTCAGTGCAAAGCTGGCACGACTGCATGTTTTCAGTGTGGAAGAGAGGGCCACTTCATCAAGAATTGCCCCATGAATCGCCAGTCAGTATCAGCATCAGGAGCAAACTCTTCACGCCTACAGCAGTCCCAAGTACATGCACTCAAACTGAGCTATGAAAGCCCAATAGAAGTACCTCCAGCAGTGCAAGACAGAGCTCCTCAGGCAGATGCTAGGATGATGGCCTACACCAGAGAGGAAGCAGAAGCAGGGACGTCCAACATGGTGACAGGTCAGATTTCTGTCGCTAACCACTTGGCATCTATTTTATTTGACTCTGGGGCCACCCATTCTTTCATATCATGTGCATTTGCTGATAAGTTAGAATACCCTAGAGATCACATGAGAAGGACTTTTAGAACTGCTCTCCCATCAGGAGAAATCATGATGTCAGAGTACTGGTTAACTTATGTACCAGTAATCGTGGCAGATAGAGAGCTGTATACAGAGTTGATCATGATGAAGATCGTAGACTATGATGTAATCTTGGGAATGGATTTCCTAGGAAAATATCAAGTTACGATAGATTGCAGAAACAGAAGAATAGTATTCAAGCCAGAAGATGAAGAAAGTTTCAAGTATGTCGATTCTTCGAGAAGATGCAGTAAAATGATGATCAGTTCAATGAAAGCTAAGAAGCTAATAGCCAGTGGTTGTACTGGATATCTAGCTTATGTGACAGATACAGCAGAAGAGAAGAAGTTACAACCAGAAGAGGTTCCAGTTGTCAGAGAATTTCTCAAGATCTTTCCCAAGGAACTACTAGGATTACCTCTAGAACGGGAGATCTCGTTTGAGATAGAGCTCCTACCTGGAACAGCACCGATCTCCAAGACGTCATACCGCATGGCACCAGTGGAGTTGAAGGAGTTACAAGTACAGTTGAAGGATCTACTTGACAAGGGATTCATCAGACCGAGCTAGACCCCATGGGGAGCTCCCGTACTGTTTGTCAAGAAGAAAGACGGGACGTTCCGCATGTGCATAGATTACAGAGAATTGAACAAGGTCACAGTCAAGAATAGGTACCCATTACCTAGGATTGATGACCTGTTCGATCAGCTCAAGGGTGCAGCAGTATTCTCAAAGATTGATTTGAGATCAGGATATCATCAGCTGAGAATCAAGGAAGATGACGCTTCCAAGACAGCTTTCAGAACCCGTTATGGGCATTATGAGTTCCTAGTAATGCCGTTTGGGTTAACGAGCGTGCCAGCCGCTTTCATGGACCTGATGAACAGAGTCTTCAAGGAGTATCTAGACAATTTTATCATTGTGTTCATCGATGACATCCTTGTATATTCAAAGACTCACTCAGAGCATGAAGAATAGTTGAGAGTTGTTTTTCAGAAGCTAAGAGAGCATCAACTCTATGCCAAATTCTCAAAATGTGAGTTCTGGCTAGACAGAGTGCATTTCCTTGGTCATGTAGTGTCCAAGGAGGGAATTGCAGTAGATCCAGTAAAGGTGGAAGCAATCAACCAATGGCCTGCACCTAAGAGCGTGACAGAGATACGCAGTTTCTTAGGGTTAGCTGGTTATTACAGAAGGTTCGTGGAGGGATTTGTAAGACTGGCAGCACCTCTCACCACCCTCACACGCAAGAAAAAGAAGTACATATGGACAGATGAGTGTGAAAGAAGCTTCCAAGAGCTGAAGAGACGGCTGACAAGCGCACCGATCCTCACACTCCCTACTGAAGGGGAGAAGTATGAGATCTATAGTGATGCTTCTAAAGTGGGTTTGGGAGCAGTATTGATGCAAGAAGGTAGAGTGATTGCCTACGCTTCACGTCAACTGAAAGAGCACGAGAAGAACTATCCCACCCACGATCTAGAACTTACTGCAGTAGTGTTCGCACTCAAGATTTGGCGACACTATCTGTATGGAGCACAGTGTTAGATTTATACAGATCATCAGAGCCTAAAATACTTCTTCACACAGAAGGAGTTGAACATGAGGCAAAGAAGATGGTTGGAGTTGGTGAAGGATTATGACTGTGAGATCCTCTATCACCCAGGAAAAGCCAACCAAGTAGCAGACGCTTTGAGCAGAAAAGTTACAGCTCCACAGCAGTTGCCTATTGACAGGTTATCAAGACCATTGTAGCAAGAGATCCATTCGCTCGAGTTGGAGCTGATATCAGGAAAATTATCAGCACTGCAGTTGAAGTCATCATTATTTGATGATATCAAGGAAGCTCAGAAGCAAGATTCAAGTCTGACAGACTCCCAAGAAGAGATGTCCACAGATGGCTTAATCAGGTATCAGGGGAGAATTCATGTGCCAGCAGATGAAGAACTACGAAGGCGAATCATGTCAGAAGCTCATAAGACGCCATACTCAGTCCATCCTGGAGCCACCAAGATGTACCAAGATTTAAAGCTGCAGTTTTGGTGGAAAGGGATGAAAGGAGACATTGCAAGATTTGTGAGTAAGTGCCTTACTTGTCAGAGAGTAAAGGCTGAGCATCAGCATCCTGGAGGGAAGTTAGAACCTCTGGAGATTCCAGAATGGAAATGGGAGAACGTCACCATGGATTTTGTGGTAGGGTTACCCAAAACTAGAGGAGGACATGATGCCATCTGGGTAATCGTGGACAGATTGAAAAAGACAGCCAGATTCATACCAATAAAGATCACTTACTCATTGGAGAAGCTGGCACAGCTGTATGTAGATCAGGTTGTCAGGTTACATGGAGTTCCAAAGTCCATAATATCTGACAGAGATGTACGATTCACCTCCAACTTTTGGGAGTGTGTGCAAAGAGCCATAGGCATAGAACTGAGGTTCAATACAGCCTTCCATCCTCAGACAGATGGACAATCAGAACAGACTATCCAGACCTTGGAGGATATGCTCTGGGCATGTGTCATGGATTTTCCAGGAGCTTGGAATGAGAAGTTACCACTAGTGGAATTCTCATACAACAACAGTTACCAAGCTTCCATCAAAATGGCACCTTATGAGGCTCTTTATGGAAGAAAGTGCAGATCACCCATCCACTGGTATGATCTGAAGGGAAAACAACTACATAAGACAGATTTCATGCAGGAAACTTGTGATGCAGTTGCCAAGATCCAGCAGAGAATGAAGAGTGCTCAGAACAGACAGAAGAGTTATGCAGACAGAAGACGGAGATCCCTAGAATTCAAGGAAGGGGACTTCATTTTTCTGAAAGTGTTACCCATGAAGGGGATCATGCGTTTTGGTAAGAAGGGAAAGCTGAGTTCAAGGTACATTGGACCTTATGAGATTATCAAACGCATTAGGAAGGTTGCCTACAAGTTGGCATTACCTCCTGAGCTATCAGCAGTACACAATGTGTTCCATGTCTCCATGCTCAAAAAGTACATGTCAGATCCATCTCATGTGCTACAGCATGAACCAGTCCAAGTCCAAGAGGATCTGGCCTATGAAGAACAGCCAGTTCAGGTACTGGCTAGAGAAGAAAAGGAGCTGAGAAACAAGACCATCCCACTAGTTAAAGTATTGTGGAGAAATCACAATGTGGAGGAGGCTACGTGGGAGAGAGAAGATGAGATGAGACGTTCATACCCTCACTTGTTCTAAATTTTCGAGGACGAAAATCTTATAAGGAGGGGTGAATGTGATAACCGAGAAATTTATACTCTCGGAAAAATTTTGTACAATATATGTAAATAAATGTACATTTATAGTGATACAGATTACAGAATACAGAGCAGAGGAAAATTTTGATTAATTGAGTTTTAATCAAAATTTTATGATGAATTAATGAATATATTTTAAAAGTTAAACATTAATTCAATTTATGATGTTTTAAAATTTATAGAAAGGTATGTGGAAAGCACATATTAAGAGATCAATGGCACACAAGTGAGCCACATTGATCAATGGACAAAAGATAAGCCAAACAAGGCCTTACCTTTTCAAAAAAAAAAAAAAAGAAAGTAAGGAAGAGAGTGAGAGGCACGTGAGGTAGGGGGAATTAATTCCCTTAGCTGCTGATGCAGCCGGTAGAAAGAGAAAGAAAGAAAGAAAGGAAAAGAAAGAAAGAGAAAAGAAAGAAAGAAAGAAAGGGAAGGAGAGAAAGTGGCCGAGAAAGAGAGAGAAAAGAAAGAGAAATCCATTCAAGTTCAGATTCTAGTTCAAGCAGCAGATCAATCGAGATTCGGTCACAAATCAGCAGCAAGAAAAGCTCACTATTAAAGCAAGGTAAACCCTAGTTCTCACGTTTTTCTTTGGGGGAAAAAAATCTGGGGTTTTGAGAGAAAACAGAGAATGTGAGTGAATCACGTTTAGGTTTTCGGTTAAAATCGAAATGTGATTCGAGTCTAGATGTTTTCAAACACGAATCCATGAACAGATGGTTTAGAAAACCAAGTTTAGTGAATATTCTTCACAAAATGCAGATTTTTCAAAAGATAAGTCAAGAGAGGTTTATAAGCAAAATGTGCAATTTTTGCTTATGAAATCATGGATTTGTGATAGTAGGAATATAGTAGATACCTTGAAACGATCTTATGAAGATCGATTTCAAGTGTAAGAAGTAGAACAAAGGCCATAAAAGCCTTAGCAAAGCAGAGCAGAGCAGTTCGGACCCAGAATCTTGATTCTGGTATGAACACGGGCGTGTACAAGGGCGTGTTCAGAACACGGCCCCGAACATGCCCATACGCACGACCGTGTTGCAAAAAAAATCAGACCCGAGAGGTACACGGCCATGTATCGGGCCGTGTCAAGGGGCACACGGTCAAAGAGAGGCGTGTAAGTAACCGTGTAAGAGGACAGAGGAGTACACGGCCGTGTACCCACCTGTGTAAGCATACACGGGCATGTTCTAGAAATTACACGGCCAGGCTTAAAAGTTTAGAAGGTACACGGGCAGAGACACGCCCGTGTAGGATGGCGTGTTCGAGGCCAGAGAGTAAAAAAAAAAAAAAGGGTCTGGAAAGGAAAATTTACATGTTTTGCCATATTTTCAGTATAAGATAAATATGATAAATAATCAGTGATTTTTCCATTTATAGGAGTTCAAGCCAGAGACCCCAAATCAGCAGTCCTAGAGCAGCAGAGGCTCACATTAGAGGATTATCTGTAAGTTCAAGCATTGTCCTGACTGCAACGTGGACAAGCTTGTTATTTCATGATGTTATGACTGTTGCATGACGTGTATGTTAGACATTGATTGTCTGCATCACGAAGTTTATGTCAGTTCATGTCAGTCACATGTCAGCACAGGTCAGTTCATGTCATGCATATAGATTTGCATGTTTCAGTACACATACCAGACAGTACCAGAACAAGAAAACAGTTAGGTGCACAAGGCACCCAAGTGTGTTAATTAATTCACACCCCAGTAATTTGATTAACAGGTTCCGACTGTGGGGGCAATCAGTATGCTATCCAGTTGGAACACCAGCAAGATGGTAATTAACCAGTTATTGGCGTATCGGCCTCTCGACCCACGGGGAGGTTATCATGTTTAGCATCAGTTAAGACTGAGGAGGTCAGCACTAAAGTACCGCTCTCGGTTGCGCTAACATATCAATACGACTAATCAGGGGCCCAAAACCAGAACTAAATAACAGATTAATGTCCTAAGACTAAACCTTCAGCCAGTACAACATGTTTACAGAGTCCAGTCATGCATGAGCACAGCAGTACAGCACGAGCACAGCAGTACAACATATTAGTTTCATGTTTTTATATTTGAACTTACTGAGCCCATAGCTCCTTAGTTTGTTCACATGTTGCAGGTAAGAGACCTGTTCACCAGTAGTATTAGTGGATGACGAACAGGGTAGACGCATGCCGGGTAGGATTGGGCGAGGGATTTGGTCACCGATAGTCTTCCCCTGTACAGATTTTGGCTATTTAAACCATGTAATTTTCAAGTCAAGAGCATGTGATAGGGGGATCATGATCATGCATGTTATTTTGTTAACATGATTTCCTTGTCACATTCTCAAACAGTTTATGAGTTTATGATTTAAAGAAAAAACAAAATTTATTCCGTAAAATTAGCAGTAGTTACAGTTCAGCATGATTGCCGGCGACCCTAGAGGCCTACCGACTATTGCGGTTGACTACAAAGTTGACTGTAATAGCACGGTAGAGCCTCTACAGCAGGGCGGGCCACCACATATATACCTCTACCACATTGTTAGAAGGGTAGTACGCCAAAGGTGGTTTCATTACCATCTATCAATTATATTTCCTACCGAGTCGCATTATACATCACCTCAAAGTCAGGAACAGTTGTTGCCCGTAGGTCATACACATTCTTTCTATTAAGGGTGTGTCTTAAATTTAGTCACATTCCTTCTATAGTGTACCTATAGTACACCTCTCAATTTATCATTTCTCGGGATGGGTTAGTCTAACTACACCCTAGTTCCCGTAGGACTTAATAGCTAATGTACAATTTGTACATATTTAAATATTACAAATTTTCATGTTGTAGATATGAAAATACTTGGACTTACCACAACTGCGACAATGTCCACCCTAGGAAATCCTCCACAGTTTTGTCTCTAATTTGGGTCCCTATAGACAGAGTATTATCTATTAATACCCATCATCAATTATCATTATGGATATATTCATTTTGTTATAAATTTTACAACACATTTCAACTCTTTATGTGGTACAAAGCCTGCAACACGCTTGTGTCCAAGCCGATGTACTTCTCGGGTTTATATTACACGGCCGTGTTCTAGAGTACACACCTGTGTACTTTATTATTTAAAGATTTTTAACTTTAAAATCTTAATTATGGCCTCTAAAGTCCTATTTAAGGCATTCTAGATCCCTAACGGTCCTTTCTGAGCCTTTCAGAAATTTTTGGTCAAAATGACCATTTTGGCCCTGACGGGTCTCCGGACTGTAGCAATTCCGTTTTATTATTTTTTCGGATTTTCCAAGCCCTAATATCATAAAATAATATTTCTTAGGCTTTGGTATATTTTTACAGTATTATTTGCTGCAAAATCGATAACTATTTCTCATCCGACCCTCGATTACTATTCATCCAACACCTAGGGTCGTTTCTCGTTTTTCTAGTGTTTCGGAGCCTTAAATGGGTATTTCACTACTTTTTAAACATTTCTAATCCCGTTCCCGAGCCTTGGTTCCCGAGGGGCTCAGTTTTTCTATCCCGTTCATAATTCTCCCCCTCGTTTCCTAAAATACCCCTAACATGTATATTTCCCCGTTCTCGGTATTTTAGACACTGGAGGGTCGTTGTACTATTCCTATTTGGGTTCCATTTTTTGTTATCAGTTCCAACATACCTAGGGGTCTCGGTTTAATTTCCAAGCCTATATTTTACCCCTCGTTTCCCAAAATGCCCTTATGCCATTTTAGAAATTTTGGCAGCATTTCTGCTTGTATTTTTAGGTTTTCCCAGCGTTAAGTAGGCCTCATAACCTTAGTACCTACCACATACTATACTACAGGCCTATTTTATACAAAATTATCAAAATTTCCATAAAAATTTTTCCACATTAACCACTATTCAAATTACAACATAAAATTCATCAATTTCCTCATCATAACCCATGGTTTTCATTTGGTATTCAACACCAAACATTTTTATCACAAGTCTCAATTAACACATTTCAATCTTAGGTTTTCTAATGCATAATTCAACATCATAACCTAAGAAAATTTTCATTCAAACCTAGCCTTACATGCCACGGTTTTCATGCTTTATAACATAGGAAAATTTTTCCTCATTCCTAGAGTTCTTATTACACATTCCTCATCAAATTTATCACAAAAATTTTTCATAATCCCATGCTCATAAGCCACGAATTTTGCCAAAGAAACATGTACAATTTTGCTTGTTTCATGATTCTAAAACATGCTTAAATCAAAACAACACCAAACCAACATAACCACTAAAACAAATTATCAAATTTTCCACATCATTTCCACCCTACAAAGCCACAGGTTTCATGAAGAAACATGCACAATTTTTGCTTGTTTCAAATTTCCAAATCAAGTTTTGATTAACATAACACCAAATCAACATAAAAACCAAAACCAAGCATCAAATTTTTCATCATTTTCCTACACCATTAAGCCAAGGACTTTAGAAGAAAACTTAATGAGAAATGCTTCAAACTAGTGGCTCACCTTGTCAATTGGTCTTGTTGATCATTGGTATGAGTTTGGAGGCTAATTTGGTGTGAAATTTTTGACAAATTTTGGCTTGGAAATGAAGAAGAGTGCATGGTTTTTGGGAGAGCAAGAGTTTGGATAGTTTTTCCAATTTTTCCACTTGAATTCTCACCACCTATTTTCCATCTCTGAACTCACACTCTTTAATACTGTTAGAACATTTTCACAATATTTTCAACAGTATTAAAATATAACTTTTTCACATTTTATATGATAAAATTGTTATATACATACAATTTTAGTTCACTCCCAGACTCTAAAAATTCTCGATTATCACATTCACCGCTCTTTATAAAATTTTCTTCCTCAAAAATTTAGAACAAGTGGGGGTACAGTTTCCTAATTTCATCCTCGCGTTCTCATGTAGCCTCTTCAATGTTGTGATTTTTTCATAGCACTTTGACTAATGGGATCGTGTTGTTCCGTAAGACTTTGTCTTCTCATGCCAGAATTTGAATAGGCTTTTCTTCATATGTCAGATCTTCCTGAATCTAGGTCGGTTCATGTTTCAGTACATGGGACGGATCTGAGATATACTTCCGCAACATCGACACGTGAAATACATTATGCACTGCCAACATCTCTGGAGGAATGCCAACTTATAGGCAACTTTCCCAATGCGTTTGATGATCTCAAAAGGTCCAATATATCTTAGACTTAATTTCCCTCTATTACGAAAACACACTATTCTTTTCATCGGTAAAACTCTCAAAAATACGAAATCCCCTTTGTTAAACTCCAGGGATCTTCGTCTTTTGTCTGTATAGCTGTTTTGTCAGCTTTGTGCAATCTTCATTCGTCGCTATATCTTTGCAACTGCATCAGCTGTTTCTTGCACAAAATCTGTCTTGTGCAGCTGCTTTTCTTGTAGATCATACCAGTGGATAGGTGATCTACACTTCCTTCCATATAAAGCTTCATAGGGTGCCATTCCTATGGAAGCTTGGTAGCCGTTATTGTACGAAAACTCTACCAATAGAAGTTTCTCATTCCAGCTTCCTGAGAAATCTATTGTACATGCACGAAGCATGTCTTCTAGTGTTTGGATTGTCTGCTCAGATTGCCCATCTGTCTGTGGATGATGCTGTGCTCATACATACTTCCGTTCCCATGGCTTCTTGCATGCACTTCAAAAAATTTGAAGTGAATCATGCATCACGATCTGATATAATGGACTTAGGAACTCCATGTAACCTAACGATGTAGTTAACATAAAGATTTTCTAGCTTTTCCAGTGAAAAGGTCATTTTCACTGCTATAAACCTTGCTGTCTTTGTCAATCTATCGACAATAACCTAAATGGCATCATAGCCTTCTCAGGTTTTTGGTAGTCCTACCACAAAGCCCATTGTAATATGTTCCCACTTCCATTCGGGAATTTCTAACGGTTCTAATTTTTTGCTTGGATGCCGGTGTTCAACTTTAATGTTTTAGCATGTCATGCATCTACTCACAAATTCTGCAATGTCCTTCTTCATCCCTTTCCACCAGAATTGTATTTTTAAATCTTGGTACATCTTGCTGGCTCTAGGATGCACTGAATATGGCGTTTCATAGGCTTATGCCATAATCTGCCTTCTTAATCCTTCATCATTGGGAACATGAATTCTTCCCCGATATAGGATTAATCCCTCTTTACATACTCCTTCTTAAGGACTTGCTAGATTTGGATCTCCCTTTTGAGCCTCTCTAATGTCCTCATATAATGATGATTCCAATTGAAGTGCAGCCAATCTTCCAGATATCAGCTCTATCTTTAACGTGTTGATCTCCTACTGCAATGGTCTTGGAAATTTTCCAATCAGTAACTACTGCAAAATAGCAAATTTTCTACTTAACGCATCTGCAACACAATTAGCTTTTCTGGGATGGTAGAGGATCTCACAATCATAATCCTTTACCAGCTCCAATCATCTCCTCTACCACATATTCAACTCCTTCTGCATGAAGAAGTACTTTAAACTCTGGTGGTCAATATAAATCTGACACTTTGCCCCATATAAATAGTGTCACCAAATTTTCAATGTGAACACTACTGCGGCAAGTTCCAGATCATGCATGGGATAATTTCACTCATGGTCCTTTAATTGAAGTGAGACATTATCGCCTTGCATCAGGACAGCTCCCAATCCCATCTTTGACACATCGTTGTAAATCACGAACATCTCCCCTTTTATAGGAAGTGTAAGGATTGGTCTGCTTGTTAATCACTTCTTTAACTCTCGGAATCTCCTTTCGCACTCTTCAGTCCACTCGTACTTCCTTTCTTTGCTTGTCAAAGCTGTGAGAGGTGCAGTGAGTCATGCAAATCCCTCTACAAATCTTTTTTAATAGCTAGCTAAACCTAAGAAACTTCTATTTCAATCACGTTCTTAGGTGCGGGCCATTCATTGATCGCCTCTACTTTAGCAGGATCTATGGTGATTCCTTCCTTAGATACCACATGTTTTGAGAAAATATACTCTATCTAGCCAAAATTCACACTTGGAGAATTTTGCATAGAGTAGGTGCTTCCTTATTGTCTGAAGAACGATCCACAGGTGTTCTTCATGCTCCTTACAAGTCTTTGAATATATAAATATGTCATCGATAAACATAATGACAAACTTATCTAGAAATTTTGTGAAGACTCGGTTCATTAGGTACATGAACGCGGCTGGCGCATTTGTTAACCCAAACGGCATCATAAGAAATTCATAATGACCGTAATGGGTTCTAAATGCGGTCTTCGAAATGTCACTCTCCTTGATCCGTAGCTGATGATATCCTGACCGCAGATCGATCTTGAAGAATACTGCTATGCCTTTGAGTTGATCAAACAAGTCGTCAATTCTAGGTAACAGATACCTATTCTTGATAGTGACCTTGTTCAACTCCCGGTAGTCGATGCACATACGAAACGTACCATCTTCTTCTTGACAATCAACACAGGAGTACCCCATGGAGAATAACTCGGATGGATGAATCCTTTGCCAAGAAGTTCTTTCAATTGCTCTTGCAGCTCTTTTAACTCCATCAGTGCCATCTGGTATGGCACCTTTGAAATAGGTGCAGTTCTTGGCATCAATTCGATCTCAAAAGAGATCTCCCGTTCTGTCGGTAGTCCAGGTAATTCTTCTAGGAAGACATCAAGGAACTTGTTCACAATGGGAACATCTTCAGGTTGAAATTTCTGTTCTTCTGTCGCATCCACTATGTATGCTAAGTATCTAGCACAGCCGCTAGACGTTAGCCTTCTTGCTTCCATCAAATTAATCATCATCTTCCTCGATTTACGTGACGATCTGACATATTCAAAGTCGTCTTCTTGGTCAGGTTAGAACATTATCTTCCACTTCTGGCAATCAATCGTGGCTTGATATTTCCCTAAGAAATCCATTCCTAGTATTACCTTATAATCAGTGAGCTCCATCATGATCAATTCTACATATAGCTCCCTATTTGCCACAATTATTGGTACATGAGGCAACCAATAATTAGACATCAATACTTCTCATGAGGGTAAAGCCATTCTAAACTTTATACCCATATTGTCTTTAAGATATCCTATCTTGTTCGTAAACTCATATGAAATAAACGAATGCATAGCTCCAGAATCAAATAAAATAGATGCCAAATGATTAGCGACAGAAAGCTAACCTGTTACTATATTGGATGTCCCGACTTCCGCATCCTCCTTGGTGTAGACCATAACTCAAGCATCTACACGAGGTAATCATTTTGGTCTTTCCTAGGTCTTTGAAAATGAAGGGCCTTCAATCTTTACTTGCATTGCATGTGCCTGGAGACATTGCTGCAGTGGCTGGAACGTTCCTTGCATATTTTGCCTATTTTCAGGACAATTCTTTGCAAAATGGCCTTCCTTTCCACACTAAAAATAGGCATTCAGAGTAAGTCTGCATTGGCCTGAATGTCTCCTCCTGTAGACAACATAGTCACGAACAACAGCTAAAACATTATTGTTACTCAGCTTCTGCTATTGATTCCTGTTCCCAGAGTTATTTCCCTTCCTCTTTCCTTGAGACTGTTGGCTAGAGGTGCTTTTTTGTCTGGCCTTAGTGTTTTGATTCGGTTTGCTTCCCTGTCAGACCTGAGATTCAGCTTATACAGCTTTGGCCAAGACTTTTTCCTTCTTTTTGGTATCCTAGATCTTTTCCTTTTCTTCCCTCTGTTGAGCTAAGTGATACTTGGCCGTCAACGCTCGACTTACACAATCTGCTACAGTAGTCGGTGGTGTCAACCCACTATCTACCAGGGCTGCGATGTCGGGTCTAAACATCCTGAGAATCTTTTGAACTTTCTCCCTCTCCATAGAGACAACATATGGACATAATCGGGACAATTGGTCAAACTTTTGACAGACTTCAATTATTGTCATATTTCCCTGCTTTAATTCTACAAACTCCCTATGTTGGGTTCGCAGCAATGCGGGATCGTAGTACTTCTGATTGAATTCCTCTAAGAATTCGGCCCATGATATTGTAGCCATGTTCCTTCTTAGCTTAACCGTGTCATACCAGAATCTTGCATCTTTCTTCAATACAAAGAATACACACATCATCCTTTCTTAATCATTCAGATTCATAAATTCCAAGATCATGTGGAGTGAGACAACCACTCTTCTGTGGCGGCCTGCCCCTCGTAGAGATCATACAATACTATTACAGTTAAGCTTTATCGCTAACTGCGATAGATTGTACTCTCATGGGTCGCCGGCTAATCTATCTCTCTTTAAATCATGACGTTTTTGGGGAATTTTTTTTTTAACATCATGTGAAACATTTTCTACTAATCACTTTGTTTGCAAGTACAAAATAATTTTTACGTAATACAGTACTTTTGCAAAATATATAATTACAAAAGAACTGTTTCTTTTTTTTTTTCCTCTTTCTCTTTTATCGCTCAGCGGAAAGACTCTGACAGGACCATATCCCTTGCTTCCTATCCCATTTGACACGTGCCATCCCGTCCACCATCTAGTCAAATAAAGCTACTGAGCTGGTTGCTTACCTGTAACATAAGCAAAAATGGTGAGCTACAGGCTTAGTAAGTTCAAACATGCAAAAAATAAAATTTCTATGAATAGTACTATTTATCATAAATAGTAACGTTGACTACTATTCACTATGAATAGTAATTTTGACCACTATTCATTATGAATAGTAAGTTTGACCACAACACAGCATATCAATAATACATCTACCGCGATGTTAGTACCCTCATGAAACTATCTTATGCTCAATTATGGCATAGTTTCAGTTTTAGGTAATTATCTTATATTATGTTCTGGTTTTGAGCTCAGGTTGGCAGTACCACTTAAGTGCACATGACTGGGAGCAGTACATTAGTGCTGACCTCCACAGCCTTAATCTCATAGCCCCGAAGGCAAAATTGTACATGACTGGGAGTGGTACATCAGTGCTGACCTCCACAGCCTTAATCTCATAGCCCTGAAGGCAAAATTGTACATGACTGGGAGCGGTACATCAGTGCTGACCTCCACAGCCTTAATCTCATAACCCCGAAGGCAAAATTTACCTTCCTGTATGGAAGGCTGATACGCCAAAAGTGGTTTCATTACCGACTTTTTAAAATTCTAACTCGGTGACTTCATATTGCCCCGTGGTTAGGAATGGTTCACATTTTAATTTTTAGATGAGTGAGTTTCATTAACCTCGCTCCAGTGCCTGAAGCACAATTTACTATGTGTCCCATTCTCAATAGTGCCCATAGCACATTTCGTCTCTCTCTCTACTCTACAATAGTGCCCGTAGCACATATGTACCTAACTTATAGTTAGTACATCAAAGTTAGCAATAATAATGCTATATGTTGCAGACAGGTAAATGTCTGAACTTACCTTATCTGTTTCTTCCCCTTTTCCTTCTTGGATCTTTAATCGCTCTCCTTGTAGATCGATTTTAGGATCTTACAAACAAAACCTTGTCTGTTAATTTCATTTCCATTTATAGCTTTTATTTTTCATTAAAAAGCTTAAATAAAACCTATTTATAACTTTTTAGGCTTTATTTATCATTTTCCCCATTTTTCTTAACTTTTACAAAATTACGATTTTACCCTTATATTTTGGCAGAATTACAATTTTGCCTCTGACGGAATTTTCTCGATCCAGACTGCATTTTTAGCTCTCAGGAACTTTTCTGACTCTATTCTATTCATTACCGGGTTCGTTTCTATTTTATTTCTATTTTTCATTTTCCCGACCCTCGGGAAGTACTATTCTGACCCCTACGTCGGTTTAGTGATTTTCTATCATTTCGAAGCCTCAAATGGACGTTTTACTAGTATTTAAAACGTTCATCTAGACGTTCCCGATCTAGGTTTCCGAGGCTCGGATTTTTCGTACCCGACTCGGACCTTTACTTCGTTTCCCAAAAACGCCCCCCCTCGGGGTCGGTTTTTCAGTTTCACTCGCGTTTTACATTTTTAAGGGGACGGGTTACTATTCACAAACACCCCTTAAGTTTCCCTTATTCAATTTTCCTTTAGGGACTTGGGTTTCCAACCCGGCCCTAAATTTTTATTTTTAATTCCCTTTTTACCCCAAATGCCGTTTTCGAAATTTTGGTAGCATTTCGGCATAAATTTAAGGCTACCAGTGTTAGGTACGCCTCGAACCATATGTACCTACCACGTACTATACTACAAGCCTATTTTATGCAAAAGTTTCCCAAACTTTTACATAAAAGCTCACACAATTTCCAATTCACATTTTGAACCACATTCCATAAAATTTCTTTCAATTTTGCCCTTGGTTTTAGCCACAGTTTTCATACTCAAAACCTAACCAAAACTTTTCAATTTTTTTCAACCAAATTTTAGGCTATTCCAATGTCATTACCTAGCACATTTTCAAGCTAATTTACATGCATTTTACAACAAAATTTCTTAGGGTTTTTCAACACACATAACCCACGGCCATTTAAGATAAAACATTCACCAAATTTTTGTTTCATGCTTTCAATCACATAACCATCATTTTCATAATTAAATGCATGATTTAAACTATCCAAATATCAAGTTAATCATGCAAAAATTATTCACTAAACCCTAATTACAACCCACGGCCATTTTAGGGTTTTTGATTCCAAAATTTTTCCAAGCTTTATAACCATACAAATCATGCTTTACATTTAACCAAAACATGATTTAAAGCATTTTAACACTTAAACAACAACAATTCATCATCAACTACACATGGTAACCCACGGTTTTACCCTTGGAAAACCAACCAAAATTTTGTTTTTCTTTAAACAAAATGCATGGTTTTTCTTCTAATCACACCCTTAACAAAACCCAAGCACCAAATCAAACAAAACCAACCACAAATTTTCTCATCTTCACACTATTCATCCCACGGATTTTAGGGAGAAAAATCAAGAAAAAATGCAAACCAAAGAAGGTTACCTTGCTTTCTTGCTTCCTTTGACTTCAATGAAGTGTTTGACACCACTTTTGTGAAGAAAATTTGAATATTTGGCTTGGTTCTCCTTGGTGGCTCACGGGTACACAATGGACAACACTTAGAGAAAATTTTTGTTCTTTGTTTTGGCTTGGAAATGTTTCGGCCACTTTGTTCAAAATTTTTCCGACTTAACTAGCAAGGAAGCCAATTAATTTAGCTTCCAACCAATGAGAATTCAACACTTTTCAAGCCAATTCTTTCCATTTTTTTCAAAAATTAAATTTGGCTAATTTTGGCCAAATCTTGGCCTTTAGATCAAAAAGCAAACCAATCTTGGCCATTAATGCCACCAACCACCATAATTTTCACATTTAATAAATTTGCTTTATGATGTCATAAATGCAAAGTAAAGTGTTGACTTTGAATTTACTATTCACATTAATTCGACTACTTTTTGACCGGTATTGGTTCGAGCCAAAATTTTCCTGAAATCGTCCCGGCGGGTTCCTGAGGTCTCCTGTGCAGTCGGATCAATTTATACTGCTTCCGTTTGATCAAAATCAATCCTGGAAGTTTTTCATCTTTTAGTGCACCACAATGCACCGGTTAGGGTTTTCAATGCCGTTTTTGACACCGTTCCACCCGTTTCAATTCAGTGAATTTTATCAATATCGAATTTTTACTCGTCAGTATTGTTAGAACATTTCAATACATTCTAAACAATATAAATACATTTATTTCACTATTTAAATAGTACAAATTGTTATATACATACATTTGTACATTTTCTTCCGAGAATGCCAGAATTTCCCGGTTGTCACATCCTCTACTTCTAATGGGTTTGTGGAACTCTCGAATTCTGGTGGCTTCATCCATTGAAATCTTTCATAGAGTAGTTCCAGATTGACTTAGGGTTGTGGTTAGGGTTCTATTACTATATCTGTCACAACTGGTGGCACTTCTTGTTCAAATGCAGCCATTTGAGAGGTTTGGCCTACATCTTGGCCTTGCCTCTCTTCCATCTGCTCTATTCTCTGTCTCAGCTCAGCATTTTCTTTCATCTGAGTTTCTAGCATAGCTTGTAGTTCATCTAGTCTTTCTGAAAGGATTGGACGCCCTCTCATGTTTTGCAGATTACGTGGGTTCACTATCTTTTTCCACTTCCTATAATCGTATGAAAAATCAATTGTTAGATTTTCCACAAACATATTTTTACAACATAAGTAAAAATAATTTTTGATCATCATGTAATTTCAAACATCTCATCATTTTGAACATATCAAAATTTCATGTCATTTTATTTCAAAATTTTCATATACACTTAACTCGAAGGCTCTTTTTCAAAACGGTCTTTTGATACAGTCATACATACGCACATACATATATATATACATTTATACATCTTATATGTTTTTATATCTAGTCCCCTGGTTGTGGTTGATCTGGAACTATTGGAAATTCCTCTGGATCCTTGTCATCCTCATTCGTATCATTTCTGGCCTCGGATGGCATCGATCCTCCAGTGGGACTCGTACCCTCTCGTCACCTCAATGGGTCGTCCTCATGGTCATTTTCCATAGGTCTCAATCCATATAGATGATCTAGCATGGCATCCTACAATAGCTGCTCACGTCGCTTGCATACCATGCACCCCATCATCAATTCTTCCTCTACTTTAGCTACCGTAACTATAAACTCACATAGCATAGTAGGATATAGAGGGGTTACCCTTTGACGTAAGTCTATCGTAAGCCCCTTCCAGAATATGTCACAAATGTCCTCGTCAGTGAGGTTAGACATAGGACATCTCTTTATGACATTCTCTTTAAACTGTACTACATAAGTAAAGACAGTATCACTCAGCAACATCTGCAGTCTCTCAGCTCGGAGAACAAACTCCCTAACATCAGTATATCTAGGCATAATAGGTGGCGGTGTCACTATCCTGCTCTTTAGAGGGTCCAGAACTAGTGCTGGACATTTTAGCAGAAACTACTGAATCGTAATGTGTCTGAACTCGGCCCAATCAAGTCCTAACAGCATCTCCTGGTTGCAATATTCCCAGTACATCCGTGTATCCTCACGGAAAGTGCCAACTGCTAATAGGACCCAGCAGTCCTCATCAATGTCGCACTGGCGCATGATCGTCTCTACATCATGCAACCAATCACGGGTAGAGATCCCCTGTTGACCTCCCTCAAAGGTGGGTGGATGACTACCCCTGGGCTCGTGCCGACACTCTAGCTCCTACATGGGCTCGTCCTCCAACAACTGGTGGATTGACTATTGATCGAGGATGTGGTGCTTGGATCGGTGCTGGTACTCTAACCTACGGCACTGGCAGCTCAGGTGTCAATGGTTGAGGCACTGCCCGCTGAATCATGGATGACCTAATCATAGGCCTAGTGTGATGACCAAAGAATTCTAACAGTGTAACTTAGTTTAATTTAGGGTTTTCTTTGAGTTCTGTAAGCAAGAATGTAAAGAAACATTATGTTTGTAATTAGAAAAATTATAGTGTTGATAGTAATAAATAGATGTTTTAGAGGAATTAAAATCTCCAAAAATAAGTAGAGAATAAAGTATATGAGTAAGAAAGTGATTTCAGGCCAAAACGCTCAAAAAGGAGTAGTTTCGGTATCCGAACAATGTAAAGATAAGAATATGGCAAGTCAAAGTAAGAGCACAGTAAGAAAAGTAATTTAGGGTTTTTAAGAGTTTTAAGATAGTATTAGAATAATTTGACAGTACGGATGGCTAGATAAGTCCTCTGATATGTCACCCCAGAAATTTCATCATTTTCGGTAAAATGATTAAGCATTTTAGGGCCAAAGAAACTAAGAGATTACCCTAGGTAAAACCTAAGGTTACTAAAGGACGAAAAACTTTGTCATTGATTTTTAGCCCAACGACAGTAGAATAAGGTAAATCGATCGCACAGGAGGCGTCAGAAACCCGCCTACGCGATTTTGGTAAAGTTTGGTTCGGTTTGACTTTTGGTCAAACTTTGACCTATGGATTAATTAGATGACATCATGGATGATGTCATAATTAGGAATAAGAAATTAGAAGAAAAAGGGTGGTAGGTAGGATGAATGGCTAAGATGAAAGGTAGGTAAGATCAAGGGCTAAGATTAAGCCAAAAATGTAAAATTGATTTTTTAAAAAATTTTGTGGATAAGGGCTGAAGTAGGTCGATTTTACAGCTGGAAAGACAGCCAAATAATTATATTTTGACCCCAAAAATTTTGCAAATTAACCCTTCAAAAGTTGCTAAAAAGTCCCTAAAGAAAATTGCTAAAAAGCCCTCCTTTTTGGCCTCCCTTTTTAAAAACGTTTTTGGCTTCATAAAATCAGAAATTTTTCTGAAATTACAGCCCCTTTGCTGCCCTTTGAAGCCGTGACTCTCTCCCTCCATTGAGCTTGAGTTTCTTCAAAGTTTGGTGTCAAAATCTTAAGCAAAGTTCTTCCTAAGCAAGTGTTGAGTAACATAGCAAGGTAAGCTTGAAATTTCAAGTTTTTCTTTGGTATTTTGAAGCAAAAATCTGTGGCTATGTTGAGTAGAAAAGAATGAGAAAAATTTAGTTCAAACTTTGTTGTTTAATGTTAATTAGTTTGCATGATAGTTAAAGAGTAATTTAGAAGCTTGAAACAAGAATTTTTCATGTTAGTTTTATGAGGACCCGTGACTAAGTGTATGGGTTCAAGAAATTTCAAGTTTGGTTTAATTAAATTGTTGTTTTAAAGTGTGTTTTGATATGTAAATCAACTAGAAAGAAAATTTGAAAGCTTAAAACCAAAGTGGGATTCGGTTTGTTTCAAGAAAAACCGTGTATGTTACTAGGGTTTGGAAAGAATTTTGAGTTGGTTCTGGTTGATTTAAACATGTGTTTTGATGTGTGAAATGTTTAGAAAGAAAAGTTAAAAAGTTTGAAACAAAATTTTGTCAAAGTTTTCTAAAAAGGATCCATGTATACCTAGTATGAAGAACATGTAAAAATCATGTGATTTTAGTGTTGTGGTAAGTTAGAATGATGTAGAAGATAAGCTAGTGTAAGTGGTTGAATTGAAAACCAAAGTTAGGTTAGGATTTAGCATAAAACCCGTGGCTTTATAAAGAGATTTCAATAAGAATTTTATTTGGTTTTGGCATTGAATATGCCTTAAAAACCAAGAAGAAAAGTAAGAGAAAGAATGTTTGAAAGAAAGGAAGTTTTGGTGTTGGAAACCTAAACTAAAACCGTGGCCTAAGTGATTGAAAAATAAAGACTTTGTGTATGATTTGTACATTGAGAATGTGGAAAGTTTTTACGTAAAAGTTTGGAAAGTTTTGCATAAAATAGGCCTTTGGTATAGTACATGGCAGGTTTAGATTAGGATAGATGGTTTTGAGGCATTTCCTAAACGCCAAAAACCTAAAATTTAAGCAGAAATGCTGCCGAAATTTTTAAAGCGGCATTAAGGGCATTTCAGGATACGAGCGATAAAAATATGCCCGGAAATAAAAACCGAGATCCCTCAGTACCTTAGAGTTTGAAGTAAGAAAGCTGTTAGGAAATGCCCTAAGTATTAGAGACATTTTGATGTATTCATTTTGAACTGGATAATAAAATTATACATAGAGGTTATTCATTACATTGCTATTTGTCCTCGTCTTATTTACATGTTAAAGTAAATGTAAGCAAATATGGCTCACTGATTGCTTATGTTTAAACTGTTAGAATATTGCATGCAATGGACTTTTGTATGCGAGAAGACAATGTTCTAAAGTTAGCAGTCTAAACTATGGTCTGTAGTCTATGGTGTTAGACCGAGCATCTAACTCATGTTAAGACTATTATGTTGTCTAAAGCCTTGGAGGGGACGGTCTGTCTTGACTGTCTGGAGCTGGACTCCCAAGTAGAGACATAGATATGTTGCTTGGTGGTGACATATTAGACCGGGACTAAAGCGTGATTGATCTACGTAGTCCGCTATGAGTGGATCAATCTACTTTTGACGTTCATTGTGCAATAACCTTAATCCTGAGTAAATGAACTACTTCATGTATATGACTTGTGTACTTTGATGTTCCAATGGCTAAAGCGTCTCAGAGGTAGTAAGCTTATAGACCGGTTCGTTGGGTGCATGACTTGTATACGATGAAGGGTTTGTTTGCAGATATCGGAATCATAGCTCTGAGGAGTTAAAGGTATCCTCTTAAAGGCATTATACTGAATGTGAAAATGGACAAGGCCTTGGGTCGTCTGCTGGGCGGATGACTTCTTATTCACATATGGTGAATAATCATTTTCTTGATTCGGTAGTATAATGGAACTTTAAGATAGCCTGATCAGTAGGATTAAACGGACTTTGACCTAAGGCTGATCATGGATATCATATGAGGGTTTTGCATATATGACAAGGTCATTGGATAGTAGCTCGTCACAGGCTTACGTAATACGGTATATAATTGGGAGTTTAGTTTCAGGTTTATAGTGGTGTGACTCTGAAACTAGTGATCATATGATTGAGTTGTTCGGTACAGAATGATGATCATATGGAATCACGGGAGCCCGATTATATATGTCCAATCAGTCCCTCTACTAGCTCCACATAATTCCTTAACGTTTGGCAAATTGATTTGTGTATGCTATTGGCTAGTTTATTATGCATGGATGGTGATGACACAGGATTAGGATGGTAGACAAGATTCTCTCCGGTTGGATTCAGATTTTGTTTTGGATAATAGAGTACACAATTATTCGAACTCCAAATAAAGTTGCCATGATTTTATTTGAGATTGGATTGGAGTTGTAGAAAATTATCCATGAGAACAAGAATATGAAATACAACCGTTTTGTGGAATTTGAAATTTGAATTTTGAAATTTGAAATTTGAAATTTGAAATTTGAAATTTGAATTTTGAATTTGAAATTTGAATTTGAAATTTGAATTTGAAATTCGAATTTGAAAATTGAATTTGAAATTTAAATTTGAAATTTGAAATTTGAAATTTGAAATTTGAAATTCAAATTTTGAATCACAGTCCAAGTAGGATTCGAATTTGTTGTGGAAAATCCACAAGGTTTGAAATTCGAATTTGAGTTGGATTTGGAGAGGATAATCTTGTTAGAATCCTACTTGAATTTTGAATCCAAATCCCATCAAATGAGGGACGAATTTTTGGAGGATAATCCTCAATGAAAAATTCGGTTTTTGTGGATAAGATTCAAGGGAAAAATTCAAGTTTCAATCCCAGTTGAATTTGGATTCTCTCCTCCCTAAAAGTGGCCGAAATTTTGGAGCCTTTATCCTAGGAAATTCGGTTATTTTTGGATAAGGTTGAGATGAGATTCAAGCCTGAAAATCCTAGTGGAATTTTTGATTCTCCCTTATCCATAATGGCCGAAATTTTTTGGAGGATTTTCTCCTTGTGAAATTCGGATTTTTTGGTTGAAAAGGGAGATAAAATTCTAGTTAAAATCTTGTTTAGATTTGATTGGATTTATCTAAGAAAAACCGAATTTATTGTTGGGATTTTCCCATGGAAAAATTCGGATTTTATGGTTAAGGATAAGGGAAAATATCTTTTCCTAATCCAATTCAAATTCAGAGATTCACCTTATGCAGGTCTATAAATAGAGTTCCTGCCACTCCAGTTCTCTTAGACCACAGACTCTCAAGTGAGCAGGTTTATTGTTGCACAGCTCATCATGACAATAAAGTTCTTTAGAGATCTGGGTGGTCGGAAGAAGACTAGCAGTGCTAGCATACCGATCGAGGTTCAGAGTGCCCACACACTCAGCCATTCGGGAATTGGAGAATAGTAGATAAGGCTAGTTGGTTGAAGCCTCCGGTCATTCTCCTCCTGCAGATTGGCATCCTTGAGGTATGAGTTTTAATTGTTGTTGATTTATTGTATATGGCATCATGAGATATTTAACGATCTAAAAATTTTTATTGTTCCGCTGCGCCACTCTGATACGTTTTTACCGGTTTATTATCCTACAATTGGTATCAAAGCCATCTCATGACTATGCCATGTACATAAATTAGACAATTACTTAGTCTTTTTATTTATGTATGGATTTGATATTTAGAGAGTGGCATTATAGGGTTTCTTTATGTTGTTATCATGTATTATGTATAAAGTATGTGGTTATTTTAATTTTTCGAATTATTATAAGCATGCTTGTTTATGCCGGTTATGGTTCCTTAGAATTTAGAAAAATTGTATCTAGGAATTTTTTATGTAACCATGGGAGCAGTTTATTAACACTGTTATTTTCCCATGGATTTTAATTCTTGTCTCTTAGAATTTTTATGGTTAGAATTTTTTGTACACCGGAAATGGTTTAAGAATTTTTTATGTAATTATTCTTGGAGGAGATTGAAGATTGAAGACCGTAATTTATTTTTCCCAAAAAGTTAAATTTAATTTAAAGATTGAAATTTTGATTGTGTGGAAAATTTCAATTTAATTGGGATTCAAATTAATTTTTTGGAGATCCTAATAGGTAAATTGGAATATGACACGAAAATCGAGACACGACCCCTCGGGATAGGCCAACGGGCCTTGGTGGGGCTGCAGCCCCTGCCCTTGGGCAGGATGGGGCTGCGGCAGCCCCTATGCAGGCAAACATCACCCACGGCCGCAGGCTTGGCCTACAGCCGAGGGTGGCGCAGCCTGCCAAAGACTGGCCGCAGCCTGGGCGTGCAGCCACTGGCTGCAGGCCAAGCCTGCGGCCGTGGGTGCAGGCTGCACATGGGGCAACCGTGGGCTGCCAGCCCCTCCGGGGTTGGTGGCTGCCCATGGCGGCTGCCGCCTTCACGGCTGCCGCCTTCACGGGCGGCGGTGCGGCGGTCCAAAATTTGAAAATTTTGATTTTTAAATTTGAGATTTAATTTTAAATCATGTTTAAAAAATATGTAATTGAAAATTTGAAATTTTTGAAATTACATATTATTACACATGATGATTAAAATTGTTTAAAATTTGAATTAGAAATTTAAATTTGAAATTCGAATTTGGAGTTTGAATTTGAAATTTAAATTTTTGGAAATTTAAATTGTAAATAATTCTTAGGATGAGAAATAAATGGAGAGGCTACATAAAGATGGATACAAGAAGACGGAACAAAATTCAAGACCCAAAAAATGCTTTGGATGGAATTTTATAATTTTTATTTTCTTTGTTCTAGGATGGAACCATAGCTTGGTAATTCTGTCAATTATTTTTTTGTGATATGTCATGGATGTATAAATATGTATTGATGGATGTTTTGTATGCATATTTAATAATATGTCATATAGGATAGGCGAGTGTCGCTCATACTATATTGATCATACATAATTTGACAAAACTTGCATGTTTTTCAAAATATTGAGTGGGAGAGGGTTTCAAACAAAACCCATGGCCTCCATTGTTGATCCATATGTGAAAGCATGGTAACGCCTCGCGTCAGTTCTGCCCTGACCACACCCCTCGGTAGGTGTTTACCACCGCCGGTATACTAGATTGGATCTCCTATGTGGAAAACGTGTTCGGGTGCGATCCTATTCATGACCACCCCTCGGTGGCTTGGTAGGACGTGGATCGGGCTACGTAAACAATGGTTATACACTCAAGACTCGTTTAGTTATTAACCTTCCCTAGAAGCTCTGTTAACTAAACTGGTGGCCAAATAAGCGGTTATTAATATATATCTTAACCTTGGAGGATTTAAGGTAACATATATTAATTGGACGGGGTCCATGTTCCGGCTATTTGTTTTCATGACCACCCCTCGGTGGCTTGGGGCAATAGGTGCTGAGAATTACCGTTGCAATGCTACATGTTTTTTCAAGTTTCATGTAGGAACATACTTGTATGTTTTATTTGCTAAATTATCTGTATATTTGCTTGGGCTTTGTAATGATGTCTAGTATAATTTTATTTCAGTTCAAAATGTCACCGACACCCCTCATTTCGATACTTACTGAAAATAAGTTGAATGGCGACAATTATAAAGATTGGAAAAGAAATCTATTAATAGTTCTCAGCTGCGAGAGACACAAGTTCGTACTGGACGAACCATGCCCACCTGGGCCCAAACCTGACACACCACTTGAGGAGGTCCCGGTTGCCTATAATCGTTGGAGAGAATCCAATGAGATAGCTCGATGCTACATCCTTGCTAACATGACGAGTGCTTTACAAAAGCAGCATGAGACTTATCAAGTTACTAGGGAGATCATGGAAAATCTGGAGGACATGTTCGGAGGCCAAGAAAAATTGGCTCGATAGTCTGCAATCACCAGCATTATGAACTCCAAGCAAAAGGCGGGTGCTCCGGTGAAGGACCATATGATCACTCTAATGGGATTCTTCGCTGAGGCTGCCGAGAATGGTGCTGAGTTGGACTACAACACCCAGATCGAGATGGTGTTCAAGACTCTGTCTAAAGATTTTGTGGGGTTTAAGGCCGCATACAATCTGGCGACAAAGGAGTTAGGACTAACCGAGCTCATGAAGCAACTACAAGCTTATGAGCGGATGATCAGGGATGAGGATACGGTCCGACCTAAAGGAGAGGCCAATTTGGCGGAATCTTCCAATCCCTCACGGAAGAGGAAGAGGCCAAATAAGAAGCAAGTGGCTTCCAGTTCTTCTAATCCTCCTGTCTCGGACGGGAAGAAGAAGAAGAAGAACAAGAAGCCAAAGGACCCTAAAAAGTCCAAATGCTTCCATTGTGGGAAGGTAGGTCACTTCAAGAAGGCTTGCCGGGAATTCCTAGCCTCCAAGGGCAAGGAAGGTAAGGAACTTCATTACTTGGAAGCGTGTTTGGTGGAAGAATCGAAAGACACTTAGGTCATTGATTCGGGCGCCACTAATCATGTTTGCGTTTCTATGCAGGGGTTCGTGGAAACGAGAAGTCTACATGATAGGAGCCTCTTGTTGCGGACTGGAGATGGTAGCTTTGTGGTGGCTGAGGCAGTGGGAGACGTTCATCTTTATTTTGATCAATTTAGGTTTATTTTATTGAAAGACTGTTTTTATGTTCCTAATTTTAGGAGGAACCTTATATCGGTAGCTTGTTTAATAAAGGATTCTTATTCAGTTTCTTTTAGTAAAAGAGTTGATATTCGTAGAAATAAGTCTTTTATCTGTTCTGGATGGATGGATGGAAACCTATATTTGATCAGACCAAAGATGTACTCACTGCTTGACACTGAATTAATTGATAACTCTAAAAGGTTGAAAGTTTCTCACTCTAACAAGGCGTATCTTTGGCATTTAAGACTTGGTCATATTAATCAGGATAGGATTCAAAGATTGGTGAAAGACGGTCCTCTGGAATCTCTGGAGGAGGTACGTCTTCCCCAATGTGAGTCTTGTCTAGAGGGTAAGATGACTAAGTGGTCTTTTGGAGCTAAGGGTACAAGGGCTAAGGAGCTCTTAGAAATTGTGCACACTGACGTATGTGGCCCCATGAACGTCACAGCACGAGGAGGGTTCGAGTATTATGTCTCTTTTATAGATGATTACTCGAGGTATGGATATGTGTATCTGATGCACCGCAAGAGCGAAACCTTTGACAAGTTCAAAGAGTATCGTGCGGAAGTGGAAAAGCAATTGGATAAATCCATAAAGACACTTCGATCTGATCGAGGTGGCGAATACCTCTCTGATGAATTTCTAGGACATCTTGTAGAGAACGGGATTTTATCCCAATTGACTGCACCTGGTACTCCACAACAGAATGGTGTAGCCGAAAGGAGAAACAGGACCTTATTGGATATGGTACGGTCCATGATGAGTTACTCAACGCTGCCATTATCATTTTGGGGATATGCTTTACAAACGGCATGCTATATTCTGAACCAGGTTCCGAGCAAATCAATTCCTAGAACTCCGTATGAATTGTGGCGTGGCAGGAAGCCCTTCCTTGGACATATGAGAATATGGGGCTGCCCGGCACATGTACAGGATAGGGATGCGAAGAAGTTGGAACCAAGATCAGAATTATGCATGTTTGTAGGGTATCCAAAAGGAACTAAAGGAGGTCTGTTCTATAACCCGAAGGAACAAAAAATCATTGTCTCAACCCATGCGACATTCTTGGAGGAAAGTCACATGAATGACTTTAAGCCTCGAAGCAAAGTGGTGCTAAAGGAGTTATCGGGTGAAAGAACTGCTCCACAGATTTCGGTCTTGGACGCAAGTCCGAGTTCCAGTGAAAGACCTACAGACGATCAATAATTTAGGGTGCCTCGTCGTAGTGGGAGGGTTTCTAAGAAACCTAATTTCTTTATGTATGATGCTGAGGTATACCAGGCCGAGGCTCATGAGCATGAGGAAGATCCGGTCACATATGATGAAGCTATAAAGGATGTTGATTCTAGATCTTGGAAACAGGCTATGAACAATGAGATGGATTCTATGAAATCCAACTCTGTTTGGGAACTTGTAGATTTGCGGGATGGGATAAAACCCATTGGATGCAAATGGGTCTACAAAAGAAAGAAAGATGCGGAAGGGAGAGTGGAAACTTTCAAAGCTAGACTGGTTGCAAAGGGATACACGCAAAAGGCTGGAATCGATTACGAGGAAACCTTTTCGCCTGTTGCTATGCTGAAGTCTATCCGTATTCTTCTATCCATTGCTGCGGCTCTCGATTACGAGATCTGGCAAATGGATGTCAAGACGGCATTCTTGAATGGCCATCTTGAAGAGTGTATCTATATGATACAGCCCGAAGGGTTCGTAGCAAAAGGCCAAGAAAGGAAAGTCTGCAAGTTGCTTAGATCCATTTATGGATTAAAGCAGGCATCCCGCTCATGGAACTAGAGGTTTGATCAAGCGATTAAGACATTTGGTTTTGAGCAGAACGTTGATGAACCTTGTGTTTATAAACGTATTAAGGATGGAAAAGTGGTCTTTCTGATACTCTATGTCGATGATATACTACTCATTGGGAATGATGTAGGGAACTTATCATCGGTCAAGCTTTGGTTACACCAACAGTTTGACATGAAGGACTTGGGAGAAGCTAATTATGTTCTAGGCATTCGTCTCTTCAGAGATCGAAAGAACAAAATGATAGCATTATCCCAAGCTTCATACATAGATAAAATAATTGATAAATATGCAATGCTAGAGGCAAAAAAAGGCTCACAACCTTCTATTGCCGGTCTAACTCTTTCATTGGATGACTGTCCCAAGACATCGGAAGAAAGAGAGCGTATGAGTAAGGTCCCTTATGCATCCGCTGTGGGTAGCCTTATGTACGCTATGCTTTGCACTCGCCCGGACATATGTTTTGCAATAGGTATGGTGAGTCGATATCAAGCGAATCCTGGAACCAAGCACTGGCAAGCAGTAAAGCATATACTCAAGTATCTTAAGAGAACGAGGGATTATATGCTAGTGTATTCTGGAGGGGACCTAACACCCGTAGGATACACGGACTCAGACTTCCAGACTTGTAAGGATTCGAGGAAATCGACATCTGGATTAGTGTTTTTACTCGGAGGAGGCGCCATTGTGTGGAGGAGCATGAAGCAGGGCTGCACAGCTGACTCAACTATGGAGGCTGAGTATGTGGCTGCGGCTGAGGCATTTAAAGAAGCGGTTTGGCTCCGCAAGTTCTTTAGAGACCTTGAGGTCATTCCGGGTGTTAACAAGCCTATCACACTTTACTGTGATAATACAGGGGCTATTGCCAACACAAGGGAATCTCGGCACCACAAGAGGACCAAGCACATCGATCGGAGATATCATATTATTAGAGGGCATGTGGAGACAGGACAAGTGGATGTATGTAAGATCGCATCCGAGGACAACATCGCTGATCCCTTTACTAAGACTTTGGTGGCTAGAAGCTTTGAGAGGCATGTAGAAGCGATAGGGATGCGTAACATGGCACATCTGCTGGCTTAGGGCAAGTGGGAGATTGTTAGGAAATGCCCTAAGTATTAGAGACATTTTGATGTATTCATTTTGAACTGGATAATAAAATTATACATAGAGGTTATTCATTACATTGCTATTTGTCCTCGTCTTATTTACATGTTAAAGTAAATGTAAGCAAATATAGCTCACTGACTGCTTGTGTTTAAACTGTTAGAATATTGCATGCAATGAACTTTTGTATGCGAGAAGACAATGTTCTAAAGTTAGCAGTCTAAACTATGGTCTGTAGTCTATGGGGTTAGACCGAGCATCTAACTCATGTTAAGACTATTATGTTGTCTAAAGCCTTGGAGGGGACGGTCTGTCTTGACTGTCTGGAGCTGGACTCCCAAGTAGAGACATAGATATGTTGCTTGGTGGTGACATATTAGACCGGGACTAAAGCGTGATTGATCTACGTAGTCCGCTATGAGTGGATCAATCTGCTTTTGACGTTCATTGTGCAATAACCTTAATCCTGAGTAAATGAACTACTTCATGTATATGACTTGTGTACTTTGATGTTCCAATGGCTAAAGCGTCTCAGAGGTAGTAAGCTTATAGACCGGTTCGTTGGGTGCATGACTTGTATACGATGAAGGGTTTGTTTGCAGATATCGGAATCATAGCTCTGAGGAGTTAAAGGTATCCTCTTAAAGGCATTATATTGAATGTGAAAATGGACAAGGCCTTGGGTCGTCTGCTGGGCGGATGACTTCTTATTCACATATGGTGAATAATCATTTTCTTGATTCGGTAGTATAATGGAACTTTAAGATAGCCTGATCAGTAGGATTAAACGGACTTTGACCTAAGGCTGATCATGGATATCATATGAGGGTTTTGCATATATGACAAGGTCATTGGATAGTAGCTCGTCACAGGCTTACGTAATACGGTATATAATTGGGAGTTCAGTTTCAGGTTTATAGTGGTGTGACTCTGAAACTAGTGATCATATGATTGAGTTGTTCGGTACAGAATGATGATCATATGGAATCACGGGAGTCCGATTATATATGTCCAATCAGTCCCTCTACTAGCTCCACATAATTCCTTAACGTTTGGCAAATTGATTTGTGTATGCTATTGGCTAGTTTATTATGCATGGATGGTGATGACACAGGATTAGGATGGTAGACAAGATTCTCTCCGGTTGGATTCAGATTTTGTTTTGGATAATAGAGTACACAATTATTCGAACTCCAAATAAAGTTGCCATGATTTTATTTGAGATTGGATTGGAGTTGTAGAAAATTATCCATGAGAACAAGAATATGAAATACAACCGTTTTGTGGAATTTGAAATTTGAATTTTGAAATTTGAAATTTGAATTTTGAAATTTGAATTTTGAATTTTGAATTTGAAATTTGAATTTGAAATTTGAATTTGAAATTCGAATTTGAAAATTGAATTTGAAATTTAAATTTGAAATTTGAAATTTGAAATTTGAAATTTGAATTTGAAATTTGAATTTGAAATTTGAAATTCAAATTTTGAATCACAGTCCAAGTAGGATTCGAATTTGTTGTGGAAAATCCACAAGGTTTGAAATTCGAATTTGAGTTGGATTTGGAGAGGATAATCTTGTTAGAATCCTACTTGAATTTTGAATCCAAATCCCATCAAATGAGGGATGAATTTTTGGAGGATAATCCTCAATGAAAAATTCGGTTTTTGTGGATAAGATTCAAGGGAAAAATTCAAATTTCAATCCCAGTTGAATTTGGATTCTCTCCTCCCTAAAAGTGGCCGAAATTTTGGAGCCTTTATCCTAGGAAATTCGGTTATTTTTGGATAAGGTTGAGATGAGATTCAAGCCTGAAAATCCTAGTGGAATTTTTTATTCTCCCTTATCCATAATGGCCGAAATTTTTTGGAGGATTTTGTCCTTCTGAAATTCGGATTTTTTGGTTGAAAAGGGAGATAAAATTCTAGTTAAAATCTTGTTTAGATTTGATTGGATTTATCTAAGAAAAACCGAATTTATTGTTGGGATTTTCCCATGGAAAAATTCGGATTTTATGGTTAAGGATAAGGGAAAATATCTTTTCCTAATCCAATTCAAATTCAGAGATTCACCTTATGCAGGTCTATAAATAGAGTTCCTGCCACTCCAGTTCTCTTAGACCACAGACTCTCAAGTGAGCAGGTTTATTGTTGCACAGCTCATCGTGACAATAAAGTTCTTTAGAGATCTGGGTGGTCGGAAGAAGACTAGCAGTGCTAGCATACCGATCGAGGTTCAGAGTGCCCACACACTCAACCATTCGGGAATTGGAGAATAGTAGAGAAGGCTAGTTGGTTGAAGCCTCCGGTCATTCTCCTCCTGCAAATTGGCATCCTTGAGGTATGAGTTTTAATTGTTGTTGATTTATTGTATATGGCATCATGAGATATTTAACAATCTAAAAATTTTTATTGTTCCGCTGCGCCACTCTGATACGTTTTTACCGGTTTATTATCCTACAAAAGCAAGTCTAGCAGAATAATAAACCGACCCGTAAAATCTAAAATGCCGAGAGGATGGAAAAAAAAATAACGTCAAGGGCGTTTTGGGTAAAGTTTAGGGCCAGGATGGAAAAACCCGAGCCCCTCGGAGACCTAGATCAGGAAGAGAATAAGAAACGTTTTTAAGATTAGTGAAAAGCTCGTTTGAAGCTCCGAAACGCTAGAAAAACGAACCACGACCTTGAGGGTCGAAATAGTACCACCCGAGGGACGTGTGATAAGTAAATAGTGAAATCACAACAATTAAGTTGTAAAAATTTACCGAGACCTAGAAAAGATTGTTTTAAGATTTTAGGAACTTAGAAAATCCCGTTTAAGCACCAAAATGAGAGTGTTACGACCCCAAACCCCATTAGGGGCAAAATGGTCATTTTGATCAAAAAGTCTAGAAAAGTCAAGAAAGAGGCGTTAAACCCTCCAGTTAGCTATTTTATGGTTCTCGGACTTAGGAAACCCGGTCTAAGCAAAAAAATAGAAACGTCCCCTGGTCCAATTACTATTCATGTGCATGGGACTATTCACATGAATAGTACTATTCACCGTCAAAAGTTACTATTCACCAAGTTTACCAAAATTTCCGAAATGCTCATAAATGGTTGCTAAAGCCCTAGAAAAGTCTAAACAGAGTCATTAGGACTTTAAATGTCGTCATAAGACTTTAATTAAGATTTTAAAAGCCAAAGTTCAGTTTTAGTATAATAAAGTCAATTAATGTAAATATATTAACTGATGACATTATGTCTTTAGGAAACTCAACTAGAGACGGGCAAAGGAGCTCGACGGAACCACAGAAGTTTACACCAGCACAAGTGCTATAAGTACAGACATTTAATTGTCTACTCACGTATTGACTTGCCATAGAGTTATATTATATATATACACATTTAAGTTATTCAGTTTGTGACATGATACTAACATGTTCACGAGAATAGTTAAGAAAGATCAGATAAAGAAAAGAGGAATAAGATAAGTCAAATAATAAGACTTAAAAGTTAAGGTTGGCGTACCGGCCTCTCCAGTTTTGAGGTTCAAAGATAGCCTCCACCCCAGTTGTGTGGCGCTGCCTCGTTAATAATGAGGTAGTTGATGGCTTGACTTACTACCTATAGGTAGTAGTCCAGAGATGACCTTAGGGTTGATTGGTGGGTCGCTCCCCTGATCCTCTATTGGTCTGCGCGCATTAGGTACGTCCAACCATGGGCCCACAAGTGAAAGATTAAGCAAGATAAAGTAAAGCAAAGAAAAGAAAGAAATAGAATAGAAAGAATAAGTAAAGCATAGGAGTAAGAAAATAATTGGTCATAAGTTGACTAACCCTAAGTATGGTGTATTCAGCTTATTTACTTGTATGTTTGTACTTACTGAGCTTTAGCTCATTAGTCTATTCGTGATGTAGGTAATAAAAGTAAGCAACCAGCAATACGAAACAAGAGTAGCGGACTGGCAGGCAGATCCCAGCGATGTCATGGACGGGTTATGGTTCCGTTTCGTAGAGTTCCGCTGTAATTAAAGTGTAAAAGAAAGAAAGTGTAATAGTGATGTATATGTATAAAGATAAGATAAGAGTGTAGTATGTAAAGTAGTGAAACAAGCTTAAAAGTATGTTTTTATTTTTACGTACTTTAAAGTAACAAGACTGCAAAATATATTTTGGGGAAAAAATATTAAGTAGTACGTATATATTTATGTATACACGATTTCAAAGAACTAATAGTTTCATTCAGTCAAGTTTAAAAAAAAATATTCCTAGTTTTTCAAGTACAAATCTTTCAAACCCCTAAAGAAAAAGAAAGTTATAAAGACAAGCAAGCTAAGTAAGAATAAGCAAAGAATAAAGAAAGCAAGCAAGGTAAGGTGGACGACCCAAGCTAGAGGGGTCGTGCCCACACCTAGTCCATACCTAGATCGGTCCTCTCGGCCTATACGGATGGGGTCGCATATACGGTGGTCTAGTCATCGTATATCCTACAAAATATATAACCACGTATAAACGAAAAGTTAACTAATTTAAAGAAAGCTAACTTACTTGGATTGACAAGCAGGCTGTGTTCTGTGCCAATAGGGATATGGTCAATTGCTCTGATACCAACCTATGATGCCCCCGACCTCGGTCACGCGAACCCGTCACGATCTGACTCCGTAGCAGATCGAGACTGTCCATGTACATCATCAGGTCATCTTTTAAAAACACTTTTACTTTGAATTTCAGGGTCCAAAATTTTTGCCCATATTTTTTTTTCTTTTCAAAATACTTTTCTTACATAATAGCATTATATGAAAGCCATATAAAGTTTAGAACTATACGTAGTTGTCTTTTTACAGTACAATATAATTCACAAAAATACACTATCTGTACTTTGTTTTTCAAAAATACATTCTCTTCAATTCACTATTTTAATGCTTAGCGGAAGATTGGTAGCAGGACCAAAATCCACAGTGGATTCCTTATCCCATCGGCACCGTGTATCCTACTACCATCCAGGTAGTCTACTGAACAGGTTTCTTACCTACAATATGAACAAACTGGTAAGCTAATAGGTTCGATAAGTTCAAACATACATATTATGAATCATACAGATTCAAAAACATCAAAAATACAATTTCCCATTAATAGTACTATTCATAGATGAATAGTACTATTCATTGTAAATAGTTACTTTGGCTTTTGATCGATGAATAGTAACTTTAACTCTAATCGGTTACTATTCATGTCACCTTAACCGAGTCCACTATACTTAGTGTTAGTGTCGGTTATGCTCAATTATGCTTAATTATGGCTTCTATGTCATTTTTGGCTATTACTAGTATTTGCATTCTGGTTTTGAGCTCATAGTGGCTGTACCGATATTTGTGCGCTGACTGTGAGGGCCTTGGAAGCGACCCTAAGGCTCTTTCCTCTCCAGTCCATCATCGCCCGAAGCGGTCACTGTGTCCTCGAAGGACTTATATACCTACACCACATTGTTGGAGGGGCGGTACGCCAAAGGTGGTTTCATTATAATCTTTCAATTATAGTTCCGACCGGGTGACATTATACATCACCTCAAAGTCAGGAACAGTTATTGCCTGTAGGTCTTACACATTCTTTTTATTACGGGTGTGTCTTAAATTTAGTCACACTCCTTCTATAGTGTACCTATAGTATACCTCTCAATTTATCATTTCTCGGGGTGGGTTAGTCTAACTACACCCTAGTGCCCGTAGAACTTAATAGCTAATGTATAATCAATATATATTTAAATATTATAGTATTTCATGTTACAGATATGAAAATGCTTGGACTTACCACAACTGCGACAGTGTCCACCCTCGGAAATCCTTTGCAGTTTTGTCTTTAGTTTGGGTCCCTATAGACAGAGTATTGCTTGTTAATACCTACAATCAATTATCACTTTGGATATATTCATTTTATTATAAATTTTACAACACAATTTAACTCTTTATGTGGTATATGGCTTGCAACATGCCCGTGTTCAAGCTCGTGTACTTCTCGGGTTTACACTGCACGGCTATGTTCTAGAGTACATGCCTGTGTACTTTATTATTTAAAGATTTTTAACTTTAAAATCTTAATTATGGCCTCTAGAATCCTATTTAAGGCATTCTAAATCCTTAACGGTCCCGAGCCCTTTGGAAATTTTTGGTCAAAATGACCATTTTGCTCCTGACGGGTCTCGGGACCATAACAATTCCATTTTATTATTTTTTTGGGATTTTCTAAGCCCAAATATCATAAAATAATATTTGTTAGGCTTTGGTATATTTTTACTGCATTATTTGCTGCAAAATCGGTAACTATTTCTCACCCGACCTCGATTACTATTCATCAGACACCTAGAGTCATTTCTCGTTTTTCTAGCATTTCGAAGCCTCAAATGGGCATTTCACTAATCCTAAAATGTTTCTAATCCTGTTCCCGAGCCTTCGTTCCCAAGGGGCTCGGGTTTTCTATCCAGTTCATAATTTTCCCCCTCGTTTCCTAAAATATCCCTAACGTGCATTTTTCCCTGTTCTCAGTATTTTAGACACTAAAGGGTCATCGTACTATTCCTATTTGGGTTCCATTTTCCATTATCAGTTCTAACATACCTGGGGGTCTCGGTTTTATTTCCGAGCTTATATTTTTACCCCTCATTTCCCGAAATACCCTTATGTCGTTTTAGAAATTTTGGCAGCATTTTTGCTTGTATTTTTAGGTTTTCCCAGCGTTAAGTATGCCTCATGACCTTAGTACCTGCCATGTACTATACCAGAGGCCTATTTTATACAAAGTTGCCAAACTTTGCATAAAACGTTTTCCACACTAACCACCATTCAAGTTACAACATAAAATTCATCAATTTCCTCATCATAACCCACGGTTTTCATTTGGTTTTCAACCCCAAACATTTTTATCACAAGTCTCAATTAACACATTTCAATCTTAGGTTTTCTAATGCACAATTTAACATCATAACCTAAGAAAATTTTCATTCAAACCTAGCCTTACATGCCACGGTTTTCATGCTTTATAACCATAGGAAAATTTTTCCTCATTCCTAGAGTTCTTATTACACATTCCTCATCAAATTTATCACAAAAGTTTTTCATAATCCCATGCTCATAAGCCACAGATTTTACCAAAGAAACATGTACAATTTTGCTTGTTTCATGATTCTAAAACATGCTTAAATCAACACAACACCAAACCAACGTAACCACTAAAACAAATTATAAAATTTTCCACATCATTTCCACCCTACAAAGCCACGGGTTTCAAGAAGAAACACACACAATTTTTGCTTGTTTCAAAGTTCCAAATCATGCTTTGATTAACGTAACACCAGACCAACATAAAAACCAAAACCAAGCATTAAATTTTTCATCATTTTCCCACACCATTGAGCCATGGATTTTAGAAGAAAAATTAATGAGAAATGCTTCAAACTAGTGGCTCACCTTGTCAATTGGTCTTCTTGATCCTTGGTATGAGTTTGGAGGCTAATTTAGTGTGAAATTTTTGACAAAGTTTGGTTTGGAAATGAAGAAGAGTGCACATTTTTTGGGAGAGCAAGAGTTTGGCTAGTTTTTCCAATTTTTCCACATGAATTCTCACTGCCTATTTATAGGCAAAAAGTAGAGGACCATTTTGCAATTTTCCCAATAATTTGTTAATTGTTTAAGGATATTTTTGTACACTTTTTGGGGTCAAAATTTAAAATTTTTGCTGATTTTTTTCCAAGCCTAGCCAATCCTTATTTTTCCCATTTTCCAATTTTTTTTTTCAAGCCATTTTGGCTTTATCTTGGCCGTTGATCAAAGATGCCTTTAATCCTAGCCATTAATGCCACCAAACTTATCTAACAAGCTTTTAATTTTCATTTATTACATCACAAATATGATGTCTCCTATGGCATCATCTAATTAATTCATGAATTAATTCGTAGTCAAAGTTTGATCGAAAATCAAACCGAACGGAAATTTACAGAAATCGCATAGGTGAGTTCCGAGTGCCTCTGGTGCGATCGGTCTGCCTTATTTTGCTTCCGTTTGACCAGAATTCATTACTGTAAAATTTCGTCTTTTGGTGCACTCTCTAGGGTTTTTGACTCCGTTTTCTAGCTGTCTCACCCGATTCTGTTCGGGAAGATTTTTCATCTCCCAACTCATACTCTTTAACACTATTAGGACATTTTCAAAGTATTCACAACAGTATTAAAATACAACTTTTTCACATTTTATACATTAAAATTATAATATACATATAATTTTAATTCATTCTAAGAATCTGAAAATTCCCGATTATCACAGTAGAGGAGATGGTTGGAGCTGGTAAAGAATTATGATTGTGAGATCCTCTACCATCCAAGAAAAGCCAATCGCGTTGCAGATGCGTTAAGTAGAAAATCTGCTATTTTGCAGCAGTTACTGATTGGAAAATTTCCAAGACCATTGTAGCAGGAGATCAACACGTTAAAGATGGAGCTAATATCTGGAAGATTGGCTGCACTTCAATTGGAATCATCATTATATGAGGACATTAGAGAGGCTCAAAAGGGAGATCCAAATCTAGCAAGTCCTTAAGAAGGAGTGTCCAAAGAGGGATTGATCCTATATCAGGAAAGAATTCATGTTCCCAATGATGAAGGATTAAGAAGGCGGATTATGGCAGAAGCCCATGAAACACCATATTTAGTGCATCCCAAAGCCAGTAAGATGTACCAAGATTTAAAGTTACAATTCTGGTGGAAAGGGATGAAGAAAGGCATTGCTAAATTCTTGAGCCGATGTATGATGTGCCAAAAAGTTAAGGCTGAACACCGACATCCAAGCAGAAAATTAGAACCATTAGAGATTCCCGAATGGAAATGAGAACATATTATGATGGACTTTGTGGTAGGACTGCAAAAACCCGAGAAGGTTACGATGCCGTTTGGGTTATTGTCGACAGATTTACAAAGATGGCAAGGTTTATAGTAGTGAAAATGACTTTTTCACTGGAAAAGTTGGCGAACCTTTATGTCAACCACATCGTCAGGTTACATGGAGTTCCTAAGTCTATTGTATCAGATCGTGATGCACGATTTACTTCAAATTTCTAGAAGTGTGTACAAGAAGCCATGGGAACAGAAGTGCATCTAAGTACAGCATTTCATCTGCAGACAGACAGGTAATTTGAATGGACGATCCAAATGCTAGAAAACATGCTTCGTGTGTGTACAATAGATTTCCCGAGAAGCTGGAATGAAAAACTTCCATTGGTAGAATTTTCATATAATAACAACTACCAAGCTTCTATAGGAATGGCACCCTATGAAGCTTTATATGGAAGGAAGTGTAGATCACCTGTCCACTAGTATGATCTATAAGAAAAGCAACTGCACAAGATAGATTTCATGCAAGAAACAACTGATGCAGTTGCCAAGATACAACAATGAATGAAGATTGTGCAATGTGGCACCCCCGAATCTAACCACGCGAAACTATCATGAATCAACTCTGTTGTCAACCAAGATAGCTCGTGTGCCAAATCAGGATCGCCATTTAAAATTCTTTTTCTCTCACTCTTATTTTTCGGGGCCCCAAATTTGGCCCATAATTTTTTTTTTCTTTTTTAATACATACTTTTCTTAAAAGAAAGCTAAGTATGAAAGCCATGTAAAATATAATACTAACTTTTAGTTGTCTTTTTGAGTATAATATAATGTACAACATACAATATATATATTGTATTCTTCAAAACATATTCTCTCCAATTCACTAATTTATCGCTTAGCGGAAGACTGGTAGCAGGACCAAAATCCACAGTGGACTCCCTATCCCATTGACATGCGCACATCCTGCAGCCATCCATAGAGTCTACTAGACAGGTTTCTTACCTGCAACATGAACAAACAGATGAGCTAATAGGTTTAGTAAGTTCAAACATACTTAGTAAGAATCACATAGATTCAAAAACATCAAAATCTAATTTTCTATGAATAGTACTGTTCACCATAAATAGTAACTTTGACCATTGACTGATGAATAGTAACTGTTACCTAATCGATTACTATTTATGTTACCCTAACCGAATTCACTACACTTAGTGTTAGAGTTGGTTATACTCAATTATGCTCTGTTATGGCTTTCATCACATTATTCTCTATTATCTCTATTTATACTCTGGTTTCGAGCTCTTAATGGTTGTACTGATAATTTATAGCGCGCCGGTTGGGAGGGTTTAGGGAGCGACCCTAAAGGTTCTTCTTCTCAGTCCTCATCGCTCGTGGCGATTATTATATCCCCGAAAGACTTGTAAAACCTCCACCACAATGTTGGAGGGGTGGCACGCCTTAAATAGTTTTATTACCATCTCTTAATTTTAGTACTGACCTAATGACATTACTCATCACCTCAAGGTCATTAACCTCTATTGCCCATAGGTCTTACTTATTCTCTTTTCTCATTATATGGGATATGTTATACTAACTAATCCCTCAATGTCCATAGGACTTCACCGCTAGTGTACAACTAGTATTAAACACAATATTACAGTATTTCATGTTGTAGACATGAAAATGCTTGAACTTACCACCACTGTGATAATGTCCACTTTCGGAACTCTTCTTTAGTTTTATCTCTAATTTGGGTCCTTACAGACATAATATTGTCTATTAATACCCATCATTAATTATCACTTTTAATTATATTTTTTGTTATAATTTTTACAACATTTTTCATTTTTCTGTATGGTACATGGCTGGAAACACGCCCGTGTTCAAGCTTCTGTGTCTCTCGGGTTTTATGTCACACGACCGTGTAACTCACTATCTGGCTGTGTAACAGTACATGGTTTGGAACATGCTCGTGTTCAAGTCCATGTACTCCTCGGTTTGTAAATTTTCTCCCAAACACGGCCGTGTATCTTTCTACATGCTCGTGTTCTTTAGAATTTTTAGATTTTAAATCTTAAAATCTTTATTATGACTTCTAGAATCTTATTTTAAGTATTATAGATCCTTAATGATCCTTTTTGAGTCTTTCAGAAATATTTTGGTCGAAATGACCATTTTACCCCTAACGGGTCTTGGGACTGTAACTATTTCATCTTATCATTTTTCCTGAATCGTCTAACCCCAAATATCATAAAATAATATTTCCTAGTCTTCTGTATTTTTTTACAGCTTTATTGGCTATAAAATCTCAATTATTCATTTTCCGACCCTCGATTTGTTAGGAAATGCCCTAAGCATTAGAGACATTTTATGTATTTATTTTGAACTGGATAATAAAATTATAATATAGAGGTTATTTATTACATTGCTGTTTGTCCTTATTCTATTTACATGTTAAAGTAAATGTAAGCAAATATGGCTCACTGACTGCTTGTGTTAAAACTGTTAGAACGTTACATGCAATGGACTTTTGTATGCAAGAAGACGATGTTCTAAAGTAAGTGGTATAAACTAAGGTCTGTAGTCTATGGGGTTAGGCTAAGCATCTAACTCATGTTAAGACCATTATGTTGTTTAAAGCCATGGTGGGGACGGTTTATCTTGACTGTCCAGAGCATAGACTCCCAAGTAGAGACATAGATATGTTGCTTGGTGGTGACATATTAGACTGAGACTAACACGTGATTGATCTACGTAGTCCGCTATGAGTGGATCAATCTGCTTTTGACATTCATTATGCAATAACCTTAATCCTGAGTAAATGAACTACTTCATGTATATGACTTGTGTACTTTGATGTTCCAATGGCTAAAGCGCCTCAGAGGTAGTAAGCTTATAGACCAGTTCATTGGATGCATGACTTGTATACTATGAAGGGTTTGTTTACAGATATCAGAATCATAGCTCTAAAGAGTTAAAGGTATCCTCTTAAAGGCATTATACTGGATGTGAAAATGGACAAGGCCTTGGGTCGTCTGCTGGGCGGATGACTTCTTATTCACATATGGTGAATAATCATTTTCTTATTCGGTAGTGTAATGGAACTTTAAGATAGCCTGATCAGTACGATTAAACAAACTTTGACCTAAGGCTGATCATGGATATCATATGAGGGTTCTGCATACATGACAATGTCATTGGACATTAGCTTGTCACAGGCTTTCGTAATACAATATATAATTGGGAGTTCAGTTTCAGGTTTATAGTGGTGTGACTCTGAAATTAGTTCTTATATGATTGAGTTGTTCGATACAGAATGATGATCATATAGATTCATAGGAGTCCAATTATATATGTCCAATTAGTCCCTCTACTAGTTCCACATAATTCCATAACGATTGGCAAATTGATCAATGTATGCTTATTAGCTAGTTGATTATACACGGATAGTGTTTACATAGGCTTAAGATGGTGGACAAGATTCTCTTCGGTTGAATTCATATTTTGTTTTGGATAATAGAGTACACAATTATTCGAACTCCAAATAAAGTTGCCATGATTTTATTTGAGATTGGATTGGAGTTGCAGAAAATTATCCATGAGAACAAAAATTTGAAATACAACTTTTTTGTGGATTTTGAAATTTGGATTTTGAAATTTGAAATTTAAATTTTAAATTTTAAATTTGAAATTTGAAATTTGAATTTTTGAAATTTGAAATTCAAATTTTGAATCACAGTCCAAGTGGAATTCGAATTCTTTGTGAATAATTCCACAGGGTCAGAATTCGAATTTTAGTTGGATTATAGAGAGGAAACTCTTATTTGAATCCTACTTGAATTTGGAGTCCTAATCCATCAAGGAAAACCGAAATTAGTTGAGGAATATCCTCCTAGAAATTTTCAGATTTTTTAGATAAGGATGCAGGGAAAAATTCAAGTTTCAATCCCAGTTGAATTTGGATTCTCTCCTCCCTAGTTTGGCCGAAATTTCGAGGATAATCTCAAGGGAGATTTTCGGTTTTAATGGATAAGATGAGATTAAATTTAAGTTAGAAAATCCTATTTGAATTCTGATTCTCCTCACACTTTAATAACCAAATCTAGTCATGTTTTTGCACAAAGGGGAATCAGTTTTTTACGAGGGAATGAGGAGATAAAATTCAAGTTAAAATCCTGTTTGAATTTAGATTGGATAATTCCAAAAGTAGACCTTTTTTTTGGGTTGGATAATGCCTAGAAAATTCAGATTTTATGGATGGATAAGGGAGAAAGTCTTCTCCTAATCCAATTCGAATTCAGAGGATCACCTCATGCAAGTCTATAGAGGTCCTACCACTCCAGTTCTCTCAGACCACAGACTCTCAGGTGAGCAGGCTTATTGTTGCATAACTCAACGTGATAATAAGTTCTTTAGAGATCTAGGTGGTCGAAAGAAGACTAGCAGTGCTAGCATACTGGTCGAGGAACCAAGTACCCACACACTCTGCCATCTGGGAATTGGAAAATAGTAGAGAAGGCTAGTTGGTTGAGGCCCTCCAGTCATTCTCCTCCTACAGTTGGTGTCCTCTTGAGGTATAAGTTTTATTGTTGTTAATTTATTATATATGGCATCATGAGATATTTAACGATCTTGAAAAATTTTTGTTGTTCCACTGCCCTGCTCTGATGCGTTTTTACCGATTTAATTCCTACACGATTACTATTCATCTGACACCTAGGGTCATTTCTCGTTTTTCTAGCGTTTTGGAGCCTCAAATGGGTATTTCACTACTCTTGAAATGTTTTTCATTCCCATCCCCGAGTCTTGGTTCCCGAGGGGCTCGGGTTTCTTATCCCGACCTAATTTTTCCCTCGTTTCCCAAAATACCCCTAACGTGAATTTTTTTCCCTGTTTTAGGTATTTTAGTCATTAAGGGTCGGTTTACTATTCCTCTTGGGTTGGTTTTCCATTGCTAACCCTAATCCACCGAGGGGTCCCGGTTTCCTTCCCGAGTCTAATATTTTTACCCCGTATTTCCCGAAATGCCCTTATGCCGTTTTATAAATTTCGACAGCATTTCTGCTTGTATTTTAAGATTTTCTCGACGTTAGGTATGCCTCAGAACCTTTGTACCTGCCACGTACTATACCAAAGGCCTATTTTATACAAAGTTACCAAACTTTGTATAAAAATTTTCCACATTAACCCATATTCAAATTCAACACACATCACCAAATTTTTTCCCAATCATAGCCTCGGTTTATCATGATAAACAACACCAAATATTTTCATCACCATAAACAATTATCATATATAACTCTTAGGTTTTCAATTGCACATTTTAACATTAAAAACCTAACAAAATTTTCATTCAACCCTAGCCTTCAATGCCACGATTTTCATAAACAACCACATAGGAAAATTTTGTTTTCTTTCCTAGGGCTTTTATTACACATTCCTTATCATTTATCAACTCTAAATTTTCTCATTTTAACCACACATAGGCCACGGGTTCTATGGGAAACAAACATCAACATTTCTTGTTTCATTATTCCATTTCATGCTTGAATAAACATAGTATCAAACTCACATAATCATTAAAACAAATCACCAAATTTCATCATTTTCCTCACACTCATTAACCACGAATTTTATAGAAACCAAGCATAAAATTTTGCTTGTTTCCTAATCCTAATTCATGCTTCAAACTTTAGAACACCAAACAAATCACTAACATCAACAAAACATCAAAATTTTGAATGTTTTCTATACCTCATAAGCCACGTATTTTTGCAAGAAAAGAAATGAAAATTGCTTCAAATTGGAAGCTAACCTTATAAACTTGTTTCCTTGCAACCTTAGCTAAGATTGGAGGCTATTGTCGTGAAGAAATTTTGACAATTTTTGGCTTGAAAGTCACTAAGGGGCATGGATTTTTGGGCTGTAGAAATGCAAGAGTTTGGCTTGGTTTTTCATTTTTCTTTTTCAATGAATTTTGAAGCCTATTTATAGGCAAAAGCAAGGGACCTTTTAGCAATTCTTTTCCAACAATTTCCTATTTGTTCAAGGGCTAAAATGTAATTTTTTTGGGGTTAAAACAAAAATTTTAGGCTGCCATTCTTCCAAGTGGCCGAATCCCCTTTTTTGTCCATTTTCTAATCTTTTTTTTCAATGTCATTTTGGCTTGATCTTAGCCATTGATCAAAAAGACATCTAATCCTAGCCTTACACATATTAAATCTTACTTTCCAAGCTTTTGAAAATTATATTTATGACATCATAAATATGATGTCATCACACGAATTAATTCGTATATTAATTCATGGTCAAATTTTGACCGAAATTCAAACCAAATGAAACTTTACCGAAATTATGTAGGCAAGTTCCAGGCACCTCTAGTGCAATCGGTTCATTTTATTTTGCTTCCGTTTAGTCAAAATTCTCTACCATAAATTTTTTATCTTTTTTTGTGCATTTCAGTGCACTCTCTAGGGTTTTTGGCCCCATTTTCGAACCGTCTTACCCGATTCTGTTTGGTAAGATTTTCCATCTCCGAACTCACTCACTTTAACACTATCGGAACATTTTTATAGTATTCACAACAGTATTAAAACACAACTTTTTTACATTTTATTCATTAAAATTGATAGTTACATACAATTTTAATCTATTCTGAGAATCTAAAATTCCCGATTATCACATTCACCCCTCCTTATAAAATTTTCGTCCTCGAAAATTTAGAACAATTGGGGGTACAAATTCCTAATTTCATCTTCTCGTTCCCATGTAGCCTCCTCAATGTTGTGATTTCTCCACAGCACTTTGACTAATGGGATCGTCTTGTTCCTCAAAACTTTATCTTCTTGTGCCAGAATTTGAACAGGCCTCTCTTCGTATGTTAGATCTTCTTGAATTTGGATCGGTTCATGTTTCAACACATGACGGATCCGATATATACTTCCGTAACATTAACACATGGAACACATTATGCATTGCCGACATTTCTGGAGGCAACGCCAACCTATAAGCGACTTTACCAATGCGTTTGATAATCTTATATGGTCTAATATATCTTATACTCAATTTTCCTTTCTTTCCAAACCGCATTATTCTTTTCATCGGCGAGACTCTTAGGAATACGAAATCCCCTTCGTTGAACTCTAGGGATATTTGTCTTTTGTCCGTATAACTCTTTTGTCGACTCTGGGCTATTTTCATCCGTTGCTGTATTTTTGTAACTGCATCCACTGTTTCTTGTACAAAATCTGTCTTATGCAGTCTTCTTTCTTGTAAATCATACCAGTGAATCGGTGATCTACACTTTCTTTCATATAGAGCTTCATAGGGGGCCATACCTATCGAGTCTTGGTAGTTGTTATTGTATGAAAACTCTACCAATAGAAGTTTCTCGTTCCAGCTCCCTGGGAAATCTATTGCACATGCACGAAACATGTCTTCTAGCATTTGAATTGTTCTCTCAGATTGCCCGTCTGTCTGCAGATGAAATGCTGTGCTCAGATGCACTTCTGTTCCCATAGCTTCTTACACACATGTCCAGAAGTTCAAAGTCAATCGTGGATCATGATCTGACATAATAGATTTAGGAATTCCATTTACCTGACTATGTGGTTAACATATAGGTTCGCTAACTTTTCCAATGAAAAGGTCATTTTCATAGCAATAAACCTTGCCATCTTTGTCAACCTATCGATAATAACCTAAATACCATCATAACCTTCTCGGGTCATTGGCAACCCTACCACAAAGTCCATTGTAATATGTTCCTATTTCCATTCGGGAATCTCCAATGGTTCTAATTTTCTGCCTAGATGTCGGTGTTTAGCCTTAACTCTTTGGCACGTCATACATCTGCTTACAAACTCAGCAATGTCCTTCTTCGTCCCTTTCCACCTTAATTATAGCTTCAAATCCCAGTACATCTTACTGGCTCTGGGATGTACTGAATATGGCGTTTCATGGGCTTCTGCTATAATTCGCCTTCTTAATCCTTCATCATCTGGAACTGGAGTTCTTCCCTAATGTAGGATTAATCCATCTTTAGACACTTCCTCCTGAGGATTTGTTAGATTCGGGTCTCGTTTCTGAGCCTCTATGATATCCTCATACAGCATTGATTCTAATTGTAGTGCAGCCAATTTTCTAGCTATCAGCTCTACCTTTAACATGTTGATTTCCTACTGCAATGACTTTGGAAGTTTTCAAATTGGGAGTTGTTGCAAGACAGTAGATTTTCTACTTAATGCATCTGCAACGCGATTGGCTTTTCTGGGATGATAGAGGATTTCACAATCATAGTCCTTTACCAGCTCCAGCCATCTCCTTTGCCACATATTTAGCTCTTTTTGTGTGAAGAAATACTTTAAACTTTGGTGGACATTATAAATCTGAAACTGAGCTCCATATAGATAATGTCACCAGATCTTCAATGCGAACACTACTGCGGCAAGTTCCAAATCATGCGTGGGATAATTTCTTTCATGGTCCTTTAATTAACGCAAGGCACAGGCAATTACCTTGTCACCTTGCATCAGAACAGCTCCTAATCCCATCTTCGAGGCATCGCTAAAAATCGCGAACATCTCCCCTTCAGTAGGAAGTGTAAGAATTAGTGCGCTGGTCAATCGTCTTTTCAGCTCTTGGAAGCTTTTTTCGCACACCTCTATCCACTCGTACTTGTTCTCTTTATGTGTTAAAGCCGTAAGAGGTGCAGCGAGTCATGCGAATCCTTATACAAATCTCCTTTAATAGTCAGCTAAGCCCAAGAAGCTCTGTATTTTCATTACATTCTTAGGTGCTGGCCATTCATTGATTGCCTTTACCTTTGCTGGATCCATAGTGATTCCTTCCTTGGAAACCACATGTCCAAGAAAATGTACTCTATCTAGCCAGAATTCGCACTTTGAGAATTTGGCATAGAATTGATGCTTCCTTATCATCTGTAGGACAATCCTCAGATGTTCTTCATGTTCTTCACGAGTGTTTGAATATATGAGAATGTCATCGATAAACACAACGATAAATTTATCCAAATATTCCTTAAAGACTCGATTCATCAAGTCTATAAATGCAGCTGGCGCATTTGTTAACCTAAACGGCATTACAAGGAATTCGTAATGACTGTAGCGGGTATGAAATGTGGTCTTATAGATATCGCTCTCCTTGATCCGTAGTTGGTGGTATCCTGATCGTAGATCAATTTTGGAGAATACCACTGTGCCTTTTAATTGATCGAGCAGGTCATTAATTCTAGGTAGCGGATATCTATTCTTGATAGTGACCTTGTTCAACTCCTGATAATCAATGCACATCCGAAAAGATCCATCATTCTTCTTGACAAATAACACTAGAGCACCCTATGGAGAATAGCTCGGACGTATGAATCCTTTGTCAAGAAGCTCCTTCAGCTGCTCCTGTAACTCTTTTAATTCTGCTGGTGCCATTCGGTATAGTGCCTTTAAGATAGGTGCCGTTCCTAGCATCAACTCGATCTCAAAGGAGATTTCTTGTTCAGGTGGCAATCCTGGTAATTCCTCTGGGAAGACATCAATGAATTCCTTCATAATAGGAATATCTTCGGGTTGAAGCTTCGTTCCTCCGTCACGTCTACTATGCATGCTAAGTATCCAGCACAACTGCTAAACATTAGCCTTCTTGCCTTAATTGAGTTGATCATTATCGTCTTTTGTTTGCATAATGATCCGACATATTCAAATCCATCTTCCTGATTAGGTTGGAACATTATCTTCCGCTTCTGACAATCGATCGTGGTAATCCTGGTAATTCCTAGCATCAACTCGATCTCAAAGGAGATTTCTTGTTCAGGCGGCAATCCTGGTAATTCTTCTGGGAAGACATCAATGAATTCCTTCACAATAGGAATATCTTCGGGTTGAAGCTTTCGTTCCTCCGTCACATCTACTATGCATGCTAAGTATCCAGCACAACCACTAGACATTAGCCTTCTTACCTTCATTGAGTTGATCATTATCATCCTTAGTTTGCATAATGATCCGACATATTCAAATCCATCTTCCTGGTCGGGTTGGAACATTATCTTCCACTTTCGGCAATCGATCGTGGCTTGATACTTCCCTAGGAAATCCATTCCTAGTATTACATCATAGTCGGCAAGCTCCATCACGATCCATTCTGCGTACAACTCCCTATTTGCCATAATTATTGGCACATGAGGCAACCAATAATTTGACATCAATACTTCTCCTAAGGGTAAAGCCATTCTATAGGTCATACCAATGTTATCTTTTGGATATCCTATCTTGTTCGCAAATGGGTAGGAAATAAATGAATGTGTAGCACTAGAATCAAATAAAACAGACGCCAAATAATTAGAGACAGAAAACTTACCTATCACTACATTGGACGTCCCTGCTTCTGCATCTCCTTTAGTGTACACCATTACTCTAGCATCCGTTCGGGGCAAGGGTTCCGATCTTTCTTGTCTCTCTATGGATGAAGGACCTTCAACCTTTGCCTAGATTGCATGTGCTTGGGGACGTTGCTGCTATGTCTGGAATGAACCGTGCACATTTTGTCTGTTTTCGGGGCAATTCCTACCAAAATGGCCATCCTTTCCACATTGGAAACAGGCGTTTTGTGATAACCAGGGATTTCTAGCATTCTCAAAAGAAAATGTACAATTGTATATGTATGACAACTTGTATTGTTTAAAGAGCAGAATAAATGAATTTATATTGTTTAGAATGTAATATAATGTTTTGACAATGCTGGCGGATAATAATTCGATGTTGAGAAATTTTATCGAATCAAAAAGGGTGAAACAATGTCAAAACGACATTAAAAACCCTAATCAGTGCCTATGGTGCACTAAAAGACAAAAAACTTCCGGAATTGATTTTGATCAAACGGAAGTAGAATAAATTGATCCGATTGTATCGGAGACCTCAGGAACCCACCAGGGCAATTTCGGGAAAATTTCGCTCAGGTCAAAATTCAGTCAAAAGCGACATGAATAGTAAAGTCAAAAAAGTAAGTTAATGACTCATCATTGATGATGTCATTAAAATGAATAGTAAATAGATAATTAAAGTGGTAGGTGAGGTGGATGGCTAGGATTTAATTCACTTTTGATCTAAAGGCTAAGATTTGGCCAAAATTCCACCCATTTAATTTTTGAAAAATGGTGGAAAGAATTACCAAGAAAGGTGCCCATTTCTCATTGGTTAATTAAGGGTGATTCATGCCAAATTTGCCAAATTAATATGGCTTCCTTAACCATAAAGGTTCGGCCATTTTGAAGCAAAAACCCGTAGCAAACAAAGCCAAAAGAAAACCAAGAAAAAAATTTCTAAGTGTTGTCCAAGGGAGAAAACGTGAGCTATCTTGGAGAATCAAAGGGTTTCTTCAAATTTTTGAAAGCAAGAACTCAAGTTTGATTAGCTAACATCCAAATAACTAAGGTGAGCTTTAAAATTTGAAAACTGTCCCCATTTTTAGTCATGAAATCCGTGGGAATAGTGGGAAGAAAATGATGAAATTTTGTTGTGGATTTGATGAAATTATGTGTTGGTTTTGTGATATATTAGTTAAGGCCACTCATGTATTGGATTTGCATGAAAAAAATGTGATTTTTGGCTTGTTTTCTCCACGAAATTCATGGGTTCAAAGGGTTGCTTTGGTGATGAAATTTTGATTAAATATGTTGTTATGTTGTGTGATAATATGTTTTGGAAAGTTGGAAACATAAACTTTATATTGAAATTTGGTTAAAAAAAAAATTTGTGCAAAATTTGGCATAGTGTGGCCGTGGGAAACCTTAGAGGAAATGATAGAAAATGTTATGTTTTGAATGTTGATTTATGCTTGAAATCAAGCCTTGGTGTGATGGAAAAACTTTGAAAAAATTTTTGGTATTGTTTGCAATGGTAAGGCCATATATTACATGTAGTAAACCCTAGGGTTACCATGTGTAAACCAAGTGAATTTTGATTGAAAATGTGTTAAGATATAGCCTAGGAAAGGCCAAATTAAAAGAAAGATTTGGTTGAAAAATAGAGTAAAAATTATGTTATGGCTTAAGTGTAAAACCAAGCATAATGTGGTGAAAATGAAGAAAAAATTTTGCTAGGGTTAGTAGTTCAAAACCGTAGCTTAATTAAATGGGGAAAGTGAAAAAATTTTTGTACATTGTAGTTGATGTATAATTTGGTGATTGTGTAATTTTTTTTATGTAAAAGTTTGGGAAACTTTTCCATAAAATAGGACTTTGGTATAGTACGTGGCAGGTATATATAGTTCGAGGCATACCTAACACCGATAGCCTTAAATTTACGCCGGAATACTACCGAAATTTCGAAAAACGGCATTAAGGGCAAAAAGGGAATCTAGTAAAAGTTTAGGATTGGGTCGGAAACCCGAGTCCCTTAAGGAAAATTGAATGAGGAAACCTAAGGGAGTGGTTCATGAATAGTAACCCATCCCCTTGAAAGTGTAGAACGCAAGTGAAACTGAAAACCGACCCCGAGGGGGGGCATTTTTGGAAAACGAAGCAAAGGTCCGAGTCGGGTACGGAAAATCCGAGCCTCAGAGACCTCGGTTGGGAAAGTCTGGATGAACGTTTTTATGTATTAGTAAAACACTCATTTGAGACTCTGAAACGATAGAAAACACGAAACCGACGTAAGGATCAGAATAGTACTTTCCGAGGGCCGAGAAGTGAAAATTTGAGATAATAAAAGAAAATTATCCAAAAAAGGTCTGGTAAAATTTTAAAAGATGATTTGAGGATTTTTGGGCCTAGAAAATTAAGTCTAAGAATCTAGATTGAGAATTTGCAGTAAAATGACCCAATAAGGGCAAAATGGTCATTTTGACCAGAATTTTCTAAAAAGTGGAAAAAGAGCCCTAAAGACCCCGGAATGGTAGAATAAGGTTCCTGAGCATGAAAAGTGAATTGTTAAGTCGAGAAAATCCTGTCAGGGGTATAATTGTAATTTCTAAAATTTAGGGGCAGAATCGTAATTTTACAAAAGTTAGGGGAAATGTGAAAATGATTAATAAAGCTTAGAAAGCTGTCATAAGGCTTAATTAAAGGTTTTAAGACCAAATTTGAGCTTTTTATCAAAAATAAAAGCTACAAATAAAAAAATGAAATTAATAGATTAGGTTTTTGTCTGTAGGATCTCAAAACCAGTCAGGAAAAGGGATGTTAAAGAATCCCAAGAAGCAGACATTAGTAGACGTACTGTAAGTTCAGACATTTACTTGTCTGCAACATGTAGCATTATTATCGCTGACTTTCATGTACTAACTATAAGTTAGGTACATATGTGCTACGGGTATTATGATAAAATAGAGAGAGAGACAAAATGTGCTATGGGCACTATTGGCAAATGGGACACACAATAAATTATGCTTCAGGTACCAGAGTGAGGTTAATGAAACTCACTCACATGAAATTAAAATGTGAACCATTCCTAACCACGGGAAAATATGAAGCCACCGGGTTAGAACTTTAAAAAGTCGGTAATGAAACCACTTTTGACGTACCAGCCTTCCGTACGGGGGAGGTATGCTTGCCTTCGGGGCTATGATAATGAGATTAAGGCTATGAAGGTCAGCAGTAATATATCGCTCCTAGTCATGCGCACTAAAATGATACGGCCAACATGAGCTCAAAACCAGCACGTAAATAAAGATAATTACCTAAAACTGAAACTATGTCATAATTGAGCATAAGACAGTTTCGTGAGAGTACTAACATTGAGATTGATTTACTGTTGATATACTGTGTTGTGGTCAAAGTTACTATTCATAATGAATAGTAGTTAAGTTACTATTCATGATAAATAGTAGTCAAAGTTACTATTTATGATGAATAGTCTATTCATAGAAATTTTATTTCTTGCATGTTTAAACTTACTGAGCCTGTAGCTCACCATTTTGCTCATGTTGTAGGTAAGCAACTAGCTCATTAGCTTTATACGGCTGGATGGCGGACGGGATAGTAAATATCAAATGGGATGGGAAGCCAAGGGATATGGTCCTGTCAGATTTTTTCGCTGAGCGTTAACAAAGAGAGGGAAAGCAAACAGTTCTTTTGTAATACTATGTATTTTATGAAAATACTGTATTATGTAAATTACTTTGTACTTGCAAACAAAGTGAATAGTCGATGATGTTTTATGTTATGTAAAAAAAAAATTTCCCCCAAAAATACTATATTTAAGAAGAGAGAAAGATTAGCCGGCGACCTATGAGAGTATAATCTATCGCAGTTAGCTGTGAAGCTTAACTGTAATAGCATTGTATGATCTCTATAAAGGGCGGGCCACCACACGTTTAGGGCAAGTCTGCATCTGCCTACATGTCTTTTTCCATAGACTACGTGGTCACAAACAATAGGTCTAGCATTGTTGTTCAACCTTCGCTGCTAGTTCCTATTCCCATAATTATTCCCTTCCTCTTGCCCTATGACTATTGGCCAGAAGTGCTTGGTTGCCCGGCCTTAGTATTCTGATTTGGTTTGCTGCTTTGCCTGACCTGGTATCCAACTTGTACAGCCTTGCCCAATACCTTTTCCTTCTTCCTGGCATCCCAAATCTTTTCTTTTTCCTCCTTTTGTCTAACCAGATAATATTCAGCCCTCAAAGCTTTGCTTACATAATCAGATACAGTAGTGGGCGATGTCAATCCACTATCCACCAATGGTAAGATTTCAGGACAACATTCCATCATCTTCTGGATTTTCTCCCTCTCAGTGGAGATAGCATACCGGCACAGTCGGGACAACTGGTCAAACTTGCTATAGACTTCAATTACCGACATGTCCCCCTGCTTTAATTCTGCAAACTATCTTTGTTGTGGTCACAGTAGTACGGGATTATAATGCTTCTGAATAAATTCCTCTAGGAAATCTATCTATGACATTGTGTAGATGTTCCATCTCAACTTGACTGATTCCCACCAAAATCTTGCATCCTTTTTCAGAACAAAGGATCCGCACATAATCCTTTCTTGGTCATTCAACTCCATAAATTCCAAGATCATACGGAGTGAAGATAACCATTCTTCTGCTTCTAATGGGTTTGTGGAACCCTCGAGCTCCGATGGCTTCATTCGTCGAAATCTTTCATATAATAGCTCCTGGTTGACTCGAGGTTGCGGTTCTACTTCTTTTATTTCAGGTTCAATTGGCAGCACTTGTAGGAAAATAAACCGGTAAAAACGTATCAGAGTGGCGCAGCGGAACAATAAAAATTTTTAGATCGTTAAATATCTCATGATGCCATATACAATAAACCAACAACAATTAAAACTCATACCTCAAGGACGCCAATCTTGCAGGAGGAGAATGACCGGAGGCTTCAACCAACTAGCCTTCTCTACTATTCTCCAATTCCCGAATGGCTGAGTGTGTGGGCACTCTGAACCTCGATCGGTATGCTAGCACTGCTAGTCTTCTTCCGACCACCCAGATCTCTAAAGAACTTTATTGTCACGATGAGCTGTGCAACAATAAGCCTGCTCACCTGAGAGTCTGTGGTCTGAGAGAACTGGAGTGGCAGGACCTCTATTTATAGACCTGCATGAGGTGAATCTCTGAATTTGAATTGGACTAGGAAAAGATATTTTCCCTTATCCAAACCCAAAAAATCCGAATTTTCCAAGGGAGAATCTCCACAATTAAATTCGGTTTTTCTAGATAAATCCAATCCAAATCTTAACAAGATTTTAGCTAGAATTTTATCTCCCTTTTCCAACCAAAAAATCCGAAATTCACAAGGAGAAAATCCTCCAAATTTTCGGCCACTTTTAGGATAAGGGAGAATCAAAATTCCACTAGGATTTCTCAAGCAAAATCTCATCTTAACCTTATCCAAAAATAACCGAATTTCCTAGGATTAGGGATCCAAAATTTCGGCCACTTTTGGGAGGAGAGAGAAACCAAATTCAACTAGGATTGAAGCTTGAATATTCCCTTGAATCTTATCCACAAAATCCGAAATCTTTCATGAGGATTATCCTCAAAATTTCGTCCCTTATTTGTTGGGATTTGGATTCAAAATTCAAGTAAGATTCTAACAAGATTATCCTCTCCAAATCCAACTCAAATTCGAATTTCAAACCTTGTGGATTTTCCACAACAAATTCGAATCCTACTTGGACTGTGATTCAAAATTTGAATTTCAAATTTCAAATTCAAATTTCAAATTCAAATTTCAAATTTCAAATTTCAAATTTAAATTTCAAATTCAAATTTCAAATTCGAATTTCAAATTCAAATTTCAAATTCAAATTTCAAATTCAAAATTCAAATTTCAAATTTCAAATTCAAAATTCAAATTTCAAATTTCAAAATTCAAATTTCAAATTTCAAAATTCAAATTTCAAATTCCACAAAACGGTTGTGTTTCATATTCTTGTTCTCATGGATAATTTTCTACAACTCCAATCCAATCTCAAATAAAATCATGGCAACTTTATTTGGAGTTCGAATAATTGTGTACTCTATTATCCAAAACAAAATCTGAATCCAACCGGAGAGAATCTTGTCTACCATCCTAATCCTGTGTCATCACCATCCATGCATAATAAACTAGCCAATAGCATACACAAATCAATTTGCCAAACGTTAAGGAATTATGTGGAGCTAGTAGAGGGACTGATTGGACATATATAATCGGGCTCCCGTGATTCCATATGATCATCATTCTGTACCGAACAACTCAATCATATGATCACTAATTTCAGAGTCACACCACTATAAACCTGAAACTGAACTCCCAATTATATACCGTATTACGTAAGCCTGTGACGAGCTACCATCCAATGACCTTGTCATATATGCAAAACCCTCATATGATATCCATGATCAGCCTTAGGTCAAAGTCCGTTTAATCCTACTGATCAGGCTATCTTAAAGTTCCATTATACTACCGAATCTAGAAAATGATTATTCACCATATGTGAATAAGAAGTCATCCGCCCAGCAGACGACCCAAGGCCTTGTCCATTTTCACATTCAGTATAATGCCTTTAAGAGGATACCTTTAACTCCTCAGAGCTATGATTCCGATATCTGCAAACAAACCCTTCATCGTATACAAGTCATGCACCCAACGAACCGGTCTATAAGCTTACTACTTCTGAGACGCTTTAGCCATTGGAACATCAAAGTACACAAGTCATATACATGAAGTAGTTCATTTACTCAGGATTAAGGTTATTGCACAATGAACGTCAAAAGCAGATTGATCCACTCATAGCGGACTACGTAGATCAATCACGCTTTAGTCCCGGTCTAATATGTCACCACCAAGCAACATATCCATGTCTCTACTTGGGAGTCCAGCTCCAGACAGTCAAGACAGACCGTCCCCTCTAAGGCTTTAGACAACATAATAGTCTTAACATGAGTTAGATGCTCGGTCTAACCCCATAGACTACAGACCATAGTTTAGACTGCTAACTTTAGAACATTGTCTTCTCGCATACAAAAGTCCATTGCATGCAACGTTCTAACAGTTTTAACACAAGCAGTCAGTGAGCCATATTTGCTTACATTTACTTTAACATGTAAATAAGACGAGGACAGATAGCAATGTAATGAATAACCTCTAAGTATAATTTTATTATCCAGTTCAAAATGAATACATCAAAATGTCTCTAATACTTAGGGCATTTCCTAACAATCTCCCACTTGCCCTAAGCCAGTAGATGTGCCATGTTACGCATCCCCATCGCCTCTACATGCCTCTCAAAGCTTCTAGCTACCAAAGTCTTAGTAAAGGGATCAGCGATGTTGTCCTCGGACGCGATCTTACATACATCCACTTGTCCTGTCTCCACATGCCCTCTAATAATGTGATACCTCCGATCGATGTGCTTGGTCCTCTTGTGGTGCCGAGATTCCCTTGTGTTGGCAATAGCCCCTGTATTATCACAGTAAAGTGTGATAGGCTTGTCAACACCCGGAATGACCTCAAGGTCTCTAAAGAACTTACGGAGCCAAACCGCTTCTTTAGATGCCTCAGCCGCAGCCACATACTCAGCCTCCATAGTAGAGTCAGCTGTGCAGCCCTGCTTCACGCTCCTCCACACAATGGCGCCTCCTCCGAGTAAAAACACTGATCCAGATGTCGATTTCCTCGAATCCTTACAAGTCTGGAAGTCTGAGTCCGTGTATCCTACGGGTGTTAGGTCCCCTCCAGAATACACTAGCATATAATCCCTCGTTCTCTTAAGATACTTGAGTATATGCTTTACTACTTGCCAGTGCTTGGTTCCAGGATTCGCTTGATATCGACTCACCATACCTACTGCAAAACATATGTCCGGGCGAGTGCAAAGCATAGCGTACATAAGGCTACCCACAGCGGATGCATAAGGGACCTTACTCATACGCTCTCTTTCTTCCGATGTCTTGGGACAGTCATCCAATGAAAGAGTTAAACCGGCAATAGAAGGTTGTGAGCCTTTCTTTGCCTCTAGCATTGCATATTTGTCAATTATTTTATCTATGTATGAAGCTTGGGATAACGCTATCATTTTGTTCTTTCGATCTCTGAAGAGACGAATGCCTAGAACATAATTAGCTTCTCCCAAGTCCTTCATGTCAAACTGTTGGTGTAACCAAAGCTTGACCGATGATAAGTTCCCTACATCATTCCCAATGAGTAGTATATCATCGACATAGAGTATCAGAAAGACCACTTTTCCATCCTTAATACGTTTATAAACACAAGGTTCATCAACGTTCTGCTCAAAACCAAATGTCTTAATCGCTTGATCAAACCTCTGGTTCCATGAGCGGGATGCCTGCTTTAATCCATAAATGGATCTAAGCAACTTGCAGACTTTCCTATCCTGGCCTTTTGCTACGAACCCTTCGGGCTGTATCATATAGATACACTCTTCAAGATGGCCATTCAAGAATGCCGTCTTGACATCCATTTGCCAGATCTCGTAATCGAGAGCCGCAGCAATGGACAGAAGAATACGGATAGACTTAAGCATAGTAACAGGCGAAAAGGTTTCCTCGTAATCGATTCCAGCCTTTTGCGTGTATCCCTTTGCAACCAGTCTAGCTTTGAAAGTTTCCACTCTCCCTTCCGCATCCTTTTTTCTTTTGTAGACCCATTTGCATCCAATGGGTTTTATCCCATCCGGCAAATCTACAAGTTCCCAAACAGAGTTGGATTTCATTGAATCCATCTCATTGTTCATAGCCTGTTTCCAAGATCTAGAATCAACATCCTTTATAGCTTCATCATATGTGACCGGATCTTCCTCATGCTCATGAGCCTCGGCCTGGTATACCTCAGCATCATACATAAAGAAATTAGGTTTCTTCGAAACCCTCCCACTACGACGAGGCACCCTAAATTGTTGATCGTCTGCAGGTCTTTCACTGGAACTCGGACTTGCGTCCAAGACCGAAATCTGTGGAGCAGTTCTTTCACCCGATAACTCCTCTAGCACCACTTTGCTTCGAGGCTTAAAGTCATTCATGTGACTTTCCTCCAAGAATGTCGCATGGGTTGAGACAATGACCTTTTGTTCCTTCGGGTTATAGAACAGACCTCCTTTAGTTCCTTTTGGATACCCTACAAACATGCACAATTCTGATCTTGGTTCCAACTTCTTCGCATCCCCATCCAGTACATGTGCCGGGCAGCCCCATATTCTCATATGTCCAAGGGAGGGCTTCCTGCCACGCCACAATTCATACGGAGTTCTAGGAATTGATTTGCTCGGAACCTGGTTCAGAATATAGCACGCCATTTGTAAAGCATGTCCCCAAAATGATAATGGCAGCGTTGAGTAACTCATCATGGACCGTACCATATCCAATAAGGTCCTGTTTCTCCTTTCGGCTACACCATTCTGTTGTGGAGTACCAGGTGCAGTCAATTGGGATAATATCCCATTCTCTACAAGATGTCCTAGAAATTCATCGGAGAGGTATTCGCCACCTCGATCAGATCGAAGTGTCTTTATGGATTTATCCAATTGCTTTTCCACTTCCGCACGATACTCTTTGAGCTTGTCAAAGGTTTCGCTCTTGCGGTGCATCAGATACACATATCCATACCTCGAGTAATCATCTATGAAAGAGACATAGTACTCGAACCCTCCTCGTGCTGTGACATTCATGGGGCCACATACGTCAGTGTGCACAATTTCTAAGAGCTCCTGTGCCCTTGTACCCTTAGCTCCAAAAGACCTCTTAGTCATCTTACCCTCTAGACAAGACTCACATTGGGGAAGTCGTACCTCCTCCAGAGATTCCAGAGGACCGTCTTTCACCAATCTTTGAATCCTATCCTGATTAATATGACCAAGTCTTAAATGCCAAAGATACGCCTTGTTAGAGTGAGAAACTTTCAACCTTTTAGAGTTATCAATTAATTCAGTGTCAAGCAGTGAGTACATCTTTGGTCTGATCAAATATAGGTTTCCATCCATCCATCCAGAACAGATAAAAGACTTATTTCTACGAATATCAACTCTTTTACTAAAAGAAACTGAATAAGAATCCTTTATTAAACAAGCTACCGATATAAGGTTCCTCCTAAAATTAGGAACATAAAAACAGTCTTTCAATAAAATAAACCTAAATTGATCAAAATAAAGATGAACGTCTCCCACTGCCTCAGCCACCACAAAGCTACCATCTCCAGTCCGCAACGAGAGGCTCCTATCATGTAGACTTCTCGTTTCCACGAACCCCTGCATAGAAACACAAACATGATTAGTGGCGCCCGAATCAATGACCCATGTGTCTTTCGATTCTTCCACCAAACACGCTTCTAAGTAATGAAGTTCCTTACCTTCCTTGCCCTTGGAGGCTAGGAATTCCCGGTAAGCCTTCTTGAAGTGACCTACCTTCCCACAGTGGAAGCATTTGGACTTTTTAGGGTCCTTTGGCTTCTTGTTCTTCTTCTTCTTCTTCCCGTCCGAGACAGAAGGATTAGAAGAACTGGAAGCCACTTGCTTCTTATTTGGCCTCTTCCTCTTCCGTGAGGGATTGGAAGATTCCGTCAAATTGGCCTCTCCTTTAGGTCGGACCACATCTTCATCCCTGATCATCCGCTCATAAGCCTGTAGTTGCTTCATGAGCTCGGTAAGTCCTAACTCCTTTGTCGCCAGATTGTATGCGGCCTTAAACCCCACAAAATCTTTAGACAGAGTCTTGAACACCATCTCGATCTGGGTGTTGTAGTCTAACTCAGCACCATTCTCGGCAGCCTCAGCGAAGAATCCCATTAGAGTGATCATATGGTCCTTCACCGGAGCACCAGCCTTTTGCTTGGAGTTCATAATGCTGGTGATAGCGGACTGTCGAGCCAATTTTTCTTGGCCTCCGAACATGTCCTCCAGATTATCCATGATCTCCCCAGCAACTTGATAAGTCTCATGCTGCTTTTGTAAAGCACTCGTCATGCTAGCAAGGATGTAGCATCGAGCTATTTCATTGGATTCTCTCCAACGATTATAGGCAACCGGGACCTCCTCAAGTGGTGTGTCAGGTTTGGGCCCAGGTGGGCATGGTTCGTCCAGTACAAACTTGTGTCTCTCGCAGCTGAGAACTATTAATAGATTTCTTTTCCAATCTTTATAATTGTCGCCATTCAACTTATTTTCAGTAAGTATCGAAATGAGGGGTGTCGGTGACATTTTGAACTGAAATAAAATTATACTAGACATCATTACAAAGCCCAAGCAAATATGCAGATAATTTAGCAAATAAAACATACAAGTATGTTCCTACATGAAACTTAAAAAAAATGTAGCATTGCAACGGTAATTCTCAGCACCTATTGCCCCAAGCCACCGAGGGGTGGTCATGAGAACAAATAGCCGGAACATGGACCCCGTCCAATTAATATATGTTACCTTAAATCCTCCAAGGTTAAGACATATATTAATAACCGCTTGTTTGGCCACCAGTTTAGTTAACAGAGCTTCTAGGGAAGGTTAATAACTAAACGAGTCTTGAGTGTATAACCATTGTTTACGTAGCCCGATCCACGTCCTACCAAGCCACCGAGGGGTGGTCATGAATAGGATCGCACCCGAACACGTTTTCCACATAGGAGATCCAATCTAGTATACCGGCGGCGGTAAACACCTACCGAGGGGTGTGGTCAGGTCAGAACTGACGCGAGGCGTTACCATGCTTTCACATATGGATCAACAATGGAGGCCGTGGGTTTTGTTTGAAACCCTCTCCCACTCAATATTTTGAAAAACATGCAAGTTTTGACAAATTATGTATGATCAATATAGTATGAGCGGCACTCACCTATCCTATATGACATGTTATCAAATATGCATACAAAACATCCATCAATACATATTTATACATCCATGACATATCACAGAAAAAATAATTGACAGAATAACCAAGCCATGGTTCCATCCTAGAACAAAGAAAATAAAGATTACAAAATTCCATCCAAAGCATTCTTTGGGTCTTGAATTTTGTTCCGTCTTCATGTATCCATCTTTATGTAGCCTCTCCATTTATTTCTCATCTCAAGAATTATTTAAAATTTAAATCTCCAAAATTTAAATTTCAAATTCAAATACCAAATTCGAATTTCAAATTTAAATTTCTAATTCAAATTTTAAACAATTTTAATCATCATGTGTAATAATATGTAATTTCAAAAATTTCAAATTTTCAATTACATATTTTTAAACATGATTTAAAATTAAATCTCAAATTTAAAAATCAAAATTTTCTGATTTTTGGACCGTCGGACCGCCACCCCCGTAGGCGGCAGCCGCCGTGGGCAGCCACCAACCCCGGAGGGGCTGGCAGCCCACGGCCGCCCCTTGTGCAGCCTGCCGGGCTGCAGGCCAAGCCTGCAGCACCAGGCTGCACGCCCAGGCTGGGCGCAGCAGCCGGCAGGCTGCAGGCAGCGCCTGCAGCCAGTGGCTGCACGCCCAGGCTGCGGCCAGCCTTGGGCAGGCTGCGCTACCCTCGGCTGCAGGCCAAGCCTGCGACCGTGGGTGATGCTTGCCTGCATAGGGGCTGCCGCAGCCCCATCCTGCCCGAGGGCAGGGGCTGCAGCCCCACCAAGGACCGTCGGCCTATTCCGAGGGGTCGTGTCTCGAATTTCGTGCCATATTCCAATTTACCTATTAGGATCTCCAAAAATTAATTTGAATCCCAATTAAATTGAAATTTTCCACACAATCAAAATTTCAACCTTTAAATCAAATTTAACTTTTGGGAAAAATAAATTACGGTCTTCAATCTTCAATCTCCTCCAAGAATAATTACATAAAAATTCTAAACCGTTTCCGGTGTACAAAAAAACTAACCATAAATATTCTAAGAGACAAAAATTAAAATCCATGGGAAAAACACAGTGTTAATAGACTGCTCCCATGGTTACATAAAAAAATTCCTAGATACAATTTTTCTAAATTCAAAGGAACCATAACCGGTATAAACAAGCATGCTTATAATAATTCAAAAAATTAAAATAACCACATACTTTATACATAATACATGATAACAACATAAAGGAACCCTAGAATGCCACTCTCTAAATATCAAATCCATACATAAATAAAAAGACTAAGTAATTGTCTAATTTATATACATGGCATAGTCATGAGATGGCTCTGATACCAATTGTAGGAAAATAAACCGGTAAAAACGTATCAGAGTGGCGCAGCGGAACAATAAAAATTTTTAGATCGTTAAATATCTCATGATGCCATATACAATAAACCAACAACAATTAAAACTCATACCTCAAGGACGCCAATCTTGCAGGAGGAGAATGACCGGAGGCTTCAACCAACTAGCCTTTTCTACTATTCTCCAATTCCCGAATGGCTGAGTGTGTGGGCACTCTGAACCTCGATCGGTATGCTAGCACTGCTAGTCTTCTTCCGACCACCCAGATCTCTAAAGAACTTTATTGTCACGATGAGCTGTGCAACAATAAGCCTGCTCACCTGAGAGTCTGTGGTCTGAGAGAACTGGAGTGGCAGGACCTCTATTTATAGACCTGCATGAGGTGAATCTCTGAATTTGAATTGGACTAGGAAAAGATATTTTCCCTTATCCAAACCCAAAAAATCCGAATTTTCCAAGGGAGAATCTCCACAATTAAATTCGGTTTTTCTAGATAAATCCAATCCAAATCTTAACAAGATTTTAGCTAGAATTTTATCTCCCTTTTCCAACCAAAAAATCCGAAATTCACAAGGAGAAAATCCTCCAAATTTTCGGCCACTTTTAGGATAAGGGAGAATCAAAATTCCACTAGGATTTCTCAAGCAAAATCTCATCTTAACCTTATCCAAAAATAACCGAATTTCCTAGGATTAGGGATCCAAAATTTCGGCCACTTTTGGGAGGAGAGAGAAACCAAATTCAACTAGGATTGAAGCTTGAATATTCCCTTGAATCTTATCCACAAAATCCGAAATCTTTCATGAGGATTATCCTCAAAATTTCGTCCCTTATTTGTTGGGATTTGGATTCAAAATTCAAGTAAGATTCTAACAAGATTATCCTCTCCAAATCCAACTCAAATTCGAATTTCAAACCTTGTGGATTTTCCACAACAAATTCGAATCCTACTTGGACTGTGATTCAAAATTTGAATTTCAAATTTCAAATTCAAATTTCAAATTCAAATTTCAAATTTCAAATTTCAAATTTAAATTTCAAATTCAAATTTCAAATTCGAATTTCAAATTCAAATTTCAAATTCAAATTTCAAATTCAAAATTCAAATTTCAAATTTCAAATTCAAAATTCAAATTTCAAATTTCAAAATTCAAATTTCAAATTTCAAAATTCAAATTTCAAATTCCACAAAACGGTTGTGTTTCATATTCTTGTTCTCATGGATAATTTTCTACAACTCCAATCCAATCTCAAATAAAATCATGGCAACTTTATTTGGAGTTCGAATAATTGTGTACTCTATTATCCAAAACAAAATCTGAATCCAACCGGAGAGAATCTTGTCTACCATCCTAATCCTGTGTCATCACCATCCATGCATAATAAACTAGCCAATAGCATACACAAATCAATTTGCCAAACGTTAAGGAATTATGTGGAGCTAGTAGAGGGACTGATTGGACATATATAATCGGGCTCCCGTGATTCCATATGATCATCATTCTGTACCGAACAACTCAATCATATGATCACTAATTTCAGAGTCACACCACTATAAACCTGAAACTGAACTCCCAATTATATACCGTATTACGTAAGCCTGTGACGAGCTACCATCCAATGACCTTGTCATATATGCAAAACCCTCATATGATATCCATGATCAGCCTTAGGTCAAAGTCCGTTTAATCCTACTGATCAGGCTATCTTAAAGTTCCATTATACTACCGAATCTAGAAAATGATTATTCACCATATGTGAATAAGAAGTCATCCGCCCAGCAGACGACCCAAGGCCTTGTCCATTTTCACATTCAGTATAATGCCTTTAAGAGGATACCTTTAACTCCTCAGAGCTATGATTCCGATATCTGCAAACAAACCCTTCATCGTATACAAGTCATGCACCCAACGAACCGGTCTATAAGCTTACTACTTCTGAGACGCTTTAGCCATTGGAACATCAAAGTACACAAGTCATATACATGAAGTAGTTCATTTACTCAGGATTAAGGTTATTGCACAATGAACGTCAAAAGCAGATTGATCCACTCATAGCGGACTACGTAGATCAATCACGCTTTAGTCCCGGTCTAATATGTCACCACCAAGCAACATATCCATGTCTCTACTTGGGAGTCCAGCTCCAGACAGTCAAGACAGACCGTCCCCTCTAAGGCTTTAGACAACATAATAGTCTTAACATGAGTTAGATGCTCGGTCTAACCCCATAGACTACAGACCATAGTTTAGACTGCTAACTTTAGAACATTGTCTTCTCGCATACAAAAGTCCATTGCATGCAACGTTCTAACAGTTTTAACACAAGCAGTCAGTGAGCCATATTTGCTTACATTTACTTTAACATGTAAATAAGACGAGGACAGATAGCAATGTAATGAATAACCTCTAAGTATAATTTTATTATCCAGTTCAAAATGAATACATCAAAATGTCTCTAATACTTAGGGCATTTCCTAACAATCTCCCACTTGCCCTAAGCCAGTAGATGTGCCATGTTACGCATCCCCATCGCCTCTACATGCCTCTCAAAGCTTCTAGCTACCAAAGTCTTAGTAAAGGGATCAGCGATGTTGTCCTCGGACGCGATCTTACATACATCCACTTGTCCTGTCTCCACATGCCCTCTAATAATGTGATACCTCCGATCGATGTGCTTGGTCCTCTTGTGGTGCCGAGATTCCCTTGTGTTGGCAATAGCCCCTGTATTATCACAGTAAAGTGTGATAGGCTTGTCAACACCCGGAATGACCTCAAGGTCTCTAAAGAACTTACGGAGCCAAACCGCTTCTTTAGATGCCTCAGCCGCAGCCACATACTCAGCCTCCATAGTAGAGTCAGCTGTGCAGCCCTGCTTCACGCTCCTCCACACAATGGCGCCTCCTCCGAGTAAAAACACTGATCCAGATGTCGATTTCCTCGAATCCTTACAAGTCTGGAAGTCTGAGTCCGTGTATCCTACGGGTGTTAGGTCCCCTCCAGAATACACTAGCATATAATCCCTCGTTCTCTTAAGATACTTGAGTATATGCTTTACTACTTGCCAGTGCTTGGTTCCAGGATTCGCTTGATATCGACTCACCATACCTACTGCAAAACATATGTCCGGGCGAGTGCAAAGCATAGCGTACATAAGGCTACCCACAGCGGATGCATAAGGGACCTTACTCATACGCTCTCTTTCTTCCGATGTCTTGGGACAGTCATCCAATGAAAGAGTTAAACCGGCAATAGAAGGTTGTGAGCCTTTCTTTGCCTCTAGCATTGCATATTTGTCAATTATTTTATCTATGTATGAAGCTTGGGATAACGCTATCATTTTGTTCTTTCGATCTCTGAAGAGACGAATGCCTAGAACATAATTAGCTTCTCCCAAGTCCTTCATGTCAAACTGTTGGTGTAACCAAAGCTTGACCGATGATAAGTTCCCTACATCATTCCCAATGAGTAGTATATCATCGACATAGAGTATCAGAAAGACCACTTTTCCATCCTTAATACGTTTATAAACACAAGGTTCATCAACGTTCTGCTCAAAACCAAATGTCTTAATCGCTTGATCAAACCTCTGGTTCCATGAGCGGGATGCCTGCTTTAATCCATAAATGGATCTAAGCAACTTGCAGACTTTCCTATCCTGGCCTTTTGCTACGAACCCTTCGGGCTGTATCATATAGATACACTCTTCAAGATGGCCATTCAAGAATGCCGTCTTGACATCCATTTGCCAGATCTCGTAATCGAGAGCCGCAGCAATGGACAGAAGAATACGGATAGACTTAAGCATAGTAACAGGCGAAAAGGTTTCCTCGTAATCGATTCCAGCCTTTTGCGTGTATCCCTTTGCAACCAGTCTAGCTTTGAAAGTTTCCACTCTCCCTTCCGCATCCTTTTTTCTTTTGTAGACCCATTTGCATCCAATGGGTTTTATCCCATCCGGCAAATCTACAAGTTCCCAAACAGAGTTGGATTTCATTGAATCCATCTCATTGTTCATAGCCTGTTTCCAAGATCTAGAATCAACATCCTTTATAGCTTCATCATATGTGACCGGATCTTCCTCATGCTCATGAGCCTCGGCCTGGTATACCTCAGCATCATACATAAAGAAATTAGGTTTCTTCGAAACCCTCCCACTACGACGAGGCACCCTAAATTGTTGATCGTCTGCAGGTCTTTCACTGGAACTCGGACTTGCGTCCAAGACCGAAATCTGTGGAGCAGTTCTTTCACCCGATAACTCCTCTAGCACCACTTTGCTTCGAGGCTTAAAGTCATTCATGTGACTTTCCTCCAAGAATGTCGCATGGGTTGAGACAATGACCTTTTGTTCCTTCGGGTTATAGAACAGACCTCCTTTAGTTCCTTTTGGATACCCTACAAACATGCACAATTCTGATCTTGGTTCCAACTTCTTCGCATCCCCATCCAGTACATGTGCCGGGCAGCCCCATATTCTCATATGTCCAAGGGAGGGCTTCCTGCCACGCCACAATTCATACGGAGTTCTAGGAATTGATTTGCTCGGAACCTGGTTCAGAATATAGCACGCCATTTGTAAAGCATGTCCCCAAAATGATAATGGCAGCGTTGAGTAACTCATCATGGACCGTACCATATCCAATAAGGTCCTGTTTCTCCTTTCGGCTACACCATTCTGTTGTGGAGTACCAGGTGCAGTCAATTGGGATAATATCCCATTCTCTACAAGATGTCCTAGAAATTCATCGGAGAGGTATTCGCCACCTCGATCAGATCGAAGTGTCTTTATGGATTTATCCAATTGCTTTTCCACTTCCGCACGATACTCTTTGAGCTTGTCAAAGGTTTCGCTCTTGCGGTGCATCAGATACACATATCCATACCTCGAGTAATCATCTATGAAAGAGACATAGTACTCGAACCCTCCTCGTGCTGTGACATTCATGGGGCCACATACGTCAGTGTGCACAATTTCTAAGAGCTCCTGTGCCCTTGTACCCTTAGCTCCAAAAGACCTCTTAGTCATCTTACCCTCTAGACAAGACTCACATTGGGGAAGTCGTACCTCCTCCAGAGATTCCAGAGGACCGTCTTTCACCAATCTTTGAATCCTATCCTGATTAATATGACCAAGTCTTAAATGCCAAAGATACGCCTTGTTAGAGTGAGAAACTTTCAACCTTTTAGAGTTATCAATTAATTCAGTGTCAAGCAGTGAGTACATCTTTGGTCTGATCAAATATAGGTTTCCATCCATCCATCCAGAACAGATAAAAGACTTATTTCTACGAATATCAACTCTTTTACTAAAAGAAACTGAATAAGAATCCTTTATTAAACAAGCTACCGATATAAGGTTCCTCCTAAAATTAGGAACATAAAAACAGTCTTTCAATAAAATAAACCTAAATTGATCAAAATAAAGATGAACGTCTCCCACTGCCTCAGCCACCACAAAGCTACCATCTCCAGTCCGCAACGAGAGGCTCCTATCATGTAGACTTCTCGTTTCCACGAACCCCTGCATAGAAACACAAACATGATTAGTGGCGCCCGAATCAATGACCCATGTGTCTTTCGATTCTTCCACCAAACACGCTTCTAAGTAATGAAGTTCCTTACCTTCCTTGCCCTTGGAGGCTAGGAATTCCCGGTAAGCCTTCTTGAAGTGACCTACCTTCCCACAGTGGAAGCATTTGGACTTTTTAGGGTCCTTTGGCTTCTTGTTCTTCTTCTTCTTCTTCCCGTCCGAGACAGAAGGATTAGAAGAACTGGAAGCCACTTGCTTCTTATTTGGCCTCTTCCTCTTCCGTGAGGGATTGGAAGATTCCGTCAAATTGGCCTCTCCTTTAGGTCGGACCACATCTTCATCCCTGATCATCCGCTCATAAGCCTGTAGTTGCTTCATGAGCTCGGTAAGTCCTAACTCCTTTGTCGCCAGATTGTATGCGGCCTTAAACCCCACAAAATCTTTAGACAGAGTCTTGAACACCATCTCGATCTGGGTGTTGTAGTCTAACTCAGCACCATTCTCGGCAGCCTCAGCGAAGAATCCCATTAGAGTGATCATATGGTCCTTCACCGGAGCACCAGCCTTTTGCTTGGAGTTCATAATGCTGGTGATAGCGGACTGTCGAGCCAATTTTTCTTGGCCTCCGAACATGTCCTCCAGATTATCCATGATCTCCCCAGCAACTTGATAAGTCTCATGCTGCTTTTGTAAAGCACTCGTCATGCTAGCAAGGATGTAGCATCGAGCTATTTCATTGGATTCTCTCCAACGATTATAGGCAACCGGGACCTCCTCAAGTGGTGTGTCAGGTTTGGGCCCAGGTGGGCATGGTTCGTCCAGTACAAACTTGTGTCTCTCGCAGCTGAGAACTATTAATAGATTTCTTTTCCAATCTTTATAATTGTCGCCATTCAACTTATTTTCAGTAAGTATCGAAATGAGGGGTGTCGGTGACATTTTGAACTGAAATAAAATTATACTAGACATCATTACAAAGCCCAAGCAAATATGCAGATAATTTAGCAAATAAAACATACAAGTATGTTCCTACATGAAACTTAAAAAAAATGTAGCATTGCAACGGTAATTCTCAGCACCTATTGCCCCAAGCCACCGAGGGGTGGTCATGAGAACAAATAGCCGGAACATGGACCCCGTCCAATTAATATATGTTACCTTAAATCCTCCAAGGTTAAGACATATATTAATAACCGCTTGTTTGGCCACCAGTTTAGTTAACAGAGCTTCTAGGGAAGGTTAATAACTAAACGAGTCTTGAGTGTATAACCATTGTTTACGTAGCCCGATCCACGTCCTACCAAGCCACCGAGGGGTGGTCATGAATAGGATCGCACCCGAACACGTTTTCCACATAGGAGATCCAATCTAGTATACCGGCGGCGGTAAACACCTACCGAGGGGTGTGGTCAGGTCAGAACTGACGCGAGGCGTTACCATGCTTTCACATATGGATCAACAATGGAGGCCGTGGGTTTTGTTTGAAACCCTCTCCCACTCAATATTTTGAAAAACATGCAAGTTTTGACAAATTATGTATGATCAATATAGTATGAGCGGCACTCACCTATCCTATATGACATGTTATCAAATATGCATACAAAACATCCATCAATACATATTTATACATCCATGACATATCACAGAAAAAATAATTGACAGAATAACCAAGCCATGGTTCCATCCTAGAACAAAGAAAATAAAGATTACAAAATTCCATCCAAAGCATTCTTTGGGTCTTGAATTTTGTTCCGTCTTCATGTATCCATCTTTATGTAGCCTCTCCATTTATTTCTCATCTCAAGAATTATTTAAAATTTAAATCTCCAAAATTTAAATTTCAAATTCAAATACCAAATTCGAATTTCAAATTTAAATTTCTAATTCAAATTTTAAACAATTTTAATCATCATGTGTAATAATATGTAATTTCAAAAATTTCAAATTTTCAATTACATATTTTTAAACATGATTTAAAATTAAATCTCAAATTTAAAAATCAAAATTTTCTGATTTTTGGACCGTCGGACCGCCACCCCCGTAGGCGGCAGCCGCCGTGGGCAGCCACCAACCCCGGAGGGGCTGGCAGCCCACGGCCGCCCCTTGTGCAGCCTGCCGGGCTGCAGGCCAAGCCTGCAGCACCAGGCTGCACGCCCAGGCTGGGCGCAGCAGCCGGCAGGCTGCAGGCAGCGCCTGCAGCCAGTGGCTGCACGCCCAGGCTGCGGCCAGCCTTGGGCAGGCTGCGCTACCCTCGGCTGCAGGCCAAGCCTGCGACCGTGGGTGATGCTTGCCTGCATAGGGGCTGCCGCAGCCCCATCCTGCCCGAGGGCAGGGGCTGCAGCCCCACCAAGGACCGTCGGCCTATTCCGAGGGGTCGTGTCTCGAATTTCGTGCCATATTCCAATTTACCTATTAGGATCTCCAAAAATTAATTTGAATCCCAATTAAATTGAAATTTTCCACACAATCAAAATTTCAACCTTTAAATCAAATTTAACTTTTGGGAAAAATAAATTACGGTCTTCAATCTTCAATCTCCTCCAAGAATAATTACATAAAAATTCTAAACCGTTTCCGGTGTACAAAAAAACTAACCATAAATATTCTAAGAGACAAAAATTAAAATCCATGGGAAAAACACAGTGTTAATAGACTGCTCCCATGGTTACATAAAAAAATTCCTAGATACAATTTTTCTAAATTCAAAGGAACCATAACCGGTATAAACAAGCATGCTTATAATAATTCAAAAAATTAAAATAACCACATACTTTATACATAATACATGATAACAACATAAAGGAACCCTAGAATGCCACTCTCTAAATATCAAATCCATACATAAATAAAAAGACTAAGTAATTGTCTAATTTATATACATGGCATAGTCATGAGATGGCTCTGATACCAATTGTAGGAAAATAAACCGGTAAAAACGTATCAGAGTGGCGCAGCGGAACAATAAAAAATTTTAGATCGTTAAATATCTCATGATGCCATATACAATAAACCAACAACAATTAAAACTCATACCTCAAGGACGCCAATCTTGCAGGAGGAGAATGACCGGAGGCTTCAACCAACTAGCCTTCTCTACTATTCTCCAATTCCCGAATGGCTGAGTGTGTGGGCACTCTGAACCTCGATCGGTATGCTAGCACTGCTAGTCTTCTTCCGACCACCCAGATCTCTAAAGAACTTTATTGTCACGATGAGCTGTGCAACAATAAGCCTGCTCACCTGAGAGTCTGTGGTCTGAGAGAACTGGAGTGGCAGGACCTCTATTTATAGACCTGCATGAGGTGAATCTCTGAATTTGAATTGGACTAGGAAAAGATATTTTCCCTTATCCAAACCCAAAAAATCCGAATTTTCCAAGGGAGAATCTCCACAATTAAATTCGGTTTTTCTAGATAAATCCAATCCAAATCTTAACAAGATTTTAGCTAGAATTTTATCTCCCTTTTCCAACCAAAAAATCCGAAATTCACAAGGAGAAAATCCTCCAAATTTTCGGCCACTTTTAGGATAAGGGAAAATCAAAATTCCACTAGGATTTCTCAAGAAAAATCTCATCTTAACCTTATCCAAAAATAACCGAATTTCCTAGGATTAGGGATCCAAAATTTCGGCCACTTTTGGGAGGAGAGAGAAACCAAATTCAACTAGGATTGAAGCTTGAATATTCCCTTGAATCTTATCCACAAAATCCGAAATCTTTCATGAGGATTATCCTCAAATTTCGTCCCTTATTTGTTGGGATTTGGATTCAAAATTCAAGTAGGATTCTAACAAGATTATCCTCTCCAAATCCAACTCAAATTCGAATTTCAAACCTTGTGGATTTTCCACAACAAATTCGAATCCTACTTGGACTGTGATTCAAAATTTGAATTTCAAATTTCAAATTCAAATTTCAAATTCAAATTTCAAATTTCAAATTTCAAATTTCAAATTTAAATTTCAAATTCAAATTTCAAATTCGAATTTCAAATTCAAATTTCAAATTCAAATTTCAAATTCAAAATTCAAATTTCAAATTTCAAAATTCAAATTTCAAATTTCAAAATTCAAATTTCAAATTCCACAAAACGGTTGTGTTTCATATTCTTGTTCTCATGGATAATTTTCTACAACTCCAATCCAATCTCAAATAAAATCATGGCAACTTTATTTGGAGTTCGAATAATTGTGTACTCTATTATCCAAAACAAAATCTGAATCCAACCGGAGAGAATCTTGTCTACCATCCTAATCCTGTGTCATCACCATCCATGCATAATAAACTAGCCAATAGCATACACAAATCAATTTGCCAAACGTTAAGGAATTATGTGGAGCTAGTAGAGGGACTGATTGGACATATATAATCGGGCTCCCGTGATTCCATATGATCATCATTCTGTACCGAACAACTCAATCATATGATCACTAATTTCAGAGTCACACCACTATAAACCTGAAACTGAACTCCCAATTATATACCGTATTACGTAAGCCTGTGACGAGCTACCATCCAATGACCTTGTCATATATGCAAAACCCTCATATGATATCCATGATCAGCCTTAGGTCAAAGTCCGTTTAATCCTACTGATCAGGCTATCTTAAAGTTCCATTATACTACCGAATCTAGAAAATGATTATTCACCATATGTGAATAAGAAGTCATCCGCCCAGCAGACGACCCAAGGCCTTGTCCATTTTCACATTCAGTATAATGCCTTTAAGAGGATACCTTTAACTCCTCAGAGCTATGATTCTGATATCTGCAAACAAACCCTTCATCGTATACAAGTCATGCACCCAACGAACCGGTCTATAAGCTTACTACTTCTGAGACGCTTTAGCCATTGGAACATCAAAGTACACAAGTCATATACATGAAGTAGTTCATTTACTCAGGATTAAGGTTATTGCACAATGAACGTCAAAAGCAGATTGATCCACTCATAGCGGACTACGTAGATCAATCACGCTTTAGTCCCGGTCTAATATGTCACCACCAAGCAACATATCCATGTCTCTACTTGGGAGTCCAGCTCCAGACAGTCAAGACAGACCGTCCCCTCTAAGGCTTTAGACAACATAATAGTCTTAACATGAGTTAGATGCTCGGTCTAACCCCATAGACTACAGACCATAGTTTAGACTGCTAACTTTAGAACATTGTCTTCTCGCATACAAAAGTCCATTGCATGCAACGTTCTAACAGTTTTAACACAAGCAGTCAGTGAGCCATATTTGCTTACATTTACTTTAACATGTAAATAAGATGAGGACAGATAGCAATGTAATGAATAACCTCTAAGTATAATTTTATTATCCAGTTCAAAATGAATACATCAAAATGTCTCTAATACTTAGGGCATTTCCTAACAGCACTTCTGGTTCAAGTGTGGCCATTTGTGGGTTTTCGCCCTCTTCTTGGCCTTGCCTCTGCTCTATCTACTCTAGCCTTTGTTTAGCTCAGCATTCGCTTTCATCTGAGCCTCCAACATGGCTTGCAATTCATCTACTCTTTCAGATAGGACTGGTCGCCCTCTCATGTTTCGCAAATTTCTTGGGTTCACCATCTTTTCTATTTCCCATAATCGCATACAAATCAATCGTTAGATTTTTCACAAATATATTTTTACAATATAAGTAAAAATAGTTTTAATTATCCTATAGATTTCAACATTTCATCCATTGAACATGTCAAAATATGATTGTCATTTCATTTCATTTCAAAATTTTCAAATATACATCAACTCGAAGGCTTTTCTCAAAATAACCCTTCGATACTATCATACATCCACATATACAGATATATATACATTTATACATCACATGTGTTTCTACATCTAATCTCCTAGCTGGGATTGATCCAGAAATGTCAAAAATTCCTCTGGATCCACTTCATCCTCATCTATACCGTTTCTAGCCTCGGATGGTGTCGATCCTTCAGCGGGACTCGTACCCTCTCGTTGCTTGATAAACCAGCCTCATGATCATTTGCCATAGGCTATACCCCATACAGACGATCTAGCATGGCATCCTGCAATAGTTGCTCACGTCTCTTGCGTACCATGCACTCCATCATCATCTCTTCCTCTACTTTGGCTACAGTAACTATAAACTCACGTAAAGTAGTAGGGTATAAAGGAGTTACCCTCTGTCGTAGATCAATAGTGAGCCCCTTCCAAAATATGTCACAAAAATCCTCGTCTGTGAGGTTGGACATAGGACATCTCCTCACAACATTATCCTGAAACTGGACTGCATAAGTGAATATAGTATCACTTATCATTATCTACTATCTCTTTACCTGAAGAACAAAATCTTTGACATCTGTATACTTAGGCATAGTCGATGGCAGCGTTACTACCCTGCTCTCAAGAGGGTTTCAAATCGGTGCTAAACTCTTCTGCGGGAATTGTTGTATCATGATTTGCCTAAACTCAGCCCAATCAAGGGCTAACAGCATCTCTTGATTGCAGTACTCCTAATACATCTGTCCATCATCACAGATTATGCCAACTATGACGACCTGTGCCCTGGTGGCATAAACCGTCATTGAAAACACTACTTATCTTAACTTATCTCGTTTGAAAAACCATTACTTATAGATACCGAATTTTAGGGATTTTTTTGAATAGTACGTTTATCAATTTACGTACTACATACTTATACTTAAATCCATACAAAGATATTAGTACGATTTGGATTAACATATACATACACAAAATGCCAAACTGTTAAATTACTACTCATAAAATAATCTCTCAAAATAATTTACGGAAGTAGACTCTGGTGGTGGTATCCATAACCTCACCCTCACATCCGCCCTGCCACCGTCATCGCCTAACAGTGTTTAACTTATAGGTCTCTTACCTATAGTATGAACACACTACGTGAGCTTTAACGCTCAATAAGTACAACATATCATCCGTAAAACCGGATTTAAAACATAAGCCATACACGGTGGCATAGTAAACCATATACCATATATCACATGTATCACGCATTACAACATACACAGAACATGGGAACATATCATGTAGCATCTCATAGAGTGCAAGTTATTCAATCACATCATGTAGCATGAGAAACATATCATATTATGTCATGTAACTGGGAAGCATACCGTGTCTAAAACTAATGCATACCGTGAACAATGCATGAACCGGTTATGCTCAAATTATGCTTCATTATTATTTGTCTTTTCTTATCTGAAGGGCCTTGGTGTCAGTACTACTACGCGTGGATCATCAGATTCACCGTGATCATGGGCTCGACTTGGCCTGTTTTCTTTTATACTTGTCTTTCTTGTGGACCCAACGGGACCCGTTAGACTGACACCCTTAATCTGATTACCCAATTGTGGATTATGATTACTAATAACCATGTGCCCTATGCTCAACTGGGCTTATCCCTCATCATGCCTTGATGGGGATGTATCGGCATCTTATAAAGTTCATTAATCTACGTGATTATGAACCTCTATATGTCATGTAACCAACATAAGATACAACATACTTTAACATAGGTTAAACAACCATTTAAACACATTTTTGTTCACACTATAGGTGGAGCTATACTTACTTGTTTGCCAACAGTTTGTACTTCGCCTTGATGTACTTATAGGTAACGTCCTGTAATCATAACGCATTATCGTTAATATTCATTTTTGAGTCACTTTGATCGTTAGCGACTATAATTTCTTACTATTTATAGGTTGCCGATGCCCCTTGGTGCCTTGTTGTTCTACTTTGACAGTACTGATATCTAACGAGACTGATTAATTCATCTACTTGACAAGTTAATCGACATATCTCACCTTCACGTTCAAACTCCATCTTGACTGGTTGACCGGTTACCTCGTGTTTTGCCAATGGTGTAGCCCATCGGGCTTCTTTGCGTATTGGACTGTGTAACCCATTGTGTTACCTAGCACATGGACCGTGTAAGCTATCGGGTTACCTAGCATTTGGACTATTTAACTGATTAGTCCACTAACTGATTTCCTCACGTTGGGCCTATTGACTAGTTGGGCTAGTCACCTATCTAGTTACTTTACAGTTTTGCTTGGTAGCCAACCGGGTTACTTCACCAGTTTTACAAAAAATGCTCTAAAAATTTTGTAAAGTTTTGGAGCAACATAATTCTTTAAAATTGAACCCTTAGTACCCCATCAGAAGGTGGGGGCATTTTTACAAAAATAATTTTTCATTTTTGAAATGGAGAACACATTTTGGTGTTCATTTGTTAAGGGGGTTTTTGAACCCGTTTTTGAAAAACCATATAAAACTTGTCTGAAACGATTTTATTTGTGAAATTAGTAAACATAAAAGTTTTTGTTCTCAACGAGATGAACAACTCCCGTGAATATCTCAGAGCTTGGTTTGACCTCCAAGGGGTCCAAAATCATAAAACCCCCGGCCAAATTTCATGTCTAGTTTTTACCAAAAATTTCCAGTTTGCACACTTTTAAAAACATGTCTGTTTGGGGACCGAAACGGCCAAATTTTTGAAATCCACATGAGTTAGTTTCAAGGTTTCGTCGAGATCTAAAACTTTTATGTTTTGACCGAAGTCCAGTTCAGACTCTAAATGGGTCGTTTAAATGCAAATTTGAGGCCGTTCCTGGAATCCAGATTTTGGCCCCAGTTTTGACCTCCAGTTGAAAAATAGTTTAAAACCCTATCTTAGAGCCATTTTTGGCCCAGCTCACAAAAATGCTCGTAACGAAATTTTCTTAAAGTTTTGTGTTTTATGTTTTCTCAAAAACAGACCACAACATGTCCAAAACAGCCAAATCCATGATCATAAAAATAGACAGATTTGTTTCCTATTTTTCCCTAACACATCCACGCACCATTTATCCACAAACCATACATAAAAACATGTAAACATAACCATACAACCACAAACTTGAAAAATGGAAGGCTAAGAGCTCAAAATAAACTTATTACAACCCATTTGCATAAATAAATACACATAAACTTCTTGATCGAAAACTTAGAAACAACTAACCACAAAGAGGTAGGGTTTTCAGTTTATACCTTGTGTGCTTCGGTTCAAGCACAATTTCGAGATAGGCTTGAGTGACTAAAAGTCATGGGATCCAAGGGTTGAGGGGTCAACGTGAGCTAGGATAGGACACAAAAATTTTGCTCTTAGTATCAAACCAAACATAACACTAAACCACTGATGGAACTTGGTTCTAGGACCTTATCGAAATAAGCTTCAAGATGTGTATTCCTAAGCACCCTTGTAAGCAAGTTTTGGGTAAGAGTTTTGTGTGAAAATTTTAGTGTTTGGCTAAGGGGAAAGGGGGTAGATTTTGGCTGCAAGGAGAAGCGAGAATTTTGGGAGCTAAAAGAAAGGAAATGAAAGGCAAGGGAGGTGATACCTATTTATAGACAAACTAAAGCACAATTAGCTTCACCAAATCAACCTAAATTAATGCAAAATTTTTCTAAACCAAGAGACAAATTTTTATGTGTGCAGCCCCCCATTATTGTCACACGCCTTGGGAAGAACAAGGCAAAATTTATATCCAATTTGATGTGAAAAGGTGAGGTAAGGTGATGAAAATAAATTGTTGTTTATGGGGTTTTTGGTATATCATTTTCCCATTCTTTTTTATTCTCACTCTATGGGGTTTTCTAACTAATCGAACTAGCTAGTTTCCATCCAATGGGACACGATTTTGGAGTGGTTATAATTTAACTAGGTCAATTTCTTCACAATCCAATATTCTACTGTGATTTTCGATCCTTTTTCAGCAGTATTCTAATTTTCACCTGAAATTACACCTATGGCTTCTGATTTTCATTCTAGTTATTTCTAGCTATTTTTGGTTGGGTTGTAATGCCTATGAGCCCACTCGATCATAATTCACTATTCATTGCTTTCAGTTCTAACTGACTAGTCTGAGTGTTCTAACTTCGATTCTTGTCAATTCCTATATGAGAGGAGGTCATTTGGACCATGTTCTCGGTACTATACCCTTATTAGGGTTTCTCATCATTGTTGTGCTCAGACGATCGGCCAGAGCGTTCTGGTGATCTGTTCACCAGTCTTGTGATACTGCATGTCTTTATGCATACATACATGTAATAGGGTAGACCAGGTTCACTATCGGTCACCCTACTTATTGCATGGATAGTACTTAAACAGTACTATATCTATTTAGTCTATTCAACTGGAACTTACACTATATCTTTCAACTAAGTTGCTTAATTATACCATAATTAGGTTTCATAATTCACGAAATTCAATTTAATGTCTTTCTTCCCCATACGCGGTCTCCTACACGGCCTATTACACGGGCGTGTACAAGGGCTACACGGGCGTGTATCCATTGAGCCTGCTCAACACGGTCATGTCTTGGGGAAATTTTATTTTCCCTAACAGTACACGGCCTGCTACACGGACGTGTACCTGGCCATGTTTTACTTACACGACCATGTTCAATTACACGGCTTCATATGTGTGTAAAACACCATCGGTACATAGCCACTTACATGGCCGTGTACCTGACTGTGTTCTGCTTACACGGTCATGTATAGTTACACGAATTTTGACATTTCAACAACCTTATCAGTCCACGGTCGCTTACACAGCCGTGTACTTGACCATGTTCACTTATACGGTCATGTTTGCTCACACGGCCTCACACACGTGCACAGTTCGGACAGTACACGACCATTTACACAGTCGTGTTCATGCCCGTGTTCTTCAATTTTTACACTAAAATGCATCAATTTTTTTTCTTCAATTTCTCATTAATTGAAATTCTAAGTTACAGGAATGGGGTGGTCCTTACAACCTACCCCCTTACAAAATTTTCATCCTCAAAAATTAGAATAAGTCTAGAAAGTCTCTCCTCAAGTCTTCTTCTCGTTCCCAAGTGGCTTCTTCTATATCATGATTTCGCCACAACACCTTTACGAGTGGTATAACTTTATTTCTAAGTACTTTATCCTCTCTGGCTAGAATCTACACAGGTTTCTCCTCATAAGTCAGATCAGCATACACCTCGACGGGTTCCTGGCTTAGGATGTGTGAACTGTCTGGCACATACTTCTTCAACATTGAGACGTGAAAGACATTATGTACTAAAGCTAACTCGGGAGGAAGCACTAATCTGTAGGCTGCGTTCCCGATTCTCTTGATAATCTTGAACGGTCCTATGTATCTAGGACTGAGTTTCCCCTTCTTTCCAAAGCGCATCACTCCCTTCATGGGTGCTACCTTGAGAAAGACTGAGTCTCCCACTTGAAATTCGAGAGGTCTGCGATGCTTGTCTGTGTAGCTCTTCTGCCAGTTATGTGCTATTTCTAGCCTTTCCCATATTAGCTTCACGGCTGCTGTCGTATCCCTGACGAAGTCCGTGCTAGTTTTGTGTTTCTTTCCGGTCTCATGCCAGTGGACCAGGGATCTGCATTTTCTCCCGTAAAGTACCTCATACGGTGCCATCCCTATCAAGGAATGGTAGCTGTTATTGTACGAGAACTCGATCAGTGGTAGTTTATGATCCCAATTTCCCTTGAAGTCCAAAACATAGGTGCGTAGCATGTCCTCTTGTGCCTGTATGGTTCTCTCAGACTAACCTTCAGTTTGAGGGTGAAAGGTTATGCTAAACTTCAACTTGGATCTTAACGCGGCTTATACGCTCTGTCAAAATTTGGAGGTAAAGCATCTGTCACAATCTGAGATAATCGATCTCAGCACTCCGTGCAACCTTACGATCTGAGCCACATAAATTTCTACTAGTTGTTCTACCAAGTAACTGATCTTTATAGTTAGGAATCTGGCTGATTTCGTCAATCAGTCTACAATTACCTAGATTGCATCATTTCCACTGGACATCCTTGGTAGTCCGACAATGAGATCCATCGTAATCTGATCCCATTTCCACTTGGATAGCTCGATTTTCTATAATTCCCCTACTGGACGCTGATGTTTGGCCTTAACTTTCTAACACGTAAGGCATTTGGTGATGAATTCTGCTACGTCATTCTTATTCCAGGCCACCAAAAGCTTCCTTTCAGGTCTTTATACAACTTATTGGCTCCTAGATATAGGGAATACGGTGTCTTGTGAGCCTCTAAGAGGATTCATTTTCTGAGCTCTTCCTCCTTTAACACACACACTTTACCCTTGTAATAGAGTATGCCGTCCTCTGATACTTTAAAATCTGAGTTTTTATCCTCCATGGCCTCCTTTCTTTGCTTGTCCAAGGCTGAATCGCTTCCTTGGCCGGCCTTGATTTCATCTAGGAGCGTCGACTAGAGAGTCATTTCAAATAATCTCCCTGACATAATCTCAATCTCACTGTTGCACAGATCCTTCTGTAAAGCTCTCGGCAAGGTGCTGATGGCCATAAGTGACGTGGAGTGCCTCCGACTCAGTGCATCGGCCACTTTATTGGCCTTTCTCGGGTAATATAAGATTTCACAGTCACAGTCTTTCACCAGCTTGAACCATCTACATTGCCTCATGTTTAACTCTTTCTGCATAAAAATGTATTTAAGGCTCTTGTGGTCTATGTAGATTTCGCATTTGATGCCATAAAGGTAGTGTCTCCATATCTTCAGTGCAAAAACTACCGTGGCTAGCTCTAGATCGTGTGTAGGGTAGTTCTTTTCGTGCTCCTTTACCTGTCTCGAGGCATATGTAACTACCTTACTGTTCTGCATCAACACCACTCCTAATCTAGTCTTGGATGCGTCATTGAAGATCACAAAATTTCCCTGACTGACATCCAGAATGGTTAGCACTGGAGTGCTCGTGAGCCTTCATTTTAGCTCTTGAAAGCTCTGCACACATTTGTCAGTCTACTCAAACCTCTTCTATTTCTTGGTGAGCGCCATGAGTGGGACGGCTAGCTTTGAAAAGCCTTCGACAAAGCACCTATAATACCCTGCTAATCCCAAAAAGCTACATATCTCTGTCATATTCTTCGGAGCTAGCCATGCACTGACTGCTTCAATCTTTGCTGGGTCCATAGATACTCCCTTTTTGGAGACTATGTGTTCTAGAAAATGCACCTTCTCCAGCCAAAACTCACACTTTGAGAACTTGGCGTACAACTGATGCTCTTTTAACACGCGCAGTACTGTCTTCAGGTGCTCTGCATGCTTTTCTTGAGTCTTGGAGTATATCAGTATGTCATCGATAAACACAATGACAAACTTGTCTAAGTACTGCTTGAATACTTGGTTCATCAAGTCCATGAAGGCTGCTGGCGTGTTAGTAAGTCCAAATGACATAACGAGGAACTCGTAATGTCCGTATCCCGTCCGAAAGGCTGTTTTAGGTATATTCTCGTCCCTGATTTGCAGCTGGTGGTACCTTGAGCGTAAGTCAATCTTGGAGAATACTGCTGCATCTCAGAGTTGATCAAGCAAGTCGTCAATACACGACAATGGGTACTTATTCTTGATCGTAATCTTATTTAGCTCCTGGTAGTCTATACACATCCTTAGAGTTCTGTCTTTCTTCTTCACAAATAGCACAGGTGCTCCCCAAGGTGAAAAACTTTGGTGAATAAAACCCTTATCCATCAGGTCCTTTAGCTGGGGCTGGAGTTCCTAAAGCTCTGCTGGGGCCATTCTATACGGAGCCTTGGATATAGGAGCAGATCCTGGTAACAGCTCGATTTTGAACGAAATCTCACACTCTAGTGGAAGTCCTGGAAGATCCTCCGGAAACACCTCCACAAATTCCTTGACTACCGGTACATTCTCGAGCCCTATCTCTGCCTCTTGGGTATTGTCTACCACATGTGCTAGGTATGCCACGCATCCATTGGATATCAGCTTGTGTGCCTTCATCGCTGAAATCATCGTCCATGGTTACTTCAATGATAGACCCGTATAAGTGAACTTCTCACATCCCACAGGTTCAAAGGCAACTTTCCGCCTCCTGCAATCGATGATGGCATTGTATTTTACGAGAAAATCTATTCCCAATATCACATCGTAGTCATACATGTCAATGATTATTAGGTTGACGCTTAGTTCTTGACTGTAAATAATTACTGGCACATGTCGTACCCAGTAATTAGACAGCAAAACCTCGCCTGAGGGAAGTGCAGTTCTGAAAGTTTGCTTCATTTTATCTAAGCCCCTATCTAGCCTCCTAGCAAACTCTAATGATATGAAGGAGTGTGTGGCTCCAGAATCAAATAACACTAATGCACTTAAGTTGGCGACAGAAAGCTGAACTATCACCACTGCAGATGTTCCAGCTTCAGCATCGTTTCTGGTGTAAGCATAGATCCTTCTTTAGGATTCTGGAGCTTCAAGCTTGCCTTGCGCGATTGATGGCCCTTCAATACTGGTCTAGGCGGTGTGGAGTTAACTGTTTGCTGTACGGGGTTGATTCTGCTGATTTCGAGGGTTTAAATAGTAATTCTTGGAATAGTGGCCTTCCTTGTCACAAATGAAATAGCCACTCGTTCCCTGTCTGCATTCACCTGGATGATTCTTCCCACACTTCGGGCACTTAGGGTTCTGGTTGTTGTTCCCTCCATGGTTGTTTCTTTTCTGAGGAAAATCTCTCTGGGGCCCTTGATTGCTCGTATTCCCCTTTCTCTTGTTATTATGGTAGGGTTGCCAGTTGTTCGGGCCGTTCCCCATGTTTTGTCCCCTCTGATGGGACTCCGAGTGCTATCTCCCCTGAGTCTGCTTTGCTTGAGACTTCTCCTCCTTTCGGGCTTTGAACATTTGAGCCTTCCGCTCCTTGTCCTGTGCCAGCCAATACTCAGCCCGGATGGCCTTATTGACACAATTTGCTACTGTAGCTGGCTTATGGCTACCACTGTAAACTTGCATAGCAATATCAGTCCTGAACATCTTCAACATCTATCAGACCTTCTCTTTTTCAGTGGGAACTAAATCTGGACAAAGTTGAGCCAGCTGCACAAACTTCCTAACTGCTTCCATGACAGTCATACTTCCCTATAGTAGATTGATGAACTCATCCTGCTGTACTGCTAAGGCTTCCTCATTGAAATACATTTGCTTGAATTCTTCGATGAATTGATTCCAAGTCATCTTCTAGATGTTCCTCCTGATTGATATTGTTTTCCACCACTGCAGTGCCTCCTTGCACAGGGTGAAAGATGCATATAGTACTCTTTCCCTATCTATCAGGTCCATAAGGTCTAGGACCATTTGAATTTCGGTCAAACAATCATCCGCCTCTATCAGGTTGGTGATTCCCTCAAACTTTGGTGCCTTCATGTGCCTGAACCTTTCAGATAGATTGCTTCCCCTATGGGTTGGGGGAAGAACACTTGCTATTGCACTGGTAGCTATTGCTGCTGGGGGTACTGGTGTAGGTTCAGGGATCTCACGCCTATGTAAGATTTCCTAAGCTGGGGGAGTCACTTGCTCTCATGGAGTTTCAGATGCTAATGGGGTTTCTTGAGTTAGTACCCCTGTCGTGGGCAGTGCTTGGTTCTGTTGGCCCTATTAGGCTCTAACTTGGGCCAACTCTCGTTGTTGGTCCTCCACCATTTCTCCCAAGGCTGTGAGCTGTGCTGCCAATTCCTCCTCTCAGGAGGGTTGCGTCGTCTGACTTCGTGTCCTCGCCATTTGTTCCTTGGGATCCTACCATGTAGCAAGAAAAGAAGGTAAAGATTGGGTCTCGTATTCGGGAATCAGATTTCATATCAGTTTCCTTTCTTATTTATCTATTATAAGCGTACTTATATGCAACTTTCATTTCATTTATCATAAATAATAGTACATAATGTTAGTCCATTGGGGGTAGTGAACGCACACACTTCCCAATACATATACTCAAGAGAACGGACTGGCTAAATCGAGCGAGAGTAGGCTATGACCTTCCCTCATACATGCATACATATAGTCAAAAGGGGATATACTAAAGTACATCCCAGCTACTCCGAAGTCAAAATGGACTCTACGTCGGAGACATTCTCGTCGTCAATCTCGTCGAAAAAGAACTCCTCTAAGTCCTCTTCCTCGACCTCTGAACAGGAGCTGTCCTCCTCGTCACTGGCTACGATGATTTAAGGCTCAGGTTCGGGTTCTTCCTATTCATCTCTGCCAAGATAGTTGTCGTCATCCTCTTTAGGATAATATACAGCTAGGGGTATTGCTGGAATAGGATCCTCTTCCATAGGTTCTTTGGCGTTTTCTGGTGCATCTGGCAGAAGCTCGGCCATGGGGTCCTCGTCGACCGGTTAGGGTTTGGTTTCACTCGGTCATCTTCAGTGTTCGTGGGACCTGCTTTGTCATGAGCTGGGGCAAGGTTCTCGGGGCCGATCACTATCGCTTCGGTGTCTAATTTGTCTAGGATGAAGCGCCCTAAATGCTCGTGCTGCAGAGGGTAGTGGACAAGGTCCCTCACGTACCAGGGAATTCCCCTCCATAGGAGTTCAACCACCTCTCTGAAAGGCTATCCAAAGGGATGTAGGGTAGCATCCCATCCATAAACCTCTGGCAGTAGTGTGCCATGGTTTCTCCTTCATATACATCCCACATACCTGAAAGAACGTCGTACCGCCTCTCATGCATGTCAGTCCAGATCTCCACATCTCGGCCTCTCCTACGAGCTTCGTCGAAGGGGCTTGTGCAAACACGATGCGGAGCTCGTGGCAAAAGTTCACCCAGTCCACTATGGGACTACCCTTCGTCAGTCTGTCCACCACTCCCTTACTGGGCCATCTAGCCTACTGCTCGCCATGATTACCTATAGGCGGGGTGGGATATGGCAGGTCTGGAACACTACCTCCATATCATTGATCCACCTCATAAGTTCGTAGGGTCCGCAGCGACCATCATATCACTTTGGCCGGGCGGCGATGAAAGCTAGACTTGCTTGGCGGTCTTAGGGTACTGGTGGGGGTCTACTGGAGCAGCCATCACTACAATGTAGAACGCGTAATATTAACTTATATACTAATACTAAAAACAGAATCTACTTACTTGGACAGATGAGGCTGGCACGCGGTAATATGAGGTAGGGTGGCAGGATACGTCTCTGATACCAACTGTGACGACCCGTACCCTAGTGGCACAAACCGTCACTGAAAACACTACTTATCTTAACTTATCTCGTTTTAAAAACCATTACTTATAGATACCAAATTTTAGAGATTTTTTTTTGAATAGTGCACTTATCAATTTACGTACTACATACTTATACTTAAATCCATACAAAGATATTAGTACGATTTTGATTAACATATACATACACAAAATGCCAAACTGTTAAATTACTACTCATAAAATAATCTCTCAAAATAATTTGCGGAAGTAAACTCTGGTGGTGGTATCCATAACCTCACCCTCATATCCATCCTGCTGCCGTCATCGCCCAGCAGTGTTTAACTTGTAGGTCTCTTACCTATAGCATGAACACACTACGTGAGCTTTAACACTCAATAAGTACAACGTATCATCCGCAAAACTAGATTTAAAACATAAGCCATACACGGCGGCATAGTAAACCATATACCATATATCACACATATCACGCATTACAACATACACAGAACACGGGAACATATCACGTAGCATCTCACAGAGTGCAGGTTATTCAATCACATCAAGTAGCATGAGAAACATATCATATTGTGTCATACAACTGGGAAGCATACCATGTCTAAAGCTAATGCATACCATGAGCATTACATGAACCAGTTATGCTCAAATTATACTTCATTATTATTTACCTTTTCTTATCTAAAGGGCCCTGGTGTCAGTACTACTACGCGCGGATCATCAGATTCACCATGATCATGGGCTCGGCTTGGCCCGTTATCTTTTTATACTTGTCTTTCTTGTGGACCCAACGGGACCTGTTGGACTGACACCCTTAATCTGATTACCTAATTGTGGATTATGATTACTAATAACCATGTGCCCTATGCTCAACTGGACTTATCCCTCATCATGCCTTGATGGGGATGTATCAGCACCTTATAAAGTTCATTAATCTACGCGATTATGAACCCCTATATGTCATGCAACCAACATAAAATACAACATACTTTAACACAGGTTAAACAACCATTTAAACATATTTTTGTTCACACTGTAGGCGGAGCTATACTTACTTGTTTGCCAACAGTTGTACTTCGCCTCGATGCACTTACAGGTAACGTCCTGTAATCATAACGCATTATCATTAATATTCATTTTTGAGTCACTTCGATTGTTAGCGACTATAATTTCTTACTATTTATAGGTTACCGATGCCCCCTCGGTACCTTGCTGTTCTACTTTGACAATACTAGTATCTAACGAGACTGATTAATTTGTCTACTTGACAAGTTGATCGACATATCTCACCTTTACATTCAAACTCGATCTTGATTGGTTGACCGGTTACCTCATGTTTTGCCAACGGTGTAGCCCACCGGGCTTCTTTGCGTATTGGACTGTGTAACCCATTGGGTTACCTAGCGCATGGAAAATATAATCTATCGGGTTACCTAGCATTTGGACTGTTCAACCGGTTAATTCACTAACCGGTTTCCTTACGTTGGGCCTATTAACTAGTTAGGCTAGTCACCTATCCAGTTACTTTGCAGTTTTGCTTGGTAGCCAACCAGGCTACTTCAGTAGTTTTACAAAAAACACTCTAAAAATTTTGTAAAGTTTTGGAACAACATAATTCTTTAAAATTGACTCCTTAGCACCCCATCGGAAGGTGGGGGCATTTTTACGAAAATCATATTTCATTTTTAAAATGGAGAACACATTTTGGTGTTCATTTGTTAAGGGGGTTTTTATACCCTTTTTTCGGAAAACCATATAAAACTTGTCTGAAACGATTTTATTTGTGAAATTGGTAAACATAAAAGTTTTTGTCCTCGACGAGATGAACAACTCCTGTGAACATCTAGGAGCTTGGTTTGACTTCCAAGGGGTCCGAAATCATAAAACCCGTGGCCAAATTTCGTGTCCAGTTTTTACCAAAAATTTCCAGTTTGCACACTTTTAAAAACGTGTCTAGTTAGGGCCTGAAACAGCCGAATTTTTGAAATCCGCATGAGTCAGTTTTAAGGTTTTATCAAGATCAAAACTTTCATGTTTGGCCGAAGTCCGGTTTGGACTCTAAATTGTCGTTTAAATGCAAATCTGAGGCCGTTCCTAGAATCCAGATTTTGGCCCCAGTTTTGACCTCCGGTTGAAAAATAGTTTAAAACTCTATCTTAGAGCCATTTATGGCCAAGCTCTATTTGATGCAAAAATGCTCGTAACAAAATTTCCTTAAAGTTTTTGTTTTATGTTTTCTCAAAAACAGACCACAATGTGTCCTAAAATAGCCAAATCCGTGGTCCTAAAACTGGATAGATTTGTTTCTAGTTTTTCCCTAACACGTCCACGCATCATTAATCCACAAACTATACGTAAAAACATGTAAACATAACCATACAACCACAAACTTGAAAAATGGAAGGCTAAAGGCTCAAAATAAACTTATTATAACCCGTTTGCATAAATAAATACGCATAAACTTCTTGATCAAAAACTTAGAAATAACTAACCACAAAGAGGTACGGTTTTCGGTTTATACCTTATGTGCTTCGGTTCAAGCACAATTCCGAGATAGGCTTGAGCGACTAAAAGTTATGGGATCTAAGGGTTGAGGGGTCAACGTGAGCTAGGAGAGGACACATAAATTTTTCTCGTAGTATCGAACCAAAGATAACACTAAACCACTAATGGAACTTGGTTCTAGGACCTTACTGAAATAAGCTTCAAGATGTGTACTCCTAAGCACCCTTATGAGTAAGCTTTGTGTAAGAGTTTTGTGTGAAAATTTTGGTGTTTGGCTAAGGGGAAAGAGGGCGGATTTTGGCTGCAAGGAGAAGGGAGAATACTTGGCTTTTGGGAGCTAAAAGAAAGGAAATGAAAGGCAAGGGAAGTGACACCTATTTATAGGCAAACTTAAGCACAATTAGCTTTACCAAATCAAGCTAAATTAACCTAAAATTTGTCTAAACCAAGAGACAAATTTCTATGTGTACAGCCCCCCATTATTGGTGCACACCTTGGGAAGAAAAGGCAAAATTTATATCCAATTCGATGTGAAAAGGTGAGGTAAGGTGATGAAAATAAATTGGTGTTTGTGGGGTTTTTGGTGTACAATTTTCCCATTTTTTTATTCTCACCTTGTAAGGTTTTCTAACTAGTCAAACTAGCTAGTTTCCATCCAATAGGACACGGTTTTGGAGTGGTTACAATTTAACTAGGTCGGTTTCTTCGCAGTCCAGTCTTCTACTGCGATTTTCCATCCTTTTTCTGCAGTATTCTAATTTTCACCCAAAATTGCACCTATGGCTTCCGATTTTCATTCTAGTTATTTCTAGCTATTTTTGGTTGGGTTGTAATGCCTATGAGCCCACTCGATCACTATTCATTATTCATTGCTTTTAGTTCTAACTGATTAGTCTGAGTGTTCTGACTCCGATTCTCGTCAGTTTCTATATGAGAGGAGGTCATCTGGACCATGTTCTCGGTACTATACCTTTACTAGGGTTTCTCATTATTGTTATGCTCAGACGATTGGCCAGAGCGTTCTGGTGATCTGTTCACCAGTCTTGTGATACTGCATGTCTTTATGCATACATACATGTAATAGGGTAGACCAAGTTCACTGTCGGTCACCCTACTCATTGCATGGATAGTACTTAAACAGTACTGTATCTGTTTAGTCTATTCAACTAGAACTTACACTGTATCTTTCAACTAAGTTACTTAATTATACCGTAATTAGGTTTCATAATTCACAAAAGTCAATTTAATGGCTTTCTTCCCCATACACGGTCTCCTACACGGCCTACTACACAGGCGTGTACAAAGGCTACACGGGCGTGTATCCATTGAACCTGCTCAACACGGTTGTGTCTTGGGGAAATTTTATATTCCCTAACAGTACACGGCCTGCTACACGGACGTGTACCTGGCCGTGTTTTACTTACATGACCATGTTCAATTACACGGCCTCATATACGTGTAAAACACCATAGGTACACAGCCACTTACACGGCCGTGCACCTGACTGTGTTTTGCTTACACGGCCATGTATAGTTATAGGGCTTTTGACATTCCAACAACCCGATCAGTACACAGTCACTTACACGGCTGTGTACTTGACCGTGTTCACTTATATGGCCATGTTTACTCACATTGCCTCACACACGTGCACAGTCCGAACAGTACATGGCCACTTACACGGTCGTGTTCATGCCCGTGTTCTTTAATTTTTGCACTAAAATGCATTAATTTTTTTTCTTCAATTTCTCATTAATTGAAATTTTAAGTTATAGGAGTGGGGTAGTCCTTACACCAACTGCCATCAACACCTAACAGTCGTCATCTATGTCGCACTGGTGCATGATCGTCTCTATGTCATGTAGCCAGTCTTGAGTAGAGATCCCCTGTTGACCTCCCTTGAATGTAGGTGGATGATTGCCTCTGAAAGCATGTACTACTCGTACTAATACTCTAACTCCTATATGAGCCTGTCCTCCCACCACTGGAATATCTATGGCAACCGGTGGATGAGCAATCGATCGAGGAGGTGGTGCTTGTACTGGTGCTGGTGCTACAATCCTTGGTGCTGGTGGCTCAGATATCGACGGTCGATGTACTGCTCGTTGTACCATAGATGGTCTGATCACGGACCTAGTCCATACTCAGATCGGCCCTCTCGGTTTATATGGGTGAGGTCTCGCATGCGGGGGTCTAGTCATCGTATACCCTACAAAAGTATATAACCTCAAATAAACAAAAAGTTAACTAACTTACTTAGATTGACGAGCAGATCGCGTTTGTGCCAATGGGGATATGGTCAACCTGATTCTGATACCAACCTATGGCGCCCCCGAATCCAACCACGCGAAACTGTCATGAATTGACTCTGTTGCCGACCAAGACAGCCCGTGTGCCGAATCCGGATCACCATTTAAAATTCTTTTTCTCTCAACTCTTATTTTTCGAGGCCTAAAATTTCGCCCATAAATTTTTTTTCTCTTTTTTAATACATACTTTCCTTAAAAGAAAGCTAAGTATGAAAGCCATGTAAAATATAATACTAACTTTTAGTTGTCTTTTTAAGTACAATATAATGTACAACATACAATATATATATTGTATTCTTCAAAACACATTCTCTTCAATTCACTAACTTATCGCTCAATGGAAGACTGGTAGCAGGACCAAAATCCGCAGTAGACTCCCTATCCCATTGACACGTACACATCCTGCAACCATCCATAGAGTCTACTGGACAGGGTTCTTACCTACAACATGAACAAACCGATGAGTTAACAGACTCAGTAAATTCAAACATACTTAGTAAGAATCACATAGATTCAAAAACATCAAAATCTAATTTCCTATAAATAATACTATTCATCATGAATAGTAACTCTCACTATGAATAGTAATTTTGACTATTGATCGGTGAATAGTAACTGTTACACTAACCGGTTACTATTCATGTTACCCTAACCAAATTCACTACACTTAGTGTTAGAGTCGGTTATACTCAATTATACTCTGTTATGGCTTTCATCACTTTATTCTCTATTATCTCTATTTATATTTTAATTTCGAGCTCTTAATGGCTGTACCGATAATTTATAGTGCACTGGCTGGGAGGGCTTAGGGAGCGACCCTAAAACTTCTTCCTCTCGTCCTCATCGCTCGTGGCAATTATTATATCTCCGAAGGACCTGTAAAACCACCACCACAATGTTGGAGGGCTGGTACACCTTAAATAGTTTTATTACCATATTTCAATTTTAGTACTAACCTAGTGACGTTACTCGTCACTTCAAGGTCATTAACCTCTATTGCCTATAGGTCTTATTCTCTTTTCTTAGTACTGACCTAGTGACGTTACTCATCACTTCAAGGTCATTAACCTCTATTGCCTATAGGTCTTATTCTCTTTTCTCGTTATATGGGATATGTTATACTAACTAATCCCCCAGTGTCCATAGGACTTCACCGTTAGTGTACAACTAGTACTAAAACACAATATTACAGTATTTCATGTTGCAGACATGAAAATGCTTGAACTTACCACCACTATGATAATGTCCACTTCCGGAACTCCTCCATAGTTTTATCTCTAGTTTGGCTCCCTACAGACATAATATTATCTGTTAATACCCATCATTAATTATCACTTTGAATATATTTATTTTGTTATAATTTTTACAATATTTTTCATTTTTCTATGTGGTACATGGCCTGAAACACGCCCGTGTTCAAGCCAGTGTGTCTCTCGGGTTTTAAGTCACACGGCCATGTAATTCAATATCTGGCCGTGTAACAGTACACGGCTTAGCACATACCCGTGTTCATATCCGTGTACTCCTCGGGTTGTAAATTTTCTCCCATACACGGCCGTGTATCCTTCTACACGCCCGTGTTCTTCAAAATTTTTAGATTTTTAATCTTAAAATCTTTATTATAACTTCTAGAATCTTATTTTAAGTATTCTAGGTCCTTAACGATCCTTTTTGAGTCTTTCAGAAATATTTTAGTCGAAATGACCATTTAATCCCTAATGGGTCTTGAGACCATAACTATTTCGTCTTATCATTTTTCTCGAATCTTCTAAGCCTAAATAACATAAAAAAATATTCCCTAGGCTTCTGTATCTTTTTATAGCTTTATTGGCTATACAATCTCAATTATCCATTTTTCGACCCCGGTTACTATTCATCACCACCTAGGGTCGTTTCTCGTTTTTCTAGCGTTTCGGAGCCTTAAATGGGTGTTTCACTACTCCTGAAACGTTTTTCATTCCCATCCCCTAGTCTTGGTTCCGAGGGGCTCGGGTTTCTTATCCCGACCTAATTTTTCCCTCGTTTTCCAAAATACCCCTAACATGAATTTTTTTCCCCATTTTAGGCATTTTAGTCATTAAGGGTCAGTTTTATTCCACTTGGGTTGGTTTTCCATTGCTAACCCTAATCTACTGAGGGGTCCCGGTTTCCTTCCCGAGTCTAATATTTTTACCCCTCATTTCCCGAAATGCCCTTATGCCATTTTAGAAATTTCGGCAGCATTTCCGCTTGTATTTTAAGGTTTTCCTGGCATTAGGTACGCGTCAAAACCTTTGTACATGCCATGTACTATACCAAAGGCCTATTTTATACAAAGTTACCAAACTTTGTATAAAAATTTTCCACATTAACCCATATTCAAATTCAACACACATCATCAAATTTTTTCCCAATCATAGCCTCGGTTTATCACGATAAACAACACCAAATATCTTCATCACCATAAACAATTATCACATATCACTCTTAGGTTTTCAAATGCAAATTTCAACATTAAAAACCTAACAAAATTTTCATTCAACCCTAGCCTTCAATGCCACGGTTTTCATATACAACCATATAGGAAAATTTTGTTTTCTTTCCTAGGGTTTTTATTACACATTCCTTATCATTTATCAACTCTAAATTTTCTCATTTTAACCACACATAGGCCACAGGTTCTATGGGAAACAAACATCAAAATTTCTTGTTTCATTATTCCACTTCATGCTTGAATAAACATAGTACCAAACTCACATAAATATTAAAACAAATCACCAAATTTCATCATTTTCCTCACACTCATTAACCACAGATTTTATAGAAACCAAGCATCATATTTTGCTTGTTTCCTAATCCTAATTCATGCTTCAAACTCTAGAACACCAAACCAATCACTAACATCAACAAAACATCAAATTTTTCAATGTTTTCTATACGTCATAAGCCACAGATTTTTGCAAGAAAAGAAATGAAAATTGCTTCAAATTGGAAGCTGACCTTATGAACTTGTTTCCTTGCAACCTTGGCTAAGATTGGAGGCTATTTTTGTGAAGAAATTTTGAAAATTTTTGGCTTGAAAGTCACTAAGGGGCACGGATTTTTGGGCTACAAAAATGGAAGAGTTTGACTCAATTTCCCTTTCTTACCGAAACACATTATTCTTTCATCGGTGAAACCCTTAAAAATACGAAATTCCCTTTGTTAAACTCCAGGATCTTCGTCTTTTGTCCGCATAACTCTTTTGTCGACTTTGCATGTGATAACTGGGAATTTTAGATTCTTGAAGTCGATTAAAATTGTATGTAAGTATCAATTTTAATGAATAAAATATGAAAAAGTTGTGTTTTAATACTGTTATGAATACTGTAAAAATGTTCTGGTAGTGTTAAAGTGAGTGAGTTCGAAGATGGAAAATCTTACCCAACAGAATCGAGTAAGACGGTTCGAAAACGGAGTCAAAAACCCTAGAGAGTGCACTAAAATGCAGTAAAAAGATAAAAATTTACAGTAGAGAATTTTGACCAAACGGAAGCAAAATAAAACAAACCGATCACACCGAAGGTGCCTGGAACCCGCCTACGCAATTTCAGTAAAATTCCGTTCGGTTTGACTTTCGATCAAAATTTGACCACGAATTAATATACAAATTAATTCATGGGATGACATCATATTTATGATGTCATAAATATAATTTTTGAAAGCTTGGAAAGTAAGATTTAATATGTGTAAGGCTAGGATTAGTTGTCTTTTTTACCAATGGCTAAGATCAAGCCAAAATGACATTGAAAAAAAAATTAGAAGATGGGCGAAAAAGGGGATTCGGCCACTTGGAAGAATGGTAGCCCAAAATTTTTGTTTTGACCCAAAAAAAATTGCATTTTGGCCCTTGAATAAATAGGAAATTGTTGGAAAAGAATTACTAAAAGGTCCCTTGACTTTGCCTATAAATATGCTTCAAAATTCATTGGAAAAAAAATAAGAAAAACCAAGAATTGAGAATCTAAGATTGGTATTTGAAAGAGAAAAAATGAGTGTGATATTTATTGTTGATGGGCTATTGAGATCCTAACTATTTCCGTTGTTGTGACGTGGCCAGTTTTACTGACTTACGCTAATGGTTACTGAGAATTCCTCTGCAACAGACAATGCAGCGCTCAACCTCTGGCCTCTGAGTTGATTCTTCTATGTTTTCGCTTTTTGTATGTCCTTCAACTTCAAGTTGTCCAAAACTTCTCTATATTAATCCTATTTTATACCAAATCATTCATAAGGTTTCAAAACACCTAACAAACATAACTACTCTAAAAATGCCAAGAAATTAACACTAAAACATAGAAGAATTGATATAAAGTAAAGTAGAAATATGCACTCATTAGCAAACTATAATTTTATTTTACAAAGTATGATGTAGTTTTATTATAGATTTAAAGGTTGCTTACATTTTAAATTTTATACTTTGTTTTTATTCAAATAATATATCATGCACTTTGAAATCTTGTATTTTTCTATCATCTAATTACATATAATATACAAATTCAAACATTTTATTGGTCAACACGTGATTTGACCTTAATAATACCAAAATATTCTTGGGGAAAAAAAAAAGGAAAAAAGAAGTGATTATAGTCATAACCTAATATCAATATCAAATTTAACTACATTTAAAAAAGTCAAGTTTAAATCCTCATATTCACATATTAAAAAAGAAAAAAGAGAACTAAAAATTCTACACCACTTCAAGATCACCATAACCTCACTAAGCCACGGATAGGTTTTCAAAATTAAATTAAAAAACTTTAAAAAAAAAAAGGAGAAAAAAAATTAACATAATGCACCTTATCAAACCTCCCTTAATTCCACACACCACCCACCCCCACTCCCTTAATTCCACACACCACCCACCCCCAAAAAAAAAAAAAAAAAACACTAAACAAAACAAAAAAAATCTAAAATCCAAACAGAAGAAGAAGATGAGAATGTGCAATGTGATAAAGAGACCAGTTTCACTAGTGATGGAAAGGAGATTAATTCAATTTAAGAAAAAAAAAAAAACTCACCCAAACAAGATTTGGAAAATTAATTAAAAAAATACATGTTCAAATATATTTTTTATTTTTGAATTGAGCATAAGAAGATTAATTTCTGCATCTTTTAGTGAAGTTAAAAGTGATATGATATGCCTGTACTTCCATTTTTTCAACTTAGGGGGCATTTGGGTCAACCAATTAATTGGCATTGTATTCAAATGTAATATAATTTTCATTTGAATTATCAAGTATTGCATTCAAATACAAATACTTTAAAATTTTAAATTCAATATAATTACTATATTTCATTCTCTTTTTATATATATTTTTACCAAGTATATCACATATTTGCTTTTTTTTTTTTCTCTTTTTTTTATCTACATTTATCAATCGCATCACATATTTTACATTTAACTGCAATACAAATACAAAATATCTAAATATATATTACATTTAGTGTATTGCATTCTGATGTAATATGAATAGAATACTATCTCCAAACACCCCTCAATGTTTACATAATTTTTTGAAATCAATGCTTTTAGAACAAGAACCAAATGAACTAAATTATTATTATTATTTTGACTTGGAGTGGGAGGATTTGGATTTTAAATCTTTCAGTAGATTTATGTGTGATATTATCTTTAGGCTATGCCTATACTCGATAAATTATATTACTTTTGATATATCTATTTTGATTTTTCCCCCCTTTTCTTTGCTTTTTAATTTTTTCTCTTTTTGTTTTATTTTTTGTTCTTACTTTATCCATATTTTTTCCTATTTTAGATTTGTTTGCTTTTCTTTATTTCTAATAATATTTTATTAAAAAAATCAAAATATATTTTTATGGATAAGGCTGTGATTGTGACTTGTGATTGTGACTTTTTTATTTGTGTATGATATCTACTAACTATAACCACTTCAAAGTTTACAATATTAATTATCATCTTAAATAGATAATTAAATTGTAAATTTCACTATTAATAACATTTTTAAATTAATGATGAGAAAAATATATAAAATGTATTTTTACTCTCATTGCCTATTTTAGAATTGGTATCTTGTAATAACATTATGCATAAAAAATATATATATAATGAAGAAATGTATAACCACAATTTTGTGAATTAAAGAAGTGAATCTTATACTATGTTAATATTTACCTACTAAATTAAATTTAGCAATCTTTTTACGATCTCCAAAAAAAAAAAAAAGGGAGCAAGTGGAGTGCTCGTGCACCCCTCACCTAGTGGGTAAAAACCCACTAGGAAAGACAATGAGCTAAGCTCACTACCATTCAAAAAAAATAAAAAATAAAAAAAGAGCTGTGGGAGTGCTTGTGTACCTTTTACCGACTGGGTAAGGCAGTGGGCTTAGCCCACTACCATTAAATAAAAAGAAAAAAATTATTTTTTTAGAAAATAAGTTGAATAAAAGGGTTTTTTTTTTTTGATAATTCAAAAATCCAACCCCTAAACAAGGAAAACAAAAATGAAAAGATAAGAGAAAAAGAATAATTACAATGTAAGATAATAGATTACTTGAATGACTACTCACTAAAATCACTTAGAAATACATGAAAAACCATCAAAACAACCTCCCAACTCATCCTCTTTAGCTGAGCACAGTTTTAGAGAGATTATAATCCAAAAATTTCAATTTTTTAGTCCATAATGAGGCTTGGCTATAAAATGGTTTTAAAGTAAATTAAAAATCACTCTTTTCTTTTTTATAAAGAAACCACACAAATAAAGAAAAGCTTCTTCTCTTCCTCCTTTCATTGTGAATGAAATTTTTAGCTAAGGGAGGCCAAAACATTCTTTATTTCCTTCTATCCACTCCCAAGTTCATTTTTTTAAGCAAAGAGGAAGAGCCATTCCAAGTGTTTTCCAAGGTAAAAACTTACATTTTTCACTTGTTTTCTAGGAAAAAAAATGATGTTTTAAAAAATATTTTTAAAGCAATGTTTTATCTCCATTCTAACCCCCTACCTCAAGGATCCAAGAGTAGTTTAAAGCCTTTAAGAGGAGCTAAGGATCCACTACTTTTCTAAGGGTAAACGTCTTGTAAACTAGTAGTTTACCAAGTTCTTGATAACTTTTCTTTCACAATGACTTCTTATAAATATGAAAAAAATCTTGACATGATAAAGGATTAAAATGCTACCTAGTGAGTAATATATGTGCTTTTCATGATTTAAAATGACTAGAGAACATGATTTGTATACGGAATAGGATGAAAAGTATGCTTATGTGATTTTTTTTGGTTATATGGCATGCAATGAGTATTGATACATGAGAATAGGAGATTATAACATATTGATATGTTATGTTCTCTGTTTAATAGAAGTATGAATGATGAGAAAAATATTTTGACATCACAAATAGACTAGAATAAGACTTAATATCTATAAAGTATCAAAAATAATTTTTTTTTAGCATAAATGTTAATAAATTGAAAAATGGTATCTTGAATGGGATTTTCATACTCATATAGAAGGATAGAATGTTACCCTTGATATAGGCAATAATAAGAGCTTAAGTTTGATCAAAAATAAAAATATCAAAAAATCACGATTTTGCCCTCAAGGGGTAAAATTGTAATTTCACCAGCCTAGAGACATTATTTGTATCCAAAATTTTGCATTATTGATTAGAGACTTAAAATAGATCTTGTGTCAAATTTTGGTGATAAATGAATGAGAAATGTCCGAAATGCCATTTTGGGTCAAAATGTAAATATAGAAAAATTAAGGGTAAAAAACGTAAAAAAAAACTTGTGAAAAATGAACCCTGATCCTGTGAGAACACTTTATAAGGACATTATGTGTAAAAATGTGAACCAAAGGGTATTAGAAATTGATTGGAGCTCAATAAGGACTAACATATAAAAATAAATAAATGATAAAATCTGCTTAGACTATAATTAGACAATTTCTTTGTCACCCTTAAAACAGTATATTAAGCTAAATAAATACAAAAAATAATATAGTTTATGATATAACCAAATGTATGACCTTAAAAGACATAAAAGGACTTAAATGCAATCTATTTAGTTAATTGTGTTTAGAAATGTAATAAGTTACGAAAACCGTTTTTTTTTTTTTTTTTTTTGAGCTTATGGGCACTATAAACATTATTCTAAGGTGATCATTCTTTTTTAAGCCATCAAATAAGTCTAGATTAAAGAGAGTAGGTTTAGTAATAAAATTATAATTTTGTCAAACTAAGGGGTAAAAAGGTAATTGGATGGGGAGAATGTTTTGGGCTATAGGTAGAGGTTTTGTGGACCTAAAAAACTGCAAGAGAGATTACTAAAAGTTAAGATCATAAGATTTAATAGGTTTAAACTTAAAAATGCTTGAATCACCGAAATAGAGAAAAAATGATAAACTAGTACCAGAGGGCTCGGTGATGAAAAATGAACCTGCGATTAGGCTTGCTGGGATGTCATGTGATTGTTTACTAAAACTTGATAAAGACAACCAAGTGTAATGGGTCTTAATAGGTCCAAAATGATAACAAGACCAAAATACTATTTGAAGTCAATTAGCCAAGATGTCAATTTAAGATTAGGACACCGTATAGACTTAAGGGTAAAGCCATAAACAATCTATGCAGATACAAAGTTACATGATTTTCTGTAAGTATAGACCCTACCTACAGTGTGGTTGTTTATATACTATGTATGATGTGAGCTCGATATTTATTTTTGATGATGTGGCGGCCCGCCCTGCTGTAGAGGCTCTACAGTGCTACTACGGCCAACTCTGTAGTCAACCGCAATAGTCTGCAGGCCTCTAGGGTCGCCGGCAATCATGTTGGACTGTAAACTGACTGCTAATTTTGCGGAATAAATTTTTTTTTTCTTTAAATACATAAACTGTTTGAGAATGTGATAAGGAAATCATGTTAACCTCATGATTTCTCTATCACATACTCTTAGCTTGAAACTTGTTTCTTTTTAAAATTACATTTAAAACTATGCAGCGGAAGAATTAACTGTGACCAATATCCCTCGCCCAATCCTCTCCGGCATGCATCTACCCTGTTCGTCGTCCACCGATACTACTGGTGAACAGGTCTCTTACCTGCAACATGTGAACAAACTAATGAGCTATGGGCTCAGTAAGTTCAAACATAAAAACATGTAACTAACATGCTATACTGCTGTGCTCATGCTGTACTACTGTGCTCATGCTGTACAGATGTACTTATACTGTACTGCTGTACTCATGCTAACTGCTGTACTTATACTGTACTGCTGTACTCATGCTGACTGGACTCTGTAAACATGCTGTACTGGCTGATTGTTTAGTCTTAGGACTTCAATCTTTTACTTTAGTTCTGGTTTTGGGCCCCTAATTAGACGTACCGACATGTTAGCGCAACCGGGAGCGGTACTTTAGTGCTGACCTCCTCAGTCTTAACTGATGCTAAACATGATAACCTCCCCGTGGTTCGAGAGGCCGATACGCCAATAACTGGTTAATTACCATCTTGCTGGTGTTCCAACTGGGTAGCATACTGCTTGCCCCCACAGTCGGAACCTGTTAATCTATTTACTGGGGTGTGATTTAATCAACACACTAAGGTTCCTTGTGCACCTAACTGTTCTCTGGTTCTGTTACTGTCTGGTCTGTGTACTGGGACATGCAACTCTATATGCATGACATGAACTGATGTGAACTGACCTGTGCTATGACTGACATGCACTGACCTGTACTGTGACTGACATAAACTGACTTAACATCGTGATGCAGACAATCAACGTCTAACAACACGTCATACAACATACATAACATTGTAATAAAGCAAGCTTGTCCATGTTGCAGTCAGGACAATGCTTGAACTTACAGAAAATCCTCTAGCGTAAGCTGCTGCTGCTCTGGGACTGCTGATTTGGGGTCTCTGACTTGGACTCCTATAAAAGGAAAAATCACTGATTATTTACCATATTTAGCTTATACTGGAAATATGGCAAAACATGAAAATTTTCCTTTCTAGACTCTTTTTTTTTTTTTTTTTCTCTCTGGACTCGAACACGCCCTCCTACACGGCCGTGTTCGTGCCCGTGTACCCCTCTGGATTTTAAGTCTGGCCGTGTACTCTCTGGAACATGCCCGTGTATGCCTACACGGGTTGGTACACGGCCGTGTTACTGGCCGTGTACTCCTCTGTCCTCTTACACGGTCTCTTACACGCCTCTCTTTGACCATGTGCCTCTTGACACGGTCTGATACACGGCCGTGTTCTTGACCGTGTACCTCTCGGGTCTAATTTTTCTTGCAACACGGTCGTGCGTATGGGCATGTTCGGGGCCGTGTTCTGAACACGCCCTTGTACACGCCCGTGTACACGCCCGTGTTCATACCAGAATCAAGATTCTGGGTCCGAACTGCTCTGCTCTGCTTTTCTAAGGCTTTTATGGCCTTTGTTTTGCTTCTTACACTTGAAATCGATCTTCACAAGATCATTTCAAGGTATCTACTACACTTCTACTATCACAAATCCATGATTTCACAAGCAAAAATCCCACATTTTGCTCATGAACTTCTCTTGACTCTATTTTTGAAAAATCTTGCGTTTTAGTGAAGAAATCTCACTAAACTCGGTTTTCAAAACCATCTGTTCATGGATTCGTATATGAAAACGTCTAGACTCGAATCACATTTCGATTTTTAACCGAAAACCTAAATGTGATTCACTCACATTCTCTTTTTCTCACTCAAACCCCAGATTTTCCCCAAACGAAAACGTGAAAACTAGGGTTTACCTTGCTTTAAATCGTGAGCTTTTCTTGCTGCTGGTTAGCGACCGAAACTCGATCGATCTGCGGCTTGAACAAGAAATCCGAACTTTGCTTGGATTTCTTTTTCTTCTTCCTCTTTTCTCTCGGCTCTCTCTCTCTCTCTCTTTCTCTTTTTTTCTTCATTCTTTTCTTTTCTTCTTTCTTTCTTTCTCTCTCAGACTGCTTTGCAGCTAAAGGGATCAATTCCCTTTCTCTCTTTCATGCTCACGTGCTTCCCACACTCTCCCTTACTTTCTTTCTTTTTTTTTTTTTTTTTTGAAATGGTAAGGCCTTGTTTGGCTATTCTCTTAGCCCTTGATCAATGTGGCTCACTTGTGTGACATTGATCTCTTAGTATGTATTTTTCACATACTTTTCTATCAAATTTTAAAACATCATAATTGAATTAATGCTTAGCTTTTAAACTGTATTCATTAATTCATTTTCAAATTTTGATTAAAACTTGATTAATCAAAATTTTCCTCTGCTATTTGTTCTGTAAACTGTGTCACTGTAAATGTACATTTATTTACATAATTGTACAAAATCTTTCCGAGAGTATGGATTTCTCGGTTATCACAGATGATATGATATGATACCATGATAACGTGTTTATTTATATGTTTTACGAGAGTATCTTATGATGATGTGTTTATTTATATGCTTTGTGAAAGCATGCCCTGATAATGTGTTTACATACATGCTTTTTAAACATTTCATTCTTGCATGCTCACCATATGGCTTAATATTTAAGAAAGTGAAATTAATGATGTGTCATATCAATCTCCAACCAACTGGGAGGATATTCGCCCTTCGGCCAAATAAGAGATAATAATGATGATCAATGAAGTTAAAATTATGACCTTAGGTATTGACCGATTGGGTCGCTCCACTGTCTTTCCCATTTAAGGTCGCACACACTCTAGTACGAGCACAAAGGACTATAAAATACTAAATGATAAATGGACAATTACATAATCATTTGTGCATTATCAGTTATATGCATTTGTGAGATTATACATTTATACTTACTGAACTTATCTCACCCCATTATATTTCCCACTATAGGTAATTTAGGCAAGTTGCCTATGAAATATTAAGCATTGATGGATTGGCGGTGCAGATGCATGATGGGTGAAAGTATGATGGGTTCTATGGATGCCACCTACATTTTATATTCCACATATATTTGAAAGCTTTGTTAAGCGTTGTTTTGATGTTAGTACAATTTAATATTTTGGTATGATTAAGTATAACATGTTACATTAGTATATTTTGTTTAAAATTAATTCTAATTATCATGGTTTTTAAAAAATCACTTCTTTTACAAATAAAGTTTTTAAAAAAAAAAAATTTCTGAAATTTTAAAGACCTATAAATGAATAAGTAACAATTTAAATAAGATGAAAAACCAAGTAAATAAGTTTTAAGTAACCGCTTGAGAGATTAGGTCTTCACATAAACTATCTCATAGGATTGTAAAGTAAATTAAGAAAATTATGAAAATTAGAAATTAGCAAGTCACTTTTCCCTGGTCTTGCCCTCAAATCTTCTACTCTGATTTCCACTGTCGATGTCAGTGGACCATCAACAAAGCTCCTTCTTCAACAACATGGAGAGAGAAACTCGCCATCTTGGCTGATTTTGCAAGTAACCGTCACGATCTCCGTTCACAAGCGTGCCTGCATCTTTTTCTTCTCTGGTGAAATCTTGATCATCTCTGGCATTGGCAACGTGATTATGATCTCCCACACGAAGATGACCTCGCATGACGGTAGAACTAGGATGAAATCATCGAGGAGGGAGAGAGAGAGGGAGAGAGAGAGAGAGAGAGAGATCTTGCCGTAGTTTTGCCATTTTTTCCAATGGAGTAACTAAAATAATTTTTTTATTTAGTGAAAAATAAAGAGATCTCCCACAGAAACCCCATGCTAGGAAAAAAAAAAATACATATCTTTATTATGCTGGTAATCTCTCCACCGCTGTTTGGTGACCACGACGCTGCTACGGACAAGAGCCTCGTCCACGGTCCTCTGATGTTCCCTGCTTACAGATCCGGCCTCCTTCTTTAAGCTACAACATGCTGGAAAAAATGTTTTAAACTTTATTTTTTCCTTTACAGAACAAACAATGCATTTGTAATGGAATTTTATCCAAAGAAAATTAATGAAAAAGAAAGCATATTGAAACCTGCACACTGTGAAGATAATGATATGAAGATGGTGTTTTTATTTTTTGTTTTATTTTTTTGGCGTCGTGGAAGAGGTTGCAAAATCCATTTTCAATGGTAGTGAGAAAAGGGGAGAGAGAGAGAGAGAGAGAGAGGAGATTTGGTATAACTAAACCTAAATTTATGTAAAATTAAAACCGTGTGCATCAAAAGCAATTCAATAACTTATTAGTAGGCATTATTAATGAGTTCATATAACAGTTTTGTGTTTTTTAAATAAAAACAAAAAAAGCACTAAATAAAATGTAAATAACCGTAAATTTGATAGGGATGCATTGGCTTGATTTGTGTGAAAAAATTTTTATGGGGCCAGTTACACAAGCCGGTTAACTCCTGAGCATCACACGATCCTACTACTTAACAATTTTCTATGCTAAATGCCTTCACGTGAACATAAATGTATGATCTTGACCGTAAATTTACATCATTGTTGCTCTGATATACACATGGGTTTCACATCGGTCAAGAACTTGTATTCGAAGAGTTTTAACAATTCTTTTCATATCTCTTAAAAAAAAAAAAAAAAACAAAGAAACAATCCTGTATATGACATTGACAAAAGTATATATAGTTTTAGGGCCGTTTAGATCAAGTTTTGAAGATGTTTTTTATTTTTTTGTTTAGAAAAAAGTAGTTTTAAAAAATATGTTTAGAAAAAAAACTGTTTGGAGTGAAAAAATATAAAATTTTAAAAATTTATTAAAAATATCAATATAGTTATTATTTCGTTCATCGTGAAATTCTATGCAATTTAAAAAAAAAATCTCATTTAAACTTGTATATGCAAATTTATGGACTTTTAAAGTTTAGAATTTATTGTAACATTTTACAGACGTGAATAATTAAAAGTGATTGTGAGATAGAAAAAAGTGCCAAAAAATGTGTTTTTGAGGTTTTTTTTTTTTTGTTGAGCCAAATGGGCTCTTAGTGTCTGTTTGGATAGAGTGTTTACTTTTGAAAAATGAAAAATTTTCATTTTTAGAATGAAAAAATTTTCTATCCAAATGTGAAAAGTTGTTTAGATGGATAAAAATATTCCATTTCTAAAAAAAAAATTGTTTAGTAAAAATTTTTCATTTCTAAAAAGAAAAATTTGTTGGGTAAAAATAGTCCAAAAATAAAATTGGTGCGTAATTTGTTTTTTTTTTTAATTTTTTAAATTTGTTTGTTTATTTTATGGTGACTACTGTTGTTTATTTTTATTTTGTTGTTTTTTAATTACGCTATAGCCATCTATATGTATGTATATTTTTTTTTGGCTAACTAACTATATATATGAGAGGGAAATATATAAGAAGGAAATAAAAGGATTTTTTAATGAGAAAAAACGTCTTTTAATTATAAAAGACTATCAAATTAATTTGAAAATCACACGGATCATCTAATACCATTTTGAATACTATTTACCAATGTCATCATAAAAATATGATGATATAAGATCATAATAGAATTACATCTATTACGTCCAACTCCTTCTAACATCTATACTAAGGGTTTTGCTGAAATGCTTCACACATATACTGTCACACATATATTTAGACCCATCTCTAAACTCTCTCATTATCACTCTACTACCATATTCTAACTCCGACCCACTGGGTATTATATTTTCGACGTCATTGTTATCGTTGCTACTATCAAAGTCAAATTCTACTTAAGGCTCGCCTATTTAATAAGCACGTACGAGGTCATCCTCTTGCCGGTTAGCCATAATAATAAACTTATGGAGTACCACAAATGTCACAAGGATCATGTGATAACCGAGAAATCCATACTCTCGGAAAGATTTTGTACAATTATGTAAATAAATGTACATTTACAGTGACACAGTTTACAGAACAAATAGCAGAGGAAAATTTTGATTAATCAAGTTTTAATCAAAATTTGAAAATGAATTAATGAATACAGTTTAAAAGCTAAGCATTAATTCAATTATGATGTTTTAAAAATTAATAGAAAAGTATGTGAAAACACATATTAAGAGATCAATGGCACACAAGTGAGCCACATTGATCAAGGGCTAAGAGAATAGCCAAACAAGCCCTTACAACATTTAAAAAAATAAAAGAAAGTAAGGGAGAGTGTGGGAGGCACGTGAGCATGAAAGGGAGAAAGGGAATTAATCCCTTTAGCTGCAAAGTAGCCGGAAGAAAGAAAGAGAAAAGAAAGAAAGAGAAAAGAAAGAAGAAAAGAAAGAGAAAGAAAGAAAGAGAAAAAGGGAGAAACCGAGAAAGAAAGGAAGGGAAAAAGAAATCCAAGCAAAGTTCGGATTTCTAGTCCCAGCAGCAGATCGATCGAGTTTCGATCGGTAACCAGCAGCAAGAAAGGATCACGATCAAAGCAAGGTAAACCTTAGTTCTCACATTTTTCGTTTGGGAAAAAAATCTGGGGTTTGAGTGAGAAAAAGAGAATGTGAGTGAATCACATTTAGGTTTTCGGTTAAAATCGAAATGTGATTCAAGTCTAGATGTTTTCAAACACGAATCCGTGAACAGATGGTTTAGAAAACCAAGTTTACTGAAATTTCTTTACTAAAATACAGAGTTTTCAAAAGTTGAGGCAAAAGAGATTCATAAGCAAAATGTGGGATTTTTGCTTATGAAATCATGGATTTGTGACAGTAGGAAGGTAGTAGATACCTTGAAATGATCTTATGAAGATCGATTTCAAGTGTAAGACACAGAACAAAGGCAATAAAAGCCTTAGAAAATCAGAGCAGAGTAGTTCGGACCCAGAATCTTGATTCTGGTATGAACACGGGCGTGTATAAGGGCGTGTTCAGAACACGGCCCCGAACATGCCCATACGCACGACCGTGTTGCAAGAAAAATCAGACCCGAGAGGTACACGGTCCAGAACACGGCCGTGTATCAGACCGTGTCAAGGGGCACACGGTCAAAGAGAGGCGTGTAAGAGACCGTGTTAGAGGATAGAGGAGTACACGGCTAGTAACACGGCCGTGTACCCACCCGTGTAGGCATACACGGGCATGTTCCAGAGAGTACACGGCCAGACTTAAAATCCAGAGGGGTACACGGGCACGAACACGGCCGTGTAGGAGGGCGTGTTCGAGTCCAGAGAGCAAAAAAAAAAAAAAAAAGTCTAGAAAGGAAAAATTTCATGTTTTGCCATATTTCCAGTATAAGCTAAATATGGTAAATAATCAGTGATTTTTCCTTTTATAGAAGTCCAAGCCAGAGACCCCAAATCAGCAGTCCCAGAGCAGCAGCAGCTTACGCTAGAGGATTTTCTGTAAGTTCAAGCATTGTCCTGACTGCAACGTGGACAAGCTTGCTTTATTACAATGTTATGTATGTTGTATGACGTGTTGTTAGACGTTGATTGTCTGCATCACGATGTTAAGTCAGTTTATGTCAGTCACAGTACAGGTCAGTGCATGTCAGTCATAGCACAGGTCAGTTCACATCAGTTCATGTCATGCATATAGAGTTGCATGTCCCAGTACACAGACCAGACAGTAACAGAACCAGAGAACAGTTAGGTGCACAAGGAACCTTAGTGTGTTGATTAAATCACACCCCAGTAAATAGATTAACAGGTTCCGACTGTGGGGGCAAGCAGTATGCTACCCAGTTGGAACACCAGCAAGATGGTAATTAACCAGTTATTGGCGTATCAGCCTCTCGACCTACGGGGAGGTTATCATGTTTAGCATCAGTTAAGACTGAGGAGGTCAGCACTAAAGTACCGCTCCCGGTTGCGCTAACATGTTGGTACGTCCAATCAGGGGCCCAAAACCAGAACTAAAGTAAAAGATTAATGTCCTAAGACTAAATCTTTAGTCAGTACAGCATGTTTACAGAGTCCAGTCAGCATGAGTATAGCAGTACAGCAGTACAGCAGTCAGCATGAGTACAGCAGTACAGTATGAGTACAGCAGTACAGCATGAACACAGTAGTACAGCATGAGCACAGCAGTATAGCATGTTAGATACATGTTTTTATGTTTGAACTTACTGAGCCCATAGCTCATCAGTTTGTTCACATGTTGCAGGTAAGAGACCTGTTCACCAGTAGATTATACGGTGGACGACGAACAGGATAGACGCATGCCGGAGAGGATCGGGCGAGGGATATGGGTCACCAGTTAAATCTTCCGCTGTACAGTTTTGAATGTAATTTTCAAAGAGACAGTTTTCAAGACAGGAGTATGTGATAGGGGAATCATGATCAGTTGTTAGCATGATTTCTTTATCACATTCTCAAACAGTTTTATGTATTTAAAGAAAAAGAAAAATTTATTCCGCAAAATTAACAGTAGTTTACAGTTCAGCATGATTGCCGGCGACCCTAGAGGCCTGCAGACTATTGGGGTTAACTACAGAGTTGACCGTAATAGCACTGTAGAGCCTCTACAGTAGGGCGGGCCGCCACAGATCATAACTTGCTTATCCATATCGTAATAATATATACATTGTAATATTTTGAATCTTTTCTTTCACACTCCAAATATATGCTTTATACAATTTTTTATGTGAGGAGTGTGTGTAAGTGAATATCTCTTTCGCCCCATTTAGTCCACGACAACACTTCTCATACTCGTGAATGTGGTATGTGCTCTCGCAATAAGGTGCAAGGAAGTAATCCCTATTTACACACCATGAATCCACTAAAAAGAACTTTCCTATAGTATTTAAAAAACAAAACAACATATAAATATTTGATACAATTTTCCCAACATTTTTTGAAAAGGTAAATTTGAACAACAATAACGTAGTACCGTGTGGTGGCCATGGGAATGAGTTGATAAGATCTGATAAGTTGGCTTCATGTACTCTAGAATAGTGAGCAAGTCCCTCCCGTCTAGATAGCATATAAATAAATCTCATATCGAAAGAGCATGCTGTCAATATGTTCAATGACAAAAACCCTATTCTGCTTCGATAACATTTTTGTTCCTCACTTAGTGGATTGCAGGGAATATGTGTCCAGTCTATTGCACCAACACAGTTTTTTGCATGTTTATATGACAAAATAATATAAACAAGTTTTAACTCATAATTCCTATAAAAAATATACAAATACATAAATGGATTTTTATATATTTGTACAATATAAAGGCGTAAATAGCACAGGAAAAATGAACAATGCATTGAACCATGGTCTATATTTGTGTCCATTCTCAATAATAAAATCTGGTAATAGTTTGGGAGTATAATAAACTCGTCTTTTAGACTGCAAATTGCTCTAAGCACATGATCAAACCAATAGCCTATTGTCTCACTCGCATGTTGCCATCGATCCTGAAATTCTTGTTTAGTACATGCTTGACAAACAATTTCCAAAATATAAAAAGTTGCTCCTCCACACACATTTTAGACATGTCTGGGAACACATTATTATCTCTTAGATATTGCAATAAAATATAGAAGTCATCTTTGTTCATACAAATCTTGTTACTAATAACTTTGTCTTGACCTTTTAATAGCTCTCGAACTATTTCAATACTACTTAACTTACTAATATGGACTGATTCTGGCTTCTCATTGAACTGTGTGTACATGTAGTAAATGGTGGCTCTTCCATCAGGCTTCTTCTTCTTGCAATGAACCCTTCTTCTTCTTTGACATTTATCCAACATTGTTCTCATCATTATTTGGATCTCCAGATGAACCATCTCGATACATTTCTGACAACTGATTGTTATACTCGCTATTAAAATGGTTAATAAAATAAAAATGAAAAGAAATCATTTCACCAAATGTTATAAAAACAAATACAATACTTGTTTCTCAAGTTAGATAGAAGTACAGAGAATGGACGTATTATTCCTTCTACACCCTTCTTTGCATTAGTATGTTCAACATTAGCTTTCTAATATTTTTTTGCTGACTTCACTGGCATGTTTTCCATAGTTGCATAACAAACAATATAGGCCTACATTATATAGATTCACTTATAAACACAAAAGACAAAAGGATGCTATTCATGTAATTACATATCATCCACAGTTTTTATTTCAAAACATAAATTGATTTACTACCCATGCAAAATTAACACTCCTGTAAATTCATAATTATGAGACACAAACACACAAACATGTATGAATACAATATAATCAACATACAATTTACATGGTTAATCATAGAAAGTTTCAACTTGGACTTCATACGTTACATGGAAAACTGAATGTATCAAAACAACTATTACAACAAATCAGAGGAAAACAAACAAATTCCTACCACAATAGGTAAATGAAAAACATATAAAAAACAAATCATAATGCTGGTGGGCAATGATATATAGGGTATGGATAGTAACAAGTGCTTGGAGGTGGTTGGTACTTAGAAATTTTGGTCATGAGCCAATTGTACCATCTTGATTCAGTCATGTTCACAAAATACTCACATTAGTGTGGATTTGCACTAAATCTGTCTAGAGCCTTACAGTAGTTGTCATTGTCCACAGCCATTTGCTCTATGATATCTTGGCAATGTTCTTTAGAGTAGGGGAATTAGTTGACCTTCCTCTTTGTTACACCCCGCCTAGCGCGGGCCCGTCACTAGACATCTATTCTTACTCTACTATCTGTTCTTTTCATATTGAAATAAAAAGGTGTGGAAATTTTTTTTTTTTATATATACATACTTACACTTACTCTCTTTCTATCTGATGGATTAAACATAGCGGGTCCATAACCTTTGACATGAGATTCGCAACCCATTCCACCAGTCTCGTATCTCAATAAACTCAAATGGCAGGTTGTTCAACTTTGTTACCTGCACACGAACAAAATGGTGAGCTAAACGCCCTGTAAGTTCAAACATAAAAACATAAATCATAAAACAGTATATTATACTATTATATTCTATCATATAAACATATATACTATCTGTAGTATATAACTACTAAAAACATATCGTGCATTAACACAAATAATCACATAATTTGTGATAACTAGTAGTATTCTATAAAATTAGAATAACTATAAATATACCAACTGTAATAACAGTGGTATACTCTAATGTCACTCATGCCATCTCTTACACTTTACTCTGATGTATTAACATAACATCACATATAGGGTTAGCACAGACATCACATCATGTGGAAGTGCTCATACAATATTCATTTATTCATTTCTTCATGTTTCTCATTATTTCTTCCATTACATCATTCAATGCTTTCAGTTTATGGGCCTTGTGCCCTGAGCCTAGCACCCGTCATACTGTATGGGCCTCGCGCCCGTTAAACTGTATGGGCCTCACGCCCATGGTGCTATATGTTTAACAATTAGCACAACATATAATCTATAAACATGTGTAAACACAATGCACATAACATATAAGTTAGCGTAAAACATTGCAATCAAACACGACAATTATGTCTTAAGTGTTTTATGCTCAGTTTTTCGATTTATTCTTTTCATTTATTATCTTATCTGTACTTTATCACTGTATGGGCCCGCTTTGGTCATACCGAAAAGTGCATTGTAGAGGGGCCTGGGAGCTACCCTGGCTTTCCCTCATCTGTGCTATGTCTTCTACTTCGACATGAAATAACCTCCACCTAGTGGGAGGCCGATACGTCAAAACTATTAGGTTTTCAATATCTTGTTATCTAATATTCAAGTACACATATGATAACATCTTTACTGTGCAGTCATAAAGACTGTAAACATCACATATTAATACTGTGATTAATCAATCATTAATACTGCTCTATGATCATAACTTAGTAACTGGAATCATAAAAATAGAATCCAGTAAGTTTGGAACCTCTCGTCCAAACCTGTCACATAAACAGAACAGTATATATATTATACTTAATTTATTTATTCTCATTATTTTCATCATTTCTTTAAAATGATACCTCACACTCTTGGGAGGTTGCGTCATTAAAAATCACATATTAATACTGTGATTAATCAATCATTAATATTGCTCTATGATCATAACTTAGTAACTGGAATCATAAAAATGGAATCCAGTAAGTTTGGAACTTCTCGTCCTAACCTGTCACATAAATAGAACAGTATATAAATTATACTTAATTTATTTATTCTCATTATTTTCACCATTTCTTTAAAATGATACCTCATACTCTTGGGAGGTTGCCTCATTAATTATAAGGCATGCAAATATTCAGTGTAATCATGACAGTATAAAGAATCAGATTCCCCCGTGAATCTGAGATAATTTGTAACAATAGTATAAATCACATAGTCATACTATAAATCACACAATCATATATATTAGTGAAAAATATATTTTTCCACCAAAACATAATCATATCAATTTATTTGTGCACAGACAATTAAATGTCTGAACTTACATCAGTTCTGCTAACATCAGCTTTCTGTGGTTTCTCGACAGTCTATCATCACTGTCCCGTTGAACTCCTATAACTAAAAATCTAACAGTTATTTAAAATTTTTATTTCATATATAAAACTTTATAAAACGTAAAAATACTATGTTTTATTTCTTAATAAAGAACTTAGGAGCTTAATGTTTCATTTTTACCTTTTCTAGAAACTTTTTGGCAAAATTACTGTCCCTAGCGGAACTTTTCTTATTTTTCATGCTTAACTCTTGATTTTGGCTGTTAAAACTTTAATTAAAGCCTTAGGTTTATGTTCTAGGCTTTAACGACTCTTTTTCTAACTTTCTGAAATTTTTGGTCAAAATGACCGTTTTGCCCCTGATGGGTCTTTGAATCTTAACCTTCTCGTTTTAATGCTTAGACTGAATTTTCTAAGCTTAAAAATCATCAATTTGACTTTTAAAAACTTACAGGATCTTTTCCAGGTTAATTTCTATATTTTTCATAATTTTTTACATTCCCAGCCCTCGGGAAGTAGTATTCTGACGTAAAGGTCGGTTTCTTGTTTTTCTTACATTTCAGGCCTCAAAGGTCGTTTTATAAATTCTTAAAACATCCTTTTCTTTTTTCATTTTTCATTTTAAATTTATAAGGGGCTCGGGTTTACCTACCCGATCACATTTTTAAACCCTTATTTCCAGAAATTCCTTTTACGCCATTTTAAAAATTTCAACAGCATTTCTTCTTAATTTTTAGGCTCCCGGCGTTTAGGAGATGCCACAAAACCATCTAACCTCGCCTAATCTATCACGTACTATTCCAGAGGCCTAATTTTACGTAAAAGTTACACACTTTTTACATAAATTTTTTTTATATTTTCTTACATTTTCATATCTGCTATTTCATCCATTTTTCTTTCTTTTCAGTCATTTTCTTCTCTTTTTCACCATTACATATACATCATATCATCATGACAACATAATTTCATTCCAATTAAATAAATTATGGAATGAAGTGGTTGGAAATTATACCGAATTGCGATCCGGGCTTGGTTCCACAAACCCTAATTCCCCGATCTTCCCATCTGAGGTTCGTTTTGCAAATTCGACTCAGCGGATGCGTCCTGAACGTCGAAAATAGGCCAATGGGCCAATTTTCAAAATTTGGTCAACGGTCGCCATTGACCAACGGTGATCGCTGTTGACCGGTGGTTGACAGCAGTGACGGTGGCAAATGAGTAGCCCATCTTGAAGAGCTTGACGAGAGGAATCCATTGGTGGCCTTAATTTCATGTTTGGAGGCCCCTATCGCTGGAAAAATCCCCTCAAAAGCCACGACCACGGTGGCGACGGTGGAACTCTGCCGTGCTGGACTTTTTTCCCGAAATTGGTTGAGGTCTTTTGCTCCCCACAACCCCACGACCATGTCTACACCTGTGGCTCTCTTCAATTTGGCCGGAATCGCTGAAAATCGACGGTGGCACCCACGGCGGCGACGGTGAATTTCTCGAAGCTTGGTCGACACGATACGGCGGTTCTTGCCGTGAACCAGCACATGGGTTTTGTAGTACTCTTCACCACGAACCTTTTGGGACCGGTTTCGTGGCCAACGGTGGCCGGACGGTGGAGATACGACCGTTTGAAATTCACGGCTCTGGTCAGCTTCGGGCGGCGCATGCAGCAGCCGTTTCGTCGAGTCGACCCACCATTGGACTCAACTCGGCGAGAGCTTTCCAACGGTGCTGGCGGTGTCGTGAACGGAGGTCGTTTCCGAAAGGTGGCTACTATTCATGGTGGAGAGAGAAAATGGGAGAGGAGAGAGAAAGTGTGGGGCAGTTTTTTGAAATTTCTTATTTTGACCCATATTTTCTCATATTTATACTTTTTACCCAAAAATTTTAACTTAGGCTATCCTGACTAATTTAGGCATGCCAAACTCAAATATATCAGTTTTATCTTCATCTAAGCTCATCTTGACCATTTTTTGATACTGCGTATTTTTCGCATTCCCAGTTGAAATTTCTGTTTTCTGCTCAATTGACTAATTTGAGCATCCTGATTCCAAATATATCAATTTCATGTCGAAAAAATGTCGTCTTGACCCTTTTCTTGATACTATACATACAATATACACATTTCTCGAGAATAGTAAAATTTTTCGGTTGTCACATCTACCCCTTCTTTTAGAATTTTCGTCCTCGAAAATCAGTACAAGTAGGGGTATAACAATTTCATTTCCTTTCTATGCTCTTACGTAGTTTTCTCAATGTTATAACTTTCTCATGGCATCTTCTCTTCTTGAGTCAGTATTTGAACTCATTGTTCTTCATAAATTAGGTTATTTTGAACTTGAAAAAGTTCATATTTTAATATATGTGATGGATTTGGGTGCGTACTTTCTTAGCATAAACATCTGGGGTAATACCAAATTATAGGCAATCTTCCCCATGTATTCTATATTTTCAAACGATCCAATATACTTTGGATTCAGTTTTCCTTTCTTATAGAAACATTTTATCCCCTTTATGGGCGATACGTTAGAAAATACGAAGTTCCCTTCATTAACTCTAGGAATTTTCGTCGTTTGTCCATCTAACTTTTCTGCTAATTCTGTGCACTCTTTATTCCTTATAAAATTATTTTTATCATTCTATTCTTTTAACTCATATCATTATGTACTTTTCCTTTCATTACTTTACATATCATTTCATTTCTTTCTTTTCTATACTCTACTTTACTTTCTTTTACAAATTCATCGTTGATCGTACCTACCATACGGAAAACTTTAAACATTTAAAATAGCTACCTCCTCTTTTGGAGTAATACATGACCAGGAGCGTTTCTCAACCGTCCTCCACAGTCTAACTGGGGAGTGTTTCTTGACTGTCCTCCACCAGTCTAACATAAACATAAAACATCATATTCCTAGGCTGGTACGTCAATATTTAAATCTTTAATATAATTTTCTTATTTTACATTAACTTTTCATTTCATTCTATCTGACTTTGTGAACATATTAAATTATCATGTCACAGTTGCTCATCTTTCATAAAAAGCAAAGTCAGAAACTTTCTATATCACTTTGTAAACTTTCTTTCTATAAAACATTTTATAACATTCTGTTCATAACATTTTTATAACATTTTCATAAAACGTTTCTTTCGTAAACGTTTTCATAAAACATTCATTCATACAGTGCCTTGTATTGTGTTATTCCATCAAAGGCTTGATAACTATTGTTGTATGAGAAACTCTAATTTAATTCTTATTTTGACTTCTCGAAAAAATCTATCACTTAATTTTGAGACATATCTCCCAAGGTCTGAATAGTTCATTTTAACTGCACATCCATCTGAAAGTAAAATGCGATACTGAATCTTAGTTCCGTATCCATAATTTCTTGTACGGACTTCTAAAAATTCGAAATAAACTTCCAGAAAATTTGTCATTACACGATTCATTTCGAAATGCCATGCAATTAGATAACATAAACTACAAATCAATTTGCCAACTTTTTGAATGAAAAAGTTATTTTCACTACTATAAACCGTACTGTTTTCGTTAATCTATCCATAATAACCCAGATGGCATCATAGCCCTCTCGGTCTTTGATAATCTCATTATAAATCTTATCATAATATGCTTTCATTTTCATTCAGAAATTTCCAAGGATTCCAAATTTCCACTTGGATATCGATGTTTGATCTTAACTCTTTGATAAGTCATGCGACTACTCAAAAGTGTCACAATATCATTCTTCATTCCTTTCTACTAGAATTGTAGCTTTAATCCTGGTATATCTTAATGATTCTCAGATAAACTGAATATAATATTTCATGATCCTTTAACTAGATCCATCCTCTGAGTCCTTTATCTATCGGAACATTAATCCTTCTTTAATATAGGATCAATCCGTTCCTGGAAACCCTTTCTTGAGGACTAGTTGGAGTTAGATCCCATATCTGCTACTCTATTAGTTTTGCCTGGATGGTAGAGGATTTCATAATTCTTAATTCTTTTACCAACTCTAGTCATCTTCTGTGTTGTATATTTAGCTTCTTCGTAATAAGTTTCTAAATTATGCATGGGGTAATTTTTCCCATGATCCTTTAATTGACACAAAGCACAGGTACCTATCTTGCCATTTCGCATCAGGACTACTCATAGCCCTACTTTAGATATGTCATTATATATTATAATCATATTAAAACGCACTATTACACTTTTCACAAAAAATTTCGTAGAATTCTAAAAATTCACGAAATTTCAATTAACATAATACTACATCATCTTAAAATATCATCATAGTCTTCATCATAGACTATATCATAAACTCATCATTTCATTTATTTCATAACTTTTATATGCTTTAATTTTATGCCATTTCATACATCTTGGCATTAAAGTCTTATACAAGACAATCTTTCATATTAAAAAAATACATATTTACATATACGTACCTCCTTTCACTTTATACATCTCATTAATATAGTTTTAGAGGAAATTCTTCTGAATCCTCTTATTTACCGTTTCACTGAATATACTATAACATCTGATAATCAATACTGTGTCTAATTAGTTCCTAGTATTGCTTTACAATCATAATTCACGCAATAAAACAATCAAGTGTGATTGGAACTAAAAACAAGACACAAAATTCAATTTAGAATTTTTAGAACAGTAAAAAATCATTAAATTTTTATTTACCCTAGAGGATAATTAAAACATTCTAGGGTCAAAAACCTGTATTAGCTCATATTTTAAAAATATGATAAAAATTTGGTACATGCTTCCATAACATGAAAACATGGAATATGACATGTACTATGGTCAAATCTGAGGGCAATGTCAATCTATAAACTACCTTTCCACTCTATATTGCATAAGTCCTCTTCAGTTTCTCGTAACATACAGCTTACATCAGAATTGCGTTACCGGACATCGATTATAATCTCTCAGTCCGATGAACTAATTCCTATATATCCACAACTCTAGGGAACACAGACGGTGTGACTTCTCCTGTGTCCATGAGGAAATTGGGGCTGATGCTGGACTCCTCTGAGAGAGTCACTCAATCATGGCATGGCGAAACTTGGTCCAGTTAGAGCTCATCCTGGTCTCAAAAATCCCAGTACACATGAGAGCATCTTCTCTGAAAGGTGCATGCATGTCAACAGCTATCAGAACCCAATTATCCTAATCAAGGGCACACAGTCGAAGAGTCATCTTAATGATATGAAACCGGTACTGTACTTCCATAGAGTGCTAGAATGCTATATGTCCTTGAAACATGGTGGACAACTGGTTTTAAAATCTATGCAGCTCGAGCATAAATCCTTATTCCTACTCTGAGTAGTAGAGGAGTTCCCAGAGCAATCATTTAACACTGTACTCATATCATTTTACCCACGATCATACAGTGGATTCATCATTTCGTCTTCTATAATATTGTTTATTTTCAATAAATAAACAATTATCAATATAAAATAAAGCTAACTCACTTGGACTGCGCGGAAGAGGATGCAGACAATGTCATGATAGGTTATGGTGAACCGAACTGCTCTGATACCACCTGTGACACCTCGCCTAGCGCGGGCCCGTCACTGGATATCTATTCTTACTTCTACTATCTGTTCTTTTCATATTGAAATAAAAAGGTGTGGAATTTTTTTTTATATATATATACTTACACTTACTTTCTTTCTATCTAACGGATTAAGCATAGCGGGTCCATAACCTTTGACATGACATTCGCAACTCATTCCACCAGTCTCGTATCTCAATAAACTCAAATGGCAGGTTGTTCAACTTTGTTACTTGTACACGAACAAAATGGTGAGCTAAATGCCAGTAAGTTCAAACATAAAAACATAAATCATAAAACAGTATATTATACTGTTATATTTTATCATATAAACATATATACTATCTGTAGTATATAACTACTAAAAACATATCGTGCATTAACACAAATAATCACATAATTTGTGATAACTATTAGTATTCTATAAAATTAGAATAACTATAAATATACCAACTGTAATAACAGTGGTATACTCTAATGTCACTCATGCCATCTCTTACACTTTACTCTAATGTATTAACATAACATCACATATAGGGTTAGCACAGACATCACATCATGTGGAAGTGCTCATATAATATTCATTTATTCATTTCTTCATGTTTCTCATTATTTCTTCCATTACATCATTCACTGCTTTCAGTTTATGGGCCTTGCGCCCTGGGCCTAGCGCCTGTCATACTGTATGGGCCTCGCACCCTATATATCATGGGCCTCACGCCCATTAAACTGTATGGGCCTCGTGCTCGTGGTGCTATATGTTTAACAATTAGCACCACAAATAATCTATAAACATGTGTAAATACAATGCACATAACATATAAGTTAGCATAAAACATTGCAATCAAATACGACAATTATGTCTTAAGTGTTTTATGCTTAGTTTTTCGATTTATTCTTTTCATTTATTATCTTATCTGTACTTTATCTCTGTATGGGCCTGTTTTGGTCGTACCAAAAAGTGAGTTGTAGAGGGGTCTGGGAGCTACCCTGGCTCTCCCTCATCTGTGCTATGTCTTCTGCTTCGACATGAAATAACCTCCACCTAACAGGAAGCCGGTACGCAAAAACAACTAGGTTTTCATTACCCTGTTATTTAATGTTCAAGTATACATATGATAACATCTTTACTATGTAATCATAAAAACTGTAAACATCACATGTTAATACTATGATTAATCAATCATTAATACTGCTCTACGATCATAACTTACCAACTGGAATCATAAAAATAGAATCCAGTAAGTTTGGAACCTCTCGTCCAAACCTGTCACATAAATAGAACAGTATATAAATTATACTTAATTTATTTATTCTCATTATTTCCATCATTTCTTTAAAACGATATCTCACACGCTTAGGAGGTTGCCTCGTTAAAAATCACATATTAATATTGTGATTAATCAATCATTAATACTGCTCTATGATCATAACTTAGTAACTGGAATCATAAAAATGGAATCCAGTAAGTTTGGAACCTCTCGTCCAAACCTATCACATAAACAGAATAGTATATAAATTATACTTAATTTATTTATTCTCATTATTTTCATCATATCTTTAAAATGATACCTCACACTCTTGGGTGGTTGCCTCATTAATTATAAGGCATGCAAATATTCAGTGCAATCATGACAGTATAAAGAATCAAATTCCCCCGTGAATCTGAGATAATTTGTAACAATAGTATAAATCACATAGTCATTCTATAAATCACACAATCATATATTTTAGTAGGAAATATATTTTTCCACCTAAATATAATCATTTCAATTTATTCGTGCACAGATAATTAAATGTCTGAACTTACATCAGTTCTGCTAACATCAGCTTTCTGTGATTCCTCGGCAGTCCATCATCACGGTCCCATTGAACTCCTATAACTAAAAAACTAACGGTTATTTAAAATCTTTATTTCATATATAAAACTTTATAAAACATAAAAATACTACGTTTTATTTCTTAATAAAAAACTTATGAGCTTAACGTTTCATTTTTACCTTTTCTAGAAACTTTTTGGCAAAATTACTATTTTGTCCTTAGCGGAACTTTTCTTATTTTTCATGCTTAACTCTTGATTTTGGCTGTTAAAACTTTAATTAAAGCCTTAGGTTTATGTTCTAGGCTTTAACGACTCTTTTTCTAACTTTCTGAAATTTTTGGTCAAAATGACCATTTTGCCCCTGATGGATCTTTGAATCTTAACATTCTCATTTTAATGCTTAGACTGAATTTTCTAAGCTTAAAAATCATCGATTTGACTTTTAAAAACTTACCGGACCTTTTCCAGGTTAATTTCTATATTTTTCATAATTTTTTACATTCACGACCCTTTGGAAGTAGTATTCTGACATAAAGGTCGGTTTCTTGTTTTTCTTACATTTCAGGCCTCAAATGTCGTTTTATAAATTTTTCAAACATCCCTTTTTTCCATTTTTCATTTAAAATTCATAAGGGGCTCGGGTTTACCTGTCTGATCACATTTTTAAACTCTTATTTCCAGAAATTCCTTTTACGTCATTTTAAAACTTTCAGCAGCATTTCCTCTTAATTTTTAGGCTCCCGGCGTTTAGGAGACGTCTCAAAACCACCTAACCTCGTCTAATCTTTCGCGTACTATACTAGAGGCCTAATTTTACTCAAAAGTTACACACTTTTTACGTAAATTTTTTTTACATTTTCATACATTTTCATATCTGCTATTTCATCCATTTTTCTTTCTTTTCAGTCATTTTCTTCTCTTTTTCACCATTACATATACATCATATCATCATGGCAACATAATTTCATTCCAATTAAATAAATTATGGAACGAAGGCAGTCGGAAATTATACCGAATTATGATCTGGGCTTGGTTCCGCAAACCCTAATTCCCCGATCTTCCCATCTGAGGTCCCGTTTTGTAAATTCGACTCCGCGGATGTGTCCAGAACGTCGAAAATAGGCCAACGGGCTAATTTTCAAAATTTGGTCAACGGTCAACATTGACCGGCGGTGATCGCTGTTGACCGACAGTTGATGGCGGCGACGGTGGCAAATGAGTAGCCCATCTTGAAGAGCTTGATAAAAGGAATCCATTGGTGGCCTCAATTTCATGTTTGGAGGCCCCTATCACCGGAAAATCCCCTCAAAAGCCACGACCACGGCAGTGATGGTGAAACTCCGCCATGCCAGACTTTTTTCCCGAAATTGGTTAAGGGCTTTTGCTCCCCACAACCTCACGACCATGTCTACACCGGTGGCTCTCTTCAATTTGGCCGAAATCGGTGAAAATCGACGGTGGCTCCCATGGCGGCGACGGTGAATTTCTCAAAGCTTGGTCGGCACGATATGGTGGTTGTTGCCATGAACCAGCACATTGGTTTTGTAGTACTATTCACCATGAACCTTTTGGGACCAGTTTCGTGGCAAACGGTGGCCAAACGACGGAGATACGGCCGTTTGAAATTCACGGCTCCGGCGAGCTTCGTGCGGCGGCCGTTCCGTCGAGTCGACCCACCGTTGGACTCAGCACGGCGAGAGCTTTCCAACGGTGCTAGCGGTGTCATGAACGGAGGTCGTTTCCGAAAGGTGGCTACTGTTCATGATGGAGAGAGAAAATGGGAGAGGAGAGATAAAGTGTGGGCAAGTTTTTTGAAATTTCTCATTTTGACCCATATTTTCTCATATTTATACTTTTTGCCCAAAAATTTTAACTTGGGCTATCCTGACTAATTTGGGCGTGCCAAACCCAAATATATCAGTTTTATCTTTATCTAAGATCATCTTGACCATTTTTCGATACTGCGTATTTTTCGCATTCCTGGTTGAAATTTCTGTTTTGTACTCAATTAACTAATTTGAGCATCCTGATTCCAAATATATCAGTTTCAGGTCAAGAAAATGTCGTCTTGACCATTTTCCTGATACTATACATACAATATACACATTTCTTGAGATCAGCAAAATTTCTCGGTTGTCACACTCTTGAATCATTATACTGACTAGCTAAGATGCTAGTGGCAATTAGCTCTATAGCATTCAAACTTCTCACTTGGTTACTTACGGTTGGTTTTTTTCTTTTTCTTTCCAATGACCCTTGATTTGTTGGCAAATAAGGGTCCTGGCTGTGGGTTGTGGTCATTATTGCCACCAATAAGACCTTCATCTCCATCGTCTTCCTCATTTAAGACATCAATTAATGGTTCGACTGCATGACTTGAACCATACTGGCCAATGCCAATAGCAGTACCTTTTCCAAACACCACATTTGATATCTCTTCACCTAAAATGCCACCATGCCGTAATGAGTAGGCCTTAGGGTTTTTCTGCAATTGAATTTTGTAAAATAGTTCCAAATTAAGCCATAAATGTAAGAACTTAAAAAAAAAAAAAAAAAGAACTAAGGTCTCGGTTAATGTTACCTTAACATACTCTTTTTAGAACTCGTTTGAGTAAGTTATTGTTTTGAGTGTCAAGTTCCATCCCAAACCGGTATTGCTCTTTAATTTTTGAAAGGCATTGTATAGGCTCCTTAAACAGTCCCTTTTTTTGACTCACTTGTGTAGCAATAATTCCTGTCCAGTCACAGATTTTAAATGTGTCGACCAACTCTTCCTAATCACTTGGGTTGGACCTTTTTCGTCTGTGCTCTAATGAATAGTTATAGAGTAGGTGAATTAACGTGAGGATTGCATCTTGTCCCACAACTTCTTGTTAGACATCTTTTCAAGGAATAGAAAATAGACTAAGAACGTAGAGAAAACAAATCAGAGTACAATTTAATTTTTAACACAATAATTCACCAAGTCATTATCTAGCAAAAAAGGAGAAAAGTAAATGTAGGCAGGAGGCAAAAGTTTTTTAAATCATCCTATGCCTTTGCGAGCACAAGTATATGCTATCTCCAATCATATTTACAAAACAAAAGACTGTCTACTTGTTAGAAGAATTCAAAAGTTTTGTCATGTTTCTTCAATTGTCAATACTATAATATGAGAGAGAAGACTAGAGCGAGAGAGAGGATGACTTTGTATGCACAAGTTTTATGGAATTGTTTTTCCACTCTTTTCTATTGTGGGATATTGCAGATATGTATAAAGAAGAGTAAAATGTGATGAAGATTTTTGAAAGCAACCTTTTGAGCAGGCTAAAGTACTAAAAGTTACATGGTGATCAATTTACTTTTCATTCAAAGTTTGCTTAAAGTTGCAATAGATTACAAAAGGGATTTGCTTTGATGCACTGCTCAAGTTTTGGTTTTGGTCATAAAGGGGGCTAAAAACAAATATTAACATAATATAAGGGCTTCTTTTAACATATGGTCAAAGTTTAGTGAACACAACAAATTAAATGATTGCATCACCCTGGTTTTGGTTGCTCTTTTTGTGTGCAAATGACGGATTGAACAAGAAACCGACTAATAATAGGGACTTTATTACTAAAAAATAAGGCGATTAGTAGTTTGATCATGTCAATTTGATCGCATGAAATATACAAATTGTCCAATTGATCAAGCCAATCTTCCTTATTTTCTACAAAGACTAATATGGTACTTAATTCCTAGTATATATTAATTAATATTTGTAAAATAAATATGAAACCAAATTGGCAGCGAAGGAGCATCATAACTTCACCAAATTGTTGGTATGCTAACAATATAAAAAAAAAAAGTGTAATTTTCATTACACCCTTTTAACGATTTCAAATATCTCAAATGTGAAAGTGCCAATGAAAGTTGGATTCACTGCATTTATGTGTCTACCTTCGGTGTACTCAATGTATGGCATGAAACTTGTTAAAAGTTGCAACTTGGATGCTGTTTCATCTTATAAGCATCTGACATGTGTCAACTTAGTTGAGATAATCTAAAAGTCTATGATATCAGTTTCATCATATGTACCAGTTGCTTCTTCATTCTATAAATTTACTTTTTTTTTTTGTTTTGACTTCCATCACTTAGGGTTATATACAAATCCTTTAATTACATCAATAACCAAAAAGTATTAAAAAAAAGATCTTTTAGACTTTTACAAATTTGACCTTGTCCAAGTGATTCCATTTCTTTCCTTCCTTCAAAAAATTAAAGTGTTCACATGTCAATTACAAGGTTGACAAATGATTCTTTAATAGCTTATTGTCTTTAGAACAAAAGGGGAAAAATTTTAAAAATAAAGGCCAAGTACATAACATATAGTTTATTGGGTTCCTGTCTTTTAGCTTCATTTCTATGATCAATTTGAAGGTTCTTTACAAAAGTCTTTGGAAGATGAGAAAGTTCGTATGGGTTGATAATTTAATTGTTATTATTTTTAATATTTTTAGATTTGTTTTGGATAAGTTGCTAGATTTTAGATCAAAGCCCAACATAAACATTAATGATTTGTGTTTCATGATCTAACCTTAAATCCTAAATGTGCATGAAGAAGATCTTATATTGCTTAAGTTAAGCTTAAACTTTGATCCTAAACTTGATAATTTTAGGGTGATGCAAATAATGCAATGATTTTTGTAACTAAATCCTTAAATTTAACTAACGAGAATCATAGAAAGCTCCCTAAATCTAGTCCTCCTAAACTCTATCTTGGTATTAAGAATTGAATTCAAATGTTATTTTACAATTATTTGTTAAGCACTTCAACTTATCTTGAGTGGATTCTAATCCAACTTTGGTGTGAAAACTTTTTTTAAGTTAAAACACTTCTTTTTTAAATTTTTAAAAGAAAGAAGAGTTCCCACACAAGAGTTAATGAAGTTAAAAAGAATAGGTGGTGAATAAAATGAGTTCTATCTTTTATTATACTAGTTTTAAAATTATTAAATCTCATCAAAATTACAAAAATAGAATCCTATCAATATTTTTTTTTCAAGTGAATTTGATTCATCATACCATAAAGCAAAAGAAGAATGAAAAAAAAAATAAACAAAGAAATTAAGCAAAAGAAGCAATATTCTTTTCCAGGAAAAAAAATAGAGGAAGACAAATTTCCAGATCTTGAACTCTACTAAAGCAAATGGAGATTACACTCAAGAGTTAAAAATATGTGCAAATGCATACTCAAAATCAAAAAAAAAAAAAAAACAAGAGCATTACATATGCCATTGACATGGATCTGAGGGGAAGAAATTGGGTTATTGAAGAGGATGATCGTATAGAGTTATAAGGAAAACCAACAGGAATATTATCCCAATTCGACATGGACAAAGGTAGGGGAGGAGTCGACGATGGAAGTAGTTGTCAAGGTCAAAGAAATTTTTGCCGATAGTAACTAAAAAAGTAATAGTGAACTTTGAGTCTCTTATGTAGGGATTTGTTCAAATCCATTCTAGTTCTCATCTAAAAACCTTACCAAAATTGTGTTCGCTGGGGTAAATTTTTGGATTTGTTCTATTGCAGATGAAATTAGGGTTTAGGTTGGATGGGCAAAAAGGCTCGATGGTGAGGAGATGACTGAGAATTCATAGGGGTTTTCTGACACCCAAATATGGCCGTTGGGGTGAGTAATTAGGAGGAAAATTTTTTTCCCATTTCTAAGCAAAAGACTATAGAAAAACATTCCTAACCAAGAAAAAAATAAAAGCTCAACTCTAGAAAATTTACCTTTCCAACCAAGAGTGCCAAATAACATTTCAACCCCCTTATTCCATTTCCCAAATACTAACCTAATAGCTAGACAAACGGTTAGTTTTTTCTTTTTTTTCTTTTTCTCTTTTGACCTATTTATACTAAAAAATAATAATAATAACAATAATGGAAGAAAAAAAATACACACATATATAAACAGAGAAGGAAAGAAAATATTATTTAGCATCATATAATTCATAATTTTATCAAGTTGATATTTTATTTTCAAGAAATGTCATTGAGATATCTATTAAAGGAAATTATGAAAATAGCCTTTTTATCCCCATTTTGATGAGAGGTCTAGTTTTGGAAAGGAATATTTCTTTTTGTTGGAGAAAAGAAAGACTTTTTAGTTTAAAAATGAGATGTTATTTGGATATGTAGGTTAAAATCGGTAAAAATATATCAAAGTGGCAGAGCGGAATTACACAAATTTTTCAAGATCATTAAATATCTCGTGATGTCATATATAATAAATCAACAACAATAATTTTATACCTTCAGAGGATGCCAAAGCTGCAGGAGGAGAATGACCGGAGGGCTTCAACCAACTAGCCTTCTCTACTATTCTCCAATTCTCAGATGGTAGAGTGTATGGGCACTTGAATCCTCAATCAATATATTAGCACTGCTAGTCTCCTTCTGACCACCCAGATCTCTAAAGAACTTATTGTCACGGTGAGTTATGCAATAATAAGCCTGCTCATTTAAAAGTCTGTGGTCTGAGAGTATTGGAGTGGTAGGACCCCTATTTATAGACTTGCGTAAAGTGATCCCTTGAATTTGAATTGAACTAAGAGAAGATTTTCTCCCTTCCTTCCACACAAAATCTGAATTTTCCATAGGCCAAAAACAAGGGAAAACTCAGCCACCCTAGGGGATTTTACACTCAAAATTTAAACAAGATTTTAACTTGAATTTTATCTCCTTATTTATCCACTAAAACTGATTCTCCCTTGTGCCTAGAGGCATGTCTAGATTCGGCCATCCAAGTGTGACGAGAATTAAAATTCAAATAGGATTTTCTAACTTGAATTTCATCTTACCCTTATCCACAAAAAATTAGAACTCCTTAGTGTGGTGCCCTCGACCTCGGTCCACCAAAACTATTACAATAAAGCTCCTTAGCCGATTGAAATAGCTCGTAAACTTCGTCGAGTTACCTAAATTCTTTTCTTTCCTTTAAACCCTTTGTGAAATTTGGAATCATTTTTTTTTCTTAAATACTTTTTCTTGATTGTAACATAACGTGATTAAATTGAATTATGTTTGTCACTTTTTAAAAGTACAAACATACTTTATACATAAATACCTAAGTCAAATCTTTTTACAATACATGTCTCTTCTTTCAACGCTCAGCGAAAAACTTGTAGCAGGACTATATCCACAGTGAATTCCCTATCCCCATTGGCACACTCAAATCCCGCCGTCATCTAGGTAATCTACTGTTGAGATACAGGTTTCATACCTACAACATGAACAAACTGGTGAGCTAACAGGCTCAGTAAGTTCAAACATACTTAGTAAGAATCAGACAGATTCAAAAACATTGAAAACTAAATTTCCTATGAATAGTAATTTTGACCTTTGATCGATGAATAGTAATAGTTACCCTAACTGGCTACTATTCACTTTACCCTAATGGGTAATTGTTCACATTACTATAACTAGATACTATTCACATCAACCTAACTAGTTACTATTCATAAACCCTAACCGAAATCACTATACTTAGTGTATTTCGGTTATGCTCAGTTATGATTTTTATTATTTTATTAATTGTTCATTCTCTATTTGATTTCTAGTTTAGAGCTCTATTTATGACAGTATCGATGATTATTAGCGCACTGACTGGGAGGTCTAAGGAGCGACCTTAGAACATCGGCCTCCACAACCCTGATATCCTCATAGGATCTGAGAAAGACCTCCACCACTATGTTAGAGGGGCGGTACGCCTTAATGGTTTCATTACCATCTTTTAATTTATAGTCTTGACTAAGTGATATCAATCATCACCTCAAGGTTACTATCCTCCATCGCTCGTAGGCCTTACATATTCTCTTTTCTCTTTATATGGGATATGTTATATCAACTAATCCCTAAGTGTTGACTATCTTTTCTCTTTTCTCTTAATGGTTTCATTACCATCTTTTAATTTATAGTCTTGACTAAGTGATATCAATCATCACCTCAAGGTTACTATCCTCCATCGCTCGTAGGCCTTACATATTCTCTTTTCTCTTTATATGGGATATGTTATATCAACTAATCCCTAAGTGTCATAGGACTTAATACTCTCTTTTCTCTTTACATGGGATATGTTATACTAACTAATCCCCAAATGTTCATAGGACTTAATACCTAATGTACACTTAGTACATAATCAGTATCACTGTATTTCATGTTACAGACAAATTTAAATGTCTGAACTTACTGCATATAACGCATCAACATAAATATGTCAAGTCAATTTATATATGACTTAGACATAACACATAGTTCATAACATGACTTTCATAACATCTACATCATCGCATCTTGACATGAAAACAGATATACAATAGTCAGTTTATGTTGCAGCCAATTAAATGCTTGAACTTACAGATACTTTCGCTAGTATTTCCTTCTCCAACTCCGCAGATGTTCCTTTGCCGCGTCTGGATCGGGTTCTTATAACCAGAATAACCACGGTTATTTTAAATCTTCATTTCATATTCAAAATTTAGTAAAACGTAAAAATTCTACGTTTTATTTCCCGTAAATAGTCTTAGGAATCTAAAATCTCATTTTCATTTTTACACTAACTCTTGGCAAAATTACCATTTTGCCCCTGATTTGATTTCTCATCGTAAACCTACTTTTTGTTGGTTTAAGACCCAAATTTAACTTTTATAATTTCATTTTAACTATCCTTAGGCATTCACGATCCTTTCCGAGCCTTTCGGAAATTTTTGGTCAAAATGACGATTTTACCCCCTGACGGGTCTCGCGACCATCATATACTCACTGTGACTTTTAATAGGATTTTTTAAGCCTAAATATCATAAAATAATATTTCTTAAGTTTTTACATACTTTTACAGCATCCATTGCTGTTCCATAAATGACTATTGGTCATCCGACTCTCGGGTGGTACTATTCTGACACCTAGAGTCATTTCTCATTTTTCTCACGTTTCGGAGCCTTAAATGGGTATTTCACTACTCTTGAAATGTTTGTTATGTTAATCCCAAGCCTTAGACACCGAGTGGGCTCGAGTTTTCATCCCGACCTCAAATTTACCTTTCATTTCTTAAAATATCCTTGATATTGGTTTTCTCGTTCTCTTATATTTTCACAACCTCGGAGGGATGGTTTACTATTCCTCAAAGGTTCATTTTCCTATTTTTCGAGCTTAACTCATCGAGGAGTCTTGGTTTCCATTTCTAAGCACAATTTGCCTTTCGTTTTTCACCGAAATGCTCTTAGTGCCGTTTTCAAAATTTCGGCAGCATTTCCGCTAAATTTCTAGGTCTCCGGCGTTTAGGAAATTCCTCAAAACCATCTAACCTATTTTATTCTACCACGTACTATACCAGAGGCCTAATTTTTACGTAAAACTCAACTTTTTACATAAAAATATTCATATTTCCTATACATTTTCTTTTTCCTACATTTCATTCATTTTACTCTCTTTTTTTTTTCTTTTCTTTTTACAATTTGAATACAAATTACATACAAATCATTCCAATACATAAATAAGGAATGAAGGGAAACGAAATCGCTACCGAAATCGTTCCGTTGGCGATCGGACGAACCGTTCGATCTCGACTGCGTAAAATTTTTGTCTCCGTTCTTCATATTCGAAATCTCGGTTGGCAATTCTGATGCCACGGATGTGTCCAGAACGTCGAAAATAGGCCAACGGGCCACTCTTCATTTTTCCGCCCCCAGATCGTCGTTGACCGACGTTGACCGATGGCGAACAGTGGCGGCACGAACAACGGAGGTGTCCACCTTGAAGATCTCAACGAGAGGAGTCCATTGGTGGTGTCAATTTCACCATTGGAGGCTCCGATCGTCGACAATCGGCCTCGAAAACTCGACCCACGTTGGCGGCGTTGAATCTCCTCCGTGCCGGGATTGTTGCAAGAAATTGTTTGAGGGCTTTTGCTCCCCATTGAACTCTGATCATTTTGGTACCCCCAGCGTCCCTCAACTCGGCCGGAATTGACGGATTCCACGGCGATGACGGCGTGATGTTGGGCCGCGCAATCTGGCGACTGTTGAGCCAAAATGAAGCTTGGGTTTTGTTCTACTCTTCACCACGAGTCTTTTGGGACCGGAATCGTGTCGATCGGAGGTCGAACGGCGGAGATACGACCGTTTGAAATTTCTGGCCACCGGCGTCTTCGGGCGGTGCGTGCGGTGTTATCCGGTGTCGGTTCTGTCGATTCAGCACACCATTGGACTCAGATCGTCGAGAGTTTTCCAACGAGACCAGTGGTGTCGAAAACAGACACCGTTTCTGGTGGTCGGTTACTGTTCACCGATGGTATATGTATCAGGGGAGAAAAATCTAGATAGTGAAAATATGTGGCCTTTTCTGCAATTTCGACCTTTTATACACTTTTTGTCCAGAATTTCAACATGAGCTATCCTGACTAATTTGGGCGTACTGAACCCAAATATATCAGTTTCGTTTTCATTCGAGATCATTTCGACCAGTTTCCGGTACTGCGAATTCCCGGTCAAAAATTACCTTTGTGCTCAATTAACTAATTTGAGCATTCTGATAGGCTTTCCTGACTAGTTTGGGAGTGCTGAACCCAAATTTATCAGTTTTATCTTCATCCGAGGTCATCTTGACCAGTTTTCTGGTATTGCATATTTCCCGGTCAAAATTTACTTTTTATGCTCAAATTACTGATTTGAGCATTCTGATTCCAAATATATCAATTTTATATCAAGAAAATGTCATCTTGACCAATTTCTTGATACTGCACATCTCCGGGTCAAATATTACTTTTCATGCTCAATTGACTAATTTGAGCATGCTGAATCTAAATATATCAATTTTAGGTCAAGAAGAGGTCATCTAGAATAACTTCTCAATACTGCGTGTAACACACACACGCACTCACGTCCAAAATCACTATTATCAGTATTTTATCTTTTTATGCACTCAGCTTACCCTAAGTCACCTACTAGGGTTTACAGTTCACTGTTTTTCCCCAGCTCAATTCGACATGCTTTTACATCACCGAATTCTTAATTTGTAATATCGTTAGAACATTTTATCTCGTTCTACACATTATTAATCATACATTTTACATTTTAAACATGAAATTCATCATGTACATGCAATTTACCATATTCCGAGAACAGTAAAATTTCCCGATTATTACACTTAGGTTTATCCACAAAGATTTTCGGCCACTTAATGTGAGGGAGAGAATCAAAATTCAAATAGGATTGAAACTTGAATTTTTCACTCATCCTTATCCACAAAAAATCCGAACTTATTAAGGGGAGAATCTCTTCAACAAATTCGGCCATTTTGATAGGGATTAGGATTCAAAATTCAAGTAGGATTTAAATAAGATCTTTCTCTCCCTTATCCATAAAAATCCGAATTTTATCATATGGAATTATCCACAACAAATCCGGATTCAAAATTTGAATTCAAATATCAAAGTTCAAATTTCAAAATTCAAACTTCAAATTCAAATTTCAAATTTAAATTTTGAATTCAAATGTCAAATTCAAATTTTAAATTTAAATTTCAAATTCAAAATTCAAATTCAAAATTTAAAATTCAAATTTCAAATTCTACAAAAAAGTTGTATTTCAAATTTTGTACTCATAGATAATTTTCCACAAGTTCAATTCAAACTCAAATAAAATCATGGCAACTTTATTTGGAATTCGAATAATTGTGTAATCTCTTATCCAAAACAAAATTCGAATTTAACAAGAAAGAATCTTGTCTTCCATTCTTATCCTATATATACACTATCCATATCCATGCAAAGACAACTAGGCAATAAGTATACCTTGATGAATTTGCCATCCGTTAAGGAATTATATAGAGTTAGTAGAGGGACCAATTAGATATATATAATCGAGCTCCTATGAATCCATATGATCATCATTCTGTACTGAATAACTCAATCATATGATCACTAATTTCAGAGTCATACCACTATAAACCTAAAACTGAATTCCCAATTATATACTATATTACGAAAGCCTATGACAAGCTATTATCCAAAAACCTTGTCATGTATGCAAAACCCTCATATGATGTCCACGATTAGCCTTAGGTCAAAGTCTGTTCAACCTCCTGATCAAACTATCTTAAAGTTCCATTATACTACCGAATAAGAAAATAATTATTTACCATATATGAATAAGAAGTCATCCACCTAGTAAACGACTCAATACCTTGTCTATTTTCACATGCAGTATAATGCCTTTAAGAGGATACCCTTAACTTCTTATTGAGCTATGATTCCAATATCTGCAAACAAATCCTCCATCGTATACAAGTCATGCACCCAATGAATCGGTGTATAAACTTACGACCTCTAAGATGCTTTAGCCATTAGAACATCAAAGTACACAAGTCATATATATGAAGTAGTTCATCTATTCAGAATTAAGATTATTACATAATGAATATCAAAAGCAGATTGATCTACTCATAGCGAACTACGCAGATCAATCAAGCTTTAGTTTCGGTCTAACATGTCACCACCAAGCAACATATTTATGTCTCTACTTAGGAGTCTATGCTCCGACAATCAAGACAAACTATCCCCACCATGACTTTAGACAACATAATATTCTTAACATAAGTTAGATGCTTGGTCTAATGCCATAAACTACGGACCATAATTTAGACTGCTTACTTTAGAACATTGTTTTCTCGCATACAAAAATCAATTGCATGCAACGTTCTAACAGTTTAACACAAGTAGTTAGTGAGCCATATTTACTACATTTACTTTAACATGTAAATAGAATAAGGACAAACAGTAATGCAATGAATAACTTCTATATATAATTTTATTATCTAGTTCAAAATAAATGAAGTATATCAAAATATCTTTCATGCTTAGGGTATTTCCTAATAGGATATGTAAAAATTTTCATTTTGAAAACAAAAACTTGTTTAAAATGAGAAAAAATGGTGTTGGAATTATGTGTTGTGAGAGGATTAAAAAAAGATTCCTTTTCGTTTTATAAAAGAGTATTGTACAAGATATGTTTGAAATTAGACAAAATTTTCTTATTTCAAAACGAGAAGAATAATGAAAAAGTTGACACAGACACTTTTTTGCAAAAAAAAAAAAGAAAATTCCACTTTCCTAAATTGGACTTGTCATCTAAACACCCCATAATACATGTTTCAGGTTTTTGTCATGATGAACTTGTTTGATTCACCAATTCGAACTAAACTTTTCTAACTCATTTTTGTCTTTTTCTTGCAACTCAATAAAAATTTAACTATTTTTTTAAAAGTCGAACAAGTATAACCCAAAAAATCTAGTTCTAATAAGTGAACTAAAGACAACTAGTTCGAATTTTTGTCGTGTTTACTATTTTTTCATTTTGATCTAAAAAATAAAAATATGATTTTACCCTTAGCCTAGTTTTCTTTTTCTTCCTCTGTCTCTCTTTACTCCTTTTTCCTTGGTTCCACTTCTTTCTCTTTCTCTTTCTCTTTCTCTCTCCTCTCCTCTAGTCCTCTCTCCCCCCTCAGTTCTCCCTAGCATTGTCAGAGTCATGCTTAGGAGTCCTATCACCATCGGAGAAGTATGGCTGTCAGAGTTGGAGTTGCATTATTGTCGGAGTCTTTATGAGATCTCAGCTTTTTGAGGGCAAAATCATTGTGATGTCGACATCATCCAATGCCACGGATTCTGTTATGATTTTATCATAGTTTTTTGCTTCTTGTTTATAATTTTTGCTTTTCTTGATTTTTTTTTTCTTTTGTGATTTTTTATAATCTATTTTAAAATTAAAAAAACAATATTATAAATCAACATATAAGAACTAACGATTTAAAATATTTTGATAGAATACTAAATATTATTTTGATAAAATACCGAACGGTTTTATGATAAAATACCGAATGGGGTGAATACCAAATGATATTCTAGTGAATAATAAATAGTATTCCAAGGACTATCAAATGGTATCCTGGTAAATACGAAATGGTATTCTGAGTGAGTACCATATAATATTCCAATATATATATATAATACTTGATAATATAAAATTTTAGAAGAATATCAAACAGTAACCTAGTGAATTACCAAAATATATGAATCACCAAACAATATTTCGATGAATTACTAAATGTTATTTGGAAAATTATAAGAATAATCGAATTACCAAATGGTACTCCAATGAATTATCAAACAATATTTTGATGAATTACCATATGATATTTAGCAAATTACCAAAATTCGTCGATTACAGAATAACATTCAGATGAATTATTAAATGGTATTTCAGTGACTTATCAAATAGTATTTTGTTAAAATAACATAATACTTTTTTGATTGGTCGGCAAAAATACTTTAGGTTAACCTTTAACTTATTTTGAAAGATAACAAGAATCCTAAGACCATTATAAATAGAGCAATAAGAAAAATTTCAAAGATGTGCATTTTTTTAAGCCATTCTTCAAAATTTCCCTATATATTATTTGAGAAATAGCAATTAGATAACCAGCTTTTTTTTTTTTTTAAAGACATGAAAGGGCCATTTTCTCTTTTAATCTACAAATATTTTTTAAGAGAAGACAAAAAATATTTAAACTAAAAATTGTTTTTAAAAATTAACAAATCTAAAAATCTTTAAAAAACCAGTTAAATTAGTTTGAAAACCAAACTAATTTCAACAAGTATATTTTTAAGATTATATTTACGCTCGTGATAATATACATAATTAGTTTATCAAATATTATTAATTAAATAAATTTTAAAAGACTACAGATATTTCTAATTTATATGGATTTTTGTTTCGTAATTTATTTGTATTTTTCTTTCGTTGAGGATGTTATGTTTTATTTCTATTTTGATCTAAATACTTAAATCTTGATCGTTATTGGTATTGATATTTATGATTTAGAAATAAATAATGCATATCATACTAAAATGTTGATTCCATATTATTTATGACTAAAAAATATTGATGAATGTTAGTTCAAGCCAGGTTTTTTTTTTGTTTTGTTTTGTTTTTGTTTTTTGTTTTTTTTTTTTTAAGAACCAAACCAAATCAATTGCAATCAATTTGTTTCTAGTTTGGTTTTGGTCCCTTAAATTGTATGGCTTGTTTTGAAGATCTCCAAACTAATATATGCTTGGTTTGGTTTATAATTCACCAAAAATAAACGAATTGGTTTAGTTGGACTCCTATACCCAAATTACCTTAAAAAATATATAAAATTAGTTTTTTAAACCTTTTTATACCTTGATTTTTCTTTTTCCCCACAAAATGCAGACACTATATTATGAAGTTCTATATTTTTATATTATTATATTTCATGTAATACACAAATCCGTAAGTTTTTTTTATCAACATTTATTTCAGACAACAAAAATAAAAAAAAAATTTGAGAATGTTTTGTATACTACATCTAACAAAACAACAACATAGATAAAACACAGAACTTGCAAAGTATATTTGTTAATGGGAAAAATCTGTAGTAGGTTCTATGTACCCTAAAATAGTATCTTTCAATAAGTACTTGATTTTAATCATCCAGACGTAATTTAATGGTTTAGATGTTTTTTTATGCATAATAGTTATGATGTAACATAATTCAAGAGATTATCCACTAAGAAATCACCAAAAAAAAAAAAAAACAAACCTTTCACCTGTTAGGTTTGCCCTAAGCGGCAAAGGCATTTTTAATGTATTTCATTTATTCTGAAATAATTAATAAAATATTTTAGAAGTTATTCATTATATTGCTATAAGTCTTCAACCTATTTACATGTTAAAGTAAATGTAAGTAAATATTACTCATTGACTGCTTGTGTTAAACTACTAGAATGTTACATACAATGATCTTTGTATGCGAGAAGATAATGTTTTAGAGTAAGTGGTCTATGTTAGGAAATGCCCTAAGCATTAGAGACATTTTGATATATTTATTTTGAACTGGATAATAAAATTATATATATAGAGGTTATTCATTACATTGCTATCTGTCATCGTTTTATTTACATGTTAAAGTAAATGTAAGCAAATATGGCTCCCTGACTGCTTGTGTTAAACTGTTAGAACGTTGCATGCAATGGACTTTTGTATGCGAGAAGACAATGTTCTAAAGTTAGCAGTCTAAACTATGGTCTGTAGTCTATGGGGTTAGACCGAGCATCTAACTCATGTTAAGACTATTATGTTGTCTAAAGCCTTGGAGGGGACGGTTTGTCTTGACTGTATGGAGCTGGACTCCCAAGTAGAGACATAGATATGTTGCTTGGTAGTGACATATTAGACCGGGACTAAAGCGTGATTGATCTACGAAGTCCGCTTTGAGTGGATCAATCTGCTTTTGACGTTTATTATGCAGTAACCTTAATCTTGAGTAAAAGGACAGCTTCATGTATATGACTTGTGTACTTTGATGTTCCAATGGCTAAAGCATCTCAGAGGTAGTAAGCTTATAGACCGGTTCGTTGGGTGCATGACTTGTATACGATGAAGGGTTCGTTTACAGATATCGGAATCATAGCTCTAATGAGGAGTTAAGGGTATCCTCTTAAAGGCATTATACTGAATGTGAAAATGGACAAGACCTTGGGTCGTCTGCTGGGCGGATGACTTCTTATTCACATATGGTGAATAATCATTTTCTTTATTTGGTAGTATAATGAAACTTTAAGATAGCCTGATCAATAGGATTAAACGAACTTTGGCCTAAAGCTGATCATGGATATCATATGAGGGTTCTGCATACATGACAAGGTCATTGGATGATAACTTATCACAGGCTTACGTAATACGGTATATAATTGGGAGTTTAGTTTCAGGTTTATAGTGGTGTGACTCTGAAATTAGTGATCATATGATTGAGTTGTTCGGTAAAGAATGATAATCATATGGATTTGCGGGAGCGCAATTATATATGTCCAATCAGTCCCTCTACTAGCTCCACATAATTCCTTAACGTTTGGCAAAATTGATCTGTGTATGCTATTGGCTAGTTTATTGTACATGGATGGTGTTGACATAGGATAGACAAGACTCTCTCCGGTTGGATTCAGATTTTGTTTTGGATAATAGAGTACACAATTATTCGAACTCCAAATAAAGTTGCCATGATTTTATTTGAGATTGGATTGGAGTTGTAGAAAATTATCCATGAGAACAAGAATTTGAAATACAATTGTTTTTGTGGATTTTGAAATTTGAATTTTGAAATTTGAATTTTGAAATTTGAATTTTGAATTTTGAAATTTGAAATTTGAATTTTGAATTTGAAATTTGAATTTGAAATTTGAATTTGAAATTGGAATTTGAAATTGGAATTTGAAATTGGAATTTGAAATTCGAATTTGAAATTGGAATTTGAAATTCGAATTTGAAATTCGAATTTGAAATTCGAATTTGAAATTTGAAATTTGAAATTTGAATTTGAAATTTTGAATCACAGTCCAAGTGGGATTCGAATTTGTTATGGTAAATCCACAAGGAATAAAATTCGAATTTGAGTTGGATATGGAGAGGATAATCTTGTTTGAATCCTACTTGAATTTTGAATCCAAATCCTAACTAATGATGGGCGAAAATTTTGAGGATTATCCTTAATGGATTTTCGGATTTTTGTGGATAAGGTTCAAGGAAAAATTCAAGTTTCAATCCCAGTTGAATTTGGATTCTCTCCTCCCAGATAATGGTCGAATTTTGGAGTGAATCTCCTAGGAGATTTTCGGTTATTTTGGATAAGAATGAGATAAGATTCAAACTTGAAAATCCTAATGGAATTTTGATTCTCCCTTATCCAAAAGTGGCGGAATTTTTATGGAGATTTTCTACTTAGAATTTTCAGATTTTTTGATTGAAAAAGGGAGATAAAATTCTAGTTAAAATCTTGTTTAGATTTGGATTGGATTTATCCCATAATGGCCGAAATTTATTGGGATTTTCCCTTGGATAATTTTGGATTTTATGGTTGTGGATAAGGGAGAATATCTTCTCCTAATCCAATTCGAATTCAGAGAATCACCTCATGCAGGTCTATATATAGAGGTCCTGCCACTCCAGTTCTCTTAGATCACAGACTCTCAGGTGAACAGGCTTATTGTTGCACAGCCCACCGTGACAATAAGTTCTTTAGAGATTTGGGTGGTCGGAAGAAGACTAGCAGTGCTAACATACCGATCGAGGTTCAGAGTGCCCACACACTCAGCCATTCAGGAATTGGAGAATAGTAGAGAAGGCTAGTTGGTTGAAGCCCTCCGGTCATTCTCCTCCTGCAAGATTGGCGTCCTTGAGGTATGAGTTTTAATTGTTGTTGGTTTATTGTATATGGCATCATGAGATATTTAACGATCTAAAATTTTTTATTGTTCCGCTGCGCCACTCTGGTACGTTTTTACTGATTAATTTTCCTACAATTGGTATCAGAGCCATCTCATGACTATGCCATGTACATAAATTAGACAATTACTTGGTTTTTTTATTTATGTATGGATTTGATATTTAGAGAGTGGCATTCTAGGATTCCTTTATGTTGTTATCATGTACTATGTATAAAGTATGTGGTTATTTTAATTTTTTGAATTATTATAAGCATGCTTGTTTTTACTGGTTATAGTTCCTTAGAATTTAGTAAAAATTGTATCTAGGAATTTTTATGTAACCATGGGAGCAGTTTATTAACACTGTAATTTTCCCATGGATTTTAATTTTGTCTCATAAAATTATTATGGTTAGAATTTTTATACACCGGAAACGGTTTAGAAAATTTTTATATAATTATTCTTGGAGGAGATTGAAGATTGAACACCGTAATTTATTTTTTCCAAAAGTTAAATTTAATTTAAAGGTTGAAATTTTGATTGTGTGGAAAGTTTCAATTTAATTGGGATTCAAATTAATTTTTGGAGATCCTAATAGGTAAATTGAAATATGACATGAAAATCGAGACACGACCCCCTCGGGCAGGATGGGCTGCGGCAGCCCCTGTGTAGGCCATAATCACCCACGGCCGCAGGCTTGGCCTATAGCCGAGGGTGGCCGTGGCCTCCCCAAGGCTGGTTGCAGCCTGGGTGTGTAGCCAGTGCCTGCAGCCTGCCGGCTACTGTGCCCAGCCTGGGCATGCAGCCTGGCGCTGCAGGCTTGGCCTGCAGCCACATGGGCGGCCGTTGGCTGCCAGCCCCCCGTGGGGCTGGGGGCTGCCCACGGCGGTTGCCACCGCCGGGGACGGTGGTGCGACGATTCAAAAATCGAAAAATTTTGATTTTTAAATTTGAGATTTAATTTTAAATCATGTTTAAAAATATGTAATTGAAAATTTGAAATTTTTGAAATTACATATTATTACACATGATGTTTAAAATTGTTTAAAATTTGAATTTGAAATTCGAATTCGGAATTTGAATTTGAAATTTAAATTTTTGGAGATTTAAAGATTTAAATTTTAAATGATTCTTGAGATGAGAAATAAATGGAGAGGCTACATAAAGATGGATACAAGAAGACGGAACAAAATTCAAGACCCAAAGTATGCTTTGGATGAAATTTTGTAATCTTTATTTTCTTTGTTTTAGGATGGAACCATGGCTTGGTTATTCTGTCAATTATTTTTTTTCTGTGATATGTCATGGATGTATAAATATGTATTGATGGATGTTTTATATGCATATTTGATAACATGTCATATAGGATAGCTGAGTGCCGCTCATACTATATTGATCATACATAATTTGTCAAAACTTGCATATTTTTCAAAATATTGAGTGGGAGAGGGTTTCAAACAAAATCCACAGCCTCCATTGTTGATCCATATTTGTAAGCATGGTAACGCCTCGCGTCAGTTCTGCCCTAACCACACCCCTCGGTAGGTGTTTACTGCCGCCGGTATACTAGATTGGATCTCCTATGTGGAAATTGTGTTCGGATACGATCCTATTCATGACCACCCCTCGGTGGCTTGGTAGGACGTGGATCGGGCTACGTAAACAATGGTTATACACTCAAGACTCGTTTAGTTATTAACCTTCCCTAGAAGCTCTGTTAACTAAACTGGTGGCCAAATAAGCGGTTATTAATATATGTCTTAACCTTGGAGGATTTAAGGCAACATATATTAATTGGACGGGGTCTATGTTCCGGCTATTTGTTTTCATGACCACCCCTCGGTGGCTTGGGGCAATAGGTACTGAGAATTACCATTGCAATGCTACATGTTTTTCAAGTTTCGTGTAAGAACATACTTGTATGTTTTATTTGCTAAATTATCTATATATTTGCTTGGGCTTTGTAATGATGTCTAGTATAATTTTATTTCAGTTCAAAATGTCACCGACACCCCTCATTTCAATACTTACTGAGAATAAACTGAATGGCGATAATTATAAGGATTGGAAAAGAAATCTGTTGATAGTTCTCAGCTGCGAAAGACACAAGTTCGTACTGGACGAACCATACCCACCAGGGCCAAAACCTGACACATCGCTTGAGGAGGTCCCGGTTGCCTATACTCGTTAGAGAGAATCCAATGATATAGCTCGATGCTACATGCTTGCTAGCACGACGAGTGCTTTACAAAAGCAGCATGAGACTTATCAAGTTACTGGGGAGATCATGGACAATCTGGAGGACATGTTCGGAGGCCAAGAAAAATTGGCTCGACAGTCCGCTATCACCAGTATTATGAACTCTAAGCAAAAGGCGGGTACTCCAGTGAAGGACCATATGATCACTTTAATGGGATTCTTCGCTGAGGCTGCCAAAAACGGTGCTGAGTTAGACTACAACACCCAGATTGAGATAGTGTTCAAAACTCTGTCTAAAGATTTTGGGGGGTTTAAGGCTGCATACAATCTGGTGACAAGGGAGTTAGGGCTAACCGAGCTCATGAAGCAACTCCAAGCTTATGAGCGGATGATCAGGGATGGGGATGCGATCCAACCCAAAGGAGAGGCTAATTTGGTGGAATCTTCCAAACCCTCATGGAAGAGGAAGAGGCCAAACCAGAAGCAAGCGACTTCCAGTTCTTCTAATCCTCCTGTCTCAGATGGGAAGAAGAAGAAAAAGAACAAGAAGCCCAGGGACCCTAAAAATTCCAAATGCTTTCGTTGTGGGAAGGTAGGTCACTTTAAGAAGGCTTGCCGGGAAATCCTAGCTGCCAAGGGAAGGTAAGGAACTTCACTACTTAGAAGCGTGTTTGGTGGAAGAATCAAAAGACACTTGGGTTATTGATTCGGGCGCCACTAATCATGTTTATGTTTCTATGCAGGGGTTCGTGAAAACGAGAAGTCTACATGATAGGAGCCTCTCGTTGCGAACTGGAGACGGCAGCTTGGTGGTGGCTGAGGCAGTGGGAGATATTTACTTTTACTTTGATCAATTTAGGTTTATTTTATTGAAAGACTATTTTTATGTTCCTAATTTTAGGAGGAACCTTATATCGGTAGCTTGTTTAATAAAGGATTCTTATTCAGTTTCTTTTAGTAAAAGAGTTGATATTCGTAGAAATAAATCTTTTATCTGTTCTGGATGGATGGATGGAAACCTATATTTGATCAAGCCAAAGATGTACTCACTGTTTGACACTGAATTAATAGATAACTCTAACAAGGCTGAAAGTTTCTCACTCTAACAAGGCGTATCTTTGGCATTTATGACTTGGTCATATTAATCAGGATAGGATTCAAAGATCGGTGAAAGACGGTCCTCTAGAATCTCTGGAGGAGGTACGTCTTCTTCAATGTGAATCTTGTCTAGAGGGTAAGATGACTAAGAGGTCTTTTGGAGTTAAGGGTATAAGGGCTCAGGAGCTCTTAGAAATTGTGCACACTGACGTATGTGGCCCCATGAACGTCACAGCACGAGGAGGGTTCGAGTATTATGTCTCTTTTATAGATGATTACTCGAGGTATGGATATGTGTATCTGATGCACCGCAAGAGCGAAACCTTTGACAAGTTCAAAGAGTATCGTGCGGAAGTGGAAAAGCAATTGGATAAATCCATAAAGAAACTTCGATCTGATCAAGGTGGGGAATACCTCTCCGATGAATTTCTAGGACATCTTGTAGAGAACGGGATATTATCCCAATTGACTGCACTTGGTACTTCACAATAGAATGGTGTAGCCGAAAGGAGAAACAGGGTCTTGTTGGATATGGTACGGTCCATGATGAGTTATTCAATGCTGCCATTATTATTTTGGGGATATGCTTTATAAACGGCATGCTATATTCTGAACTAGGTTCTAAGCAAATCAATTCCCAGAACTCCGTATGAATTGTGGCGTGGCAAGAAGCCCTCCCTTGGACATATGAGAATATGGGGCTGCTCGGTGCATGTACTGGGTGGGGATGCGAAAAAGTTGGAACCAAGATCAGAATTGTGCATGTTTGTAGGGTATCCAAAGGGAACTAAAGGAGGTCTGTTCTATAACCCGAAGGAACAAAAAGTCATTGTCTCAACCCATGCGACATTCTTGGAGGAAAGTCACATGAATGACTTTAAGCCTCAAAGCAAAGTGGTGCTAGAGGAGTTATCAGGTGAAAGAACTGCTCCACAGATTTCGGTCTTGGACACAAGTCTGAGTTCCAGTGAAGGACCTGTAGACGATCAACAATTGAGGGTGCCTGGTCATAGTGGGAAGGTTTCGAAGAAACCTAATTTCTTTATGTATGATGCTGAGGTATACCAGGCCGAGGCTCATGAGTATGAGGATGATCCGGTCACCTATGATGAAGCTATAAATGATGTTGATTCTAAATCTTGGAAACAGGCTATGAACAATGAGATGGACTCTATGAAATCCAACTCTGTTTGGGAACTTGTAGATTTACCGGATGGGATAAAACCCATTAGATGCAAATGGGTCTACAAAAGAAAGAAGGATGCGGAAGGGAGAGTGGAAACTTTCGAAGCTAGACTGGTTGCAAAGGGATATACGCAAAAGGCTGGAATCGATTATGATGAAACCTTTTCGCCTGTTGCTATGCTGAAGTCTATCCGTATTCTTCTGTCCGTTGCTGTGGCTCTCGATTACGAGATCTGGCAAATGGATGTCAAGATGGCATTCTTACATAGCCATCTGGAAGAGTGTATCTATATGATACAGCCCGAAGGGTTCGTAGTAAAAGGCCAAGAAAGGAAACTCTGCAAGTTGCTTAGATCCATTTATGGATTAAAGCAAGCATCCCGCTCATGGAACCAGAGGTTTGATCAAGCGATTAAGACATTTGGTTTTGAGCAGAACGTTGATGAACCCTGTGTTTATAAACATATTAAAGATGGAAAAGTGGTCTTTCTGATACTCTATGTCGATGATATACCACTCATTGGGAATGATGTAGGGAATTTATGATCAGTCAAGCTTTAGTTACACCAACAGTTTGACATGAAGGACTTGGGAGAAGCTAATTATGTTCTAGGCATTCGTCTCTTCAGAGATCAAAAGAACAAAATGATAGCGTTATCCCAAGCTTCATACATAGATAAAATAATTGACAAATATGCAATGCAAGAGGCAAAGAAAGTTTCACAACCTTCTATTGCCAGTCTAACTCTTTCATTGGATGACTGTCCCAAGACATCGGAAGAAAGAGAGTATATGAGTAAGGTTCCTTATGCATCCACTGTGGGTAGCCTTATGTACGCTATGCTTTGCACTCGCCCAGATATATGTTTTGCAGTAGGTATGGTGAGTCGACATCAAGCAAATCCTGGAACCAAGCACTGGTAAGCAGTAAAGCATATACTCAAGTATCTTAAGAGAACGAGGGATTATATGCTGGTGTATTCTAGTGGGAACCTAACACCCATAGGATACACGGACTCAGACTTCCAGACTTGTAAGGATTCGAGGAAATCGACATCTGGATCAGTGTTTTTGCTTGGAGGAGGCGCCATTGTGTAGAGGCACCATTGTGTAGAGGCGCATGAAGCAGAACTGCACAGCTGACTCTACTATAGAGGCTAAATATGTGGCTGCGGCTAAGGCATCTAAAGAAGCGGTTTGGCTCCGCAAGTTCTTTAGAGACCTTAAGGTCATTCCGGGTGTTGACAAGCCTATCACACTTTACTGTGATAACACTGGGGCAATTGCCAACACAAGGGAATCTCGGCACCACAAGAGGACCAAGCACATAGATCGGAGATATCATATTATTAGAGGGCACATGGAGACAGGACAAGTAGATGTATGTAAGATCGCATCCGAGGACAACATTGCCGATCCTTTTACTAAGACTTTGGTGGATAGAAGCTTTGAGAGGCACGTAGAGGCAATGGGGATGCGTAACATGGCACATCTGCTGGCTTAGGTCAAGTGGGAAATTGTTAGGAAATGCCGTAAGCATTAGAGATATTTTGATGTATTTATTTTGAACTAGATAATAAAATTATATATATAGAGGTTATTCATTACATTGCTATCTGTCCTCGTTTTATTTACATGTTAAAGTAAATGTAAGCAAATATGACTCCCTGACTGCTTGTGTTAAACTATTAGAACGTTGCATGCAATGGACTTTTGTATGCTAGAAGACAATATTCTAAAGTTAGCAGTCTAAACTATGGTCTATAGTCTATGGGGTTAGACCGAGCATCTAACTCATGTTAAGACTATTATGTTATCTAAAGCCTTGGAGGGGACAGTTTGTCTTGACTATTTAGAGCTGGACTCCCAAGTAGAGACATAGATATGTTACTTGGTGGTGACATATTAGACCGGGACTAAAACGTGATTGATCTACGAAGTCCGCTTTGAGTGGATCGACCTGCTTTTGATGTTCATTGTGCAGTAACCTTAATCCTGAGTAAAAGGACAGCTTCATGTATATGACTTGTGTACTTTGATGTTCCAATGGCTAAAGCGTCTCAGAGGTAGTAAGCTTATAGACCGGTTCGTTAGGTGCATGACTTGTATATGATGAAGGGTTCGTTTACAGATATCGGAATCATAGCTCTAATGAGGAGTTAAGGGTATCCTCTTAAAGGCATTATACTGAATGTGAAAATGGACAAGGCCTTGGGTCGTCTGCTGGGCGGATGACTTCTTATTCACATATGGTGAATAATCATTTTCTTTATTCGGTAGTATAATGGAACTTTAAGATAGCCTGATCAGTAGGATTAAACGGACTTTGGCCTAAGGCTGATCATGGATATCATATGAGGGTTCTGCATACATGACAAGGTCGTTGGACGATAGCTTGTCATAGGCTTACGTAATACGGTATATAATTGGGAGTTCAGTTTTAGGTTTATAGTGGTGTGACTCTGAAATTAATGATCATATGATTGAGTTGTTCGGTAAAGAATGATGATCATATGGATTTGCGGGAGCCCGATTATATATGTTCAATCAGTCCCTCTACTAGCTCCACATAATTCCTTAACGTTTGGCAAAATTGATCTGTGTATGCTATTGGCTAGTTTATTGTGCATGGATGGTGTTGACATAGAATAGACAAGATTCTCTCCGGTTGGATTCAGATTTTGTTTTGGATAATAGAGTACACAATTATTCGAACTTCAAATAAAGTTGCCATGATTTTATTTGAGATTGGATTGGAGTTGTAGAAAATTATCCATGAGAACAAGAATTTGAAATACAACTGTTTTTGTGGATTTTGATATTTGAATTTTGAATTTTGAATTTTGAAATTTGAATTTTGAAATTTGAAATTTGAAATTTGAATTTGAAATTTGAATTTGAAATTCGAATTTGAAATTTGAATTTGAAATTCGAATTTGAAATTTGGAATTCAAATTTTGAATCACAGTCCAAGTGGGATTCGAATTTGTTGTGGTAAATCCACAAGGAATGAAATTCAAATTTGAGTTGGATATGGAGAGGATAATTTTGTTAGAATCCTACTTGAATTTTGAATCCAAATCCTAACTAATGATGGACAAAAATTTTGAGGATTATCCTCAATGGATTTTCGGATTTTTGTGGATAAGGTTCAAGGAAAAATTCAAGTTTCAATCCCAGTTGAATTTGGATTCTCTCCTCCCAGATAATGGCCGAATTTTGGAGTGAATCTCCTAGGAGATTTTCGGTTATTTTGGATAAGGATAAAATAAGATTCAAGCTTGAAAATCCTAGTGGAATTTTGATTCTCCCTTATCCAAAAGTAGTCGAATTTTTGTGGAGATTTTCTCCTTAGAATTTTCAGATTTTTTGGTTGAAAAAAGGAGATAAAATTCTAGTTAAAATCTTGTTTAGATTTGGATTGGATTTATCCCATAATGGCCGAAATTTGTTGGGATTTTCCCTTGGATAATTTCGGATTTTATGGTTATGGATAAGGGAGAATATCTTCTCCTAATCCAATTCGAATTCAGAGAATCACCTCATGCAGGTCTATAAATAAAGGTCCTGCCACTCCAGTTCTCTTAGACCACAGACTCTCAGGTGAGCAGGCTTATTGTTGCACAGTCCACCGTGACAATAAGTTCTTTAGAGATCTGGGTGGTTAGAAGAAGACTAGCAGTGCTAGCATACTGATCAAGGTTCAGAGTGCCCACACACTCAACCATTCGGGAATTGGAGAATAGTAGAGAAGGCTAGTTGGTTGAAGCCCTCCGGTCATTCTCCTCCTGCAAGATTGGCGTCCTTGAGGTATGAGTTTTAATTGTTGTTGGTTTATTGTATATGGCATCATGAGATATTTAACGATCTAAAATTTTTTATTATTCCGCTGTGCCACTCTGATACATTTTTACCGATTAATTTTCCTACAGTCTAAATCTATGGTCAATAGTCTATGGGGTTAAAATGACCAACTAACTCATGTTAAGACTATTATATTGTCTAAAGCCAATTAGGGAGATCATTTATTTTAACTATCCGGAGTTTTGACTCTTGAGTAGAGACATAGATTTGTTGGTTGGCAGTGATATATTGGACTGGGACTAAAGCATAATTGATCTGCATAGTTTGCTATGAGTGAATCGATTTGCTTTTGACATTCATTATGCAAAAACCTTAATCCTGAGTAAGTAAATAGCTCCATGTATATGGCTAGTGTGTTTTGATGTTCCAAAGGTCAGGGCATCTTAGAGGTAGTAAACTAATGGAGTGGTTCATTGAGTACATAGTACACATATGATGGAGGAATTATTTACAGATAAGGAATCATAAGTCTTATGTAGAGTTAAAGTTAGCCTCTTAAAGGCATTATGCTGGATTGGTGAGAATGGATAAGGCCTTGAGTCGTTTGCTTGATAGATGACTTATTATTCACATATGGTAGATAATCATTCTCTTATCAGGTCCATAATAGATCTTTAAGATAGCGTGATCAAAAGGTTGAATGAATTTTGATCTAAGTTGATCATGGATATCATATGAGGGTTTTGCATTAACGACAAGGTCATTGCATGGTGTCTTTTCTTAGGCTTGGTAATTTGCAATATGATTGAGAGTTCAGTTTCAGGTCTATAGTGGAATGATCTTGAAATTAGTGATCATGTGATTGAGTTGTTTTGGTATAAAATAATGATTATATGGATTCACGGGAGCCCAATTATATATATCCAATAAGTCTTTCTACTAGCTCCTATAATTTCTTAAAGATGGTAGTCGATCAGGCTATTCCTATATAGCTTGTTGTTTTTCTTTAGTGATGAGAAAAATCTGGATCACCCTCCACAATATTGTAGGTATTTTTCTCCGTGTGTTGGAGGGGTAAAATTGTAATTTTGTGTTATTCAATAAATAGGATAAATGTTTAATTAATATTTATTTTTGTTAGATAAGATTTAAAATTTAAATTAATTATATTTGACTTTGAAATTTAAATATGTGATTAATTTAAATTTTAAAAATCTTATCTTAAAATAAATATTTGAAATTTAAAAGATTATCTTATTTGAATTTGAAGTGAACAAAATCTTGTCCTTGCACAATTATAGGTGGCGTCCATATTGGATAAGGATAAAAGACAAGATTTTCTCCTAATTTGAATTTGAATTTTGTTTTGGATAAGAGATCACACAATTATTTGAATTTCAAATAAAGTTGTCATGATTTTATTTGAATTTGAATTGTAGTTTTAGAAAATTATCCATGTGGATAAAATTGAAAGATTTGTAGAGTTTGAAATTTGAATAAAATTTTAAATCACAAATAACTATAATGGTTGAAAATTTTAAGGATAAATCCTAGGTGAATTTCAAATTTCTTGTGGATAAGGGAGAAGGAAAAATCTTGTTTGAATCCTATTTAATTTTTGATTCTTCTCCATTTTATGTGGCCAAATTTTTAAGGAGAGAATAATCTTAGGGAGAATCAGTTTGCTAGGTGGATAAGAGAGAGAAAAATCTTATTCGAATCCTATTTGAATTTTGAATTCCTCTAACCCTTGATGCCCGAATTCAATAAGGAGATTTATCTCTTGGGAGAATTGGTTTTGGGGGTTTATTGTAGAGAGAAAAATCTTTTATTGGTCCAATTCAAAATTCAAAAGGTTACCTTATGCAATATTATAAATAGGGGTTTCTCTGCTCCTATTTTCTTTAGATCATAGACTCTCAGGCAAGCAGGCTTATTGTTGCACAACTCACGTGATAATAAGTTTTTAGAGGTCTGGGTGATCGGAAGAAGACAAGCCGTGCTGAATACCGATCGAGCAAATGAGTAACCAAACACTCAATTATCTTGGAATTAGAGAATAGTGGAGAAGGCTAGTTGGTTGAAGCCTTTCACAGTGTTGTCCTCCTATGTTTCTGACATTGACTCTGACATACAAGACGTTTTCTCCAAAAGGTATATTTGATTATTGATATTTTATTGTATATAGAAACATGAGCTCTAACAATCTTTGAAAAATTTTTAAAATTCTACTGTGCATATTTTTCGTTTTTGCCAACATCACCGAAATGCCCTTACCCCCGTACTGGCTATCCCTCGAATAGGGCGATGGATCTTGCCATCATTGAGGTGGAGCTCACCGTCCATAGAGCTCAACACTATTCCCCAAGCCGTTTCTCTCTCTATCTTCTCTCTCCTTCCCATAGCTCCACCCCTTCCAAGATCCACCGGTAGCACCCCCAAATCCTCCACCCAACTTCTAGCATCGATCCCCAGCCCTATCGGACACTGACGTTAACTTTCAGTCACCCCTCTCTCTTGACTCTGATAACAGATCCCCCATCTTGTGACCTTGACAATGATTGACAGTGACAATCACCACCTTTCATCGCCTAGATCGTCGAAGCAGCTAGTAAGATTTGAGGTCTCCACTGGCAAGGTTTTGGGGTATTATTTTTTTAGTTTTATTAATCTATGTTAAGGTGCATCATAATTATCATGGACAAAAAAACATCTAAACTGTTGAATTGCATCTAGATGGTGATTGATAAGTACCTATCAGTTGGTATTATTTTAAAATATATTGCAGACTCTCTTCTTACTAATAACAATTCTAAACTTTTACCTAAATGCTTTACACTGTCTCACCTTCTTGTCTCATGAAATTAGAGCTGCCCAAACGCCGTCCTTAGCACACCTTGCGAACCTAGCTTAGCCAAACATGGTCTTACATATGTATCGACGGAGATTCGGAAACCCAACATTGTATCTATTGCGTTTCTTTCCACTTAGATGTTGCTAGGCATCAGCAGTACTCTTGTTAGATGAAGAAGAGTGGGCTGTCCAAGAAAGGGAAGGCTATTTATTCATTTATTTATTTGTGTCTAAGTAGCGGCAGAGTCAAAAAAAATTTTCAGGGATCGTAAGTTAAATTAAATTTTAAACTAAAAAATTATTCAACTTTATATATATTTTTTATTATGTAAACTTTGTAATCTAAAATAACTGACTTTAAAAAGCCCAAAATCCGAATTTAAATAGTATTATAATTGACTTTTGTTTATTTAGATTGTTAAGTGTGAAATAATATATATTTATGAATCAAATCTTAGAGAGATAATTTAAAATTTTTATAAAAATCTAAGTATATTTTGTAATTTCAAAATTTCACAGGGGGCAAATAAAGGATTTATTTGAAAACAAATTAATATGATAGTAGTAGAAAAACATGTTTAAGCATATTCTATATGAAACTATCCCTCAATGGCTCAAATAGTACATGGATTGGACTCGTAAATAACGGTTAGACACTTAAAATTGATTTAACTGTTAACCTTTTCTAGAAGTTCTATTTGTTATATTGGTGGCTTAATAAACAGTTATTTATATATATCTTAACCTTAGAGGATTTAAAGTAACATATATTAACTGGACAAAGTCTATGTTTTTGGCTATATATTTCATGATCACCCATTGGTGGCTTGGAGTAATAGATGTTAAAAATTACCATTGCAATATTACTTGTTTTTTTTTTTTTTTCTAAGTTTTTCATGTAGGAACATATTCAGATTTTATTTGCTAATTTTTTCTTTATATTTGCTTGTGCATTGATGTGATGTTCATATATATTTATTTTCAGTTCAAATTGTCACTGAACCTCTGATTTCAATTCTTATTGAAAACAAATTAAATGATGACAATTATAAAGACTAAAAAAGAAACTTGCTAATAGTTCTCAGTTATGAGAGACATAAGTTCATACTGGAAGAACCATGCCCACCCGGGCCACCCCAATGCACCTCTTGAAAAGGCCTATCCCATGTTTAATTATTGGAGAGAATCTAATGAGATAGCTTGATACTACATTTTAGCTAACATGATAAGTGCTTTATAAAAGTAATATGAGACCAATCAAGTTGCTAAGGAGATCATGGACAACTTGAAAGACATGTTTAGAGGTCAAGAAAAATTGGCTTGTTAGTCCACTATTACAAGTATCGAGAATAGTGTAGAATTGGACTACAACACCCAAATTGAGATGGTGTTTAAAACTCTTTCAAAGGATTTTGTTATTTTGGATAAAAATTTATTTGAAATATAAGATTTGCAATTCAAATTAATTGTGTTTATCTTTTGTGATAAATATGAAATTAATTTAAATTAAGAGATATGGATAAATTAATTATTTAAATGATTAATTTAAATATCTAGATAATTTTATTTAAATAAATATTTTAAATTAGATATGGTAATTACCCTATTTTAATTTGAGTTAAAACAAAATCTTATCTTTGTCTACACATAGTAGGCGTTTTCCATCAGGATCAGACAATGAAAATTATTTTTTCTTCTTATTGATTTTATTTAAATAATTATTACCTAATTGTTTAATTTAAATAAAGTTTTTATGATTTTATTTTGAATTTAAATTAGATTTGTAGAACATTATCCACACAAATAAAATCATAAGATAAATGGAGATTAAAATTTGAATCAAATTTTGAGTCTCTTATGTCTAATGGTGGTCAGACTTTGTACCTCTTAAGGTAGAAAAAAATCACCAATTAGAGTTGAATGAGAGAGAAAAATCCTTTTCAAATGTCTTATTCAAATTTGAATTCTACTTAGTCCATTTATTATAAATAGGAACCTTAAAACTCCTATTTTATTTAGATCATCAACTCTAAGGTGAGTGAGCTTATTATTATTTTCCCATTACAGTAATAATAAGCTGTAAGAGTTTTGGGTAGTTGGAAGGTGAAAGTTACACACGAATACCGATTGAGAGACCGAGTAACCATACACTCTACTGTCCAGGAATTGGAGAATAGTAAAGAAGGTTAGTTCATTGAAGTTGTCTCGGTTACCTTTTCCAGCATTTCTGTCATCTTTTTCAAGTATGTAGATTATTAAATAATTTATTATATATAAAAACACGAGTTAGTATAATCCAAGAAATTTTTTTTAAAATTCCACTACATAAAATATCTTATTTTTCCTACAATGATATATTTTTTTTTTAATCAATGACAATATAGGCAATTGTATAATATATGCTGACAAAATATTCTAAAAAAATTTCACATGGTTACCAACGTGATATGAGAATAACATTTAAAAAAACAGGAAAACATACAAAGGGCATAAAGCTTTATAATTTGCAAAGCTAGAAAAGAAATAAGTAAATGCTATTGGAGTAGAAGATAGTACAACAAGAAATGGTGGCAAAGAAAATGGAAATAGAGACGGGTTTGAGATGTATTGAGAATACTTTTCTTTAAGATTTTATTTGCCCTAATTACTAATTTTATTAAAAAGTTTAATGACAAATTACCCCCAAGATACAACAAACTCTTAAACACAATATATAGCAAATAATATTGTATCCCAGAACAAAGGTTTGAAATCTATAGAGTTTCTGGAGATTTTATAAAGATAGGGATGTTATTTCCATAAACTGATGTAACCATGTTAAACTATGTAACCATTCTCAAGTGATACTTCTTCATAGTATAGGCATCTTTTTAGTTGTTAACATAACTATCACAACTGAAATATATTCAATTTTGTATGAAAACATACATTCAACAAACACATCAGTTCAAAACAACTCAAAAAACACGTTTTCTTATCACATATTAGTATGAACGGGTGCCATAGCTTCCCAGACCCAGTGCCTAGGCACTAACCGGCTAGGTTTAAGGTGCTAGACTTTTCTGGCACGGTGCCTAGGTGCTTCAAGCTAGCATTGAGGCATTAAGCTTTCTACCTTTTGTTTTCCTGATTTGTATTTCTAGCACCTAGGTGCTTTGAGGTAGCATGGAGACACTAGGCTTTCTTTCTTGTTCTGTTTTAAAACATTATGGCACAACATACTAATGAAAATTACACTAAAATGTGTATTTCCAAGACCTTTATGTGTCTTTGGATCTTATATCATATGATAGGTATATTACAATCTCTCTGACAATCCCTCACTAGATTATAATATCTCATCTAGAATTAGCAGTAATAAACTCATGCATCTAAGAAGGTATCTTTTGATTTTAACCTTCAATTAGTGACAAAAGTTTAAAGTATTCACAAGACAATAGTGTGCTTTGTATTAAACTTTGTCTCTTAAGTAATACCATAAATAGATCACATATGAGCTACTCCAGATTTCAAATTATGTTCCAACCATTTAGTACATTTCTAGCCTTGTACTGTAACCTTGATTCATGAACATTTACAAGACTAAACTACAATCTTGTTAAAAATGGCACCATTTCTCATGTTCACTTAGATGAAGTTTCAAAGCATGTCTTTAGCCACTTTGAGACTTGAACTTCATTAAGAGTATATACTTATCCTCAACCATGTGGCTACTTGCACCAAACATACTAGAAGGGACTAATAAATTTTCGATGTCAAGCCTATCACATAACAATAACTTGTTCTTACCCATTATACTATGAAATAGCAGGTTACCATCACCAGTAACTCTTTCATAGGAAGGTTTCAATTCCATTCCACTAGATGTATCTTGACTAAATTTCTCGAATGACCTTTTGTCAAGGAATTTGCTATGTTTTTATTTGTCCTAACATAAATAACATTAACAACACCATCTATTATTAGTTGTTTCACATATTCATGTCTCAAGCTAATATATCTAGACTTTCAATTATAAACTTTATTATAAGCTCTACACAATGTAGCTTCACTATCGTAGTACAAAGAAATAAATGGCACTAGTTGTGCCATAACTCAATATCAAATAATAAATTTCCTAGCCATTCTCCTTATTTGCTCACAGTGACAAGTGCTATAAACTCACTTTCCATCATTGAATGAGTTAAGCACATTTGTTTCTTGGAAGCCAAGATCGACTCCACCTGTAATTGTAAAAATCCAACCTAATGTGGATCTATTATTACCAACATTGGTTATTCAACTAGCATCTGAGTACCCTTCTAGTGCTATGGGATAATCATTATAAAATAAACTCACATTAATGGTCCTTTTAATGTAACAAAATATCCTTCCAATTGCATTCTAATGCTTAGCACTTGGGTTACTTGTAAACCTTAATATTTTACACACTGTAAAAGCTATGCTTGGCCTTGTAAAATGCATAGCATACATCAAGCTACTAACCGCACTAGAGTATTCTAACTGCACTACTATTTGGCTTGAATCTTCTGTTAATTTAATTCTAGAATTATATGGGGTATTAGTTTCTTTAAACTTCAAATGATTGAATTTAAGAAACACCTTCTCAAAATAACGAGATTGACATAATGAGTAACCCTCACTATGCTTCCTAACCTTCACACCTATGATAGTTTCTACCTCACCAAAATATTTCATAAATTATGATGTTAAATACTTCTTAGCATCATTTATCCCTTTCATATTTGTTCCAAAGATAAGCAAGTCATCAACATACAAACATAAAATTGCACCAAAATCATTTGTTGATTTAGAGTATATGCATTTATTCTTATTATTTTGCTTAAAACCACGAGACCAAATAACATAATTAAACTTCTCATGTCATTGTTTTGGTTCTTACTTTAATCCATGAAGCGACTTGACATGCTTGCAAACCTTTTTCTCATTTCCAAGCAATACAAACCCCTTAAGTTGTTCCATATATATTACTTCATCTAGATCGCCATTTAGAAAAGATGTCTTCACATCCATTTGGTGTACATGCAAATTATATGCTGAGGCAATTGCAAATAACGCTTAAATAGATGTTAATCTAGCTACTAGAGCATACGCATTAAATTAATCTATACCATGTTTTTGTTTAAATATTTAGCTACCGATCTAACCTAGAAAGTTTGTATAGACCTACCAGTAATGTTCTTTCTTCTAAACACCATTTGTTGCTTATCAATTTCGATCTCATGAGAGATCAACCAAAACCCATATGTGATTAGATATAATTGAATCTATTTCATCATTTGTAGCCTCTCTCCAAAGGAGTCATCTCTAGATGATATGGATTCACTAAATGTCTTAGGATCTTCTTTAACATTTAGCAACAATGGTATTTTATTAAGTACACTATTGTAATCTCCTTCAATCAAGAAGGCTAAAGCTTAAGATGAATTACAATCCAGAGATAAACATTTCTCTTTTCTTTCACATTGACTTATCCTTGGTTTGAAAGATGTCATAGACTCTTTCCTCTTGTTATAAGTAGAGGTACCAAGAGCATAGTCACATGGTTGATCAATATTAGATTCCAATTCAATAGTAAAATCAATACTAAATCTATATGCCTTGGATTTTTCTGCATATCCTATAAAAGCACTTTTAATTCCTTTTGCACCTAACTTTGATGATTTATGGTCATGCACTCTATAGAAAGTTAAATAGCCCCACAAATTTCAATGCAGTTATCCTATAATGAATATGACATGCAATAATTAAAGCTTTCCCCCATAAATTATATGGTAATTTAGCATTATGAAGCATAAAGTTAATCATATCCATAAGAATCCTATTCTTTCTTTCAGCCAAACTATTTTGTTAAGGAGTAAACAGGGCTGAATTTTGGTGAATAATACCATACTCTTCACAAAAGGCATCAAACTCATTTGAAAAATATTTAGCACCTTTATCACTTTGAACCATTTTGGTCTTTCTTTCTCTTTGGTTCTCAACTTCAGCCTTGAAGCATTTAAACTTATCAAAGGCTTCATCTTTTATTATAATCAAGTATACATAACTGTATCTAGAACAATCATCAATAAAAGTGATAAAGTATCTTTTCCTTCATCTTGTCAAATACCATTATACTCACAAATATCGGTGTGAATTGTATCTAATATTTGTATATTTCGTTAAGCTTTAAGAAAGGGTTTCTTAGTCAATTTTGCTTGTATGCAAATCTCACATTTATCATGTTTTATATCTTTATAATTAATCAGACATTGTTTAGACATGTATTTCAAACATCTAAAATTTAACTATGTTAAATGAGCATGCCAAATATCAAAAGAGTTAACAGTATAAACAAAATTCATATTTTTATTATCAATGCTTAGTTTATACATGCGATTACTAGAATAACCCTTTCACACAAAAGCCTCATTCTTAGATACAATACATGTATTGCACTTAAGTACAATCTTTGGCCTATTCTTACACATAAGACTATCGGATACAAGATTCTTTCTAATATCAGGATCGTGGAAGACGTTGTTCAAAGTCATTTTCTTCCCAGAAGAAAAATTAATCTCTGCCATTCCTTTCTTGGCAACCACCGCTATTTTATGGTTCCCTATGAGAATCGTTTGTCCTTCCTTTTCCCCTTGATATGATGAGAATAATTGCTTATCATTTGCATTGGAATTGGGCCACTAATCATAGAACTTTGTTGCAGCCATGCTAGTTTCGGTAATCATGCCTATTTCCATCTTGGAGACCATAGCACATATCTCTTCAGATTTATCTTCAACAATATTGGCTTTGTTGATGTTAACTTCTTCCTTTTTCTTCTTGTACTTGTAGTCATTTTGGTGATGGCCTTTCTTTCCACAAAAGAAGCAATTTCCAAAAACCTTTTGTTGGTCATTATTGGTCTTCTTGAACTTCTTGTCATTATTGACTTTAAAGTTCTTTTGAAACTTATTTGTTTCGACGACATGAACTTTAGAGGAATCCATAGCCTTGCCCTTGGGATCACGAGACCTAGTCTCCTCTTTAAATTTGCAGGTGATGGTGGTTATGGAATCACGATAACGGAGCTCGCTGGAGGTAGTTCAAATCGTCGACGTGCTCTTCATTTAACTGCCAATGGCAAATGTTCGTTATACCTTCGTGTGATTTCCCACCCAAACTCGATGATAGAAATTCCACCCCCAGCTTAGCACTGTTGCTACGTACTGCTACTGGAGCTACGACAACGATCGCATTAAAGATCGAACGGTAACATCGCGTTGGGAAGTTCATTTTCTCCGATGATGGTGATTTGCAGATCTATCGATTCACATTATTTTTTATGAGAGAGAGAGAGAGCTGCGACAATGATTATGTCAGAGATTAGAAGGAGAGGTCGTGTCGGGAAGATTATTTTCTCCGATGATGGTGATTTGCAGATTAGATGATTTACGTGAATTTTCATGAAAGAGATAGATGTGTGAGAAGGTAGACAGAAACAACTGGGAGGCCAAAAAAAAAAAAAAGAAAGGAAAAGAAAAGAATCATATAAATTAGATTATGTTATTTATTTTCAACATTTTCAGCCTATAATATACAATTTACCAAAAACCATTAGTTCGGCTTTAGGAACACAAGGTCTCAAACCCATTTTTAGGTCTAAAAGGCCCAAATGCCCTAGTCATTGTGTAATTCGCATGTCCAAGGGGAACTTTGTCCAGGAAGATGCTTTTATCTTTTGAAAAAAAAAAAAAAAAAAGGTTTGTTTTGCCTGGTTTGAAACATGGTTCAAATTTTAAAAAAAAAAAATCCAATTTCAATTTGAAATCTAAATTAGATTAATTATTAAAATAGAGAAAAATAAGCTTTGTGCGAGGGAAAAATTTTGGTTTAGAAAACCTTTGATTCAAACAAAGGCTTTACTATGATGAACATTACACCTAACAATTTGTGTAGGATATTTAATTTATGATATAATGCAAGAGTAATTTATGCTAACAGTTTATTTATTTTTAATTGTAAAATTGTCACCACATTATGTCAAATTTTATAATTGATTTTGACATCATTTTAATGTGATATTAAGTTAGAAATGTGCATGGACTATCCTGTTCAAGAAATTCTGCATGCCTACAAAGAATTCATTCACTCTCCCGCATGCCCGGTGAAACAGAACTCAATAGCAAATATCATGCAATAACATATATTTTTACAAGAAAAATCTCAATGCCCAGATGAACAAAAATACAAACTCCATTTTTTTTTTGGCTGAGAAAAAAAAAAAAAAAACCTGGAGAAGCAAAATGTTAATGTCTAGAACGATAAATAACAACTATAAATGTCATATTTTTCAAGACTATAGTACAAAAGAAAGAAACAAAGAAAGCAACGCCTAACTTGTAACCCTCAATTGATCATTAAACTTGTGTTTTAAACTTGTCAAAAAGAGTAAAAATTGGTTGAAGTGAAAAAACATGTATTAACATTATTGTTCTCGTATAGTATAATTTAGAGTAAGCGTGACTTCCAACAAGTGACATCTTGGATAAAATAATTGTAAAATCCTTGTTTACTAAGCAAATTTGGAGAATCTTCTGTAATAATTTGCTAGTTGCCCATCTTTGCTAACATGGAGCCGAAGATCTCGGATTGATGCTTAACATATTCCCTTTGCTTATTCTTTAACTCTTTATGCACGAACTTCACATCTCTGACAGTTTGAGAACGTTAAAAAAACTGGGTATTTGAAGAAATTTTGACGTTAAGAAAACATAAAAATTCATAAAAATTTATTAGAGGAGGAAGGGGGAAAAAAAAAAAAAGGTCAATTTTTCCTAGTGGTTTTCCATTTATTCAATCACGTACCTATTGTTTCGATCAATCGTTAGTGCTCTTTTGATGTCTTCCTCAGCTTTCTCTAACTCTGAAATTCTCAGGAACGCTTGGGATCGTCTGTATAGAGCTTTGACATTGGACGGATCAACTTCCAAGACCTGTCACAAATAGAATTTTATTCAATGCAGTGGATCCAGTGAATCGCAATGTAGCAAAGATGTCAATCTTATTCATTTGTATGTACCATGTCACGGATCAAAAGATGTAATGCCCCCATAGGCATTCGTTTAAGTCGACAAAAATGATCTAGACAAAAAAAAAAAAAAAAAAAAAATCCAAAGTAGCCAATGCTTGATCAACGGATGTGGACTAATCAACCTAGTATTGGTACAGGAGGTTGTGACACATGACGAGGCATATGAATTTGTTGCCATTCTTGAATCAAGGAACATGCACAAAAGATACTCATCCATTTTATAGAGGTATGGTTTTCAAAACAACAAAGGAAAGAAGGGAATTTGGGATGATAAGATTGTATCTAGAGATATTTTTTCACTAAAAAAAAAAAAGAAACTGCAGAAAAGTAATGTATCTGAGTAAGGCCAGAAATAATAATATCTAGTCTTCTACTTTTATGTTGTGTGTGTGTGTGTGTGAGAGAGAGAGAGAGAGAGAGAGAGAGAGAGAGAAAGAGAACCTTTGAACAGAGTTTTGAAGCTTCAAGAAACTCATCCATTTTAAATTTACAAGCTGCATTGTTTAGTAGGCATGATAAGCTCAAGGCTTGTGCTTGGTGCTTCTCATCATCGGTGAAGGAATGATCAAACTCGACATATTTTGTAGCCTGCAGAAGGCAAGTGAGCAAACCTTTCAGCATTTAAAAGTAGGATATATGTGTTAGTTAACAATGCAATCAAATACTCATAAACTTAAGCTGCAGGTTAGCTAATTTTCCCTTTCATATTTCTTGGAAGCCCGCCAAAAGTTCCCGGCCTTAAACAGAAGATTCCCAGCGTGCTTTTTTCTCTCACAATATTCCAATTTCTCACAGTTGTCCATCTTCCAAAGAGGTTTCTCCTGTTCACAGGACAGGAACATTCATAAGCTAAATTTAACTAGACTTGTGATATATATTTGCTAGTAATTATGTGAATACGAAATAGGAAAATTATGCTTAAAACATCATACTCTTTATTACAGCCAAGTGAATTATGAGTTTTTGGAATATCAAACCTTAGTGAATTCAATCAACTGGACTTCATATTGCACCACAGAACCCATCGGAACCATTCTTGAAAAATCACAGCCAGAGAGAAACTCTGCTCCTACAGTCACCAGTGCTTGTTCTCCTTTCTTCATGGTCATGATAGCTCTCTCAAGTCCCTCATTTACTTGTTCTGAAAAGGTTAGGAAAAAAATTCAACAGTTTATTTTTAGAACAATTTTTTGGTAGGATATTAAAATATAACCTAGACATAGAACAGCATTTTTAATTGTTAACCTTCCTTAAAATTCGTTAAGCTATTGTGCTTTCTTAATCTAATATGATTCTAACTTGATCTGACCCTTCCTCGTCATACTACTAGGTTATTTTTTTCATACCCTATTAAAGAGTTATTTTGCTTTATTGGATTAAAAAAAAACAAAAAGAATCCACTAAGCCTTATCTACTATGAAAAAGTTGCTTATTGCAGAAGAAACAGTGCATGTCAAGTACCTTCCAGACATACAAGTTCATAAGGTTCCTCCGTGGATCCCTTGCTCTCGAATTTTGATCCATCTTCCAGTTTACCAGTGTATATCACTGAAAAGCAGTACAGTAGAACAAGGACTTCAGAAAAAGGAACCTTCATTAGGATGATGTAAAAGTATCATAGAGAAGCTTTACCTTTCACTATGGAACCTTCATTAGGATGACCAAAGCCTTCGCCGGGTTTTATGATCTTTTTAACTACTTTCTTATCTCGTGTAATATCAATGACACTTTTCCACGATATGAGTTCAAGTTGGATGGTTAAATTAGAGGCAGATGGAGCACTAACGCCCGTTTTTGCAGTTTCATTTTCAACTTCTTTAGAGCTATCTGGAACGAAATTGATGTTACCGAGCTTCGTGAACAAGTAATGAAGGAGGTAGGAAAGTAAAGAAGAAGAAGTACCGCCATTAACTTACAGGAGAATTTCACTGCTAGCTCTGCTTTCTCACCTCTTCTCATTGTCTTGACTGCTCTGCTAATGGCAGGACAAATATGGTCTGTTCTTTTGCAACAAAAAATAAAAAAATAAATCAATGCAAATAGAAACTCAAAATATTTCCAAGTATAAATACTTGCCTTGATCCAAGAGAAGAGTATGTCTAAAGAAGCTAAACTTACCATCATATAGGTAGAACTCCTCGCCCTCGGATTCGGAGATGAGCGTTCCATTCTCAAGCCTCACCTTATAGTTAACTGAGAAAATATATATATATATATTTAGCCTGAAATATTTTTCACAAGTAACCTATTTGATGCTACCTGTGAATTTTTCCAAGTTATGATACATTTTTAAACTGCCTAGTCTTCACAGACCAAATATAATTTACCAATCGAGAAACTTCTATTACTTCTAAAATTTAATCTAAACTTGATACTCAACCAAGGATGGATTCTGAACGTTATTCTACAAGGGAAACTTAGATATCTGGTTTACAGTGATAAAAAACCATATTAACAGTCATTGGCAGCATTAAAAAGAGCACGAGAAATGTAATTATGTACAATGTAACAATGTAAAATAAAATAAACAACATGCCAATTCATTTTCATTCTGAATTAAACTATCATATTATTCAAAAGAGTCACAGCAAAAGAGTCACAGCCACTCCATGTGTTACCTAAAACTTCATCACCGTCTCTTGGAGTAGCCCAACCTTCACCTTGCTTTGTCATCTTCTTCAGAATTCCTCCGTCACCAGTTATATCTCTGATGGTGCTCCAAGATATTATCTCGATGTCATAAACGAGAGTCGAATTGGGAGGGATCAACGGCGGAGAGCCAACTTCCCCATATGCCAAATTCGGTGGCATTGTGAAGATTGCTCTCTCACCCTTCTTCATTGTAGCAACCCCTTCATCCCAGCCTTTGATTACTTCGCCTTAACACACACAAAAAAGTGGATGAAATTATTAAGATAATTAATAAATAAATAAATAAAAGTAGTACATAAATTTTTTTTTCTCATCCCACACACGTAAGAATTGGCAAAGATTTAGATAAATCGCTTACATTGGCCCAATCTGAACTTAAAGGGAGTTCCTTTGTCACGACTTGAATCAAGACATGCCCCTCGTCTTACTTGCCCGCTGAAATGTACTGAAAATAATATATATATATATATGTAAAGCTAAATGGGATCCCATTTTAACATAAAATCAGAGAGGAAAAAAAAAAGGAAAGGAAATAATGAACTAAGCAACAACAAATACGAAGTTTGGAGAGTTTTTTTTTTTTAATTCGACAGCTAAACAATTCTTAAATGTCATTCGGGTTTAAATTAGAACCTTCGACCTCGTCTCCGCGACGTGGAGTTTGCCATGAATTTCCTTCGACGAGAATCTGTTTTTGCAGGCCCTGTTTTCCAATTTCCTTCTCGTGTTGTGTTAAGTTTCTGTCTTCTGAGCTGGGTTCGAACACAGAGGTTGCCATTGAATTTCAAGAGAGAGAGAGAGAGAAAACAGTTTTGGTTGAAGATAAGCTATTGTTGGTTTCCCTCCGTCTGTTACGTTCGGAGTGAGATTTTTCTGTTATGACTGTTGATTCAACTCGGTAAGTTGGATAACGGGTTGACTCAGAATTCGTTACAGGACAAGTGAGTGAGTTGTCTTCGTTTCCTAAAAGGAAAAAGGGGTTAATTTTAGCCCATGTTTGATACATATTTTTTTCCAGCATTACATTTAAATATAATATAATTTTTCTTCAAATATAAAAATATTTCATTTAAATATCAATTATATCACATTTTAAATCCAATACAATTAATATTCATTATTTCACTTTTTCTATTACTTTTATTAATTACATCATATATTCTCTTTCTTTCTCTTTCTTTTCTCTTTATTTTTATCCATCACATTACATATTTATTATTAAAATACAATTCAAATACTTTTAATCTAAACACACATTACATTCAAATGCAATGCTAATACTTTTCCTCCAAATACAAATTGCATTCAATGCATTGCATTCAAACACAATGTAAATGTAATACGTTCACCAAACGAGGCATTAATTTTAGTGACAAATCTTATGGAACTTAAAAAAATATCGCGATGTTAGCACTTGAGCTTATCAAACATTTGGCTTTGGTCGAGAACGTTAAGGTACCGTTTGTGGTTCCAAAAAAATGTCTCTAAGATAACTTTTCAATCTTATCATTATTTTTTATTATTTACATCTTGAAAACATTACTGTAAACTCTAAAATTTAAAAGTTCATAATTTTGTGTATATAAGTCTAAATGAAATGATTTTTTTAAAATTACATAGAATTTCGAGAGGAACGAAATAATATTTATATTAATATTTTATAAAAAAAATTTTAAAATTTTATATTTTTTTCACTCTAAATAATTTTTTCCCCAAACATATCTTCTAAAACAACTTTTTTTCAATAAAAAAAAAATCCAAAAGAGCATCCAAACGAGCCATAAAAAAATGATGAAATGAACCACATGATGCTCACGTGATGAATGAGTGGAAGCTAACATGATAAAATAAGTGTTAGGTGATTTATTGGGCAAGTAACTGAACCATATTCATGTTATCCGATTAATCCAAAATTGTGGTTTTCATGTGTTAGATCAACTAAGTAACATGTATGTGATTCAATTTAGCTATCCAATCAACTATTAAATATTTATTTTAGCATAGGGAGACAAATAATACTACAATATTCTACTAACTCAGGTGCTAACAGTATGACATTTTACATTCAATAAATTAAAAAAATTCTACCTGATTGCCCTTATAGCCCATAGACTTCTGAAACATTCCCAATCCCCCCGAAACTTGTAATAATTTTGCCCCTTGTGGTTAATTTTTGCATAGAAAAACTCATGTTATATGCAAGGGCCAAACCAAGGGGGTGCAAGTGGGGGCTGTCACTCCAACTGAAAGTTTTAATCTTCTATTTCTATCCCAAAAATTTTATAATTTTTCTATTTTACCCCCATTAAAAATAAAAAATTCTAATATAGTCTTTATTTTAATCCTATTAAAAATTAAAAATTCTCACATAATCCCATTAAAATTAATTCTATAAAAAAATTAAAGATTTTTCTATATACCCCCATTAACATAAAAAATTCTGACATAAACCTATTAAAATTAAAAATTCTAACATAGCCCCTACTAAAATTTAATTTTCTTCAAAAAAACAAATTTTGGTATATACCCTCACCAGGTTAAGTTTTTGGCTCTGCCTCTGGCTATATGCACATGATATGGAAATTAAGGGTATTTAGTGGAAAACAAAAGGAAGGATTTTTTTTTTTCTTAATTTTTTGGGCACAACAAAGTAAAGTGTTCATCGTATGGAGGAGAGCAAGAGAGAAGAAAGGGCGATGAATTTTTTTTTTCTAAAAAAATAATAGCTTTTTAATTTTCTTTTTTCTCAAGAGGATAATTTTTTTTTAACATAAAAACAAAGATGATAAAGATGAAGTTAATAGATTTTATATTTCTTTAAAATTTTTTAAATAAGTTTATTTATTAGTATTATCGAATCTTTTAACAATTAAAATTTAAATTTATTTAAGAAAGTTTTGATTCATATTGTAAGAGTAGATTTGTCATTTATCATTATTTAGTGAACTTTCTTAGTTCAGATGTTGACATATGGCATTTTCTATCCACAAAGTCACGGAAGGTGAAAATTTATTTCGGCTTAAAAGTTGGGGGGAGGGGAATGGATGTAACATTTTGAAACTCGTTAAACAATGTGTTGTAAGGGCTATACTTTGAGGGAAATTTTTTAATTAATTCCTTATATCTTAGAGAACAAAGTGAGAGAACCTATATTCTTAAATTTATCCTAATTAAATGCTTTTGGGCTCGTACAAATATTATTATTATTATTTTCCTAAAAAAGGTTTGTACCGCACAATATCATTTCGTAGAATATATATATATAATAATATGTAATATTAGATCTAATCAATATCACATATCATAATATAATATAATAATATAAATCATTGATAATTTCTAGCAAAGTTAAAATCAAGACCCTGTTCATAGGGTGTCTTTTTCGTAACCAACCATAAACATCTCTAAATCTATATCCGTACTAATGAAAATCAATAGGATATCTTTAATAAAGTTTGATTATTTTTTTCCATAAATCGTAAGTGTCATATATACTTTTTTTGGATGATCTTATGTTTAAACAAGCAAACTAAAAAATTTCTTTCTTCTTTCTCAATCTAGCATTCTCCATTTGACATAGTCTTCTTGGAACTAGTGGAGACCAGCGGCCAGAACGTTACAGCCATTTGCTCTCAAAAATCTGATTAGAGAGTTGTTTTCCTTTGATCTGTGTCTGAAGGGGGTTCGTGTAGCTGAAAGTCACATAGTGGGAGGAGTTTACCAGCTGAGGCCTCTGCTACTTGAGGAGGATTTCGACTGTTGGTCAGAGTTATTTGCAGATCTAGGAAGTGGTGCGGTGATGGGAAGCTTCATTGACAGGAAGTTAGCTCAGGGGCGAGGAGCTTTTCCAGGAGATCTTCTTGTAGATCCGTCGATCGCAAGCAGTGAGAAGTCTCATCAAAATGGGCACTAGATCGATAACTTGTTTAGGAATCTTTTATTTGTTTGTTTGTTTGTTTTTTTTTTTTTTTTTTTTTTGTTATTTGTTTGTAATAAGAGTGGTAGTTTCCCTAACTGACCTTATTTTGGTGTGTGCTTTGAATTTACCCACGTCCTTGGGGTGTTTTGACGGTATGTCTAAGGTAATTTTAATTTCACTCGAATTATCTTGATGCAGAGTTTTGTGATGACCTCTATGCTATGAAATTCTTATTCTCAATCGATCAATTTTCATGGATTGTAGAGGTTTTCAAAAAGAGTCTTGTGAGTGCTCGATATGGATATGCGAAAATGGTATTCGTCTCCCCTTTGAGCATAATTAGATTTTAGTGGTAGATTTTGTTTCATTTGAGAGTTTGGTCTTTTATATTGCAGAGTCATACACTTGTTTTTATAGCGTTCATTACTTTTTTTCCTAAAATAATATTCCCTTTTCAAAAAAAAAAAAAAAACCAAACTAAAGACTCAAGACTTTTACTATATCTAAACATTAAATCACGCAAATGAAGTGTTCACATGCGAGAATGTATAATTATAAGGATAATAATCTTCAATTTTTGGAACAAAGAGCACTTTGTTGTTGACAAGATTGTAAAACTTGAGTACTTCCTAGTGAGAAAATGATTTATCTTGGCAGTTGGAACATGGACTCCAAATAAAACATTGATACGCGGTGGTGGATCAAAAATAGTATAAATGATTTAATCAATAGTTTCTTCTAAACAAATCAATTCACTTCGATAATTACTTATGCACCAAAGGGTGAAATTCATAGTTCAACGGATTCTCGTACCAGTACGTCAGAGCATGATTTATAATTAATGAAAGCATTATTTATATATATATAGAATCCACACCCGTTAAGTAAAGAGTCGATGATTTGCATTGAAAGGCATTGTTCAAGCATTATTCATAATTGTGTGTCCTTTTTTTTTTTTTTTAAAGAATTATACGTACTTTTTCTAGTAATTTTGTGATTTGGCATGGAAATTTACTTATTTTTTGGTAATCTGGGGTGTCGGTATGGAATTTAATAATTTGACGATTTTTATTTTAGTTGATTATGTGAGTTGCTCTGGTAGATTACTGATGTTAATCTTGCAGGAAAAACAAATAATTTATATAGTGGAATTTTAAAAATATTATTCGGATTATACTAATTTAAATTGTCATATACAATAAATTATTTTACAATCTATATATCTTGGAGACAAAAATTAATAGGAATGCTAGAGAAGATTAATAAGAAAATTTCAACCAACTAACCTTCTTTATTATACACCAATTCCTGGATGATAGAGTGTTTGGGCACTCGATCTTTCGATTTATACTCGGTGCATGGCATTTTTTCCTTCCAACCATCTAGAGCTCTTAGAATTTATTATTATTAATGAGAGAATAATAATAAGCTTATTTTTTTTTATCTTAGGTCTCGTTTGATTCATGAGTCCAAACCTAAATTTTTGGGCTCAATTTTATATTTTCCTAAAAAGCCAACAAAAATTATAATGAAGTCAATTAACTTAAATTTAAAAATTTCATTCCATTCCAGACTCAACCAAAGAACCAAACAAACTCTTAAAATCTATAATCTAACTAAAACAGAAGCCCTAAGCTTCTATTTATAATGAATAGTCTAGGTGATATTTGAATTTGAAGAGGATACTTGTGTGATAACCGGGAATTTCAGACTCTTGGGGTAGATTAAAATTGTATGTATGTATTAATTTTAATGAATAAAATATGTAAAAGTTGTGTTTTAATACTGTTGAGAATACTGTAAAAATGTTCTAGCAGTGTTAAAGTGAGTGAGTTCAGGGATGGAAAATCTTACCAAACATTTTTGGGTATGACGGTTCGAAATCAGAGCCGAAAACCCTAGAAAATGCATTAAAATAATAGAAATTTACGGTAGAGAATTTTGACTAAACGGAAGCAAAATAAAACAAACCGATCGCACCGGAGGCGCCCAAAACCTGCCTACGCGATTTTGGTAAAGTTCCGTTCGGCTCGGTTTTCGATCAAAATTTGACCATGAATTAATTAGTGAATTAATATAAATAGTAGGATGACATCATCATATTGATGTCATAAATCCATTTTTATTTTGGTTTGGAAAGTAAGATAAAAGGTCTATGGTTATGATTTGATCACTTTTTGATCAATGGCTAAGATCTTGCCAAAATGATAAAAACAAAATTTATTAGAATTATCTAAAAGGCCATTCAGCCATGTGGAAAGGGAGAAAGAAAAAAAATTAGGTTTTTGGCCCAAAAATCTTGCACTTTAGTCCTTGGACAATTAGCAAATTGTTGAAAAAAAATTGCTAAGTGGTCCTTGAGTTTTGCCTATAAACAGGCATCAAAATTCATAAGAAAAAAAATGAAAAAAAGTAGCTAAACTCTTGCCTCCTTAGCAGCCAAAAATCCATGGCCTTTTCCCCCTTCTAAACCAAAATTTTGTTTAAAATTTCACATCAAAATAAGCTTCCATTTTATTTCTAGCTTCAAGCCATCAACTAGTTAAGGTAAGCTTCAAACTTGAAGCATTTTTCCTTGATTTTCTTTAGAAAATCCATGGGTTTGTAGAGTAGAAAAATAATGAAAAAAATTGTTGTTTTGTTAATGATATGATTTGTTTGATGTTGTAGAATTTAAAGCATGATTTAGGGTTTAGAAACAAGCAAAAATTTTGCATGTTTCCATAAGAAATCCGTGGCATTAGTGGTGTGAAAAATGATTGGGAATTGATAATTTGGTTTACTGTTTATGTTCATTTAATTATATGTTGAATCAAGCATGAATTATAATCAAGAAATAAGAAAATTTTGATGAAATTTCGTGCTAAAATCCGTGGGTTATGAACACTAGAGAATGGGGAATTTTTAATGTTGAATGAGAATATGGAATGTTGATAAAAACCTTAGGAAAGAAAGCAAGATTTTCTATGTGATTTGCATGAAAAATCCATGGCTAATACTAGGGTTGGAATGAAAATTTTGTTAGGTTTTGATGTTGATTTACACATTAGAAAACCTAAGAGTGATATGTGATTTTTTTGAAATGTTGTGATGAAAACTATGTGGTGATGATTAACATGTTAAACCAAGGTTAGTTTGGAAAATATTGTTGATTGTGTATGGATTTTTGAATATTGATTTATGTGAAAAATTTTTATACAAAGTTTGGAAACTTTGTATAAAATAGGCCTCTGGTATAGTACGTGACAGGTACAAAAGTTCTGAGGTGTACCTAACGCTGAGGAAACCTTAAAATATAAGCGAAAATACTGCCGAAATTTTTAAATGGCATAAGGGCATTTCAAGGAACGAGGGGTAAAAATATTGGACTCAGGAAGGAAACCAGGACCCCTCGGTGAATTAGGATTGAAAATAGAAAATCAACCCAAAAAGGAATAGTAAACCTACCCTTAAAGTCTAAAATGCCTAAAACAGGAAAAAAAAAATTTCATGTTAGGGGTATTTTGGGAAACGAGAAAAAATATTAGGTCAGGATAGGAAACCCAAGCCTCTCGAGGACCGAGGGTCAGGGACAGGATAAAAAGTGTTTCAAGAGCAGTGAAATGGCTATTTGAGGCTCCGAAACGCTGGAAAAACGAGAAACGACCCTAAGTGATGGATGAATAGTAATCAATGGTTAGAAAATGAACAATTAGGGTTTTTAGCATCAAAAAGCTGTAAAATGATACAGAAGCCTAAGGAATGTTATTTTAAGATAATTAGGCTTAGAAAATTTAAGAAAAACGATAGAACGGAAAAATTTCGGTCCCGAGACCCGATAAGGGTAAAATGGTCATTTTGACCAAAAATTTCCTAAAGGCTCGAAAAGGTCCGTAAAGGATCTAGAATAACTTAAATAAAATTCTAGGATCCAAAATGAAAATTTTAAGGTTAAAAATCTAGAGTTTAAATAGTACACGGTGTGTGTATAGTGAAACACGGTCATGTAAAATAAAACCGAGAAGTACACGGTTAGGAATACGGGCGTGTTACAGACCATGTACCATATAATAAATTGAAATGCTTTGTAAAAATTTATCACAAAGTAAATATATTTAAAGTGCTAATTAATAGAGAATATTAACAGACAATATTATGTTTGTAGGAAGTCAAATTAGAGATAGAACTGCGGAAGAGTTCCGAAAGTGGACATTAGCACAGTATTGGTAAGTTCAAGCATTTTCATGTCTGCAACATGAAATACTGTGTTATTTTATTATGTACTAGATGTACACTAGATATAAAGTCCTATGGACATTTGGGGATTAGTTAATATAACATATCTCATATAATGAGAAAAGAGAATAAGTAAGGCCTACGGACGATGAAGGATAGTGACCTTGAGATGACGATTAATGTCACTTGGTCAAAACTATAATTGAAAGATGGTAATAAAAACCATTAAGGCATACCATCCCTCCAACATATTGATGGAGGTCTCTTAGGTCCTACGGGGATATAAGGACTGTGGATGTGACGGCCCGCCCTTGCTGTAGAGGTTCTATAATGCTATTACAGTCAACTTTATAGCTAACCGTAATAGTATATAGGCTTCTAGGGTTGCCGGCATCATGCTTAACTTGAAAACTACTTGTAAATTTTATGGAATAAATTTTTTTTTATACAATAACTTGAAAACATAATTGTCTTATTCGAGAATGTGATAAGGAAATCATGTTAACAAAATAACATATACATGAATCATGATTCCCCTATCACATAGTCTTGACTTAAAAATCATGTTCTTGAAATTGTATGTTAAATTTTTTCAAAACTACACAACGGAAAACTCATGGTAGGACCATCATCTCTCGCCTAGTCCCCCTGGCATGTACATATCCTGCCTGTCATCCACCGTATACTACTGGTGAACAGGTCTCTTACTTGTAACATGTGAACAAACTAGTGAGCTATGGGCTCAGTAAGTTCAAATAAAAAAACATGAATTATAACATGTGATGCTGTGCTTATGCATGAAACTTGACTCTGAAAAACGTGTTCATGACTGAAAGTTAAGTCTTAGGACATCATCTGAAATTAGGTTCTAGTTTTGGGCCATTGATTGGTCGTACCGTAAGGCGTGCATGATTAGGAGTGGTACTTTAGTGCTGACCTTCGCAGCCTGAACTGAAACTGAACATGAAAACCTCCCCGTGGGTCAAGAGGCCGGTACGCCAATGACTGGTTTAATTACCATCTTTTCTGAAGTTCCAACTGGGTAGCATACTGATTGTACCACAGTAGGAACCTGTTACATGTTTTGCTTGGGGTGTGAGTTTGTTAACCTCACTATAGTGCCTTGTGCACCTACATGTTTTCATGAGCTTGGTACTTGTCTATCATGTGTACGTGAATCATCTATTTGAAACATGAATTCTACATGCATAACATGAAACTAACATGTGCATCGTGATGCAGACGGTCAACATCTGACATACACATCAAACAACATACATAACATCATAAAACATAGCATGATTGTCCACGTTGCAGTCAGGATAATGCTTGAACTTACAGAAAATCTGTTAACGTGAGCCTCTGCTGATCGGGGACTGCTGTCTCGGGGTATCTAGCTTGAACTCCTATAAAAGAAATAATCGTTGATTATTTCCAACGTAAATCTTATACTTGAAACATGACAAAACATGTAAATCACATTTCTAGACTTTTTTTTTTAACTTCGAACACGTCCTCCTACACGGGCGTATTCGTGGCCGTGTACTCCTCTAGACTTACGTGCATGGCCGTGTAATTTATGCAACATGGCCGTGTAACTCATGCATGTACACGGATGACTACATGGCGGTGTTTCTGGCCGGGTTTTCCTGCTGTCGAACATGGTCTATTACACGCCTTTCCCATGGCCGTGTGCCATTTTACACGGCCGTGTTCTTGGCCGTGGACCTCTTGGGTCTGAAACTTTCTTGAATCACGGTCGTGCATATAGGCATGTTCGGGACTGTGTTCTGAACACCCCCTTGTACACGCCCGTGTACACTCCCGTGTTCATCCCAGAACTCTGATTCTGAGTCCGAAATCCTCATCTCTATTTTTCTAAGGCTTTCATAGCCTTTGTTCTACTTCTTGCACCCAAAATCGGTCTCTATAAGACCATTTCAAGGTATAAGCTGCATTTCTATAATCATCAATCCATGGTTTCATAAGCAAAATATCATATTTTGCTTCCACCAAAATCTTGGCTTAACATTTTTAAAATCAAAACTTCCATGAAGAAACTCAACTAAACTTGGTTTTCTAAACCCTCAACTCATGAATTCGTGTTTAAAAACAACTTGACTTGAATCATGTTTCGATTTAACCAAAAATCTCAACATGCAAAAACTCACATTCTCTTTTCTTCCTCAAAATAACCCAAATTTTCACCCAAAACGTGAGAGAAAAAAGAGTTACCTTGCTTGAAACTTGAGGAGGTCTTGCTTTGAAATCTTGACTGAAAACCCGAACAATTCACTTGCTTGAAGAGAGAAATCCGAACTTGGTGGGAGGAAATGCAGAGGATGAATTTTGCTGATCTTTCTCTCTCTTTCTTTCTCTTTCTTTCCTTCTCTTTCTTTCTTGCACGCCCACTTCCTTTTGCAGCTATGGAAAGTGAATTAATTTCACTTGGGTTGCTGCCCCTCACATGCTCACTCTTCCTCATCTCTCATCTCTTTTCTTTAATTTCTTTTTAAAGAAATTCATAATTGCTTGGTTAATCTTCGCCATTGATTAAGATAGCTTACATGTGAGCCCTTGATCTCTTAATATGTATTTTCCACATACTTTCTAATAAATTTAAAATATCATGATTTGAATTAATGTTTAGCTTTTCCACTATGTTCATTAATTCATTGTCAAATTTTGACTAAAATCTAGTTAGTCAAGATTTTCATCTGCTCTATATTCTGTAACATGTCTGATCATGAATATACATTTATTTACATCTCTTGTACAAATTTTTTTTTTCGAAAATGATAAATTTCTCGGTTATCACATTCACTCCTCCTTATAAGATTTTCGTCCTCGAAAATTAAAACAAATGAGGGTATGAAAGTCTCATCTCATCTTCCCTTTCCCACGTTGCTTCTTCAATGTTGTGATTCCTCCACAATACCTTGACTAGTGGGATGGTCTTGTTTCTCAGCACCTTTTTTGCTCTAGCTAGTATCTGAACAGGTTGCTCTTCATAAGTTAGATCCTCTTGGACTTGGACTGGTTCATGTTGTAAAACATGAAATGGATCTGACATGTACTTTTGGAGCATTGAGACATGAAATACGTTGTGCATTGCTGGCAGCTCAGGAGGTAATGCCAACTTGTAGGCAACCTTCCCAATGCGTTTGATAATCTCATAAGGTTCAATGTACCTTGGACTTAGTTTTCCTTTCTTACTAAAACACATAATCCCCTTCATGGGAGACACTTTCAGAAATACAAAGTCCCCTTCCTTGAATTCTAGGGATCTCCATCTTTTGTCTGCATAACTCTTCTGTCTGCTCTGAGCACTCTTCATCCTTTGCTGGATCTTGGCAACTGCATCAGACGTTTCCTATATAAAATCTGTTTTATGTAATTATTTTTCCTTCAGATCATACCAGTGGATGGGTGATCTGTACTTTCGTCCATACAGGGCCTCGTACGGTGCCATCTTGATGGAAGCTTGGTAACTGTTGTTATATGAGAATTCTACTAGTTGTTGCTTCTCGTTCCAAGCTCCTAGAAAATCCAATATACATGCTCAGAGCATATCCTCTAAAGTCTGGATAGTCCGTTCTGATTGTCCGTCTGTCTGAGGATGGAAGGTTGTACTGAACTTCAGTTCTGTGCCCATGGCTCTTTGCACATACTCCCAAAAGTTTGAAGTGAACCGTGCATCTCTGTCAGATACTATGAACCTTGGAACTCCATGTAATCTAACAACATGAGCTACATAAAGGTGTGCTAACTTCTCCAATGAATATGTAATCTTCATTGTGATAAACCTAGTTGTCTTTGTTAACCTGTCCACGATTACCCAAATAGCATCGTGCCCTTCTCTTGTTTTAGGTAGCCCTACCATAAAATCCATGGTAATATGCTCCCATTTCCATTCTAGAATCTCCAGAGGTTCTAACTTTCCTCCAAGATGCTGGTGCTCAGTCTTGACTTTTCTGACAAGTCAGGTATTTACTCACGAACCTTGCAATATTTCCTTTCATCCATTTCCACCAAAACTGCAGTTTCAGGTCTTGGTATATCTTGGTGGCTCCAAGATGAACTGAATATGGCGTTTCATGAGCTTCTGACATGATTCGCCTTCAAAGTTCTTGATTTGCTGGAACATGAATTCTCCCTTGATACATGATTAATCCATCTTTGGAAATCTCTTCCTGGGAGTCTGTTAGACTTGAATCTTGCTTCTGAGCTTCCTTGATATCATCAAACAATGATGACTTCAACTGCAATGTTGATAATTTTCCTGATATCAACTTCAGCTCAAGCGAATGAATCTCTTACTACAATGGTCTTGATAACCTATCAATGGGCAACTGCTACGGAACTGTAGCTTTTCTACTTAAAGCATCTGCCACACGGTTGGCTTTTCCTGAATGGTAGAGGATCTCACAGTCATAGTCCTTCACCAACTCTAATCATCTTCTTTGCCTCATGTTTAACTCCTTCTGTGTGAAGAAGTATTTTAAACTCTGATGATTTGTGTAAATCTGGCACTGTGCTCCATAAAGATAGTGTCACCAAATTTTGAGTACGAATACTACTGCAGCAAGTTCTAAGTCATGGGTGAGATAATTCTTCTCGTGCTCTTTCAATTGGCGTGAAGTATAGGCAATCACTCTGCCATCTTGCATAAATACTACTCCCAAACCCACTCTTGAAGCATCACTGTAAATTTCATACTTCTCCCCTTCAGTAGGGAGTGTGAGAATCGGTGTGCTTGTCAGCCGTCTCTTCAACTCTTAGAAGCTTCTTTTACATTCATCTGTCCATACATACTTCTTTTCTTTGTGTAAGGGTTGTGAGAGGTGACACCAATCGTGCAAACCCTTCCACAAATCTCCTGTAATAGCCAGCTAACCCCAAGAAACTGTGGATCTCTATCACGCTCTTAGGTGTAGGCCAATTGTTTATCGCTTCCAACTTGACTGGATCCACTGCAATTCCCTCTTTGGACACTACATGTCCGAGAAAATGTACTCTATCTAGCCAAAACTCACATTTTAAGAAGTTGGCATAGAGTTGATGCTCTCTCAGCTTCTAAAAAACAATTTTTAACTATGCTTCATGCTCTGCACGAGTCTTTGAATATACAAGAATGTCATCGATAAACACAATGACAAACTTGTCAAGATATGTCTTGAAGACTCTGTTCATCAGATCCATGAAAGCCACTGGAGTGTTCGTTAACCCAAACGGCATTACTAGGAATTCATAATGCCCATAACGGGTTCTAAAAGCTATCTTGGAAACATCATCTTCCTTGATTCTCAGTTGATGGTATCCTGATCTCAAATCAATCTTTGAGAACACTACTGCACCCTTGAGTTGATCGAATAGGTCATCAATCCTAGGTAATGGATACCTATTCTTGACTGTAACCTTATTCAACTCTCGATAATCTATGCACATGCGGAACGTCTCGTCTTTCTTCTTGACGAACAGTACGGGAGCGCCCCATGGGGAATAGCTTGGTCTAATAAATCCCTTGTCAAGTAGATCTTTCAACTACACTTGTAATTTTTTTAATTCCACTAGTGCCATGCGATACGGCATCTTGGAGATCGGTGCTGTTCCAAGTAGGAGCTCTATCTCAAATGAGATTTCCCGTTCTGGAGGTACTCCTGGTAGTTCCTCGGGAAATACTTCGAGAAATTCTCTGATAATCGGAACATCTTCCGGTTGTAACTTCTTCTCTTCTGCTGTATCTGTCACATAAGCTAAATATCCAGTACAACCATTGGCTATTAGCTTTTTGGCTTCCAATGAACTGATCATCATCTTGCTTGAATTTCTTAAGGAATCGACATATTTAAAACTTTCTTCCTCTTCTGGCTTGAACACTATTCTTCTATTTATGCAATCGATCGTGACTTGGTATTTTCCTAGGAAATCCATTCCCAAGATTACATCGTAGTCTGCTATCTTCATCATAATCAATTCTGCATAAAGCTCCCTATTTGCCACGATTACTGGTACATGAGGTAACCAGTACTCGGACAACATGATTTCTCTTGAAAGGAGAGCAGTCCTAAAAGTTCTTCCCATGTGATCTCTAGGGTATTCTAACTTATCAGCAAATACATATGATATGAAAGAATGAGTGGCTCCAAAGTCAAAAAGAATAGATGCCAAGTGGTTAGCGATAGAAATCTAACCTGTCACCACGTTGGACGTCCTTGCCTCTGCCTCTTCTCTAGTGTAGGCCATTACCGTAGCATCTACTTGAGGAGCTTTTCCTGTTTTTGTTGTACTGCTGGAGACATTTCTGAAGGGCTTTCATAGCTTAATCTGAGTGCATGAACTTGTGACTGCTGTGGACTTGAAAAGTTTGCTCCTGACATAGACTAGCGGTTCATAGGACAATTCTTGATGAAATGGCCCTCTTTTCCACACTGAAAACATGCAGTTGTGCCAGCTCTGCACTGACCCATATGTTTCTTCCCACAAGTAGGGCAGGTGGGGTTACTTGGTACTACAGTGGGGTTAGTCCTCCTTGACTGACTTTTGTTGTCTTGATTCTGAGTTCCCTGAAAGTTACCCTTTCTTTTCTGTTGGGACTGAGGGCCTGGATTACTGGACTGATCTGGTCTTGAACTCTGACTGCTTCTACTGTGTTGTTCAGGTTGAGAGGCCTTGGCCAAGATCTTTTTTTTCTTCCTGGCTTCCCAGACCTTTTCCCTTTCTTCTCTCTGTCGGGCAAGATGGTACTCGGCCCTCAAAGCACGACTAACACAGTCGGTTACTGAGATTGGTAGGATTGGGCCAATTTCAATTAAGGCTGAAATCTTAGGCCTGAACATGTCTATCATCTTCTGTATCTTTTCCCTTTCCGTTGGAACTATGTACAGACATAGGTGGGAGAGCTGGTCAAATCTCTTGCATACCTCACTGACAGACATGTCACCCTGCTGTAACTCTAAAAACTCTTTCTGTTGGGGTCAAAATGATGTAGGATCATAGTATTTCTGATTGAACTCCTCTAAAAACTCCGCCAATGACATCATGGTCATGTCCCTTCTCATACGGACTGTGTCCCACCAGAATCTTGCGTCCTTCCTAAGAATAAAGGATGCACACAAGACTTTCCCTTCCTCTGTTAATTTCATGAAATCCATAATCATCTGGATCGAAGAAAGCCAATCTTCTGCGTCCAGGGGATTAGTTGAACCCTCAAATTCCGAAGGCCTCATTTTCCAGAATCTCTCATATAATGATGCGAACCTCGCCAAGACTAACGAGACTCGTCAAGATTAGGACCCCAAGAACGTTCTAAGACTCAGGCTTTGGATGGAACCTCGACCCGTTGCTTCAACAAAAACAAGAACCTCGGTATAGGATGACCTCAACCCGTTGCTTATTGTGAAACATGAACCTTGGTATAACGAAGACGCCACAAACGGTGATGGAAAATCCGTTTGATAAGTCAATGGTGAACGCCATGGAAAACTCCGATAAGTTCGAATAGCTCTCAAAGAACCAAAGAGAAATATAACTCTCAAATTTGGGAATAAAACTGTTGATGATCTTTCATTGCTTGTGGACGCCTTTTTATAGGCATGAATTACAAGAATATTCTCAAAATATACCCTAAAATAAAATGGAAACTAAATGAAATATTCCCGTAATATTCTCCTAATGTTCCCCCAATATTCTCCTAATATTCCTAGAATTTGAAGGGACAAAAATATAGAAACTTACACTTAATTCACCCCTAAAACAATAAAAGGAAAGTTGACAAATTAATTGGCTTCATAATCAGCCATTTACACGCCCCCCTTAAAGTCAAAGAAAAGAAAAGGAAACAAAATAAAATAAGGAAAGTAAACATTTTCTTACAATCAGTTCCACGTTTAAGATTCATGCCAAAAACGTCAACTTTGCTTGTTTGATTCACGTCATTCCCTTCCTCTTGAGAAGGATTTGTCCTCAAATCATCGCCTAAAAAGGATTTGTATGCATTGTCATCGATTCATTCAAGAACTTGAAAGGTCCATCCCCTCTAGGAAATCGCTTGGAACGTCTTTGTGTCGGAATTCGTATCTTTCTTACGTGTAGCCAAAACCAATCTCCGGAATTAAAAACTAATTTGTGACTTCGACGCTCCTTAGTCTTCTCGAGATTGCTCCTATAGGCTGGTCTATTTGGAATTGTTGCTCCAGAAACAAAGTCTGTTTGATGTTCAATCCCTCGAATTAGAGGTAACCCATGTGGGGTTTTTTCGGGAAAGATATCCTCATACTCCTGCAAAATAGAAACTATAGAACTAGGCAAAGAATGGTTGAGCTCGTTAGTGTTTAAAAATGCCTCTTTATACACCAGCATCAGCATAGGCTGCCTCGAAATTAACGCTCTTCTCACCATACTCACTCTTGCCGCACAGCTCTCCTTTTGCAAGGCCGCACTCTCCTTTTCTCTAACCACTAAAGCCGAAACCCTTTCAGCTTGGGCACTCTCACTTTTTCCAGCCTTCCTCTCTTTTTCTTTTTTATTTTCAATTTTTTTATCTCTTTCTTTTTCTCTCTCCTTCTTTTGTTCACTTTCTTCTTCACTTTTTATCTTTTGGTTACTCTTTTTTTCACTCCGTTTCTTTTGTTCACTCTCTTTTTGTAATCTCACTTGATCTTCATACACTTGTTGCGGTGTCAGCGATACAAAACTGATTGGTTGATCGTTGAGCATGAATGAATACTTATTGGTAAAGCCATCTATGTTGACACACCAATCGAACTGCTTCTTTAAATCATCAGAGACGATTTTACCTTGGACTGGAGGAACTTTCATCTTAATGCTACCCAAATTGTTTTCTTCTCGATTCCTAGCTCTTGTAAATCACCCTCCATGTCTCCTATTACCCACAACTGAATTTCGATCGTTTTCTTTATCAAAGCCAGCCCCATAATACTCTTTGCCTTCATCTTTCACTCCCCGAGATTGAACTCTTTCCCTCTTACACACATTAGGAGCATTTTGTGGCCGCTTCAAACGTGCAATTTCTATCTGTTCCAACTGTTCATGCACTTGTCCTAATTCCAACCTCATCACACGCCTCATCTTACTTACCATGGCCTTCATAAACACTTTTGGATCAGCCATCCCCGTAGCATCTCTGGCAATGCTCTTTTCACTGTTGTGAGACATGATTGCTTCTAATTTGCTTACTACTCTTGCCCTTTCTCCACTCGTTGATCTCTTACGGTTCTTTTTAAACTAAACAAACAATAATCAAAATTTTCAATAATAATTCACCAAGAACCCACTAAGAAACAATAAGTACATTAATTGAGAGCAAGAAAATAATTTCACATAACTGAATCTTTCTTGATGATGAATCAACTATTTTTTTTTAATCCAAATTTTTTTTATATTTCTTTTTTCAGATCCTCCTCTTTTTTTTTTTTCTTCCTCAAATCCTTTTCAAGTTTTTTTTTTTCAGAATTATCACAAACTGGAAGTTAACAACTAGTATTTGAAATAATTAGAATAAGAAAACCACAAAAAAATTCGTATAAAACAAGCCCTAAAATAAGACCCATGAATTTTGACTCAAAAACAAGAACAAAGATAGGAAAACCTGACTTAGAGCCTGCTCTGATACCAAATGATGCGAACCTCGCTAAGACTAACGAGACCCGTCAAGATTAGGACCCCAAGAACGTTCTAAGACTCAGCGTTTGGATGGAACCTCGACCCGTTGCTTCAACAAAAACAAGAACCTCGGCATAGGATGACCTCAACCCATTGCTTATTGTGAAATAAGAACCTTGGTATAACGAAGATGCCACAAACGATGATGGAAAATCTGTTTGATAAGTCGATGGTGAATGCCACGGAAAACTCCGATAAATTCGAATAGCTCTCAAAGAACCAAAGAGAAATATAACTCTCAAATTTGGGAATAAAACTGTTGATGATCTTTCATTGCTTGTGGATGCCTTTTTATAGGCATGAATTATAAGAATATTCTCAAAATATACCCTAAAATAAAATGGAAACTAAATGAAATATTCTTGTAATATTCTCCTAATATTCCTAGAATTTGAATGGACAAAAATATGGAAACTTACACTTAATTCACCCCTAAAACAATAAAAGAAAAGTTGACAAATTAATTGGCTTCATAATCTGCCATTTACACGCCCCTCTTAAAGTCAAAGAAAAGAAAAGGAAACAAAATAAAATAAGGAAAGTAAACATTTTCTTGTAATCAGTTCCACGTTTAAGATTCATGCCAAAAATGTCAACTTTGCTTGTTTGATTCACGTCATAGCGGCTCTTGGTTCACCCTTACTGGTGGTTCCTAAACCACTTCTGGTGCAGCTGGTGGTACTACTCGTTCTACCTCAGCTGCTTGTTGTGCGGGAGTCCCCACTGATCCCTACCCCTGTTCTAGCTGTTCTAACCTCTGTCTTAATTTTGCATTTTCTTTCATCTGATTTTCTAGAAGAGCATGCATCTCTTTTAATCTCTGAGACAGAGTTGGGCATCCCCTTCGTCGTCTTTGGTCTTGGCCCTGGTTTTCTATCGTGCTACCTTATATCCTAAAATCACACGATGAATTTATATTAAATCCTTTATAAGAGGATTCACATCATTTCTTGTATTAATATAATATCATATACTTACTACAAGGTATAGGTCTCTATAGACCTTTACTTTCATGCATAACTAGCTACCGATCTTAACATAAACTTAACTTACTTGGATCGGCGAACAGGACATGCACGGAGTCAAGCGGGATATGGTCTACCAACTGCTCTGATACCAACTGTGACAATGGTTGGTACTCTAAACTAGACCCATTTTAAACTTGGGCTCTGATACTAACTGTGACGGCTTGCCCTTGCTGTAGAGGTTCTACAGTGCTATTACAGTCAACCCTATAGTTAACCGCAATAGTATGTAAGCCTCTAGGGTCGTTGGCATCATACTTAACTTGAAAACTACTTGTAAATTTTGCGGAATAAATTTTTTTTTATATAATAACTTGAAAACATAATTGTCTTGTTCAAGAATGTGATAAGGAAATCATGTTAACAAAATAACATATACATGAATCATGATTCCCCTATCACACAGTCTTGACTTAAAAATCATGTTCTTGAAATTACATGTTAAATTTTTTCAAAACTGCATAATGGAAAACTCATGGTAGGACCATCATCCCTCGCCCAGTCCCCCTAGCATGTACATACCTTGCCCGTCGTCCACCATGTACTACTGGTGAACAGGTCTCTTACCTACAATATGTAAACAAACTAGTGAGCTATGGGCTCAGTAAGTTCAAACATAAAAACATGAATCATAACATGTAATGCTGTGCTTATGCATGAACTTGACTCTGAAAAATATGTTCATGGCTGAAAGTTAAGTCTTAGGACATTATCTGAAATTAGGTTCTAGTTTTGGGCCCCTGATTGGTCGTACCGTAAGGCGCGCATGACTGGGAGCGGTACTTTAGTGTGACCTCCACAGCCTGAACTGAAAATGAACATGAAAACCTCCCCGTGGATCGAGAGGCCGGTACGCCAATGACTGGTTTAATTACCATCTTTTCTGAAGTTCCAACTGGGTAGCATACTGATTGCACTATAGTAGAAACCTATTACATGTTTTACTTGGGGTGTGAGTTTGTTAACCTTACTATAGTGCCTTGTGCACCTACATGTTTTCATGAGCTTGGTACTTGTCTATCATGTGTACGTGAATCATCTATTTGAAACATGAATTCTACATGCATAACATGAAACTGACATGTGTATCGTGATGCAGACAGTCGACGTCTAACATACACGTCAAACAACATACATAACATCATAAAACATAGCATGATTGTCCATGTTGCAGTCTGGACAATGCTTGAACTTATAGAAAATCTGCTAACGTGAACCTCTGCTGATCGGGGACTGCTATCTCGGGATGTTTGGCTTGAACTCCTATAAAAGAAATAATCGTTGATTATTTCCAACATATATCTTATACTTGAAACATGACAAAACATGTAAAGCACATTTCCGGACTCTTTTTTTTTTTTAGCTTCGAACACATCCTCTACACGGGCGTGTTCGTGGCCGTGTACTCCTTTGAACTTACGTGCATGGCCATGTAATTCATGCAATATGGCCGTGTAACTCATGTATGCTTACACGGGTGACTACACGGTCATGTTTCTGGCCGGGTTTTCCTACTGTCGAACATGGTCTGTTACACGCCTTTCCCATGGCCGTGTGCCATTTCACACAACTTGATACATGGCCGTGTTCTTGGCCGTGGATGTGGCGACCCGCCCTGCTGTAGAGGCACTACATGGCTATTACAGCCAACTCTGTAGTTAACCGCAATAGTATGCAGGCCTCTAGGGTCGCCGGCAATCATGCTGAACTGAAAACTTACTTGCTAATTTGCGGAATAAATTTTTCTTTTTTCTTTAACATCATAAACTGTTCGAGAATGTGATAAGGAAATCATGTTAACAAAATAACATGCACATGATCATGATTCCCCTATCATATAATCTTACTTGAAAACTTGTTCTTGTAACTACATGGTTTAAATATTCAAAATCTGTACAGCGGAAGACTTAAGGGTGACCACAATCCCTCGCCCAATCCTCCCTGGCATGCATCTACCTTGTTCGTCGTCCACCGTAAACTACTGGTGAACAGGTCTCTTACCTGCAACATGTGAACAAACTGATGAGCTATGAGCTCAGTAAGTTCAAACATAAAACATGAAACTGACATGCTGTACTGCTGTGCTCATACATGAACTGGACTCTGTGAACATGCTCGTGGCTGAAGGTTTAGTCTTAGGACATTATTTGTTATTAAGTTTTGGTTTTGGGCCCCTGATTGGTCGTACCGACATGTTAGTGCAACCGGGAGCGGTACTTTAGTGTTGACCTCCTCAGTCTTAACTGATGCTAAACATGATAACCTCCTCGTGGGTCGAGAGGTCGATACGCCAATACCTGGTTAATTACCATCTTGCTGGTGTTCCAACTGGGTAGCATACTGATTGCCCCCATAGTCGGAACCTGTTACATAAATTACTGGGGTGTGAATTATTTTAACACACTAGGGTGTCTTGTGCACCTACCTGTTTTTGTGTTCTGGTACTGTCTGACATGTGTGCTGGGACATGCAACTCTACATGCATGACATGAACTGACCTGTGCTGACATGAGACTGACATGAACTGACATAAACATCGTGATGCAGACAATCAATGTTTGACATACACGTCATACAACATACATAACATCATAATTTAACAAGCTTGTCCACGTTGCAGTCAAGACAATGCTTGAACTTACAGATAATCCGCTAGCGTAAGCTTCTGCTGCTCTGGGACTGCTGATTTGGGGTCTCTGGCTTGAACTCCTATAAAAGGAATAATCACTGATTATTTCCCATATTTATCTTATACTGAAAATATGGCAAAACATGAAATTTTACATTTCCAGACTCTTTTTTTTTTTTTACTCTCTGGCTTCGAACACGCCCTCCTACACAGGCATGTCGCTGCCCGTGTACCTCTCTGCACTTTCAAGCCTGGCCGTGTAATTCATGGAACATGGCCGTGTATACTTACACGGGTGGATACACGACCCTGTTACTGGCCGTGTACTCCTCTGGACTCTTATATGGTTACTTACACGGCCGTGTTTCTGGCCGTGTTCTCCTGCTGTCTAACATGGTCTGCTACACGCCTTCCCCTTGACCGTGTGCACCTTGACACGGCCCGATACACGGCCGTGTTCTTGGCCGTGTACCTCTCGGGTCTGATTTTTTTCTTGCAACACGGTCGTGCATATGGGCATGTTCGGGGCCGTGTACTAAACACGCCCTTGTACACGCCCGTGTTCATGCCAGAATCAAGATTTTGGGTCTGAACTGCTCGGCTCTGATTTTCTAAGGCTTTTATGGCCTTTGTTCTACTTCTTACACTTGAAATTGATCTTCACAAGATCATTTCAAGGTATCTACTACATTCCTACTATCACAAATCCATGATTTCATAAGCAAAAATTCCACATTTTGCTCATTTACAACTCTTGACTCAACTTTTGAAAAATCTACATTTTTGTGAAGAAATTTCACTAGACTTGGTTTTCTAAACCATCTGTTCATGGATTCGTGTTTGAAAACATCTAGACTCGAACCATGTTTCGATTTTAACCGAAAACCTCAACATGATTCACTCACATTCTCTGTTTCCTCTCACAACCCCAGATTTTCCCTCAAGAAAAACGTGAAAAACTAAGGTTTACTTTGCTTTAATCGTGAACTTTTCTTGCTGCTAATCCTTGACCGAAACTCGATCAACCTGCTGCTTGAACAAGAAAATCTGAACTTTCTTTGGATTTCCTTTTCTCCCCTCTTTCTTTCTCGGTTTCCCTTTCTCTCTTTCTTTTCTTTCTTTCTCTTTCTCTTTCTTTCTTTTCTCTTTCTTTCTTTTCTTTCTGCCGCTGCTTCTCCAGCTAAGGGATTTAATTACCCCCCCTTATCTCATGTGCCTTACTCCCTCACTCTCACTTTCTTCCCTTTTTTTTTTTTTAAAATGTAAGGCCTTGTTTGGCTACTTCTAGCCATTGATCAATTGTGGCTCACTTGTGTGCCATTGATCTCTTAGTATGTATTTTCCACATACTTTTCTATTAATTTTAAAACATCATAAATTGAATTAATGTTTAGCTTTTAAACTATATTCATTAATTCATCATCAAATTTTGATTAAAACTCAATTAATCAAAATTTTCCTCTGCTCTTTATTCTGTAACATGTCTTACTATAATGTATATTTATTTACATATTTGTACAAATATTTCCGAGAACGTAGATTTCTCGGTTATCACAGTGGACCTCTCGAGTCTGAAACTCTCTCGAAACATGGTTATGCATATGGGCATGTTCGAGGCTGTGTTCTGAACATGCCCTTGTACACGCCCGTGTACACTCCTATGTTCATCCTAGAACTCTGATTCTGAGTCTGAAATCCTCATCTCTGTTTTTCTAAGGCTTTCATAGCCTTTGTTCTACTTCTTGCACCCAAAATCGGTCTCTATAAGACCATTTCAAGGTATAAGCTGCAATTCTACAATCATCAATCTATGGTTTCATAAGCAAAATTTCATATTTTGCTTCCACCAAAATCTTGACTTAACACTTTTAAAATCAAAACTTCCTTGAAGAAACTCAACTGAACTTGGTTATCTAAACCCTCAACTCACGAATTCGTGTTTAAAAACAACTAAACTTGAATCATGTTTCGATTTAACCAAAAATCTCAACATGCGAAAACTCACATTCTCTTTTCTTCCTCAAAATAACCCAGATTTTCACCCAAAACGTGAGAGAAAAAGGAGTTACCTTGCTTGAAACTTGAGGAGGTCTTGCTGTGAATTCTTGACTGAAAACTTGAACGATTCACTTACTTGAAGAGAGAAATCTGAACTTGGTAGGAGGAAATGCAGAGGATGATTTTCTGCTGCTCTTTCTCTCTCTCTCTTTCTTTCTCTTTCTTTCCTTCTCTTTCTTTCCTGCATGCCCACTTCCTTTTGTAGCTAGGGAAAGTGAATTAATTTCACTTGGGTTGCTGCCCCTCACGTGCTCACTCTTCGTCATCTCTTATCTCTTTTCTTTAATTTCATTTTAAAGAAATTCATAATTGCTTGGCTAATCTTGGCCATTGATCAAGATAGCTTACATGTGAGCCCTTGATCTCTTAATATGTATTTTCCACATACTTTCTAATAAATTTAAAATATCATGATTTGAATTAATGTTTAGCTTTTACACTATGTTCATTAATTCATTGTCAAATTTTGACTAAAATCTAGTTAGTCAAGATTTTTATCTACTCTATATTCTGTAACATGTCTGATCATGAATCTACATTTCTTTACATATTTTGTACAAATTTTTTTTTTTCGAGAACAATAAATTTCTCGGTTATCACAGTAGAGGCCGAAGCTCTAGGGTCGCTCCCTAGGCCCTCCCAGTCAGCGTGCAAGATTAATAACGGTATTGCCGTAAAAAGAGCTCTATACTAGAAAGTAAATAGAGAATGAACCATCAATAATATGGTGAAAACCATAATTGAGCATAACCGAAGAATATACTAAGTGTAGTGATTTCGGTTAGGATGTGTGAATAGTATCTGGTTAAAGTAATATGAATAGTAACTAGTTATGGTAACAGTTACTATTCATCGATCAAAGGTCAAAGTCACTATTCGTAGGAGATTGAGTTTTTAATGTTTTTGAATCCTTATGATTCTTACTAAGTATGTTTGAACTTACTGAGTCTGTTAGCTCACCAGTTTGTTCATGTTATGGGTAAGAAACCTGTCCAGTAGACATATGGATGGCGGTAGGATGTGCGCGTGTCAAGGGATAGGGAATTCACCATGGACTTGGTCCTGTCATAAGTTTTCCACTGAGCTTTCAAAGTTAGTGAATTGAAAAGATTGTGAAAAAAAAATATGCAGTATAAATATTTTGTATATTATACATTATGTTGTACTCAAAAAGGAGAACAAGAAGTTAGTATTGTATTTTACCTGGTTTTTATATTTAGCTTTCTTTTGGAGAAAGTATGTATTAAAAAGAAAAAAAAAATTTATGGGCAAAATTTTCAGGCCCTGAGAAATGAAAGTATTAGAAAAAGAGTTTTAAATTGATGACCCATATTCGATACACGAGCTATCTTGATCGGCAATAGAGTCGGTCCATGACAGTTGCCGGTGATCGGAATCAGGGGCATCACAGGTTAGTATCAGAGCGGTTGATAATATCCCTATTGGCACGAAGCGCGATCTGCTCGTCAATCCAAGTAAGTTAGCTTTCTTTAAATTAGTTAACTTTCCATTTATTCGAAATTATATATTTTGTAGGATTTAGGATGACTAGACCACCTTACATGAGACCTCACCCATACTGACTGAGAGGATTGATTCAGGTGTGGACTAGGCCCGTGATTAGACCATCCATGGTGTGGTGACCAGTACAACGACCACCAGTACCTGAGCTATTAGCGCCGAGGATTGTAGTGCCGGCACCGGTACAAGCACCACCTCCGCAACCGATCGTAAACCCACCAATAGCAGTAGACATTCCAGTGGTGGGAGATTGAGCTCGTATAGGAGCCAGGGTGTCAGTGCGAGCCGTACATGCTTTTAGAGGCAGTCATCCACCTACGTTCGAGGGAGGTCAGTAGGGGATCTCTACACGAGACTGGCTACATGACGTTGAGGTTATCATGCACCAGTGTGATATATGTTAGGAAATGCCCTAAGCATTAGAGACATTTTGATGTATTTATTTTGAACTGGATAATAAAATTATATATAGAGGTTATTCATTACATTACTATCTGTCCTCGTTTTATTTACATGTTAAAGTAAATGTAAGCAAATATGGCACCCTGACTGCTTGTGTTAAACTGTTGGAACATTGCATGCAATGGACTTTTGTATGCGAGAAGACAATGTTCTAAAGTTAGCGATCTAAACTATGGTCTGTAGTCTATGGGGTTAGACCGAGCATCTAACTCATGTTAAGACTATTATGTTGTCAAAAGCCTTGGAGGGGACAGTTTGTCTTGACTGTCTGGAGCTGGACTCCCAAGTAGAGACATAGATATGTTGCTTGGTGGTGACATATTAGACCGGGACTAAAGCGTGATTGATCTACGAAGTCCGCTTTGAGTGGATCGATCTGCTTTTGACGTTCATTATGCAGTAACCTTAATCCTGAGTAAAAGGACAGCTTCATGTATATGACTTGTGTACTTTGATGTTCCAATGGCTAAAGCGTCTCAGAGGTAGTAAGCTTATAGACCGGTTCATTGGGTGCATGACTTGTATACAATGAAGGGTTCGTTTACAGATATCGGAATCATAGCTCTAATGAGGAGTCAAGGGTATTGTCACGGCCCAAAATTTAGACACGTGAAACGGCAGCCAAATCATAATATCAACCTGGGATTTAAGGAAAACATTTATTACGAAAAAAGGGTCAACATTATAATTTAGCTAAGCCTAATTATTTATAAAGTAGCATCATAACCACAAAATAAAATAAAGTAGAAAACAAATACTTTTTAATGTGGAAATCAAACACAAAATCGGTCTTCAAAAGAGATTACCAACCATAAAATATTCCCAAGCATGAAATTTAAATAACATGAAATAAAGTCCAAACTTAATATCTCATTACATCAGAACGAGAAACAGAAAGAAGAAGATGGAGAAAACGGATAGCATCATCTTCGGTAGAAACGGATAGCTCAACGATTTTTGGAACTGCTACCTCCCGCACTTGGAAGTAGTCATTTCGAAATCACAAAGAAAAGGGACGTGAGCGCTGGCTCAGTAGGACAGAAACAAAGGTGGATTAAACAGGTAACATTTAAAAGTATGACATAATATTCGTTTCCAAAAATAATTAACAATTTAAGAATACATGGCATAATAATCATTTCAAAAAAAATAATCAACAATTTCATGAAAATATTTTTAATACAAGTTTTATTCTGCTGAGGACTTAGCGTAGCTGCAATATACGTACCCCAATATTAAAATAATAAATCATTAAAATAAACCATCATATTTTGAGTGAGGACTTGCCGTAGCTATAATATACGTGCCTCGAATTGAATTATCCTAGATCATCTCGTTACGGTCTAAATAGGCCGAACGGCCCTGCACAGGTTTAGGGACCTTCCGTTATGGCGTCAACTTTGGGACGCACGCATCATTTATAATGATCGTGAACTAGAGCTCAATTATGTTCACCGGATTATTCAAAAGATGGTATTTACCAAGTTATATTATACCATTAATCAAAACACGCTTTAAAATACACATTTATTTCAAAACACTTTGCATGCGTTTATTTCATCAAAAACAGTATAATAATTTCATAAACTGAAAACAGCATGCCATCGATAAAACAGGGAAATTTAAAATACTTGACTACTCCCAGAAAAAGCTAGAAAGTCCTACCTCGATTATTGCACAAGCGTTGCAACAACGTGATCCACGAATCAAGCAAGAACGTCAAATAAATCCTATAATCACAACACATGATCAGTCTAGGTCTAGACATAATCATCCAATCATTTTAGTGTGCCACAAAAGGATTTTAAAATGTTTAATAAATATTTGGGATTTAAAAAAAAATTTGTGAAAAACTCTAAGTTAGGATATTGCTGGTCATAAGTAGACTGACCTAGGCTGACTGTAAAATCAATATTAATTTATTTTTAATCCCAAAAATTTTAAATTTTTAATATGTTAAACTAGACATCCGTAGCTTTAATTCCATATAATTTTTATAATTCTTAGACATCGTTTGTTTACTCAACTAGGCCAAAAACCAAGGGGTTGTTTTCAAGCATAAAATCAGGGTTTCGGTTTCAGTTCAAAAACTGGCAGTTCTGTCCACCTATTTAGAAAAATATTTTGGCTAGGCCAACGGATAAGTTTGGCTCTGAAATTTTGCAGGCATTTAGGGGACATCTTAAATTTAATTTTAGGCTCAAGATTTACTCGAAAATCATTTTTAAAACTCAAGTTATGGTTGACACAAGTTTACTGTTCATATGGTAATTTTCCAGATTTCCGTTTTTCCTGTTAGAATTTCAATTAGCCTCAAACCAATTCAATTTTCATCCAATGATCATGAAATTTTGTGGAGAACCTTATTTATGTGTCATTAACACAACCCAAGAATCAAATTGGCAAAAATCATAAAATTTTACACATGTGATAATAGGGTTTTTGAAAGGGAATCAATGAGGCAAAATTTTTAGGGTTTTAGAGAGAGAAATCACACCTTGTTTGTGCTGCACTATTTTTGATACTTGGTCTCCTTTTTGGCTGAATTTGTGTGAGTGTTGGAGTCTTCAAAATAGTACGGAAAACAGTGGAGAAAACCATATAAATTTCGGATTTAAAATCAAAAGAAGAAGGAAGGAAAAAGTTGATTTCTCACCTTGTTTTTGTCTCAAAAGTTGTTGAATCATTGAGCTGCCTTTAGGTAGGTTTTGCTTGCTGTTTTGGGTGTGTTTTGGGAGAGAAAAATTCAGAGAGGAAAGAAGGGGAGGCTGGCCTAATTTTGAGAGTGCAAGGAAAGGTGAATGAGAGTTAAAAGAGGGTTTTTATACTAGGATTTTCTTTTCCTTTCTCTTCCTTGCTTGGCCAAATCTTTTGATGGGCAAAAGGGAAAGTTTTTGTGCTGTTTTGAGGCTAGGGTTTTTCTCTCTTATTTCTCCTTAAGTGGCCGAAATTACCCATTAGTTTTTAAGGAAAAATAATTTGAATTTTGATTGAGTTTTAACCTAGCTTTTAATTCAAATAAAATCTCATTTATTTCCTACACTTTAGGGCCGAATTTCTTCTTTACATTTAAGGGATGAAATTTGAGTTTGAATCCTCCTTGGATTTGTGGGATTTAAATTTTAATTAAAATCCCAAGTAATGGCCGAATATTTTAGGGTTTTTGAAGTCAAAATTGTTGACTTTTGAGTGGAATTTGACTAGGAAACCAACCTAGGGTTTCTAAAAGAGTTTTAATTAATTTTTGGCACACTAATTTTATTTAAATTATATATTGACCCTTAAATAAAATTTAAGGCGTCACAGGTATCCTCTTAAAGGCATTATACTGAATGTGAAAATGGACAAGGCCTTGGGTCGTTTGCTGGGCGGATGACTTCTTATTCACATATGGTGAATAATCATTTTCTTAATTCGGTAGTATAATGAAACTTTAAGATAGCCTGATCAGTTGGATAAAACAGACTTTGGCCTAAGGCTGATCATGGATATCATATGAGGGTTCTGCATGCATGACAAAGTCATTGGATGATAGCTTGTCACAGGCTTACGTAATACGGTATATAATTGGGAGTTCAGTTTCAGGTTTATAGTGGTGTGACTCTGAAATTAGTGATCATATGATTGAGTTGTTCGGTAAAGAATGATGATCATATGGATTTGTGGGAGCCCGATTATATATATCCAATCAGTCCCTCTATTAGCTCTACATAATTCCTTAACGTTTGGCAAATTGATTTGTGTATGCTCTTGGCTGGCTTATTATGCATGGATGGTGTTGACACAGGATTAGGATGGTAGACAAGATTCTCTCCAGCTGGATTCAGATTTTGTTTTGGATAATAGAGTACACAATTATTTGAACTCCAAATAAAGTTGCCATGATTTTATTTGAGATTGGATTGGAGTTGTAGAAAATTATCCATGAGAACAAGAATTTGAAACACAACTGTATTGTGGATTTTGAAATTTGAAATTTGAAATTTGAAATTTGAATTTGAAATTTGAATTTGAACTTCGAATTTGAAATTTGAATTTGAAATTTAAATTTGAAATTTGAAATTTGAAATTTAAAATTCAAATTTTGAATCACAGTCCAAGTGTGATTTGAATTTGTTGTGGTAAATCTACAAGGAATGAAATTCAAATTTGAGTTGGATATGGAGAGGATAATCTTGTTAGAATCCTACTTGAATTTTGAATCCAAATCCTAACTAAAGTTGGACGAAAATTTTGAGGATTATCCTCAATGATTTTCGGATTTTTTGTGGATAAGGTTCATGGAAAAAATTCAAGTTTTAATCTCAGTTAAATTTGAATTCTCTCCTCCCAGAAAGTGGCCGAAATTTTGGAGTGTATGTCCTAGGAGATTTTCGGTTATTTTGGATAAGGATGAGATAAGATTCAAGCTTGAAAATCCTAGTGGACTTTTGATTCTCCCTTATCCAAAAGTGGCCAAATTTTTGTGGAGATTTTCTCCTTAGAATTTTCGGATTTTTTGGTTTAAAAAGGGAGATAAAATTCTAGTTAAAATCTTGTTTAGATTTTGATTGGATTTATCCTAAAGTGGCCGAATTTTCTTGTTGGGATTTTCGCTTGGAAAATTCGGATTTTGTGCTTATGGATAAGGGAGAATATCTTCTCCTAATCCAATTCGAATTCAGAGGATCACCTCATGCAGGTCTATAAATAGAGGTCCTGCCACTCCAGTTCTCTCAGACCATAGACTCTCAGGTGAGCAGGCTTATTATTGCACAGCCCACCGTGACAATAAGTTCTTTAGAGATCTGGGTGGTCGGAAGAATACTAGCAGTGCTAGCATACCGATCTAGGTTCAGAGTGCCCATACACTCAGCCATTCAGGAATTGGAGAATAGTAGAGAAGGCGAGTTGGTTGAAGCCCTCCGGTCATTCTCCTCCTGCAAATTGGTGTCCTTGAGGTATGGGTTTAATTGTTGTTGGTTTCTTGTATATGGCATCATGAGATATTTAACGATCTAAAATTTTTATGTTCTGCTGTGCCACTCTGATATGTTTTTACCGATTTATTTTCCTACAATTGGTATTAGAGCCATCTCATGACTATGCCATGTACATAAATTAGACAATTACTTAGTCTTTTTATTTATGTATGGATTTGATATTTAGAGAGTGGCATTCTAGGGTTCCTTTATGTTGTTATCATGGATTATGTATGTAGTATGAGGTTATTTTAATTTTTTGAATTATTATAAGCATGCTAATTTATGCCGGTTATGGTTCCTTAGAATTTAGAAAAAAATTGTATCTAGGAATTTTTATGTAACCATGGGAGCAGTTTATTAACACTGTAATTTTCCCATGGATTTTAATTTTTGTCTTTTAGAATTATTATGGTTAGAATTTTGTACACCGGAAACGGTTTAGGAATTTTTATGTAATTATTCTTGTAGGAGATTGAAGATTGAAGACCGTAATTTATTTTTCCCAAAAGTTAAATTTAATTTAAAAGTTGAAATTTTGATTGTATGGAAAATTTCAATTTAATTGGGATTCAAATTAATTTTTGGAGATCCTAATAGGTAAATTGGAATATGACACGAAAATCGAGACACGACCCCTCGAGATAGGCTGTCAGGCCTTGGTGGTGCTGCAGCCCCTGCCCTCAGGCAGGATGGGCTACGGCAGCCCCTGTGCAGGCCATAATCACCCACGGCCGCAAGCTCGACCTACAGCCGAGGGTGGCCGTGGCCTCCCCAAGGCTGGCTGCAGCCTGGGTGTGCAGCCTGGGTGTGCAGCCTGGGCGTGCAGCCTGGCGCTGCAGGCTTAGCCTGCAGCCCGGCAGGGCTGCACATGGGCGGCCGTGGGCTGCCAGCCCCCCCCCGGGGCTAGTGGCTACCCACGGTGGCTGCTGCCTCTGGGGGCGGTGGTGCGACGGTTCAAAAATCAAAAAATTCTGATTTTTAAATTTGAGATTTAATTTTAAATCATGTTTAAAAATATGTAATTGAAAATTTGAAATTTTTGAAATTACATATTATTACACATGATGTTTAAAATTGTTTAAAATTTGAATTTGAAATTTAAATTTGAAATTCAAATTCGGAATTTGAATTTGAAATTTAAATTTTGGAGATTTAAATTTTAAATGATTCTTGGGATGAGAAATAAATGGAGAGACTACATAAAGATGGATACAAGAAGACGGAACAAAATTCAAGACCCAAAGAATGCTTTGTATGGAATTTTGTAATCTTTATTTTCTTTATTCTAGGATGGAACCATGGCTTGGTTATTCTGTCAATTATTTTTTCTGTGATATGTCATGGATGTATAAATATGTATTGATGGATGTTTTATATGCATATTTGATAACATGTCATATAGGATAGGTGAGTGCCGCTCATACTATATTGATCATATATAATTTGTCAAAACATGCATGTTTTTTAAAATATTGAGTGGGAGAGGGTTTTAAACAAAACCCACAGCCTCCATTGTTGATCCATATGTGAAAGCTTGGTAACGCCTCGCATCAGTTCTGCCCTGACCACACCCCTCGGTAGGTGTTTACCGCCACTGGTATACTAGATTGGATCTCCTATGTGGAAAACGTGTTCGGGTACGATCCTATTCATGACCACCCCTCGGTGGCTTGGTAGGACGTTGTGACGCCTTAAATTATATTTAAGGGTCAATATAGAATTTAAATAAAATTAATGTGCCAAAAATATTAATTTAAAAATCTTTTGGAAACCCTAGGTTGGTTTCCAAGTCAAATTCCGCTCAAAAAGTCAACAATTTGAACTTCAAAAATAAAACCCTAAAACATTCGGCCATCACTTGGGATTTTAAATTAAAATTAAAATTCCACAAATCCAAGAAGGATTCAAATTCAAATTTCATTCCTTAGATATAAAGAAGAAATTCGGCCATAAAGTGTAGGAAATAAAGAAGATTTTATTTGAATTAAAAGCTAGGTTAAAACTCAATTAAAATTCAAATTATTTTTTCCTTAAAAACTAAAGGATAATTTTCTGCCACTTAAGAGGAAATAAGAGAGAAAACCCTAGCCTCAAAACAGCACAAAAACTTTCCCTTTTGCCCCTTAAAATTTTCAGCCAAACAAGGAAGAGAAAGGGAAAGAAAAACCTAGTATAAAAACCCCCTTTTAACTCTCATTCACCCCTCCTTTCCCCCTCAAAATTTCGGCCAGCTTTCCCCTCTCTGAATTTTCTCTCCCAAAACACACCCAAAACAGCAAACAAAACCTACCAAAAGGCAGCTCAAAGATTCAACAACTTTTGAGACAAAAACAAGGTGAGAAATCAAACTTTTTCCTTCCTTCTCCTTTTGATTTTAAATCCGAAATTTATATGGTTTTCTCCACTATTTCCATACTGTTTTGAAGACTCCAATACTCACACAAATTCAGCCAAAAGGGAGACCGAGCATCAAAAATAGGGGAGCACAAACAAGGTGTGATTTTTCTCTCAAACCCTAAAATTTTGCCTCATTGATCCCCTTTTCAAAAACCCTATTATCATATGTGAAAGATTTTATGATTTTGTCAATTTGATTCTTGGGTTATGTTAATGACATATAAATAAGGTTTTCCACAAAATTTCGTGATCATTGGATGAAAATTGAATTGGTTTGAGGCTAATCAAAATTCAGACACAGAAAAACGGAAATCTGGAAAATTACCATATGAACAGTAAATTTGTGTCAGCCATAACTTGAGTTTTAAAAGCGATTTTTGAGTAATTCTTGAGCCTAAAATTAAATTCAAGATGTCCCCTAAATTCCTGAAAAATTTCAGAATCAAACTCATCCGTTTACCCAGTCAAAATATTTTTCTAAGATAGGTGGATAGAACTACCAGGTTTTGAACCAAAACTGAAACCCAGATTTTTACGCCTGAAAACAACCCTCGGTTTTTGGCCTAGTTGAATGACCAAATGATGTCCAAAAATTATAAAAATTATATGGAATCAAAGCTACGGATGTCTAGTTTAACATATTAAAAATTTAGAATTTTTGGGATGAAAAATAAATTAATATGGATTTTAAATTCAGCCTAGGTCAGTCTGTCCATGCCTAGAAATATCCTAACTTAGAGTTTTTCACAAATTTTAAATCCCAAATGGTTATTAAACGTTTTAAAATCCTTTTGTGGCACACTAAAATGATTGGATGATTATGTCTAGACCTAGACTAATCATATGTTGTGATTATAGGACTTATTTGACGTTCTTGCTGGATTTGTGGATCACGTTATCGTAACGCTTGTGCGATAATCGAGGTAGGACGTTCAAGCCTTTTCTGAGAGTAGTCAAGTGTTTTAAATTCCCCTGTTTTATTGATGGCATGCTGTTTTCGATTTATGAAATTATTATACTATTTTTAATGAAATAAACGTATGCAACGTATTTTGTAATAAATGTGTATTTTAAAGAGTGTTTTGATTAATGGCATAATATAACTTGGTAAATACCATCTTTTGAATAATCCGGTGAACATAATTGAGCTCTAGTTCACGATCATTGTAAATGATGCGTGCGTCCCGAAGTTGACGCCATGGGGGAAGGTCCCTAAACCTGCGCAGGGCCGTTCGGCCTGTTTAGACCGTAACGAGATGATCTAGGATAATTCAAATTCGAGGCACATATATTATAGCTACGACAAGTCCTCACTCATAATATGATGGTTTGTTTTAATGATTTATTATTTTAATATTGGGGCACGTATATTACAGCTACGCTAAGTCCTCAGCAGAATAAAACTTGTATTAAAAATGTTTTTCACGAAATTGTTGACTATTTTTTTTATGATTATTATGTCATGTATTTTTTTAAATTGTTGATTATTTTTGGAAACGGATATTATGCCATATTTTTAAATGTTATCTGTTAACCCACCTTTGTTTCTGTCCTACTGAGCCAGCGCTCACATCCTTTTTTCTTTGTGATTTCGAAATGACTACTTCCAGGTGCGGGAGGTAGCAGTTCCGAAAATCGTTGAGCTATCCGTTCCTATCGAGGATGATGCTATCCGTTTTCTCCATCTTCTTCTTTCTGTTTCTCGTTCTGATGTAATGAGACATTAAGTTTGGACTTTATTTCACGTTATTTAAATTCTATGCTTGGGAATATTTATGGTTGGTAAATTCTTTTGAAAACCGATTTTGTGTTTGATTTCCGCATTAAAAGGTATTTACTTTCTACTTTATTTTGTTTTGTGGTTATGATGCTACTTTATAAATAATTAGGCTTAGCTAAATTATAATGTTGACCCGTTTTTCGTAATAAATGTTTTCCTTAAATCTCGGGTTGATATTATGATTTGGCTGCCGTGTCACGTGTCTAAATTTTGGGCCGTGACAAATAATGGTATCAGAGCCCAGGTTTTCAAAAGGGTTTTCCATCAAAACGTTTTCAAAAGGGTTTTTCATCAAAACGTTTTCAAAAGGGTTTTTATCAAAACGTTTTCAAATACCCAAGCGTAGTTTTCTTTACTCTTAGAAGCTTATAGGATTTCCTCTTCCTTCAATCGTATGCAGCAAAATGGCTCGTCCCGGCACGCGTAGTCAGAGGCAGCCGAGAGGCAACGATGAAGAGAACCCCGGGAACACGCAGCCTCAAGGGAGTCAGAACACAGCGGTCCCTACACCGAACGATCAGCTAACGGCGATGCAGAATCTCATGGCAGCGATACAGGCTCTCCTCACCGTCTTACCTTTTGGAACACCTAACCCAGCTCCTGTAGCCAATGTTGTTCCTAATGAGACCCAGAGAGTGGGGAGTTCTTCTCAGACTCCTCAGCAAATGCCTACCACTGAAAACCCTACCTCTGGAGCAGTACCTACACAGCCTATGATACATCCTAAACAGGCAGCCCTAACTCTTTTCTTTAAGCCTCACGTACCCACTTTCGACGGCACGGGCACAGAGATGGATGCCGACTACTGGTTTGATGCCATTCGCAAGCAACTAAAGTTGACCGCCACACCCGCAGAGTTCTGGGTTGAGTTTGCTTCCAACAAGCTGGTGGGTCTAGCCTCTACCTGGTGGGCTAGTATTGAGGATGGTTTGATAGAGGAGCAGAGGTCTTCTTGGATAGTTTTTTAGGAGCGTTTTCACGAGCGTTTCTTTTTAGCTCAGTTCCGCGACAAAAAAGCTAGGGAGTTCATCCGTTTGAAGCAAGGGTCTATGTCAGTGTGGGAATATAAAGCCAAGTTCACTGAGTTGGCCCGGTATGCGAAGAATCAGGTGTTAGATAAAGCTACTAAGTGTCTCCGCTTTGAGGAAGGGCTTAGCCTCTATGTGAAGAAGGGTGTACAACCGTTCCAGATCAGGGATAGCTACCAGCAGATAGTTGCTAAGGCGTTGACAGTGGAAGAGGGTGATAACGAGTTACTTGAAGCTCGTAACAAAAACAAGTCTGGACCAATCCGTAACAAGCCTCAACACAAGCCACAGACTCCTTACCAGAAGAACCAGCAGTCTCAGGGATCGGGTTCTTATCAGTCTTCTGGACAGCGACAGGTTCGGGTGAATGTGATTACCTGCTTCGAGTGTGGTGATGAAGGCCACAAAAGAAATGTTTGCCCGAAGAGACAGTCGAGAGACAATGCTCATAGACATCATCATCAGCGGAATCAGAATGGTCTTCCACAAAGATAACAGTTTACTCCCCAGTTTTCGCAGTCACAGCGCCCTCAGCTTCCGGCTCCCTATCAGCCTCAGCGCACGAGCCAGTACACTGTGCCTTATGCTCCACATGCTACACCGCTACAGCAGTTCCCAGTGCCGAGTTATCAGAGACCGCCACCACAGGGTCAGAGTACGGGCTATCAGCGAGGGAATACAGCTCAAAATCGTGGTAAAGCACCACAGGTACACGCTCTTGGAGCTGACAGCATGGAGATAGATCATACACCGACTACATTAGATGGTATAATTCCTATCTTTGGTACATATGCACATGTTTTGTTTGACACCAGAGCTACACACTCTTTTATAGCCCAACATTATGCTCATTCACTTGGTTTAAAATTGCAAAATCTTGACTCTCCCTTATGTGTGAAATCCCCGTTGGGCACGACTACCGTTAGTGATAGGTGTCAAGCCTATGTTTATGTTGGGGATGTTTGTTTAGAGGCATCACTTGTAGTAATGCCTATGTTTGCTTATGATGTTATTCTGGGATATGACTGGCTTTCCCGATATGGGATTATGCTTGATTATCGTAATCGTCGCGTTATCTTTACAACTGATTTCGGACATGTAGTGTCCTATCAGTTAAGCTTAGTTTCAGATGTTGATAGATCTGCTCTGAGGTTAGTGTCGAAGAGTAGACAGGGTATTCTTTGCTTCTTATCCTTGTGTGCGGTAGAAGGATCCAGTTCTGAAAAGAGTACCCAACCTATACCTGTTGTCGATAGTTTTCCAGATGTTTTTCCAAAAGCTCTTCCAGGTTTACCACCTCATCGAGAAATAGAATTTCGTATCGACTTAGTTCCTGGAATATCTCCTTTTGCTTCTGCTCCGTATCGTATGGTACCTCTAGAGATGAAAGAGTTACGCAAGCAGCTGGATTAGTTGAAATCGCTAGGCTTTATCCGAGACAGTAACTCACCTTGGGGTTCATCAGTCCTTTTTGTGAAGAAAGCCGACGGTTCGCTTCGTCTCTGTGTAGACTACAGAAAGCTCAACAGTGTGACCATCAAAAATAAGTGTCCGTTACCACGCATAGATGACTTGTTCGACCAGTTGGGTGGAGCTTGTTTCTTCTCCAAGATTGATTTGAGATCCGGTTATCATCAGCTTCGGTTTAGAGAGGAGGATATCCCGAAGACGGCGTTCCGAACGAGGTATGGTAGTTACGAGTTCTTAGTAATGCCTTTCGATTTGACAAACACGCCAGCAGCCTTCATGGATATGATGAATAGAGTCTTCCGACCTTTCCTTGATAAGTTCGTCATCGTATTCATCGACGACATCCTCATCTACTCCCGAACTCGTGAAGATCATGCACAGCATCTCAGTATAGTTTTACAGACTCTTCGTGAACATCAGTTGTACACCAAGAAAGAAAAATGTGAGTTTTGGATGACAGAGGTTAAGTTTCTCGGACATATCATCTCAGGAGATGGTATATCAGTTGATCCATCCAAGGTTGAAGCGATTCTTAAGTGGGAACGACCGAAGAATGTTCCAGAGATCCGAAGCTTCTTAGGCTTAGCGGGATATTATCGACGTTTTGTACAGGACTTCAGCAAGCTCGCCGCTCCCCTCACCAATCTGACAAAGAAGGATATACCTTTCGTTTGGGACAACAGCTGTGAGTCAGTCTTCCAAGAGTTAAAGAGTCGTTTGACGTCTGCACCTATCCTTATCATTCTGAATCAGGATCAAGTATATGATGTCTACACCGATGTTTCTCATCAAGGTCTTGGAGCAGTCTTGATGCAACAGAACCGAGTTGTCGCTTATGCCTCACGACAGCTGAAACAACACGAACGAAACTACCCTACACACGATCTAGAGTTAGCTGCAGTAGTGTTTGCGCTTAAGATTTGGCGTTGTTATCTGTATGGTGCCAGTTTTAGACTGTTTTCAGATCACAAGAGTTTGAAATACCTAGCTACATAGAAAGATCTCAACCTGCGTCAGAGAAGGTGGGTAGAATACATGCAAGACTACGACTTCCAAGTCGAGTACCATCCGGGTAAAGCAAACGTGATTGCAGATGCACTAAGTAGGAAAAGAGAGGCAGTTCTCAATCCTGATCATGATGCTTCTATAATGGTGATGTAGATAGATGAGTGGGAAAAGGACAGAGTTCTCACAGTTTATCAAGTTCGTTTTGGCGAAGTTCAGGGTCACCCAGTGTTATACAACTTAGTGATGGAACCAGACTACGTGCAGAGGATCAAAGAGAATCAGTTGGCAGATACACGTTTCGTTGACATCCGAGATAGATTATTAAAGGGAAAGCGTGTTGCAGAGTGGTCGATGGACGCTAGTGGAATTCTTTACAACGAAGGTCGCTTAGCAGTGCCACACATTCCAGAGCTTATACAGGAGATCTTGTCAGAGTTTCATCAGTCGAGGTTCGCCATGCACCCAGGTGGAAACAAGATGTATCAAAACTTAAGACGGCAACTTTGGTGGAGAGGTATGAAGTTAGATGTGAAGAACTTCGTGGCCAACTGTTTGACGTGTCAGAAAGTAAAGGCAGTACGGGAGAGACCCACAGGTCTGCTCCAACCACTTCCAATACCTCGGTGGAAGTGGGATAGTATAGGAATGGACTTCTTAACCGGCTTACCGAGAGCACAGGATGGATCTGATGGAGTCTGGGTAGTTGTAGATCGTCTCACGAAGACTGCACACTTCATCCCATTCAAGACGACTTGCACCAGGAACCAGCTAGCCGAGCTTTACATAAGGAACGTAGTCAGATTGCATGGAGTTCCTACGGTGATTATTTCTGATCGTGATACGCGCTTCAACGCTCGCTTTTGGCAAAGTCTACAGGAAGCTCTAGGCACGGAACTGAACTTTAGCACCGCTTTTCATCCACAGACAGATGGTCAGTCGGAGCGTCTCATACAGATTCTCGAGGATATGCTACGTGCCTGCGTTCTTGATCTTGGAGATGGATGGAGCAAACACCTCTACATGGTAGAGTTCGCATACAACAACAGTTATCAAGCGAGTATCGGAATGGCACCCTTTGAAGCGTTGTACGGAAAGCCTTATAGATCACCCATCTATTGGGTTGACAACTAGGAAGCACCAGTGGGTGGACCCGAGATAATCCTAGACCAGTACGAGAAAATTGCCATCATCAAACAACGAATTCTAACAGCACAGAGTCGACAGAAGAGCTATGCTGATCAACGCAGAAAGCCGTTAGAGTTCGAGGTCGGAGAGTTTGTGTTGCTAAAGGTTTCACCGAAAAAAGGTATCTCTCGTTTCGGAGTTAAAGGGAAGCTAGCACCACGTAACATTGGACCTTTTGAGATCGTACGCAGAGTTGGTAAGGTTGCATATGAGTTGAAGTTACCTGACACCTTGGGAGTGCACAACGTTTTCCATGTATCGATGCTGAGGAAGAGTGCACGAACAGAGTCATAAGTCATTTCAACGGATGATATAGAAATCCAACTAGATGTCTCTTACATCGATGTTTCGGTGAAGATTTTGGATCGAAAGGTCAAGCAGCTGAGAACGAAAACAATACCCATGGTAAAGGTTCTTTGGAGTAACCATGGTGAAGAGGAAGCCACATGGGAAACCGAGAAAGATATGCGCGAGAACCATGCTGAATGGTTCGCGAAGCAGTAGAGTACATGTAATGTAGTCGACTTAAGTTTGTTTTGTAACCCTACTCTGTTCATAGTGGTAGATATACCACTATATATTTTGAAAGGTGCATTAAGATCGCTTAATGAAATGAGAAGTTATTCATATTCTTATTCTCTTCTTTAGTGTGGAGTAATTCTTAAAGTTTCGAGGACGAAACTATTTTTAGTGGTAAATATTTGTGACGCCTTAAATTTTATTTAAGGGTCAATATATAATTTAAATAAAATTAGTGTGCCAAAAAAATTAATTTAAAAATCTTTTGGAAACCCTAGGTTGGTTTCCTAGTCAAATTCTGCTCAAAAAATCAACAATTTGAACTTCAAAAAGAAACCCTAAAACATTCGGCCATCACTTGGGATTTTAAATTAAAATTTAAATTTCACAAATCCAAGAAGGATTCAAATTCAAATTTCATTCCTTAGATATAAAGAAGAAATTCGGCCATAAAGTGTAGGAAATAAAGGAGATTTTATTTGAATTAAAAGCTAGGTTAAAACTCAATTAAAATTCAAATTATTTTTTCCTTAAAAACTAAGGGATAATTTTCGGCCACTTAAGGGGAAATAAGAGAGAAAACCCTAGCCTCAAAACAGCACAAAAACTTTCCCTTTTGCCCCTTAAAATTTTCAGCCAAACAAGGAAGAGAAAGGGAAAGAAAAACCTAGTATAAAAACCCCCTTTTAACTCTCATTCACCCCTCCTTTCCCCCTCACAATTTCGGCCAGCTTTCCCCTCTCCCCTCTCTGAATTTTCTCTCCCAAAACACACCCAAAGCAGCAAACAAAACCTACCAAAATGCAGCTCAAAGATTCAACAACTTTTGAGACAAAAACAAGGTGAGAAATCAAACTTTTTCCTTCCTTCTCCTTTTGATTTTAAATTCGAAATTTATATGGTTTTCTCCACTATTTCCATACTATTTTGAAGACTCCAATACTCACACAAATTCAGCCAAAAGGGAGACCGAGCATCAAAAATAGGGCAGCACAAACAAGGTGTGATTTTTCTCTTAAACCCTAAAATTTTGCCTCATTGATCCCCTTTTCAAAAACCCTATTATCATATGTGAAAGATTTTATGATTTTGTCAATTTGATTCTTGGGTAATGTTAATGACATATAAATAAGGTTTTCCACAAAATTTCGTGATCATTGGATGAAAATTGAATTGGTTTGAGGCTAATCGAAATTCGGACACAGAAAAACGGAAATCTGGAAAATTACCATATGAACAGTAAATTTGTGTCAGCCATAACTTGAGTTTTAAAAGCGATTTTTGAGTAATTCTTGAGCCTAAAATTAAATTCAAGATGTCCCCTAAATTCCTGAAAAATTTCAGAATCAAACTCATCCGTTTACCCAGTCAAAATATTTTTCTAAGATAGGTGGATAGAACTACCAGGTTTTGAACCAAAACTGAAACCCAGATTTTTACGCCTGAAAACAACCCTCGGTTTTTGGCCTAGTTGAATGAACAAATGATGTCCAAAAATTATAAAAATTATATGGAATTAAAGCTACGGATGTCTAGTTTAACATATTAAAAATTTAGAATTTTTGGGATGAAAAATAAATTAATATGGATTTTACATTCAGCCTAGGTCAGTCTGCCCATGCCTAGAAACATCCTAACTTAGAGTTTTTCACAAATTTTAAATCCCAAATGTTTATTAAACGTTTTAAAATCCTTTTGTGGCACACTAAAATGATTGGATGATTATGTCTAGACCTAGACTAATCATATGTTGTGATTATAGGACTTATTTGACGTTCTTGCTGGATTTGTGGATCACGTTATCGTAACGCTTGTGCGATAATCGAGGTAGGACATTCAAGCCTTTTCTGGGAGTAGTCAAGTGTTTTAAATTCCCCTGTTTTATTGATGGCATGCTGTTTTCGATTTATAAAATTATTATACTATTTTTAATGAAATAAACGCATGCAACGTATTTTGTAATAAATGTGTATTTTAAAGAGTGTTTTGATTAATGGCATAATATAACTTGGTAAATACCATCTTTTGAATAATCCGGTGAACATAATTGAGCTCTAGTTCACGATCATTGTAAATGATGCGTGCATCCCGAAGTTGACGCCATGGGGGAAGGTCCCTAAACCTGCGCAGGGCCGTTCGGCCTGTTTAAACCGTAACGAGATGATCTAGGATAATTCAAATTCGAGGCACGTATATTATAGCTACGACAAGTCCTCACTCATAATATGATGGTTTGTTTTAATGATTTATTATTTTAATATTGGGACACGTATATTGCAGCTACGCTAAGTCCTCAGCAGAATAAAACTTGTATTAAAAATGTTTTTCACGAAATTGTTGATTATTTTTTTTATGATTATTATGTCATGTATTTTTTTAAATTGTTGATTATTTTTGGAAACGGATATTATGCCATATTTTTAAATGTTATCTGTTAACCCACCTTTGTTTCTGTCCTACTGAGCCAGCGCTCACGTCCTTTTTTCTTTGTGATTTCGAAATGACTACTTCCAGGTGCGGGAGGTAGCAGTTCCGAAAATCGTTAAGCTATCCATTCCTACCGAGGATGATGCTATCCGTTTTCTCCATCTTCTTCTTTCTGTTTCTCGTTCTGATGTAATGAGACATTAAGTTTGGACTTTATTTCACGTTATTTAAATTCTATGCTTGGGAATATTTATGGTTGGTAAATTCTTTTGAAAACCGATTTTGTGTTTGATTTCCGCATTAAAAGGTATTTACTTTCTACTTTATTTTGTTTTGTGGTTATGATGCTACTTTATTAATAATTAGGCTTAGCTAAATTATAATGTTGACCCGTTTTTCGTAATAAATGTTTTCCTTAAATCTCGGGTTGATATTATGATTTGGCTGCCGTGTCACGTGTCTAAATTTTGGGCCGTGACAGACGTGGATCGGGCTACATAAACAATGGTTATATACTCAAGACTCATTTAGTTATTAACCATCCCTAGAAGCTCTGTTAACTAAACTGGTGGCCAAATAAGCGGTTATTAATATATGTCCTAACCTTGAAGGATTTAAGGCAACATATATTAATTGGACGGGGTCCATGTTCCGGCTATTTGTTTTCATGACCACCCCTCGGTGGCTTGGGGCAATAGGTGCTAAGAATTACTGTTGCAATGCTACATGTTTTTCAAGTTTTATGTAGGAACATACTTGTATGTTTTATTTGCTAAATTATTTTGCTTGGGCTTTGTAATGATGTCTAGTATAATTTTATTTCAGTTCAAAATGTCACCGACACCCCTCATTTCAATACTTACTGAGAATAAACTGAATGGCGATAATTATAAAGATTGGAAAAGAAATCTGTTGATAGTTCTCAGCTGCGAGAGGCACAAGTTTGTACTGGACGAACCATGCCTACCAGGGCCAAAACCTGACACACCGCTTGAGGAGGTCCCAGTTGCTTATACTCGTTGGAGAGAATCTAATGATATAGCTCGATGCTACATACTTGCTAGCATGACGAGTGCTTTACAAAAGCAGCATGAGACTTATCAGGTTGCTATGGAGATCATGGACAATCTGGAGGACATGTTCGTAGGCCAAGAAAAGTTGGCTCAATAGTCCGCTATCACCAGCATTATGAACTCTAAGCAAAAGGCTGGTACTCCGGTGAAGGATCATATGATCACTCTAATGGGATTCTTCGTTGAGGCTGCCGAGAACGGTGCTGAGTTGGACTATAACACCCAGATCGAGATGGTGTTCAAAACTCTGTCTAAAGATTGTATGGGGTTTAAGGCCGCATACAATCTGGCGACAAGGGAGTTAGGACTAACCGAGCTCATGAAGCAACTCCAAGCTTATGAGCGGATGATCAGGGATGGGGATGCGGTCCAACCCAAAGGTGAGGCTAATTTGGCGGAATCTTCCAAACCCTCACGGAAGAGGAAGAGGCCAAATCAGAAGCTAGCGGCTTCCAGTTCTTCTAATCCTCCTATCTCGGATAGGAAGAAGAAGAAGAAGAACAAGAAGCCCAGGGACCCTAAAAAGTCCAAATGCTTTCGTTGTGGGAAGGTAGGTCACTTTAAGAAGGCTTGCCGGGAATTCCTAGCCGCCAAGGGCAAGGAAGGTAAGGAACTTCACTACTTAGAATCGTGTTTGGTGGAAGAATCGAAAGACACTTAGGTCATTGATTCAGGAGCCACTAATCATGTTTGTGTTTCTATGCAAGGGTTCGTGGAAACGAGAAGTCTACATGATAGGAGCCTTTCGTTGGGAACTGGAGACGGTAGCTTGGTGGTGGCTGAGGCAGTGGGAGATATTTACCTTTACTTTGATCAATTTAGGTTTATTTTATTGAAAGACTGTTTTTATATTCCTAATTTTAGGAGGAACCTTATATCGGTAGCTTGTTTAATAAAGGATTCTTATTCAGTTTCTTTTAGTAAAAGAGTTGATATTCGTAGAAATAAGTCTTTTATCTATTCTGGATGGATGGATGGAAACCTATATTTGATCAAACCAAAGATGTACTCACTGCTTGACACCGAATTAATAGATAACTCTAAAAGGTTGAAAGTTTCTCACTCTAACAAGGTGTATCTTTGGCATTTAAGACTTGGTCATATTAATCAGGATCGGATTCAAAGATTGGTGAAAGACGGTCCTCTAGAATCTCTGGAGAAGGTGCGTCTTCCTCAATGTGAGTCTTGTCTAGAGGGTAAGATGACTAAGAGGTCTTTTGAAGCTAAGGGTATGAGGGCTCAGGAGCTCTTAGAAATTGTGCACACTGACGTATGTGGACCCATGAACGTCACAGCACGAGGAGGGTTCGAGTATTATGTCTCTTTTATAGATGATTACTCGAGGTATGGATATGTGTATCTGATGCACCATAAGAGTGAAACCTTTGACAAGTTCAAAGAGTATCGTGCGGAAGTGGAAAAGCAATTGAATAAATCCATAAAGACACTTCGATCTAATCAAGGTGGCGAATACCTCTCCGATGAATTTCTAGGACATCTTGTAGAGAACAGGATATTATCCCAATTGACTACACCTGGTACTCCATAACAGAATGGTGTAGCCAAAAGGAGAAACAGGACCTTGTTGGATATGGTACAGTCCATGATGAATTATTCAACGCTGCCATTATCATTTTGGGGATATGCTTTACAAACAGCATGCTATATTCTGAACCAGGTTCCAAGCAAATCAATTCCTAGAACTCTGTATGAATTGTGGCGTGGCAGGAAGCCCTCCCTTGGACATATGAGAATATGGGGCTGCCCGGCGCATGTACTGGATGGGGATGCGAAAAAGTTGGAACCAAGATCAGAATTGTGCATGTTTGTAGGGTATCCAAAGGGAACTAAAGGAGGTCTGTTCTATAACCCGAAGGAACAAAAAGTCATTATCTCAACCCATGTGACATTCTTGGAGGAAAGTCACATGAATGACTTTAAGCCTCGAAGCAAAGTGGTGCTAAAGGAGTTATCGGGTGAAAGAACTGCTCCACAGATTTCGGTCTTGGATGCAAGTCCGAGTTCCAGTGAAGGACCTGCAGACGATCAACAATTTAGGGTGCCTTGTCATAGTGGAAGGGTTTCGAAGAAACCTAATTTCTTCATGTATGATGCTGAGGTATACCAGGCTGAGGCTCATGAGCATGAGGATGATCCGGTCACCTATGATGAAGCTATAAATGATGTTGATTCTAAATCTTGGAAACAGGCTATGAACAATGAGATGGATTCTATGAAATCCAACTCTGTTTGGGAACTTGTAGATTTGCCGGATGGGATAAAACCCATTGGATGCAAATGGGTCTACAAAATAAAGAAGGATGCGGAAGAGAGAGTGGAAACTTTCAAAGCTAGACTGGTTGCAAAGGGGTACACGCAAAAGGCTGGAATCGATTACGATGAAACCTTTTCGCCTGTTGCTATACTGAAGTCTATCCGTATTCTTCTGTCCGTTGCTGCGGCTCTCGATTGCGAGATCTGGAAAATGGATGTCAAGACGGCATTCTTGAATGGCCATCTTGAAGAGTGTATCTGTATGATACAGCCCGAAGGGTTCGTAGCGAAAGGCCAAGAAAGGAAAGTCTGCAAGTTGCTTAGATCCATTTATGGATTAAAGCAAGCATCTCGCTCATGAAACCAGAGGTTTGATCAAGCGATTAAGACATTTGGTTTTGAGCAGAACGTTGATGAACCTTGTGTTTATAAATGTATTAAGGATGGAAAAGTGGTCTTTCTGATACTCTATGTCGATGATATACTACTCATTGGGAATGATGTAGGGAACTTATCATCGGTCAAGCTTTGGTTACACCAACAGTTTGACATGAAGGACTTGGGAGAAGCTAATTATGTTCTAGGCATTCGTCTCTTCAGAGATTAAATGAACAAAATGATAGCGTTATCCCAAGCTTCATACATAGATAAAATAATTGACAAATATGCAATGCAAGAGGCAAAGAAAGGTTCACAACCTTCTATTGCCGGTCTAACTCTTTCATTGGATGACTGTCCCAAGACATCGGAACAAAGAGAACGTATGAGTAAGGTCCCTTATGCATCCGCTGTGGGTAGCCTTATGTACGCTATGCTTTGCACTCGCCTGGATATATGTTTTGCAGTAGGTATGGTGAGTCGATATCAAGCAAATCCTGGAACCAAGCACTGGCAAGTAGTAAAGCATATACTCAAGTATCTTAAGAGAATGAGGGATTATATGCTGGTGTATTCTGGAGGGGACCTAACACCCATAGGATACACGGACTCAGACTTCCAGACTTGTAAGGATTCGAGGAAATCGACATCTGGATCAGTGTTTTTACTCGGAGGAGGCGCCATTGTGTAGAGGAGCGTGAAGCAGGGCTGCACAGCTGACTCTACTATGGAGGCTGAATATGTGCCTGCGGCTGAGGCATCTAAAGAAGCGGTTTGGCTCCGCAAGTTCTTTAGAGACCTTGAGGTCATTCCGGGTGTTGACAAGCCTATCACACTTTACTGTGATAACACTGGGGCTATTGCCAACACAGGGGAATCTCGGCACCACAAGAGGACTAAGCACATAGATCGGAGATATAATATTATTAGAGGGCACGTGGAGATAGGACAAGTAGATATATGTAAGATCGCGTCCGAGGATAACATTGTCGATCCCTTTACTAAGACTTTGGTGGCTAGAAGCTTTGAGAGGCACGTAGAGGCGATGGGGATGCGCAACATGGCACATCTGCTGGCTTAGGGCAAGTGGGAGATTGTTAGGAAATGCCCTAAGCATTAGAGACATTTTGATGTATTTATTTTGAACTGGATAATAAAATTATATATAGAGGTTATTCATTACATTGCTATTTGTCCTCGTTTTATTTACATGTTAAAGTAAATGTAAGCAAATATGGCTCCCTGACTGCTTGTGTTAAACTGTTAGAACGTTGCATGCAATGGACTTTTGTATGCGAGAAGACAATGTTCTAAAGTTAACAGTCTAAACTATGGTCTGTAGTCTATAGGGTTAGACCGAGCATCTAACTCATGTTAAGACTATTATGTTGTCTAAAGCCTTGGAGGGGACGGTTTGTCTTGACTGTCTAGAGCCGGACTCCCAAGCAGAGACATAGATATGTTGCTTAGTGGTGACATATTAGACCGGGACTAAAATGTGATTGATCTACGAAGTCTGCTTTGAGTGGATCGATCTGCTTTTGACGTTTATTATGCAGTAACCTTATTCCTGAGTAAAAGGACAGCTTCATGTATATGACTTGTGTACTTTGATGTTCCAATGGCTAAAGCGTCTCAGAGGTAGTAAGCTTATAGACCGGTTCGTTGGGTGCATGACTTGTATACGATGAAGGGTTCGTTTACAGATATTAGAATCATAGCTCTAATGAGGAGTTAAGGGTATCCTCTTAAAGGCATTATACTGAATGTGAAAATGGACAAGGCCTTGGGTCGTCTGCTGGGCGGATGACTTCTTATTCACATACGGTGAATAATCATTTTCTTAATTCGGTAGTATAATGGAACTTTAAGATAGCCTGATCAGTAGGATTAAACAGACTTTGGCCTAAGGCTAATCAGGGATATCATATGAGGGTTCTGCATACATGACAAGGTCATTGGACGATAGCTTGTCACAGGCTTACGTAATACGGTATATAATTGGGATTTCAGTTTCAAGTTTATAGTGGTATGACTCTGAAATTAGTGATCATATGATTGAGTTGTTTGGTAAAGAATGATGATCATATGGATTTGTGGGAGCCCGATTATATATGTCCAATCAGTCCCTCTACTAGCTCCACATAATTCCTTAACGTTTGGCAAATTGATTTGTGTATGCTCTTGGCTGGTTTATTATGCATGGATGGTGTTGACACAAGATTAGGATGGTAGACAAGATTCTCTCCGGTTGGATTCAGATTTTGTTTTTGATAATAGAGTATACAATTATTCGAACTCTAAATAAAGTTGCCATGATTTTATTTGAAATTGGATTGGAGTTGTAGAAAATTATCCATGAGAACAAGAATTTGAAACACAACTGTTTTGTGGATTTTGAAATTTGAATTTTGAAATTTGAATTTGAATTTTGAATTTGAATTTTGAATTTGAAATTCGAATTTGAAATTTGAATTTGAAATTCGAATTTGAAATTTGAAATTTGAAATTTGAAATTTGAAATTTGAAATTAGAATTTGAAATTTTAATTTGAAATTTGAAATTTGAAATTCAAATTTTGAATCACAGTCCAAGTGGGATTCAAATTTGTTATGGTAAATCTACAAGGAATGAAATTCGAATTTGAGTTGGATATGGAGAGGATAATCTTGTTAGAATCCTACTTGAATTTTGAATCCAAATCCTAACTAAAGTTGGACGAAAATTTTGAGGATTATCCTCAATGATTTTCGGATTTTTTGTGGATAAGGTTCGAGGAAAAATTCAAGTTTCAATCCCAGTTGAATTTAGATTCTCTCCTCCCAGAAAGTGGCTGAAATTTTGGAGTGTATCTCCTAGGAGATTTTCGGTTATTTTGGACAAGGATGAGATAAGATTCAAGCTTGAAAATCCTAGTGGAATTTTGATTCTCCCTTATCCAAAAGTGGTCGAATTTTTGTGGGGATTTTCTCCTTAGAATTTTCAGATTTTTTGGTTTAAAAAGGGAGATAAAATTCTAGTTAAAATCTTATTTAGATTTGGATTTGATTTATCCTAAAGTGGCCGAATTTTATCGTTGGGATTTTCCCTTAGAAAATTCAGATTTTGTGCTTGTGGATAAGGGAGAATATCTTCTCCTAATCCAATTTGAATTTAGAGAATCACCTCATGCAAGTCTATAAATAGAGGTCTTACCACTCCAGTTCTCTCAGACCACAGACTCTCAGGTGAGCAGGCTTATTTTTGCACAGCCCACCGTGACAATAAGTTCTTTAGAGATCTGGGTGGTCGGAAGAAGACTAGCAGTGCTAGCATACCGATCGAGGTTCAGAGTGCCCACACACTCAGCCATTCGGGAATTGGAGAATAGTAGAGAAGGCTAGTTGGTTGAAGCCCTCCGATCATTCTCCTCCTGCAGATTAGCGTCCTTGAGGTATGGGTTTAATTGTTGTTGGTTTATTGTGTATGGCATCATGAGATATTTAACGATCTAAAATTTTTATTGTTCCACTGCGCCACTCTGATACGTTTTACCGATTTATTTTCCTACAATATAGATGAGGATTGCTTGGTTTTGATGGCCATTGGCACATTTCGTGAGGACGCACGATTATATGAGGAGTATTGTGATCAGGAGATGCTATTAGCAATGGATTGGGTCGAATTTCGCCAAGTCATGCTGGAGCAGTTTCCACAGAAGAGTTCAGCACCAGTCTTAGATCCTCCTGAGAGTATGGCAGCAGCGCTACCACCGACTATGTCCAAGTATGCGGATGTCAGAGACTTTGTATTGAAGGCAGAGAGACAGCAAATGATGCTGAGTGATACTGTATTCTCGTATGCGGTCAGATTTCAGTATAGCATCGTAAGGATATGTCCTCTATCCAACATCACAAATGATGACTTTTGTGACATATTTGGGAAGGGACTCACCATTGACCTACGACAGAGGGTAACCCCTTTATACCCTACTACTTTGCGTGAGTTTATAGTTACGGTAGCGAAAGTAAAGGAAGAAATGATGATGGAGCGCATGGTGCGCAAGAGGCATGAACAGTTGCTATAGGAAGCAATGTTAGATCGCCTGTATGGATCGGAACCGATGGCAAACGACCATGAGGCTGGTCCGTCAAGACAACCAGAGGGTAGGGGTCCAGCTGAAGGATCAACGCCATCTGAGGCTGGAAATGGAACGGATGAGGAAGAAATGGATCTAATTGAGTTTTTGACGATCCCGGAACAACCTCAGTTAGGAGATCAGGCATAAAAATATATGGGTTGTACTAATGTATATATGTTTATATGTGTATATATAATTGTATCGAAAGGCTATTTTGAGAAAAGCCTTCGAACTGATGTACTTTTGAAATGAAAAGAAATGACAATCATATTTTGACATGTTCAATGGGTGAAAAGTTGAAATTATGTGATGATAAAAACTATATTATTATTTCTTATCGTAAAAATATGTTTGTGAAAATCTAATAATTGATTTTGTGCGATTTTAGGAAATAGGATAAGATGGTGAATCCAAGGAATTGGCGGAACATGAGAGGGCGTCCAGTCCTTTCTGAAAGAGTGGACGAATTGGAAGCTCTAATAAAAGCTCAAATGAGAAAAAAGGCCGAGTTAAGACAAAGACTCGAGCAAATGGAACAGAGACAAGAACAAGGTGAGGGCCAAGATCCACAAATGGTTGCACTAGAACTAGAAGTGCTTGTTAGGAAACGCCCTAAGCATTAGAGACATTTTGATGTATTTATTTTGAACTGGATAATAAAATTATATATAGAGGTTATTCATCACATTGCTATCTGTCCTCGTTTTATTTACATATTAAAGTAAATATAAGCAAATATGGCTCCCTGACAGCTTGTGTTAAACTGTTAGAACGTTGCATGCAATGGACTTTTGTATGCGAGAAGACAATGTTCTAAAGTTAGCGGTCTAAACTATGGTCTGTAGTCTATAGGGTTAGACCGAGCATCTAACTCATGTTAAGACTATTATGTTGTCTAAAGCCTTGGAGGGGACGGTTTGTCTTGACTGTCTGGAGCATAGACTCCTAAGTAGAGACATAGATATGTTGCTTGGTGGTGACATATTAGACCGGGACTAAAGCGTGATTGATCTACGAAGTCCGCTTTGAGTGGATCGATCTGCTTTTGACGTTCATTGTGCAATAACCTTAATCCTGAGTAGATGGAAAGCTTCATGTATATGACTTGTGTACTTTGATGTTCCAATGGCTAGAGCGTCTCAGAGGTAGTAAGCTTATAGACCGATTCGTTGGGTGCATGACTTGTATACGATGAAGGGTTCGTCTATAGATATCGGAATCATAGCTCTAATGAGGAGTTAAGGGTATCCTCTTAAAGACATTATACTGAATGTGAAAATGGACAAGGTCTTAGGTCGTCTGCTGGGTGGATGACTTCTTATTCACATATGGTGAATAATCATTTTCTTTATTCGGTAGTATAATGGAACTTTAAGATAGCCTGATCAGTAGGATTAAACAGACTTTGGCCTAAGGCTGATCATGGATATCATATGAGGGTTCTGCATACATGACAAGGTCATTGGACGATAGCTTGTCACAGGCTTACGCAATACGGCATATAATTGGGAGTTCAGTTTCAGGTTTATAGTGGTGTGACTATGAAATTAGTGATCATATGATTGAGTTGTTCGGTAAAGAATGATGATCATATGGGTTTTTGAGAGCCCGATTATATATGTCCAATCAGTCCCTCTACTAGCTCCACATAATTCCTTAATGTTTGGCAAATTGATTTGTGTATGCTATTGGCTAGTTTATTATGCATGGATGGTGTTGACATAGGATTAGGATGGTAGACAAGATTCTCTCCGGTTGGATTCAGATTTTGTTTTGGATAATAGAGTACACAATTATTCGAACTCCAAATAAAGTTGCCATGATTTTATTTGAGATTGGATTGGAGTTGTAGAAAATTATCCATGAGAACAAGAATTTGAAATACAACTGTTTTGTGGATTTTGAAATTTGAATTTTGAAATTTGAAATTTTGAATTTTGAATTTGAAATTTGAATTTGAAATTTAAATTTGAAATTTGAAATTTGAAATTCAAATTTTGAATCACGGTCCAAGTGGGATTCGAATTTGTTGTGGTAAATCCACAAGGAATGAAATTCGAATTTGAGTTGGATATGGAGAGAAAAATCTTGTTAGAATCCTACTTGAATTTTGAATCCAAATCCTAACTAAATTTGGACAAAAATTTTGTGGATTATCCTCAATGAATTTTTGGATTTTTGTGGATAAGGTTCAAGAAAAAATTCAATTTTCAATCCTAGTTGAATTTGGATTCTCTCCTCCCTGATAATGGCCAAATTTTTGGAGTAAATCTCCTAGGAGATTTTTGGTTATTTTGGATAAGGATGAGATAAGATTCAAGCTTGAAAATCCTAATGGAATTTTGATTCTCCCTTATCCAAAAGTGGCCGAAATTTTGGTGGAGATTTTCCCTTGGATTTTCGGATTTTTTGGTTGAAAAAAGGAGATAAAATTTTAGTTAAAATCTTGTTTAGATTTGGATTGGAATTATCCTAAAGTGGCCGAATTTATTATTGGGATTTTCCCCTTGGAAAATTCAGATTTTGTGCTTGTGGATAAGGGAGAATATCTTCTCCTAATCCAATTCGAATTCAGAGAATCACCTCATGCATGTCTATAAATAGAGGTCCTGCCACTCCAGTTCTCTTAGACCACAGACTCTCAGGTGAGCAGGCTTATTGTTGCACAACTCACCATGACAATAAGTTCTTTGGAGATCTGGGTGGTCGGAAGAAGACTAGCAGTGCTAGCATACCGATCGAGGTTCAGAGTGCCCACACACTCAGCCATTCAGGAATTAGAGAATAGTAGAGAAGGCTAGTTGGTTGAAGCCCTCCGGTCATTCTCCTCCTGCAAGATTAGCGTCCTTGAGGTATGAGTTTTAATTGTTGTTGGTTTATTGTATATGGCATCATGAGATATTTAACGATCTTGAAAAATTTTTATTGTTCTGCTGCGCCACTCTGATACGTTTTTACCGATTTATTTTCCTACAGTGCTGCCAGTGGTACCAGAAGAAGTAGTAGAACCCCAATCACAACCCAGGGCCAACCCTGAGCCGCTATATGAAAGATTTCGACGAATGAGGCCGTCAGAGTTTGAGGGCTCCACAAACCCTCTAGAAGCAGAGGAGTGGTTGTCTCACTCCACATGATACTAGAATTTATGGAGCTGAACGATCAGGAAAAGATTATGTGTGTGTCCTGCATTCTGAAAAAGGATACAAGGTTTGGTGGGAATCTGTCAAGTTGAGAAGAAATATGTATACGATGTCTTGGTTGGACTTTTTGGAGGAGTTTAACCAGAAATATTATAATCCTGCACTGTTGTGACCTCAACAAAGAGAATTCGCAGAGTTGAAGTAGGGGGATATGACAGTGATAGAATTCTGTAGCAAGTTCGATCAGCTGTCCCGATTGTGCCCATATAGTGTCACCACCAAGAGAGAGAAAATCCAGAAAATGCTGGGAATGTTTCACCCTAAGATCTCAGCATTGGTGGACGGTGGGTTGACGCCACTTAACACTGTATCTGATTGTGTTAGTCGTGCACTAAGGGCTGAATATTATCTGGCCTGACAAAAGGAAGAGAGAGAAAAGATTTGGGACCCTAAGAAGAAGGAGAAGGTGTTAGCTAAAGCTGTACAATTTGGATCCCAGGCAGGACAAAGTAACAAACCAAATCAGAATACTAAGGCTGGGCAGCCAAGTACTTCCGGTCAACAGTCCTAGGGGAAGAGAAAGGGGAATAATTATGGAAATCGGAACCAGCAGAGGAGAACAAACAATAATGCTGGCCTTACTATTAGAGACTATGTAGTCTGCGGAAAGAGACATGCAGGCCGATGTAGATTGGCCCAAAATGGCTATTTCCAATGTAGGAAGGACGGTCATTTTCCCAGAAATTGTCCAGAAAATCGACAAAATGTGCAAGGTTCATCTCAGCCACAACAGCAACGTTCTCAGGCACATTCACTACAGGCTAAACCTGAAGGATCATCCCATTCTGAGAGGCAGGAAAGACAAGAATGCTTGCCCCGAGCTGATGCTAGAGTCATGGTATACACAAAGGAAGAGGCGGAAGCTGGGACGTCAAATGTAGTGATAGGTCAGCTTTCTGTCACTAATAATTTGGCGTCTGTTTTATACGATTACGGAGTTACGCATTTTTTCATTTCATACCAGTTTGCAAATAGGATAGGATATCCTAAAGACAATATGTGTATGACGTTTAGAACTGCACTACCCTTAGGGGAAGTCCTGATGTCCAATTATTGGTTACTGCATGTGCCAATAATTGTGGCAAATAGGGAATTGTTTGCAGAATTAATCGTGATGGAGTTTGCCGACTACGATGTAATACTAGGAATGGATTTCCTAGAGAAGTATCAAGCCACGATCGATTGTCGGAAGCGGAAGATAAGATTTCAACCTGACCAAGAAGAGGGATTTGAGTACGTCGATATGTCACACAGATTAAAGAAGATAATTATCAACTCAATGGAAGCAAGGAGGCTAATGTCTAGCGGTTGTGCTGGATACCTAGCATGTATATTGGACATGACGAAGGAATGAAAGCTCCAACTCGAAGATGTTCATATTGTGAAGGAATTCATTGACGTCTTTCTACAGGAATTACCAGGATTGCCGCCTGAACGAGAAATTTCCTTTGAGATCGAGCTGATACCAGGAACTGCACCTATCTCAAAGGCACCGTACCGGAGGGCACCAGCAGAGTTAAAAGAGTTACAAGAACAGCTGAAGAAGCTTCTTGACAAAGGATTCATATGCCCGAGCTACTCCCCATGGGGTGCTCCAGTACTGTTTGTTAAGAAAAAGGATGGATCATTTCAGATGTGCATCGATTATCGGGAGTTGAACAAGGTCACTGTCAAGAATAGGTATCCATTACCTAGAATTGATGACTTGTTCGATCAACTAACAGGTGCAGCAGTATTCTCCAAGATTGATTTGCGATCAGGATATCATCAACTGAGGATCAAGGAGAGTGACATCCCCAAAACCACATTTCAGACCCGCTACGGTCATTACGAATTCCTTGTGATGCCGTTTGGGTTAACAAATGCGCCAGTAGTTTTTATGAACCTGATGAATTGAGTCTTTAAAGAATATCTGGATAAGTTTGTTATTGTATTTATCGATGACATACTTATATATTCAAAGACTCGTGAGGAGCATGAGGAGTATTTGAAAACTATCTTGCAAACAATAAGGGGGCATCAACTCTATGTCAAATTCTCCAAATGTGAATTCTGGCTAAATAGAGTACATTTTCTTGGACATGTGGTTTCCAAGGAAGGAATTGCTGTGGATCCTGCAAAAGTAGAGGCGATCAACGAATGGCCCACACCTAAGAGCGTGACAGAAATACAGAGTTTTTTAGGTTTAGCCGGCTATTATAGAAGATTTGTTAAAGGATTCACGCGACTCGCCGCTCCTATCACGGTGTTTACACGTAAGGAAAAGAAGTATGAATGGATTGAACAGTGCGAGAAAAGCTTCCAAGAGCTGACGAAACGATTAACGAGCGCGCCGATACTTACACTTTCGACTGAAGAGGAGATGTTCGTGATATATAGCGATGTCTCAAAGATAGGATTAGGAGCCGTTCTAATGCAAGGCAACAAGGTAATTACATATGCCTCGCGTCAATTAAAGGCCCATGAGAAAAATTATCCCATGCACGATTTGGAGCTTGCCGCAGTAGTATTCGCGTTAAAGATCTGGTGACACTATTTATATGGAGCTCAGTGTCAGATTTATACTAAACACCAGAGTCTAAAATATTTCTTCATACAAAAGGAGCTAAATATGCGGCAAAGGAGATGGCTGGAGCTGGTAAAGGATTATGATTGTGAAATCCTCTATCATCCGAGAAAAGCCAATCGCGTTGCAAATGCGTTAAGGTAAGGGGCTAATAGCTGGTAAATATGCGGCAGATGCATTATGATTCCAAAGATATTGTAACAAGAAATCAACATGCTGGAGATGGAGCTAATAGCTGGAAAGCTAGTTGCGTTACAATTGGGTCAATGTTGTATGAAGATATCAAAGAAGCTCAGAAACGAGATCTGAAGCTAGCAAGTTCACAGGAGGAAGCGTCTAAATATGGACCAATCCTACATCAAGGAAGAATTCAAGTTCCAGATGATAAAGGATTAAGAAGGCGAATTATGGCAGAAGCCCATGAAACGCCCTATTCAGTACATCCCGGAGCTAGTAAGATGTACCAGGACTTGAAACTGCAATTTTGATGGAAAGGGATGAAGAAGGATATAACTGAGTTTGTAAACAAATGTATGACGTGCCAAAAAGTTAAGGCTGAACATCGTCATCCAGGCAGAAAGTTAGAACCGCTGGAGATTCCTAAGTGGAAATGGGAACATATCACAATGGACTTTGTGGTAGGACTACCGAAGACCCGAGAAGGCTATGATACCATTTGGATTATTGTAGACAGATTGACAAAGACGGCAAGGTTTATTGTAGTAAAAATGACCTTCTCATTAGAAAAGTTAGTGAGCTTATATGTTAACCACATAGTCAGGCTACATGGAGTTCCTAAATCTATTGTGTCAGATCGTAATTCACGATTTACTTCGAACTTCTGGACATGTGTGCAAGAAGCTATGGAAACAGAAGTGCATCTGAGCACAGCATTTCATCCGCAGACAGGCGGGCAATCTGAGCGAACCATCCAAACGCTAGAAGACATGCTACGTGCATGTACAATAGATTTCCCAGGGAGCTGGAACGAGAAACTTTCATTGGTAGAGTTTTCATATAACAACAACTACCAAGCTTCAATAGGTATGGCACCCTATGAAGCTTTGTTTGGAAGGAAGTGTAGATCACCGGTTCATTGGTACGACCTACAAGAAAAACGACTACATAAGATAGATTTTGTATAAGAGACAGTGGATGCAGTTACAAAAATACAGCAGCAGATGAAGATAGCCCAGAGTCGACAGAAGAGCTATGTGGACAAAAGAAAAAGATCCCTAGAGTTCAATGAAGGGGATTTCGTATTCCTAAGAGTTTCACCGATGAAAGGAATAATGCAGTTCAGGAAGAAGGGGAAATTGAGTCCAAGATATATTGTACCATACGAGATCATCGAACGCATTGGTAAAGTTTCCTATAGATTGGCGTTACCTCCAGAAATGTCGGCAGTACACAATGTGTTTCACGTGTCGATGCTATGGAAGTACATATCGGATCCGTCCCATGTGCTGAAACATGAACCGATCCAGATTCAGGAAGACTTGACCTATGAAGAAATACTTGTTCAAATTCTGGCACGTGAAGATAAAGTTTTGAGGAATAAAACAATCACATTAGTCAAAGCGCTGTGGAGAAATCACAACGTTGAACAGACTACATGGGAACGCGAAGACAAAATTAGAAATTTGTACTCCTACTTGTTCTAAATTTTTGAGGACAAAAATTCTATAAGGAGGGGTGAATGTGATAACCAGGAATTTTAGACTCTCGGAGTATATTAAAATTGTATGTATGTATTAATTTTAATGAATAAAATATGTAAAAGTTGTGTTTTAATACTATTGAGAATACTGTAAAAATGTTATGGCAGTGTTAAAGTGAGTGAGTTCGGGGATAGAAAATCTTACCGAACATTTTTGGGTATGACAGTTCGAAATTAGAGCCGAAAACCCTAGAGAATGCATCGAAATACACTAAAATAATAGAAATTTATGGTAGAGAATTCTAACCAAATGGAAGCAAAATAAAACAAACCGATGGCACCGGAGGCGCCCGGAACCCGCCTATGCGATTTCGGTAAAGTTCCGTTCGGTTAGGTTTTCGGTCAAAATTTGACTATGAATTAATTAGTGAATTAATATAAATAGTAGGATGACATCATCATGTTGATGTCATAAATCCATTTTTATTTTGGTTTGGAAAGTAAGATAAAAGGTGTATGGTTAGGATTTGATCACTTTTTGATCAATGGCTAAGATCTTGCCAAAATGATAAAAAAAAATTTATTAGAATTATCTAAAAGGCCATTCGGCCATGTGGAAAGGGAGAAAGAAAAAAATTAGATTTTTGGCCCAAAAATCTTGCACTTTAGTCCTTGGACAATTAGCAAATTGTTGAAAAAAAATTGCTAAATGGTCCTTGAGTTTTGCCTATAAACAGGCATCAAAATTCATAAGAAAAAAATGGAAAAAAGTAGCTAAACTCTTGCCTCCTTAGCAGCCAAAAATCCGTGGCCTTTTCCCCCTTGTAAACCAAAATTTTGTTTAAAATTTCACCAAAATAAGCTTCCATTTTATTTCTAGCATCAAGCCATCAACTAGTTAAGGTAAGCTTCAAACTTGAAGCATTTTTCCTTGATTTTCTTTAGAAAATCCGTGGGTTTGTAGAGTGGAAAAACAATGAAAAAAATTTGTTGTTTTGTTAATGATATGATTTGTTTGATGTTGTAGAATTTAAAGCATGATTTAGGGTTTAGAAACAAGCAAAAATTTTGCATGTTTCCATAAGAAATCCATGGCATTAGTGGTGTGAAAAATGATTGGGAATTGATAATTTGGTTTAGTGTTTATATTCATTTAATTATATGTTGAATCAAGCATGAATCATAATCGAGAAATAAGAAAATTTTGATGAAATTTCATGCTAAAATCTGTGGGTTATGAACACTAGAAAATAGGGAATTTTTAATGTTGAATGAGAATATAGAATGTTGATAAAAATCATAGGAAAGAAAGCAAGATTTTCTATGTGATATGCATGAAAAATCCGTGACTAATACTAGGGTTGGAATGAAAATTTTGTTAGGTTTTGATGTTGATCTACACATTAGAAAACCTAAGAGTGATATGTTATTTTTTTGAAATGTTGTGATGAAAACTAATTAGTGATGATTAACATGTTAAACCAATGTTACTTTGGAAAATATTGTTGATTGTGTATGTATTTTTGAATATTGATTTATATGGAAAATTTTTATACAAAGTTTGGAAACTTTGCATAAAATAGGCCTCTGGTATAGTACGTGACAGGTACAAAGGTTCTGAGGTGTACCTAACACCGGGGAAACCTTAAAATATAAGCGGAAATGCTGTCGAAATTTTTAAAACGACATAAGGGCATTTCAAGGAACGAGGGGTAAAAATATTGGACTCGGAAAGGAAACCGGGACCCCTCGGTGAATTAGGATTGAAAATGGAAAACCAACCCAAAAAAGAATAGTAAACCAACTCTTAAAGTCTAAAATGCCTAAAACAAGAAAAAAAATTTCATGTTAGGGGTATTTTGGGAAACGAGGAAAAATATTAGATCGGGATAGGAAACCCGAGCCTCTCGAGGACCGAGGGTTGGGGACGGGATAAAAAGTATTTCAAGAGTAGTGAAATGGCCATTTGAGGCTCCGAAATGCTCGAAAAATGAGAAATGACCCTAGGTGACGGATGAATAGTAATAGAGAGCGGAAAATGAACAATTAGGGTTTTTAGCACCAAAAAGCTGTAAAATGATACAGAAGCCTAGGGAATGTTATTTTAAGATAATTGGGCTTAGAAAATTTGAAAAAAATGATAAAACGGAAAAATTTCGATCCCGAGACCCGATAGGGGCAAAATGGTCATTTTGACCAAAAATTTCCTAAAGGCTCGAAAAGGTCCGTAAAGGATCTAAAATAACTTAAATAAAATTCTAGGATCCAAAATGAAAATTTTAAGGTTAAAAATCTAGAGTTTAAATAGTACATGGGTGTGTACAGTGAAACACGGCCGTGTAAAATAAAACCGAGAGGTACAAGGTTAGGGACACGGGTGTGTTGCAGACTATATACCATATAATGAATTGAAATGCTTTGTAAAAATTTATTATAAAGTAAATATATTTAAAGTGCTAATTAATAGAGAATATTAACAGACAATATTATGTCTGTAGGAAGTCAAATTAGAGATAGAACTGCGGAGGAGTTCCAGAAGTGGACATTAGCACAATATTGGTAAGTTCAAGTATTTTCATGTCTGCAACATGAAATACTGTGTTATTTTATTATGTACTAGATGTACACTAGATATAAAGTCATATGGACATTTGGGGATTAGTTAGTATAACATATCCCATATAATGAGAAAAGAGAATAAGTAAGGCCTACGGGCGATGGAGGATAGTGATCTTGAGGTGACGATTAATGTCACTTGGTCAAAACTATAATTGAAAGATGGTAATAAAAACCATTTAGGCGTACCGTCCTTCCAACATATTGATGGAGGTCTCTCAAGTCATACGGGGATATAAGGGCTGTGGAGGCCGAAGCTCTAGGGTCGTTCCCTAGGTCCTCCCAGTCAGCGCGCAAGATTAATAACGGTATTGCCATAAAAAGAGCTCTATATTAGAAAGTAAATAGAGAATGAACCATCAATAATATGATGAAAACCATAATTGAGCATAACCGAAGAATATACTAAGTGTAGTGATTTCGGTTAAGATGTGTGAATAGTATCCGATTAAAGTAATGTGAATAGTAACCAGTTATGGTAACAATTACTATTCATCGATCGAAGGTCAAAGTCACTATTCGTAGGAGATTGAGTTTTCAATGTTTTTGAATCCTTATGATTCGTACTAAGTATGTTTGAACTTACTGAGTCTGTTAGCTCGCCAGTTTGTTCATGTTGCAGGTAAGAAACCTGTCCAGTAGACATATGGATGGCGGTAGGATGTGCGCGTGTCAAGGGATAGGGAATTCACCGTGGACTTGGTGCCATAAGTTTTCTGCTGAGCTTTCAAAGTTAGAGAATTGAAAAGATTGTGAAAAAAAAAATGCAGTATAAATATTTTGTATATTATACATTATGTTGTACTAAAAAAGGGCAACTAGAAGTTAGTATTGTATTTTACCTGGTTTTTATATTTAGCTTTCTTTTGGAGAAAGTATTTATTAAAAAGAAAAAAAATTTATGGGCAAAATTTTCAGGTCCTGAGAAATGAAAGTACTAGAAAAAGAGTTTTAAACTGACGACTCAGATTCGACATACAAGCTGTCTTGATCGGTAATAGAGTTGGTTCATGACAGTTGTGGGTGATCAGAATCGGGGGCGTCACAACTTGAAAGAATTTTCTCTCTCCTCCCTCTTTAATTGGCCTTTTTTATCCCTAGGGAAGACCAAAAATTGTCCATTTTATATAAGGGAGATCCAAATTTTGATTCAAATTTTAATCTTCAATTATTTTGAAATTTGAGATTTCATTTGTGTAGATAATATTCCATAAATTCAATTTCAATTCAAATAAAATCATGCCAACTTTATCTAAATAAAACAATTATGTAATAATTATCTAAATAAAATCAAAAAATAAGAACAAAAAAGAACTTTTTCTTTGCCTTATCTATATAGAAAGCGTCTACTCTAGGTAGAGTGAGATAAGATTTTGTTTCGATTCTATAATAACCACATATGGTTTAAATTATTTATCTAAATAAGATTATCTAGATATTTAAATTATCTCTTAATTTATAAATATTTCTTAATTTAAATTAATCTCATATTTATCATGATAAATATGAGATTAATTTAAATTACAAATAAATATTTATTAAAACTAAATATATATCTAATTAATTAAATAAAAAAATCCCAATACTACCCATGGTGAGAAAACATGCCTACACCATGAGAGATAGTAACTAGATTGTTCTATTTCACTAAATCTAAGAAATAAAATCATAAAGAATAATTAGATTAATTATCATCCATTAAGAAATTATTGAGTTAATAAAAGGACCAATTAGATATATACAATATAAGTTCTAATAATTTATGTAACGAATTATTCTGTATCAAATAAAATAATTACATAATTATTAGTTTTAGAGTTACACTATTATAAACATGAAATTGTACTCCTAATCATATATTGTATTACGTAAACTAGTGTGTAGTCATAGTCCAGTGACTTGTTACATATGTAATATCCTTATATTATATCTATGATCAGCTTAAATTTAAAGTCCATTTAATCTTTTGATTAATTTATTTTAAAAATCAATTATACATCTAATAGGAAAAATGATTATTAACCGAATATGAATAATAAATCATTTAATAAGGTAATGACCCAAAAACATGTCCATGTTCACATCATGTATATTGTTTTTAAGAGGATAATCTTTACTTTGTATAAGAACTATGATTTCATATTTATAAACAAAGCTTATATTAAATATAAGTCATGCACCCAATGAATTGGATTGTTACTACTTCAAGATGCTTTAGAACATCAAGGTATATAAGTCATAAACATGAAGTCATTTACTTATTCAGGATTAAAGTTGTTACATAATAAACATCAAAAAGTAAATTAATCTATTCAAGCAGACTTAGAGATTAATTACACTTTGGTCTTAGTTTAATATATCACTAACTCTAGGCAATATATTTATGTCTTTCCTTAAGAGTCGGCTCTTTCCAGTTGATCAAAACAAACCATCTTCCAAATGGGATCTAGACAATATAATAGTCTCATATGAGCTAGATATTCGGTCTAACCTCATAAACTATAGGTTATATATTTAGACTAGTTATTTTAGAATGTTGTCTTGTTATATACAAAATCTATCATATGCAACATTCCAACAGTTTGAACAATAAGCTATCAATGAGTCATATTTGCTTATATTTACTTTAATATATAAATAATGATAAAAACAGTATAACAAAGATATAATAAAAAATCTCAAATATATTAATAATTAATCTAAAATAAATGAAATATATCTAAAAATATCTATTATATTTAGGGCATTCCCAATAAATCTACCAAATTATGCATTGGTTATAAACGTTGAAAAAAAAAAAAAACTAGAGATATGTTGTTTTTAAGAGTTAACCTTGAAGATTACCAGTGTTAGTCCACAACATCACACTTTGGCTAGTGGTGCCGGTGATGACTAGTGATCAGTATTGAAATCGTAGCATAATCTGGTAGACAACCTGTGATAATCTAATATATTACTTTTTTGGTAATTGACAATGGCAACTAGTAACTAACGATAGCCGGTTGTCACTGTTGACTTCTGACAACATCTGAATGATTATTGGTGATAATCTAGCAGATTATCATCCTCAGGATACTTGTGACAAAATACAATTTGTTAACATTTCATTGGTCTTCTTGAGTTGCCCAAATCTTAACCCTCTAATTAGGGATAACTATTCTAAGGTTTATTGTGATAAACATATTATATTTGTATTATAGTTAAATATAATACATTGAATATAATTTACATCTAGAGAAAAAGTGTTCATGTTGCATTTAAATGTAATGTGTGTTTGAATTTAAAATATTTAAATTGTATATAAATAATGAATATGTGATATGATAAGTAAAAGTAGAGAGAAAAAATAAGAGAAAAAGAGAGCATGTGGATGTGATTAATAAAAATAATTAAAAAAATAAAATAATGAATAGTGATTGTATTGAATTTAAAATATGATGTGATTGGTATTTGAATATAATTTAAATGAAAATTATATTTTATTTAAATATAATATAAATGTAATATTAGAAATAAAAGGAGACTAAATATTATAAAATTTGAGAGTAGATTGATGTTTATAACTAATAAAAATGTAGAAAAAAAACCAATACTGACATAAGTAATTGTGTAATAAATTAAGTTGACCAAAATAACCTTTTTCTTTTTTATTTTTAACCCCTTTCTCTTATTCTTTCTCCTTCTCCCTCCCTTCCCACCGTCCTACCTTTCTCTTTCGTTTTCTCTAGTCTCACAAGAGCCATCAACTCCGCCTCATCGGGAAGAAGTAGCTACTATCGTTGTCGTCGTGCCTAGACATCCGCCACACTGCAACGATTAGCCGACTCAGGAAATTGCGATCACAGTGGTGATTCCTCCTTTTCTTTCACCACCATGTCACCGCAGTTGCGTTGCCAGGCTTAAGGAGATCCGGTGCACACGGCGTCTTACCTCTAGCAATCGACGACGAGCGGAGACACGTGAGGAGATCTCACCAACTATCTCTTCCTTGCAATGACGAAGGACCACCTACTGGATCTCCCTGCTGTAGCAATGAAGAGGAGATCCACCGCGATCGCGTTTGTTGTCTTTTGTGATTTGAATGAATTTTATTTTGTAATATGTTTTCAGTATTACGGAATAAAATTCGGGAAATCCGACGGATTTGACAGTTACCGGTCGGTAAACAACCAGCACCTCGCCGGCAAAGATGTTTATCGATCAATAACAATTCTGTAGCCTATATGTGGAGTTGGCTACCGGTCGGTATCAAGCTGATGATCATCGATTGGTCAGTGTCATCGTGTACATCGGCCGGTATCATCATGGATACCAATCGGTGACTTAAGGAATTATCATTTGATGTCATGTGACATTCCTGTGAAGTTGCCCTCTTGTTACCGGGGCGGAAATCCTAGTGCTTATTGTGGCATTCTTAAAGTTACTTATATATGATTCCAAGTCTTTCAAGTTGGCTAGCCAACATACTATGAGCTTGCTTGTCTTAAAGATCCAAGGATGCTTAGACAATCGATTCAATTTTATCGGTGGGCTTTGAATTGACCAAAGCATCATATACCAAAGAGGGCCTTCGCGGCAACCATGACCTGGATATTTTCACTAGCTTTTTGAAGGGATACAGAGGTTAATTGCATGTTTTAAAAAAACATTCAAAGTATATATTTACAAATTTATCTTGTAGGTGATTTAATTACTTTCAATAAATAAAAAATTAAATATAGTATTACTCTTAATTTACAATTACCTACTTTAAATATTTTAAAATAATACTATTTACATTTATAATTTCGTAAAATATTCTATTTACTTATAATACATGTTTTATGAACAAGCCAAAGTCAATGAATTCAGGATTTTTATCTTCAATTAAAACAAGTTAATAGTAAATTTAATATATCTTTTTAAAAATATCCATGACAAACTAAAGCGGTATTCTACTAGAATAATATCACATGGTAATATATTAGAATACCAAAAAGTATTCTATGACAATCAGCAGTTGCCAACACCAGTCTCTGGTCGCTGAAGAGTATTTTGATAGAATACTTTTTTGTATTCTACTAGTATATGTTAAGTATCTAACATGGCCTTCGATTACTCGTATTAGTTTTCGGTCGTCAGAGAGTATTTTATGAGAATATATTTTGATAATTTACCAAAATACTTTTGATAGTCTATAAGAATACAATATTATATTTGGTTTTTTTATCTGCCAAATTTTTTCTTAAAATAGGTTGAATTTTCATATTATTTACTCGCTTTATGAACAAATAATTACAAGATTATTTTAAAATAATGAACACAACAATTAAAATAATTAAACTACTAAAAAAAATAATATCGTCAAACTACAATAACAAACAAAACAACGGTTGCAGATATAACCTAGTAATACCACACTTGACTCTATCTAAAGATACAGAGTTTGAATCTCCTTACTCTACTTTCAAAAACAACTAAAACATTTTAAAAAATAAATCATCTATTTCTCAAATACTAGTACTATGTTAGTTTAGAAGTTCTATTTTTGAAAAATAGAAAATTTTTCATTTCAAAAAAATAAATCTTCCTCCAAAATTTTTCATTTTTGTATTTGAACATCTAAAATTTTTCATTTTTGAAAATATAAAAAGAGTTATCTCTAGAAAAAGAGAATTTTTTACCCATCCAAACAACTTTTCACTTTTACAAAAAAAATCCAAACAATTTTTTATTTTTCATATCTAAAAATTTTTTATTTTATAAAAATAAATCTCCTAGCCATAAACCCAACTATCACATCCCATAAGGTGACGTCAGCTGCAGCCAAATTGGCAAAGCCAAAGGGCTTGTGAACAGATTGCAATCATTGACTTGCAAGTGGACTGTTGGCAAGATCTCAATTTTAAGATGAGATCATGATTATGCGAGAGAAACTGAGATGAAGCCGTTGCTACTATTGTTGTCGGCTGTGAGGAGATTAAGCATTTGGAAGGAGAGAGAGAAGATCCCAGAAAATAAAGAAAAGAAAGATGGGAAGAGATGAGCGAGAAAGGTAGAGGAAGAGAGAGAGAGAGATGGAGGAGAAAATGTGACATTTAAGGTTTGAGGTTAAAATAGTCATTTTTAGTGTCTGATGAAGGAAAAAATGGGAAAGTACATCAAATAGTATATTTAGAAGGTATTGATGAATATTATAGCATATTTTTAAAATGATGATAAATTATAATATATTTATATTTTTTTTAATTGTTGTTAAAATATTTTTTTTTTCCATTTTTATCCTATGCTTCATCTATCTCTCTCTCTCTCTTTCTCTCTACAGTCATATATTTGATTCACTATCTCCCTTTCTCTACCCAGACCCAACGACGATGGTGATGGCTATTGCATCGATGGATTTCACAATGACGATAGAGGCTCTCGACAATGTGACAATGATAGATGGGATCCAAGCTTTGGCGGATTCGCAGTCTTGGTATAATCATGATTTGCTTGTGAACACAATTTAGCCCGAGAAGGCGTAGGTTAAGATCACAATTGTGAGGCTTGAGTTTCCTTTAGGACTTCCAAATTTGTCATTCTGGAACTTTGGTGGTAGCATTGATTTGGCATTGATCACGAGGCTGGCATGATGAGTTCTATGTCCGAGTTTAATGGCCGATGTTGACAACATGTTGAGTTTGATGTCCGAGCCTCAATAGTTTGACGATGATGACGACCTCATGGCTTTGATGGTGGGTAGCGAGGGGTGGTTCAATAGTGTTTGGGAAATGGGTTAGGGTGTGTGGATTTCTGATTTTGGATCTGAGATTTGATTTGGGGATTGTTCTTGAATTTTGGGGTTGATTTGTTGTTCTCTTGTGATTTTAGTTTTTTTTTTTTTTTGTGAATGGAAATATAAGAAATATTAGAAATATTGTGAATAAATATAATGAAAATATATGAAATTTACTAGAAATATACTGTAAATATATGAAATATAGGTATTTTCTCATCTTATCACTGCCTGATCTAGTCTCATCACTGCCATCGTGATGTCCTCTGGCATAGTAATATTGGGAATGGGAGGGAGGGAGGGAGGTAGAAAGAGAGAAGGAAGAAAGAGAACAAAAAATGAGAGATACATCTAGTATTTAATATGTAATTAATTTAAATTCTACTATTATTTTAAAATATCATCGTCAAATATGTTATTTGATTAATTCACCTATAAAAAGTTGATCAACAATATAAAAATCCAAACTAGTATTTATTTGGGACAAAAATCCAAATCATATGTTGAAAAAAGTGTTATTTTCTCAATTTTCTCACCGATTTATTGTTTACTTTATTATTGTGGGATAATTAGGTCCATGTGCTGAAAATAGAGTGTGTAGTGATTTTTTTTCTATGATTACAAAATTATGGTATAATATGCCATGATGATATTTATGATAAAGCAATAAATTAAATGGAGTAGACCAAAGTACACTAAGAGCCCGTTTAGATGTACGTTTGGAGATTTTTTTTTTTGTTGGAAAAAAGTAATTTTGAAAAATATGTTTAGGAAAAAAACTATTTAGAGTGAAAAAAATATAAAATTTTAAAAATTTATTTAGAAAAAAATTATCAATATGGATATTATTTTGTTCCTCTTGAAATTCTATGTAATTTAAAAAAAATCATCTCATTTAGACTTGTATATGCAAAGTTATAGAATTTTAAAGTTTGGAGTTTACTATAATATTTTGAAAATGTAAATAGTAAAAAGTGATGATGAGGGGAAAAAAAGGTACCAAAAATGATGTTTTAGATATTTTTTTTAATGTGCCAAACGACTTCTAAAATTTTCACATTTTCTCTTCTCTTTCTCCTTATTCCTAAACATACCTTTCTCTGTGCAAACTGTTCTCTTTCTCTTTCTCTTTCTCTATCTCTCTCTCCTCTTAGACAACCATGTCTTTCTTCCCACTGTCTTCTGTGCCCACTCCATTCTTGCACCACTGTAGTCGCAGATTACGAGCTTCGATTTTCTCGACGTGCAAGCTTAAGCTATGGTATCATTCTCTATCAAGCTCTAATCTCCTCCAATTCGACCCTATCTGATTAGCCTCTGTATGAGATGAAGTTAGCTGTGTCCAAATCTTTGGTCTTCATTTGTGGTGGTTGCCAGTCTTTGTTAGTCATCCTAATCTCCAAGCGGCCATCCTTGCTGGCCCCGATCAAGGATATCTGATCTCGGTGATGGACAACGTCACGGGGCAGTTCCTATGGTCTGGAGCGACAACTAGTGTCAACATGTGGTGGTAGCAATGGAGGCACGTAAGGATAATAAGTTTTGCGGTTTCTCTAGTGTTTGATGGCTTTTGTATTTTTAATGAATTTTTATTATTTCTTTTTAGTAATCTAGTGATAAAATTCAAGAAATTTTATGGATTTTGGTCATTTTTGATTAGTAATTAGCCTGTGGTGATGGTTACTATCCTATAGGTAAAGATAGTATTTGGTTGATCACTATCTAACACTTGGTATCATGGCGGATATTGGAGGGTAACAAATTACTGATGTCACCCTAGACACTTATTGGTATCATTATAGATACCATTGGGTATAATTGATTTCCAAAATAAATAAATATTATAATTTTTTATGTTTATAGTTGACATTTTAATATAAATAAATAAATAATATTTTTTCTCATACTTTTTATAATAGTGTTTTTTGTGACTAAAATCAATTTAGGGATAACTATTGAATTATTTGAATGATCAAAATTTAAACTAAAGAGCATATGTGAGAAATAAATAAAGTCTAACAAAAATAAAATCAATAACCTAGGTTTTAGGATAGTAATTTTACCCAAATAATATTGTTTAAATCAAGTTTACTTTAACGACAATTATAAAATTCGGGTATGACAAAAAAAAATCTCTTATAATTAGAAAGAGAGAGAGCATCAAAGAGAGTGGCTGGAGCTAGTGGCCAATGTGTCGATGGGCTGTTGGCCTCCGATTTTCATTTGGAGATTCATCATCACCTAATCTTTTGGGGGTAGGGTTTATGGAATCAAAATTGGAGTTGGGTTGTAAGGATCGAATACAGTTAAGAGACACATGGTGCTTCACAGCCGGTAGTACGTAATTTTCTTCTTACTAGTCACCGGTGTCTACAAGTCAGTCATAGAATTGAGCTTCATGGATGGTAGCTTAGAGGCTTCTCCTGATATGTCATCAATGTCTACAAGTTTGGCATAGAGGTCACCTACGTTTGCCAATCCCAATCATGTCTCATTTTTTAAACATTGAGGGACCTTTCCTTGATAGGCCTAGGATGGCAATTTTTCTGTTTTTTATTTGGTTATTTATTTTGTCAGTTGTTATTTATATTAAGGTTGGGGATCTTCCCACCCAACCTTTTATTAGTGTATTCTTTGAATTTACAATGGTCATTTATGTGTTTTGATGGTATGTCTAATGTAGTTTTAGTTTCACTTGAGTTGCTTTAATGTAGAGGTTTGTAGTGACCTTTGTGGTATGACATTCCTACTTTCAATTGATTAGTTGTAGGAAAAAAAAAAAGTAAGACATGTACAGTAGAATTTTAAAAATTTTTCAAGATCATGAAAAACTTGTATTACCATATATAATAAATTATTCAACAATCATCATATCTTTCAGAGGAGATCACCAGGAACGCTGGAGGATGTGACCAAGAGGCTTCAACTAACTAGTTTTCTTTATTATTCTCTAATTCCCAAATGGTGGAGTGTATAGGCACTCGGCTCCTCGATTGATAGTACGGCTTGTCTCCTTCCAATCATCTAGATCTCTGAGAATTTATTATTATTAGTGAGATATATAATAATAAATTAGCTCACCAAAGAGTCTGTGCTCTAAAGAAAATACGAGTCATAATGGTCCTATTTATAAATTTGTATTAGATGACTTTTAGAATTTAAATAGGACTTAAGAAAAGATTTTTCTCTCTTCACAAACCCCAGGCTGATTCTCTCCCTTGGATTGCTCTTTTAAAATTTGGTCACTCTAGGTTTGGTGTATTCAAAATTCAAACAGGATTTCAGACAAGATTTTTCTCTTTCCTCCCTCACATAGAATCTGAATTTTAGCTTGTGATTATCCTACATAAAAATTTGCCAATGATTTTATTTGTGATTCAAAATTGATTTAAATTTTAAACTCCACAAATTATGTGATTTTGTCTGTATGGATAATTTTTCATAACTCTAATTTAAATTCAAATAAAATCATAGTAACTTTATTTAAAATTCAAATAATTATATAATCTCTTATCCAAAGCAAAATTCAAATTAGGAGAAAATTTTGTCTTCCAAATCCATTAAAAAACTACCACCTACTTTAGTGCTAGGACTAGATTTTGTTGAATTCAAATTCAAATAAGATAACTATTTAAATTTCAAATATGTATTCAAACAAATTTGCAAAATTCAAATCAATCTCATATTTGTCTTTTGAAAGACAAATACAATTAATTTAAATTTCAAATTTTATCTTTCAAATAAATAGTCACATAAATTAAATATTTAACTCATTTATTGAATAATACAAAATTACAATTTTGCCCTTGACACCCAATGAAAATCGCCTACACCTTGTAATCGGTGATCCGAATTTTTCTTTTTGCTAAATGCAAGAATACAAGTAATAAAGAATATTCTGATCAATTATCATCTATTAAGGAATTATGCGGGGCTAGTAAATAGATCAATTATACATATATAATATGGCCTCCAATAATCCATGTAACCATTATTCTATACTGAATAAACCTATTATATAATTATTAGTTTTAGAGTCACACCATTATAAACTTGAAACTACATTCTCAATTACACATCATATTATGCAAACTAGTGATAAGCTATTATCTAATGACCTTATCATTTATGCTACAGTCTCATGTGATATCCATATGTTAGGAAATGCCCAAAGCATTAGAGACATTTTGATGTATTTATTTTAAACTGGATAATAAAATTATATATAGAGGTTATTCATTACATTACTATCTATCCTCGTTTTATTTACATGTTAAAGTAAATGTAAGCAAATAAAGTACACAATTATTCTCTCCGATTAGATTCAGATTTTGTTTTGGATAATAGAGTACACAATTATTCGAACTCTAAATAAAGTTGCCATGATTTTATTTGAGATTGGATTGGAGTTATAGAAAATTATCCATGAGAACAAGAATTTGAAATACAACTGTTTTGTGGATTTTGAAATTTGAAATTTGAAATTTGAATTTGAAATTCGAATTTAAAATTTGAAATTTGAAATTTGAAATTTGAATTTTGAAATTTGAAATTTGAAATTTGAAATTTGAAATTGAAATTAGAATTTGAAATTCGAATTTAAAATTTCAAAATTCGAATTTGAAATTTGAATTTGAAATTTGAAATTTGAAATTTGAAATTTGAATTTGAAATTTGAAATTCAAATTTTGAATCACAGTCCAAGTGGGATTCGAATTTCTTATGGTAAATTCACAAGGAATGAAATTCGAATTTGAGTTGGATATAGAGAAGAAAATCTTGTTAGAATTTTACTTGAATTTTGAATCCAAATCCTAACAATAATGGACGAAAATTTTGAGGATTATCCTCATGGAATTTTCAGATTTTTTGTGGATAAGGTTCAACAAAAAATTCAAGTTTCAATCCCAGTTGAATTTGGATTCTCTCCTCCCTGATAATGGCTGAATTTTTTGTGTGAATATCCTAGAAGATTTTCGGTTATTTTGGATAAGGATGAGATAAGATTCAAGCTTGAAAATCCTAGTGGAATTTTGATTCTTCTCTTATCCAAAAGTGGCCGAAATTTTTGCTGGGATTTTCCCCTTGGATTTTCTGATTTTTTGGTTGAAAAAGGGAGATAAAATTCATGTTAAAATCTTGTTTAGATTTGAATTAGATAATCCTAATGTTGGCCAAAATTTTGTTGGGATTTTCCCCTCGGATAATTTCAGATTTTATGTTGTGGATAACGGAGAAAATCTTCTCCTAATCCAATTCGAATTCAGAGAATCACCTAATGCAAGTCTATAAAGAGAGGCCCTGCCACCCCAGTTCTCTCAGACCACAGATTCTCAGGTGAGCAGGCTTATTGTTGCACAACTCACCGTGACAATAAGTTCTTTAGAGATCTGGGTGGCCAGAAGAAGACTAGCAGTGCTAGCATACCGATCGAGATTCAGAATGCCCACATACTCAGCCATTCGGGAATTGGAGAATAGTAGAGAAGGCTAGTTGGTTGAAGCACTCCGGTCATTTTCCTCCTGCAAGATTGGCATCCTTAAGGTCTGAGTTTAAATTGTTGTTGGTTTATTGTATATGGCATGATGAGATATTTAACGATCTTGAAAAATTTTTATTGTTCCGCTGCGCCACTCTAATACGTTTTTACTGAATTATTTCCCACAATTGGTATCAGAGCCATCTCATGACTATGCCATGTACATAAATTAGACAATTAATTAGTCTTTTTATTTATGTATGGATTTGATATTTAGAGAGTGGCATTCTAGGATTCCTTTATGTTGTTATCATGGATTATGTATGTAGTATGTGGTTATTTTAATTTTTTGAATTATTATAAGCATGCTTGTTTTTGCCGGTTATGGTTCCTTAGAATTTAGCAAAATTATATCGAGGAATTTTTATGTAACCATGGGAGCAGTTTATTAGCACTGTAATTTTCCCATGGATTTTAATTTTTGTCTCTTAGAATTATTATGGTTAGAATTTTTGTACACTGGAAACGGTTTAGGAAATTTTATATAATTATTCTTGGAGGAGATTGAAGATTGAAGACCGTAATTTATTTTTTCCTAAAAGTTAAATTTAATTTAAAGGTTGAAATTTTGATTGTATAGAAAATTTCAATTTAATTGGGATTCAAATTAATTTTTGGAGATCCTAATGGGTAAATTAGAATATGACACGAAAATCTAGACACGACCCCTCAGGATAGGCCATCGGGCCTTGATGGGGTTGCAGCCCCTGCCCTCGGGCAGGATGGGGCTGCGGCAGCCCCTTAACAGGCCATGACTACCCACGGCCGCAGGCTTGGCCTGCAGCCGAAGGTGGCCGTGGCCCTCCCAAGGCTGGCCGTAGCCTGGGCGTGCAGCCTGTGACTGTAGGCGCTGCCTACAGCCTGCCGGCTGTTGTGCCCAGCCTAGGCGTGCAACCTGGGGCCGCACAAGGGGCGGCCCCAGGCTACCAGCCCCCCGGGGGCTGGGGGCTACCCACTGCGGCAGCCGGCCTCCGAGGGCGGTGGGGTGACGGTTCTAAAAATCGAAAAATTTTGATTTTTAAATTTGAGATTTAATTTTAAATCATGTTTAAAAATATGTAATTTAAAATTTAAAATTTTTGAAATTGTTTAAAATTTGAATTTGAAATTTAAATTTGAAATTCGAATTCGGAATGTGAATTTGAAATTTAAATTTTTGGAATTTAAATTTTTAAATGATTCTTGGGATGAGAAATAAATGGAAAGGCTACATAAAGATGGATACAAGAAGACGAAACAAAATTCAAGACCCAAAGAATGCTTTGGATGGAAATTTGTAATCTTTATTTTCTTTGTTCTAGGATGGAACCATGGCTTGGTTATTCTGTCAATTATTTTTTCTATGATATGTCATGGATGTATAAATATGTATTGATGGATGTTTTATATGCATATTTGATAACATGTCATATAGGATAGGTGAGTGCCGCTCATACTGTATTGATCATACATATTTGTCAAAAGTTGCATGTTTTTCAAAATATTGAGTGGGAGAGGATTTCAAACAAAACCCACTGCCTCCATTGTTGATCTATATGTGAAAGCATGGTAATGCCTCGCGTCAGTTCGGCCCTGACCACACCTCTCGGTAGGTGTTTACCACCACCGGTATACTAGATTGGATCTCCTATGTGGAAAACGTGTTCGGGTACGATCCTATTCATTATCACCCCTCAGTGGCTTTGTAGGACATGGATCGGGCTACATAAACAATGGGTATACAATCAAGACTCGTTTAGTTATTAACCTTCCCTAGAAGCTCTGTTAACTATACTGGTGGCCAAATAAGCGGTTATTAATATATGTCTTAACCTTAGAGGATTTAAGGCAACAAGATTTAATTGGACGGGGTCCATGTTCTGGCTATTTGTTTTCATGACCACCTCTCTGTGGCTTGGGGCAATAGGTGCTGAGAATTACCGTTGCAATGCTACATTTTTTTCAAGTTTCATGTAGGAACATACTTGTATGTTTTATTTGCTAAATTACCTGTATATTTGTTAGGAAATGCCTTAAGCATTAAAGACATTTTGATGTATTTATTTTGAACTGGATAATAAAATTATATATAAAGGTTATTCATTACATTGTTATCTGTCCTCGTTTTATTTATATGTTAAAATAAATGTAAGCAAATATGACTCCCTGACTGCTTGTGTCAAACTGTTAGAACGTTGCATGCAATGGACTTTTGTATGCGAGAAGACAATGTTCTAAAGTAAACGGTCTAAACTATGGTCTGTAGTCTATGGGGTTAGACCGAGCATCTAACTCATGTTAAGACTATTATGTTGTCTAAAGCCTTGGAGGGGATGATTTGTCTTGACTGTCTGGAGCATAGACTCCCAAGTAGAGACATAGATATATTGCTTGGTGGTGACATATTAGACCAGGATTAAAGCGTGATTGATCTACGAAGTCCGCTTTGAGTGGATCGATCTACTTTTGACGTTCATTGTGCAGTAACCTTAACCATGAGTAGATGGACAGTTTCATGTATATGACTTGTGTACTTTGATGTTCCAATGGCTAAAGCGTCTCAGAGGTAGTAAGCTTATAGACCGGTTTGTTGGGTGCATGACTGGTATATGATAAAAGGTTCGTCTACAGATATCAGAATCATAGCTCTAATGAGGAGTTAAGGGTATCCTCTTAAAGGCATTATACTGAATGTGAAAATGGACAAGGCCTTGGGTCATCTGCTAGGCGGATGACTTCTTATTCACATATGGTGAGTAATCATTTTCTTTATTTGGTAGTATAATGGAACTTTAAGATAGCCTGATCAGTAGGATTAAACAGACTTTGGCCTAAGGCCGATCATGGATATCATATGAGGATTCTGCATACATGACAAGGTCATTGGATGATAGCTTGTCACAGGCTTACGCAATATGGTATATAATTAAGAGTTCAATTTCAGGTTTATAGTGGTATGACTCTGAAATTAGTGATCATATGATTGAGTTGTTCAGTAAAGAATGATGATCATATGGATTTGCGGGAGCCTGATTATATATGTCCAATTAGTCCCTCTACTAGCTCCATATAATTCCTTAACGTTTAGCAAATTGATTTGTGTATGCTATTGGCTAGTTTATTATGCATGGATGGTGTTGACATAGGATAAGTATGGTTGACAAGATTCTCTCTGGTTGGATTCAGATTTTGTTTTAGATAATAGAGTACACAATTATTCGAACTCCAAATAAAGTTGCCATGATTTTATTTGAGATTGGATTAGAGTTGTAGAAAATTATCCATGAGAACAAGAATTTGAAATACAACCTTTTTTGTGGATTTTGAAATTTGAAATTTGAAATTTGAATTTGAAGTTTGAATTTGAAATTTGAAATTTGAAATTCAAATTTTGAATCACAATCCAAGTGGGATTCGAATTTGTTGTGGTAAATCCGCGAGGAATGAAATTCGAATTTGAGTTGGATATGGAGAGGAAAATCTTGTTAGAATCCTACTTGAATTTTGAATCCAAATCCTAACCAAATATGGACGAAAATTTTGGGGATTATCCTCAATGAATTTTCAGATTTTTGTGGATAAGGTTCAAGGAAAAACTCAAGTTTCAATCCCAGTTGAATTTGGATTCTCTCCTCCCTGATAATGGCCGACTTTTTTGAGTAAATCTCCTAAGAGATTTTCGGTTATTTTGGATAAGGATGAGATAAGATTCAAGCTTGAAAATCCTAGTGCAATTTTGAATCTCCCTTATCCAAAAGTGGCCGAAATTTTGGTGGGGATTTTCCCCTTGGATTTTCGGATTTTTTGGTTGAAAAAGGGAAATAAAATTCTAGTTAAAATATTGTTTAGATTTGGATTGGAATTATCCTAAAGTGGCCGAATTTATTGTTGGGATTTTCCCCTTGGAAAATTCAGATTTTGTGCTTGTGGATAAGGGAGAATATCTTCTCCTCATCTAATTCGAATTCAGAGAATCACCTCATGCAGGTCTATAAATAGAGGTCCTGCCACTCCAGTTCTCTTAGACCACAGACTCTCAGGTGAGCAGGCTTATTGTTGCACAACTCACCGTGACAATAAGTTCTTTAGAGATCTGGGTGGTCGGAAGAAGACTAGCAGTGCTGGCATACCGATCGAGGTTCAGAGTGCCCACACACTTAGCCATTCGGGAATTGGAGAATAGTAGAGAAGGCTAGTTGGTTGAAGCCCTTCGGTCATTCTCCTCCTGTAGATTGGCGTCCTTGAGGTATGAGTTTTAATTGTTGTTGGTTTATTGTATATGGCATGATGAGATATTTAACGATCTAAAAAATTTTATTGTTCTGCTGCGCCACTCTGATATGTTTTTACCGATTTATTTTCCTACAATTGGTATCAGAGCCATCTCATGACTATGCCATGTACATAAATTAGACAATTAATTAGTCTTTTTATTAATGTATGGATTTGATATTTAGAGAGTGGTATTCTAGGTTTCCTTTATGTTGTTATCATATATTATGTATAAAGTATGTGGTTATTTTAATTTTTTGAATTATTATAAGCATGGTTGTTTTTATCGGTTATGATTCCTTAGAATTTAGAAAAATTGTATCTAGGAATTTTTTTATGTAACCATGGGAGTAGTTTATTAACACTGTAATTTTCTATGGATTTTAATTTTATTTTTTGTCTCTTAGAATAATTATGGTTAGAATTTTTGTACACTGGAAATGGTTTAGGAAATTTTATGTAATTATTCTTGGAGGAGATTGAAGATTGAAGACTGTAATTTATTTTTCCCAAAAGTTAAATTTGATTTAAAGGTTGAAATTTTGAATGTGTGGAAACTTTCAACTTAATTGGGATTCAAATTAATTTTTGGAGATCCTAATGGGTAAATTAGAATATGGCATGAAAATCGAGACACGACCCCTCGGGATAGGCCGTTGGGCCTTGGTGGGGCTGCAGCCTTTGCCCTTGGGCAGGATGGGCTACGGCAGCCCCTGTGCAGGCCATAACCACCCACGACCGCAGGCTTGGCCTGCAGCCGAGGGTGGCCGTGGCCTCCCCAAGGCTGGCCGTAGCCTGGGCATGCAGCCTGTGGCTGCAGGCACTGCCTGCAGCCTACCGACTGCTGCAGGCTTGGCCTGCAGCCCGACAAGGCTGCACATAGGTGGCCGTGGGCTGCCACCGCCCCCCGGGGGTGGGGGCTGCCCACGGCGGCTTCCGCCTCCGGGGACGGTGGTGCGACGATTCAAAAAATCGAAAATTTTTGATTTTTAAATTTGAGATTTAATTTTAAATCATGTTTAAAAATATGTAATTGAAAATTTGAAATTTTTGAAATTACATATTATTATACATGATGTTTTAAAATTGTTTAAAAATTTGAATTTGAAATTTAAATTTGAAATTCGAATTTGGAATTTGAATTTGAAATTTAAATTTTTATAATTTAAATTTTAAATGATTCATGGGATGAGAAATAAATGGAGAGGCTACATGAAGATGGATACAAGAAGAAGGAACAAAATTCAAGACCCAAAGAATGCTTTGGATGGAATTTTGTAATCTTTATTTTCTTTGTTCTAGGATGGAACCATGGCTTGGTTATTCTGTCAATTATTTTTTCTGTGATATGTCATGGATGTATAAATTTGAATTGATGGATGTTTTGTATGCATATTTGATAACATGTCATATAGGATAGGTGAGTGCCGCTCATACTATATTGATCATACATATTTGTCAAAACTTGCATGTTTTTCAAAATATTGAGTGGGAGAGGGTTTCAAACAAAACCCACGGCCTTCATTGTTGATCCATATGTGAAAGCATGGTAATGCCTCGCGTCAGTTCTGCCCTGACACCACCCCTAGGTAGGTTTTTACCGCCGCCGGTATACTAGATTGAATCTCCTATATGGAAAACGTGTTCGGGTACGATCCTATTCATGACCACCCCTCGATGGCTTGGTAGGACGTGGATCAGGCTATGTAAACAATGGTTATACAATCAAGACTCGTTTAGTTATTAACCTTCCCTAGAAGCTCTGTTAACTAAACTGGTGGCCAAATAAGCGGTTATTAATATATGTCTTAACCTTGGAGGATTTAAGGCAACATATATTAATTGGACGGGGTCCATGTTCTGGCTATTTGTTTCATGACCACCCCTCGGTGGCTTGGGGCAATAGGTACTGAGAATTACCGTTGCAATGCTACATGTTTTTCAAGTTTCGTGTAGGAACATACTTGTATGTTTTATTTGCTAAATTATCTGTATATTTGCTTGGGCTTTGTAATGATGTCTAGTATAATTTTATTTCAGTTCAAAATGTCACCGACACCCCTCATTTCAATACTTACTGAGAATAAACTGAATGGTGATAATTATAAGGATTGGAAAAGAAATCTGTTGATAGTTCTCAACTGCGAGAGACACAAGTTTGTACTGGATGAACCATGCCCACCAGGGCCAAAACCTGACACACCGCTTGAGGAGGTCCCAGTTGCCTATACTCATTGGAGAGAATCCAATGAAATAGCTCGATGCTACATGCTTGCTAGCATGACGAGTGCTTTACAAAAGCAGCATGAGACTTATCAGGTTGCTAGGGAGATCATGGACAATCTGGAGGACATGTTCGGAGGCCAAGAAAAATTGGCTCGACAATCTGCTATCACCAGCATTATGAACTCTAAGCAAAAGGCAGGTACTCCAGTGAAGGACCATATGATCACTTTAATGGGATTCTTCGCTGAGGCTGCCGAGAACAGTGCTGAGTTGGACTACAACACCCAGATCGAAATGGTGTTCAAAACTCTGTCTAAAGATTTTGTGGGGTTTAAGGCCGCATACAATCTGACGACAAGGGAGTTAGGACTAACCGAGCTCATGAAGCAACTCCAAGCTTATGAGCGGATGATCAAGGATGGGGATGCGGTCCAACCCAAAGGAGAGGCCAATTTGGAGGAATCTTCCAAACCCTCTCGGTAGAGGAAGAGGCCAAACCAGAAGCAAGTGGCTTCCAGTTCTTCTAATCCTCCTGCCTCGGATGGAAAGAAGAAGAAGAAGAACAAGAAGCCCAAGGACCCTAAAAAGTCCAAGTGCTTCCTCTGTGAGAAGGTAGGTCACTATAAGAAGGCTTGTCGGGAATTCCTAGCTGCCAAGGGCAAGGAAGGTAAGGAACTTCACAACTTAGAAGCATGTTTGGTGGAAGAATCGAAAGACACTTAGGTCATTGATTCGGGCTCCACTAATCATGTTTGTGTTTCTATGCAGGGGTTTGTAGAAACGAGAAGTCTACATGATAGGAGCCTCTCGTTGTGGACTGGAGATGCCAGCTTGGTGGTGGCTGAGGCAGTGGGAGATATTTATCTTTACTTTGGTGAATTTAGGTTTATTTTATTGAAAGACTATTTTTATATTCCTAATTTTAGGAGGAACCTTATATCGGTAGCTTGTTTAATAAAGGATTCTTATTCAGTTTCTTTTAGTAAAAGAGTTGATATTCATAGAAATAAATCTTTTATCTATTCTCGATAGATGGATGGAAACCTATATTTGATCAAACCAAAGATGTACTCACTACTTGACACTGAATTAATAGATAACTCTAAAAGGTTGAAAGTTTCTCACTCTAATAAGGCGTATCTTTGGCATTTAAAACTTGGTCATATTAATCAGGATAGGATTTAAAGATTGGTGAAAGACGGTCCTCTAGAATATCTGGAGGAGGTACATCTTCCTTAATGTGAGTCTTGTCTAGAGGGAAAGATGACTAAGAGGTCTTTTGGAGCTAAGGGTACTAGAGCTCAGGAGCTCTTAGAAATTGTGCACATTGACGTATGTGGCCCTATGAACGTCACAGCACGAAGAGGGTTCGAGTATTATGTCTCCTTTATAGATGATTAATCGAGGTATGGATATGTGTATCTGATGCACCGCAAGAGTGAAACCTTTGACAAGTTCAAAGAGTATCGTGCGGAAGTGGAAAAGCAATTGGATAAATCCATAAAGACACTTCGATCTGATTGAGGTGGTGAGTACCTCTCCGATGAATTTCTAGGACATCTAGTAGAGAATGAGATATTATTCCAATTGACTACACCTAGTACTCCATAACAGAATGGTGTAGCCGAAAGGAGAAACAGGACCTTGTTGGATATGGTACGTTCCATGATGAGTTATTCAACGCTGCCATTATCATTTTGGGGATATGCTTTATAAACAGCGTGCTATATTCTGAACCAGGTTCTAAGAAAATCAATTCCCAGAACTCCGTATGAATTATGGCGTAGCAGGAAGCCCTCCCTTGGACATATGAGAATATGGGGCTGCCCGGCACATGTACTGGACGGGGATGCAAAGAAGTTGGAACCAAGATCAGAACTGTGCATGTTTGTAGGGTATCCAAAGGGAACTAAAGGAGGTCTGTTCTGTAACCCGAAGGAACAAAAAGTCTTTGTTTCAACCCATGCGACATTCTTGGAGGAAAGTCACATGAATGACTTTAAACCTCGAAGCAAAATGGTGTTAGAGGAGTTATCGGGTGAAAGAACTGCTCCATAGGTTTCCGTCTTGGACGCAAGTCTGAGTTCTGTTGAAAGACCTGCAGACGATCAATAATTTAGGGTGCCTTGTCGTAGTGGGAGGGTTTTGAAGAAACCTAATTTCTTCATGCATGATGTTGAGGTATACCAGGACGAGGCTCATGAGCATGAGGATGATCCGGTCACCTATGATGAAGCTATAAATGATGTTGATTCTAAATCTTGGAAACAGACTATAAACAATGAGATGGATTCTATGAAATCCAACTCTGTTTGGGAACTTATAGATTTACCAGATGGGATAAAACCCATTGGATGCAAATGGGTATACAAAAGAAAGAAAGATGTGGAAGGGAGAGTGGAAACTTTCAAAGCTAGACTGGTTGCAAAAGGGTACATACAAAAGGCTGGAATCGATTACGATGAAACCTTTCGCCTATTGCTATGCTGAAGTCTATCCGTATTCTTTTGTCCATTGCTGCGGCTCTCGATTACGAGATCTGACAAATGGATGTCAAGACAGCATTCTTGAATGGCCATCTTGAGGAGTGTATCTACATGATATAGCTCGAAGGGTTCGTAGCGAAAGGCCAAGAAAGGAAAGTCTGCAAGTTGCTTAGATCCATTTATGGATTAAAGCAAGCATCCTGCTCATGGAACCAGAGGTTTGATCAACCGATTAAGACATTTGGTTTTGAGCAAAACGTTGATGAACCCTGTGTTTATAAACGTATTAAGGATGGAAAAGTGGTCTTTCTGATACTCTATGTCGATGATATACTACTCATTGGGAATGATGTAGGGAACTTATCATCAGTCAAGCTTTGGTTACACCAACAGTTTGACATGAAGGACTTGGGAGAAGCTAATTATATTCTAGGCATTCATCTCTTCAGAGATCGAAAGAACAAAATGATAGCGTTATCCCAAGCTTTATACATAGATAAAATAATTGACAAATATGCAATGCAAGAGGCAAAGAAAGGTACACAACCTTCTATTACCAATCTAACTCTTTCATTGGATGACTGTCCAAAGACATCGTAAGAAAGAGAGCGTATGAGTAAGGTCCCTTATGCATCCGCTGTGGGTAGCCTTATGTATGCTATGCTTTGCACTCGCCCGGACATATGTTTTACAGTAGGTATGGTGAGTCGATATCAAGCGAATCCTGGAACCAAGCACTAGCAAGCAGTAAAGCATATACTCAAGTATCTTAAGAGAACGAGGGATTATATGTTAGTTTATTTTAGAAGGGACCTAACCCCTGTAGGATACATGGACTCAGACTTCCAGACTTGTAAGGATTCGAGGAAATCGACATCTGGATCAGTGTTTTTACTTGGAGGAGGTGCCATTGTATGGAGGAGCATGAAGCAGGGCTGCACAGCTGACTCTACTATGGAGGCTGAGTATGTGGTTGTGGCTGAGGCATCTAAAGAAGCGGTTTGGCTCCGCAAGTTCTTTAACGACCTTGAGGTCATTCTGGGTGTTGACAAGCCTATCACACTTTACTGTGATAACACTGGGGCTATTGCCAACATAAGGGAATCTCGGCACCACAAGAGGACCAAGCACATAGATCAGAGATATCATATTATTAAAGGGCACGTGGAGACAGGCCAAGTAGATGTATGTAAGATCGCGTCCGAGGACAACATTGCCGATCCCTTTATTAAGACTTTCGTGGCTAGAAGCTTTGAGAGGCATGTAGAGGCGATGGGGATGCGTAACATGGCACATCTGCTGGCTTAGGGCAAGTAGGAGATTGTTAGGAAATGCCCTAAGTATTAGAGACATTTTGATGTAATTATTTTGAACTAGATAATAAAATTATATATAGAGGTTATTCATTACATTGCTATCTGTCCTCATTTTATTTACATGTTAAAGTAAATGTAAGCAAATATGGCTCCTTGACTGCTTATGTTAAACTGTTAGAATGTTGTATGCAATGGACTTTTGTATGCGAGAAGACAATGTTCTAAAGTAAGCGGTCTAAATTAAGGTCTGTAGTCTATGGGGTTAGACCGAGCATCTAACTCATGCTAAGACTATTATGTTGTCTAAAGCCTTAGAGGGGATGATTTGTCTTGACTGTCTGGAGCATTGACTCTCACGTAGAGACATAGATATGTTGCTTGGTGGTGACATATTAGACCAATACTAAAGCGTGATTGATTTACGAAGTCCGCTTTGAGTGGATCGATCTGCTTTTGACGTTCATTATGCAGTAACCTTAATCTTGAGTAGATGGACAGCTTCATGTATATGACTTGTGTACTTTGATGTTCCAATGGCTAAAACGTCTCAGAGGAAGTAAGCTTATAGACCGGTTCATTGGGTGCATGACTTGCATACGATGAAGGGTTCATGTACAGATATCGGAATCATAGCTCTAATGAGGAGTTAAGGGTATCCTCTTAAAGGCATTATACTGAATGTGAAAATGGACAAGGCCTTAGGTCGTTTGTTGGGCGGATGACTTCTTATTCACATATGGTGAATAATCATTTTCTTTATTTGGTAGTATAATGGAACTTTAAGATAGCTTGATCAGTAGGATTAAACGGACTTTGGCCTAAGGCCGATCATGGATATCATATGAGGGTTCTGCATACATGACAAGGTCATTGGATGATAGCTTGTCACAAGCTTACGTAATACGGTATATAATTGGGAGTTCAGTTTCAGGTTTATAGTGGTGTGACTCTGAAATTAGTGATCATATGATTGAGTTGTTCGGTAAAGAATGATGATCATATGGATTTGCGGGAGCCTGATTATATATGTCTAATTAGTCCCTCTACTAGCTCCACATAATTCCTTAATGTTTGGCAAAATTGATTTGTATATGCTATTGGCTAGTTTATTATGCATGGATGGTGTTGACATAGGATTAGGATGGTTGACATGATTCTCTCCGGTTGGATTCAGATTTTGTTTTGGATAATAGAGTACACAATTATTCAAACTCCAAATAAAGTTGCCATGATTTTATTTGAGATTGGATTGGAGTTGTAGAAAATTATCCATGAGAACAAGAATTTGAAATACAACTGTTTTGTGGATTTTGAAATTTAAATTTTAAAATTTGAATTTTGAATTTTGAATTTGAAATTCGAATTTGAAATTTGAATTTGAAATTCGAATTTGAAATTTGAATTTGAAATTCGAATTTGAAATTTGAATTTGAAATTTAAATTTGAAATTTGAAATTTGAAATTTGAAATTTGAAATTTGAAATTTGAAATTTGAAATTTGAAATTTGAAATTGAAATTTGAATTTGAAATTTGAAATTCAAATTTTGAATCACAGTCCAAGTGGGATTCGAATTTCTTATGGCAAATCCACAAGGAATGAAATTCAAATTTGAGTTAGATATGGAGAGGAAAATCTTGTTAGAATCCTACTTGAATTTTGAATCCAAATCCTAACAATAATGGACAAAAATTTTGAGGATTATCCTTATGGAATTTTTAAATTTTTTGTGGATAAGGTTCAAGGAAAAATTCAAGTTTCAATCCCAGTTCAATTTGGATTCTCTCCTCCCTGATAATGGCCGAATTTTTTGAGTGAATCTCCTAGAAGATTTTTGGTTATTTTGGATAAGGATGAGATAAGATTTAAGCTTGAAAATCGTAGTGGAATTTTGATTCTTCCCTTATCCAAAAGTGACCGAAATTTTTGTTGGAATTTTCCCCTTGGATTTTCAGATTTTTTGGTTGAAAAAGGGAGATAAAATTCATGTTAAAATCTTGTTTAGATTTGAATTGGATAATCCTAATGTTGGCTGAAATTTTGTTGGGATTTTCCCCTTGGATAATTTCAGATTTTATGTTGTGGATAAGGGAGAAAATCTTCTCCTAATCCAATTTGAATTCAAAAAATCACCTCATGCAAGTCTATAAAGAGAGGTCCTACCACTCCAGTTCTCTCAGACCACAGACTCTCAGGTGAGCAGGCTTATTGTTGCACAACTCACCGTGATAATAAGTTCTTTAGAGATCTGGGTGGTCGGAAGAAGACTAGCAGTGCTAGCATACCGATCGAGGTTCAGAGTGCCCACACACTCAGCCATTCAGGAATTGGAGAATAGTAGAGAAGACTAGTTGGTTGAAGCCCTCCAGTCATTCTTCTCCTGCAAGATTGGCGTCCTTGAGGTATGAGTTTAAATTGTTGTTGGTTTATTGTATATGGCATCATGAGATATTTAACGATCTTGAAAAATTTTTATTGTTCTGCTGCGCCACTCTGATACGTTTTTACCAAATTATTTCCTACACCATATTCAACCTTAGGTCAAAGTCTGTTCGACCTGTTGATTAAGCAATCTTAAATACCTAATTATACACACAATTAAGAGAATGATTAATCACTATATGTGAATAAGTAGTCATCTGCCAAGCAAACGATCCAAGGCTTTGTCTATTTTTACGTCCAGTATAATACCTTCAAGATGATAACCTTTACTCCTTATTACAGTTATAATTCTAATATATGTAAACAAACCCTCTATCGTATATAAGTCATGTACCCAACAAATTGGTCTATAAGCTTACTACCTCTGAGATGTTTCAATTTTTGGAACATCAAAGTACACAAGTCATACACATGAAACGATTTACTTACTCAGGATTTAGGTTATTGCATACTGTACGGCAAAATTGAATTAGTCTACTCAAGCATACTATGTAGATCAATTGCAGTTTGGTCACAGTCCAATACGTTACCACCAAACAATATATCTATGTTCCTACTTGGGAGTTGAACCTCTAGACAATCAAGATAAACCGTTTCCCTAATTGGCTTTAGACAACATAATAATCTTAACATAAGTTAGATGCTCACTCTTACCCCATTAACTACGGACTATAGAATTAGACTGCTTATTTTAAAATGTTGTCTTCTTTCATACAAAAGTACATTGTATGCAAAATTCTATTAGTTTAATAACAAGCAGTTAGTGAGCCATGTTTGCTTACATTTACTTTAACATGTAAATAGGATGATGACATATAACAATGTAATAAATAACCTCTAATATGCTATTAATCAGTTGAAAAATTCAATAAAATACATAAAAAGGTCTTTCCTACTTAAGGCATGTGACGTCCGGTGCCCTAAGTGGCACGGACCGTCACTTAAAACTACTGATACTTAACTTGCTTAAAAATTATTACTTAAACTTACTTAATTTGATATCATAATTTTAGGGATTTTTTTTATACGTATGTTTTTACTATTCACGTACATATACGTTATATATACAAGGGGTCTAAAACATCTGAAATTTAATATTACATACGAACTTTTGAAACGTTTAACTAATTACTACTAAAAATTATATTGTTTACTTAATACTATGTGGAAGTCAAAACTTGCAGTAGTATCCATAACCTCGCCCTCACATCCGCCTAAGCCATCGTCATCACCCAGTGAGATCTAAGCCATAGGTCGCTTACCTACAGCATGAACACACACTGTGAGCTTTATGCCCAGTAAGTACAACATGTCATCCGCAAAACATGTTTAAATCATAATACATACTTAAAACTTATAATCATGTCCTTTACACACATCATGTACAAGGCACTGCATCATTCCACATATTAGATGCAAAATCAAAGTATCACACTTAACTGAAAACATAACTAAACATCAGGTAATTGGATGCATAATAGATAACATCATGTACTGGATGCATATCTACTATAGCTGGATGCATACTAAACTATAGCTAGAGCATATCATGGACAATGCATGAACTGATTATGCTTCATTATTCATTATCGTTTCTTATCTTTGCTAAGGGTCCGTTTGTCAATACTGAATTGCATGCAGATCATTGGAAACATCCATGATCCTAATAAGCCTTACCCTCATGGGCCATATGCCCACTTATGTATCAAGAGCCATTAACATCAGCTCATCATACTAAAAATAAAACCTCTTCAAACGGAAGGGACTGGTACGACACAAAGTCTTTTAATTACCTAGTTATTTATTTAATCTGGCCATATGCCCTACTAGGCCATCCCTAATCTTGCTCGATACGGATGTACAGCATTTCACTAATGTTTTCATCAATCTACACGATTGTAAAACTATACGCTCGTATAACATGCTATGCAATAACTGTGCATGGTTTGTATACTCAACATAGTGTAAAAACAAACACTTTAAATTCATTTTGCTCATGCTGTAGGTGGAGTTGTACTTACCTAATTTGCAAGCCAACTTTTACTCTCGCCTTTGTCAAATTACAAGTAACCACCTGTCAACAATATGTATTCGATCAATACTCTTGCTTAGTCACTAATACCGTTAGTGACTAAAGCAAATACTAATGTATGGTATCGATTACCGTCGGTATTAACTTGCTCTCCCTTCAGAGTTTGATTCTGTAGGCATGGTTAATTAATTTACTATCCAATAAATTAATTAGCATCATTCTTAGGTCACTACTACTGTTAGTGACTGTGACTTGTATCGTGGTATGGTACCGAGACCCATCGGTACCCTACTAATCTATTTTGGGAATTTGGTATTTAATGTCTATTCGTACTTGATCAATTTGTCTACTTGACAGATTAATCACCGTTCCTCACCATTTCATTCAAACTTGATCCCTGACTTGTTGACCAACCAGTCAACTGATCGGTTACCTCGTGCATCATTAACTAGGTAACCTATCGGGTTACTTTGCTAGTTTGGGTGTGGTAGTCCACCGGGCTACCTCTACTGTTTTGTTTATTTTGAAAATTGTTTTCGGATTCTTATAAAATTTTTGGGAAAACATATGTTCTTTGAAATCATCCCTATATCACCCCATTGGAAGGTGGAGGCATTTTATTAAAATCACAGTTTCATTTTAAAAAGGGAAGAATACATTTTGATGTTCATTTTTAGAAAGGGGTTCTTGAACTGTTTTACTGAAATTGTTTTAAAACTTATTTGAAACGACTTAATTTGTAAATTTGGAAAACATCAAACTTTTAGTCCTCAACGAGATGAACAACTTTCGTGTTTATCTCGGAGCTCAAATCAAACTCTATCTGGTTCTAAACTCATCCAATCCATGGCTATCTCATGTCCAGTTTTAGGAAAAGTTCTAGTTTTACGTCTATTTAAATATGGCTCTGTTTGTGGCCCAAAACGGCCAAATTTTTAAAATGTGTAGGTTATCTTAAAGGTTTCAATGAGATCTATAACTTTCATGTTGAGCCCGAGATCTGGTTCGGAATCTAAGCTAGTCATTTTTAACAAAACCCAAGACTGTCCCTGTGCTCAAGATTTTAGTCCTAGTTTTGAACTCCGGTTAAAAACTACTCAAAAAGTCTATCTTTGAGTCATTTTTGGCTAAAAGCTATTTGATGCAAAAACGACCATAAGGAAATTTCCTTAAAACTTTATGTTTTATCAAATCCCAAATTTGGAATCTAAGGGGGTCAAAAATGGCCAAAACCTATGGCCTAAAATTGGGGATAGATTTGTGTGTCCAGCCATCTTAAATGTCCCCACACACACATACATCCATCCATAAAAATTTAAACCACAACCACATAAACTTAAAAATAAAAAGCTAAGGCTCAAAATAATTTTATTACAACCCATTGCATAAATAAATATACATAAATTTCCTTGATCAAAACTTAAAAATAACTAAACTTCAAAAAGGGGGTTTTCGGTTTTACCTTACGTGCTATGAACCAAGTACAACCGAATTGAGACTTGGGTGACCCAAAAATTACCATGTGAATCAAGAGGGATTGATGGTTGGCTTGTGCTAGAAAAGACACCAAAATTTTTCTCTTATCATCAAACTAAAATAACAACTAAAAACCACAAAGATTGGTTCTAGAATCTTACCCTTGAGTGACTTGAAATGGTCTTGAATGGAAACCTCCTAAACCAACTTGAATGGGGCTAATTTTTTGGTGAACTTTGGTTGGGATTTTGGCTAGATTTTGGTCAGTTTTGGGGTTGGGAATGAGTCGACTATAGCTAAGAAAGGAAGAGAAAAGGCGGTTGTGTTTTAGGGTATAAAAGAAGGAAAGTGACACCTTAGGTCAAGCATGTCTTTTTATAGGTAAATCTAACCAAACTTAATCAAACTTAAGCTCACTTAATTAAGCCAAAATTTTGCCTAATTGGGGAATAAATTGCTGCCATTTTCAACCTAAAAAACTGAGGGGCTGCGCATATGGAAGGGAGCCAAATTTTTAATTTTTTTGTTGGCCATGTGATGGAATTCTTGCATATTTTAATAAAAAGGTGGCCAACACATCCCTTGTTTTACGGAAAACTTTTCCCTATTTTTAGGGCTGTGTTTGGGGCTGTTTATGTTCCATGTGCACAGTTTTCTAGTGGAAAAATTCATCTGCTAAGTGTTCCCTTTGCAGTCTAATTTCTGCTTTTCGGTATTTGACCCTTTTTTCAGTAGTGTCCTAGATAATTCCTGGTTGGGTTGTAATGCCTATGAGCCCATTCTAAGTCTATTTTACGGTTCATTTCCTATACTGTAGTTGTGTCTACACTGTATTGTCCTTACGCACACATAATGAGGCATTTTCGTCTGAAATTTCAAACACAGTCTCTCCTTATTAGGAAATGCCCTAAGCATTAGAGACATTTTGATGTATTTATTTTGAACTGGATAATAAAATTATATATAGAGGTTATCATTACATTACTGTCTGTCCTCATTTTATTTACATGTTAAAGTAAATGTAAGCAAATATGGCTCCCTGACTGCTTGTGTTAAAATTGTTAGAACGTTGCATGCAATGGACTTTTGTATGCTAGAAGACAATATTCTAAAGTAAGCAGTCTAAACTAAGGTCTGTAGTCTATGGGGTTAGACTGAGCATCTAACTCATGTTAAGACTATTATGTTGTCTAAAGCCATGGTGGGGATGGTTTGTCTTGACTATCTGGAGCATAGACTCTCAAGTAGAGACATAGATATGTTGCTTGGTGGTGACATATTAGACCGAAACTAAAGCGTGATTGATCTACGTAGTTCGCTATGAGCGGATCGATATGCTTTTGACATTCATTATGCAGTAACCTTAATCCTGAGTGGATGAATTGCTTCATGTATATGACTTGTGTACTTTGATATTCCAATAGCTAAAACGTCTCAGAGGCAGTAAGCTTATAGACTGGTTCGTTGGGTGCATGACTTGTATACGATGAAGGGTTTATTTACAGATATCGGAATTATAGCTCTAATAAGGAGTTAAGGGTATCCTCTTAAAGACATTATACTAGATGTGAAAATGGACAAGGCCTTGGGTCGTCTGCTGGGCGGATGTCTTCTTATTCACATATGGTGAATAATCATTTTCTTATTCGGTAGTATAATGGAACTTTAAGATAGCCTGATCAGTAGGATTAAACGGACTTTGACCTAAGGCTGATTATGGATATCATATGAGGGTTCTACATACATGACAAGTTCATTGGACGATAGCTTGTCACACGCTTACGTAATACAGTATATAATTAGAAGTTCAGTTTCAGGTTTATAGTGGTGTGACTCTGAAATTAGTAATCATATGATTGAGTTGTTTGGTAAAGAATGATGATCATATGGATTCGCGGGAGCCTGATTATATATGTCCAATTGGTCCCTCTACTAGCTCCACATAATTCCTTAACGTTTGGCAAAATTGATTTGAGTATACTATTGGCTAGTTGATTATGCATGGATGGTGTTGACATAGGATTAGGATGGTCGACAAGATTCTCTTCGGTTGGATTCAGATTTTGTTTTAGATAATAGAGTACACAATTATTCGAACTCCAAATAAAGTTGCCATGATTTTATTTGAGATTGGATTAGAGTTGTAGAAAATCATCCATGAGAACAAGAATTTGAAATACAACTATTTTGTAGATTTTGAAATTTAAATTTTGAATTTTGAATTTTGAATCACAGTCTAAGTAAGATTCGAATTTCTTGTGGTAAATCCACAAGGAATGAAATTCGAATTTGAGTTGGATATGGAGAGGAAAATCTTGTTCGAATCCTACTTGAATTTTGAATCCAAATCCTAACAAACATGGTCAAAAATTTTGAGGATTATCCTCATGGAATTTTTTGATTTTTTGTGGATAAGGTTCAGGGAAAAATTCAAGTTTCAATCCCAGTTGAATTTGGATTTTCTCCCCCCTAGAGAATGGTCGAAATTTTTGAGGTAGATCTCATGAGGATTTTCGATTTTTATGGACAAGGATGAGATAAAATTCAAACTAGAAAATCCTATTTAGATTTTGATTCTCCTCACACTTTATTGACCGAATCTAGTCATGTTTTTGGCACAAAGGGGAATCAATTTTTTGTGGGAATGAGGAGATAAAATTCTAGTTAAGATCTTGTTTGAATTTTGAATGAAAAATCCCAAGAAGTGGCCGAATTCTTTTGGTGGATATTGGCCCTTGAATTTTCGGATTTTGTGAGTAGATAAGGGAGAAAATCTTCTCCTAATCCAATTCGAATTCAGAGGATCACCTCATGCAAGTCTATAAATAGAGGTCCTGCCACTCCAGTTCTCTTAGACCACAGACTCTTAGGTGAGTTGGTTTATTGTTGCACAACTCACCGTGACAATAAGTTCTTTAGAGATCTGGGTGGTTGGAAGAAGACTAGTAGTGCTAGCATACCGATCGAGATTCAGAGTGCCCATACACTCAGCCATTCGGGAATTGGAGAATAATAGAGAATGCTAGTTGGTTGAAGCCCTTCGGTCATTCTCCTCTTGCAGATTGGCGTCCTTGAGGTATGAGTTTAAATTGTTGTTGGTTTATTATATATGGCATCATGAGATATTTAACGATCTTGAAAAATTTTTATTGTTCTGCTGCGCCACTCTGATACATTTTTACAGATTTATTTCCTACACTCCTGATGAATTTAGACATGCTGATTTCAAATTTATCAGTTTTACGTCCATCTGAGGTCATCCGGACAAGTTTTCAGGATCTGTGTGATCCCACCTCGAAAAACATGTTTTGTGCTCAATTGATTAATTTGAGCGTTCTGAGTTTAAATATATCAGTTTCGGACTGAGAAAAGGTTGTCTTGACCCTCTTCCCGATACTGCGTATCTCTCAAACAAAACTTTACATTTTATGCTAAATCGACCAAATTGAGCATGCTGACTATTAATATATCAGTTTTAAGTCAAATTAAGGCCGTCTTGACCATTAACCTGATACTGTGTTTCTATTATTCACTATTCACTACTTTTTGTTTAACTGACTATTTTGAGCATTCTGGCTCTGATTTTGTCAGTTTCTGGGCGAGAAGAGATCATTTGGACTATTTTTCTCGATACTGTACCTCTGCTAGGATAATTATCACTGTTGTGCTCAGATGACCGGTCTGAGCGTACTGATGACTTGTTCACTAGTTCTGTGTCAAGAAATGGTCGTTTGAACCGGTTTCTTGATACTGTGTGTCTTATACGCATATACACATATATTAAGGTGAATCGATTTAGCTGTCAGTTGCCCCTGTCGCTGCATAAATAGTAATTAAACACCATCGTACCTATTTAATTCATTCAACTAGGAAAAAAACACTGTATTTATCAACTTAATTACTGATTACATAGTAACTAGGTTATAGGAACAATGCAGTCATTATAACTTACCCCTCTTACAAAATTTTCGTCCTAAAAAATTAGAACAATTCCAGGAAGTCTCTTCTCATATCTTCTTCATGTTCCCATGTGGCTTCCTCGATATTATGGTTCCGGCACAACACCTTTATGAGTAGTTTAACTTTATTTCTAAGTACTTTATCTTTTCTAGCTAAGATCTGCACGGGGTTTTCCTCATAGGTCAAATCTGCATGTACTTCTATGGGTTCTTGGCTCAAAACATGGGAATTGTCTTGTACGTACTTCTTTAGCATTGAGACGTGAAAGACATTGTGTACTAAAGATAACTCGGGAGGGAGCGCTAATCAGTAAGCCACTTTCCTAACTTTCTCGATTATCTTGAAGGGTCCTATGTACCTAGGACTCAGCTTTTCCTTCTTTCCAAAGCGCATCACCCCCTTCATGGGTGCCACCTCGAGAAAGGCAGAGTCTCCTTCTTGAAACTCGAGGGGCCTATGGCATTTGTCTGCATAGCTTTTTTGGCGACTATGCGCTATATCCAATCTCTCTTGTATTAGCTTTACGTCCGCCGTTGTATTCTTAATGAAGTCTGTATTGGTAAGCTGTTTCTCTCCGGTCTCATGCCAGTGAACCAGAGATCGGCATTTTCTACCATAGAATGCCTCATACGGTGCCATTCCAATCAAGGAATGGTAGCTGTTATTGTATGAGAACTCAATCAAGGGTAGCTTCTGGTCCTAGTTTCCTTTGAAGTCTAGGACATAAGCTCTTAACATATCCTCTAATGTCTGTATGGTCCTTTCAGACTGGCCATCAGTTTGAGGATGGAAGGCTGTGCTAAACTTCAGTCTAGTTCCTAATGAGGCTTGGACTCTCTGGCAAAACCTAGAGGTGAAGCGTCCATCATAATCCGAGATAATAGACTTTGGCATTCCATGCAATCTTACTATCTGAGCTACATAAATTTCTGCTAGTCTTTTTACTGAGTAGCTCACTTTCATAGCTAGAAATTGAGCTGATTTTGTCAATCAGTCTACAATTACCCAGATTGCGTCATTGCCGCTTAACGTCCTCGGCAATCTGACAACAAAATCCATCGTAATCTGATCCTATTTCCATTCAGGTAGCTTGATTTTCTATGGTTCTCTTGTCGGCCATTGATGTTCCACTTTATTCTTCTGACACATGAGGCATCTAGCAACGAAATTGGCGACATCATTCTTCATCTTAGGCCATCAAAAACTCTCCTTTAGGTCCTTATACATCTTGTGCGCCCCTAGATGTACAGAGTATGGCGTCTTATGAGCCTCTGAAAGGATTCATTTCTTGAGTTCTTCATCTTTTGAAACACACACTCTATCTCTATAATAGAGTATGCCATCCTTAGAGACTTTAAACTCTAAACTCTGGTCCTCCGTAGTTTTCTTTCTGAGCTTGTTTAGGGATGAATCGAGGTCCTGACCGACCTTGATTTCTTTCCACATGAAGATATACTTAAAGCTCTGGTGGTCCTTGTAAATTTTGCTCTTGACACTTTACAGGTAGTGTCACCTTATTTTGAGCGTGAAAACGACCACTGCTAGCTCCAAATCGTGTGTTGGGTAGTTTTTTTCATGGTCCTTGAGTTGTCGCGAAGTGTACATGACCACTCTACCATTCTGCATCAATACGGCCCCTAATCCGATCTTGGATACGTCACTGTAAATCACGAAGTTTCCTGACTAGCATCTGGAATGGTCAGTATTAGAGTGCTCGTGAGTCTGCGTTTCAACTCTTGGAAGCTCTTTTCATACTTATCCGTCCACTCATACTTCTTATCCTTCTTAGTGAGTGTTGTAAGTGGAGCGGCAAGCTTCGAAATGCCTTCGATGAAGCACTGGTAATACCCTACTAAACCTAAGAAACTGCGAATCTCTATCACATTTCTTGGAGTTGGCCATGCACTAACAGCCTCAACCTTTGCTGGGTCCACAGAAACTCCTTCCTTGGAGACTATGTGACCAAGAAAGTGAACCTTCTCCAGCCAAAACTGGCACTTGGAGAACTTGGCATATAGCTGATGGTCCCTTAGTTTGCATAAGATGGTCCTCAAGTGCTCTTCGTACTCTTCTTTCGTCTTAGAGTATATAAGTACGTCATCGATGAACACAATGACAAACTTATCTAAGAACTCCTTGAACACATGGTTTATCAGGTCCATAAAGGCCGCTGGGGTGTTAATTAGTCTGAACGACATGATCAGAAACTCGTAATGTCCGTATCACGTTCGAAAAACTGTTTTGGGTACATCTTCATCCCTGATTTATAACTGGTGGTACCCTGAGTGCAGATTGATTTTTGAGAATACCGCAGCGTCTCAAAACTGATCAAATAGATCGTCGATCCATGACAACGAATACTTGTTCTTGATCGTTATTTTGTTTAACTCTCTATAGTCGATGCATATCCTCAGCGTTCCATCCTTTTTCTTCACAAACAAAACGGGTGCTCCCTAAGGAAAACAGCTCTGTCGGATGAATCTTTTGTCCATTAAATCCTTTAGCTGGGTTTAGAGCTCCTTAACTCCGCCGGGGCCATTCGGTAGGGGGCCTTGGAGATGGGGACTAATCCTGGTAGAAGTTCAATCTTAAATGATATCTTGCACTCTGGCAGAAGTCCTAGAAGATCCTCTGGAAATACTTCCACAAGCTCTCTGACTACTGGTATGCTATCCGGCCCTATCTTTGCTTCTTGAGTCTTGTCTACTTTGTGTGTTAGGAAGCATATGCATTCGCTGGATAGCAGCTTGTGGGCCTTTATGAGATCATCGTCTTTGGCTGCTTTAGCGACAAACCCTTATAGATGAACTTCTCCCATCTAATTGGTTCGAATGTAACCTCCTGTCTTTGACAGTTTATGATGGCATTGTACTTGGTGAGGAAGTTTATCCCCATAATTACGTCGTAGTCGTACATGTCAAGGAGGATCAGGTTAATACTCAGTTCTTGCCCATAAATAACTACTGGTACGTGGCGTAACCAGTAATTAGACAATAAAACTTCCCCTGAGGGAAGAGCAGTTTGGAAAGTTTATTCCATTCTATCTAAGTTCTAGTCTATCTTCCTAACAAATCCTGATGATGTGAATGAATGCGTGGCTCCAAAATCAAACAAAACTAAGGTAGCTGAGTTGGCGATAGAAAGCTAACCTATCACCGCTGTCAAAGTCCCAGCTTCTGCATCGTCTCTAGTGAAGGCATAGATCCTTCCCTAGGTGTCTGGTGCCTCTAATCTTCCTTGAGCGATCGAAGGGCCTTTGATCCTAGTCTGGCCAGCGTGTGGTTGGCCCTTAGTTGTATAGGCTTGGTTCTGCTGGTTCTGAGGGTTGGAGTAGCAATCCTTAGCATAGTGGCCTTCCTTGCCACAAATAAAGCAACCACTTGTTCCTTGTCTGCATTCCCTCGGGTGTTTCCTCCCATATTTTGGGCATGTCGGGTATTGATTGTCATTTCCTCTCTGGTTATTTTTTTTCTGGGAAAATTCCTTTGCGACCCCTGATTGCTCTGTTTCCCCTTTCTCTTATTGTTGTTGGGGATGGCCTACTGTTCTGGCTGGTTCCCACATTTTGCCCTTTATGCTGCGATTCAGGGTTCTGTCTCCTCTTAGTCTGCTTAGCCTGCATCTTCTCCTCTCTTCTGGCCTTGAAAATCTGAGCCCTTCTCTCCTTGTCCTGAGCCAACCAATATTCTGCTTGGATGACCCTGTTGACACATTCAGCCACTATTGCTAGTCCGTGGCTTCCATTGTAGACTTGGACGGTGATGTCCGTTCGGAACATCTTTAGCATCATTCTAACCCTCTCCTTCTTTGTCGATACCAAATCTGGGTAGAGTCGAGCTAGCTACTCGAGCTTCCTCACTACCTCCATCACGGTCATGTTATATTGGCGTAGGTTATTGAACTTATTCTACTGAGCTGCTAGGGCTTCGTCGTTGAAATACATTTCTTTGAATTCGTCAATGAATTCTATCCAGTTCATTTCATTGACATTCCTCCAGATGGCCACCGTCTTCCACCATTGGCGTGCCCCCTTGCGTAGGGCAAGGGATGCACGCAACACTTTCTCCCTCTCAGTCAATCCCACAAGGTTCAAGATCACTTGGATGTCAGTCCGCCAATCATCGGCCTCTATGAGATTAATGGTCCCTTTGAATTCTAGCACTTTTATGCACCAGAATTTCTTATACAAATCACCTTCCCTGGAGGTCGGTGGAAGGATGTTGGCTATTGTGGGAACAGTCACTGCTAGGGGTGCTGATGCCATTTGGGTTGGAGGAGCTGTTTGCTCCCTTGGAGTATCAAAAGCTGCTAGAGCCTCCTGAACTGGAACCTGGGCTTTCTGCGGTGCTTGGTTTTATCGGCCTAATTGCTCCCTAAGTCGGTCTAGATCGCACTGTTGATTTTCCATCATTTCTCACATAGCTGTGAGTTACGCCATTAATTCATCTTCCCAGGAGGCTTTGTTTGTCTGAGCTCTCGTTCTTGCCATACTTTCCTATGTTACCCTATTATACAACGGGAAAAGAAAATATAAGCCTTTTATTTCGATTCTTGGAATTCATGTCACATATCATTCATTTTCTTACTCAACAATTATAGATTTAAGTATACATACTATATCTTCCTCTTTCTTATATTGTGATGTTCAATACAATTTGCCACATCGCATTGAAACATCACCTGAGTGCTAGAACTCGTCCTGTACTTTCTATCGCACTACTATCTTGTGTGGAAAATTCAAATCTAGGCCCTCAGGGCAAAACAATACTGCTTTTCATAATATTTTTATGAAGATATTTACAAACATCTAGTTCAGTGGAAGTGACGCACACTTCCCAGTATACAGTCTCAGAAAGGTATATTAAGCTAAATCTAGTGGGAATAGCTACTGTTTCCCTTCATGTATCTACCTAGTTAGGATTCCCACAAAAAGGGTCACTACTACATGAAGGATAATCCTGATTCTGCATTAGACATCTCCTCATCATCGTTATCACTAAGAGGAAACTCTTTTAGATCCTCCTCTTTGTCTCCCTAGACGAAACTGGCTTCATCGTTACTAGCTATGGACTTGGGGCTTATACATCCCTATCCATTCGTCATCGCTAAAGTGGTTGGGGATCTTCTCTCCCTCGTCATCGGGATAGGCATCATGAATAGCCTCGTCATTGTCCTCTTCTAAGGGGTGTTCGGGAGACAGAGGGGCTGATTGGGTTTCTCCATCTATTCCCCATCACCCTCGGGTGCTTCTGGCTGAGGTTTAGCTATGAACTCTTCGTTAGCAGGTTTTTGGGGTTGAGCGCTTCTCTCTCAGTGTCCACTATTTCTTGGATAAGGCACCTCAGGTCTTCATGTTGCGGAGGGTAGTGAACGAGGTCCCTCACGTACCAGGTCTTCACTATTCCCTCACGTGCAGATTGTTAGCTATCGAATTCCTGTTTCTACGGCATTCATTGCACCAAGCCAATGCTGGCCCCTCTAGCCAGCTACTGGCCAAAACCACCTGTAGGTAAGGTAGGATATGGCAAGCTTGGAAAATAACCTCCATACAGTGGATCCAAAACAGAAGCTCGCGTGAGTGGCGACCATCATAGCGGTCTGGCTGCATGGCGGCAAAAGCCATGCTCGCTTAGCGATCTTCGGATACTTGGCGGGGGTCAATCGGTGCAGCCATACTACATATTATAACTTAAACGTCAACTTATATATTAACACTGAAGGAAAAACAAAAACTAACTTACTTGGACATATGAGGTAGGATGAGGTGATGTGAGGTAGGATAGCAGGATACCGCTTTGATACCAACTGTGACATCTCATGCCCTAAGTGGCCCTGACCGTCACTTAAAACTACTGATACTTAACTTGCTTAAAAACTATTAGTTAAACTTATTTAATTTGATACCATAATTTTATGGATTTTTTTATACGTATGTTTTTACTATTCACGTACATATACTTTATATATATAAGGGGTCTAAAACATCTGAAATTCAATATTACATACGAACTTATGAAACGTTTAACTAATTACTAGTAAAAATTATATTGTTTACTTAATACTGTGCGAAAGTCAAAACTTGCAGTGGTATCCACAACTTCGCCCTCACATCTATCTATGCCGCCGTCATCGCCTAGTGAGATCTAAGTCATATGTTGCTTACCTACAGTATGAACACACACTATGAGCTTTATGCTCAGTAAGTACAACATGTCATCGGTAAAACATGTTTAAATCATAATACATACTTAAAACTTATAAGCATGTCATGTACAGACATCATGTACCAGGCACTGAATCATTCCACATACTAAATACAAAACCAAAGCATCACACTTAACTGAAAACATAACTGAACATCATGTAACTGGATGCATAACAGATAACATCATGTACTGAACACATATCTATTATAGCTGGATGCATACTAAACTATAGCTAGAGCATATCGTGGACAATGCATAAACCGATTATGCTTCATTATTCATTATCATTTCTCATCTTTGCTAAGGGCCCGTGTGTCAGTACCAAATTGCGCACAGATCATTGGAAACGTCCATGATCCTAATGAGCCTTACGCTTGTGGGCCATATTCCCCCTTATGTATTAAGAGCCATCGATATCAGCTCATTATACTAAAAATAAAACCTCTTCAAACAGAAGGGGCCAATGTGACATGAAGTCTTTTAATTACCCAGTTGTTTATCTGATCTGGCCATATGCCCTACTTGTCCATCCCTAATCTTGCTCGATAAGGATGTATGGCATTTTACTAATGTTTTCATCAATCTACACGAGTATAAAACTATATGCTCTTATAACATGCTATGCAACAATGGTGCATGGTTTGTATACTCAACATAGTGTAAAAACAAACACTTTAAATTCATTTTGCTCATGTTGTAGGCAGAGTTGTACTTACCTAATTAGCAAGCCAACTTGTACTCTCGCCTTTGTCAAATTATAGGTAACCACCTGTCAACAACACGTATTTCATCAATACTCTTGTTGAGTCACTAATACCGTTAGTGACTAAAGCAGATACTAATGCATGGTACCAATTGCCATCGGTATTAACTTGTTCTCTCTTTAGAGTTTGATTCTCTAGGCATGGTTAATTAATTTATTACCCAATAAATTAGTTAATATCATTCTTAGGTCACTACTACCGTTAGTGACTGTAACTTGTATCGTGGTATGGTACCGAGACCCATTGGTACCTTACTACTCTACTTTGGGAATTTGATATTTAATGTCTATTTGTACTTGATCAATTTGTCTACTTGACAGATTAATCACCGTTCCTCACCATTTCATTCAAACTCGGTCCCTGACTGGTTGAACGACCAGTCAACTAACCGGTTACCTCACGCGTCGTTAACTAAGTAGCCTACCGAGTTACTTTGCTTGTTTATGTGTGGTAGCCTGCCAGGCTACCTCTATTGTTTTGTTTATTTTGAAAATTGTTTTGGGATTCTTATAAAATTTTTGGGAAAATATATGTTCTTTAAAATTGTCCTCATATCACCCTATTGAAAGGTGGGGGTGTTTTATTAAAATCATATTTTCATTTTAGAAAGGGGAGAACACATTTTGGTGTTCATTTTTAGAAAGGGGTTCTTGAACCATTTTACTAAACCTATTTTAAAACTTATTTGAAACAGCTTAATTTGTAAATTTGGTGAACATCAAACTTTTAGTCCTCGATGAGATAAACAACTTTTGTGTTTATCTCGGAGCTCAAATCAAACTCTATCTAGTCCTAAACTCATCAAACCCGTAGCCATCTCGTGTCCAGTTTTAGGAAAAGTTCTAGTTTTACATCTATTTAAATATGGCTCTATTTTAGGCTCGAAATGGCCACATTTTTAAAATACAGATACATTATCTTAAAGATTTCGACGAGATCTACAACTTTTATTTTAAGCTTGAGATCCGATTCAGACTCTAAATTGATCATTTTTAACAAAACCCGAGACTGTTCCTGTGCTCAAGATTTTAGTCCCAGTTTTAAACTCCGGTTAAATACTACTCGAAAAGTCTATATTAGAGTCATTTTTAGCCAAAAGCTATTTGACATAAAACGACCGTAACGAATTTCCTTAAAACTACATATTTTACCAAATCCTAAATCAGACCCTAAGGGAGTAAAAAATGGCCAAACCCGTGGCCTAAAACTGGGGACATATTTGTGTGTCCAGCCATCTTAAACATCCACACTCACACACACACACATACACATCCATCCATAAAAATTTAAATCACAACCACACAACCACATAAACTTAAAAATAAAAAGTTAAGGGCTCAAAATAAACTTATTACAACCCATTGCATGAATAAATACACATAAATTTCCCCGATCAAAACTTAAAAATAACTAAGCTTCAAAAAGGGGGTTTTCGGTTTTTCCTTACGTACTATGAACCAAGCACAACCGAACTGAGGCTTAGGTGACCCAAAAATTACTGTGTGAACTAAAAGGGATTGAGGGTCTGCTTTTACTGGAAAAGACACCAAAATTTTTCTCTTATCATCAAACTAAAATAACAACTAAAAACTACAAAGATTGGTTCTAGAATCTTACCCTTGAGTGACTTGAAATGGTCTTGAATGGAAACCTCCTAAACCAACTTGAATGGGGCTAATTTTTTGGTGAACTTTGGCTGGGATTTTGGCTAGATTTTGGTTGGTTTTGGGGCTGGGAATGAGTCGGCTACAGCTAAGAAAAAAAGAGGAAAGATGGTTGTGTTTTGGGGTGCAAAAGAAGGAAAGTGACACCTTAGGCCAAGCATGCCCTTTTATAAGCAAATCTAACCAAACTTAATCAAAATTAGGCTCACTTAATTAAACCAAAATTTTGCCTAATTGGGGAACAAATTGCTGCCATTTCAACCCTCAAAAACTGAGAGGCTGCACATATGGAATGGAGCCAAATTTTTAATTTTTTTTGTTGGCCATGTGACTAAATTCTTGCATATTTTAATCAAAAGGAGGCCAACACATCCTTTATTTTAGGGAAAAATTTTCTCTATTTTTAGAGATGTGTTTGGGGCTGTTTATGCTGCATGTGCACGGTTTTCTAGGGGAAAAATTCATCTGCTAAGTTTTCTCTTTGCAGTCTAATTTCTGCCTTTCGGTATTTGATCGTTTTTTGGCAGTGTCCTAGATTGTCACCAAAATTAGATTTTCTGAATCTGATTCTTAAACTGATAATTCTTGGTTGGATTGTAATGCCTATGAGCTTATTCTAAGTCTATTTTACTGTTTATTTTCTATACTATGGTTGTGTCTACACTGTGTTGTCCTTGTGCAAGCATAACGAGGCGTTTTCGAACGAAAATTCCAAACACAGTCTCTCCTGACTAATTTGGACGTGCTGATTTCAAATTTATTAGTTTTACATCCATCTGAGGTCGTCCAAACCAGTTTTCAGGATTTGTGTGATCCCGCCTCAAAAAAAGTATTTTGTGCACAATTGATTAATTTGAGTGTTCTGAATTTAAATATATCAATTTCTGGTTGAGAAAAGGTCATCTTGACCCTTTTCCTGATACTGTGTATCTCTCAAAAAAAATTTTTTTGGCTCAATCGACTAAATTGAGCCTGCTAACTGTTAATATATCAGTTTTAAGTCAAATTAAGGCCGTCTTAGCCATTAACCTGACACTGCATTTCTACTATTTCCTATTCACTGCTTTCTATTTTACTAACTAGTCTGAGCATTCTGGCTTTGATTTTGTTAATTTCTAGGCGAGAAGAGGTCATCTGGACCATTTTTCTTGATACTGTACCTCTGCTAGGGTAATTATCACTATTGTACTCAGATGACCGGTCTGAGCGTACTGATGACTTGTTCACCAGTTCTGTGTTAAGAAATGGTCGTCTAGACCGGTTTCTTGATACTGTGTGTCTTATACACACATATACATATATTAAGGTGAATCGATTTCGTTGTCGGTTGCCCTTGTCACTACATGAATACTAATTAAACGTCACCGTACCTGTTTAATTCATTCAATTAGGAAAAACACAATGTATTTATCAACTTAATTACTGATTACATAGTAACTAGGTTACAGGAATAGGCCGGTCATTACAAGGCATTCCTAACAATCTCTCGCTTACCCTAAGCTGGTTCACATCCCTATTACCTCTACATGCCTTTTAAAGTTTCTAGCTACCAAAGTCTTATTAAAGGGATTAGAAATGTTGTCTTCGGATGCGACATTATATACATCTGCTAGACCTGCCTCCACATGCCCTCTAGTAACATGGTATCTCTGATCAATGTGCTTGGTCCTCTTATAGTGCCTAGATTCCCTTGTGCTGGTAATAGCCGTGTTTTTATCACTGTAGAGTGTAATAGGCTTGTCAATACCCGGAATGACTACAAGGTCTCTAAAAAACTTGCGGAGCCAAACCGCTTCTTTATATGTCTCAGCTACAGCCACGTATTCAACCTTCATTATAGAGTCAGCTGTGTAACCTTATTTCATGCTACTGCACACAATGGTGCCTCCTCCAACTATGAACATTGATTCAAAAGTCGAATTCAAAATCCCTAATTCTTTTAAGATACTTAAGTATATGCTTTACGGCTTACCAATGCTTGATTTCACGATGCGCTTGATATCGACTCACCATACTTACCGCAAAACAAATATCTAGGCAAGTGTAAGATATAGCATATATAAGGTTACTCACAGTAGATGCATAAAGGACCTTACTTATACGCTTTCTTTCTTTTGACATCTTGGGACAGTCATCCAATGAAAAAAATAGACCGGTAATGGAAGGTTGTAAACCTTTCTTTATCTCTTACATTGCATACTTTTCAATGAAAAAGTTAGACAGTCATCTAACGAAAGAGTTAGACCAGTAATGGAAGATTGTAAACCTTTCTTTACCTTTTACATTGCATATTTTTCAATTGTCTAGTCTATGTATGAAGTTTGGGATAATGCTATCATTTTGTTTTTTCGATCTCTAAAGAGACAAATACCTAAAACATAATTAACTTTTCTAAAGTCCTTTGTATTGAACTATTGGGATAATCAAAGTTTGACTGATGATAAGTTCCCTATATTATTCCTAATGAGTAGTATATCATCAACATAGAGTACAAGAAATATCATTTTACCATCATTTATTCATTTATATACACAAGGTTCATCAACGTTCTACTCAAAATCAAATGTTTTGATCGCTTGATCAAACCTTTGGCTCCATGAATGGGATGCTTGCTTTAATCCATAAATGGATCTAAGCAACTTACAAACTTTCCTCTTTTGGCCTTGTCACGAACCATTCGGGTTATACCATATAGATACTTTCATTAAGATGGCCATTCAAGAATGCCGTCTTGATGTCCATTTACCAGATCTCATAATTGAGAGCCACAACAATGGATAGAAGAATGTAGATAGATTTTAGCATTGCAATAGGTGAAAAGTTATCGTCATAATTGACTCCAGCCTTTTGTGTGTACCATTTTGTCACAAGTTTAGCCTTGAAAGTCTTAACTTTCCCTTCTGTATTCCTTTTTCTCTTGTAGACCCATTTGCACCGAATGGGTTTGATCCTATCCGGCAAGTCCACAAGTTCACAAATAGAGTTAAATTTTATAGAATCCATCTCATTCTTCATAGCTTATTTTCAAGATTTAGAATCAACATCATTTATAGCTTCATCGTAAGTAACTAGGTCATCATCATGCTTATAAGCTTCAGCCTGGTGTATCTTAACATCATACATGAAGAAATCAGGTTTTCTGGAAACCTTCCTACTACATATAAACACCCTAAACTGTTGATCATTTATAGATCTTTCATTAGAACTCAGACTTTCTTCCAAGACCAAAATCTGTGGAGCAATTTTATCGCCTAATAATTCCTCTAGCATCACTTTATTTTGAGGCTTAAAGTCATTCATGTAACTTTTCTCTAGGAATTTCACATAGGTTGAGAAAACGACCTTTTGTTCCTTCGGGTTATAGAATATACATACTTTAGTTCCTCTAGGATACTCTACAAACATGTACAATTTTGAAAGCGATTCCAACTTCTTCATATCCCCATCCAATACATGTGTCAGCCAACTCAATAATTTCATATGTCCAAGGGAAGGCTTTTTGCCACGCCACAATTCATATGGAGTCTTAGGAATTGATTTATTTAGAACTTGGTTCAAAAAATACCATGCCGTTTGTAGTGCATATCCCCAGAATGATAATAGTAGAGTTGAATAACTCAGCATGGACTGTACCATATCCAACAAGGTCCTACTTCTCCTTTTGGCATTACCATTCTATTGTGAAGTATTAGGTACAGTCAATTGGGATAGAATCCCATTTTCTTCAAGATATCCTAAAAATTCTTTAGAAAGGTATTTGCCATATTGATCAGATTGAAGTGTCTTTATAGATTTATCCAATTGCTTTTCCACTTTCGGATGATTCTCTTTGAACTTATCAACAGATTTGCTCTTGCAGTACATTGGGTACATATATCCATATCTCAAGCAATCGTCTATAAAAGTGACATAATACTCATACCTTCCTTGACCCTCAAGGTTTATAGGGCCACATATATCAGTGTACACAATTTCTAAGAGTTCATTAGCCCTAGTACCCTTAACTCTAAAAGACCTCTTAGTTATCTTACCCTCAAGGTAAGACTCACATTGAGGAAGATGTACCTCCTTCAGAGTATCTAAATGACCGTCTTTCATCAATTTTTGAATCCTATCTTGATTAATATGACTAATTCTTGAATGCCAAAGATACGCTTTTTTAGAGTGAGAAACTTTTAACCTTTTAGAGTTATCAACTAATACAGTGTTAACCAGTGAGTACATCTTAGGTTTGACCGAATAAAGGTTTCCATCTATCCACCCACCCACAATAGATAAAATACTTGTTTTTGCAAATAACTACTGTTTTATTAAAAGAAACTGAATAAGCATTCTCAATTAAACAAGTTACCACTATAAGGTTTCTCCTAAAATTAGGAATATAAAAATAGTATTTCAATAAAATAAACCTAAATTCATCAAAATAAAGATGTATATCTCCTACTATTTCAGCCACCACCAAGGTATTTATTTCTTTATAACAAGTTTTTTTTAATAATTTTGTTAGTTAATTGAGTCATAAACGGGTTGTTTTCATGCCAAACCCGTAATGGATAATTTAATTAACATGATTACTTGTTGTGTCGAGTTAGTCGTGTTCTAAACATGCATATTTGTGTTTGCGTTCTCATTGTGTTTACCCTAATCACGATGTATTATAATCATAACCCAAACGCAGCATGCAAACAAAAAATATCAGTTGTATGTATGTATATAAATTTAAATGTAGTACAATTAAAATTTTAAAAATAAAGAAAATTTTGATTTTTTTTTTTTTGGAACAAGTTGTGGGAGCACTACTTCTTCGACTTCCAGGTCACTAAAAATATATGACAAAGGAATGGGGAGGAAAATTCATGACAGGGCTAGCACCACAGATATGGGCTAGCATGACAGATATGGGCTAGCATGACAGAGACTGATCTGGTGAACAAAGAGACATTTCAATTTTGAGTGGTCAATTAACGTAGTTTTTTTTTTAATTTTTTTATTTTAACTCCTAAGAATAATCAACTAGCATCACTTTTTTTTTCTTTATAATTTGTGTCATAAATTTCAAGCTATAAAAAGTTGAATACCGATATTCCAAGAAGTTTATGTTGGTTACTCTTGGTAATCGAATGGTTTCATTTAGTTTTTGAAACTAAATGGTTGCAACCGTTCGTGATTATGGTCTATGAATTCCACCATTATTCCTCCATTTAAATTATGAAATTCTCTTGATGGAAGAGAATATAAAGGAGGACGTTCGCTCTTGGTCCCGATGCTTGATTCTCAAAAATTTTCGTTTTTGTTTTACACCATCATTCGTGAGAATTGAGAGCTTCGAAGCCCAAGCCTTCGGTTATTTTTTTTTAACATTCAGTTCTGAGTTTTGCAGGTTTACTAGAGATTAAACAATGGCCAGAGGTAATTTCTTCATCAAAAGAAAAACGACATGTCGTTTTGACGGCTGGGAAGTGACAGTCTGATGGCAAAATGACATACGTTTCCAGAAGCCTAATTTTTGTCGTTTTCTTACATATTGTGTCATTTTTCTTTAAACGAATTTTTATTGTCATTTTCTTCTAGATTGTGTCGTTTTTCTTCCAAAAAATTTTATTATTATTATTATTATTATTATTATTATTATTATTTTATTTTAATGTGCTTAATTAATTTATTTGGGTTTGTGTGTATAAATTTGTTATTTTATTATACATGCAACATTGAGTTAATTAATGGAGTATATTAATTTTATTGATATTGCTTATGGTTTTTTGCAATATTATTAATTTTTATTGATATTGCTTATGACATTATGCAATATATATGGTTATCTTGTTAATTAAATATTGTATGATACATATAATTTGTTTAATTTTTAGAGTAGCCATAGCATCTTTAAATTATGCAAATTATATATTAAAATTTTTAGGATCACATTATAACATTAGTTATGATTAATTATATGTAATACAATTAAATTTATCCCACAGGAAATTTTGTTGTATTTGTATAATTAATTAGGATAAAATATCAAATTATATTTCTTAATCTACCTAGAGGAATTAAGAAAAGGGAACATAATTTGATAGTTTTATCATTTATTTGAAATGGACCTAATTGAGTAAAACTTTAGCCCACAGGCAAGTTTTACGTCACTAGATTCATATTTATGTTTTGCATTAGTAAAGCATAACTTAAGTTTTAATCTTAAAAATTATGAATTAAGCATGTATATTTAATTTGTAAAGCTATACAACATGTAAATTTTTCTGATTTTAAGTGTGACATTCCTGAATTAAAAGGCGATAATTACAGGATCTGGAAGGAGAGAATTCTTCTTCATTTGGGTTGGATGGACATTGATTATGCCATTAGGAAAGACGAACCACCTGCCATAACTGAAACCAGTACTTAAGCTAATGTTGTTCTTTATGAAAAATGGAAGCGATCTAATCGCCTAAGTGACATGTTCATAAAGACTAACATTTCTGCTGGTATTTGTAGTTCCATCGAAGGATATGATAAGGTCCGAGATTTGCTGAAGGCCATAGATGAACAGTTTGAAACTTCTGATAAGGCGCTTGCTAGCACCTTAATAATGAAGTTTTCATCGATGTGGCTCACTACAGTGAAAGGTGTGCGAGAACACATCATGAAGATGAGGGACATTGCGGCTCAATTGAAAACACTTGAGGTTACAATGTCTGAGACCTTTCTTGTCCATTATATATTGAACACTCTTCCACAGCAGTATTGGTCCTTTAAAATTTTCTACAACACACATAAAGAAAAGTGGTCAATTAATGAACTCATGACCATGTGTGTTTAGGAAGAGGGCAGGATGACAATGGAATAAGGTGAGAGTGTCATGATGGCAATAGACAAGAAGGATGACAAGTAAGCTAAGAAGAAAGGGAAAGGTAAAATACCTCCGTAAGGTGGAATTAAGAAAGAATCCAAGTGTTTCTTCTGCAAGAAGAAGGGATACATGAAGAAGGATTGCACCAAATTCCAGAAATGGCTTGAGAAGAAAGGTAAACTAATCTCATTTGTTTTTTATGAATCTAATATGGTTGATGTTGGTCATAATACATGGTGGATTGATTCTGGGTCTACAATCCATGTTTCAAATACCTTGCAAGGTATGCGAAATCTACAGAAATCAGTGGGAAGTGAGCAATACATCTTTTCAGGAAATAAGATGGGCTTGCATGTAGAGGCCATTAGGACATGCAGTTTAATTTTAAGTAATGGCTTTATTTTGGATTTAGAAAATATTGTTTATGTTCCAAGTTTTTCTAGAAACTTGATTTCTATTTCAAGGCTTGTACCATTGGGTTTTTCCTTTAAATTTTCATAGACATCTTTTAGTTTATCTTATAAATCTAATGTTGTTGGAAATTGTATTTTGTCTAATGGTCTTTTCTCTATTAATTTACAAAATGATGCCACTAATAATGCTATGCATGTTCACACTGGTTTAAAATGATGTGTTATAAATGAGGATTTTTCTATGTTGTGGCACCGGAGATTAGGACATATCTCCAAAGATAGGATTAAGAGATTGGTAAATGATAGAGTACTAAGTACTTTGGATTTTGCTAATTTCGACTCTGTGTGGACTGCATTAAGGGGAAGCAGACCAAAATATCTAAGAAGGGGGCGCACAGAAGTTTTGAATTACTTGAAATCATCCATTCAAATATCTGTTGTCTAGATATGGACATATAAAGTGGTCTAAAATACTTTATCTCCTTTATTGATGATTTCTAACGTTACATGTATATCTACTTGCTTCAGAATAAAATTGAAACATTAGATGCCTTCAAGGTTTTCAAGGCTGAAGTAGAGAAACAATGTGGAAAACAAATTAAGATCATGATAACTGATAGAGGAGGAGAGTATTATAGTAGATACACCAAGGATGGACGAGCTCCTGGTCCATTCACTAAGTTTCTTGAAAAGCATGAAATAGTTGCTCAATACACCAATCTTGGTTCTCCGAGTGAGAATGGTGTTAAAGAAAGAAGAAACCGGACTTTAATAGATATGGTTAGGAGTATGCGCAGCAATGCCAAACTTTTGATATCATTATGGACTGAAGCTCTTAAAACGACAGCGTAAATATTAAACCGAGTTCCAACCAAGACTGTCCCAAAAAAGGCCATTTGAGTTATGGAAAGATTAGAAATCGAGTTTGCATCATATACGCATTTGGGGATGCCCGTCTAAAGTTAGAGTTTACAACTTAGAAGAAAAGAAGCTGGGTTCAAGGACTATTTATGACGTCCCGTGCCCTGAGTGGCCCAAACCGTCACTTAAAAACTACTACTTGTACTGATACTTATACTTTCTTGCAAACTGATACTTAAGGTTACTTAATTAGATACCATAATTTTAGGGGATTTTTTTTTATGTGTGCGTATTTACTATTCACGTACGTAAACCTTCAAAAACACAAAATCTCAATCATTTAGAGTTCATTTACACATACACATTTATAATAATGTTTAACTATTTACTATTTAAAAATACTATTTAACTATTACTATTTAAAAATACTATTAACTATTACTATTCAAAGATACTGTTTAACTGCTACTATTCAAAAATACTAATTAACTATTACTGTTCAAAAATACTATCAACTGTTACTATTTAAAAATACTATTTACTCAAACTGTGTGGAAGATTAACTCACGGTTTATCCATGACCTCGCCCTCACATCCGCCTCCGCCACTGTCATTGCCTATTGGTGCTTAAGCCGTAGGACGCTTAGCTATAGCATGAACATATACTGTGAGCTTTATGCCCAGTAAGTACAACATGTTGACCGCAAAATATGTTTGAAACATAAGACATACTTAATACCATATAAGCACGTCATAACCAACACATCTCACTGAGACATTCCATATATCAGAATAACCCATATCACAGAATGCAGAACATTATATACTGAATCATAACGTACTGAATGCATAGCAGAACATCGTGTATTGAAAGCATCTTACTGTACTGGAAGCATAGTGAATTATATCATGAACAATGCATGGTCCGATTATGCTCATATTATGCTTCACTGTCCTTTTTCTTTTCTATGTCTACTTAGGGCCCGTGTGTCAGTACTGAACTGCGTGTGGATAATTGAGAATGCCCCTGATCCTGGGCCTTGGCTGGTTATAGATGTATTTTATGGCCTTGGCCTGTTATACATTATGAGGCTCAGCTCGTTAGACTTTGTGGGCTTTGGCCCGTTATACTGACACCCTTATTCTTATCTTTCCCAATTCTTTATTTAAGCGTGCCACATACTCTACTAGACTATCCCCTAATCTTACGCAATGGGGATGTATGGCATATAATTTGTTCGTTCATCAATCTACGTGATTGTGAAACTATATGCTCTTATACATGCGGTACAACAACTTGTGCATAGATGCATGCTTAAAATGTTATAAAAACCATCATTTAAATTCATTTTATTCATGCTGTAAGCGGAGTTATATTTACCTAGTTGCCAAAAACTCGTATTCTCACCTTTTTCAACTTATGGGTTACTAGCTGTCATCAATAACATATTTCATTAACACTTTTGCTGAGTCACTAATACTATCAGTGGCAAAAGTAGATAAAATCACTTGGTACCGATTGCTGTTAGTACTAACTTGATCTCTTTTCAGCATTTGACTCTTTAAGCATGGTTAATTAATTTATTGCTGCATAAATTAATTAATGTCGTTCTTAAGTCACTATTATCGTTAGTGACTATTACTTGTATTGTGGTATGGTACCGAGACCTATTGGTACCCTACTGCTCTATTTTGGGAATTTGGTGTATATCTTTTATCGTATCTGATTAACTGTCTTCTAGATAGATTAATCACTGTTCCTCACAGTATCGTTCAAACACGGTCCTTCACTGGTTACCGACCAATCAACTGACTGGTTGCCTCGCACGTCGTTAACTAGGTAGCCTACTGGGTTACTATTGCTTGTTTGGTGTGGTAGCCTACCGGGCTACCCACACTGTCTTGATTAGTTTTGGAAAATTGTTTTGGTTGACTTATAAAATTGTTGGAAAAATTTACGTTGTTTGGAACCATCCCCTTATGACTCCGTTGGAAGGTAGGGGAACATTTTATGAAAACCATATTTTTATTTTAATGTGTTAAGACATATTTTGATGTTGTGTTTTCAAGGTGATTTTTGAACCACTTATCGAAACAGTTTTAAAAACTTCTTTGAAACGACTTCGTTTGAAAATTTAGCGAACATAAAATTTTTCATTCTCGACAAGATGAACAATTCTTGTGTTCACCTCGAAGCTCAAATCTAACTCAAATGGGTCCTAATCTTACTAAACCCATGGCTACTTGTGCCTAATTTTTGCAAAAATCTCAGTTTTATGCCATTTTTCAAACGGCCCTGTTTGAGACCTGAAATGGCCAAATTTTTAAAACAATCATAGGTTGTCTTAAAGATTTCAATGAAATCTACAACTTTCATGTTGAGCCTGAGATCTGGTTCAAACTCTAAGTAGTCCATTTTTAACAAAACCCGAGACTGTTTCCAGTGCTCAGATTTTTAGTCCCAGTTTTGGGCACCAAATGAAAACTACTCGAAAAACCTATCGTAGTGTCATTTTGATCAAAAGCTATTTGATACAAAAACTATCGTATTGAAATCTCTTTAAACTCTGTGTTTCACTAAATCCCAAATTCGAACCCTAAAGGGGTCAAAATAGCCAAAAGCCGTGGTCTTTTTTTGGGGACAGATTGTGTCCAGCCACCTAAAAAAAAACGTTCATACTCACATGTGCACACATCCATTCGTAAAAATGTAAACACAACCACAAACTTAAAAATGGAAAGCTAAGGGCTCAAAATAAACTTATTACAACCCATTTGCATAAACAAATACACATAAATGGCCTTGATCACAACTTAAATATAACTAACCACTAAAAGGGTTTCTGTTTTACCTCTTGCGCTATGAACAAAGCACAAATCTGAATCAATGGCTTGAGTGACCAAAATAGCTGTGTGAACCAAGAAGATTGGGGTCGGTTTTATGCTAGCAAAACACCAAAATTTTTTCTCTTAATAGTAACTCAAAACAATAACCAAAAACCACAAGTGATTGGTCTAGAACCTTATGTTAGGAAATGCCCTAAGCATTAGAGACATTTTGATGTAATTATTTTGAACTGGATAATAAAATTATATATAGAGGTTATTCATTACATTGCTATATGTCCTCATTTTATTTACACGTTAAAGTAAATGTAAGCAAATATGGCTCCCTGACTGCTTGTGTTAAACTGTTAGAATGTTGCATGCAATGGACTTTTGTATGCGAGAAGACAATGCTCTAAAGTTAGCGATCTAAACTATGGTCTGTAGTCTATAGGGTTAGACCGAGCATCTAACTCATGTTAAGACTATTATATTGTCTAAAGCCTTGGAGGGGACGGTTTGTCTTGACTGTCTGGAGCTGGACTCCCAAGTAGAGACATATATATGTTGCTTGGTAGTGACATATTCGACCAGAACTAAAGCATGATTGATCCATGAAGTCCGCTTTGAGTGGATCGATCTGCTTTTGACGTTTATTATGCAGTAACCTTAATCCTGAGTAAAAGGACAGCTTCATGTATATGACTTATCCACTTTGATGTTCCAATGGCTAAAGTGTCTCAGAGGTAGTAAGCTTATAGACTGGTTCGTTGGGTGCATGACTTGTATACGGTGAAGCGTTCATTTACAGATATCGGAATCATAGCTCTAATGAGGAGTTAAGGGTATCCTCTTAAAGGCATTATACTGAACGTGAAAATGGACAAGGCCTTGGGTCGTCTGCTGGGCGGATGACTTCTTATTCACATATGGTGAATAATCATTTCCTTGATTCGGTAGTATAATGGAACTTTAAGATAGTCTGACCAGTAGGTTTAAACGGACTTTGGCCTAAGGCTGATCATGGATATCATATGAGGGTTCTGCATACATGACAAGGTCATTGGACGATAGCTTGTCACAGGCTTACGTAATACGGTATATAATTGGGAGTTCAGTTTCAGGTTTATAGTGGTGTGACTTTGAAATTAGTGATCATATGATTGAGTTGTTCGGTAAAGAATGATGATCATATGGATTTGTGGGAGCCCGATTATATATGTCCAATCAGTCCCTCTACTAGCACCACATAATTCCTTAACGTTTGGTAAATTGATTTGTGTATGCTCTTGGCTGGTTTATTATGCATGGATGGTGTTGACACAGGATTAGGATGGTAGACAAGATTCTCTCCGGTTGGATTCAGATTTTGTTTTGGATAATAGAGTATATAATTATTCTAACTCGAAATAAAGTTGCCATGATTTTATTTGAGATTGCATTGGAGTTGTAGAAAATTATCCATGAGAACAAGAATTTGAAATACAACTGTTTTGTGGAATTTGAAATTTGAAATTTGAAATTTGAAATTTGAAATTTGAAATTGAAATTCGAATTTGAAATTTAAATTTGAAATTTAAAATTTGAAATTTCAAATTTGAAATTTGAATTTGAAATTCGAATTTGAAATTTGAAATTCAAATTTTGAATCACAGTCCAAGTGGGATTCGAATTTATTGTGGAAAATCCACAAGGAATGAAATTTGAATTTGAGTTGGATATGGAGAGGATAATCTTGTTAGAATCCTACTTGAATTTTGAATCCAAATCCTAACTAAAGTTGGACGAAAATTTTGAGGATTATCCTCAATGATTTTCAGATTTTTTGTGGATAAGGTTCAAGGAAAAATTCAAGTTTCAATCCCAGTTGAATTTGGATTCTCTCCTCCTAGAAAGTGGCCGAAATTTAGGAGTAAATCTCCTAGAAAAATTCGGTTATTTTGGATAAAGATGAGATAAGATTCAAGCTTGAAAATCCTAGTGGAATTTTGATTCTCGGTTATCCAAAAGTGGCCGAATTTTTGTGGAGATTTTCTCGTTAGAATTTTCAGATTTTTTGGTTGAAAAGGGAGATAAAATTCTAGTTAAAATCTTGTTTAGATTTGGATTGGATTTATCCCATAATGGCCGAAATTTGTTGGGATTTTCCCTTATATAATTTCAGATTTTATGGTTGTGGATAAGGGAGAATATCTTCTCCTGATCCAATTCGAATTCAGAGAATCACCTCATGCAGGTCTATAAATAGAGGTCCTGCCACTCCAGTTCTCTCAGACCACAGACTCTCAGGTGAGCAGGCTTATTGTTGCACAGCCCACCGTGACAATAAGTTCTTTAGAGATCTGAGTGGTCGGAAGAAGACTAGCAGTGCTAGCATATCGATCGAGGTTTAGGGTGCCCACACACTCAGCCATTCGGGAATTGGAGAATAGTAGAGAAGGCTAGTTGGTTGAAGCCCTCCGGTCATTCTCCTCCTGTAAGATTGGCGTCCTTGAGGTATGAGTTTTAATTGCTATTGGTTTATTGTATATGGCATCATGATATATTTAACGATCTAAAAATTTTTATTGTTTCGCTGCGCCACTCTGATACGTTTTTACCAATTTATTTTCCTACAATTGGTATCAGAGCCATCTTATGACTATGCCATGTACATAAATTAGACAATTACTTACTCTTTTTATTTATATATGGATTTGATATTTAGAGAGTGGCAGTCTAGGATTCCTTTATGTTGTTATCATAGATTATGTATAAAGTATGTGGTTATTTTAATTTTCTGAATTATTATAAGCATGCTTGTTTTTGCCGGTTATGGTTCCTTAGAATTTAGAAAAATTGTATCTAGGAATTTTTATGTAACCATGAGAGCATTTTAATAACACTGTAATTTTCCCATGGATTTTAATTTTGTCTCTTAGAATTATTATGGTTAGAATTTTTTTTTGTACACCGGAAACAGTTTAGGAAATTTAATGTAATTATTCTTGGAGGAGATTGAAGATTGAAGACCGTAATTTATTTTTCCCAAAAGTTAAATTTGATTTAAAGGTTGAAATTTTGATTGTGTGGAAAATTTCAATTTAATTGGGATTCAAATTAATTTTTTGGAGATCTTAATAGGTAAATTAGAATATGACACAAAAATCGAGACACGACCGTTCGGGATAGGCCGACGGGCCTTGGTTGGGCTGCAGCCCCTGCCCTCGGGTAGGATGGGGCTGCGGCAGGCCCTGTGCAGGCCATAACCACCCACGGCCGCAGGCTTGGCCTGCAGCCGAGGGTGGCCGTGGCTTCCCCAAGACTGGCCGTAGCCTGGGTGTGCAGCCTGTGGCCGCAGGCGCTGCCTACAGCTTGCAGGCTGCTGCGCCCAGCCTGGGCGTGCAGCCTGGCATTGCAGGCTTGGCCTGTAGCCCGGCAAGGCTGCACATGGGTGGCCGTGGGCTGCCAGCCCCCCCGGGGTTAGTGGCTGCCCACGGCGGTTGCCGCCTCCGGGGATGGTGGTGCGACGATTCAAAAATCAAAAAATTTTGATTTTTAAATTTGAGATTTAATTTTAAATCATGTGTAAAAATATGTAATTGATAATTTGAAATTTTTGAAATTACATATTATTACACATGATGTTTAAAATTGTTTAAAATTTGAATTTGAAATTTAAATTTGAAATTCGAATTTGGAATTTGAATTTGAAATTTAAATTTTTGGAGATTTAAATTTTAAATAATTCTTGGGATGAGAAATAAATGGAGAGGCTACATAAAGATGGATACAAGAAGACAGAACAAAATTCAAGACCCAAAGAATGCTTTGGATGGAATTTTGTAATCTTTATTTTCTTTGTTCTAGGATGGAACCATGGCTTGGTTATTCTGTCAATTATTTTTTCTGTGATATGTCATTGATAACATGTCGTATAGGATAGCTGAGTGCCACTCATACTATATTGATCATACATAATTTGTCGAAACTTGCATGTTTTTCAAAATATTGAGTGGGAGAGGGTTTCAAATAAAACCCACGGCCTCCATTGATGATCCATATGTGAAAGCATGGTAACGCCTCACGTCAGTTCTGCCCTGACCACACCCCTCGGTAGGTGTTTACCGCCGCCGGTATACTAGATTGGATCTCATATGTGGAAAACGTGTTCGGGTACGATCCTATTTATGACCACCCTCAGTGGCTTGGTAGGACGTGGATCGGGCTACATAAACAATGGTTATACACTCAAGACTCGTTTAGTTATTAACCTTCCCTAGAAGCTCTGTTAACTAAACTGGTGGCCAAATAAGCGGTTATTAATGTATGTCTTAACCTTGGAGGATTTAAGGCAACATATATTAATTGGACGAGGTCCATGTTCTGGCTATTTGTTTTCATGACCACCCCTCGGTGGCTTGGGGCAATAGGTGCTGAGAATTACCGTTGCAATGCTACATGTTTTCAAGTTTCATGTAGGAACATACTTGTATGTTTTATTTGCTAAATTATCTGTATATTTGCTTAGGCTTTGTAATGATGTCTAGTATAATTTTATTTCAGTTCAAAATGTCACCAACACCCCTCATTTCAATACTTACTGAGAATAAACTGAATGGCGATAATTATAAGGATCGAAAAAGAAATCTGTTAATAGTTCTCAGCTGCAAGAGACACAAATTCGTACTGGACGAACCATGCCCACCAGGGTCAAAACCTGACACACTGCTTGAGAAGGTCCCGATTGCCTATACTCGTTGGAGAGAATCCAATGATATAGCTCGATGCTACATGCTTTCTAGCATGACGAGTGCTTTACAAAAGCAGCATGAGACTTATCAGGTTGCTAGGGAGATCATGGACAATCTGGAGGACATGTTCGGAGGCCAAGAAAAATTGGCTCGACAGTCCGCTATCACCAGCATTATGAACTCCAAGCAAAAGGCGGGTACTCCGGTGAAGGACCATATGATCACTCTAATGGGATTCTTCGCTGAGGCTGCCGAAAACAGTGCTGAGTTGGACTACAACACCCAGATCGAGATGGTGTTCAAAACTCTGTCTTAAGATTTTGTGGGGTTTAAGGCCGCATACAATCTGGCGACAAGGGAGTTAGGACTAACCGAGCTCATGAAGCAACTCCAAGCTTATGAGTGGATGATCAAGGATGGGGATGCAGTCCAACCCAAAGGAGAGGCCAATTTGGTGGAATCTTCCAAACCCTCACGGAAGAGGAAGAGGCCAAATCAGAAACAAGCAGCTTCCAGTTCTTCTAATCCTCCTGTCTCGGATGGGAAGAAGAAGAAGAAGAACAAGAAGCCCAGGGACCCTAAAAAGTCCAAATGCTTTCGTTGTGGGAAGGTAGGTCACTTTAAGAAGGCTTGCCGGGAATTCCTAGCCGCCAAGGGCAAGGAAGGTAAGGAACTTCATTACTTGGAAGCGTGTTTGGTGGAAGAATCGAAAGACACTTGGGTCATTGATTCGGGAGCCACTAATCATGTTTGTGTTTCTATGCAAGGGTTCGTAGAAACGAGAAGTCTACATGATAGGAGCCTCTCGTTGTGAACTAGAGACGGTAGCTTGGTAGTGGCCGAGGCAGTGGGGGATATTTACCTTTACTTTGATCAATTTAGGTTTATTTTATTGAAAGACTGTTTTTATGTACCTAATTTTAGGAGGAACCTTATATCGGTAGCTTGTTTAATAAAGGATTCTTATTCAGTTTCTTTTAGTAAAAGAGTTGATATTCGTAGAAATAAGTCTTTTATTTGTTCTGGATGGATGGATGGAAACCTATATTTGATCAAACCAAAGATGTACTCACTGCTTGACACTGAATTAATAGATAACTCTAAAAGGTTGAAAGTTTCTCACTCTAACAAGGCATATCTTTGGCATTTAAGACTTGGTCATATTAATCAGGATAGGATTCAAATATTGGTGAAAGACGGTCCTCTAAAATCTCTGGAGGAGGTACATCTTCCCCAATGTGAGTCTTGTCTAGAGGGTAAGATGACTAAGAGGTCTTTTGGAGCTAAGGGTACAAGGGCTCAGAAGCTCTTAAAAATTGTGCACACTGACGTATGTGGCCCCATGAACGTCACAGCACGAGGAGGGTTCAAGTATTATGTCTCTTTTATAGATGATTACTCAAGGTATGGATATGTGTATCTGATGCACCGCAAGAGCGAAACCTTTGACAAGTTCAAAGAGTATCGTGCGAAAGTGGAAAAACAATTGGATAAATCCATAAAGACACTTCGATCTCATCGTGGTGGCGAATACCTCTCCAATGAATTTCTAGGACATCTTGTAGAGAACGGGAAATTATCCTAGTTGACTGCACCTGGTATTCCACAACAGAATGGTGTAGTCGAAAGGAGAAACAGTACCTTGTTGGATATGGTACGATCCATGATGAGTTATTCAACACTGCCATTATCATTTTGGGGATATGCTTTACAAACGGAGTGCTATATTCTGAACCAGGTTCCAAGCAAATCAATTCCCAGAACTTCGTATGAATTGTGGCATGGCAGGAAGCCTTCCCTTGGACATATGAGAATATGGGGCTGCCCGGCACATGTACTGGATGGGGATGCGAAGAAGTTGGAACTAAGATCAGAATTTTGCATGTTTGTAGGGTATCCAAAAGGAACTAAAGGAGGTCTGTTCTATAACCCGAAGGAACAAAAAGTCATTGTTTCAACCCATTCGACATTCTTGGAGGAAAGTCACATGAATGACTTTAAGCCTCGAAGCAAAGTGGTGCTAGAGGAGTTATCGGGTGAAAGAACTACTCCACAGATTTCGGTCTTGGACGCAAGTCTGAGTTCCGGTGAAGGACCTGCAGACAATCAACAATTTAGGATGTCTCGTCGTAGTGGAAGGGTTTCGAAGAAACCTAATTTCTTCATGTATGATGCTGAGGTATACCAGGCCGAGGCTCATGAGCATGAGGATGATCCGGTCACCTATGATGAAGCTATAAATGATGTTGATTCTAAATCTTGGAAACAGGCTATGAACAATGAGATGGATTCTATGAAATCCAACTCTGTTTGGGAACTTGTAGATTTGCTGGATGGGATAAAACCCATTGGATGCAAATGGGTCTACAAAAGAAAGAAGGATGTGGAAGGGAGAGTAGAAACTTTCAAAGCTAGATTGGTTGCAAAGGGGTACACGTAAAAGGCTGGAATCGATTACGATGAAACCTTTTCACCTGTTGCTATGCTGAAGTCTATCTGTATTCTTCTGTCCATTACTGCGGCTCTTGATTACGAGATCTGACAAATGGATGTCAAGACAGCATTCTTGAATGGCCATCTTGAAGAGTGTATCTATATGATACAGCCCGAAGGGTTTGTAGTGAAAGGCCAAGAAAGGAAAGTCTGCAAGTTCTTTAAATCCATTTATGGATTAAAACAAGCACCCCGCTCATGGAATCAGAGGTTTGATCAAGCGATTAAGACATTTGGTTTTGAGCAGAACGTTGATGAATCTTGTGTTTATTAATGTATTAAGGGTGGAAAAGTGGTCTTTATGATACTCTATGTCAATGATATACTACTCATTGGGAATGATGTCGGGAACTTATCATCGGTCAGGCTTTGGTTACACCAACAGTTTGACATAAAGGACTTGGGAGAAGCTAATTATGTTCTAAGCATTCGTCTCCTCAGAGATCGAAAGAACAAAATGATAACGTTATCCCAAGCTTCATACATAGATAAAATAATTGACAAATATGCAATGCAAGAGGCAAAGAAAGGTTCACAACCTTCTATTGCCGGTCTAACTCTTTCATTTGATGACTGTCTCAAGACATCAGAAGAAAGAGAGCGCATGAGTAAGGTCCCTTATGCATCCGCTGTGGGTAGCCTTATGTACGCTATGCTTTGCACTCGCCCAGATATATGTTTTGCAGTAGGTATGGTGAGTCGATATCAAGCAAATCCTTGAACCAAGCACTGGCAAGCAGTAAAGCATATACTCAAGTATCTTAAGAGAACGAGGGATTATATGCTGGTGTATTCTGGAGGGGACCTAACACCCTTAGGATACATGGACTGAGTCTTCCAGACTTGTAAGGATTCGAGGAAGTCGACATTAGAGGGCACGTGGAGACAGGATTAGTGGATGTATGTAAGATCGCGTCTGAGGACAACATTGCCTATCCCTCTACTAAGACTTTGGTGGCTAGAAGCTTTGAGAGGCACGCAGAAGCGATGGGGATGCGTAACGTGGCACATTTGCTGGCTTAGGGCAAGTGGGAGATTGTTAGGAAATGCCCTAAGCATTAGAGACATTTTGATGTATTTATTTTGAACTGGATAATAAAATTATATATAGAGGTTATTCATTACATTACTATCTGTCCTCATTTTATTTACACGTTAAAGTAAATATAAGCAAATATGGCTCCCTGACTACTTGTGTTAAACTGTTAGAATGTTGCATGCAATGGACTTTTGTATGCGAGGAGACAATGTTCTAAAGTTAGCGGTCTAAACTATGGTCTGTAGTCTATCGGGTTAGACCGAGCACCTAACTCATGTTAAGACTATTATGTTGTCTAAAGCCTTGGAGGGGACGGTTTGTCTTGACTGTCTGGAGCTGGACTCCAAAGTAGAGACATAGATATGTTGCTTGGTGGTGACGTATTAGACCGGGACTAAAGTGTAATTGATCTACGAAGTCCGCTTTGAGTGGATCGATCTGCTTTTGACGTTCATTATGCAGTAACCTTAATCCTGAGTAAAAGGACAGCTTCATGTATATGACTTGTGTACTTTGATGTTCCAATGGCTAAAGTGTCTCAGAGGTAGTAAGCTTATAGACCGGTTCGTTGGGTGCATGACTTGTATACGATGAAGGGTTCGTTTACAGATATCGGAATCATAGCTCTAATGAGGAGTTAAGGGTATCCTCTTAAAGGCATTATACTGAATGTGAAAATGGACAAGGCCTTGGGTCGTCTGCTGGGCGGATGACTTCTTATTCACATATGGTGAATAATCATTTTCTTTATTCGGTAGTATAATGGAACTTTAAGATAGCCTGATCAGTAGGATTAAACAGACTTTGGCCTAAGGCTAATCATGGATATCATATGAGGGTTCTGTATATATGACAAGGTCATTGGATGATAACTTATCACAGGCTTACGTAATACGGTATATAATTGGGAGTTCAGTTTTAGGTTTATAGTGGTGTGACTATGAAATTAGTGATCATATAATTGAGTTGTTCGGTAAAGAATGATGATCATATGGATTTATGGGAGCCCGATTATATATGTCTAATCAGTCCCTCTACTAGCTCCACATAATTCCTTAACGTTTGGCAAATTGATTTGTGTTTGCTCTTGGCTGGTTTATTATGCATGGATGGTGTTGACACAGGATTAGGATGGTAGAGAAGATTCTCTCCGGTTGGATTCAGATTTTGTTTTGGACAATAAAGTACACAATTATTCGAACTCCAAATAAAGTTGCCATGATTTTATTTAAGATTGGATTGGAGTTGTAGAAAATTATCCATGAGAACAAGAATTTGAAATACAACTGTTTTGTGGATTTCGAAATTTGAATTTTGAAATTTGAAATTTGAAATTTGAAATTTAAATTTGAAATTTGAATTTGAAATTTGAATTTGAAATTCGAATTTGAAATTTAAATTTGAAATTTGAAATTTGAAATTTGAAATTTGAATTTGAAATTCGAATTTGAAATTTGAAATTCAAATTTTGAATCACAGTCCAAGTGGAATTCGAATTTATTGTGGAAAATCCACAAGGAATGAAATTTGAATTTGAGTTGGATATGGAGAGGATAATCTTGTTAGAATCCTACTTGAATTTTGAATCCAAATCCTAACTAAAGTTGGACGAAAATTTTGAGGATTATCCTCAATGATTTTCAGATTTTTTGTGGATAAGGTTCAAGGAAAAATTCAAGTTTCAATCCCAGTTGAATTTGGATTCTCTCCTCCTAGAAAGTGGCCGAAATTTAGGAGTAAATCTCCTAGAAAAATTCGGTTATTTTGGATAAGGATGAGATAAGATTCAAGCTTGAAAATCCTGGTGGAATTTTGATTCTCCGTTATCCAAAAGTGGTCGAATTTTTATGGAGATTTTCTCCTTAGAATTTTCAGATTTTTTGGTTGAAAAGGGAGATAAAATTCTAGTTAAAATCTTGTTTAGATTTGGATTGGATTTATCCCATAATGGCCGAAATTTGTTAGGATTTTCCCTTGGATAATTTCAGATTTTATGGTTGTGGATAAGGGAGAATATCTTCTCCTAATCCAATTCGAATTCAGAGAATCACCTCATGCAGGTCTATAAATAGAGGTCCTGCCACTCCAGTTCTCTCAGACCACAGACTCTCAGGTGAGCAGGCTTATTGTTGCACAGCCCACCGTGACAATAAGTTCTTTAGAGATCTAGGTGGTTGAAAGAAGACTAGCAGTGCTAGCATACCGATCGAGGTTCAGAGTGCCCACACACTCAGCCATTCGGGAATTAGAGAATAGTAGAGAAGGCTAGTTGGTTGAAGTCCTCCGGTCATTCTCCTCCTGCAAGATTGGCATCCTTGAGGTATGAGTTTTAATTGTTGTTGGTTTATTGTATATGGCATCATGAGATATTTAATGATCTAAAAATTTTTATTGTTCAACTGCGCCACTCTGATACGTTTTTACCGATTTATTTTCGTACACCTTACCCTTATATGCACTTGAAATGGCTTGGAAATGAATCCTCCTAATACAAGCTTTAAGGGGGCTGGATTTTGGTAAATTCTTGGCTGTATTTTTGGCTTGAAAAATGGTGGTTTTGGATGAAGGGGGTGGTCATCTGTAACAAGAGAAATGAGAGAGAAAGGAGTTGTGTTTTTGGGGTGTGAAAAAGGAAGAACAACACCTAAAGCCTTGGTCACCCTTTTATAGACAAACCTAAGTAAAATTAACCAAACTTAAGCTCACTTAATCAAGCCAATCTTATGCTAATTTGGGGACAAATTTGCTACCTTTTCAGCCCTCAAAAGCAGAGGAAGCTGCTACATTGAAGGAGGAAGGATTAAAAAAATTTGTTGATGGAATGTGATGGAAAATGTAATATTGCTTAATGAATTGTGTCATAACTTGTCCCTTATTTTAATGCTACTTTTTGGGGTTATTTTTGCAGCTAAAATCAGTTGCTTTTCAGCTAGGGGGACACAGATTTTGAGGCCAAAAATTCATCTGTGTTTGCCTCTCTTCGTAGTCTAATTTTCTACTGTGGTGTTTGGTCATTTCTCGGCAGTGTTCTAATTTTTATCTAGAATTAGATTTTCTGAATTCGATTTTTATACTGATCATTCCTAATCAGTTTATACTGTCTAAGAGCCCATTCTATACTAGTTTACTATTTGCTTTCTATATTGTGGTTGTGTCTACATTGTGTTGTCCTTGTGCACGTAAAACAAGGCATCTTGTGTGAAATTTCAAACACAGTCTCTCTTGACTGATTTGGATGTGCTGATTTCAATTTTATTAGTTTTATGTCCATCTAAGGTCGTCTGGACTAGTTTTTGGGATCTGTGTGACCTTACCTCGAAAAATGTGTCAGGTGCCTGATTGACTAATTTGGGCGTTCTGGGTCCAAATATATCCGTTTCGGGGTGAAAAAAGGTTGTCTTGACCCTCTTCCCACACTACGTATCTTTCAGACAAAAATTCTCGTTTTGTGCTCAATTGACCAGATCGAGCCTATTGACTGCTAATATATCAGTTTTATGTTAAATTAAGGCCGTCTTGGCCATAAATCTAACACTGTGTTTTCCATTATTTACTATTCATTGTTTTCTATCTGAATGACTAGTCTGAGTGTTCTGACTCTGATTTTGTCAGTTTCTAGGCGAGAAGAGGTCATCTGGACCATTGTTCTCGATACCGTACCTCAGCTAGGGTTTTATCGTTGTGGTGCTCAGATGTTCGGTTCGAGCGTTCTAGTGATCTGCTCACTAGTCTTATGTTAAGAAATGGTTGTCTGGACCAGTTTCTAGATATTGCATATCTTATACACTTATGTACATAATAGGGTGGACCGGTTTCACTGTCGATCCCCCCTTTCATTGCATAAATAGTAACTAAACACTACTATGCTTGTTTAAACTATTCCTTTGGAAAATATATTGTATTTGACCAACCTAAATACTTACTAATTACTTATTACATAGTATTTAGGTTTCACGTATTATGAGAGTCTTTACGATGGCTCTTAGCTCCATACGTGGCTGTTAGGAAATGCCCTAAGTATTAGAGACATTTTGATGTATTCATTTTGAACTGGATAATAAAATTATACATAGAGGTTATTCATTACATTGCTATCTGTCCTCGTCTTATTTACATGTTAAAGTAAATGTAAGCAAATATGGCTTACTGACTGCTTGTGTTAAAACTGTTAGAACGTTGCATGCAATGGATTTTTGTATGCGAGAAGACAATGTTCTAAAGTTAGCAGTCTAAATTATGGTCTGTAGTCTATGGGGTTAGACCGAGCATCTAACTCATGTTAAGACTATTATGTTGTCTAAAGCCTTAGAGGGGACGGTTTGTCTTGACTGTCTGGAGCTGGACTCCCAAGTAGAGACATGGATATGTTGCTCGGTGGTGACATATTAGACCGGGACTAAAGCGTGATTGATCTACGTAGTCCGCTATGAGTGGATCAATCTGCTTTTGACGTTCATTGTGCAATAACCTTAATCCTGAGTAAATGAACTACTTCATGTATATGACTTGTGTACTTTGATGTTCCAATGGCTAAAGCGTCTCAGAGGTAGTAAGCTTATAGACCGGTTTGTTGGGTGCATGACTTGTATACGATGAAGGGTTTGTTTGCAGATATCGGAATCATAGCTCTGAGGAGTTAAAGATATCCTCTTAAAGGCATTATACTGAATGTGAAAATGGACAAGGCCTTGGGTCGTCTGCTGGGCGGATGACTTCTTATTCACATATGGTGAATAATCATTTTCTTGATTCGATGGTATAATGGAACTTTAAGATAGCCTGATCAGTAGGATTAAACGGACTTTGACCTAAGGCTGATCATGGATATCATATGAGGGTTTTGCATATATGACAAGGTCATTGGATGGTAGCTCGACACAGGCATACGTAATACGGTATATAATTGGGAGTTCAGTTTCAGGTTTATAGTGGTGTGACTCTGAAACTAGTGATCATATGATTGAGTTGTTCGGTAAAGAATGATGATCATATGGAATCACGAGAGCCCGATTATATATGTCCAATCAGTCCTTCTACTAGCTCCACATAATTCCTTAACGTTTGGCAAATTGATTTGTGTATGCTATTGGCTAGTTTATTATGCATGGATGGTGATGACACAGGATTAGGATGGTAGACAAGATTCTCTCCGGTTGGATTCAGATTTTGTTTTGGATAATAGAGTACATAATTATTCGAACTCCAAATAAAGTTGCCATGATTTTATTTGAGATTGGATTGGAGTTGTAGAAAATTATCCATGAGAACAAGAATATGAAACACAACCGTTTTGTGGAATTTGAAATTTGAATTTTGAGATTTGAAATTTGAATTTTGAATTTGAAATTTGAATTTGAAATTCGAATTTGAAATTTGAATTTGAAATTTAAATTTGAAATTTGAAATTTGAAATTTGAATTTGAAATTTGAAATTCAAATTTTGAATCACAGTCCAAGTAGGATTCGAATTTGTTGTGGAAAATCCACAAGGTTTGAAATTCGAATTTGAGTTGGATTTGGAGAGGATAATCTTGTTAGAATCCTACTTGAATTTTGAATCCAAATCCCAACAAATAAGGGACGAAATTTTGAGGATAATCCTCAAGGAAATTTCGGATTTTGTGGATGAGATTCAAGGGTAAATTCAAGCTTCAATCCTAGTTGAATTTGGATTCTCTCCTTCCCTGAAAAGTGGCCAAAATTAGGGAGTATCTCTCCTAGGAAATTCGGTTATTTTGGATAAGGTTGAGATGAGATTCAAGCTTGAAAATCCTAGTGGAATTTTTGATTCTCCCTTATCCATAATGGCCGAAATCTTTAGGCAAGATTCACCTTGAAATTTTCAGATTTTTTGGGTTGAAAAAGGGAGATAAAATTCTAGTTAAAATCTTGTTGAGATTTGGATTGGATCTATCCTAAGAAAACCGAATTTTTAGTGGAGATTCTCCCTTGGAAAAATTCGGATTTTATGGGTTTGGATAAGGGAAAATATCTTTTCCTAATCCAATTCAAATTCAGAGATTCACCTCATGCAGGTCTATAAATAGAGGTCCTGCCACTCCAGTTCTCTCAGACCACAGACTCTCAGGTGAGCAGGCTTATTGTTGCACAGCTCATCGTGACAATAAAGTTCTTTAGAGATCTGGGTGGTCGGAAGAAGACTAGCAGTGCTAGCATACCGATCGAGGTTCAGAGTGCCCACGCACTCAGCCATTCGGGAATTGGAGAATAGTAGAGAAGGCTAGTTGGTTGAAGCCTCCGGTCATTCTCCTCCTGCAAGATTGGCGTCCTTGAGGTATGAGTTTTAATTGTTGTTGATTTATTATATATGGCATCATGAGATATTTAACGATCTAAAATTTTTTTATTGTTCCGCTGCGCCACTCTGATACGTTTTTACCGATTTATTTTCCTACAGTGGCCTTCTACATGGGTTCTTACACGGGCATATACCAGGCAACACGGGCGTGTACTAGTTGAGACTGCTCAGCACGGTTGTGTCTTGGAAATATGTTCCTCTACCCGAGCAGTATACAGCCTCTTACACGGTCGTGTACCTGATCGTGTTAATCTATTTTGTACTAGAAGGTATCAAATTAACCCAAATTCATTCCTCAATTTATCATTATATAGAATTTTGGTGGCACGAATGGGGCGGTCCTTACAACCTACCCCCCTTACAAAAATTTTCATCCTTGAAAATTAGAATAAGTTTAGGAACTCTCTTTTCATATCCTCTTCCCGTTCTCATATGGCTTCTTCTATGTTATGGTTTCGCCACATCACTTTTACAAGTGGAATAACTTTATTCCTAAGGACTTTATTTTCCCTAGCTAAAATCCGCATGGGTTTTTCTTCATATGTCAGATCGGCGTGGACTTCTACTGGTTCTTGGCTTAAGATGTGGGAGTTGTCTGGCACGTACTTCTTAGCATTGAGACGTGAAAGACATTATGTACCGAAGCTAACTCAGGAGGAAGCACTAATCTGTAAGCCGCCTTTCCAACTTTCTCGAGGATCTCGAAGGGTCCTATATATCTAGGACTGAGCTTTTCTTTCTTCCCAAAGTGCATTACCCCTTTCATGGGTGCTATCTTGAGAAAAACTGGGTCTCCTTCTCAAAATTCAATGGGTCTGCAGTGTTTGTCCACATAGCTCTTCTGGTGACTATGTGCCGTATCTAGCCTCTCTCGTATTAGCTTCGCGTCTGCTGTTGTGTTCTTAATGAAATCTGTGCTGGTAAGTTGTTTCTCTCTGGCCTCATACCAATGCACCAGAAATCTACGTTTTCTTCCGTAGAGTGCCTCATACGGTGCCATCCCAATCGAGGAATAACTGTTATTGTATGAGAACCAATTAATGGTAGCTTCTAGTCCCAGTTTCCCTTGAAGTCTAGGACATAAGCTTTCAGCATATCCTCTAATGTATGAATAGTTCTCTCGGACTGACCGTCAGTCTAAGGATGAAAAGCTGTGCTGAACTTCAACTTGGTTCCCATTGAGGGTTGAATGCTTTGCCAAAACCTGGAAGTGAAGTGTCTGTTGTGATCTGAAAAGATTGATTTTGGTACACCGTGTAGCCTTACTATCTGTGGCACGTACATTTCTGCCAACCTTTCTACCAAATAGCTCAACTATATAGCTAAAAATCAAGCTGATTTCATCAATTGGTCCATAATTACCCAGATTGCGTCATTATCACTTGAAGTCCTTGGCAATCTGACTATGAAATCCATTGTAATTTGCTCCCATTTCCACTTGGGCAGCTCGATTTTCTGCAGTTCTCCAGACAGCTGTTGATATTCTACTTAAATTTTCTGGCACGTGAGGCATCTTGCAACGAACTCGGTGACATCGTTCTTCCTCTTAGGCCACCAAAAACTCTCTTTCAAGTCTTTGCACATTTTGTTTGCCCCTGGATGTATAGAGTATGGCGTTTGTGGGCTTCCAAAAGGATCTTTTTCCTGAGTTCTTCATCCTTCGGAACACACACTCTATCTCTGAAATAGAGTATGCCGTCCTTAGCGACTCTAAACTCTGTATTCTGGCCCTCTGTTGCGTCCTTTTCAAGCTTGTTCAGGGATGAATCAAGGTCCTAACCTGTCTTAATTCATCCTAAGAGTGTCAATTGGATGGTCATGTCTAACAACTTTCCCATCAAAATCTCGATCTCGTCATTTCATAGTCCCTTTTTGTAACGCTCCCGACAGGGTACGGATAGCCATAAGCGACGAAGAATGCCTTTGACTTAGCAGATCATCCACCTTATTGGCCTTTCCTAAAGAATAAAGGATCTCACAGTCGTACTCCTTTACCAATTCTAGCCATATTTGCTGCCTCGCGTTAAGCTCCTTCTGAATGAAGATGTACTTGAGGCTTTGGTAGTCCGTGTAAATCTTGCACTTAACATCGTACAGGTAGTGCCTCCATATCTTGAGTATAAGAATGACCACTGCTAGTCCCACATCATGAGTAGGGTAGTTCTTTTCATGGTTCTTGTCATTGTTGTCTTTGCCTTCCACCTCTAGGAGGTGTTCGGGAGACGAAGGGGGCTAGCTAGGGCTCTTCCATAGGTCCCCCAGCTTTCTCAAGTGCTTTTGGCTGATGCTCAGCCTTGGTTTCATCATGAACCTTCTTCAACATGTGCTGTAGAAGTCCATATCAGTTCTTCGTAGCGCACAACATATATTAGAATTGGGTCACTGGACATTGGCTGCAATCTCTCAGTCTGATGAACAAATTCCTATATATCTGTAACTCTGGGGAACTTAGGCGGTTTCACCTCCCCACTTGCCCATAGAGGAAAAAAAACTAGGGCTGATGCTGGACTCCTCTTGGTGATTTGCTCGATCATGGTATGGCGAAACTTGACCCAGTTAAGAGCTCATCCTGGTCATAAGAATCTCAATACCCATGAGAGTACCTTCTTGAAAGATATCGACAGCCATCAGGACTTAGTTATCCTAATCAATGGCGTACAATCAGGGAATCATTTAGATAACTTGAAACCAATCCTAACATTCTCATAGAGTGTAAAGTACTATTTGCTACTCAAAACTTAGTAGACAACTAGCCCTGAAGATTGGTACGACTCAGGCGGTAAATCATGTTCCTACTCGAGCAGTCCTTTAGCACTACATGGTCATGATTTATTCAGCTCTATGTAATTGGTGCACATTCTCAGTGTTCTACCCCTATCTTCCCGATTAGTACGGGTGCTCCCAAGGGTGAACAGCTCGGTCGAATGGATCCCTTGTCTATTTAGTCCTTCAGCTGGGCTTGGAGCTCCTTTGGCTCTAGGAGGCCCATTCTATATGGGGCCTTGGAGATAGGGACTACTCCTGATAGGCATTGTATTTTATGAGCGATTCTATTCCCAAGATTACGTCCTAATTAATCATGTCAATGATAATCAGATTAACACTCAGCTCTCTACCGCAAATATTTATTAACACATAATGCATCTAGTAATTAAATAATAAAACCTCCCCTGAAGGAAGTACTATTTTAAAAGTTTAGGCCATTGGACAATCCTGTACCACTTTTCATAAAATTCTCATAAAAAAAAATACATACAAATTCTAGTCTGGTGGAAGTGACACACACTTCTTGGTACATAGTCTCAAAAAGGACATACTAGGATAGGTCTAGTGGAAGTAAGCTTCCACTAAGCTACTGCTTCCCATCATGCCTATACACAAAGCCTAAGAAAAGATTTCGCTTTAGTTGTCTGGGGCCTTCAGTCTTCCTTGTGCAATCGGAGAGCCTTCAATCCTAGTCTGGATAGCATAGAGTTGATTATTTGTGGGACAAGCTGGGTTCTGTTGATTCTGTGGGTTGGAATAATAGTCCCTTGCATAGTGGCCTTCCTTGCCACAGATGAAACAACCACTTATGCCCTATCTGCACTCTCCTGGGTGCCTCCTTCTGTATTTTGGACACGTCAGGTGTTTGTTGTCATCTCCTCCCTGGTCATTTCTCTTCTGGGGAAGTCCTTTTGTGAACCTTGGATGCCCTGATTCCTTTTCCTCTTGTTGTTGTTGTGGGACGGCCTGTTGTTTTGGCCGGTCCCTATGTTTGCCTTCTCTCTTGAGATTTTGGGTTCTGCTTCCTTTGTGTCAGCTTGTTTAGAGTCCTTTCCTGCCTTCGGGCTTTGTATATCTGAGCCCTTTTCTCTTTGTCCTAAGCCAACTAATATTCTGCTTGGATGGCTCGGCTGACACATTCAACCACAGTTGCTAGTCCGTGGCTCCCACTACAGACTTGGACAGCAATGTCCATTTGGAACATCTTCAACATCCTTCTAACCTTCTCCTTCTCGATTGGTACTAGGTCTGGGCAAAGTCGAGCTAGCTACTTGAACTTCCTTACTCTATGACAGTCATGCTGCCCTAGTACAAATTATTAAACTCGTCCTACTGGATTGCTAAGGCCTTGTCATTAAAGTACATTTCCTTGAACTCGGTGATGAAGTCTGCCCAGTTCATCATATTCACATCCTTTCTGATGGTCATAGTCTTCCACCATTGGCGTGCCCCTTTGCGTAGGGCAAGGGATGCACATAGTCCTTTATCCCTCTCCATCAATCTAACGAGGTCTAAGATGACCTGAATATCTATTAGCCAATCATCGGCTTCAATGGGGTTCGTAGTTCCTTCAAATTCTGGTACCTTCATGCACCTTAATCATTCATATAAGTCACCCTTTCTAGGGGCTGGCACAAGAACATTGACTGCTACGGGAGCAGCCACAGTTGATGGTGTTGCCACCGTCTGGATTGGGGGAGCCACTTGCTCCCTCAGAGTGTCAGGGGCCACTAGAGCCTCTTGCACTGGCACCTCCACTGGTTGTGGTGCTTGGGGTTGTCGGTCTAGTATTTCCCTTAGTTGGGTAAGTTCTTGCTGTTGGGTCTCCATCATGGCTCGCATGGTGGCGATCTGTGCCATAAGCTCATCTTCTCGGGATGCTAGGTTTGTCTGTGTACATGTTTGAACCATGTTGTACTTTGGAACCTTCGTCCTCTGGTGAGGCTCCACTGGTGCAGCCATGGTTACACATTATAACTTTTGTTAACTTACATACTAATACTGTAGAATAAAAACTAACTTATTTAGACAGATGAGGCCGGCATGTGGCGATGTGAGGTAGGGTGGCAAGATACCACTCTGATTCCAACTGTGACGTCCCGCGCCTTGAGTGGCTCAGACTGTCACTTAAAAACTACTACTTGTACTAATACTTATATTTTCTTGCAAACTGATACTTAAGGTTACTTAATTAGATACCATAATTTTAGGAGATTTTTTTTTTATGCATACGTATTTACTATTCACGTATATATACCTTCGAAAACACAAAATCTCAATCATTTGGAGTTCATTTACACATACACATTTATAATACTATTCAAAAATACTATTAATTATTACTATTCAAAAATATTGTTTAACTGTTACTATTCAAAAATACTAATTAATTGTTACTGTTCAAAAATACTATTAACTATTACTATTCAAAAATACTGTTTACTCAAGCTGTGCGAAAGATTAACTCGCGGTGTATCCATAACCTCGCCCTCACATCCGCCTCCACTGCCATCATTGCCCATTGGTGCTTAAGCCGTAGGACGCTTACCTACAGCATGAACACATACTGTGAGCTTTATGCCTAGCAAGTACAACATGTTGATCACAAAACATGTTTGAAACATAAGACATACTTAATACCATATAAGCATGTCATAACCAACACATCTCACTGATACACTCCATATATCAAAATAACCTATATCACAGAATGCAGAACATCATATGCTGAATCATAACATACTGAATGCATAACAGAACATCGTGTACTGAAAGCATCTTACTGTATTAGAAGCATAGGGAACTATATCATGAACAATGCATGGTTCGATTATGCTTATATTATGCTTCACTATCCTTTTTCTTTTCTATGTCTACTTAGGGCTTACGTGTCAGTACCGAACTGCGCGTGGATCATCGGGAATGCCTTGATCCTAGGCCTTGGCCCGTTATGGATATATTTTATGGCCTTGGCCTGTTATACATTATGAGCCTTAGCTCGTTAGACTTTTTGGGCCTTGGCCTGTTATACTGATATCCTTGTTCTCATCTTTCCCAATTCTTTACTTTAGCATACCACATACTCTACTAGGCTATCCCCTAATCTTATGCGATGGGGATGTATGGCCTCTAATTAGTTTGTTCATCAATCTACGTGATTGTGAAACTATATGCTCTTATACATGCTGTGCAACAACTTATGTATAGATGCATGCTTAAAATGCTGTAAAAACCATCATTTAAATTCATTTTATTCATGTTGTAAGTGGAGTTGTACTTACCTAGTTGCAAGCAACTCGTTCTCTCGTCTTTGTCAACTTATAGGTTATTACCTGTCATCAATAACGTATTTCATTAACACTTTTGCTGAGTCACTAATATTGTTAGTGACAAAAGTCGATAAAATCACTAGGTTATCTCGCGCGTTGTTAATTAGATAGCCTACTGGGTTACTATTGCTTGTTTGGTATGGTAGCCTACTGGGCTACCCACACTGTCTTGGTTAGTTTTGGAAAATCGTTTTGGTTGACTTATAAAATTCTTGGAAAAATTTGCATTCTTTGGAACCGTCCCCTTATCACCTCGTTGGAAGGTGGGGGAATGTTTTATGAAAACCATATTTTTCTTTTAAAGTGTTAAAACATATTTTGGTGTTGTATATTAAAGGTGATTTTTGAACCACTTATCGAAACCGTTTTAAAAACTTGTTTGAAACGACTTTGTTTGTAAATTTGGTGAACACAAAATTTTTCATCGTCGACGAGATGAACAATTCTTGTGTTCACCTCGGAGCTCGAATCTAACTCAAACAAGTCCTAATCTTACTAAACTTGTGGCTACTTGTGCCCAGTTTTTATAAAAATCCCAGTTTTATGCTATTTTGAAAACGGCTCTGTTTGAGGCCCGAAACGGCCAAATTTTTAAAACATATACAAGTCATCTTAAAGATTTCGACGAGATCTACAATTTTCGTGTTGACCCCGAGATCTGGTTCAGAATTTAAGTGGTCCATTTTTAATAAAACTCGAGACTGTTTCTAGTGCTCGGATTTTTAGTCCCAGTTTTGGGCACCGAATGAAAACCACTCAAAAAACCTATCGTAGTGTTATTTTTGGCCAAAAGCTATTTGACAAAAAAATGACCATATCAAAATCTCCTTAAAACTCCATGTTTTACAAAATCCAAAATTTAGACCGTAATGGGGTCAAAATGGCCAAATATGGCTTTTTTTTAGGGACAGATTGTGTCCAGCCACCTAAAAAAAAGCATTCATGCTCACATGTGCAGACATCTGTTCGTAAAAATCTAAACACAACCACACAATCACAAACTTACAAATGGAAAGTTAAGGGCTTAAAATAAACTTATTATAACCCATTTGCATAAACAAATACACATAAATAGCCTTGATCACAACTTAAAAATAACTAACCACTAAAAGGGTTTCGGTTTTACCTCTTGTGCTATGAACCAATCACAAATCTGAATCAGGGGCATGAGTGACCAATATGGCCATGTGAACCAAGAAGATTAGGGTTGGTTTTATGCTAGCAAAGCACGAAAATTTTTTCTCTTGATATCAACTCAAAACAATAACTAAAAACCACAAGTGATTGGTCTAGAACCTTACCCTTATGTGCACTTGAAATGGCTTGGAAATGAATCCTCCTAACATAAACTTGACGGAGGCTGGATTTTGGTAAATTCTTGGCTATGTTTTTGGCTTGAAAAATGGTGGTTTTGGCTGAAGGGGGTTGGTCAGCTGCAGTAAGAGAAATAAGAGAGAAAAGAGTTGTGTTTTTGGGGTGTGAAAAAGAAAGAACAACACCTAAAGCCTTGGTCACCCTTTTATAGACAAACCTAAGTAAAATTAACTAAACTTAAGCTCACTTAATCAAGCCAATCTTCTACTAATTTGCAAACAAATTTTCTACCTTTTAGCCCTCAAAAACAGAGGAAGTTGTTGCATTGAAGGAGGGAGGATTAAAAAAATTTATTGATGGAATGTGATGGAAAATGTAATATTGTTTAATGAATTGTGTCATAACTTGTCCCTTATTTTAATGCTACTTTTTGGGGTTATTTTTACAGCTAAAATCAACTGCTTTTTAGCTAGAGGGCATGGATTTTGATGCCAAAAATTCATCTGCATTTGCCTTTCTTCGCAGTCTAATTTTCTACTGCGGTGTTCAGTCCTTTCTTGACAGTGTTCTAATTTTCATCTAGAATTGGATTTTATGAATTTGATTTTTATACTAATCATTCCTACTCAGTTTATACTGTCTAAGAGCCCATTCTGTTCCAGTTTACTATTTACTTCCTATATTGTGATTGTGTCTACACTGTGTTGTCCTTACACGCAAACGAGGCGTTCTCGTGTGAAATTTCAAACATAGTCTCTCTTGACTACTTTGGACGTGCTGATTTCAATTTTATCTATTTTACATCCATTTGAGGTCGTCTGGATCAGTTTTTGGGATCTGTGTGACCCCACCTTGAAAAATGTGTCAAGTGCCCGATTGATTAATTTGGGCATTCTGAATCCAAATATATCAGAGGTCATCTTGACCCTCTTCCCGACACTGCGTATCTCTCAGAAAAAAATTCTCATTTTATGCCTAATTGACCAGATTAAGCCTACTGACTGCTAATATATTAGTTTTATGTCAAATTAAGGCCGTCTTGACCATAAATCTAACACTACATTTTTTACTATTCACTGTTTTCTGTCTGAATGACTAGTCTGAGTATTCTGACTCCGATTTTGTCAGTCTTTGGTAGAGAAGAGGTCATCTGGACCATTGTTCTCGATACCGTACCTCAGCTAGGGTTTTATCGCTGTGTCGCTCAGATATTTGGTTCGAGCGTTCTGGTGATCTGCTCACCAGTCTTCTGTTAGGAAATGGTTGTCTGAACCAGTTTCTTGATATTGCATATCTTATACACTTATGCACATAATAGGGTGGACCGGTTTCACTGTCGGTCCCCCCTTTCATTGTATAAATAGTAACTAAACACTACTATGCTTGTTTAAACTATTCCTTTGGAAAATATATTGTATTTGATCAACCTAATTACTTATTACATAGTATTTAGGTTTCACACATTACGAGAGTCTTTACAATGGCTCTCAGCTCCATATGCGGCCTTCCACACGGGTTCTTACACGGGCATGTACCAGTTGAGACTGCTCAGCACGGTCGTGTCTTGGAAACATATTCCTCTACTTGAGCGGTACATGGCCTCTTACACAGCCATGTACTTGATCGTGTTAATCAATTTTGTATTAAAAGGCATCAAATTAACCCAAATTCATTCCTCAATTTATCATTATATAGAATTTAGGTTACATGAATGGGGCGGTCCTTACACTATTAGTGGGTATTTCATTGGATATGCTAAAAAGTCTAAAGGATATAGACTCTATTGTCCATCTCACAGCACTAGGATTGTGGAATCTAGAAATGCGAAGTTTCTTGAGAATGACATGATTAGTGGGAGAGATTGATTTCAAGACATTGTTCCTAAAAGAGATCATATTGATGCTCAGCCTTCCACATTAAGTAATAAGTTGATTGTCATTATTAATGCCTCTCAAGTTCCAACGGGTGTTCAACAACCAGTTGTTGAGGTTCCCCAAACTGCTAATGATCAACCAGTAGATTAAGTTTTCAAGAAATACCAGAAATAGTAAAACAACTAGTTGATCAACACGATCTTCAAGAGAATGTTAAAACAACTTTAAGAAGATCTACTAGACTAAGAAGGTTAGCAGTACCTAGTTATTACATCACATATCTGCAAGAGTCAGACTATAACAGTGGAGTCGAAATTGATCCTGAAACATTTTCACATGCCATGAGTTGTCAGGAATCTAACTTATGGCATGATGCTATGAAAGATAAGATGAATTCTATGTCATTTAACAGTGTTTAGGACCTTGTTAAGTTGCCTGATGGTGCAAAAGCTATTGGATGCAAGTGGGTCTTTAAGAAAAAGAAAGACTCACTGGGCAACATTAAGAGATACAAGGCTAAACTCATTGCAAAATGATTCACACAGAAGGAAGGAATTGATTACATAGAGACCTTTTCTCCTGTATATAAGAAAGATTCTCTTCGCATTATCATGACATTAGTTGTGCATTTTGACCTAGAGTTGCAACATATGGATGTGAAAACAGCCTTTCTTAATGGAGATCTAGAGGAAGAGGCTTACATGAAACAACTAGAAGGATTTTCCTCTAGTGGTAGTGAGCATTTGGTTTGCAAGCTCAAGAAATCTATATATGGATTGAAACAGGCTTCCTCCCAGTAGTATTTGAAATTTCATGATCTCTTCATTTAGATTTATAGAGAACATCATGGATCAATGTATATACCAGAAGGTCAGTGGGAGCAAGATTTGTTTTCTTATTCTGTATGTGGATGATATTTTACTTGCGACCAATGATAAGGGTATGCTACATGAGGTGAAACAATTTCTCTCTAAAAACTTTGATATGAAGGATATGGGTGATGCGTCTTATGTCATTAGGATTAAGATACATAGAGATAGAATACATGGTATTCTGGGTATGTCTTAAGAAACCTATATCAACAAGGTTTTAGAGAGATTTCGGATGAAGGATTGTTCGCCGAGTATAGCTCCTATTGTGAAGGATGACAAACTCAGCTTAAATCAATGTCTAAAGAATGATCTTGAAAGAGAACAAATGAAGAATATTTCTTATGCTTTAGTTGTGGGAAGCCTTATGTATCCTTAGGTCTGCACAAGGCCTGATATAGCTTTTACAGTTGGGATGTTAGGAAGATATTAGAGTAATCTAGGTATAGACCACTGGAAAGCTGTAAAGAAGATGCTTAGGTATCTTCAAGGTACCAAGAATTACATGCTTATATTTAGACAGACTGATCTTTTGGAAGTAACTAGCTACTCTGATTTAGACTACGCTGGCTGTGTTGATTCTCGAAAGTCAATTTTGGTATACATCTTTATGCTAGCCAGTGGAGCTGTTTCTTGGAGAAGTGCAAAGCAAACCTTAACTGTTACTTCCACTATGGAAGCTGAGTTTGTGTCCTGTTTTGAGGCTACTTCACATGGTGTATGGATAAAGAATTTCATTTTTGGGCTTAGAATTGTGGATTCGATATATAGGCCACTGAAGATATTACTGTGACAATTTAGCTGCTGTTTTTATGGCTAAGAATAGTAAAAGTAGTAGTGGAAGCAAGCACATCGACATCAAGTATCTAGCCATAAAAGAACATATTAAAGATAAATCAGTGGTTATTGAACACATTAGTACTGAATTGATGATTACTGATCCTTTAACTAAAGGCATGCCACCATAGAAATTCAAGGATCATGTAGTTAGAATGAGACTTGGTTCCTCTATGTAATTTCGTTATAAGAATGATATTATTATAATGAAATTCCTTTTGTGATGTTTTCTCATTTTGGCCATCTCGTGTACACATATGTTAGTATTCAAAAAATATCTTTATGTTTGGACTGAGAATAAACATAGGGTTTATTCATTAAGTTATATGAGCTATTAAATGGGACAAATTACATTGTAGTACATGGAAGATAATACTCATGCTTAAGAGGACTTATCGCCATGATTAATGTACTTTGTTTCTTACTTGGTGAATGTTGGAATTTATGGACCAAGTGGGAGAATGTTGGTTACTCTTGGTAACCGAATGGTTTCATTCAATTTTTGAAACTAAATGGTTGTAAACGTTCATGATTATGGTCCATGAATTGCACCATTATTCCTCCATTTACATTATGAAATTCTCTTGATGGAAAAGAATATAAAGGAGGACGTTGGCTCTTGGTCCCAGTGCTTGATTATCAAAAATTGTCTTTTTTGTTTTATACCATCATTAGTGAGAATTGAGAGTTTCGAAGCCCAAGCCTTCGGTGTGTTTTTTTTAACATTCGGTTTTGAGTTTTGCTAGTTCACTAGAGAAAAAACAATGGTCAGAGGTAATCTTTTCGATCTCGAAGTTATTTTTCCGCATTTGATCTATATGCTATATTTGGATTTGTTTGGTATTGTTAGGTCATTATAGTTTGCTTATAGTTTACTTATTTTAACTTATAAAATATCTTGAAACGTTGATATTTGATAACCATACTAATGTGGCAGATACGGAAGAACCTCTTCTAGGGTTTGTAAATCTCTAGAGCTCCTTCATGTTGTCCTTTGCACTGCCACCTTGAGCAAGCATGTCGCTGCCTCTTGCATTCATGCCACTACCTCTTATCATGAATCCCCATGCCATTCTGGTTGTAGTTGAGTACATTCACGCAGAAGTACCATTGCAGTCCCTAGCATGAAATCATAGGCCCAATTCAAAGCAATTGCTTTTTTTTCTAATATCCACCATCACCCTCATGACTTCCATGAGATGGAGATCAAACCATGAAACGTTCAATGCGTGATGATTTTGTGACAACCAATACTATGAATAGATCTTATGCAATGACTATTGCCAGCTCAAAACAGGTTATCCAGAATCTTTCTTGTTTAGGCTTTCTGGTTATAAAAGGTGATTTCGTTTCAATTCTTATTGTTGAAAGTGTGCATGAAAAGATGCTGGTGTTGTACAAGCAATCTTTGATCGGTATGGTTTTACTGACTAAGGGAGGACAACCATGGAAATTATTGGATTTACAGAATGGAATGATATTTTGTTAAGATGGGGATTCTTTTATTTGTAATTCCCTTATATTAAGGAGAATAATCGTATATGGGCTGTATGATCATACTATATGAATCTTGGCATCCTTTTGTTGTACCATTAACACAAGATTTTAATCCGTGCAAGCACAAAGCCACAAATACGCAGGCATATAGGTTTGGTTTTATGATCTTGCAATGAAGCTCAACACACAAACCCTACTACTACGTGTACAAAACATAAAACATCTTGATTGCAGTCTTTGGCCCCCACAGCAAATATTAGCACTAGGAGTGTGCTTGAACCCCAATCAACAAATAATTCCAACCTCCTCTATTCATGGATTTCTGCTCCTTAGACTTTTCCATTAATGCGAATTACTGGCATAATCTAATTAAATATCTCCAATATCTCACGAGAGGAATACGTATGGAAGCTCTTCCAAAAGAAGAATCCATGAATGAACTCAAGAATTAATCACAAAACATTGTTGATCAATAAAATACCAATCACACTTCCTTTTGTTAATAATTATAAAATAGCTAATCAAGCTGTGAAGAAGCCACTGCAATCGCGCGCGAGACTTTCTTTGTGGAGGTATGCCAGTTAAAAAAAAAAAAAAAAACAATGTAAAAACAAGTATCAAAGTAATTTTTCGCCCTCTTGAAATAGAGCTAGAGATGTTGAAGAGGTTTTGAACCTCAAATCACAAGTCAGAGGAGAAACCTTGACAACTCTACATTTGCATAGAAAGAAATAAAGATTGTGCTTTAAAGATCTTGAGATAAATTGGAAGAACTCAATAATACCAAAAATGACATTATCGATGATTTGGAAAAGAAAATGTCAATAAACTTCATATTCAAAATGGATGAGGTATAAATCAATCTAATTTTAGTTTTGCTTCATTTGACTTCTCTAAATATGGTTGTTTATTTATTTTTATTTCTTGTTTGGTTGCAATTGAGACTGCATTCTGATTTTGTTTTTGTTTTTATTTTTTTTTCTCTTTCTAATAAATTTGAATGAAGGTTTTAATTCCTCCTCTATATAATATAACAAAAAAATTTATAAAATCCCTTGATGTGATACTTTTCGGTTGAATAAAAAATACCACGCCTTAAATAGAGTTGGAGATACGTTTACTTAGTTAAAGGCTGTCAATCAATTGTCCAAAACTTAGCGCCTTCCTGTTAGGTAAGGAATAGTACATTCATGCAGTAGTGTTGATGAATTTTAGTCTTTAGTGTATTGCTAAGTCACAATCCCATTATCTAAATGAGGCGCACTGCATCTTTTCATATCATTATATATGTATATGCGCTCAAAAAGAATATTGCAAATGCAATTCATTTTGTCCTCGAATGAGAAAAACAGCTACTTTGTTATTCAATATTCAACCCCAAGATTATATTCAATATCGGTAACACTAGATGATTTTTCATTTCCACAAAAGCAATAATTAATTTTTTAAAAGAGTGCAAAATAAACAAAGAATTCATAGTGGACATGACAATTTTTCAGGTGAATGAAAACATCAAGTGTAATGTGACATTTCAATGTTTCGTTGAGTTAATGCTCTCTCTGATGGCATATACAACTAAGTTACTGTACGTAAGATGTGGATAACAATAGCACCAAAAATAAAACAAATAATTTTTTCAACCACAATAATAATCATGCAATAAAAGCACTTGTTTCTTAGCTTGGATTTATCTAATTCTATCCTCATATCTGCAATATTTTATTCCAGAATATGAATAAAATCATGAAATGAAAATGTCATGAAGGACGACAAAATGCACACACAAAAACCAACCATTACAAGAGAATTATTGCCCAATTGGATGATTTTGGCAACATGAGTGGGAGCTGAGGCTAATATGATTTGTACTTCTCTATTTCGTTGTCTCCTAGCAACAGGCAGACATATATTAGACGCTGCTTAGGAATAAAACAAATTGAAAGATATGGGAATGTATAAAATATATGTACATAAATATATGTTTATTATATGTGGAGAATCGACGTTGCATTAATTATTATGATCATTATAGTGCTACTGAGTTCAATGCAGGCCAGATAGGTACTTGGCCCTGTTCTAACAAGTGGTTGTTTTCTGATTTCAGCAAAAAAGGCACAAGTGGTTCTTCTAAAGTCATTGTCCGCGATTGAAAAAAAATTAATTATATTACCATGCGAACATACCATCTTCGTCACTTACATAACAACATATGTAAATATATACGTATTCTTTAGCACGTCATGATTAATAATGTAACTGGGATAACGGGTAGTATGTTGAAATTGAATTGCCATCTTTCTCTGTGCAGATTCATAAAATTCGACATAGATGATCTTTTATGCCTGGTGTGCATAAATCTTAAAATTCCATAAAATTCTTTATATTTGACGCCTCATATTTTAAACTATTGTATTGTATAATATCATATTATATTATATCACACTATATTGTTATTATACAATACGATGTTTGGTTCTACATCATATTGAAATTATACAATTTTTTTTTTTTGTAATTTTAAAAGATAAAATTTAGATCATGATTCCAACTTCGTTTGATTTTGATTTGATTGTTGAACTCAAAGTCAAGATTCAAAATTAATGTTGGGTGGCGTTAAGAATTATGGATTAGATTGGAGTCCATTATGGGGGGCAAATGGAGAGGTCAGATTGGGATTCAGGACTGGAGTCGGGATTGAGATATGGTATTGGGTTTTCAGACTAGGTCTGTTGTCAAAGACAGGTTTCAGGAAAAGAGTTGGGGATGAGTTTTGGGACTAAGTCGGGGTCAGGTTTCGGTACCAAGGCCATGGTCATGTTGCAGAGCTTGGGGCTACCTTGGTCTGGGGTTGGGTTTCATGATTGGTGTCAAGTATTTCAAGATCGGGTTAGGGTCGAAGCTGAGATCAAGAGCTATGATCGAGGTAGTGTCCAGTTTTGGGACATGAGGGTGGGGTCGGGCTTAGCAACTAAGGCAACGGTAAGGGATAGGTTTCGGGTCCTAGGTTAGGGTCGAGTTTAGGGGCCTGGGTTAGTGTCAGGGCTCAGATTTTAGGACTGGGAATGTGTTTTAGTGTTGATCAGTCTATATCAGTCAAAGGGTATACATGAATTAACAGGACTTTTCTTATATGAAACTTACCATAAATGTCACAGTTTATCTGAACGGGTGGCAAAATGATTTGCAACACAAAAGTTTGTACTTTGCACAAAATCTTTCCTAGCTAATCAAAACCTAATCACAAGCATTTTCTTAGTTTGAGAAACCTGCACATATAAAGAAATATTCCAGATCAATGCTTAAGAATATTTAGCAAAATGATTTCGCCTAATTTGGAATTCACACATTAGATATTTGATAATAAAATGCCAATAAAAATTACAGGAATAAAATTCCTACAAACACTTTCATGAGTGATGCGAATGGAGACTAATTCACCTTTTTCCAACCGTGGTGGCCAGTGAATAGAAATCAAGAGTGACATGATTGAATCCGAAAGGTGTTCGGAAATGGTCAATGGGTTGATGGGAAGAAAGGCTATGGATAACTTTGAAACCGCTTTTCCCAATAGATCGATTGACATAGTTGTAATAGGTAAATTAAGCATAGTGGGTCAAACAAAGTCTCAATATTTTCCAGTTTTCTCAGAAACCAAACATCTAAGCATATCGCTCAAACTACGGTTAACAAATTTTTCAGTTTTTCAAGAAAAGAAGAAAAGGTCGATAACATAATATTGATATTGTATTAAAAAAAGGAAAATTCCGGAAGAGAATAAGCCTTCTCTATTGGCAATTACACACATACATTATTTGCTGATCTAGATAAAAGCGTGTGATATATTGTTGTATATCTTTTTACTGGGAAAAAAAAAAAATCCTTATGCACACATTTTGTATTATTTTATTTCCTATTCTATTGATAAAACATAATCGGGTGAAAAAATATGAGTCTGTTAAAAAGAACGCTGACAAAATCAAAATGTCTAAAGTCTAAATATATCTACTGATATCTCTATCATCACTGTTTATTTAATGTGTGATATATTTGCTTATCCGTACACTTTTTTTTTTTTTTTGAGTTTAGAAGTGGTGGGATTCGAATCCTTCACCTTATGATGGGGTTAAGTAAGGGTGGATATTAGATCGAAATCAATTTTTTTTTTTTTTATCATCCATCATCCAATCTAATTATATTTAAAAAATCCTTTTAAATTCAACCAATCCAATCCAGTTTGTTTTATCACCCAGTCCAATTTAGTCTAAAATCCATTGGATTGAATGATTTAATTATGCTTATGCTTTCATATAAACTTTTTAAAACTAGCTCAAAAAGATAAATCAAATTTTTTAGATATCAATTTAATTCTCCAACATCCATTCATCATATTATCATAAACCAAAATCACCCAAAATAGTAAGTAAGATCTTTAAGTTAATATAGTATAATCATTGTCCAAATTAAATACAAAATACTCAGAAAAATTATAATCACAAAAAACGGATATTATATCACAATTGGCATGACATGGTCATCAAGAAGAAGCCTCTTTCAGTTTGTCAATCTATTTTTTGTTATTTAATTACAACGAAGATATCTACAAATTTAGAGGGAAAACAAAAAAAATAAAATAAAAACAAAAAGAAAAAGGTTTAAGCGAGCAAAAGTTGAAAAAATGTGCCTGTCAAAACAAGGTATGAAATAAGTTAGATAATATATTATATATACATATATATTGTATAATATATAAAATTAAATTATTTTCATAATAAATATAAATATGTGGAATGGATTGGATTTATTGGATTTTTAAAATTCAAATCCAATATCGAATCCAATTTAATTGGATGAACCAATTGATCATCCAATCCAATCCAATTCAATCATGTTTGGATATCTTTTTTTTTTTTTTTTATGGATTAAACTAGCTCAGTTAGATATATTTAATGATTGAATGTTGTGTCCATCCTTAGAAACAATTATGAAATTATCGTGTTAGGTTATACTTGTAACTGTGCAGATTTTTAGTACATCAATAGGGTCAAAGAATGATTGATTGGAGTTAATGGAGGGCAAACGTGGAAGGAGGATGTGGTGGTGTTATCTCTAGCTTAAAACTACAGTGCAACAGTTGCCTACTAAATTATTCGTTGGTGCTTGAATTAGAAGTGTGTTGAGAATCGTATCTTTCCCTTCTTTCTTTCTTTCTTTCTTTCTTTCTTTTGTGTGCATATGGATTCAATGGAATAGTATATCATCAGCTTCCAGAATGCAAAATAGTTTCATTTTATTTTCACTGTATTCCAACCACGATGTCTACTATATGTGTTCCACCCAGTGTCACTTGGTATCTTCTCCACCGCCAATACACAACATGCACACACTCCATTCTTTTTATATCACAATAATAATAATTGAATGGGTTTTATTTATTTATTTAATTTTTTTTTAAATTGAGTTAAGTTTAGTATTATCATTACGCTTTATTTGTATCCACATTTTTTTATTAATTCATGATTAGTTATTCCCATGATCTTTATTTGTTTTTTTATAATGAAATAAAAAACCCACTCAAAATTTATTTATAAAAATTAAAATAAATCACAGGGTAAATAAGTTTAGAATCCAACCACAAGACAAACAAAAAAGAATAAGGAACAACTATACAGAAAAGGATTAAATATATATATATATAAATATATATAAATATATATATATATATAACCGCAATGTGAAAGATCTTCTCTCTTCATAAAGAGCCAATATAGGTCGACCCAGTAAGAAAAGTCTAGTAGTGGGAAAAATATATATTACTAATTATTTTTACTTGTACAACTTGAAACCTTTTCACTTTTGGGCATAAAGAGTGTAGACATTTTTCATTCCGGATTATGGATTAATAACTCTATAAAATAAAATTATTTTATCATTTTTTCATATGCAAAAATTGACTTATTCTTGAGAATTTTAATTGTTTTTGATTCATTTTGATTTATTTTGTTTTGTTTATTTGAATTTAGATTTTTAAAAATTTTGTGCAATTTTTATTTAATTTAATTTAATTTTATCTTATATATTTCTTTTTAGTAATAGTATATTAAATAAACTTAAAATTTAATATTTCCAATGACTTTACCTATAGCATTTTATTTTAGAAATATCTAATTTTAATACTTTATTTTTTCTACAGTTATAAATTCTGAAAAAAAACTTATGTGGGTCCCATCGGGCAGCACTATTCATATCAAGAGTCCACAGGATTGACATTCTTGTTTTGATTCTCTTATCAATACGAGCATTTTAAAAAAAGGAATCACTTTGATAAAAACTTGTATGAATAAGTTATGACAATTTTTAAGATCAGAATAATAAGAAAACACCTGGAACTCACACATATTATTATGTTTTAAAGATATGAATCCAGTTTACTTAAAACCACATGAGATTATTTTTTGGTCTTATAATAACATAACACATGGTAGAGACTAAAAAGGAACCAATGAAAATGTGACACATGAAATCCTCTTTGTTTCAATAAATTAGAATCAAACTTAGCATACACCTAATCATATTGGATTACTCCTAACGACATGCATGCACATTTTGCACTGACTATTATAGCGAAGTTTGAAAATTTTATATTGTTCACATAAAGGTTAGGTGGAATAGTGTAAAATTATACCTATGAAAAGACATTTTGGGGAGGCTTGAGACACACAACAAAATGGAGAAGAAATAGAGATAGAGAGTGAGAGTTAGAGTACAGAAATAATAAAGCTTCAGATGAAGCTAAAAAATTTTTTTTTTCTTTTCTTTTGTTTAGTTTTATTTTAAGAGAAGGAGACTCTGGAGTTTTTACCAACACAAATATCGGTAACTATTCTAAACTTCTTTATTTATTATTATTTTGTCATTATATTTAATTTATTTTGTTATATTATTTTATTTTTCATTATGAATTAAATAAAATTTTTACTAGGAATTATTGTTAGGAAATACCCTAAGTATTAGAGACATTTTGATGTATTTATTTTGAACTGGATAATAAAATTATATATAGAGGTTATTTATTACATTGCTGTTTATCCTTATACTATTTACATGTTAAAGTAAATGTAAGCAAATATGGCTCACTGACTGCTTGTGTTAAAACTGTTAGAATGTTGCATGCAATGGACTTTTGTATGCGAGAAGATAATATTCTAAAGTAAGTGGTCTAAACTAAAGTCTGTAGTCTATGGGGTTAGACCGAGTATCTAACTCATGTTAAGACTATTATGTTGTCTAAAGCCATGGTGAGGACAGTTTGTCATGACTGTCTGGAGCATAGACTCCCAAGTAGAGACATAGATATGTTGCTTGGTGGTGACATATTAGACCGGGACTAAAGCGTGATTGATCTACGTAGTCCGCTATGAGTTGATCAATCTGCTTTTGACGTTCATTGTGCAGTAACCTTAATCCTGAGTAAATGAACTACTTCATGTATATGACTTGTGTACTTTGATGTTCCAATGGCTAAAGCGTCTTAGAGGTAATAAGCTTATAAACCGGTTCGTTGGGTGCATGACTTGTATACAATGAAGGGTTCGTTTATAGATATCGGAATCATAGCGCTAATGAGGACTTAAGGGTATCCTCTTAAAGGCATTATACTGAATGTAAAAATGGACAAGGTCTTGGGTCGTCTGCTGGGCGGATGACTTCTTATTCACATATGGTGAATAATCATTTTCTTAATTCGGTAGTATAATGGAACTTTAAGATAGCCTGATCAGTAGGATTAAATAGACTTTAGCCTAAGGCTGATCATGGATATCATATGAGGGTTTTGCATATATGACAAGGTCATTGGATAGTAGCTCGTCACAGGCTTACGTAATACGGTATATAATTGGGAGTTCAGTTTCAGGTTTATAGTGGTGTGACTCTGAAATTAGTGATCATATGATTGAGTTGTTCGGTACAGAATGATGATCATATGGAATCACGGGAGCCCGATTATATATGTCCAATCAGTCCCTCTACTAGCTCCACATAATTCCTTAACGTTTGGCAAATTGATTTGTTTATGCTATTGGCTAGTTTATTATGCATGGATAGTGATGACATAGGATTAGGATGGTAGACAAGATTCTCTCCGGTTGGATTCAGATTTTGTTTTGGATAATAGAGTACATAATTATTCGAACTCCAAATAAAGTTGCCATGATTTTATTTGAGATTGGATTGGAGTTGTAGAAAATTATCTATGAGAACAAGAATTTGAAACACAACTGTTTTGTGGATTTTGAATTTTGAATTTTGAATTTTGAATTTTGAATTTTGAATTTTGAATTTGAAATTTGAATTTGAAATTTAAATTTGAAATTCGAATTTGAAATTTGAATTGGAAATTTAAATTTGAAATTTGAAATTTGAAATTTGAAATTTGAAATTTGAATTTGAAATTCGAATTTGAAATTTGAAATTCAAATTTTGAATCACAGTCCAAGTGGGATTCGAATTTGTTGTGGAAAATCCACAAGGAATGAAATTCGAATTTGAGTTGGATATGGAGAGGATAATCTTGTTAGAATCCTACTTGAATTTTGAATCCAAATCCTAACTAATGATGGACGAAATTTTGAGGATTATCCTCAATGGATTTTCGGTTTTTGTGGATAAGGTTCAAGGAAAAATTCAAGTTTCAATCCCAGTTGAATTTGGATTCTCTCCTCCCAGAAAAGTGGCTGAAATTTGGAGTATATCTCCTTAGGAAAATTCGGTTATTTTGGATAAGGATGAGATAAGATTCAAGCTTGAAAATCCTAGTGGAATTTTGATTCTGCCTTATCCTAAAAGTGGCCGAAATTTTGAGGAGATTTTCTCCTTGGAATTTTTGGATTTTTTTGGTTGAAAAAGGGAGATAAAATTCTAGTTAAAATCTTATTTAGATTCGGATTGGATTTATCCCATAATGGCCAAAATTTGTTGGGATTTTCCCTTGGATAATTTCGGATTTTATGGTTGTGGATAAGGGAGAATATCTTCTCCTAATCCAATTCGAATTCAGAGAATCACCTCATGCAGGTCTATAAATAGAGGTTCTGCCACTCCAGTTCTCTCAGACCACAGACTCTCAGGTGAGCAGGCTTATTATTGCACAGCCCACCGCGACAATAAGTTCTTTAGAGATCTAGGTGGTCGGAAGAAGACTAGCAGTGCTAGCATACCGATCGAGGTTCAGAGTGCCCACACACTCAGCCATTCGGGAATTGGAGAATAGTAGAGAAGGCTAGTTGGTTGAAACCCTCCGGTCATTCTCCTCCTGCAAGATTGGCATTCTTAAGGTATGAGTTTTAATTGTTGTTGGTTTATTGTATATGGCATCATGAGATATTAAGTTTTTTTGTTCTGCTGCGCCATTCTAATATGTTTTTACCGATTTATTTTCCTACAATTGGTATCAGAGCCATCTCATGACTATGCCATGTACATAAATTAGACAATTACTTAGTCTTTTTATTTATGTATGGATTTGATATTTAAAGAGTGACATTCTAGGTTTCCTTTATGTTGTTATCATGTATTATGTATAAAGTATGTGGTTATTTTAATTTTTTGAATTATTATAAGCACGCTTGTTTATGCCAGTTATGGTTCCTTAGAATTTAGAAAAATTGTATCTAGGAATTTTTACGTAACCATGGGAGCAGTTTATTAACACTGTAATTTTCCCATGGATTTTTAATTTTGTCTCTTAGAATTATTTTGGTTAGAATTTTTTGTACACCGGAAGCGGTTTAGCAATTTTTTATATAATTATTTTTGGAGGAGATTGAAGATTGAAGACCGTAATTTATTTTTCTAAAAAGTTAAATTTAATTTAAAGGTTGAAATTTTTGATTGTGTGGAAAATTTCAATTTAATTGGGATTCAAATTAATTTTTGGAGATCCTAATGGGTAAATTGGAATACGGCATGAAAATCGAGACACGACCCCTCGGGATAGGCCGTTGGGCCTTGGTGGGGCTGCAGCCCCTGCCCTCGGGCAGGATGGGGCTGTGGCAGCCCCTGTGCAGGCCAAAACCACCCACGGCCGCAGCCTTGGCCTGCAGTCGAGGGTGGCCGTGGCCTACCCAAGGCTGGCCGCAGCCTGGGCGTGCAGCCTGTGGCTGCAGGCGCTGCTTGCAGCCTGCCGGCTGCTGCGCCCAGCCTGGCGCTACAGGCTTGGCCTGCAGCCTGGTAAGGCTGCACAGGGGCGATCGTGGGCTGCTAGCCCCTCCGGGGTTGGGGCCTGCCCACAACGGCTGCCGCCTCTGGGGACGGTGGTGCAACAATTCAAAAATGGAAAAATTTTGATTTTTAAATTTGAGATTTAATTTTAAATCATGTTTAAAAATATGTAATTGAAAATTTGAAATTTTTGAAATTACATATTATTACACATGATGTTTAAAATTGTTTAAAATTTAAATTTGAAATTTAAATTTGAAATTCGAATTTGGAATTTGAATTTGAAATTTAAATTTTTGGAGATTTAAATTTTAAATAATTCTTAGGATGAGAAATAAATGGAGAGGCTACATAAAGATGGATACAAGAAGACGGAACAAAATTCAAGACCCAAATAATGCTTTGGATGGAATTTTATAATCTTTATTTTCTTTGTTCTAGGATGGAACCATGGCTTGGTGATTCTGTCAATTATTTTTTTTGTGATATGTCATGGATGTATAAATATGTATTGATGGATGTTTTATATGCATATTTGATAATATGTCATATAGGATAGGTGAGTGCCGCTCATACTATATTGATCATACATAATTTGTCAAAACTTGCATGTTTTTCAAAATATTGAGTGGGAGAGGGTTTCAAACAAAACCCACGGCCTCCATTGTTGATCCATATGTGAAAGCATGGTAACACCTCGCGTCAGTTCTGCCCTGACCATACCCCTCGGTAGGTGTTTACCACCGCCGGTATACTAGATTGGATCTCCTATGTGGAAAACGTGTTCGGGTACGATCCTATTCATGATCACCCCTCGGTGGCTTGGTAGGACGTGGATCAGGCTACGTAGATAATGGTTATACACTCAAGACTCGTTTAGTTATTAACCTTCCCTAGAAGCTCTGTTAACTAAACTGATGGCCAAATAAGCGGTTATTAATATATGTCTTAACCTTGGAGGATTTAAGGCAACATATATTAATTGGACGGGGTCCATGTTCTGGCTATTTGTTTTCATGATCACCCCTCGGTGGCTTGGGGCAATAGGTGCTGAGAATTACCGCTGCAATGCTACATGTTTTTTACAAGTTTCATGTAGGAACATACTTGTATGTTTTATTTGCTAAATTATCTATATATTTGCTTGGGTTTTGTAATGATGTCTAGTATAATTTTATTACAGTTCAAAATGTCACCGACACCCCTCATTTCGATACTTACTGAAAATAAGCTGAATGGCGATAATTATAAAGATTGGAAAAGAAATCTATTAATAGTTCTCAGCTGCGAGAGACACAAGTTCGTGCTGGACGAACCATGCCCACCTGAGCCCAAACCTGACACACCACTTGAGGAGGTCCCGGTTACCTATAATCATTGGAGAGAATCCAATGAGATAACTCGATGCTACATCCTTGCTAGCATGACGAGTGCTTTACAAAAGTAGCATGAGACTTATTAAAATGCTAAGGAGATCATGGACAATCTGGAGGACATGTTCGGAGGCCAAGGAAAATTGGCTCGACAGTCTGCTATAACCAGTATTATGAACTATAAGCAAAAGGCAGGAGCTTCGGTGAAGGACCATATGATCACTCTAATGGGATTCTTTTCTGAGGCTGTCGAAAATGGTGCTGAGTTGGACTACAACACTCAGATCGAGATGGTGTTCAAAAATCTGTCTAAAGATTTTGCAGGGTTTAAGGCCGCATACAATCTGGCGACAAAGGAGTTAGGACTAACCGAGCTCATGAAGCAACTACAAGCTTATGAGCGGATGATCAGGGATGAGGATGCCGTCCGACCTAAAGGAGAGGCCAATTTGACGGAATCTTCCAATCCCTCACGGAAGAGGAAGAGGCCAAATAAGAAGCAAGCGGCTTCTAGTTCTTCTAATCCTCCTGTCTCGGATGGGAAGAACAAGAACAAGAACAAGAAGCCTAAGGATCCTAAAAAGTCCAAATGCTTCCACTGTGGGAAGGTAGGTCACTTTAAGAAGTCTTGCTAGGAATTCCTAGCCGCCAAGGGCAAGGAAGGTAAGGAACTTTATTTCTTAGAAGCGTGTTTGGTGGAAGAATCGAAAAACACTTGGGTCATTGATTCGGGTGCCACTAATCATGTTTGTGTTTCTATGCAGGGGTTCGTGGAAAAGAGAAGTCTACATAATAGGAGCCTCTCGTTGCGAACTGGAGACGGCAGCTTGGTGGTGGCTGAGGCAGTGGGAGATATTTATCTTTACTTTGATCAATTTAGGTTTATTTTATTGAAAGACTGTTTTTATGTTCCTAATTTTAGGAGGAACCTTATATCGGTAGCTTGTTTAATAAAAGATTCTTATTCAGTTTCTTTTAGTAAAAGAGTTGATATTCGTAGAAATAAGTCTTTTATCTGTTCTGGATGGATGGATGGAAACCTATATTTGATCAAACCAAAGATGTACTCACTGCTTGACACCGAATTAATAGATAACTCTAAAAGGTTGAAAGTTTCTCACTCTAACAAGGCATATCTTTGGCATTTAAGACTTGGTCATATTAATCAGGATAGGATTCAAAGATTGGTGAAAGACGGTCCTCTGGAATCTCTGGAGGAGGTACGTCTTCCCCAATGTGAGTCTTGTCTAGAGGGTAAAATGACTAAGAGGTCTTTTGGAGCTAAGGGTACAAGGGCTCAAGAGTTCTTAGAAATTATGCACACTGATGTATGTGGCCCCATGAATGTCATAGCACGAGGAGGGTTCGAGTATTATGTCTCTTTTATAGATGATTACTCGAGGTATGGATATGTGTATCTGATGCACCACAAGAGCGAAACCTTTGACAAGTTCAAAGAGTATTATGCAGAAGTGGAAAAGCAATTGGATAAATCCATGAAGACACTTCGATTTGATCGAGGTGACGAATACCTCTTCGATGAATTTCTAGGACATCTTGTTGAGAACGGGATATTATCCCAATTGACTACACCTGGTACTCCACAACAGAATGGTGTAGCCGAAAGGAGAAACAGGACCTTGTTGGATATGGTACGGTCCATGATGAGTTATTTAACGCTACCATTATCATTTTGGGGATATGCTTTACAAACGGTATGCCATATTCTAAACCAGATTCCAAGCAAATCAATTCCTAGAACTCCGTATGAATTGTGGCGTGGCAGGAAGCCATCACTTGGACATATGAGAATATGGGGCTACCCGGCACATATACTGGATGGGGATGCGAAGAAATTGGAACCAAGATCAGAATTGTGCATGTTTGTAGGGTATCCAAAGGGAACTAAAGGAGGTCTGTTCTATAACCCAAAGGAACAAAAAGTCATTGTTTCAACCCATGCGACATTCTTGGAGGAAAGTCACATGAATGACTTTAAGCCTCGAAGCAAAGTGGTGCTAGAGGAGTTATCGGGTGAAAGAACTGCTCCACAGATTTCGGTCTTGGACACAAGTCCGAGTTCTGGTGAAAGACCTACAAACGATCAATAATTTAGGGAGCCTCGTCGTAGTGGGAGGGTTTCGAAAAATCTAATTTCTTCATGTATGATGCTGAGGTATACCAGGCAGAGGCTCATGAGCATGAGGACGATCCGGTCACCTATGATGAAGCTATAAATGATGTTGATTCTAAATCTTGGAAACAGGCTATAAACAATGAGATGGATTCTATGAAATCCAACTCTTTTTGGGAACTTGTAGATTTGCCGGATGGGATAAAACCCATTGGATGCAAATGGTTCTACAAAAGAAAGAAGGATGCGGAAGGGAAAGTGGAAACTTTCAAAGCTAGACTAGTTGTAAAGGGGTACACGCAAAAGGCTGGAATTGATTACGATGAAACCTTTTCGCCTGTTGCTATACTGAAGTCTATTCGTATTCTTCTGTCCATTGCTGCGGCTCTCGATTACGAGATCTGGCAAATGGATGTCAAGACGGCATTCTTGAATGGCCATCTTGAAGAGTGTATCTATATGATACAGCTCGAAGGGTTTGTAGCGAAAGGCCAAGAAAGGAAAGTCTGCAAGTTGCTTAGATCCATTTATGGACTAAAGCAAGCATCCCACTCATGGAACCAGAGGTTTGATCAAGCAATTAAGACATTTGGTTTTGAGTAGAACGTTGATGAACCTTGTGTTTATAAACGTATTAAGGATGGAAAAATGGTCTTTCTGATACTCTATGTCGATGATATACTACTCATTGGGAATGATGTAGGGAACTTATCATCGGTCAAGCTTTGGTTACACCAACAGTTTGACATGAAGGACTTGGGAGAAGCTAATTATGTTCTAAGCATTCGTCTCTTCAGAGATCGAAAGAACAAGATGATAGTGTTATCCCAAGCTTCATACGTAGATAAAATAATTGACAAATATGCAATGCAAGAGGCAAAGAAAGGCTCACAACCTTCCATTGCCGGTCTAACTCTTTCATTGGATGACTGTCCCAAGACATGGAAGAAATAGAGCGTATGAGTAAGGTCCCTTATGCATCCGTTGTGGGTAGTCTTATGTATGCTATGCTTTGCACCCGCCCAGACATATGTTTTGCAGTAGGTATGGTGAGTCGATATCAAGCGAATCCTGGAACCAAGCACTGGCAAGCAGTAAAGCATATACTCAAGTATCTTAAGAGAACGAGGGATTATATGCTCGTGTATCCTAGAGGGGACCTAACACCCGTAGGATACACGGACTCAGACTTCCAGACTTGCAAGGCTTCGAGGAAATCGATATCTGGATCAGTGTTCGTGCTCGAAGGAGGCACCATTATGTGGAGGAGCGTGAAGCAGGGCTGCACAGCTGACTCTACTATGGAGGCTGAGTATGTGGCTACGGCTGAGGCATCTAAAGAAGCGGTTTGACTTCGCAAGTTCTTTAGAAACCTTGAGGTCATTCCAAGTGTTGACAAGCCTATCACACTTTACTGTGATAACACTGGGGCTATTGCCAACACAAGGGAATTTAGGCACCATAAGAGGACCAAACACATAGATCGGAGGTATCACATTATTAGAGGGCACGTGGAGACAGGACAAGTGGATGTATGTAAGATTGCGTCTGAGGACAACATTGTCGATCCCTTTACTAAGACTTTGGTAGCTAGAAGCTTTGAGAGACATGTAGAGGCGATGGGGATGTGTAACATGGCACATCTACTGGCTTAGGGCAAGTGGGAGATTGTTAGGAAATGCCCTAAGTATTAGAGACATTTTGATGTATTTATTTTGAACTAGATAATAAAATTATATATAGAGGCTATTCATTACATTGTTGTTTGTCCTTATACTATTTACATGTTAAAGTAAATGTAAGCAAATATGGCTCACTGACTGCTTGTGTTAAAACTGTTAGGACGTTGCATCCAATGGACTTTTGTATGCGAGAAGATAATTTTCTAAAGTAAGCGGTCTAAACTAAGGTCTGTAGTCTATGGGGTTAGACCGAGCATCTAACTCATGTTAAGACTATTATGTTGTCTAAAGCCATGGTAGGGACAGTTTGTCTTGACTGTCTGGAGCATAGACTCCCAAGTAGAGACATAGATATGTTGCTTGACGGTGACATATTAGACCAGGACTAAAGTGTGATTGATCTACATAGTCCGCTATGAGTGGATCAATCTGCTTGTGACGTTCATTGTGCAGTAACCTTAATCCTGAGTAAATGAACTACTTCATGTATCTGAGGTGTACTTTGATGTTCCAATGGCTAAAGTGTCTCAGAGGTAATAAGCTTATAGACCGGTTCGTTGGGTGCATGACTTGTATACGATGAAGGGTTCATTTATAGATATCGGAATCATAGCTCTAATGAGGAGTTAAGGGTATCCTCTTAAAGGCATTATACTGAATGTGAAAATGGACAAGGCCTTGGGTCGTCTGCTAGGCGGATGACTTCTTATTCACATATAGTGAATAATCATTTTCTTAATTCGGTAGTATAATGGAACTTTAAGATAGCCTGATCAGTAGGATTAAACGGACTTTAGCCTAAGGCTGATCATGGATATCATATGATGGTTTTGCATATATAACAAGGTCATTGGATAGTAGCTCGTCACAGGCTTACGTAATACGGTATATAATTGGGAGTTCAGTTTCAGGTTTATAGTGGTGTGACTCTGAAATTAGTGATCATATGATTTAGTTGTTTGGTACAGAATGATGATCATATGGAATCACGGGAGCCCGATTATATATGTCCAATCAGTCCCTCTACTAGCTCCACATAATTCCTTAATGTTTGGCAAATTGATTTGTGTATGCTATTGGCTAGTTTATTATGCATGGATGGTGATGACATAGGATTAGGATGGTAGACAAGATTCTCTCCGGTTGGATTCAAATTTTGTTTTGGATAATAGAGTACACAATTATTCGAACTCCAAATAAAGTTGCCATGATTTTATTTGAGATTGGATTGGAGTTATAGAAAATTATCAATGAGAACAAGAATTTGAAACACAACTGTTTTGTGGATTTTGAAATTTGAAATTTGAATTTGAAATTCGAATTTGAAATTTGAAATTCAAATTTTGAATCACAGTCTAAGTGGGATTCGAATTTGTTGTGGAAAATCCACAGGGAATGAAATTCGAATTTGAGTTGGATATGGAGAGGATAATCTTGTTAGAATCCTACTTGAATTTTGAATCCAAATCCTAACTAATGATGGACAAAATTTTGAGGATTATCCTCAATGGATTTTCGGTTTTTGTGGATAAGGTTCAAGGAAAAATTCAAGTTTCAATCCCAGTTGAATTTGGGTTCTCTCCTCCCAGAAAAGTGGCTGAAATTTGGAGTATATCTCCTTAGGAAAATTCGGTTATTTTGGATAAGGATGAGATAAGATTCAAGCTTGAAAATCCTAGTGGAATTTTGATTCTCCCTTATCCTAAAAGTGGCCAAAATTTTGAGGAGATTTTCTCCTTGGAATTTTTGGATTTTTTTGGTTGAAAAAGGGAGATAAAATTCTAGTTAAAATCTTATTTAGATTTGGATTGGATTTATCCCATAATGGCCAAAATTTATTGGTATTTTCCCTTGGATAATTTCGGATTTTATGGTTGTGGATAAGGGAGAATATCTTCTCCTAATCCAATTCGAATTCAGAGAATCACCTCATGCAGGTCTATAAATAGAGGTTCTGCCACTCCAGTTCTCTCAGACCACAGACTCTCAGGTGAGCAGGCTTATTGTTGCACAGCCCACCGTGACAATAAGTTCTTTAGAGATCTGGGTGGTCGGAAGAAGACTAGCAGTGCTAGCATACCGATCGAGGTTCAGAGTGATCACACACTCAGCCATTCGGGAATTGGAGAATAGTAGAGAAGGCTAGTTGGTTGAAGCCCTCCGGTCATTCTCCTCCTACAAGATTGGCGTCCTTGAGGTATGAGTTTAATTGTTGTTGGTTTATTGTATATGGCATCATGAGATATTTAGCGATCTAAAAATTTTTTTTGTTCCGCTATGCCACTCTGATACGTTTTTACCGATTTATTTTCCTACAATTATAATATAGTCTAATTATGATGATTGAATTAAATTAAGCATGTTTTATTTTAAAAGAAGGAGATTCTGGAGTTTTTGCCAACGCAAATATCGGTAACTATTCTAAACTTCTTTATTTATTATTATTTTGTCATTATATTTAATTTGTTTTGTTATATTATTTTATTTTTAATTATGAATTAAATAAAATTTTTACTAGGAATTATAATATAGTCTGATTATGATAATTGAATTAAATTAAGCATGTTATTTGAATTGTCATATTTGTTGACATATTTATTCTTAAAATTAATACTTTCAAATTCCTGGCCAACTTTAAATGATTTAAGAAATAAAATGAAATCGAGAGTAGATTTTTGTGATATGGCTCTAGAATAAAATACTATAAGATCTAAGATAGAATAGATATACATTTATATATTTTTATATGATCATATTATTAACTATCATAGATTTCTCAACGAACACTTTTTATAATTGAATTCGGATTCGTATTTTTACTATTCACACATACACTTTTGTTCATATATACAATAATGTTCACAAATATGATACTGTTCATCGTGAATTTTAATTTACTAATCTTTTATGCAAATTTAATTATAAAAATGTAAAATTTATATATAACTTGCGAAAGGGTACATAAAGAAAAAACTGTAGTTGATTATCAACAGATATAAACATAATATCATAATAAGATACTTAAATAAAATTAAATCTGATTAATTATGGTAAAACTATAATTCCTAGCAACTGTGTACTTGTTTGGGCTTATTCTATTTACTTAATTTTTTACTTGTAACATTTTTTTGGTCGCTCAAATAAAATTAAAATTAACTAATTTCAGTACTTAATAATACTATTTTTATAAGAACAACACTTTTCTCATCACTTTATTACTTGTTTGATTCGTGCACTTACAAAAATCAAAAACAAGTTTTTGTTGTTATTGCCAAGGATAGTTACTTATTAATATTGTGTGGCGGCCCACCCTACGTGGAGGCTAAACAGTACTATCGCGGTTGAGCTCTAAAGCCAATTACGATAGCCTGCCACCTCATGGGTCGGTGGCAACTTATTTTTAACGTATTTTCTTTGTTTAACATATTTACTTTTACTTTAACATACTTTAAATTTTATCATTTTAACTTTCCCATTTTAACATACACATAAAAAAAAATTCTTTTAAACTTGAAAACTGTACCATCGTAAAACATTTATTATAATAAACATCTTACATTGTTGTAACTTAATTTGCATCATAAATACATCGTCTCAAAATTCATTCAATATTCTTTTCAATACTCTTTTTGAATACATAAATCATCATTTCAATACTCTTTTTAAACTGCTTAGCGGAAAACTTGTAACAGGACCATTTCCCTCATCCAGTCCCTTGACACATGTAGATCCCACCTATCATCCATCAACTCCTCTATTGGTGTGCAGGTTGCTTATCTGCAACATGAACAAACTCGTGAACTAATTGCTTAGTAAGTTCAAACATTCATACATGACTTATAAATACTCGTATCATATAGTACAGAGCATTAACATAACATATAACATACATTGCTTAAAATTCATACTCAAAATACTTAACATCATAAACATACTTAAATATACATAAACATACTTAATATCACAAACATACTTAAGGCATATTTAAACATCGTAAACATACTTAAATATACTTAAGTATACTTAATATAGAACATAGCATGGAGCATCAAACATAGTGTTAGTGCATATTATGCTTATTTATGGGTTATATTTTTAGTCTTGGATGTTTATCTTTCATTACATTCTGGTTTTGGGCCCTATGTTGGTCATACCGTAGTGCACCCATGATTAAGAGAGACACTGAGGAGCTACCCACTGGTTAATCCTCAACAATCTAACATAACATTAACATAAACATAACATGAGTAACCTTTACCTTGTAGGAGGCGGGTACGCCAATAGGTGGTTTTATTACCATATTTCATATGGTTTCGATCAGATGACATTCTCTTTGCCCCTTGGTCTGGAACACATTACATATCTTTCTTTTATTGTGTGTATTTTGTTAGATACACCATTGTGCATATAGCACCTACGTATATAATTTACATTTTATATATAGCACATAGACATGTCAAGTCAATTCATGTTGCAGACAAGAAGATGTCTGAACTTACAACATATAACACATAGACATAGCAGTCAATTCATATTACAGACAGAAAAATATCTGAACTTACAAATACTTCACTAGTATCTCTCTTTTCGCTTTCTGGGTCCGCAGACGTTCCTTCGTTGCATCTGGATCGGGTTCTTATAACCGAAATAACCACGGTTATTTTTGATACTTATTTCATACGTAAACCTTAATAAAATGTAAAAATTCTACGTTTAACTTCCTAATTATGAACTTAGGGTTTCTGCTGACTTTTTACAAAATGACTATTTTGTCCCGAACTTTTGGCAACATGACCATTCTATCCCTAATAGGATTTTTCATTGTAAACATCTTTAAACATCCTTCCCTTTTATTTAAATCTTGATTTTGGTTGTTAAAATCTTAATTAACCCTATTTTTCACTTTTTTGCTAACTTTTGGGAAAATGACCATTGTGTCCCGAATTTTTGGCAAAATTACCATTTTGCCCTTAGCGGGATTTTCCACTTAAACCTTGCTTTTGGCCTTTAAAATCCTAAGTAGAGCCTTTGAATCACGTTTAAAGCTCTAACAGTTTGTTTTGACTACTTCTTAAATTTTTGGCCAAAATGACCAATTTGTCCCTAACAGGATTTTCTTACTTTTCTTCGATTTAAAACTTGATTCCAGCCTTTAAAATCTTAATTAAGGTCTTAGGATACTATTCTACATGTTAACGTCCATTTTTCTAACTTTTGGCAAAATGACGATTCTGTCCACAACTTTTAACAAAATGACCATTTCGTCTCTAGCGTGATTCCTCTTCGTTAATCTACTTTTCTTTGACTTAAACCTTAATTTTGGCCTTTAAAATCTTAATTAAACTATTCTAAGGCCCTAATGGTCCATTTCTAACATTTCTGAAATTTTTTATTAAAATGATCATTTTGCCCCTGACGGGTCTTTGGATCGTAACATTTTCACTTTAGTGTTTTGATGGAGTTTTCTAAGCCTAAAAATCATAAAATAATTTTCCTAGACCGTACCATGTTTTTACAGTACTTATTACTGCAAAATCCCCATTTAGTATTCACCTGACCCTTGGGTAGCATTATTCTGGCTCTAGGTCGTTTATCCTCTTTTTCTTACGTTTCGGGGCTCCGAATGGACGTTTTACTAATATTAAAAACGTCTGTTATCCTTTCCCTGGCCTAGGTCACCGAGAGGGCTCGGGTTTTCATCTCGATCATATTTTTACCCCTCATTTCCTAAAATACCCTTCATTATGTTCTAAAAATTTCGACAGCATTTCAGCTTAAATTTTAGGTTCCCGGCGTTTAGGTAACGCCTCAAAACTATCTAACTTGCCACGTACTCAACCAGAGGCCTAATTTTTACATAAAAATACAAACTTTTTACGTAAAAATCTCCATAAAAACCTAATCGTTTTTAACGATATTTTGGTTCGTTTTTTGTCTACTCTCATCCTCGGTTTTTATCCACATTCCCAACACACATTTTCCTCACAAAAATCACATTTCTTCACACTATCAACCCACAGTTTTCTTGAGTTAAATGCATGAAAAATTGAAGTTTCAAGCTTCAAAATTTTTCCTAATCACATCACATACCTCATATAATCTTTTGAATCATTAAACCATCAAAATCATTCTTAAAATTTCATTCATCCCTCCACATGAAACCCCACAGTTTTCATATCGAAATCAATGCACCAAATTTGTTTTCTAACTTCTAATTCATTCTCTATCTCAAACATATGTCAACCTAGCTTTCTAGAACACAACCCAACCAAATATCAACTTAAAATTCTCAACCCAATTCCACATACTTTCACATGGATTTTTCACCTAAAACTTAAGAAAAAATGTGAGAAATGAAGTCTTACCTCACAACTAAGATCCACTTGAGCTTGAGAAGGATTTTAGGTGAGTTTGGTGTGAAAAATTTGAAGTAAAACTTCGCTTAAGGGGGAGGATGAAGCATGATAGCAAGCAGCTTAGGGTCTATAATTTTTTTGTGTGTTGATTTTCCACTATTTTTCAACCTAAAAACCGTGTGTTCATGGCAGCCAAAAGGGAGTACCAAATTGCAATTCTTTTGTGCAATTTTGCAACATTTTGGGGGTTATTTTGAAACTTTTTAGGGGTTGTTTTATAATTAACAAATATTTTTGCTAATTTTATCCTCACCAACCGATTCTAATCCTCATTATTTTCCCAAATTTTCTTCAAAATTTTGCATGAAATTTTGGCACTATCTTGGTCATTGATTCAAGATTACTTTAAATCTAAACCTTTGGATTTGCTAATACTTTCCACCTTATTTTACTCATTCATTTATGACAATACCATGATGTCATCATTCCTTACTTTATCAGTCCAAATTTGGCTAAAAGTCAAACCGAACGAAATTTCACCGAAATCGCGTAGGCGGGTTTCTAAGGTCATCCATGTGATCGATTTTCCTTAAATCATTTCTGTTTGGCCAAATATCCATCCTGTAAGTATTTCACCTTTTTCCTTCCCTTGGTTAACCATAGTTCACCTTCTAGGTTTTTCGATACCAAATTGGTACCGTTCCTTCCATTTCAATTCGGCAAAATTTTTCATCACCAAATTCCTTTCCTTTAACATTGTTAGAATATTTTATTGCATTCTAAATAACATTAAATCATCCATTTTACATTTGAAACATAAAAATCATGGTATACATATAATGTACATATTTTCTGAGAATGATGAAATTTCTCAATTGTCACATTCACCCCTCCTTATAAAATTTTCATCTTTGAAAATTAGGATAAGTAGGGGTACAACGATTCCATTTCATCTTTATAGTTGTTACCTCCCTCTTCATTCGGGTTTAGCGTCCTTTGCTAGAGTGAATCTACTATCAGGTGCAGTGAAGAAAGCCATTCTTTTACTTCAAGAAGGTTGGTTGAACCCTAACATTCTGACAGTTTCATCTGACAGAAATGTTCGTAGAGTGGCTCTTGGTTGATCATCAATTGTTGTTCACAGATTTCTGGAATAGTTAGTGATACTACTTGCTCTACCACAACTGCCTGCGGTGGTTGAACTTCCTTTGAAGCCTGCCTATGCCCATTTGAGCCAACCGCTATCTTAGCTCCATATTCTCTTTCACTTGGGCCTCTAGAAGAGCTCGTAACTCTTCTACTCTTTCAGATAGTGTTCGGTCAATGTCCTCTTGTATCCATTGGCCACGTGTATTTATCATGCTCTTTATAATTCTAAAGTCGTAACTTTTCATAAACGAGTTTCGTAAATTTTTTTTTTTTAGAAAATTCACGACTTTCAAAGTAAAGCAATGTCACATCATCATATGACATCAACACAAATTATAAACAAAAATCATTTCATAATTGTTCATCACATGTACATGTCATTTCATAATATTTACATGTCATTTCATGTGGCGCCCCCAATTTCGGCCACGCGAAACCATTATAATCGAACTCTGTAGCTGACTAAAATAGCCCGTGCACCTCATTGGGTTGCCAAAAACTTTGTTTCATTTTCAACTCTTCGCATTTTAGAGTCCATTTTTTTTTCAAAATACTTTTCAAATAAAAACTTTAAAACAATATTTTAGTCATTCTTTATACAACAACATAATTTACAAAATTACATTGTTCAACTCTGTATCTCAAAATATATTTTCTTCAAATCTTTTCTTTCAAAGCTAAGCGGAAGACTAGTAGCAGGATCATAATTCACCGTGGAATTCCCTATCCCAATGGCACCATATATCCTGCCGTCATCCAACGTATCTACTGGACAGATTTCTTACTTGCATCATGAACAAACCAATGAGCTAACAGGCTCAGTAAGTTCAAACATACACACTATGAATCGTATAGATTCAAAAGCATCAATAATAAAATTTCTTATAAATAGTACTATTTATTCATGAATAGTAGCTTTGATTTTGATTAGTGAATAGTAACTTTGAGTTTGACCAGGTACTATTCATGTTAACTTTGACCGAATACACTATATGTAAAGTTAGTGTTGGTTATGCTCAATTATGCTCATTTGTGGTTTTCATTCAATTTTTGGTCATTATCTTCATTATGTTCTGGTTTTAAGCTCATAGTGGCTGTACCGATTGTGCGCGCTGACTATGAGGGACCTTGGGAGTGACCCTGAGGCCAATCCTCCCCAGTCTATCATTACCCAAAACGGTCATTATGTCCTCGAAGGACTTGTAAACCTCCGCCTTATTGGAGGTTGGTATGCCAGGTTTGGTTTTATTACCATCTTTCTTATAGCTCCGACCAGATGGCATTAATCATCACCTCAAAGTCAGGAACTTTTAATACCCATAGGTCTTTTCACATTCTTTCATTTATGGGTGTGTCTTAAATTTAGTCATACTTTAGTGCCGTGGCACCTCTTTCCATGGTATTCTCTCAGTACACGTCTTAAGCTTATCAGTTCATTAGGTATGTTAATGTAACTGCACCCTAGTGCCCATAGGACTTTACATTTAATGTACAATTAGTACATAATTAAATATCATAGTATTTTATGTTGTAAATAATTTAAATGTCTGAACTTACCATAACTGTGCTAACGTCCAATTCTTGGCGTCCTTTGCAGTTTCTTTATATCCTCTAGTTTGGGTCCCTACAGACAAAACATTGCTTGTTAATTCCTAATATTATTCATTACTTTGAATGTATTCACTTTGTTCTTAGCATCACACTATTTTTCATCTTTCTTTGTGATACACGGCCTGGTACACGCCCATGTGTAAGGCCGTGTACCTCTCAGATTCTTTGCTACACGGTCGTATAACCCCTAATGTGTCCATACAATAGTACATGGCTTAGTACACACTCGTGTCTAGGACCGTGTACCTCTCGGGTCCTTTTTCCACATGGCCATGTAACCCTTATTTACCCGTGTAACAGTACACAGCTTGGTGCATGCCCGTGTCGAAGGCCGTATACCTCTCGGGTATTTTTTTTCCACATGGTCGTGTAACCCTTATTTGCCCGTGTAACAGTACATGGCTTAGTATACGCCTGTGTCTAAGGCCGTGTACCTCTCGAGTTGCTTAATTTGTTCAATACACAGCCGTGTACCTAACTACATGCCCGTGTTCCTCACAAATTTTGTATTTTTTTCTTAAAAATATTATTTAAATCATTCTAAGTCCTTCATGGTTCTTTCTGAGTCTTTCGGAAATTTTTGATCAAAATGACCATTTTACCTTTGACGGGTTTTGGGACCATAAAATTTCATTATACCGTTTTTCTAGGAATTTCTAAGCCCAAATATTATAAAATAATATTTCTTAGGCTTCGATATACATATATATATTTTATACCATTATTTGCTACAAAATCGATGACTATTCCTCACCCGACCCTCGGGTAGCACTATACCGGCACATAGGGTCATTTTTCATTTTTCTAACATTTCGAAGCCTTAAATGGGTATTTTACTACTCCTGAAATGTTAGTTATCCTATTCTCGAGCCTTAGTTCCCGAGGGGTGCGGGTTTTCCATTCCGTTCATAAATCCACCCCTTGTTTCCTGAAATGCCGTTTTTGCCGTTTTCAAAATTATAGTGGCATTTCGGCTTAAATTTTAGATTTTCCCGATGGTAGGTACGCCTCAGAACCTTAGTACCTACTACGTATTATACCAAAGGCCTATTTTATACAAAGTTACCAAACTTTTACATAAAACTTTTCCACATGATCAATCATTCAACCCAACATATAATTTCATTATTCTTCCTCAACATAGGCCACGGTTACCTTAGGTGAATCAATACTAAATTTTTTTCACCATAAAGTTCATTTATCATATTTCAATCTTATGGTTTCTAATGCATTTTTCCACATCAAAAACCCTAAAACTTTCATTCCAAACCTTGCTTTTAAGCCACGGGTTTTATGTCCAAGACCCTAAACAAAATTTTCTTGTTCTAAGGATTTTTAATCAACCTTTTTCACACAAATTCCATCACCAATTTCATCACAAAATTTTCCATCTTTTATTCCACATAGTCCACGGATTTTATTCCTAAAACACATATCAAATTTTGTGTTTCAAGCTTCCATGATACAATTGAATCATAAAACTAAGCCATCAACTAAACACAAAGTTTGCACCCAAAGTTTCATCATTTTTCCTCCCATACAAGGCACGGATTTTTTGTAAGAAAAACACAAGGAAATTAAGCAAAATGAATGCCCACCTTACTAGCTTGACTCCTTGACGCTTGGAGGTTATTTTGGTGCAAGTTTAGTAAAGGATTTTGCTAAAATTTTGGCTTGGAAAAGGGTAGGAGTTCACTGTTAGGAAATGCCCTAAGTATTAGAGACATTTTGATGTATTTATTTTGAAATGGATAATAAAATTATATATAGAGGTTATTCATTACATTGCTGTTTGTCCTTATACTATTTACATGTTAAAGTAAATGTAAGCAAATATGGCTCACTGACTGCTTGTGTTAAAACTGTTAGAACGTTGCATGCAATGGACTTTTGTATGCGAGAAGATAATGTTCTAAAGTAAGTGGTCTAAACTAAGGTCTATAGTCTATGGGGTTAGACCGAGCATCTAACTCATGTTAAGACTATTATGTTGTCTAAAGCCATGGTGGGGACAGTTTGTCTTGACTGTCTGGAGCATAGACTCTCAAGTAGAGACATAGATATGTTGCTTGGTGGTGACATATTAGACCGGGACTAAAGCGTGATTGATCTACGTAGTCCGCTATGAGTGGATCAAACTGCTTTTGACGTTCATTGTGCAGTAACCTTAATCCTGAGTAAATGAACTACTTCATGTATATGACTTATGTACTTTGATGTTCCAATGGCTAAAGCGTCTTAGAGGTAGTAAGCTTATAGACCGGTTCGTTGGGTGCATGACTTGTATACGATGAACGGTTCGTTTATAGATATCGGAATCATAGCGCTAACGAGGAGTTAAGGGTATCCTCTTAAAGGCATTATACTGAATGTGAAAATGGACAAGGCCTTGGGTCGTCTGCTGGGCGGATGACTTCTTATTCACATATGGTGAATAATCATTTTCTTAATTCGGTAGTATAATGGAACTTTAAGATAGCCTAATCCGTAAGATTAAACGGACTTTAGCCTAAGGCTGATCATGGATATCATATAAGGGTTTTGCATATATGACAAGGTCATTGGATAGTAGCTCGTCACAGGCTTACGTAATACGGTATATAATTGGGAGTTCAGTTTCAGGTTTATAGTGGTGTGACTCTGAAACTAGTGATCATATGATTGAGTTGTTCGGTAAAGAATGATGATCATATGGAATCATGGGAGCCCGATTATATATGTCCAATCAGTCCCTCTACTAGCTCCACATAATTCCTTAACGTTTGGCAAATTGATTTGTGTATGCTATTGGCGAGTTTATTATGCATGGATGGTAATGACACAGGATTAGGATGGTAGACAAGATTCTCTCCGGTTGGATTCAGATTTTGTTTTGGATAATAGAGTACATAATTATTCGAACTCCAAATAAAGTTGCCATGATTTTATTTGAGATTAGATTGGAGTTGTAGAAAATTATCCATGAGAACAAGAATTTGAAACACAACTGTTTTGTGGATTTTGAAATTTGAATTTTGAAATTTGAATTTTGAATTTTGAATTTGAGAATTCGAATTTGAAATTTGAATTTGAAATTTAAATTTGAAATTTGAAATTTGAAATTTGAATTTGAAATTCGAATTTGAAATTTGAAATTCAAATTTTGAATAACAGTCCAAGTGGGATTCGAATTTGTTGTGGAAAATCCACAAGCAATGAAATTCGAATTTGAGTTGGATATGGAGAGGATAACCTTGTTAGAATCCTACTTGAATTTTGAATCCAAATCCTAACTAATGATGGACGAAATTTGAGGATTATCCTCAATGGATTTTCGGTTTTTGTGGATAAGGTTCAAGGAAAAATTCAAGTTTCAATCCCAGTTGAATTTGGATTCTCTCCTCCCAGAAAAGTGGCCAAAATTTGGAGTAAAATTCGGTTATTTTGGATAAGGATGAGATAAGATTCAAGCTTGAAAAATCCTAGTAGAATTTTGATTCTCCCTTATCCTAAAAGTGGCCGAATTTTTGAGGAGATTTTCTCCTTAGAATTTTCGGATTTTTTGGTTGAAAAAGGGAGATAGAATTATAGTTAAAATCTTGTTTAGATTTGGATTGGACTTATCCTAAAGTGGCTGAATTTTATTGTTGGGATTTTCCCTTGGAAAATTCAGATTTTGTGCTTGTGGATAAGGGAGAATATCTTCTCCTAATCCAATTCGAATTCAGAGAATCACCTCATGCAGGTCTATAAATAGAGGTCTTGCCACTCCAGTTCTCTTAGACCACAGACTCTCAGGTGAGCAGGCTTATTGTTGCACAGCCCACCGTGACAATAAGTTCTTTAGAGATCTGGGTGGTCGGAAGAAGACTAGCAGTGCTAGCATACCGATCGAGGTTCAGAGTGCCCACACACTCAGCCATTCGGGAATTGGAGAATAGTAGAGAAGGCTAGTTGGTTGAAGCCCTCCGGTCATTCTCCTCCTGCAGATTGGCGTCCTTGAGGTATGAGTTTTAATTGTTGTTGGTTTATTGTATATGGCATCATGAGATATTTAATGATCTAAAAATTTTTTGTTGTTCTGCTGCGCCACTCTGATACGTTTTTAGCGATTTTTTTCCTACAATTGGTATCAGAGCCATAGCATGACTATGCCATGTACATAAATTAGACAATTACTTAGTCTTTTTATTTATGTATGGATTTGATATTTAGAGAGTGGCATTCTAGGTTTCCTTTATGTTGTTATCATGTATTATGTATAAAGTATGTGGTTATTTTATTTTTTTGAATTATTATAAGCATGCTTGTTTATGCCGGTTATGGTTCCTTAGAATTTAGAAAAATTGTATCTAGGAATTTTTTATGTAACCATGGGAGGAGTTTATTAACACCGTAATTTTCCCATGGATTTTTAATTTTGTCTCTTAGAATTATTAAGGTTAGAATTTTTTGTACACCGGAAACGGTTTGGGAAATTTTTATATAATTATTCTTGGAGGAGATTGAAGATTGAAGACCGTAATTTATTTTTTCAAATAGTTAAATTTAATTTAAAGGTTGAAATTTTTGATTGTGGGGAAAATTTCAATTTAATTGGGATTCAAATTAATTTTTGGAGATCCTAATGGGTAAATTGAAATATGGCACGAAAATCGAGACACGACCCCTCGGGATAGGCCGTTAGACCTTAGTGGGGCTGCGGTAGCCCCTGTACAGGCCATAACCACCCACGGCCGCAGGCTTGGCCTACAGCCGAGGGTGGCCGTGGCCTACCCAAGGCTGGCCGCAGCCTGGGGGTGTAGCCTGGCGCTGCAGGCTTGGCTTGCAGCCCGGCAAGGCTGCACAGGGGCAGCCGATGGCTGCCAGCCCCTCCGGGGTTGGGGGCTGCCCACGGCGGCTGCCGCCTCCAGGGACGGTGGTGCGACAATTCAAAAATCGAAAAATTTTGATTTTTAAATTTGAGATTTAATTTTAAATCATGTTTAAAAATATGTGATTGAAAATTTGAAATTACATATTATTACACATGAGGTTTAAAATTGTTTAAAATTTGAATTTGAAATTTAAATTTGAAATTCGAATTTGGAATTTGAATTTGAAATTTAAATTTTTGGAGATTTAAATTTTAAATGATTCTTGGGATGAGAAATAAATGGAGAGGCTACATAAAGATGGATACAAGAAGACGGAACAAAATTCAAGACCCGAAGAATGCTTTGGATGGAATTTTGTAATCTTTATTTTCTTTGTTCTAGGATGGAACCATGGCTTGGTGATTCTGTCAATTATTTTTTCTGTGATATGTCATGGATGTATAAATATGTATTGATGGATGTTTTATATGCATATTTGATAACATATCATATAGGATAGGTGAGTGCCGCTCATACAATATTGATCATACATAATTTGTCAAAACTTGCATGTTTTTCAAAATATTGAGTGGGAGAGGGTTTCAAACAAAATCCACGGCCTCCATTATTGATCCATATGTGAAAGCATGGTAACGCCTCACGTCAGTTCTGCCTTGACCACACCCCTCGGTAGGTGTTTACCGCCACCGGTATACTAGATTGGATCTCCTATGTGGAAAACATTCTCGGGTACGATCCTATTCATAACCACCCCTCGGTGGCTTGGTAGGACGTGGATCGTGTTAGGAAATGCCCTAAGTATTAGAGACATTTTGATGTATTCATTTTGAACAGGATAATAAAATTATATATAGAGGTTATTCATTACATTGCTATCTGTCCTCGTCTTATTTACATGTTAAAGTAAATGTAAGCAAATATGGCTCACTGACTGCTTGTGTTAAAACTGTTAGAACGTTGCATGCAATGGACTTTTGTATGCGAGAAGACAATGTTCTAAAGTTAGCAGTCTAAACTATGGTCTGTAGTCTATGGGGTTAGACCAAGCATCTAACTCATGTTAAGACTATTATGTTGTCTAAAGCCTTAGAGGGGACGGTTTGTCTTGACTGTCTGGAGCTGGACTCCCAAGTAGAGACATGGATATGTTGCTCGGTAGTGACATATTAGACGGGACTAAAGCGTGTTTGATCTACGTAGTCCGCTATGAGTGGATCAATCTGCTTTTGACGTTCATTGTGCAATAACCTTAATCCTGAGTAAATGAACTACTTCATGTATATGACTTGTGTACTTTGATGTTCCAATGGCTAAAGCGTCTTAGAGGTAGTAAGCTTATAGACCGGTTCGTTGGGTGCATGACTTGTATATGATGAAGGGTTTGTTTACAGATATCGGAATCATAGCTCTGAGGAGTTAAAGGTATCCTCTTAAAGGCATTATACTGAATGTGAAAATGGACAAGGCCTTGGGTCGTCTACTGGGCGGATGACTTCTTATTCACATATGGTGAATAAACATTTTCTTGATTCGGTAGTATAATGGAACTTTAAGATAGCCTGATCAGTAGGATTAAACGGACTTTGACCTAAGGCTGATCATGGATATCATATGAGGGTTTTGTATATATGACAAGGTCATTGGATAGTAGCTCGTCACAGGCTTACGTAATACGGTATATAATTGGGAGTTCAGTTTCAGGTTTATAGTGGTGTGACTCTGAAACTAGTGATCATATGATTGAGTTGTTCGGTAAAGAATGATGATCATATGGAATCACAGGAGCCCGATTATATATGTCCAATCAGTCCCTCTACTAGCTCCACATAATTCCTTAACGTTTGGCAAATTGATTTGTGTATGCTATTGGCTAGTTTATTATGCATGGATGGTGATGACACAGGATTAGGATGGTAGACAAGATTCTCTCTGGTTGGATTCAGATTTTGTTTTGGATAATAGAGTACACAATTATTCGAACTCCAAATAAAGTTGCCATGATTTTATTTGAGATTGGATTGGAGTTGTAGAAAATTATCCATGAGAACAAGAATATGAAACACAACCGTATTGTGGAATTTGAAATTTGAAATTTGAAATTTGAATTTTGAAATTTGAAATTTGAATTTTGAATTTGAAATTTGAATTTGAAATTTGAATTTGAAATTCGAATTTGAAATTTGAATTTGAAATTTAAATTTGAAATTTGAAATTTGAAATTTGAAATTTGAATTTGAAATTTGAATTTGAAATTTGAAATTCAAATTTTGAATCACAGTCCAAGTAGGATTCGAATTTGTTGTGGAAAATCCACAAGGTTTGAAATTCGAATTTGAGTTGGATTTGGAAAGGATAATCTTGTTAGAATCCTACTTGAATTTTGAATCCAAATCCCAACAAAAGTGGACGAAATTTTTGAGGATAATCCTCATGGAAAAATTCGGATTTTGTGGATAAGGTTCAAGGGAAAATTCAAGCTTCAATCCTAGTTGAATTTGGATTCTCTCCTTCCCTGAAAAGTGGCCGAAATTAGGGAGAATATCTCCTAGAAAATTCGGTTATTTTGGATAAGGTTGAGATAAGATTCAAGCTTGAAAATCCTATTAGAATTTTTGATTCTCCCTTATCCATAATGGCTGAAATTTATGAGGAGATTTTCTCAAAGAAAAATTCGGATTTTTTGGTTGAAAAAGAGAGATAAAATTCTAGTTAAAATCTTGTTTAGATTTGGATTGGATTTATCCTAGGAAAAACTGAATTTAATTGTGGAGATTCTCCCTTGGAAAATTCAGATTTTTTGGTTATGGATAAGGGAGAAAATCTTTTCCTAGTCCAATTCGAATTTAGAGAATCACCTCATGCAGGTCTATAAATAGAGGTCCTGCCACTCCAGTTCTCTTAGACCACAGACTCTCAGGTGAGCAGGCTGATTGTTGCACAGCTCATCGTGACAATAAAGTTCTTTAGAGATCTGGGTGGTCGGAAGAAGACTAGCAGTGCTAGCATACCGATCGAGGTTCAGAGTGCCCACACACTCAGCCATTCGGGAATTGGAGAATAGTAGAGAAGGCTAGTTGGTTGAAGCCTCCGGTCATTCTCCTCCTGCAAGATTGGCATCCTTGAGGTATGAGTTTTAATTGTTGTTGGTTTATTGTATATGGCATCATGAGATATTTAATGATCTTAAAATTTTTATTGTTCCGCTGCGCCACTCTGATACGTTTTTATCGATTTATTTTCCTACAATTGGTATCAGAGCCATCTCATGACTATGCTATGTACATAAATTAGACAATTACTTAGTCTTTTTATTTATGTATGGATTTGATATTTAGAGAGTGGCATTCTAGGATTCCTTTATGTTGTTATCATGGATTATGTATAAAGTATGTGGTTATTTTAATTTTTTGAATTATTATAAGCATGCTTGTTTATGCCGGTTATGGTTCCTTAGAATTTAGAAAAATTGTATCTAGGAATTTTTTATGTAACCATGGGAGCAGTTTATTAAGACTGTTATTTTCCCATGGATTTTAATTTTTGTCTCATAGAATTTTTATGGTTAGAATTTTGTACACCGGAAAACGGTTTAGGAAATTTTATGTAATTATTCTTGGAGGAGATGGAAGATTGAAGACCGTAATTTATTTTTCCCAAAAGTTAAATTTGATTTAAAGGTTGAAATTTTGATTGTGTGGAAAATTTCAATTTAATTGGGATTCAAATTAATTTTTGGAGATCCTAATAAGTAAATTGGAATATGACATGAAAATCGAGACACGACCCCTCGGGATAGGCCGACGGACCTTGGTGGGGCTGCAGCCCCTGCCCTCGGGCAGGATGGGGCTGCAGCAGCCCCTGCCCTCGGGCAGGATGGGGCTGCAGCAGCCCCTGTGCAGGCCCACACCACCCACGGCCGCAAGCTTGGCCTGCAGCCAGGGGTGGCCGTGGCCTGCCTAAGGCTGGCCGCAGCCTGGGCGTGCAGCCTCTGGCTGCAAGTGCTGCCTGCAGCCTGCCGGCTGCTGCGCCCAGCCTGGGCGTGCAGTCTGGCACTGCAAGCTTGGCCTGCAGCCCGGCAGGGCTGCACAGGAGGGCGGCCGTGGGCTGCAAGCCCCTCCGGGGCTGGTGGCTGCCCACGGCGGCTACCGCCTACGGGGGCGGCGGTCCGACGGTCCAAAAATCAGAAAAATTTTGATTTTTAAATTTGAGATTTAATTTTAAATCATGTTTAAAAATATGTAATTAAAAATTTGAAATTTTTTGAAAATACATATTATTACACATGATGTTTAAAATTGTTTAAAATTTAAATTTGAAATTTAAATTTGAAATTCGAATTTGGAATTTGGAATTTGAATTTGAAATTTAAATTTTTGGATATTTAAATTTTAAATAATTCTTGGGATGAGAAATAAATGGAGAGGCTACATAAAGATGGATATAAGAAGACGGAACAAAATTCAAGACCCAAAGAATGCTTTGGATGGAATTTTGTAATCTTTATTTTCTTTATTCTAGGATGGAACCATAGCTTTATTTTTCTGTCAATTATTTTTTCTGTGATATGTCATGGATATATAAATATGTATTGATGGATGTTTTGTATGCATATTTGATAACATGTCATATAGGATAGGTGAGTGCCGCTTATACTATATTGATCATACATAATTTGTCAAAACTTGCATGTTTTTTAAAATATTGAGTGGGAGAGGGTTTCAAACAAAACCCACGGCCTCCATTGTTGATCCATATGTGAAAGCATGGTAACGCCTCGTGTCAGTTCTGCCCTGACCACACCCCTCGGTAGGTGTTTACCGCCGCCGGTATACTAGATTGGATCTCCTATGTGGAAAATGTGTTGGGTACGATCCTATTCATGACCACCCCTCGGTGGCTTGGTAGGACGTGGATCGGGCTATGTAAACAATGGTTATACAGTCAAGACTCGTTTAGTTATTAACCTTCCCTAGAAGCTCTGTTAACTAAACTGGTGGCCAAATAAGCGGTTATTAATATATGTCTTAACCTTGGAGGATTTAAGGCAACATATATTAATTGGACGGGGTCCATGTTCCGGCTATTTGTTCTCATGACCACCCCTCGGTGGCTTGGGGCAATAGGTACTGAGAATTACCGTTGCAATGCTACATATTTTTCAAGTTTCATGTAGGAACATACTTGTATGTTTTATTTGCTAAATTATCTGTATATTTGCTTGGGCTTTGTAATGATGTCTAGTATAATTTTATTTCAGTTCAAAATGTCACCGACACCCCTCATTTCGATACTCACTGAAAATAAGTTGAATGGCAATAATTATAAAGACTGGAAAAGAAATCTATTAATAGTTCTCAGCTGCGAGAGACACAAGTTCGTACTGGACGAACCATGCCCACCTGGGCCCAAACCTGACACACCACTTGAGGAGGTCTCGGTTGCCTATAATCGTTGGAGAGAATCCAATGAGATAGCTCGATGCTACATCCTTGCTAGCATGACAAGTGCTTTACAAAAGCAGCATGAGACTTATCAAGTTGCTGGGGAGATCATGGAAAATCTGGAGGACATGTTCGGAGGCCAAGAAAAATTGGCTCAACAGTCCGCTATCACCAGCAATATGAACTCTAAGCAAAAGGCGGGTGCTCCGGTGAAGGACCATATGATCACTCTAATGGGATTCTTCGCTGAGGCTGCCAAGAATGGTGCTGAGTTGGACTGCAACACCCAGATCGAGATGGTGTTCAAGACTCTGTCTAAAGATTTTGTGGGGTTTAAGGCCGCATACAATCTGGTGACAAAGGAGTTAGGACTAACCGAGCTCATGAAGCAACTACAGGCTTATGAGCGGATGATCAGGGATGAGGATGTGGTCCGACCTAAAGGAGAGGCCAATTTGGCAGAATCTTCCAATCCCTCACGGAAGAGGAAGAGGCCAAATAAGAAGCAAGTGACTTCTAGTTCTTCTAATCCTCCTGTCTCGGACGGGAAGAAGAAGAAGAAGAACAAGAAGCCGAAGGACCCTAAAAAGTCCAAATGCTTCCACTGTGGGAAGGTAGGTCACTTTAAGAAGTCTTGCTAGGAATTCCTAGCCGCCAAGGGCAAGGAAGGTAAGGAACTTCATTTCTTAGAAGCGTGTTTGGTAGAAGAATCGAAAGACACTTGGGTCATTGATTCGGGCGCCACTAATCATGTTTGTGTTTCTATGCAGGGTTTCGTGGAAACGAGAAGTCTACATGATAGGAGCCTCTCGTTGCGAACTGGAGACGGTAGCTTTGTGGTGGCTGAGGCAGTGGGAGATGTTTACCTTTACTTTGATCAATTTAGGTTTATTTTATTGAAAGACTGTTTTTATGTTCCTAATTTTAGGAGGAACCTTATATCGGTAGCTTGTTTAATAAAGGATTCTCATTCAGTTTCTTTTAGTAAAAGAGTTAATATTCATAGAATTAAGTCTTTTATCTGTTCTGGATGGATGGATGGAAACCTATATTTGATCAAACTAAAGATGTACTCACTGCTTGACACTGAATTAATAGATAACTGTAAAAGGTTGAAAGTTTCTCACTCTAACAAGGCGTATCTTTGGCATTTAAGACTTGGTCATATTAATCAGGATAGGATTCAAAGATTGGTGAAAGACGGTCCTCTGGAATCTCTGGAGGAGGTACGACTTCCCCAATGTGAGTCTTGTCTAGAGGGTAAGATGACTAAGAGGTCTTTTGGAGCTAAGGGTACAAGGGCTAAGGAGCTCTTAGAAATTGTGCACAATGACGTATGTGGCCCCATGAACGTCACAGCACGAGGAGGGTTCGAGTATTATGTCTCTTTCATAGATGATTACTCGAGGTATGGATATGTGTATCTGATGCACCGCAAGAGCGAAACCTTTGATAAGTTCAAAGAGTATCGTGCGGAAGTGGAAAAGCAATTGGATAAATCCATAAAGACACTTCGTTCTGATCGAGGTGGCGAATACCTCTCCGATGAATTCCTAGGACATCTTGTAGAGAACGGGATTTTATCCCAATTGACTGCACCTGGTACTCCACAACAGAATGGTGTAGCCGAAAGGAGAAACAGGACCTTATTGGATATGGTACGGTCCATGATGAGTTACTCAACGCTGCCATTATCATTTTGGGGATATGCTTTACAAACGGCGTGCTATATTCTGAACCAGGTTCCGAGCAAATCAATTCCTAGAACTCCGTATGAATTGTGGCGTGGCAGGAAGCCCTCCCTTGGACATATGAGAATATGGGGCTGCCCGGCACCTGTACTGGATGGGGATGCGAAGAAGTTGGAACCAAGATCAGAATTATGCATGTTTGTAGGGTATCCAAAAGGAACTAAAGAAGGTCTGTTCTATAACCCGAAGGAACAAAAAGTCATTGTCTCAACCCATGCGACATTCTTGGAGGAAAGTCACATGAATGACTTTAAACCTCGAAGCAAAGTAGTGCTAGAGGAGTTATCAGGTGAAAGAACTGCTCCACAGATTTCGGATAAGTCCGAGTTCCAGTGAAAGACCTGCAGCCGATCAACAATTTAGGATGCCTCGTCGTAGTGGGAGGGTTTTGAAGAAACCTAATTTCTTCATGTATGATGCTGAGGTATACCAGGCCGAGGCTCATGAGCATGAGGAAGATCCGGTCACATATGATGAAGCTATAAATGATGTTGATTCTAAATCTTGGAAACAGGCTATGAACAATGAGATGGATTCTATGAAATCCAACTCTGTTTGGGAACTTGTAGATTTACCGGATGGGATAAAACCCATTGGATGCAAATGGGTCTACAAAAGAAAGAAGAATGCGGAAGGGAGAGTGGAAACTTTCAAAGCTAGACTGGTTGCAAAGGGATACACGCAAAAGGCTGGAATCGATTACGAGGAAACCTTTTCGCCTGTTGCTATGCTGAAGTCTATCCGTATTCTTCTGTCCATTGCTGCGGCTCTCGATTATGAGATCTGGCAAATGGATGTCAAGATGGCATTCTTGAATGGCCATCTTGAAGAGTGTATCTATATGATACAACCCGAAGGGTTCGTAGCGAAAGGCTAAGAAAGGAAAGTCTGCAAGTTGCTTAGATCCATTTATGGACTAAAGCAAGCATCCCGCTCATGGAATCAGCGATTTGATCAAGCGATTAAGACATTTGGTTTTAAGCAAAATGTTGATGAACCTTGTGTTTATAAACGTATTAAGGATGGAAAAGTGGTCTTTCTGATACTCTATGTCAATGATATACTACTCATTGGGAATGATGTGGGGAACTTATCATCGGTCAAGCTTTGGTTACACTAACAGTTTGACATGAAGGACTTGGGAGAAGCTAATTATGTTCTAGGCATTCATCTCTTCAGAGATCGAAAGAACAAGATGATAGCGTTGTCCCAAGCTTCATACGTAGATAAAATAATTGACAAATATGCAATGCAAAAGGCAAAGAAAGGCTCACAACCTTCCATTGCCGGTCTAACTCTTTCATTGGATGACTGTCCTAAGACATCAGAAGAAAGAGAGCGTATGTGTAAGGTCCCTTATGCATCCGCTATGGGTAGCCTTATGTATGCTATGCTTTGCACCCGCCCAGACATATGTTTTACAGTAGGTATGGTGAGTTGATATCAAGTGAATCCTGGAACCAAGCACTGACAAGCAGTAAAGAATATACTCAAGTATCTTAAGAGAACGAGGGATTATATGCTGGTGTATTCTGGAGGGGACCTAACACCCATAGGATACACAGACTCAGACTTCCAGACTTGCAAGGATTCGAGGACATCGACATCTGGATTAGTGTTCTTGCTCAGAGGAGGCGCCATTGTGTGGAGGAGCGTGAAGCAGGGCTGCACAGCTGACTCTACTATGAAGGCTGAGTATGTGGCTGCGGTTGAGGCATCTAAAGAAGCGGTTTGGCTCCGCAAGTTCTTTAGAGACCTTGAGGTCATTCCGGGTGTTGACAAACCTATCACACTTTACTGTGATAACACTGGATCGGAGGTATCACATTATTAGAAGTCACGTGGAGACAGGACAAGTGGATGTATGTAAGATCGCATCTGAGGACAACATTGCCGATCCCTTTACTAAGACTTTGGTAGTTAGAAGCTTTGAGAGGCATGTAGAGGCGATGGGGATGCGTAATATGGCACATCTACTGCCTTAGGGCAAGTGGGAGATTGTTAGGAAATGCCCTAAGTATTAGAGACATTTTGATGTATTTATTTTGAACTGGATAATAAAATTATATATAGAGGTTATTCATTACATTGCTGTTTGTCCTTATACTATTTACATGTTAAAGTAATTGTAAGCAAATATGGCTCACTGACTGCTTGTGTTAAAACTGTTAGAACGTTGCATGCAATGGACTTTTGTATGCGAGAAGATAATGTTCTAAAGTAAGCAGTCTAAACTAAGGTCTGTAGTCTATGGGGTTAGACCGAGCATCTAACTCATGTTAAGACTATTATGTTGTCTAAAACCATGGTGGGGACAGTTTGTCTTGACTGTCTGGAGCATAGACTCCCAAGTAGACACATAGATATGTTGCTTGGTGGTGACATATTAGACCGGGACTAAAGCGTGATTGATCTACGTAGTCCGCTATGAGTGGATCAATCTACTTTTGACATTCATTGTGTTAGGAAATGCCTTAAGCATTAGAGACATTTTGATGTTTTTATTCTGAACTGGATAATAAAATTATATATATAGAGGTTATCCATTACATTGCTATCTATCCTCATTTTATTTACATGTTAAAGTAAATGTAAGCAAATATGGCTCCCTGACTGCTTGTGTTAAACTGTTAGAACGTTGCATGCAATGGACTTTTGTATGTCAGAAGACAATGTTCTAAAGTTAGCGGTCTAAACAGTGGTCTGTAGTCTATAGGGTTAGACCGAGCATCTAACTCATGTTAAGACTATTATGTTGTCTAAAGCCTTGGAGGGGACAGTTTGTCTTGATTGTCTGGAGCTGGACTCCCAAGTAGAGACATAGATATGTTGCTTGGTGGTGACATATTAGACCGAGACTAAAGCGTGATTGATCTACGAAGTCCGCTTTGAGTGGATCAATCTACTTTTGACGTTCATTATGCAGTAAACCTAATCTTGAGTAAAAGGACAGCTTCATGTATATAACTTGTGTACTTTGATGTTCCAATGGCTAAAGCGTCTCAGAGGTAGTAAGCTTATAGACCAGTTCGTTGGGTGCATGACTTGTATACGATGAAGGGTTCGTTTATAGATATCGAAATCATAGCTCTAATGAGGAGTTAAGGGTATCCTTTTAAAGGCATTATACTGAATTGAAAATAGACACGGCCTTGGGTCGTTTGCTGGGCGGATGACTTCTTATTCACATATAGTGAATAATCATTTTCTTTATTCGATAGTATAATGGAACTTTAAGATAGCCTGATCAGTAGGATTAAACAAACTTTGGCCTAAGGCTGATCATGGATATCATATGAGGGTTCTGTAGACATGACAAGGTCATTGGACGATAGCTTGTCACAGGCTTACGTAATACGGTATATAATTGGGAGTTCAGTTTCAGGTTTATAGTGGTGTGACTCTGAAATTAGTGATCATATGATTGAGTTGTTCGGTAAAGAATGATGATCATATGGATTTACGGGAGCCCGATTATATATGTCCAATCAGTCCCTCTACTAGCTCCACATAATTCCTTAACGTTTGGCAAAATTGATTTGTGTATGCTATTGGCTAATTTATTATGCATGGATGGTGATGACATAGGATTAGGATGGTAGACAAGATTCTCTCCGGTTGGATTCAGATTTTGTTTTGGATAATAGAGTACATAATTATTCGAACTCCAAATTAAGTTGCCATGATTTTATTTGAGATTGGATTGGAGTTGTAGAAAATTATCCATGAGAACAAGAATTTGAAACACAACTGTTTTGTGGATTTTGAAATTTGAATTTTGAAATTTGAAATTTGAAATTTGAATTTGAAATTTGAATTTGAAATTCGAATTTGAAATTTGAATTTGAAACTTGAAATTTGAAATTTGAAATTTGAAATTGAAATTTAAATTTGAAATTTGAAATTTGAAATTTGAAATTTGAAATTTGAAATTTGAAATTTGAATTTGAAATTCGAATTTGAAATTTGAAATTCAAATTTTGAATCACAGTCCAAGTGGGATTCGAATTTGTTGTGGAAAATCCACAAGGATTGAAATTCGAATTTGAGTTGGATATGGAGAGGATAATCTTGTTAGAATCCTACTTGAATTTTGAATCCAAATCCTAACTAAAGTTGGATGAAAATTTTGAGGATTATCCTCAATGATTTTTGGATTTTTTATGGATAAGGCTCAAGGAAAAATTCAAGTTTCAATCCCAGTTGAATTTGGATTCTCTCCTCCTAGAAAGTGGCCGAAATTTAGGAGTGAATCTCCTAGGAGATTTTCGGTTATTTTGGATAAGGATGAGATAAGATTCAAGCTTGAAAATCCTAGTGGAATTTTGATTCTCCCTTATCCAAAAGAGGCCGAATTTTTTAGGAGATTTTCTCCTTAGAATTTTCGGATTTTTTGGTTGAAAAAGGGAGATAAAATTCTAGTTAAAATCTTGTTTAGATTTGGATTGGATTTATCCTAAAGTGGCCGAATTTTATTGTTGGGATTTTCCCTTGGAAAATTCGGATTTTGTGCTTGTGGATAAGGGAGAATATCTTCTCCTAATCCAATTCGAATTTAGAGAATCACCTCATGCAGGTCTATAAATAGAGGTCTTGCCACTCCAGTTCTCTCAGACCACAGACTCTCAGGTGAGCAGGTTTATTATTGCATTGCCCACCGTGACAGTAAGTTCTTTAGAGATCTGGGTGGTCGGAAGAAGACTAGTAGTGCTAGCATACCGATCGAGGTTCAGAGTGCCCACACACTCAGCCATTCGGGAATTGGAGAATAGTAGAGAAGGCTAGTTGGTTGAAGCCTTCCGGTCATTCTCCTCCTGTAGATTGGCGTCCTTGAGGTATGAGTTTTAATTGTTGTTGGTTTATTGTATATGGCATCATGAGATATTTAACGACCTAGAAATTTTTTATTGTTCCGCTGCGCCACTCTAATACGTTTTTACCGATTTATTTTCCCACAATTGGTATCTGAGCCATCTCATGACTATGCCATGTACATAAATTAGACAATTACTTACTCTTTTTATTTTTGTATGGATTTGATATTTAGAGAGTGGCATTCTAGGTTTCCTTTATGTTGTTATCGTGGATTATGTATAAAGTATGTGGTTATTTTAATTTTCTGAATTATTATAAGCATGTTTGTTTTTGCCGGTTATGGTTCCTTAGAATTTAGAAAAATTGTATCTAGGAATTTTTTATGTAACCATGGGAGGAGTTTATTAACACTGTAATTTTCCCATGGATTTTAATTTTTTGTCTCTTAGAATTATTATAGTTAGAATTTTGTACACCGGAAACGGTTTAGGAAATTTTATGCAATTATTCTTGGGGGAGATTGAAGATTGAAGACCGTAATTTATTTTTTTTCAAAAGTTAAATTTAATTTAAAAGTTGAAATTTTGATTATGTGGAAAATTTCAATTTAATTGGGATTCAAATTAATTTTTGGAGATCCTAATAGGTAAATTGGAATATGGCTCGAAAATCGAGACACGACCCTTCGGGATAGGCCATTGGGCCTTGATGGGGTTGCAGCCTCTACCCTCGGGCAGGATGGGCCGCGGCAGCCCCTGTGTAGGCCATAACCACCCACGGCCGCAGGCTTGGCCTGTAGCCGAGGGTGGCCGTGGCCTCCCCAAGGCTGGCCGCAGCCTTGGCGTGCAGCCTGTGGCTGCAAGCGTTGCCTGTAGCCTGCCAGCTGCTGTGCCCAGCCTGGGCATGCAGCCTGGCACTGCAGGCTTGGCCTGCAGCCCGGCAAGGCTGCACATGGGCGGCCGTGGGCTGCCAGCCCCCCCGAGGCTGGTGGCTGCCCACGGCGGCTGCCGCCTCCGGGGACGGTGGTGCGACGATTCAAAAATCAAAAAATTTTGATTTTTAAATTTGAAATTTAATTTTAAACCATGTTTAAAAATATGTAATTGAAAATTTGAAATTTTTTGAAATTACATATTATTACACATGATGTTTAAAATTGTTTAAAATTGAATTTGAAATTTAAATTTGAAATTCGAATTTGGAATTTGAATTTGAAATTTAAATTTTTGGAGATTTAAATTCTAAGTGATTCTTGGGATGACAAATAAATGGAGAGGCTACATAAAGATGGATACAAGAAGACGGAACAAATTTCAAGACCCAAAGAATGCTTTGGATGGAATTTTGTAATCTTTATTTTCTTTGTTCTAGGATGGAACCATGGCTTGGTTATTCTATCAATTATTTTTTCTGTGATATGTCATGGATGTATAAATATATATTGATGGATGTTTTATATGCATATTTGATAACATGTTATATAGGATAGGTGAGTGCCGCTCATACTATATTGATCATACATAATTTGTCAAAACTTGCATGTTTTTCAAAATATTGAGTGGGAGAGGGCTTCAAACAAAACCCACGGCCTCCATTATTGATCCATATGTGAAAGCATGGTAACGCCTCGCATCAGTTCTGCCCTGACCACACCCCTCGGTAGGTGTTTACCGCCACCGGTATACTAGATTGGATTTCCTATGTGGAAAACGTGTTCGGGTACGATCCTATTCATGACCACCCCTCGGTGGCTTAGTAGGACATGGATCGGGCTACGTAAATAATGGTTATACATTCAAGACTCGTTTAGTTTTAAACCGTCCCTAGAAGCTCTATTAACTAAACTAGTGGCCAAATAAGTAGTTATTAATATATGTCTTAAGTTTGGAGGATTTAAGGCAACAAATATTAATTGGACGGGGTCCATGTTCTGGCTATTTGTTTTCATGACCACCCCTCGGTGGTTTGGGGCAATAGGTGCTGAGCATTACCGTTGCAATGCTACATGTTTTTCAAGTTTCATGTAGGAACATACTTGTATGTTTTATTTGCTAAATTATCTGTATATTTGCTTGAGCTTTGTGATGATGTCTAGTATAATTTTATTTCAGTTCAAAATGTCACCGACACCCCTCATTTCAATACTTACTGAGTATAAACTGAATGGTGATAATTATAAAGATTGGAAAAGAAATCTGTGGATAGTTCTCAGCTGTGAGAGACACAAGTTCGTACTGGACGAACCATGCCCACCAGGGCCAAAACTTGACACACCGCTTGAGGAGGTCCCGGTTGCCTATACTCGTTGGAGAGAATCCAATGATATAGCTTGATGCTACATACTTGCTAGCATGACGAGTGCTTTACAAAAGCAGCATGAGACTTATCAAGTTGCTAGGGAGATCATGGACAATCTGGAGGACATGTTCGGAGGCCAAGAAAAATTAGCTCGACAGTACGCTATAACCAGTATGATGAACTTTAAGCAAAAGGTGGGTACTCCAGTGAAGGACCATATGATCACTCTAATGGGATTCTTCGCTGAGGCTGTCGAAAATGGTACTGAGTTGGACTACAACACCCAGATCGAGATGGTGTTCAAAACTCTGTCTAAAGATTTTGTGGGGTTTAAGGCTGCATACAATCTGGCGACAAGGGAGTTAGGACTAACCGAGCTCATGAAGCAACTCCAAGCTTATGAGCGGATGATCAGGGATGGGGATGCGGTCCAACCCAAAGGAGAGGCCAATTTGGCGGAATCTTCCAAACCCTCACGGAAGAGGAAGAGGCCAAATCAGAAGCAAGCGACTTCCAGTTCTTCTAATCCTCCTGTCTCGGATGGAAAGAAGAAGAAGAAGAACAAGAAGCCCAAGGACCCTAAAAAGTCAAAGTGCTTCCGCTGTGGGAAGGTAGGTCACTTTAAGAAGGCTTGCCGGGAATTCCTAGCCGCCAAGGGAAAGGAAGGTAAAGAACTTCACTACTTGGAAGCGTGTTTGGTGGAAGAATCGAAAGACATTTGGGTCATTGATTCGGGCGCCACTAATCATGTTTGTGTTTCTATGCAGGGGTTCGTGGAAACGAGAAGTCTACATGATAGGAGTCTCTCGTTGCGAACTGGAGACGTATGTGGCCCCATGAACGTCACAGCACGAGGAAGGTTCGAGTATTATGTCTCCTTTATAGATGATTACTCGAGGTATGGATATGTGTATCTGATGCACCGCAAGAGTGAAACCTTTGACAAGTTCAAAGAGTATCGTGTGGAAGTGGAAAAGCAATTGGATAAATCCATAAAGACACTTCGATCTGATCGAGGTAGCGAATACCTCTCTGATGAATTTCTAGGACATCTTGTAGACAACGGGATATTATCCCAATTGACTGCACCTGGTACTCCACAACAGAATGGTGTAGCTGAAAGAAGAAATAGGACCTTGTTGGATATGGTACGGTCCATGATGAGTTAGTCAATGCTGCCATTATCATTTTGGGGATATGCTTTACAAACGACATGCTATATTCTGAACCAGATTCCAAGCAAATCAATTCCCAGAACTCCGTATGAATTGTGGCGTGGCAGGAAGCCCTCCCTTGGACATATGAGAATATGCGGCTACCCGGCGCATGTACTGGATGGGGATGCGAAAAAGTTGCAACCAAGATCAGAATTGTGCATGTTTGTAGGGTATCCAAAGGGAACTAAAGGAGGTATGTTCTATAGCCCGAAGGAACAAAAAGTCATTGTCTCAACACATGCGACATTCTTAGAGGAAAGTCACATGAATGACTTTAAGCCTCGAAGCAAAGTAGTGTTAGAGGAGTTATCGGGTGAAAGAACTGCTCTACAGATTTCGGTCTTGGACGTAAGTCCGAGTTCCGATGAAGGACCTACAGACGATCAACAATTTAGGGTGCCTCGTTGTAGTGGGAGGGTTTCGAAGAAACCTAATTTCTTCATGTATGATGCTGAGGTATACCAGGCCGAGGCTCATGAGCATGAGGATGATCCGGTCCCCTATGATGAAGCTATAAATGATGTTGATTCTAAATCTTGGAAATAGGCTATGAACAATGAGATGGATTCTATGAAATCCAACTCTGTTTGGGAACTTGTAGATTTGCCGGATGGGATAAAACCCATTGGATGCAAATGGGTCTACAAAAGAAAGAAGGATGCGGAAGGGAGAGTGGAAACTTTCAAAGCTAGACTGGTTGCAAAGGGGTACACGCAAAAGGCTGGAATCGATTACGATGAAACCTTTTCGCCTGTTGCTATGCTGAAGTCTATCCGTATTCTTCTGTCCGTTGCTGCGGCTCTCGATTACGAGATCTGGCAAATGGATGTCAGGATGGCATTCTTGAATGGCCATCTTGAAGAGTGTATCTATATGATACAGCCCGAAGGTTTCGTAGCGAAAGGCCAAGAAAGGAAAGTCTGCAAGTTGCTTAGATCCATTTATGGATTAAAGTAAGCATCCTGCTCATGGAACCAGAGGTTTGATCAAGCGATTAAGACATTTGGTTTTGAGCAGAACGTTGATGAACCTTGTGTTTATAAACGTATTAAGGATGGAAAAGTGGTCTTTCTGATACTCTATGTCGATGATACACTACTCATTAGGAATGATGTAAGAAACTTATCATCGGTCCAGCTTTGGTTACACCAATAGTTTGACATGAAGGACTTAGGAGAAGCTAATTATGTTCTAGGCATTCGTCTCTTCAGAGATCGAAAGAACAAAATGATAGAGTTATCCCAAGCTTTATACATAGATAAAAAAAATTGACAAATATGCAATGCAAGAGGCAAAGAAAGGTTCACAACCTTCTATTGTCGGTCTAACTCTTTCACTAGATGACTGTCCCAAGACATCGGAAGAAAGAGAGCATATGAGTAAGGTCCCTTATGCATCCACTGTGGGTAGCCTTATGTACGCTATGCTTTGCACTCGCCCGGATATATGTTTTGCAGTAGGTATGGTGAGTCGATATCAAGCAAATCTAGAAACCAAGCACTGGCAAGCAGTAAACCATGTACTCAAGTATCTTAAGAGAACGAGGGATTATATGCTGGTGTATTCTGGAGGGGACCTAACACCCGTAGGATACACGGACTCAGACGTCCAGACTTGTAAGGATTCAAGGAAATCGACATTAGAGGGCACATGGAGACAGGATAAGTAGATGTATGTAAGATCACGTCCGAGGACAACATTGCCGATCCCTCTACTAAGACTTTGGTGGCTAGAAGCTTTGAGAGGCATGTAGAGGTAATGGGGATGCGTAACATGGCACATCTGCTGGCTTAGGGCAAGTGGGAGATTGTTAGGAAATGCCCTAAGCATTAGAGACATTTTGATGTATTTATTTTGAACTGGATAATAAAATTATATATATAGAGGTTATTCATTACATTGCTAGCTGTCCTCGTTTTATTTACATGTTAAAGTAAATGTAAGCAAATATGGCTCCCTGACTGCTTGTGTTAAATTGTTAGAACGTTGCATGCAATGGACTTTTATATGCGAGAAGACAATGTTCTAAAGTTAGCGGTCTAAACTATGGTCTGTAGTCTATGGGGTTAGACCAAGCATCTAACACATGTTAAGACTATTATGTTGTCAAAAGCCTTGGAGGGGACAGTTTGTCTTGACTGTCTGGAGCTGGACTCCCAAGTAGAGATATAGATATGTTGCTTGGTGGTGACATATTAGACCGGGACTAAAGCATGATTGATCTACGAAGTCTGCTTTGAGTGGATCAATCTGCTTTTGACATTCATTATGCAGTAACCTTAATCCTGAGTAAAAGGATAACTTCATATATATGACTTGTGTACTTTGATGTTCCAATGGCTAAAGCGTCTCAGAGGTAGTAAGCTTATAGACCGGTTCGTTGGGTGCATGACTTGTATACAACGAAGGGTTCGTTTACAGATATCGGAATCATAGCTCTAATGAGGAGTTAAGGGTATCCTCTTAAAGGCATTATACTGAATGTGAAAATGGACAAGGCCTTGGGTCGTCTGCTGGGCGGATGACTTCTTATTCACATATGGTGAATAATCATTTTCTTTATTCGGTAGTATAATGGAACTTTAAGATAGCCTGATCAGTAGGATTAAACGGACTTTGGCCTAAGGCTGATCATGGATATCATATTAGGGTTCTGCATGCATGACAAGGTCATTGGATGATAGCTTGTCACAGGCTTACGTAATACGGTATATAATTGGGAGTTCAGTTTCAGGTTTATAGTGGTGTGACTCTGAAATTAGTGATCATATGATTGAGTTGTTCGGTAAAGAATGATGATCATATGGATTTGTGGGAGCCCGATTATATATGTCCTATCAGTCCCTCTACTAGCTCCACATAATTCCTTAACGTTTGGCAAAATTGATTTGTGCATGCCACTGGCTAGTTTATTATGCATGGATGGTGATGACATAGGATTAGGATGGTAGACAAGATTCTCTCCGGTTGGATTCAGATTTTGTTTTGGATAATAGAGTACACAATTATTCAAACTCCAAATTAAGTTGCCACGATTTTATTTGAGATTGGATTGGAGTTGTAGAAAATTATCCATGAGAACAAGAATTTGAAGCACAACTGTTTTGTGGATTTTGAAATTTGAATTTTGAAATTTGAAATTTGAAATTTGAATTTGAAATTTGAATTTGAAATTTGAATTTGAAATTTAAATTTGAAATTTGAAATTCGAATTTGAAATTTGAAATTCAAATTTTTAATCACCGTCCAAGTGGGATTCGAATTTGTTGTGGAAAATCCACAAGGATTGAAATTCGAATTTGAGTTGGATATGAAGAGGATAATCTTGTTAGAATCCTACTTGAATTTTGAATCCAAATCCTAACTAAAGTTGGACGAAAATTTTGAGGATTATCCTCAATGATTTTCAGATTTTTTGTGGATAAGATTCAAGGAAAAATTCAAGTTTCAATCCCAGTTGAATTTGGATTCTCTCCTCCCAGAAAGTGGCCGAAATTTAGGAGTGAATCTCTTAGGAGATTTTTGGTTATTTTGGATAAGGATGAGATAAGATTTAAGCTTGAAAATCCTAGTGGAATTTTGATTCTCCCTTATCCAAAAGAGGCCGAATTTTTTAGGAGATTTTCTCCTTAGAATTTTTGGATTTTTTGGTTGAAAAAGGGAGATAAAATTCTAGTTAAAATCTTGTTTAGATTTGGATTGGATTTATCTTAAATGGCCGAATTTTATTGTTGGGATTTTCCCTTGGAAAATTTGGATTTTGGGCTTGTGGATAAGGGAGAATATCTTCTCCTAATCCAATTCGAATTCAGAGAATCACCTCATATAGGTCTAGAATTAGAGGTCCTGCCACTCCAGTTCTCTCAGACCATAGACTCTCAGGTGAGCAGGCTTATTGTTGCATTGCCCACCGTGACAATAAGTTCTTTAGAGATCTAGGTGGTCGGAAGAAGACTAGCAGTGCTAGCATACCGATCGAGGTTCAGAGTGCCCACACACTCAGCCATTCGGGAATTGGAGAATAGTAGAGAAGGCTAGTTGGTTGAAGCCCTCCGGTCATTCTCCTACTGCAGATTGGCATCCTTGAGGTATGAGTTTTAATCGTTGTTGGTTTATTGTATATGGCATCATGAGATATTTAACGATCTAGAAATTTTTTATTGTTCCGCTGCGCCACTCTGATACATTTTTATCGATTTATTTTCCAACACATTATGCAGTAACCTTAATCCTGAGTAAATGAACTACTTTATGTATATGACTTGTGTACTTTGATGTTCCAATGGCTAAAGCGTCTCAGAGGTAGTAAGCTTATAGACCGGTTTGTTGGGTGCATGACTTGTATACGATGAAGGGTTCGTTTATAGATATTGGAATCATAGCTCTAATGAGGAGTTAAGGGTATCCCCTTAAAGGCATTATACTGAATGTGAAAATGGACAAGGCCTTGGGTCCTCTGCTGGGCGGATGACTTCTTATTCACATATGGTGAATAATCATTTTCTTAATTCGGTAGTATAATGGAACTTTAAGATAGCCTGATCAGTAGGATTAAACAGACTTTAGCCTAAGGCTGATCATGGATATCATATGAGGGTTTTGCATATATGACAAGGTCATTGGATAGTAGCTCGTCACAGGTTTACGTAATACGGTATATAATTGGGAGTTCAGTTTCAGGTTTATAAGGATGTGACTCTGAAATTAGTGATCGTATGATTGAGTTGTTCGGTAAAGAATGATGATCATATGGAATCACGGGAGCCCGATTATATATGTCCAATCAGTCCCTCTACTAGCTCCACATAATTCCTTAACGTTTGGCAAATTGATTTGTGTATGCTATTGGCTAGTTTATTATGCGTGGATGGTGATGACATAGGATTAGGATGGTAGACAAGATTCTCTCTAGTTGGATTCAGATTTTGTTTTGGATAATAGAGTACACAATTATTCGAACTCCAAATAAAGTTGCCATGATTTTATTTGAGATTGGATTGGAGTTGTGGAAAATTATCCATGAGAACAAGAATTTGAAACACAACTGTTTTGTGGATTTTGAAATTTGAAATTTGAAATTTGAAATTTGAAATTTGAATTTGAAATTTGAATTTGAAATTGGAATTTGAAATTCGAATTTGGAATTTAAATTTGAAATTTGAAATTTGAAATTTGAATTTGAAATTTGAATTTGAAATTTGAAATTCAAATTTTGAATCACAGTCCAAGTGGAATTCAAATTTGTTGTGGAAAATCGACAAGGAATGAAATTCGAATTTGAGTTGGATATGGAGAGGATAATCTTGTTAGAATCCTACTTGAATTTTGAATCCAAATCCTAACTAATGATGGATGAAATTTTGAGGATTATCCTCAATGGATTTTCAGTTTTTGTGGATAAGGTTCAAGGAAAAATTCAAGTTTCAATCCCAGTTGAATTTGGATTCTCTCCTCCCGGAAAAGTGCCGAAATTTGGAGTATATCTCTTTAGGAAAATTCGGTTATTTTGGATAAGGATGAGATAAGATTCAAGCTTGAAAAATCCTAGTGGAATTTTGATTCTCCCTTATCCTAAAAGTGGCCGAATTTTTGAGGAGATTTTCTCCTTAGAATTTTCGGATTTTTTGGTTGAAAAAAGGAGATAAAATTCTAGTTAAAATCTTGTTTAGATTTGGATTGGATTTATCCTAAAGTGGCCGAATTTTATTGTTGGGATTTTCCCTTGGAAAATTTGGATTTTGTGCTTGTGGATAAGGTAGAATATCTTCTCTTAATCTAATTCGAATTCAGAGAATCACCTCATGCAGGTCTATAAATAGAGGTCTTGCCACTCCAGTTCTCTTAGACCACAGACTCTCAGGTAGCAGGCTTATTGTTGCACAGCCTACCATGACAATAAGTTCTTTAGAGATCTGGGTAGTCGGAAGAAGACTAGCAGTGCTAGCATACCGATCGAGGTTCAGAGTGCCCACACACTCAGCAATTCGAGAATTGGAGAATAGTAGAGAAGGCTAGTTAGTTGTAGGCCTCTGGTCATTCTCTTCCTGCAGATTGGCGTCTTTGAGGTATGAGTTTTAATTATTGTTGGTTTATTGTATATGGCATCATGAGATATTTAACGATCTAAAAATTTTTTATTGTTCCGTTGCGCCACTCTGATACGTTTTTATCGATTTTTTTTTTCTACATTCACAGCTATAGTTGGGCAAAGTTTGGCCAGTTTTTTAGATTTTTAAATGGCCATTTTTCCATTTCTATTTATAGGCAAAAGGTTGGAGGACTAAGTTGTAAATTTTTTCAACAATTTGGCCTAACTTTAGGGACTTTTTAGCAAACTTTATAGGGACTAATTGGTAACTTTTTGACTGATTGTTTCAGCCTCCATCGACTCCCATTCAGCCCAAAATCCATAAAATTATGCTAAATTTTGTTTATCATTTTGGCTTGATCTTGACCTTTGATTTATGATCACAATAAATGCTAACCTTTGGATCTACCTACCACCTTAATTACTCTTAACTTTCTCATTTATTGCATCATCTTTTGATGTCATCAATGACATCATCCAATTAATTCAACATATTAATTCGTGGTCAAAGTTTGACCAAAAGTCAAACCAAACGGAAATCTACTGAAATCGTGTATGCGGTTTTCTGACACCTCTTGTGTGATCGGTCTGCCTTATTTTGCTTCCGTTTGACCAAAAATCAGTACCATAAGTTGTTCATCTTTTAGTGCATTCGGTGCGCTTTCTAGGACTTTTGGCTCTGATTTAGTGCCGTTTCACCCGTTTCTGTTTGGAAATATTTTCTATCTCCGAACTTACACTTTTTAATACTGTTAGAACATTTTATCACATTCTAAACAATATTAAAACACAACTTTTCATATTTTATACATTTAAATTGTCATATACATACAATTTTCAATTTGTTCGAGATTCTTAAAATTCTCGGTCATCACATTCACCCCTCCTTATAAAATTTTCATCCTCAAACATTTAGAATAAGTAGGGGTACAATTCCCTAATTTCTTCTTCATGCTCCCATGTAGCCTTTTTGACGTTGTGGTTCTTCTACAAAACTTTGACTAATGAGATCGTCTTGTTCCTCAATACTTTTTCCTCACGTGCCAAGATTTGAACAGGCAGCTCCTTATAGGTCAGACCTTCCTGGATCTGAATTGGTTCATGTTTCAGTGTATGGGACAGATCCGGTATGTACTTCCGCAACATAGACATGTGGAACACATTATGCACTACCAACATCTCTGGAGGTAATGCCAACTTATAGGTGGCCTTTCCAATGTGTTCGATAATTTCAAATGGTCCAATATATCTCAATTTCCCTCTCTTACTGAAAAGCATTATTCCTTTCATTGGTGAAACCTTTAAGAATATGAAATCTCCTTCATTAAACTCCAGGGATCTTTGTCGTTTATCTGCATAGCTCTTCTGTCGGCTTTGTGCAATCTTTATTTGTCTTGTATCTTTGCAACTGTATCTGTTGTTTCTTGCACAAAATCCGTCTTGTACAGTTGCTTTTCTTGCAGATCGTACCAATGGATTGGTGATCAATATTTCCTTCCATACAAAGCTTCATAGGGTGCCGTTCTTATAGAAGCTTGGTAGCCATTATTGTACGAAACTTCTACCAATGGAAGTTTTTCATTCCAATTTCCTTGAAAATCCATGATACATGCGCTAAGCATGTCTTCTAACATTTGGATTGTCCGTTCAAATTGTCCATCCGTTTGTAGGTGGAAAGCCATACTAAGATGTAATTCCATTCCCATGGTTTCTTGCATGCACTTTTAGAAATTCGAAGTGAATCGTGCATCGCAATCCAATACAATGGACTTAGGAACGCCATGTAACCTAACGATATTGGCTACATAGAGATTTGCCAATTTTTCTTGTGAAAAAGTCATTTTCACTGCTATGAATGCTGTTTTTGTTAATCTATCGACGATAACCCAAATGGCATTGTAGCCCTCTTAGGTTTTCGGTAATCCTATTATGAAGTCCATTGTAATATGTTCCCATTTCCATTGGGGAACTTCTAACAGGTCCAATTTTCTGCTTGGATGTCAGTGTTCGGCCTTGACTCTTTGACACATTATGCATCGGCTTACAAACTTAGCAATATCATTCTTCATCCCTTTCCACCAGAATTGCAACTTTAAATCTTGGTACATCTTACTTGCGATAGCCAACCCTGAGTGGCCTGGACCATCACTTAAAACTTGCTACTGATACTTAAACTTACTTGAAATCTATTACTTGAATTTACTTACTTGATACTATACTTTTAGGGATTTTTTTTGATATATACATACATTCTACTATTCACGTGTGTACATATACTTTACAAATACAAAGGTCTAAAATAACTGAAGTTCAATCTTACATACATACTTATGAAACTGTTTAACTGGTTATTAGTTAAAAATAAAATGTTTATTTTAATACTGTGTAGAAGTCAACATTTGCAGTGGTATCCATAACCTCACACTCACATTTGCCTTTGTCGCTGTCACCATCCATCGGGGTCTAGGTCATAGGTCGCTTACCTACAGTATGAACACACATACTATGACCTTTACACTCAATAAGTACAACATTCTATCCGCAAAATGTGTTCAAACATAATACATACTTAAAACATATAAGCATGTCATGCACTGAATCATTCCATATACTGGATGCAAATCCCAAGCATCACACATAACTGAATACATAACTGAAACATCACATAACTAAATGCATAACAGAAAACATCATGAAACTGAATGCATATCTACTATAGCTAGAAGCATGCTGTAACTATAGCTAAGGCATATTGTGAACAATTCATGAACCGATTATGCTCATATTATACTTTATTATTCATTATCTTTTCTTACTTTACTGAGGGCCTGTGTGTCAGTACCAAACTGCGTACGGATCATCGGAAATGTCCATGATTATAGTGAGCCTTACGCTTATGGCCCTTGCGCCCATTATGTATTAAGAGCCATCAGCTTTGGCTCATCATACTTAAACTAAAAAACCTCTTCAAGCATGAGAGGCCGATACGACACACTTAATAATTACCCAATTGTTTATCTGATCAGGCCATATGCTCTACTAGGCTATCCCCTAATCTTACGTGATAGGGATGTATGACATCTAACTCATGCTTTCATTATTTTACTCGATTATGAAACTATATGCTCTTATAACATGCTATGCAACAATTATGCACGGCTTGCATACTTAACATAACGTAAAATAACACTTTAAATTCAATTTTTGCTCATGCTGAAGGCGGAGTTGTACTTACTTATTAGCTGACAATTTGTACTTTGCCTTCGTTGAAAATTTACAGGTAGCAACCTGTAATTATAACGCATCTTCGTTAAACTTGGCTCTTGGGTCACTATGGTCATTAGTGACTGTAAATTTATATGTTGTATGGTCCGATGTTTATCGGTACCCAACTGCTCTACTTTAGGAATTTGGTATCTAATTGCTAATCGTGCATGATTAATTTGCCTACTTGACAAATTAATCACTGTTCCTCACTATCTCATTCAAACTCAGTCTTTGACTGGTTAACCGACCAGTCAACTAACCGGTTACCTCACGCATCATTGACTATGTAGCTTACCAGGTTACTTTGCGTATTTGGTGTAGTAACCAATCGGGCTACCTCTACTGTTTATTTTTAAGAAAGTTGCTTTAGAAATCTTATAAAATTTTGGGGAAAATCTATACTCTTTGAAACCATTACCATATCACCCCGTTGGAAGGTAGGGGTGTTTTATCAAAACCATTTTTCCATTTTAAAAGGGAAAGAACACATTTTGGTGTTCATTTTTAAAAGTGGTTCTCAAACCATCTTACCGAAAACTATTTAAAACTTATTTGAAACGATTTAATTTTGAATTTGGCAAACATGAAACTTTTAGTCCTTGATGAGATGAACAATTCTTGTGTTTATCTCGGAGCTCAAATCAAACTCTAATGGGTCCTAAACTCATCAAACCCATGGCTAAAACTCATGTCCAGTTTTAGAAAAATTCCAATTTTACACTTGTTTAAAACTACCCTGTTTGGGACCCAAAACAGCCAAATTTTTAAATCTCGCATAGGTCATCTTAAAGTTTTCGACAAGATCTAAAACTTTCACGTTGAGTTCGAGATCCAGTTCAGACTCTAAGTTGGTCATTTTTATAAAAATCTGAGACTATTCTTGTTGCTTAGGATTTCAGTTCCAGTTTTGAACTCCAGTTGAAAACTGCCTCGAAAACCTATCTTGGATTCATTTTTGGCTAAAGGTTCAAAAATGACTTTAATGAATTTTCTCAAAACTTCTTATTTTACACTTTCCCAAAATTAGACCATAACGTGTTTGAAAATGGCCAAAACCGTGACCTAAAAACTAGGACAAGTTGGTTCCCAACCAACCCTAAACATCCATTCACACATCCATCCACAAAAACTTAAAGCTCAAGCACACAACCACAAAAATACTTAATCAAAATGCTAAGGGCTCAAAATAAAGATTATTACAACCCATTGCTCAAATAAATATAGATAAATTTCCTTGATCAAAACTTAAAAAGGGCTAAACCACAAAAAGAGGGTTTTCGATTTTATCTTATATACTATGAACCAAGCACAATTCAAACCAAGGGTGACCAAAATCCATGTGGTCCTAGGTGAACAAATAGAGGTCGGCCTTTGGCTAGAAGAAACACAAAATTTTCTTCTCACTATCAAGCTAAAGAAAAATCAACAAAACCACAAAGATTGATTCTAGGACCTTACCAAAAACAACCTTGAAATGATCTTGAAGAGATGTTTCCAACACAGCTAAAGTAAGGCTAATTTTTTGGTAAGTTTTTGGCTAACTTTGGCTGGGTTTCTTGGCTACAAGGCTGTCAGTTTTTGGGCTGGAAAGGGGTCGACTGCAGATGAGAAAAGAAGAGGAAAAGGTGTTGGTGTTTTGGGTGTGCAAAAAGAAGAAATGATACCCTAGGCCAAGCACATCCTTTTATAGGAAAAACTAACCAAAATTAATCAACCTAAAACCCACTTAATTAAGCCAAAACTTAGCTTAATTAGGGAACAAAATCTGTGCTGTACCCCCCATAAAAACCAATGGCACCTTGGGAAGAAAGAAGAGAAAAGTTGCATTAATTTGTACAAAAAGTAATAGTAACTTGCGCCCTACTTTTGCTTATTTTATTCACACTTAACCAAGACCTCATTGACCATATTAACTAGGCTTGGGGGGGAGGGGGGGGTGGGGGGGGGGGGGGGGGGGAGGGTGGTAGGGGGGGCTAACTTCGGCTACTGGCTACCCATAAAACTGATGGGGGCTGCAGAATTTTGAAGCCAAAATGCATTAAATGCTAGGCTAAGTCATGTGACAAAACTATTCCTTATTTTAATCAAAAGTAGCCAACACATTCCTTACTTTAGGGAAAAATTTTCCCTGTTTTTAGGGCTGCATTTAGGGCTACTTCTACAAGGTTTTCTAATGGAAAAAATTCATCTGCAAAAGCTTCTCTTAGCAGTCTAATTTCCTTCTTACGGTATTTGCCCCCTTTTTCGGTAGTGTTCTAGATTTTCATCGAAATTAAATTTTCTTGATCTGATTCTTATACTGATGATTCCTGGTTGGTTTTTAGTGCCTATGAGCCCATTTTAAGTCTATTTACTATTTATTTCCTGTACTGTGATTATGCCTACACTGTGTTGATACTATGCACACATAATGAGGCTGTTTCGTGCGAAATTACAAACATAGTCTATCCTGACTAATTTGGATGCGCTGATTTCAAATTTATTAGTTTTACGTCCATCTGAGGTCATCTAGACTAGTTTTCAGGATCTGTGTGGCTCCATCTTGAAAAACGTGTTTTGCGCTCAACTGACTAATTTGAGCTTACTGAGTCTAAATATATTAGTTTCGGACTTAGAAATGGTCATCTTGAACCCTTTCCTAAGATTACGTATCTCTCAAATAAAATTTCACGTTTTGTGTTCAATTGACTAAATTGAGCCTACTGACTATTAATATATCAGTTTTATGTCAAATTAACGCCATCTTGGCCATTAACCTAACACTGCATATCTACTATTCATTGCTTTCTATTTAACTGACTAGTCTGAGCGTTCTAACTCTGATTTTGTCAGTTTCTGGGTGAGAAGAGGTCATCTAGACCTTTTTTCTTGATACTGTACATCTATTAGGGTAATTATCGCTGTTGTGCTCAGATGACCAGTCTGAGCGTACTAATGACTAGCTTATCAGTTTTGTGTCAAGAAATGGTCGTCTGGACTAGTTTCTTGATACTGTGTGTCTCATACGCACACACACACACATATACTAAGGTGAACCGATTTCACTATCGGTTGCCTCTTTCACTACATAAATAGTAATTAAACGTTACTGTACCTGTTTAATTCATTCAATTGGAAACATTATGCTGGATTCATTAACTTAATTACTTTTAACATAGTAACTAGGTTACATGAATAGGGTGGTCATTACATTACTAGCTCCGGGGGGCACTGAATATGGTGTCTCATGAGCTTCTGCCATAATTCACCTTCTTAATCCTTCATCATTGGGAACATGAATTCTTCCCTGATGCAGGATTAGTCCATCCTTAGAAATCCCTTCCCGAGGACTGGCTAGATTCAGATCTCGTTTTTGAGCCTCTCTAATGTCCTCGAATAACGATGACTCTAGTTGAAGTGTAGCTAATTTTCTGGATATCAGCTTCAACTTCAACGAGTTGATATCTTGCTGTAATGGCTTTAGGAGTTCCACTATCAGTAGTTGGTGCGAGATGGTAGACTTTCTACTTAATGCATCCACAACGTGATTGGCCTTTCTGAGATGGTAGAGGATCTTGTTAGGAAATGCCCTAAGTATTAGAGACATTTTGATGTATTTATTTTGAACTGGATAATAAAATTATACTTAGAGGTTATTCATTACATTGCTATCTGTCCTCGTCTTATTTACATGTTAAAGTAAATGTAAGCAAATATGGCTCACTGACTGCTTGTGTTAAAACTGTTAGAACGTTGCATGCAATGGACTTTTGTATGCAAGAAGACAATGTTCTAAAGTTAGCAGTCTAAACTATGGTCTGTAGTCTATGGGGTTAGACCGAGCATCTAACTCATGTTAAGACTATTATGTTGTCTAAAGCCTTGGAAGGGACAGTCTGTCTTGACTGTCTGGAGCTGGACTCCCAAGTAGAGACATAGATATGTTGCTCGGAGGTGACATATTAGACCGGGACTAAAGCGTGATTGATCTACGTAGTCCGCTATGAGTGGATCAATCTGCTTTTGACGTTCATTGTGCAATAACCTTAATCCTGAGTAAATGAACTACTTCATGTATATGACTTGTGTACTTTGATGTTCCAATGGCTAAAGCGTCTCAGAGGTAGTAAGCTTATAGACCGGTTCGTTGGGTGCATGACTTGTATACGATGAAGGGTTTGTTTGCAGATATCGGAATCATAGCTCTGAGGAGTTAAAGGTATCCTCTTAAAGGCATTATACTGAATGTGAAAATGGACAAGGCCTTGGGTCGTTTGCTGGGCGGATGACTTCTTATTCACATATGGTGAATAATCATTTTCTTAATTCGGTAGTATAATGGAACTTTAAGATAGCCTGATCAGTAGGATTAAACGGACTTTGACCTAAGGCTGATCATGGATATCATATGAGGGTTTTGCATATATGACAAGGTCATTGGATGGTAGCTCGACACAGGCTTACGTAATACGGTATATAATTGGGAGTTCAGTTTCAGGTTTATAGTGGTGTGACTCTGAAATTAGTGATCATATGATTGAGTTGTTCGGTACAGAATGATGATCATATGGAATCGCGGGAGCCCGATTATATATGTCCAATCAGTCCCTCTACTAGCTCCACATAATTCCTTAACGTTTGACAAATTGATTTGTGTATGTTATTGGCTAGTTTATTATGCATGGATGGTGATGACACATGATTAGGATGGTTGACAAGATTCTCTCCGGTTGGATTCAGATTTTGTTTTGGATAATAGAGTACACAATTATTCGAACTCCAAATAAAGTTGCCATGATTTTATTTGAGATTGGATTGGAGTTGTAGAAAATTATCCATGAGAACAAGAATATAAAATACAACCGTTTTGTGGAATTTGAAATTTGAATTTTGAAATTTGAAATTTGAATTTTGAAATTTGAAATTTGAATTTTGAATTTGAAATTTGAATTTGAAATTTGAATTTGAAATTCGAATTTGAAATTTGAATTTGAAATTTAAATTTGAAATTTGAAATTTGAAATTTGAAATTTGAATTTGAAATTTGAATTTGAAATTTGAAATTCAAATTTTGAATCACAGTCCAAGTAGGATTCGAATTTGTTGTGGAAAATCCACAAGATTTGAAATTTGAATTTGAGTTGGATTTGGAGAGGATAATCTTGTTGGAATCCTACTTGAATTTTGAATCAAAATCCCAACAAAAGTGGGCGAATTTTTTGAGGATAATCCTCAATGGAAAATTCTGTTTTTGTGGATAAGATTCAAGGGAAAATTCAAGTTTCAATCCTAGTTGAATTTGGATTCTCTCCCTCCCTAAAAGTGGCCGAAATTTTGGAGCCTTAATCCTAGGAAATTCGGTTATTTTTGGATAAGGTTGAGATGAGATTTAGCTTGAAAAATCCTAGTGGAATTTTGATTCTTCCTTATCCTAAAAGTGGCCGAAAATTTGGAGAAGATTTTCTCCTAAAGATTTCGGATTTTTTGGTTGAAAAAGGGAGATAAAATTCTAGTTAAAATCTTGTTGAGATTTGGATTGGATCTATCCTAAGAAAACCGAATTTTTAGTGGAGATTCTCCCTTGGAAAAATTCAGATTTTATGGGTTTGGATAAGGGAAAATATTTTTTCCTAATCCAATTCAAATTCAGAGATTCACCTCATGCAGGTCTATAAATAGTGGTCCTGTCACTCCAGTTCTCTTTGACCACAGACTCTCAGGTGAGCAGGCTTATTGTTGCACAGCTCATCGTGACAATAAAGTTCATTAGAGATCTGGGTGGTCGGAAGAAGACTAGCAGTGCTAGCATACCGATCGAGGTTCAGAGTGCCCACACACTCAGCCATTCGGGAATTGGAGAATAGTAGAGAAAGGCTAGTTGGTTGAAGCCTCCGGTCATTCTCCTCCTGCATATTGGCGTCCTTGAGGTATGAGTTTTAATTGTTGTTGATTTATTGTATATGGCATCATGAGATATTTAAAGATCTAAAAATTTTTATTGTTCCGCTGCGCCACTCTAATACGTTTTTACCGATTTATTTTCCTACAATTGGTATCAGAGCCATCTCATGACTATGCCATGTACATAAATTAGACAATTACTTAGTCTTTTTATTTATGTATGGATTTAATATTTAGAGAGTGGCATTCTAGGGTTCCTTTATGTTGTTATCATGGATTATGTATAAAGTATGTGGTTATTTTAATTTTTTCAATTATTATAAGCATGCTTGTTTATACCGGTTATGGTTCCTTAGAATTTAGAAAAATTGTATCTAGGATTTTTTATGTAACCATGGGAGCAGTTTATTAACACTGTAATTTTCCCATGGATTTTAATTCTTGTCTCTTAGAATTTTTATGGTTAGAATTTTTGTACACCGGAAACGGTTTAGGATTTTTTTTATGTAATTATTCTTGGGGGAGATTGAAGATTGAAGACCGTAATTTATTTTTCCCAAAAGTTAAATTTAATTTAAAGATTGAAATTTTGATTGTGTGGAAAATTTCAATTTAATTGGGATTCAAATTAATTTTTGGAGATCCTAATAGGTAAATTGGAATATGGCACGAAAATCGAGACACGACCCCTCGGGATAGGCCGACAAACCTTGGTGGGGCTGCAGCCCCTGCCCTCGGGCAGGATGGGGCTGCGGCAGCCCCTGTGCAGGCCCACACCACCCACGGCCGCAGGCTCTGCCTGCTGCCAGGGGTGGCCATGGCCTGCCCAAGGCTGGCCGCAGCCTGGGCATGCAGCCTCTGGCTGCAGGCGCTGCCTGCAGCCTGCCGGCTGCTACGCCCAGTCTGGGCGTGCAGCCTAGCGCTCCAGGCTTGGCCTGCAGCCCGGCAGGGCTGCACAAGGGGCGGCCGTGGGCTGCCAGCCCCTCCGGGGTTGGTGGCTGCCCACGGCGGCTGCCGCCTACGGGGGCGGCGGTCCGACGGTCCAAAAATCAGAAAATTTTGATTTTTAAATTTGAGATTTAATTTTAAATCATGTTTAAAAATATGTAATTAAAAATTTGAAATTTTTCAAATTACATATTATTACACATGATGTTTTAAAATTGTTTAAAATTCAAATTTGAAATTTAAATTTGAAATTCGAATTTGGAATTTGAATTTGAAATTTAAATTTTTGGGAGATTTAAATTTTAAATAATTCTTGGGATGAGAAATAAATGGAGAGGCTACATAAAGAAGGATACAAGAAGACGGAACAGAATTCAAGACCCAAAGAATGCTTTGGATGGAATTTTGTAATCTTTATTTTCTTTGTTCTAGGATGGAACCATAGCTTGGTTATTCTGTCAATTATTTTTTCTGTGATATGTAATGGATGTATAAATATGAATTGATAGATGTTTTGTATGCATATTTGATAACATGTCATATAGGATAGGTAAGTGCCGCTCATACTATATTGATCATACATAATTTGTCAAAACTTGCATGTTTTTCAAAATATTGAGTGGGAGAGGGTTTCAAACAAAACCCACGGCCTCCATTGTTGATCCATATGTGAAAGCATGGTAACGCCTCGCGTCAGTTCTGACCTGACCACACCCCTCGGTAGGTGTTTACCGCCGTCGGTATACTAGATTGGATCTCCTATGTGGAAAACGTGTTCGGGTGTGATCCTATTCGTGACCACCCCTCGGTGGCTTGGTAAGACGTGGATCGGGCTACGTAAATGATGGTTAAACACTCAAGACTCGTTTAGTTATTAACCTTCCCTAGAAGCTCTGTTAACTAGACTGGTGGCCAAATAAGCGGTTATTAATATATGTCTTAACCTTGGAGGATTTAAGGTAACATATATTAATTGGACGGGGTCCATGTTCCGGCTATTTGTTCTCATGACCACCCCTCGGTGGCTTGGGGCAATGGGTGCTGAGAATTACCGTTGCAATGCTACATGTTTTTCAAGTATCATGTAGGAACATACTTGTATGTTTTATTTGCTAAATTATCTGCATATTTGCTTGGGCTTTGTAATGATGTCTAGTATAATTTTATTTTAGTTCAAAATGTCACCGACACCCCTCATTTCAATACTTACTGAAAATAAGTTGAATGGCGACAATTATAAATACTGGAAAAGAAATCTATTAATAGTTCTCAGCTGCGAGAGACACAAGTTCGTACTGGACGAACCATGCCCACCTGGGCCCAAACCTGACACACCACTTGAGAAGGTCCCGGTTGCCTATAATCGTTGGAGAGAATCCAATGAGATAGCTCGATGCTACATCCTTGCTAGCATGACGAGTGCTTTACAAAAGCAGCATGAGACTTATCAAGTTGATGGGGAGATCATGGAAAATCTGGAGGACATGTTCGGAGGCCAAGAAAAATTGGCTCGACAGTCTACAATCACCAGCATTATGAACTCCAAGCAAAAGGCGGGTGCTCCGGTGAAGGACCATATGATCACTCTAATGGGATTCTTCGCTGAGGCTGCTGAGAATGGTGCTGAGTTAGACTACAACACCCAGATCGAGATGGTGTTCAAGACTCTGTCTAAAGATTTTGTGGGGTTTAAGGCCGCATACAATCTGGCGACAAAGGAGTTAGGACTTACCGAGCTCATGAAGCAACTACAGGCTTATGAGCGGATGATCAGGGATGAGGATGTGGTCCGACCTAAAGGAGAGGCCAATTTGGCGGAATCTTCCAATCCCTCACGGAAGAGGAAGAGGCCAAATAAGAAGCAAGTGGCTTCCAGTTCTTCTAATCCTCCTGTCTCGGATGGGAAGAAGAAGAAGAAGAACAAGAAGCCAAAGGACCCTAAAAAGTCCAAATGCTTCCACTGTGGGAAGGTAGGTCACTTCAAGAAGGCTTGCCGGGAATTCCTAGCCTCCAAGGGCAAGGAAGGTAAGGAACTTCATTACTTAGAAGCGTGTTTGGTGGAAGAATCGAAAGACACATGGGTCATTGATTCGGGCGCCACTAATCATGTTTGTGTTTCTATGCAGGGGTTCGTGGAAACGAGAAGTCTACACGATAGGAGCCTCTCGTTGCGGATTGGAGATGGTAGCTTTGTGGTGGCTGAGGCAGTGGGAGACATTTATCTTTATTTTGATCAATTTAGGTTTATTTTTTTGAAAGACTGTTTTTATGTTCCTAATTTTAGGAGGAACCTTATATCGGTAGCTTGTTTAATAAAGGATTCTTATTCAGTTTCTTTTAGTAAAAGAGTTGATATTCGTAGAAATAAGTCTTTTATCTGTTCTAGATGGATGGATGGAAACCTATATTTGATCAGACCAAAGATGTACTCACTGCTTGACACTGAATTAATTGATAACTCTAAAAGGTTGAAAGTTTCTCACTCTAACAAGGCGTATCTTTGGCATTTAAGACTTGGTCATATTAATCAGGATAGGATTCAAAAATTGGAGAAAGACGGTCCTCTGGAATCTCTGGAGGAGGTACGACTTCCCCAATATGAGTCTTGTCTAGAGGGTAAGATGACTAAGAGGTCTTTTGGAGCTAAGGGTACAAGGGCTAAGGAGCTCTTAGAAATTGTGCATACTGACGTATGTGGCCCCATGAGCGTCACAGCACGAGGAGGGTTCGAGTATTATGTCTCTTTCATAGATGATTACTTGAGGTATGGATATGTGTATCTGATGCACCGCAAGAACGAAACCTTTGATAAGTTCAAAGAGTATCGTGCGGAAGTGGAAAAGCAATTGGATAAATCCATAAAGACACTTCGATCTGATCGAGGTGGCGAATACCTCTCCGATGAATTTCTAGGACATCTTGTAGAGAATGGAATATTATCCCAATTGACTGCACCTGGTACTCCACAACAGAATGGTGTAGCCGAAAGGAGAAACAGGACCTTATTGGATATGGTACGGTCCATGATGAGTTACTCAATGCTGCCATTATCATTTTGGGGACATGCTTTACAAACGGCGTGCTATATTCTGAACCAGGTTCCGAGCAAATCAATTCCTAGAACTCCGTATGAATTGTGGCGTGGCAGGAAGCCCTCCCTTGGACATATGAGAATATGGGGCTGCCCGGCACATGTACTGGATGGGGATGCGAAGAAGTTGGAACCAAGATCAGAATTGTGCATGTTTGTAGGGTATCCAAAGGGAACTAAAGGAGGTCTATTCTATAACCCGAAGGAACAAAAGGTCATTGTCTCAACCCATGCGACATTCTTGGAGGAAAGTCACATGAATGACTTTAAGCCTCGAAGCAAAGTGGTGCTAGAGGAGTTATCGGGTGAAAGAACTGATCCACAGATTTCGGTCTTGGACGCAAGTCCGAGTTCCAGTGAAAGACCTGCAGACGATCAACAATTTAGGGTGCCTCGTCGTAGTGGGAGGGTTTCGAAGAAACCTAATTTCTTCATGTATGATGCTGAGGTATACCAGGCCGAGGCTCATGAGCATGAGGAAGATCCGGTCACATACGATGAAGCTATAAAGGATGTTGATTCTAGATCTTGGAAACAGGCTATGAACAATGAGATGGATTCTATGAAATCCAACTCTGTTTGGGAACTTGTAGATTTGCCGGATGGGATAAAACCCATTGGATGCAAATGGATCTACAAAAGAAAGAAGGATGCGGAAGGGAGAGTGGAAACTTTCAAAGCTAGACTGGTTGCAAAAGGATACACGCAAAAGGCTGGAATCGATTACGAGGAAACCTTTTCGCCTGTTGCTATGCTGAAGTCTATCCGTATTCTTCTGTCCATTGCTGCGGCTCTCGATTACGAGATCTGGAAAATGGATGTCAGGACGGCATTCTTGAATGGCCATCTTGAAGAGTGTATCTATATGATACAGCCCGAAGGGTTCGTAGCAAAAGGCCAAGATAGGAAAGTCTGCAAGTTGCTTAGATCCATTTATGGATTAAAGCAGGCATCCCGCTCATGGAACCAGAGGTTTGATCAAGCGATTAAGACATTTGGTTTTGAGCAGAACGTTGATGAACCTTGTGTTTATAAACGTATTAAGGATGGAAAAGTGGTCTTTCTGATACTCTATGTCGATGATATACTACTCATTGGGAATGATGTAGGGAACTTATCATCGGTCAAGCTTTGGTTACACCAACAGTTTGACATGAAGGACTTGGGAGAAGCTAATTATGTTCTAGGCATTCGTCTCTTCAGAGATCGAAAGAACAAAATGATAGCATTATCCCAAGCTTCATACATAGATAAAATAATTGACAAATATGCAATGCTAGAGGCAAAGAAAGGCTCACAACCTTCTATTGCCGGTCTAACTCTTTCATTGGATGACTGTCCCAAGACATCGGAAGAAAGAGAGCGTATGCGTAAGGTCCCTTATGCATCCGCTGTGGGTAGCCTTATGTACGCTATGCTTTGCACTCGCCCGGACATATGTTTTGCAGTAGGTATGGTGAGTCGATATCAAGTGAATCTTGGAACCAAGCACTGGCAAGCAGTAAAGCATATACTCAAGTATCTTAAGAGAACGAGGGATTATATGCTAGTGTATTCTGGAGGGGACCTAACACCCGTAGGATACACGGACTGAGTCTTCCAGACTTGTGAGGATTTGAGGAAATCGACATTAGAGGGCCGATGGAGAGAGGATAAGTAGATGTATGTAGGATCGCGTCCGAGGACAACATTGCCGATCCCTCTACTAAGACTTTGGTGGCTAGAAGCTTTGAGAGGCACGTAGAGGTGATGGCGATGCGTAACATGGCACATCTACTGGCTTAGGGCAAGTGGGAGATTGTTAGGAAATGCCCTAAGTATTAGAGACATTTTGATGTATTTATTTTGAACTGGATTATAAAATTATACTTAGAGGTTATTCATTACATTGCTATCTGTCCTCGTCTTATTTACATGTTAAAGTAAATGTAAGCAAATATGGCTCACTGACTGCTTGTGTTAAAACTGTTAGAACGTTGCATGCAATGGACTTTTGTATGCGAGAAGACAATGTTTTAAAGTTAGCAGTCTAAACTATGGTCTGTAGTCTATGGGGTTAGACCGAGCATCTAACTCATGTTAAGATTATTATGTTGTCTAAAGCCTTGGAGGGGACGGTCTGTCTTGACTGTCTGGAGCTGGACTCCCAAGTAGAGATATAGATATGTTGCTCGGAGGTGACTTGTTAGACCGGGACTAAAGCGTGATTGATCTACGTAGTCCGCTATGAGTGGATCAATCTGCTTTTGACGTTCATTGTGCAATAACCTTAATCCTGAGTAAATGAACTACTTCATGTATATGACTTGTGTACTTTGATGTTCCAATGGCTAAAGCGTCTCAGAGGTAATAAGCTTATAAACCGGTTCGTTGGGTGCATGACTTGTATACGATGAAGGGTTTGTTTGCAGATATCGGAATCATAGCTCTGAGGAGTTAAAGGTATCCTCTTAAAGGCATTATACTGAATGTGAAAATGGACAAGGCCTTGGGTCGTTTGCTGGGCGGATGACTTCTTATTCACATATGGTGAATAATCATTTTCTTAATTCGGTAGTATAATGGAACTTTAAGATAGCCTGATCAGTAGGATTAAACGGACTTTGACCTAAGGCTGATCATGGATATCATATGAGGGTTTTGCATATATGACAAGGTCATTGGATGGTAGCTCGTCACAGGCTTACGTAATACGGTATATAATTGGGAGTTCAGTTTCAGGTTTATAGTGGTGTGACTCTGAAATTAGTGATCATATGATTGAGTTGTTCGGTACAGAATGATGATCATATGGAATCGCGGGAGCCCGATTATATATGTCCAATCAGTCCCTCTACTAGCTCCACATAATTCCTTAACGTTTGGCAAATTGATTTGTGTATGTTATTGGCTAGTTTATTATGCATGGATGGTGATGACACAGGATTAGGATGGTAGACAAGATTCTCTCCGGTTAGATTCAGATTTTGTTTTGGATAATAGAGTACATAATTATTCGAACTCCAAATAAAGTTGCCATGATTTTATTTGAGATTGGATTGGAGTTGTAGAAAATTATCCATGAGAACAAGAATATGAAATACAACCGTTTTGTGGAATTTGAAATTTGAATTTTGAAATTTGAAATTTGAATTTTGAATTTGAAATTTGAATTTTGAATTTGAAATTTGAATTTGAAATTTGAATTTGAAATTCGAATTTGAAATTTGAATTTGAAATTTAAATTTGAAATTTGAAATTTGAAATTTGAAATTTGAATTTGAAATTTGAATTTGAAATTTGAAATTCAAATTTTGAATCACAGTCCAAGTAGGATTCGAATTTGTTGTGGAAAATCCACAAGGTTTGAAATTCGAATTTGAGTTGGATTTGGAGAGGATAATCTTGTTAGAATCCTACTTGAATTTTGAATCAAAATCCCAACAAAAGTGGGCGAATTTTTTGAGGATAATCCTCAATGGAAAATTCGGTTTTTGTGGATAAGATTCAAGGGAAAATTCAAGTTTCAATCCTAGTTGAATTTGGATTCTCTCCCTCCCTAAAAGTGGCCGAAATTTTGGAGCCTTAATCCTAGGAAATTCGGTTATTTTTGGATAAGGTTGAGATGAGATTTAGCTTGAAAAATCCTAATGGAATTTTGATTCTTCCTTATCCTAAAAGTGGCCGAAAATTTGGAGAAGATTTTCTCCTAAAGATTTCGGATTTTTTGGTTGAAAAAGGGAGATAAAATTCTAGTTAAAATCTTGTTGAGATTTGGATTGGATCTATCCTAAGAAAACCGAATTTTTAGTGGAGATTCTCCCTTGGAAAAATTCAAATTTTATGGGTTTGGATAAGGGAAAATATTTTTTCCTAATCCAATTTAAATTCAGAGATTCACCTCATGCAAGTCTATAAATAGAGGTCCTGCCACTCCAGTTCTCTTTGACCACAGACTCTCAAGTGAGCAGGCTTATTGTTGCACAGCTCATCGTGACAATAAAGTTCTTTAGAGATCTGGGTGGTCGGAAGAAGACTAGCAGTGCTAGCATACCGATCGAGGTTCAGAGTGCCCACACACTCAGCCATTCGGGAATTGGAGAATAGTAGAGAAAGGCTAGTTGGTTGAAGCCTTCGGTCATTCTCCTCCTACATATTGGCGTCCTTGAGGTATGAGTTTTAATTGTTGTTGATTTATTGTATATGGCATCATGAGATATTTAACGATCTAAAAATTTTTATTGTTCCGCTGCGCCACTCTGATACGTTTTTACCGATTTATTTTCCTACAGATCTCACAATCGTAATCCTTTACTAACTCCAATCATCTTCTTTGCTACATGTTCAGCTCTTTCTGTGTGAAGAAGTACTTTAACCTCTGATGGTCAGTGTAAATATGATACTGAGCTCCATATAAATAATGTCACCAAAGCTTAAGTGCAAACACTACTGCGGTAAGTTCTAAGTCATGCATGGGATAGTTTTTCTTATGATCCTTCAATTGACACGAGGCATATGCTATCACCTTGTTGCCTTGCATCAGGGAGGCTCCTAATCCTAATTTCGATGCATCACTGTATATCATGAATGTCTCCCCTTCAGTAAGAAGCATAAGGATTGGCACGCTTATTAGTCGCTTCTTCAACTCTCAGAAGCTTCTTTTGCACTCCTCTGTTCATTCGTATTTCCTCTCCTCAAGTGTAAGAGCCGTGAGAGGTGCAGTGAGTCGTGCGAATCCCTATGTGAAACTCCTATAATAGCCAGCTAAACTTAAGAAACTTCATATTTCGGTCACGTTCCTAGGTGCAGGCCATTCGTTGATCGCCTCCACTTTGGCAGGATCTATGATAATTCCTTCTTTGGAGACTACGTGTCGTAGAAAATGCACTTTATCTAGCCAAAATTTGCATTTGGAGAATTTCAGGTAGAGTTGGTGCTTCCTTATCGTTTGAAGAACGATCCTCAGGTATTCCTCACGCTTCTTACGAGTCATCAAATATATAAGTATGTCATCTATAAATACAATGACAAACTTATCTAAGAATTCTTTGAAGACTCGATTCATCCGGTCCATGAACGCTACTGGAGTATTTGTCAAGCCAAAAGGCATCACAAGAAATTCGTAATGACCGTAACGAGTCCTAAACACTATCTTCAAAATGTCACTCTCCTTAATTCGCAGCTGATGATGTCCTGATCGCAGATCGATCTTGGAGAATACTGCTGCGCCTTTAAGTTGATCGAACAAGTCATCAATTCTAGGTAACGGATACCTGTTCTTGACAGTGACCTTGTTCAACTCCGGGTAGTCGATACACATATGGAACGTTTCATCCTCTTCTTAACAAACAGCACTAGAGCACCCCATGGGTAGTAGCTCGGACGTATGAATCCTTTGTCAAGAAGCCCTTTTAATTGTACTTGCAACTCCTTCAGATCCACTGGTGCCATTCGATATGGTGCCTTTGAAATAGGTGCAGTTCTTGGCATTAATTCAATCTCAAAAGAGATTTCTCATTCTAGTGGCAGTCCAGGTAATTATTTTGGAAGACATCGAGAAAATCGTTGACGATCGGAATGACTTTGGGTTGAAGCTTCTGCTCCTCAGTCATGTCCACTATGTAAGCTAAGTATCCAGCACAACCACTAGACATTAGCCTTCTTGCTCTCATCGAGTTGATCATCATCTTCCTTGATTTACATGAAAAATCTATGCATTCGAAACTATCTTCCTAATCGAATCGAAATACAATCTTCTAGTCCCGGTAATTGATCGTGGCTTGATACTTCCCTAGGAAATCCATTCCTAGGATTACATCGTAATTGGGCAGTTTCATCACAATCAATTCTGCGTATAACTCCCTATTTACCACAATTATTGGTATGTAAGGTAACCAGTAATTAGATAGCAAAGTTTTACCATAGGGTAGGGCCGTTCTAAACTTCTTACCCATGCTATCCTTAGGATATTTTATCCTATTCGCAAATTCGTATGAAATAAATGAATGCAAAGCTCCAGAATCAAATAAAACAGACACCAAATAATTAGCGACAGAAAGCTGACCTGTCACTACATTAGACATCCCAGCTTTCGCATCCTCCGTTGTGTAAACCATGACCTGAGCATCTGCACGAGGCATGCATTGCGGTCTTTCTTATGTCTCCAAAGGTCCTTCGATTTTAGCCTGTAGTGCGCGAGCTTGGAGACGTTGCTGCTATGGTTGAAACATATCCTGCATATTTTGTCAATTTTCGGGGCAGTTTTTGGGAAAATGGCCTTCTCTTTTGCATTGAATACAGGCATTGGGGTGTATTTGCATCGGCTTGTGTGCCTTTTTCTACATGTAACGCTGTCGCAAACCATGGATAGGCATTATTGTTCAACTTCCATGGCTAATTTCAATTTTCAAAACTATTTCCTTTCCTTTTTCCTTACGACTATTAGCTGGAAGTGTTTGACTATCTAGCCTTAATGTTCAGATTCTGCTTGCTACCTTGTCTAACCTGGGTTCCTACCTGAGCAGCTTTAGCCAAGACTTTTTCATTTTTCTTGGCATCCTAGATTTTCTCCTTCTTTTCCTTTCATCGAGCTAGATGGTACTCAGCTCTTAGAGCTCGATTGACATAGTCAGCTACCGTGGTGGGTGGCGTTAACCCACTGTCTACCAATGCCGAGATGTCAAGTTGAAACATCCTAAGCATATTTTGTATTTTCTCCCTCTCAGTATGGATGACGTATGGAGATAATCGGGATAGTTGATCAAACTTTGGATAGACTTTGCTCACTGTCATGTTCCCCTGCTTCAGCTCTGCAAACTCCCTCTGCTGTGGTCGTAGCAATGTGGGGTCATAGTACTTCTGATTGAATTCTTCTAAGAAATCTATCCATGTCATCATGGCTATATTTCTTCTTAGTTTGATGGTGTCCCACCAAAACCTTGCATCCTTCCTTAACACAAAGGATGCACACATGACCTTCTCTTGTTCCGTCAGATCTGTAAATTCTAGGATCATTTGGATCGAGGAAAGCCATTCCTCTGCTTCTAATGGGTTTGTAGAGCCTTCAAATTCTGGTGGTTTCATTCATCGAAATCAATCATATAACGGTTCCTGATTTACTCAGGGTTGAGGTTGGGGTTCTAGTACTACCTCGGGCCTAACTGGCAGCACTGCTTGTTCAGTGGCAACCATTTGTGAGGTTTGGCCTTTTCTTCGCCTTGCCTCTGTTCCATTTGCTCCAAACATTGTCTTAGCTCAGCATTCTCCTTCATCTGAGCTTCTATAAAGGCCTGTAATTTATCAACCCTTTCTAAAAGGACAGGATGCCCTCTCATATTTCTTGGGCTTCGGGTATTCACCATATTTTCTATTTCCTATAGTCGTATGAAAATCAATCATTAGATTTTCAACAAACATATTTTTACAATATAAGTAAAAAAATAGATTTTAAATATTATATAATTTCAACATCTCATCATTTTAACATACCTTAATTTCATAACATTTATATACATATCAAATTCAAGGCTTTTTCTCAAAATAGCCTTTCAATACAGGCATACATGTACATATACATATATATACATTTATACCTCTTTATATGTTTACATTCTAATCCTCTGGTTGATATGGAATTACAGGAAATTCTTCCGGATCTTCCTTTTCCTCATTCGAACCATTCCTGGTCTCGGATGGTATTCCCCTAATGGGACTCATCCCCTTGCTTCGCCTAGATGGACCAGCCTCATGGTCATTAGACATAGGTCGTGCTCCATAAAGACAATCTAACATTGCCTCTGGCAATGCTTACTCTCGCCTATTGCGCACCATGCACTCCAATAATAGCTCTTCCTTAGCTTGAGCTACTGTGACTATAAACTCCCGTAGAGTAAGACGATATAATGGGGTTACCCTTTATCGTAAATCTATCGTAAGCCCCTTCCAAAATATGTCAGAAAAATCCTCATCGGTGAGGTTAGATAGGGGACATCTCCTCACGATGTTCTCCTCAAATCGTACTGCATAAGTGAAGACTGTGTCACTCAATAGCATCTGGAGTCTCTCTGTATGGAGAACAAACTTCCTAATATCCACATATCGAGGTAAGGTAGGTAGAGGTGTTACTGCCCTACTCTCCAGAGGGTCTGGAACCAGTGTAGGGCTCTTAGGCAGAAACTACTGTATCATAATATGCCTAAACTCAGCCCAGTCAAGCCCTAATAGCATTTCCTAGTCGCAGAACTCCTAGTACATCTGGGCGTCTCCATGGAATGTGTCGACTACCAACATAACCCAACAGTCCTTGTCAATGTTGCATTGACGCATAATCATCTCCACATCGTGTAGCCAATCCCTAGTAGCAATCTTTTGTTGACCTCCCTCGAAAGTAGGTGAATGATTGCCTTGAAACACACTTACAGCGCAAGCTGATACCCTAGCTCCTACATGTGGTCACCCTCCAACAACTAGAATGTCTATCTCGACTGGTGGATTAAGTACTGGTCGAGGAGGTGGTACTCAGATCGGTGACGGTGTGCTAACCCGTGACGCTGGTGGCTCAGGCATCGATGGTCTATGTACTAGTCACTGGGACATGGATGGCCTAATCACGGGCCTGGTCCATATCCTGATCAGTCCTCTTAGTCCATATGGCTGAGGTTGCACATATGGTGGCCTAGTCATCATATATCCTACAAAATATATAACCTCGTATAACTAAGTAGCTAACTAACTTAAGGAAATCTAACTTACTCGGATTGACGAGTAGGCTGCGCTTTGTGCTAGTAGGGATATGGTCAACTGCTCTGATACCACCCTGTGGTGCCCCTAATTTTAGCCACATAAAATCGTTACAATTGAACTCTGTAGCCGACTGAAACAGCCTGTGTATCTCATTGGGTTGCCAAAAACTTTGTTTCATTTTCAACTCTTCGTATTTTGGAGCCCATTTTTTTTTTCAAAATACTTTTCAAATATGAAAGCCATATAAAACTTTAAAACTATACTTTAGTCGTTCTTTGTACAACAACATAATTTACAAAATTACATTGTTCAACTCTGTATCTCAAAATATATTTTCTTCAAATCTTCTCTTTCAAAGCTCAGCGGAAGACTGATAGCAGGACCATAATCCACAGTAGAATTCCCTATCCTAATGGCACCGCATATCCGACCTTCATCCAACGTATCTACTGGATAAGTTTCTTACCTGCAACATGAACAAACCGATGAGCTAACAGGCTCAGTAAGTTCAAACATACATACTATGAATCGTATAGATTCAAAAGCATCAATAATAAAATTTCTTATGAATAGTACTATTCATCCATAAATAGTAACTTTGACTTTAACTAGTGAATAGTAACTTTGACTTTGACTAGGTACTATTGACGTCAACTTTGACCAACACACTATACATAAAGTTAGCGTTGATTATGCTCAATTATGCTCATTTATGGCTTTCATTCAATTTTTGGTCATTATCGTCATTATGTTCTAGTTTTAAGCTTATAGTGGCTGTTAGGACCACCTACTTTCTGTAACTTAAATTCAATTAATGAGAAATTGAGGGATAATTTGATGCATTTTAGTGCAAATTTGAAGAACATGGGCACATACACGGTCGTGTAAGTGGCCGTGTGCTGTCCGAATTGTGTGCATGAGAAAGGCTATGCAACTGTACATGGCCATATAGGTGAACACAGTCAAGTACACGGTCGTGTAAGTGGCCGTGTATCATTGGTACTATACACATGCATGAAGCCGTGTGAATGAACATGGCCGTGTAAGTGAACACGGCCAGGTACACGACCGTGTAGGAGGTCGTGTACCAATCGGTAAAATGAACTTATTCCAAGACACGGCTGTGTTGAGTAAGCTCAATTGGTATACGCACATGTAGCCTTGTACATGCCCATGTAGGAGGCTGTGTAAGGAGTAGGGAGCCACTGAAATAACTCTCGCAATTTATGAAGCTTAATTACTATGTAATAAGCAATTAAGCTGAAAAATATGATATAAATTCCAGTTGAATAGACTAAACAGATACAGTACTGTTCAAGTACTATTTATGCAGTGAAATGGGGGCAATCGACAGTGAATTCGGTCCAACCTATTATGTGTATAAGTGTATGAAATACGCAGTATCAGGAAGCTGGTCCAGATGACCATTTCCTGACACAAGACTAGTGAACAGATCATTAGAATGCTCGAACCGAACGTCTGAGTGTCACAGCGATAGAAACCCTAGCAGGGTACAATAGTGAGAAAATGGTCCAGATGACCTCATCTCATGTAGAAACTAACAAAATTGGAGTCAGAACGCTCAGACTAGTCAGTTAGAATATAAAGCAGTGAATAGTGAATAGTGAAAACGCAGTGTCGAGTTACCGGCCAAGACAGCCTTAATTTGACTAAAAACTGATATATTCACAGTCAGTAGGCCCAATTTGGTCAATTGGGCACAAATTATGAATTTTTGTTTAAGAGATACGCAGTATCGGGAAGAGGGTCAAGATGACTTTTACTCGCCCCGAAACTGATATATTTAGACTCAGGACGCCTAAATTAGTCAATCGGGCATCTAACACGTTTTTTGAGACGGGATCACATAGATCCTGAAAACTGGTCCAGATGACCCCGGATGGACATAAGACTGATAAAATTGAAATCAGCACGTCCGAATTAGTCAAGAGAGACTATGTCTGAAATTTCACCCGCAAATGCTTGGGTTTACGTGCAAAAAAACAACACAGTGTAGACATAATTACAGTATAGGAAATAAATTGTAAATTGGTGTAGAATGGTCTCTTAGACAGTATAAACTAACTAGAAATTATCAGTGTAAAAATCACATTCAGAAAATCTGATTTCCGGATGAAAATTAGAACACTGTCGAAAAAGGACTAAAAATCATAATAGAAAACTGGACTGTGAAGAGAGCAACACAAATGAATTTTTCTTTGCCCAAAACCATGTTCTCTAGCTGGAAAACCAGCTGATTTTCAGCTGCTAAAAACCCCAAAAATTGGAAAATAAAATATTGGTTTAGTTTATGACACATTGTATAAACAATGCTAAATTTTACATCACTTTTCATCACCTTACACCATGCCATTTTTTATTCTTCCCCTCCATTATGGCTGCAGCAAATTCGGTGGGAATGGGCTGAGAAGGGTAAAATTTTGTCCCCAAATTAGCCTAAAGATGGCTTGATTAATCAGGCTTAGGTTTAGTTAAGTGAGCTTAGGTTTGTCTATAAAAAGGGTGGGCATAACTTAGCTTGTGTTTTCCTTCTTTCACACCCCAAAACACAACTCATTTCCTCTTTCTTTTTCTCTTGCTACTACCGAGTATTCCATAGCCCTTAGCCACCATTTTTCAAGTCATAAATCATACCAAAAATTTATCAAAAGCCAACCTTTTTAAGCTTGTGCTACGTGACATCAAAATCCAAGTCATTCTAAGTCTTTCAAGGGTAAGATTTCAAATCAATCTTTGTGGTTTGTAGATGTTGATTTGGTTTGATACTAAGAGATATTATTTTGGTGTTTTGCTAGCACAAAACCGACCCTTATTCCCTTGGTTTTCCACGGCCATTTTGGTCATCAAGCCATAGTTCAAAATCGTGCTTGGTTCCAAGCATAAAGGTAATCATCAAAAACACTACTCTTGGTGATTTAGTGAGTTGAAGATTTTGATTAAGGCCATTTATGTGTATTTATTTATGCAAATAATTTGTAATAAGTTTATTTTGAGCCCTTAAGTTTCCATTTTTAAGTTTATGTAGTTATAGTTGTGTTTACGTTATTTTTACGAATGGTTGTGTGCAAACAAGAGCACGAACGTTTTTAGTGATTGGACACAATCTATCCTCAAGAATAGGCCACAAATTTTGGCTATTTTGACCCACTTAGGGTCTGATTTTGGGATTTGGTAAAATATAATGTTTTAAGAAAATTTTGATATGGTCGTTTTTGCGTCAAATAACCTTTGGCCAAAAAATGACATCATGATAGGTTTTTTAAGTGGTATTCACTCAGTGCCCAAAACTAGGAACAAAATCCAAACCCAGAAATCAGTCTCGGGTTTTATTAAAAATGGACCAATTAGAGTCCGAACTGAACTTCGGGCTCAAAACAAAAGTTGTATATCTCGTCGAGATCTTGAGGGCAACCTATGTGTATTTTAAAAATTTGGCCGTTTCGGGCCTTAAACATAGCCATTTTCAAAACAATGCAAAACTAGGATTTTTTTATAAAAACTGGCACATAGCCCACGGGTTTAGTAAGATTAGAGCCGGTTAGAGTTAGAATTGAGCTCCGAGGTGAACATGAGATTTGTTCATCGAGGATGAAAACTTTCATGTTCACCGAATTTACAAACAAAGTCGTTTCGGTCAAGTTTCAAAACAGTTTTTAAAAGTGGTTCAAAAACCACCTTGAAGATGCAACCTCAAAATTGTGTTTTAACACTTTAAAATATAAACATGGTTTTCACAAAAATGTCCCCTACCTTCCAACGGGGTAATAAGAGGACGGGTTCCAAACATGTAATTTTTCCATGAATTTTACAAGTTAACCAAAATGATTTTCTTAAATAAACAAAATAGTGTGTGTAGCCCGGTCGGCTACCACACCAAACAAGCCTTAGTAACCCAGTAGGCTACTACACCAAACAAGCCTTAGTAGCCCGGTAGACTACTACACCAAGGAATAGTAGCCCGGTAGGCTACCACACCCCGACAGGCAAAGTAACCCAGCCGGTTACTATACCAAGTTTACGTATAGTAACCTGGTAGGCTACCTAGTTGCCAATACGTAAGGTAACTGGTCAGTTGACTGGTCGACAACCAGTCAAGGACCGTGTTTTGAACGACACTGTAAGGAACAGTGATTAATCTATCAAGAAGATAGTTAATCAAACGATGATAGGAGTTAGATGCCAAATCCCCAAAGTAGGCCAATAGGGTACCGATGGGCCTCGGTACCACATAAAAACATAAGTAATAGTCACTAACAGTATTAGTGACTCAGCGAAGGTGCTGATAAGATACATTATTGATGACAGGTGGTAACCTGTAAGCTGATAGAGGCGTGAGTACGAGTATGGACTTGCTTGCAATTTAGGTAAGTTCAACTCCACCTATGGCATGAATAAAATGAAGTTAAAACGATGTTTTACAGTATGTTAAAATATGTATGCCATGCACATGATAATGCACAGCATATTTAAGAGCATATAGTTTCACAATCATTTAGATTGATGAAAGATCATGTTAGATGCCATACGTCCCTACTGCGTAGGATTAGGGACAGCTTAGAGAAGCACGTGGCTAGAAAAGATAAATAAGATGGAAATTTATAGGCGTGCTGTACCAACCTTTTTAGTCGAAAGGGATTTTAAGATAAGTTAAAGCAGAAAGTTGAGCATCTATTGATAGCTCTCCGGCTTTTTAACCACGGGCATTACCGATGGTCTATGCACACATGGTACTGACAGATGGGCCGTAAATAGACAAGAAGAAAAAGAATACTGAAGCATAAATGAACATAATTGGATCATACATTAGTTATAGTTCACCATGCTTCTAGTTACAGTAAAGATACATTTTAACACACGATATATTCTGTTATGCACAATGTATGTAAAGTTTTATATTCAATGATATATTTTGTGATGATATTTGATTTGTTGCATGGTATATGACATGCTTATGTGATTTTAAATATGTACTATGTTTAAACATGTTTTGCGGTAACATGTTGTACTTACTGCGCGTAAAGCTCACGGAGTGTGTTTATACTGTAGGTAAGCGTCCTATGGCTTAATCTTCTATGGACGATGATGGCGGCGGAGGCGGATGTGAGGGGAGGTTGTAAACACACTGCGAGTATTCTTCTGCATAATTTTTGAGTAAACAGTATTTGTGAATAGTAATTGTTAAACAATATTTTTGAATAGTGTGGTTAAACAGTATTTTTGAATAGTAACCGTTAAAGGGTATTTTCAAATAGTAACCGATAAATAGTATTTTTGAATAGTAATCGTTAAATAGTATTTATGAATAGTAATTGTTAAACAATATTTTTGAATAGTAGCCGTTAATAGTACACGTATATGAATAGTAAATACGTACACAGTCAAAAAAAAATATCCCTAAAATTTTGGTATCTAATTAAGTAACTTTAAGTATCAATTACAAAAAAGTATAAGTATTATTTAAAGTAACTAGGTTTTAAGTGACGATCCGGGCCACTGAGGGCACGGGGCGTCACAGTTGGTATCAGAGTGGGTTCCTGCCACCCTGCCTCACATCGCTTGATGCCTACCTTATCTGTCCAAGTAAGTTAGTTTTTTTTTTTTCAAAGTTTAGTATATAAAATTAACGTTAATTTATAATAGGAGATTATGGCTGCACCATGAGACCCCCAGCAAGTGTAAGAGGATCGACAGGTGAGTCTAGCTTTCACCGCCATGCGACCAGACATATACAATGGTCGACGCATAAGCGAGCTTTTATACTGGATTCACCACTTAGAGGTTATCTTCGAGGCATGCCATATTCTGCCACGCCTATGGGTGATTTTGGCCAACAATAGAGTACAAGGACCAATGCTGACCTGGTGGAGTGAACGGCGAAGGATCGGGCATCCGGTGCAGTGGGCCGAATTCTGTCGCGACCTCCGTGATAGTACTACACTAGTCCAAGACAGAGATATATGGGGAGATATGTGTGAGATGTGATACCAGGTCCTCTTTGGCATTTGGGATATCTATGAGGGAGAGAACATGACACACTATTGCCAGAGGTTTCTAGATGCCATGATGCCTCACATCCCTTAGGATAGACCTTTTTAGAGATGGCCAACCTTCTATGGAGAGGTGCACCGTGGTATGTGAGGGACCTTGTTCCCTACCCTCTACCACATGAGAATCTGAGGCGCCTTGTCCGAGACATAGTAGACGCCGAGTGAGTGGTGCTCAACCCTGCACCGAGCGAGGGCTTTGTAGCGGTAGCCAACGTGGAGGGTGACCCGGTGGATGCAGCACCTTAATCGGCCGACGAGGAGCTTACGGCCGAACCTCAGCCAGTAGTACCCGAAGCACCTGAAAACCATAAGGACCCGATGGAGGATCCCGAACCAGTCCCCTAGTCTCTCGAGCACCATGAGGAGGAAAATGATGATGAGCTATCCCTGATGCCCAACCAGAAGATGAGGAAAAGGAGTTCCCCGATTACATTAGTGACGACAAGTGGATAGAGATGTATGAGTCCCAGGTTATCATTGCTAGTGATGACGAGGGTAGTATTATCTAAGGAGATGAGGAGGAGGACCCAGAAGAGTTCCCACTTAGTGATAGTGAGGACGAGATGATGTCTGATGCTGAGTCTGGAATGTCTTCTGAGTAGTAGTAACCCATTTTACGAGAATTTTGTTTGTAAATATGTAGAGGGGAATAGTAGCCACCCCCTCCCCATTTGACTTGTTTAAATGTACTTAATGGGATCGTATTTGCGGAAGTGTGCATCACTCCTACCAAACTAGAAATTTGTACGTATTTTCGAGTATATATATATATTTTGTGAGATGTTTTATGAAAAGCCATATAGTTTTGCCCTGAGGGTCTAAACATGATTTTTCACGAGTATGATTAAAGCATGATGAAAAGTGCAGGACGATTCCTGGCACATGGTTAATGTTCCAATACAATGCGGCAATCGTACTGGGCATCATCAACTAAGAGAAGAAAAGAAAGATATAATATGTATATCTATATCTATGATGTTTAAATAAAATTGTTAAGTAAGAAAGAAAACGATATGTAACACGAGTCCCAAGTACAAAGTTTAAAAAACTCATGTTCTCTTTTTCCATTATGTGATAGGGTTACATAAGGATGATGGCGAGAACAAGAGCACAGACTAACCAAGCCACCCGTGAGGATGAGCTAATGACATGGCTTGCCGCTATGCGAGAGATGATGATAACAAGAGCTCGCTCAACTCGGGGAGCAAATGAACCAACAACAACAGGCACCACAATCGGTCGAGGTGCCAGTCTAATCGGCACCTATAGCCCCCGACATCCCCAGAGAATAAGTAACCCTACCAGTCTAGACAATGCCAGCACTACCAGCTGTGGCTACTCCTACAGCTACCAACGTCCTTGTGCTAGCCCACAAAGAAGGAAACCTATACGAGTGGTTTAGGCGTATGAGGGTACCTGAATTTAAGGGGACGACAAACCCTATTGAAGTAGATGACTAGTTGACTGACATCCAAGTCATACTAGACCTCATAAGGCTATCGGAGAGGGAGAAAGTACTATGTACCTCCCTCACCCTACGCAAAGGAGCATGCCAGTGGTGGAAGACCATGGCTATTAGGAGGAACATTAATGAAATGAACTGGGCAGACTTCATCACCGAGTTTAGGGAAATTTACTTCAACGACGAAGCCCTAGCAGTCCAGTAGGATGAATTCAACAATCTGTGCCAAGGTAGCATGACGGTCATGGAGGCCGTAAGAAAGTTCGAACAACTGGCACGACTTTGCCCTGACTTAGTGCCGACGAAAAAGAGAAAGTAAGAAGGATGTTGAAAATGTTTCGGACGGACATAGCCATCCAAGTCTGTAGTGGCAGCCATGGACCCACAACCGCGGCTGAATGTGTCAGAAAGGCTAACCAGGCCGAATATTGGCTAGCCGAAGACAAGGAGAGGAGGGCCCAAATCTTCAAGGCAAAGTGAGAAGAGAAGAATCAACTGAAGCAGATCAAGGGAAGGCCGAATTCTGACTCACAGCACAAAGGGCAGAACGCAGGGGCCAGCCAACACTGCAGACAGTCCAACCACAACAACAACAAAAGAAAAGGAAACCAGAGCAACCAGAGGCAGTAGAGGAATTTTCACCAAAAGAAGCACAACCAGGGGGAAACAGAAATCAACACTCACCTTGTCCAAAGTGTGGGAAGAACCACCCAGGAGAATGCTGCCTTGGGACTAGTGGTTGTTACATCTATGGTAAGGAAGGACACTTCGCCAAACAATGGTGCTTGAAACCACAACACCAACAAGGCCAATGTAGGAATAAAATCGATAAAAACGCATTAGAGTAGCGCAGTGGAACAACATAAAGTTTTCAAGATCATTAAATATCTTGTGATGCCATATACAATAAACTAACAATAATAAAACTCATACCTCAAGAGGACGCCAATACTGTAGGAGGAGAATGACCGGAGGGCTTCAACTAACTAGCCTTCTCTACTATTCTCCAATTCCTGGATGGCAGAGTGTGTGGCCACTCTTTTCCTCGATCAGTATGCTAGCACTGCTAGTCTTCTTCTGACCACCTAGATTTTTAAAGAACTTATTATCACGATGAGTTATGCAACAATAAACCTGCTCACCTGAGAGTCTGTGGTATGAGAGAACTAGAGTGGCAGGACCTCTATTTATAAACTTGCATGAAGTGATCCTTTGAATTCGAATTGGATTAGGATAAGATTTTCTCCCTTATCCATGATAAAAAAATCTGAATTTTCTAGGCCATATCCAACCAAAAAAATTCAACCACTTTTAGGGATTATCCAATCCAAATTCAAACAGGATTTTAACTTGAATTTGATCTCACCAACATTCACAAAAAAAAAAAATCCGAAAATTAACTAGGATTTATCCATAAAATTTTCAGCCATAATGTGATGGAAAGAATAAAAATTCAAATAGGATTTTCTAACTTGAATTTTATCTCACCCTTATCCATTAAAACCGAAAATCTCCCTTGAGATTATCCAATAAATTTTGGCCAATACAGGGAGGGAGAGATTCCAAATTCAACGTAGATCGAAACTTGAATTTTTCCCTGAATCTTATCCATAAAAACGGAAATATCTATGAGGATTTTCCTCGACAAAATTTCTGCCATTTTTAGTTGGGATTAGGATTCAAAATTCAAGTAGGATTCAAACAAGATTTTCCTTTCCATAATCCAACTCATATTTGAATTCTAACCCTTTGGAATTATCCAGAAAGAATTCAAATTCCACTTGGACTGTGATTCAAAATTTGAATTCAAATTTCAAAGTTTAAATTTCAAATTCAAACTTCAAATTCAAATTTGAAATTCAAAATTCAAATTCAAAATTCAAATTTCAAATTTCAAGTTTAAAATTCAAATTCAAAATTCAAATTCGAATTTCAAATTTAAATTTCAAATTCAAATTTCAAATTCAAAATTTAAATTTCAAATTTCAAAATTCAAATTTCAAAATCCACTAAAAGTTGTATTTCAAATTTAGTCCTCATGGATAATTTTCTACAACTCCAATTCAATCTCAAATAAAATCATGGCAACTTTATTTGGAGTTCAAATAATTGTGTACTCTATTATCCAAAACAAAATCTGAATTCAACCGGAGAGAATCTTATCCACCATCCTAATTCTATGTCAACACCATCCATGTAAAGTCAACTAGCCAATAAGCATACACTGATCAATTTGCCAACCATTAAGGAATTATGTGGAGCTAGTAGAGGGACCAATTGGACATTATATAATTGGCTCCTGTGAATCCATATGATCGTTATTCTGTATTGAACAACCCAATCATATGATCACTAATTTCAGAGTCACACCACTATAAACCTGAAACTGAACTCCTAATTACATACCGTATTACAAAAGCCTGTGACAAGCTAATGTCTAATGACTTTGTCATGTATGCAAAACCCTCATATGATATCTATGATCAGCCTTTGGTCAAAGTCCGTTCAATCCTACTGATCAGGCTATCTTAAAGTTCTATTATACTACCGAATAAGAAAATAATTATTCACCATATGTGAATAAGAAGTCATCTACCCAGTAGATGACTCAAGGTCTTGTCCATTTTTACATCCAATATAATGCCTTTAAGAGGATACCTTTAACTCCTTAGAGCTATGATTCCGATATCTATAAACAAACCCTTCATCATATATAAGTCATGCACTTAACGAACCGGTTTATAAACTTACTACCTTTGAGACGCTTTAGCCATTGGAACATCAAAGTACACAAGTCATATACATGAAGTAGTTTATTTACTCAGGATTAAGGTTATTGCATAATGAACGTCAAAAGCAGATTGATCCACTCATAGCGGACTACGTGGATCAATCATGCTTTAGTCCCGGTCTAATATGTCACCACCAAGCAACATATCTATGTCTCTACTTGGGAGTCTATGCTCCGGATAGTCAAGACAAACTATCCCCACCATGGCTTTAGACAACATAATAGTCTTGACATGAGTTAGATGCTCGGTCTAACCCCATAAACTATAGACCTTAGTTTAGACTGCTTACTTTAGAACATTGTCTTCTTGCATACAAAAGTCCATTGCATGCAACGTTCTAACAGTTTTAATACAAGCAGTCAGTGAGCCATATTTGCTTACATTTACTTTAATATGTAAATAGAATAAAGACAAACAGCAATGTAATGAATAATCTCTATATTATAATTTTATTATCCAGTTTAAAATAAATACATCAAAATGTCTCTCATGCTTAGGGCATTTCCTAACAATCTCCCACTTACCCTAAGCCAGTAGATGTGCCATGTTACACATCCCCATTGCCTCTACATGCCTTTTAAAGCTTCTAGCCACCAAAGTCTTAGTAAAGGGATCAGCAATGTTGTCCTCGGAAGCGATCTTACATACATCTACTTGTCTTGTCTCCACGTGCCCTCTAAAAATGTGATACCTCCGATCTATGTGCTTGGTCTTCTTGTGGTGTCGAGATCCCCTTGTGTTGGCAATAGCCCCAGTGTTATCACAGTATAGTGTGATAAGCTTGTCAACACCTGGAATGACCTCAAGGTCTCTAAAGAACTTGTGAAGCCAAACCGCTTCTTTAGATGCCTCAGCCGCAGCCACATACTCAGCCTCCATCATAGAGTCAGTTGTCCATCCCTGCTTCATGCTCTTCCACACAATGATGCCTCCTCTGAGCAAGAACACTGATCCTGATGTCGATTTCCTCGAATCCTTACAAGTCTGGATGTCTGAATCCGTGTATCCTATGGGTGTTAAGTCCTCCCCAAAATACACTAGCATATAATCCCTCGTTTTCTTAAGATACTTGAGTATATGCTTTACTGGTTGCTAATGCTTGGTTCCAGGATTCGCTTAATATCGACTCACTATACCTACTGCAAAACATATGTTCAGGCGAGTGCAAAGCATAGCATACATAAGGCTACCCACAGTGGATGCATAAGGGACCTTACTCATACGCTCTCTTTCTTCCGATGTCTTGGGAAAGTCATCTAATGAAAGAGTTAGACCGGTAATGGAAAGTTGTGAACCTTTCTTTAACTCTTGCATTGCATACTTGTCAATTATTTTGTCTATGTACGAAGTCTGGGATAATGCTATCATCTTGTTCTTTCGATCTCTAAAAAGATGAATACCTAGAGCATAATTAGCTTTTCCCAAGTCCTTCATGTCAAACTGTTGGTGCAACCAAAGCTTGACTGATGATAAGTCCCCTACATCATTCCTAATGAGTAGTATATTATAGACATAGAGTACTAGAAAGACCACCTTTTCATCCTTAATACATTTATAAACACAGGGTTCATCAACATTCTACTCAAAACCGTATGTTTTGATCGTTTGATCAAACCTTTGGTTCCATGAGTGGAATGCTTGCTTTAATCTATAAATGAATCTAAGCAACTTGTAGACTTTTTTCTCTTGGCCTTTTACCATGAACCCTTTGGGCTGTATCATATAGATACTTTCGTCAAGATGGCTATTCAAGAATGCTGTCTTGATGTTCATTTGTCAGATCTTGTAATCGAGAGCCGCAGTAATGAACAGAAGAATATGGATAGACTTCAGCATAGCAACAGGCGAAAAGCTTTCATCGTAATCGATTCCAGCTTTATGCGTGTACTCCTTTGCAACCAGTTTAGCTTTGAAAGTTTCCACTCTCCCTTCCGCATCCTTCTTTCTTTTGTAGACCCACTTGCATCCAATGGGTTTTATCCCATCTAGCAGATCAACCCATCCGGTAGATCTACAAGAGTTGGATTTCATTGAATCCATCTTATTGTTCATGGCCTGTTTCTAAGATTTAGAATAAACATCATTTATAGCTTCATCATAAGTGACCGGATCGTCCTTATGCTCGTGAGCCTCGACCTGGTATACCTTAGCATCATATATGAAGAAATTAGGCTTCTTTGAAACCCTCCCACTACGATGAGGCACCCTAAATTGTTGATCATCTATAGGTCTTTCACTGGAACTCAGACTTGTGTCCGAGACCGAAACCTATGGAATAGTTCTTTCACTCGATAACTCCTCTAGTACTACTTTACTTCGAGGCTTAAAGTCATTCATGTTACTTTCCTCCAAGAATCCTGTATGGGTTGAAATAATGACCTTTTGTTCCTTCGAGTTATAGAATAGACCTCCCTTAGTTCACTTAAGATAGCCTACAAACATGCACAATTCTGAACTTAGTTCTAACTTTTTTGCATCCCTATCCAGTACATATGCTGGGCAGCCCCATATTCTCATATGTCCAAGGGAGGGCTTCTTGCCACCCCGCAATTCATACGGAGTCCTGAGAATTGACTTGTTTGGAACCTGGTTCAGAATATAGCATGCCATTTGTAATGCATATCCCCAAAATGATAACGGCAGCGTTGAATAACTCGTCATGGACTGTACCATATCCAATAAGGTCCTGTTTCTCCTTTCAGCTACACCATTCTGTTATGGAGTACTAGATGCAGTCAATTAGGATAATATCTCATTTTCTACAAGATGTCCTAGAAATTCATCAGAGAGGTATTCACCACCTCGATCAGATCAAAGTGTCTTTATGGATTTACCCAATTGATTTTCCACTTCCGCATGATACTCTTTGAACTTGTCAAAGGTTTTGCTCTTGCAGTGCATTAGGTACACATATCCATACCTTGAGTAATCGTCTATAAAGGAGACATAATACTCAAACCTTCCTCGTGCTGTGACGTTCATGGGGCCACATACATCAGTGTGCATAATTTCTAAGAGTTCCTGAGCCTTAATACCCTTAGTTGCAAAAGACCTCTAAGTCATCTTACCCTCAAGACAAGATTCACATTGAGGAAGACGTACCTCCTCCAGAGATTCTAGAGGACCGTCTTTCACCAACATTTGAATCTTATCTTGATTAATATGACCAAGTCTTAAATGCCTAAGATACGCCTTGTTAGAGTGAGAAACTTTCAACCTTTTAGAGTTATCTGTTAATTCGGTGTCAAGTAGTGAGTACATCTTTGGTTTGATCAAATATAGGTTTCCATTTATCCATCCAGAATAGATAAAAGACTTATTTTTACGAATATCAACTCTATTACTAAAAGAAACTGAATAAGAATCTTTTATTAAACAAGCTACAGATATAAGGTTCCTCCTAAAATTAGGAACATAAAAATAGTCTTTCAATAATATAAACCTAAATTCATCAAAGTAAAGATAAACATCTCCCACTGCCTCAGCCACCACCAAGCTACCATCTCCGGTCCGCAATGAGAGGCTCATATCATGTAGACTTCTCGTTTCCACGAACCCCTGCATAGAAACATAAACATGATTAGTAGCACCCAAATCATTGACCCAGGTGTCTTTCGATTCTTCCACCAAACACGCTTGTAAATAATGAAGTTCTTTACCTTCCTTACCCTTGGTGGCTAGGAATTCCCGACAAGCCTTCTTAAAGTGACCTACCCTCCCACAGTGGAAGCACTTGGACTTTTTAGGGTCCTTGGGCTTCTTGTTCTTCTTCTTCTTCTTCCCATCCGAGACAGGAGGATTAGAAGAACTGGATGCCACTTGCTTCTTATTTGGCCTCTTCCTCTTCCATGAGAGTTTGAAATATTCTACCAAATTGGCCTCTCCTTTGGGTTGTACTGCATCCCTATCCTTGATCATCCGTTCATAAGCTTGAAGTTGCTTCATGAGCTTGGTGAGTCCTAACTCCCTTATTGCCAGATTGTATACGGCCTTAAACCCCACAAAATCCTTAGACAGAGTTTTAAACACCATCTTGATCTGGGTGTTGTATTCTAACTCAGCACCATTTTTGGTAGCCTCAGCCAAGAATCATATTAGAGTGATCATATGGTCCTTTACCGGAGTACCTACCTTTTGCTTAGAGTTCATAATGCTGGTAATAGCAGATTATTGAGCCAATTTTTCTTGGCCTCCGAACGTGTCCTCCAGATTTTTCATGATCTTTCTAGCAACTTGATAAGTCTTATGCTGCTTTTGTAAAGTACTCGTCGTGCTAGAAAGTATGTAGCACTGAGCTATCTCATTGGATTCTCTCCAACGAGTGTAGGCAACCGGGACCTCCTCAAGTGGTGTGTCAGGTTTAGGCCCAGGTAGGCATGGTTCGTCTAGCACGAACTTGTGTCTCTTACAGCTGAGAACTATTAGTAGATTTCTTTTCCAGTCTTTATAATTATCGCCATTCATATTATTTTCAGTAAGTATTAAAATAAGGGGTGTCGGTGACATTTTGAACTGAAGTAAAATTGTACTAGACATCATTACAAAGCCCAAGCAAATATAGAGATAATTAGCAAATAAAAATACAAGTATGTTTCTATATGAAACTTGAAAAAACATGTAACATTGTAATGGTAATTCTCAGCACCTATTGCCCCAAGCCACCGAGGGGTGGTCAGGAGACAAATAGCTAGAACATGGACCCCGTCCAATTAATATATATTGTCTTAAATTCTCCAAGGTTAAGACATATATTAATAACCGCTTATTTTGGCCACCAATTTAGTTAACAGAGCTTCTAGGGAAGGTTAATAACTAAACGAGTCTCAAGTGTATAACCATTGTTTACGTAGCCCGATCCACATCCTACCAAGCCACCGAGGGGTGGTCATGAATAGAATCGTGCCCAAACATGTTTTCCACATAGGAGATCCAACCTAGTATACAGTGGCGATAAACACCTACCGAGGGGTGTGGTCAGGGCAGAACTGATGCAAGGCATTACCATACTTTCATATATGGATCAACAATAGAGGCCATGGGTTTTGTTTGAAACCCTGTCCCACTCAATATTTTGAAAAACATGCAAGTTTTGACAAATATGTATGATCAATATAGTTTGAGCGGCATTCACCTATCCTATATGACATGTTATCAAATATGCGTACAATTCATCCATCAATACATATTCATCCATCCATGACATATCATAGAAAAAAAAAATTGACAGAAAATAATCAAGCTATGGTTCCATCCTAGAACAAAGAAAATAAAGATTACAAAATTCTATCCAAAGCATTCTTTGGGTCTTGAATTTTGTTCCGTCTTCTTGTATCCATCTTCATGTAGCATCTTGATTTATTGTTCATCCCAAGAATCATTTAAAATTTAAATTCCAAAATTTAAATTTCAAATTCAAATTTCAAATTTCAAATTCGAATTTCAAATTCAAATTTCAAATTTCAAATTCGAATTTCAAATTCAAATTTCAAATTCGAATTTCAAATTTAAATTTCAAATTCAAATTTTAAACAATTTAAATTTCATGTGTAATAATATGTAATTTCAAAAAAAATTCAAAATTTAAATTACATATTTTAAAACATGATTTAAAATTAAATCTCAAATTTAAAAATCAAAATTTTTTTGATTTTCGGCCCATCGGCCCACAGGGCCCAAAGGCCCGCAGCCACCGTGGGCAGCACCCAGGCCCCGAGGGGCTAGCAGCCCTCGGCCACAGGCCGGGTGCAGCCCTGTCGGGCTACAGGCTAAGCCTACAGTCTAAGGCTACATGCCCGGGTGGCCACAGCAGCTGCCAGGCTGCAGGCAGTGCTTGTAGCCATGGGCTGCATACCCGGGTGGGTGCAGCAGCCTACCAGGCTGCAACCAACACTTGCAGCCATGGGCTGCACGCCTAAGGCCTCGGCCAGCCCCTAAGGGGGCCACAGCCACCCTTGGCTATAGGCAAAGCCTGCGGCCATGGGTGGTCAGGCCTGGACAGGGGCTGCCACAGGCCTTGGTCTGCAGACGTCCCTTTATCGCGTCTGTATCGCATTCCTATAACCGAAATATTTACGGTTATTTTCATTACTTAAATCATATATAAAACTTAATAAAACTTAAAAATTCTACGTTTCATTTCATAATCATGAATTTACGGGTTTATTATCCCATTTATAACTTTTCTGTCTACTCTTGGAAAAATTACCATTTTGTTCCAAACTTTTGGCAAAATTATCATTTTGCCTCTAACGGGATTCTTTTTTATCATAACCTTACTTTTCTTTGATTTACAACTTAGTTTTAGCTCTTAAAATCTTAATTAAACCATTCTAAGTCCATTAGGGCCCTTTTTCTCTTATCATCCTTGAAATTTTCGGTCAAAATGATCGTTTTACCCCTGACAGGTCTTTAGGCTATATCATTTTCATTTTATTGCTTAGGCTGGATTTTCTAAACCCAAATATCATATAAACATTTTTCTTAAGCCTTTTCGAGTTTTTTTAGCCTTAATTAACAAAATGCTCGGGTCACTATCCACCGACCCTCGGTCGTTAGTCCTCTTTTTTCGGGACTAGATCACTGAGGGGGCTCGGGTTTCTATCCCGACCATATTTTTACCCTTCGGTTCTGAAAATACCCCTTTGTGCCGTTTTTGAAATTTCAGCAGCATTTTTGCTTAATTTTTGGGTTCCCGACGTTTAGGAAACGCCTTGAAACCATTTAACTTAATTCTATTCTACCACGTACTATACCAGAGGCCATTATTTTTACGTAAAATTCAACTTTTACATAAAAATCTTTACATTTTTCACATTTTCTTATTTGACTATTTTTCATGCACGTAGTCCATTTTTCTTACAATTTCACATGTAAAAGTACATAATTAATATATAATCATTCCAAAACATAAATTTAGGAATGAAGGACCGAAATCACTACCAAAATCATCCCATCGGCGATCGAACGAATTGTTCAGTCTCGCATGCATAAGCTTTTTTTCTCTGTTCTTCGTTTTTGAAATTTTTTTCTTGCAATTGCGATGCCACGGACGTGTCCAGAATGTCAAAAATAGGCCAACAGGCCATTCTTCAATTTTTGGGGTTTGGGTCGTCGTTGACCAGCATTGACCACCGTTGACTGGCATTGACTGTCATTGACCGACGTTGGCCAGTGGCTGTTTGGGCCAAGCTTGGTACCAAAACGTAGATCTCAACGAGAGGAACCCATTGGTGGTGTCAATTTCACCAATGGAGCCTCCTATCGTCAGAAATCGAGCCTTGAAAGGGCGACAACAGCGGCAATGTCCTTTCTCCATTGTGTCGGTGTCAATTCATGAAATTGACTTGGGGCTTTGACATTTCAGCCTATTCTGAACTTTTCTGGATGGGCGGTGTCGCTCACCTCTATTGGAAATAGTGACTTCCATGTTGGTGACACGGCGGCGATGACGAGGGCTTGGGTGGCGCGATCCGGCGGCTGTTGAGGTGAAATGAGCTATGGGTTTTGTTCTACTCTTCACCACGAAACTTTAGGACTGGAATCACCTTGATTGGAGGTCAGACGGCGAAGAAACGACCGTTTGAATTTTTCGGCGACTTCGGGCGGCACATGCGGGCTCCTCTGGCGGCCGTTTCGTCGCGTCGACCCACCATTGGACTCGGCTTGGCGAGAGCTTTCCAATAGTGCCGGCGGTATCAAAAATAGACACCGTTTCCAGTGGTTAATTACTGTTCAAAGACGGTACGTGGGAGAAAGTGAGGAAATGAGAAAATTGTGAGGGCCTTTTTGCGAATTTCTGATTTTTCGCCCTTATATATACTTTTTCACCCAAAATTTCAACATGAGCTATCCTGACTAATTTGGGCGTGCTGAATCTAAATATATCAGTTTTATTGTTATCCGAGATTATCTCGTCCAGTTTTCGCTACTGCGAATTCCTGGTCAAAAATTACCTTTGTACTCAATTATCTAATTTGAGCATGCTGATAGGCTCTACTGACTAATTTGGGCATGCTGAACCTAAATTTATCAGTTTCAACTTCATTCAAGGTCATCTAGACTAGTTTTTCGATACTGCATGTTTCCCGATCAAAATTTACATTTTGTGCTCAATTGACTAAATTGAGCATACTGATTCTAAATATATCAGTTTTATATTAAGAAAAGGTTATCTTGACCAATTTCTTGATACTGTGTGTTACACACACACATATACACATAAAAATCACCACAATTCACATTTTAAACATGAAATTCGTTGTGTACCTTCCCTGTATCGATTTTCTGAGAATGATGAAAATTTCTGGTTATCACGTTCACCCCTCCTTATAAAATTTTTGTCCTCGAAAATTGAGACAAGAAGGGGTACAAAGATTTCATTTCATCTTTGTTCACCATATATACGTATCATTTCATAATATTTACATGTCATTTCAAACATATCTACATAACATAAAGGCTATATATATTATAGTTTTGTACATCTAATTTTCCTGTACACCTGCAACTCTAGGGAATATAAGCGGTGTTGGAAATGACACCCCGCTTGCCCATGAGGAAACTGAGGCTAATGCTGGACTGCTCCAAGAGAATCACTCAATCATGGTATGGCGAAACTTGGTCGAGTTAAGTGCTTATCCTGGTCACAAGAATCCCAGTACACACGATAGTATTTCCCTGGAAGTGCTAACAGCCAAAAGAATCCAGTTATCCTAATTAATGGCATATAGCCGGAGAATCATCTCGATGGCATGAAACTAGTACTGCATTCCCATGGAGTGCTAAAGTAAAAGTACTATCTGTTCTTGAAACTCGTACAGGGAACTAGCGCCTATACTATGCTATTGTTATCTCATCATCTTATCTTTACAAAATATTTATTTTTAATAAACAAACATTTACTAATTCAGAATAAAACTAACTTACTTAGATGGCGAACTAGATGTGCATCGTGCTAGGAGGGATATGGTCAAACTGCTTTGATACCAACTGTGACGTCCCACCCTATGTAGGGTTAAATCATACTATTATAGTCAGCTACTGTTGCCAACTGTGATAGACTGTAACCACTTGGGTCGTCAGTAACTTACTCTGAACTTGGTTTTAACTTATTCTGATACCATCTATGATGGCTGGTATCTTATTTTTAACATACTTCCTTTAACATGCTTATTTAACTTCTCATTTGAACGTGAAAATAGGGAATAAATTTTTTTTTTTTTAACTTTAAACTTGCAAATCGTATCGTGGTAAAACATTTACTAAAGTAAATACATTATCATAACTTGATATACATCATAAAACACTATTTCAATATTCTTTTCATTACTCTTTTAAACAGCTCAACGGAAGACTCATAGCAGTACCATAACCTCACCCAGTCCCTTGGCACATGCAGATCTCATTCGTTATCCATCACTTGTCTTATCGTCATGCAGGATGCTTAGTTGCAACATAAACAACTTGTGAGTGACAGGCTCAGTAAGTTTAAACATACATTCATGACATATAACAATTCATACCATATAGTACAAGGTAATTCTGATACCTACTGTAGCCTCGAAACATTATATAACGTATATCGTATATTGCTTAACATTCATACTTATCACACATAACCTTATAAACATACTTGTACATATCTGAACACACTTTATATCATAATCCTACTTTCACACTTAGCATCGTAAACATACTTAATGTACTTTATACGTACTTAACATCATAAACATACTTTTGTACTTATCATACTTTAATCTCGTGAACATGCTTTCATACTTGAACCTCATGAACTTACTGTAACGTTGTGAACATACTTAACATACTTAGCATCATAAACATGCTTTTGTACTTAACATACTTGAAACGTCGTAGTCATACTTGTATATACTTAAACATCATAAACATAGCATACTTAACGCATGCTACACATCGTAAACATAGCATATATATCATACTTATTATCGTGAAAATACTTTCACATTTAACATAATAAATATACTTGTCATGCTGAAATACATAAAACATCATAAATGTACTTAAGCATCATAAATTATACTTACGTATACTTAAATATCCTTAACATCATAAACATACTTTCATACATACAAACATTGCATACACGCATTGTTTATTACTTAGACATTCATATTTAAATATAACATGTATATTTATCATCATATAGAGCATACTTAACATAGTATGATTAACTTACGTTTATTAACTTATGCGTAATAGTTATAACATATCAGATTTTTAACACAAATGTTAGTCATGTTATACTTGCTTATTACCACGAATAATACTATTCACTATAAATAGTAATTTTATAACGTTATGTTTGCTTAAAATTAATATTTAAACGTATTTAACATCCTTCATACCATATCTGACAGAACATATATGATACCAACTATAGCATCAGAACATTAACACAACATATATCATACATTGCTTTAGATTTCATACTTAACGTATATAATATTTAAAACATACGTATACATACTTTTCATCATAACCATACTTGACATATTGCACACCGTGAGTACACTTTCATACTTAACATGTTTTAAACATACTTAATATCTTGAACATACTTGCATTCTTAACATTCTTTAAACGTACTTAATATCTTGAACATACTTGCATTCTTGACATGCTTTAAACGTACTTAATATCTTGAACATACTTTCGTGCTATCCTCTCCAATTTACATAACATTAGACTTCCAAACCCATGATGTACCACCATCGGTTTGGGAGCCCTATAATAACTGAATAGAATTTCATGTTTATCAATGTAAACATATCATGATTTAAACATAGCATATTGAACATAAGCTTAACATCCTAAATATAACATACTTGACACACTTGTTATTGTAAAAATACTTTCACATTTAATATCATGAATATACTTATCATACTTAAATACATAAAACTTTGTAAATATACTTAAGCATCGTAAATGCACTTACGTATGCTTAAATATCCTTAACATCAAACATAACATGGATCATTAACATAATAAATAACATGCATTGCTTTTGTAATACTATCCATTATGAATAGTAACTCTGATAATGAACAGTACTGTCGACTATGAACAGTACCGTCGACTATGGACAGTACCGTTGACCGTGAATAGTGACTTTGATTGCATTAGTATTCATAGTATTAGTATGTCTTATGCTCGTTTATGGACTGCATATATTTTTTTCTTGAGTCTTTATCTTTCATTACATTCTGGTTTTGGACCTCATGATTGGTTGTACCGTAATACGTGTATAATTGAGAGGGACTCTGGGGAGTGACCCACTGGCCAATTCTCTACAGTCTACATAACATCAGACTTCCAAACTGGGGACATATCACTGGCAGTTTGGAGTCCTAACAATACTGAATCTGAAAAACCTCCACCTGTGTAGGAGGCCGGTATGCCAATACTGATTTAGTTATTGATTTCCTTGTGGTTCCTGACCGGTGGCATTTATGCTGCCTCCTGGGTCTGGAACTCTTGAAATTATTCTGTAGTTTTCTTAAGATTTTATCTCTTATGTTAGTGTGCATATGGCACCTGACTACTAAATTTCTGTCATCTATATCACATAAGCATAATGAGTAAATTCACACTGCAGACAGATAAATGTCTGAACTTACAAAATATAACACATAAACATAAACATGTCAAGTCAATTTTCATTTGACTTAGACATAACGCATGGTTTATAACATGACTTTCGTAACATTCAAATCATAGTATCTTGGCACTAAGACTACACATAAAACACATAAACATGACCAGTCGATTTATGTGGCAGACATGGAAATATTTAAACTTATATGCTGCATATAGAACACATAACACATAAACATGTCAACTAAGTTCATGTTGCAGACAATTAAACACCCGAACTTACTGTAAATAACACTTAAACATAAAAGTCAATTCATGTTTGACTTAGACCTAACACATAAACATCCAACGTTTAAAGTTTCAGTCTTGTTATTTAGCTGATTCTTGTCTTTTTTTATTGTCTTTCATGTGATTTTGACCAGGGGACATTATCATTGTCTCCATGGTTTGGAACACTTCTCATGTCTTTCTTTCATTGTGTGTATTTTATTAAATACACCTTTGTGCATATAACATCTTACATATATACTTTACATTTCATACATAACATATAAACATATTACGTAATTTCATGTAACAGACAATAAAATATCTGACCTTACTACATATAACACGTAGATATAAACATGTCAATTTATGTTGCAGTTAACTATATGCTTGAACTTGCAACATATAACACATAAAAGTCCATACATATTATAGACATAGAAATATTTAAAGCTTACCATATACGACACTTAGACATAATAGTCTGTTCATGTTGCAGTCAATTAAATGTTTGAACTTACTGATACTTCTACTCGTATCTCTTTTCGTACTTCCTCGGTCTACAGACGTCCTTTTATCGCATCTGTATCGGATTCCTATAACTGAAATATTTACGGTTATTTTTGTTACTTAAATCATACATAAAACTTAATAAAACTTAAAAATTCTACGTTTCATTTCACAATCATGAATTTACAGGTTTATTATCCCATTTATAACTTTTCTGTCTACTCTTGGAAAATTTACCATTTTGTTCCAAACTTCTGGCAAAATTATCATTTTGTCCCTAACGGGATTTTTTTTTAATCATAACCTTACTTTTCTTTGATTTACGACTTAGTTTTGGTCCTTAGAATCTTAATTAAACCATTCTAAGTCCATTAGGGCCTTTTTTTTTTTTTATCGTCCCTGAAATTTTCGGTCAAAATGATCGTTTTGCCCCTGACAGGTCTTTGGGCCATGTCATTTTCATTTTATTGCTTAGGCTGGATTTTCTAAACCCAAAAATCATAAAATCATTTTTCTTAATCCTTTTCGAGTTTTTTCAACCTTAATTACCGAAATGCTCGGGTCACTATCCACCAACCCTCGGGTGGCACTATTCTGACCTTAGGTTGTTAATCCTCTTTTTCGGGCCCAGATCATCGAGGGGGCTCGGGTTTCTATCCCGACCGTATTTTTACCCTTCGGTTCCGAAAATACCCCTTTATGCCATTTTTGAAATTTTGACAGCATTTTTGCTTAATTTTTAGGTTCCCGACGTTTAGGAAATGCCTTGAAACCATCTAACTTAATTCTACTCTACCACGTACTATACCAGAGGCCTTTATTTTTACGTAAAATTCAACTTTTATGTAAAAATCTTTACATTTTTCACATTTTTTTATTTGACCATTTTTCATGCACGTAGTCCATTTTTCTTACAATTTCACATGTTAAAGTACATAATTAATACATAATCATTCCAAAACATAAATTTAGGAATGAAGGACTGAAATCACTACTGAAATCGTCTCATCGGCGATCGAACGAACCGTTCAGTCTCGCGTGTACAAAATTTTTTTCTCTGTTCTTCACTTTTGAAATTTCATCTTGCAATTTTGATGCCACGGACGTGTCCAGAACATCGAAAATTGGCCAACGGGCCATTTCTTCAATTTTTGGGGTCTGGGTCGCCATTGACCGGCGTTGACCAGCATTGACCGGCGTTGACTGCCGTTGACCGGTGGCGGTTTGGGCCAAGCTTGGTACCAAAATGTAGATCTCGATGAGAGGAACCCATTGGTGGTGTCAATTTCACCAATCGAGCCTCCTATTGTCGGAAATCGATCCTCGAAAGGGTGATGATGGCGGCGATGTCCGTTCTTCACCGTGTCGGTGTCAATTCGTGAAAATGACTTGGGGCTTTGACATTTTGGCCTATTCTGAACCTTTCTGGCTGGGTGGTGTCGCTCACCTCCACCAAAAATAGTGACTTCCATGGCGGTGACACGATGGCGAGGGCTTAGGCGGCGCGATCCGGTAGTTGTTGAGGTGAAATGAGCTATGGGTTTTGTTTTCCTCTTCACCACGAAACTTTTGAGACTGGAATCACCTTGATCGGAGGTCGGACGGAAGAGAAATGGCCGTTTGAATTTTCTGACGGCCGGCGGCTTCGGGCGGCACGTGCGGGCTCCTCCGGCGGCCGTCCCGTCGCGTCCACCCACCGTTGGACTCAGCTCGGCGAGAGCTTTCCAACGATGCCGGTGGTGTAGAAAATGGACACTGTTTCCGGTGGTTGATTACTGTTCACCGACGGTACGTGGGAGAAAGTGAGGAAATGAGAAAATTGTGAGGGCCTTTTTACGAATTTCTGATTTTTCGCCCTTAATATATACTTTTTCACCCAAAATTTCAACATGAGCTATCCTGACTATTTTGGGCGTGCTGAATCCAAATATGTCAGTTTTATTTTCATCCGAGATGATTTCTTTCAGTTTCCGGTACTGCGAATTCTCGGTCAAAAATTACCTTTGTGCTCAATTATCTAATTTGAGCATGCTGATAGGCTATACTGACTAATTTGTGCGTGTTGAACCCAGATTTATCAGTTTTAACTTCATTCAAGGTCATCTAGACTAATTTTCTGGTACTGTATGTTTCCCGATCAAAATTTACATTTTGTGCTCAATTGACTAAATTGAGTATATTAATTCTAAATATATCAGTTTTATATCAAGAAAATGACATCCTGATCAATTTCTTGATACTGTCTGTTACACACACACATATACACATAAAAATCACCACAATTCACATTTTAAATTTGTTGTGTACCTTCCCTGTACCGATTTTTGGAGAATGATGAAAATTTCCAGTTATCAAATTCTCACCTGAGAGTCTGTGATCTAAGAGAACTGAAGTGGCAGAACCTCTATTTATAGACTTGTATGAGGTGATCCTTTGAATTCGAATTGGATTAAAAAGATTTTCTCCCTTATCCACAACAAAAAATCCGAATTTTCTAAGCCATATCCAACCAAAAAAATTTGACCAGGATTATCCAATCCAAATTCAAACAGGATTTTAACTTGAATTTTATCTCACCATTATTCACAAAAAAAATCCAAAAATTCACTAGGATTTATCGACAAAATTTTTGGCCATAATGTGATGGAAAGAATAAAAATTCAAATAGGATTTTCTAGCTTAACTTTTATCTCACTCTTATCCATTAAAACTGAAAATCTCCCTTGAGATTATCCAATAAATTTTGGCCAATACAAAGAGGGAGAGAATCCAAATTCAATTGGGATTAAAACTTGAATTTTTCCCTAAATCTTATCCACAAAAACCGAAATATCTAGGAGGATTTTCTTCAACAAAATTTTGGCCATTTTTAGTTGGGATTAGGATTCAAAATTCAAGTAGGATTCAAACAAGATTTTCCTCTCAATAATCCAACTTAAATTCGAATTCTAACCCTGTGGAATTATCCACAAAGAATTCGAATTCCACTTAGACTGTGATTCAAAATTTGAATTCAAATTTCAAATTTCAAATTCAAACTTCAAATTCAAATTTCAAATTTAAATTTCAAATTCAAATTTCTAATTTCTAATTTCAAGTTTAAATTTCAAATTCAAATTTCAAATTCGAATTTTAAATTTAAATTTCAAATTCAAATTTCAAAATCCACAAAAAGTTGTATTTCAAATTTTGTCCTCGTGGACAATTTTCTACAGCTCCAATTCAATCTTAAATAAAATCATGACAACTTTATTTGGAGGTTGAATAATTGTGTACTCTATTATCCAAAACAAAATCCGAATTCAACCGGAGAGAATGTTATCCACCATCCTAATCCTATGTCAACACCATCCATGAAAAGTCAACTAGCCAATAAGTATACACCGATCAATTTGCAAACCGTTAAGGAATTATGTGGAGCTAGTAGAGGGACCAATTGGACATATATAATCGCGCTCCCATAAATCCATATGATCATTATTCTATACCCAACAACTCAATCATATGATCACTAATTTCAGAATCACACCACTATAAACCTAAAACTGAACTCCCAATTATATACCGTATTACGAAAGCCTGTGATAAGCTAATGTCCAATGACCTTGTCATGTATGCAAAACCCTCATATGATATCCATGATCAGCCTTAGGTCAAAGTATGTATATTTTTATTGATCAGGCTATCTTAAAGTTCCATTATACTACTAAATAAGAAAATGATTATTCACCATATGTAAATAAGAAGTCATCTGTCCAGTAGATGACTCAAGGCCTTTTCCATTTTCCCATCTAGTATAATGCCTTTAAGAGAATACCTTTAACTCCTTAGAGATATGATTCTGATATCTGTCAACAAACCCTTCATCGTATACAAATCATGCACCCAACAAACCGATCTATAAGCTTACTACCTCTGAGACGCTTTAGCCATTGGAACATCAAAGTACACAAGTCATATATATGAAGTAGTTCATTTACTCAGGATTAAGGTTATTACATAATGAACATCAAAAGCATATTTATCCACTTATAGCGGACTACGTAGATCAATCACGCTTTAGTCACGGTCTAGTATGTCACCACCAAGCAGCATATCTATGTCTCTACTTGGGAGTCTATGCTCCAGACAGTAAAGACAAACCGTCCTCACCATGGCTTTAGATAACATAATAGTCTTAACATGAGTTAGATGCTCGGTCTAACCCTATAAACTATAAACCTTAGTCTAGACTGCTTACTTTAGGACATTGTCTTCTTGCATCTTACTTTAGAACATTGTTTTCTTGCATATAAAAGTCCATTGCATGCAACGTTCTAACAGTTTTAACACAAGCATTCAGTGAGCCATATTTTTTTACATTTACTTTAACATGTGAATAGAATAAGGACAAACAACAATATAATGAATAAACTCTATATTATAATTTTATTATCCAGTTCAAAATAAATACATCAAAATGTCTCTCATGCTAAGGGCATTTCCTAATAGCCAAGCCCGCCCCACTACCGGACAACTGCACGCCGCCCAAGCTAGAATTGATGGTCCGTCCATCGCCCAGGGCCGATTAGAAGCTCCAGAGACGTATAGGAGGATCTATGCTTTCACAAGGGAGGATGCGGAAGCCGAAACCTCGACCGTGGTGACAGGTCAACTTTCTGTCGCCAACTCCACTGCATTGGTTTTATTTGATTCTGGAGCAACAGATTCATTCGCATCATCAGAGTTTGCTAGGAAGATAGGCCAGAACATAGATAGAATAAACCAAACTTTTCAAACTGCTCTTCCCTCCGGGGAAGTTTTGTTGTCTAATTACTAGTTACGCTATGTACCAGTAATTATCTGCAAATGGGAGCTAAGTATCAACCTGATCATCCTCGACATGCATGACTATGACGTGATAGTGGAGATGGATTTCCTTGCCAAGTACCATGCTGTCATAAACTGTCAGAGACGAGAGGTTACCTTTGGGTCAATCGGACATAAGAAGTTTGTCTATGAGGGTTTGTCGCTGAAACAACCCAAGATGATGATTTCTACCATGAAAGCCCACAAGCTTCTATCCAGCGGATGCACCGGCTTCCTGGCACACATAATGGACAAGACCCAGGAAGCAAAAGTAGGCCTAGACAGCGTTCCAATAGTCAAGGAGTTCGTAGGAATGTTTCCAGAGGATCTTCTAGGGCTTCAGCCGGAGAGAGAGATATCATTCGAGATAGAGCTGTTACCAGGGTCAGTACCCGTATACAAGGCCCCTTACAGAATGGCACCAGGGGAGTTTAAGGAGCTCCAAACTCAGTTAAAGGAGTTGATGGACAAGGGTTTTATCTAACAGAGTTGCTCACCATGGGGAGCACCAGTCTTGTTTGTGAAAAAGAAAGACGAAATGTTATGGATGTGTATAGATTACCAGGAGCTGAACAAGATCACCCTAAAGAATCAGTATCCATTGCCATGGATCGATGATCTATTCGACAGCTCCGAGGTGCTATAATATTTTCAAAAATTGACCTACGTTTTGGGTATCACCAATTACGGATCAAAGATGTGGACATACCTAAGACAGCATTCCGAGCATGATATGAACATTACAAGTTCCTCATTATGTCGTTCAGGCTGACTAACGCACCTGCAGCTTTCATAGACCTGATGAACCGAGTATTCAAGGAATTCTTAGACAAGTTTGTCATTGTGCTTATCGATGACATACTTGTATATTCCAAGACAATGAAGAGCACGAGGAGCATCTAAGAGCCGTTCTACTCAAGTTAAAGGAGCATCAGCTGTATGCCAAATTTTCCAAGTGTGAATTTTGGTTGGAAAAGGTCCATTTCCTTGGTCACGTGGTCTCCAAGGAAGGAGTATCAGTACACCCGGCAAAGGTTGAAGTAGTTAGTGATTGGCCGACTCTGAAGAATGTGAGAGTGTTAGGAAATGCCCTAAGTATTAGAGACATTTTGATGTATTCATTTTGAACTGGATAATAAAATTATACTTAGAGGTTATTCATTACATTGCTATCTGTCCTCGTCTTATTTACATGTTAAAGTAAATGTAAGCAAATATGGCTCACTGACTACTTGTGTTAAAACTGTTAGAACGTTGCATGCAATGGACTTTTGTATGCGAGAAGACAATGTTCTAAAGTTAGCAGTCTAAACTATGGTCTGTAGTCTATGGGGTTAGACCGAGCATCTAACTCATGTTAAGACTATTATGTTGTCTAAAGCCTTGGAGGGGACGGTCTGTCTTGACTGTCTGGAGCTGGACTCCCAAGTAGAGACATGGATATGTTGCTCAGTGGTGACATATTAGACCGGGACAAAAGCGTGATTGATCTACGTAGTCCGCTATGAGTGGATCAATCTGCTTTTGACGTTCATTGTGCAATAACCTTAATCCTGAGTAAATGAACTACTTCATGTATATGACTTGTGTACTTTGATGTTCCAATGGCTAAAGCGTCTCAAAGGTAGTAAGCTTATAGACCGGTTCGTTGGGTGCATGACTTGCATACGATGAAGGGTTTGTTTGCAGATATCGGAATCATAGCTCTGAGGAGTTAAAGGTATCCTCTTAAAGGCATTATACTGAATGTGAAAATGGACAAGGCCTTGGGTCGTTTGCTAGGCGGATGACTTCTTATTCACATATGGTGAATAATCATTTTCTTGATTCGGTAGTATAATGGAACTTTAAGATAGCCTGATCAGTAGAATTAAACGGACTTTGACCTAAGGCTGATCATGGATATCATATGAGGGTTTTGCATATATGACAAGGTCATTGGATGGTAGCTCGTCACAGGCTTACGTAATATGGTATATAATTGGGAGTTCAGTTTCAGGTTTATAGTGGTGTGACTCTGAAATTAGTGATCATATGATTGAGTTGTTCGGTACAGAATGATGATCATATGGAATCACGGGAGCCCGATTATATATGTCCAATCAGTCCCTCTACTAGCTCCACATAATTCCTTAACGTTTGGCAAATTGATTTGTGTATGCTATTGGCTAGTTTATTATGCATGGATGGTGATGACACAGGATTAGGATGGTAGACAAGATTCTCTCCGGTTGGATTCAGATTTTGTTTTGGATAATAGAGTACACAATTATTCGAACTCCAAATAAAGTTGCCATGATTTTATTTGAGATTGGATTGGAGTTGTAGAAAATTATCCATGAGAACAAGAATATGAAACACAACCGTTTTGTGGAATTTGAAATTTGAATTTTGAAATTTGAATTTTGAATTTTGAAATTTGAAATTTGAATTTTGAATTTGAAATTTGAATTTGAAATTTGAATTTGAAATTCGAATTTGAAATTTGAATTTGAAATTTAAATTTGAAATTTGAAATTTGAAATTTGAAATTTGAATTTGAAATTTGAATTTGAAATTTGAAATTCAAATTTTGAATCACAGTCCAAGTAGGATTCGAATTTGTTGTGGAAAATCCACAAGGTTTGAAATTCGAATTTGAGTTGGATTTGAAGAGGATAATCTTTTTAGAATCCTACTTGAATTTTGAATCCAAATCCCAACAAATAAGGGACGAAATTTTTGAGGATAATCCTCATGAAAGATTTCGGATTTTGTGGATAAGATTCAAGAGTAAATTCAAGCTTCAATCCTAGTTGAATTTGGATTCTCTCCTCCCTAAAAGTGGAATTTTTGATTTTCCCTTATCCATAATGGCCGAAATTTTTTGGAGGATTTTCTCCTTGTGAATTTCAGATTTTTTGGTTGAAAATGGGAGATAAAATTCTAGTTAAAATCTTGTTAAGATTTGGATTGGATTTATCTTAGGAAAAACCGAATTTATTGTTAGGATTATCCTATGGAAAAATTCAGATTTTTTGGTTAAAGATAAGGGAAAATATATTTTCCTAATCCAATTCAAATTCAGAGATTCACCTCATGCAGGTCTATAAATAGAGGACCTACCACTCCAGTTCTCTCAGACCACAGACTCTCAGGTGAGCAGGCTTATTGTTGCACAGCTCCTCGTGACAATAAAGTTCTTTAGAGATCTGGGTGGTCGGAAGAAGACTAGCAGTGCTAGCAAACCGATCGAGGTTCAGAGTGCCCACACACTCAGCCATTCGGGAATTGGAGAATAGTAGAGAAGGCTAGTTGGTTGAAGCCTCCAGTCATTCTCCTCCTGCATATTGGCGTCCTTGAGGTATGAGTTTTAATTGTTGTTGATTTATTGTATATGGCATCATGAGATATTTAACGATCTAAAAATTTTTATTGTTCCGCTACGCCACTCTGATACGTTTTTACCGGTTTATTTTCCTACAGAGAGAAATCTGCAGCTTCGTAGGATTAGCAGGTTATTATTGACGTTTCGTTGAAGGTTTTTCAAAGCTAGCCGCACCATTCACTACATTGACTAAGAAGGAAAAAAAGTATGAGTGGACGGACAAGTGTAAGAAAAGCTTTCAGGAGTTAAAAAGCAAACTCACGAGCACTCCAATCCTGACCATACCGAATGCTGGATAGGGGAATTTTGTGATTTACAATGACATGTCCAAGACTGGACTAAGAGCCGTGTTAATGCAAGGTGGTAGAGTGGTCGCATACGCTTTACGACAACTTAAGAACCATGAAAGGAATTACCCGAAGCACAACCTGGAGCTTGCAGCAGTCATCTTTGCACTCAAAAAATGGAGGCACTATCTATATGGCTTCAAGTGCGAGATCTACACGAACCACCAGAGCCTCAAGTATATCTTCATATAGAAATAGCTCAACATGAGGCAGAGAAGATGGCTGGAACTGATGAAGGATTACAACTGTGAAATCCTATATCATCCAGGGAAAGCAAATAAGGTGGCTGATGCACTAAGTAGAAAGCATACCTCGTCACTCATGGCTGCTCGTGCCATACCGAAAGCACTATAAAAGGAGCTACATAGCCGCATGATCGAGCTTTTGACGGGGAGGTTTTCTGAAATGACCCTCCAATCCACGCTACTAGAGGAGATTAAAGTTGGCCAAGACCTTGACTCAACCCTATTCAAGCTCAAAAAGGAGGTAATAGAGGACTAGAGTTTAGAGTTTCAAGTCTTTAAGGATGGCATACTCTATTTTAGAGATAGAGTGTGTGTCCCAAAGGAGGAAGAACTCAGGAAAAGGATCCTTTTAGAGTCCCATGACATGCCATACTCGGTACATCCAGGGGTGAATAAGATGTACTAGGACTTAAAATTGAGTTTTTGTTGGTCGGGACTGAAAAACGACGTCACCGAGTTCGTAGCAAAGTGCCTCACATGCCAGAAAATCAAAGTAGAGCATTAACAACCAGGAGGAGAACTGCAAAAATCGAGCTACCAGAATGGAAATAGGAGCAAATCACAATGGATTTCGTGGTCGGATTGTCCAGAACCTTATGTAGGAAAATAAACCGGTAAAAACGTATCAGAGTGGCGCAGCGGAACAATAAAAATTTTTAGATCGTTAAATATCTCATGATGCCATATACAATAAATCAACAACAATTAAAACTCATACCTCAATGACGCCAATATGCAGGAGGAGAATGACCGGAGGCTTCAACCAACTAGCCTTCTCTACTATTCTCCAATTCCCGAATGGCTGAGTGTGTGGGCACTCTGAACCTCGATCGGTATGCTAGCACTGCTAGTCTTCTTCCGACCACCCAGATCTCTAAAGAACTTTATTGTCACGATGAGCTGTGCAACAATAAGCCTGCTCACCTGAGAGTCTGTGGTCTGAGAGAACTGGAGTGGCAGGACCTCTATTTATAGACCTGCATGAGGTGAATCTCTGAATTTGAATTGGATTAGGAAAAGATATTTTCCCTTATCCAAACCCATAAAATCCAAATTTTTCCAAGGGAGAATCTCCACTAAAAATTCGGTTTTCTTAGGATAAATCCAATCCAAATCTCAACAAGATTTTAACTAGAATTTTTATCTCCCTTTTCAACCAAAAAATCCGAATTTCACAAGGAGAAAATCCTCCAAAAAAATTTCGGCCATTATGGATAAGGGAGAATAAAAAATTCCACTAGGATTTTCAAGCTTGAATCTCATCTCAACCTTATCCAAAAATAACCGAATTTCCTAGGATAAAGGCTACAAAATTTCGGCCACTTTTAGGGAGGAGAGAATCCAAATTCAACTAGGATTGAAACTTGAATTTTTCCCTTGAATCTTATCCACAAAAACCGAATTTTTCATTGAGGATTATCCTCCAAAAATTCGTCCCTCATTTGATGGGATTTGGATTCAAAATTCAAGTAGGATTCTAACAAGATTATCCTCTCCAAATCCAACTCAAATTCGAATTTCAAACCTTGTGGATTTTCCACAACAAATTCGAATCCTACTTGGACTGTGATTCAAAATTTGAATTTCAAATTCAAATTTCAAATTTCAAATTTCAAAATTCAAATTTCAAATTTCAAAATTCAAATTTCAAATTTCAAAATTCAAATTTCAAATTCCACAAAACGGTTGTGTTTCATATTCTTGTTCTCATGGATAATTTTCTACAACTCCAATCCAATCTCAAATAAAATCATGGCAACTTTATTTGGAGTTCGAATAATTGTGTACTCTATTATCCAAAACAAAATCTGAATCCAACCGGAGAGAATCTTGTCTACCATCCTAATCCTGTGTCATCACCATCCATGCATAATAAACTAGCCAATAGCATACACAAATCAATTTGCCAAACGTTAAGGAATTATGTGGAGCTAGTAGAGGGACTGATTGGACATATATAATCGGGCTCCCGTGATTCCATATGATCATCACTCTGTACCGAACAACTCAATCATATGATCACTAATTTCAGAGTCACACCACTATAAACCTGAAACTGAACTCCCAATTATATACCGTATTACGTAAGCCTGTGACGAGCTACCATCCAATGACCTTGTCATATATGCAAAACCCTCATATGATATCCATGATCAGCCTTAGGTCAAAGTCCGTTTAATCCTACTGATCAGGCTATCTTAAAGTTCCATTATACTATCGAATCAAGAAAATGATTATTCACCATATGTGAATAAGAAGTCATCCGCCCAGCAGACGACCCAAGGCCTTGTCCATTTTCACATTCAGTATAATGCCTTTAAGAGGATATCTTTAACTCCTCAGAGCTATGATTCCGATATCTGCAAACAAACCCTTCATCGTATACAAGTCATGCACCCAACGAACCGGTCTATAAGCTTACTACCTCTGAGACGCTTTAGCCATTGGAACATCAAAGTACACAAGTCATATACATGAAGTAGTTCATTTACTCAGGATTAAGGTTATTGCACAATGAACGTCAAAAGCAGATTGATCCACTCATAGCGGACTACGTAGATCAATCACGCTTTAGTCCCGGTCTAATATGTCACCACCGAGCAACATATCCATGTCTCTACTCGAGAGTCCAGCTCTAAACAGTCAAGACAAACCGTCCCCTCTAAGGCTTTAGACAACATAATAGTCTTAACATGAGTTAGATGCTCGGTCTAACCCCATAGACTACAGACCATAGTTTAGACTACTAACTTTAGAACATTATCTTCTCGCATACAAAAGTCCATTGCATGCAACGTTCTAACAGTTTTAACACAAGCAGTCAGTGAGCCATATTTGCTTACATTTACTTTAACATGTAAATAAGACGAGGACAAATAGCAATGTAATGAATAACCTCTATGTATAATTTTATTATCCAGCTCAAAATGAATACATCAAAATGTCTCTAATACTTAGGGAATTTCCTAACACCTTAAGTGGAAACGACGTAATCTGGGTAATCGTAGACTTATTAACAAAATCAGCTCGATTTTTAGCCACGAAGTTAAGCTATTCAGTAAAGAAACTGGCAGAAATGTATGTGGCTCAAATAATGAGACTACACGGTGTACCAAAATCAATCATCTCAGATCACGATGGACGCTTCACTTCAAGATTTTGGCAAAGTGTTCAAGCTTCCATGGGAACCAAGTTGAAGTTCAGCACAGCCTTCCATCCTTAAACTGATGGCCAGTCTGAGAGAACCAATCAGATGTTGGAGGATATGCTGAGAGCGTGTGCCCTAGATTTCAAAGGGAACTGGGATCCGAAACTACCATTGATAGAGTTCTCGTACAATAATAGTTGTCATGCCTCAATCAGAATGGCACCGTACGAGGCACTATAAGGAAGGAAATGCAGATCTCCGATACATTGGCATGAAACTAGAGAGAAACAGCTCACCAGCAAGGACTTCATCAAAAGCACAATAAAAGATGTGAGGCTTATATGAGAGAGACTAGATACAGCTCATAGCCGCCAGAAGAGTTATGTGGATAAGCGACGGAGGCCTTTCGAATTTCAAGAAGGAGATTCAGTTTTTCTCAAGGTGGCAACTATGAAAGGGGTGATGCGCTTTGGGAAGAAAGGAAAGCTCAGTCCTAGATATATAGGACCCTTCGAGATTCTCAAGAGAGTGGGGAAGGTAGCCTATAGATTAACGCTCCCTCCTAAACTAACATCAGTGCATAACGTGTTCCACATCTCGATGTTAAAGAAGTACGTGCCAGATAGTTCTCACATCCTAAGTCAAGAGCCAGTTGAAGTGCACATCGATCTAACCTACGAAGAGAAACCCGTGCAAATTCTAGCCAAGGAAGATAAAGTCCTTACAAATAAAGTAATCCCACTTGTAAAAGTATTATAGCGGAATCATAACCTCGAAGAAGCTACCTGGGAACAAGAAGAGGATATGAGAAGAGACTTCCTGGATTTATTCTAATTTTCGAGGACGAAAATTTTGTAAGGGGGGTAGGTTGTAAGGACCGCCCCATTCCTGTAACTTGAATTTCAATTAATGAGAAATTAGGGGATAATTTGATGCATTTTAGTGCAAATTTAAAGAACATGGGCACATACACAGCCATGTAAATGGCCGTGTATTGTCCAGATTGTGCGCATGAGAAAGGCCGTGTAACTGTACATGGCCGTGTATCATTGGTACTGTGCATGTGTTTGAAGTCATGTTAATGAACATGGCTGTGTAAGTGAACACGACCAGGTACACAGTCGTGTAAGAGGCCATGTACCAATCAGTAAAATGAACTTGTTCTAAGACACGATTGTGTTGAGCAAGCTTAACTAGCACACGCTCGTGTAGTCTTGTACACACCTGTGTAAGTGGCTGTGTAGGAGGTCGTGTAAGGAGTAGGAAGCCACTGAAACAACTCTCATGATTTATGAAGCTAAATTACTATGTAATAAGCAATTAAGTTGAAAAATATGGTATGAATTCCAGTTGAATAGACTAAACAGATACAGTACTGTTCATGTACTATTCATATAGTGAAAGGGGGTAACCGACGGTGAATCCAGTCCACCCTATTATGTGTATAAGTGTATGAAATACGCAGTATCAGGAAACTGGTCCAGATGACTATTTCTTGACATAAGACTAGTGAATAGATTACCAGAATGCTCAGACTGAATGTCTGAGCATCACAGCGATAGAAACCCTAGCAGGGTAAAATATTGAGAAAATGGTCTAGATGACCTCATCTCGTTTAGAAACTGACAAAATCAGAGTCAGAATGCTCAGACTAGTCAATTAGAACAAAAAGTAATGAATAGTAAATAGTAAAAAATGCAGTGTCAAGTTATTAGCCAAGACGGCCTTAATTTGACTCAAAACTGATATATTCACAGTCAGCAGGCCCAATTTGGTCAATTAGGCACAAACTGTGAATTTTTGTTTGAGAGATACGCAGTATCAAGAAGAGGGTCAAGACGACCTTTACTCGCCCCAAAACTAATATATTTAGACTCAGGACGCCTAAATTAATCAATCAGGCACCTGACACATTTTTCGAGGTGGGATCATACAGATCTCGAAAACTGGTCTAAACGATCCTGGACTGACATAAGACTGATAAAATTGAAATCAACATGTTCGAATTAGTCAAGAGAGACTATGTCTTAAATTTCACCCGAGAATACCTGGTTTGTGTGTGAAAGGACAACACAGTGTAGACACAACCACAGTTCAGAAAATGAATAGTAAATTGATATAGAATGGGCTCTTAGATAGTATAAACCAACTAGAAATTACCAGTGTAAAAATCGGATTCAGAAAATCTGATTTCCCAATGAAAATTAGAACATTGTCGAAAAAGGACCAAAAACCACAGTAGAAAACTAGACTGCGAAGAGAGTAACATAAATGAATTTTTCTTGGCCCAAAACCATGTTCTCTAGCTAGAAAACTAGCTAGTTTTCAGCTGCTAAAAACCCCCCAAAAAGTGGTAAATAAAATATTGGGTTAGTTTATGACACATTATATAAACAATACTAAATTTTACATCACTTTCCATCACCTTACAACGTGCCATTTTTTATTCTTCCCCTCCATTATGGGTACAGCAAATCCTGTGGGAAAGTGCTAAGAAGGGCAGAATTTTGTTCCTAAATTAGCCTAAAGATGGGTTGATTAATCAAGCTTAGGTTTGGTTAAGTGAGCTTAGGTTTGTCTATAAAAAGGGTAGGCATAACTTAGCTTGTGTTTTCTTTCTTTCACACCCCAAAACACAACTTATTTCCTCTCTCTTTTTCTCTTGCTACTACCGAGTATTCCACAACCCCAAGCCACCATTTTTCAAGCCATAAATCGTACCAAAAATTTACTAAAAGCCAACCTTTTCAAGCTTGTGCTAGGTGACTTCAAAATCCAAGTCATTCTAAGCCTTTCAAGGGTAAGATTTCAAATCAATCTTTGTGGTTTGTAGATGTTGATTTGGTTTGATACTAAGAGATATTGTTTTGGCATTTTGCTAGCACAAAACTAACCCTTATTCCCTTGGTTTTCCATGGCCATTTTAGTCATCAAGCCATAGTTCAAAATCATGCTTGGTTCCAAGCACAAAGGTAATAATCGAAAACACTACTTTTGGGGATTTAGTGATTTTAAGATTTTGATTAAGGCCATTTATGTGTATTTGTTCATCCAAATGGTTTGTAATAAGTTTATTTTGAGCCCTTAAGTTTCTATTCTTAAATTTACGTGGTTGTGGTTGTGTTTACATTATTTTTACGAATGGTTGTGTGCAAACGAGAGCACGAACGTTTTTAGTGATTGGACACAATCTGTCCTCAAGAATAGGCCACAGATTTTGGCTATTTTGACCCCCTTAGGTCTGATTTTGGGATTTGGTAAAACACAATGTTTTAAAGAAATTCAATATGGTCATTTTTGCATCAAATAACCTTTGGCCAAAAACGACACCACGATAGGTTTTTCGAGTGGTTTTCACTTGGTGCCCAAAACTAGGAACAAAATCTGAACCCAGAAATCAGTCTCGGGTTTTATTAAAATTGAAGCAATTAGATTCCGAACCAGACTTTAGGCTCAACACAAAAGTTGTAGATCTCGTCGAGATCTTGAGAACAACCCATGCGTATTTTAAAAATTTGGCCGTTTCGGGCCTTAAATAGAGCCGTTTTCAAAACAATGCAAAACTGGAATTTTTTATAAAAACTTGGCACATAGCCCATGGGTTTAGTAAGATTAAGGCCGATTAGAGTTAGAATTGAGCTCTAAAGTGAACATGAGATTTGTTCGTCGAGGACGAAAACTTTCATGTTCGTCGAATTTACAAACAAAGTTGTTTTGGTCAAGTTTCAAAACAGTTTTCAAAATTGGTTCAAAAACCACCTTTAAAATGCAACCTTAAAATTGTGTTTTAACACTTTAAAATATAAACATGGTTTTCACAAAAACGTCCCCCACCTTCCAATGGGTTGATAAAAGGATAGGTTACAAACACGTAATTTTTCCAAGAATTTTATAAGTTAACCAAAACGATTTTCTTAAATAAACAAAACAGTGTGTGTAGCCCAGTAGGCTACCACACCAAACAAGCCTTAGTAGCCCTGAAGGCTACTACACCAAACAAGCCTTAGTAGCCCTGTAGGTTACCACACTAAACAAGCCATAGTGGCCCGGTAGGCCACTACACCAAGGAATAGTGGCCCGGTAGGCTACCACACCTAGACAGGCAAATTAACTCGGCCGTTACTGCACCAAGTTTACGCATAGTAACCTGGTAGGCCACCTAGTTAGCAATACGCGAGGTAACCAGTCAGTTGACTGGTCGGCAACTAGTTAAAGACCGTGTTCTGAACGACACTGTGAGGAACAGTGATTAATTTGTCAAGAAGACAGTTAATCAAACGATGATAGGAGTTAGATGCCAAATCCCCAAAGTAGGCCAATAGGGTACCGATGGGCCTCAGTACCACATAGAAACACAAGTAATAGTCACTAACAGTATTAGTGACTCAGCAGAGGTGCTGATAAGATACGTTATTGATGACAGGTGGTAACCTGTAAGCTGATAGAGGCATGAGTACGAGTACGCATTTGCTTGCAATTTAGATAAGTATAACTCCGCCTACGACATGAATAAAATGAAGTTAAAACGATGTTTTACAGTATGTTAAAATATGTATCCCATGCACAGCATATTTAAGAGCATATAGTTTCACAATCATGTAGATTGATGAAAGATCATGTTAGATGCCATACGTCCCTACCGCGTAGGATTAGGGACAGTTTAGAGAAGCACATGGCTCGAAAAAATAAAAAAGATGGAAATTTATAGGCGTGTCGTACCAGCCTTTTCAGTCAAAAGGGTTTTTAAGATAAGTTAAAGTAGAAAGTTGAGCATCTGTTGATGGCTCTCCGGCTTTTTAACCACGGGCGTTACCGATGGTCTGTGCATGCACGGTACTGACACATGGGCCCTAAATAGATAAGAAGAAAAAGACTACTGAAGCATAAATAAATATAACCGGATCATGCATTAGTTATAGTTCATCATGCTTCTAGTCACAGTAAAGATGCATTTCAGTACACGATGTATTCTGTTATGCATAATGTATGTAAAGTTTTATATTCAATGATATTTTATGTGATGATATGTGATTTGTTGCATGGTATATGACATGCTTATATGATTTTAAATATGTACTATGATTAAACATGTTTTGCGGTAACATGTTGTACTTACTGGGCGTAAAGCTCACGGAGTGTGTTCATGCTATAGGTAAACATCCTATGGCTTAATCCTCTATGGGTAATGACGGCGGCGGAAGCGGATGTAAGGAGAGGTTGTGAACACACCGCAAGTATTCTTCCGCATAATATTTGAGTAAACAGTATTTGTGAATAGTAATTATAAAACAGTATTTTTAAATAGTAACCATTAAGGGGTATTTTTAAATAGTAACCAATAAATAGTATTTTTGAACAGAAACTGTTAAATAGTATTTATGAATAGTAATCGTTAAACAGTATTTTTGAATAGTAACCGTTAAGTGGTATTTTTAAATAGTAGTCGTTAATAGTATACGTTCGTGAATAGTATATACGTACGTAGTCAAAAAAAATCCTTAGAATTTTGGTATCTAATTAAGTAACTTTAAATATCAATTGCAAGAAAGTATAAGTATTATTTAAAGTAAGTAGTTTTTAAGTGACGGTCCGGGCCACTGAAGGCACGGGGCGTCACAGTGGCCATACAGATTATATGCGCTTACTGTGAGGGACCTTGGGAGTGACCTTGAGGCCAATCCTCTCCAGTCTATCATCGCCCGAAGCGGTCATTATGTCTCCGAAAGACTTGTAAACCCCCACGTTACTGGAAGCCGATACACTAGTTTTGGTTTTATTACCATCTTTTCTTTAGTTCTGACCAGGTAGCATTAACCATCACCTTAAAGTTAGGAACCTTTAATGCCTGTAGGTCTTTTCACATTCTTTCATTTATGGGTGTGTCTTAAATTTAGTCACACTCTTGTGCCGTAGCACCTCTTTCCATGGTGTACTCTTAGTACACGTCTTAACCTTGTCAGTTTGTTAGGTGTGCTAATGTAACTATACCCTAGTGCCCGTAGGACTTTGCATTTAATGTACAATTAGTACATAATTAAACATCATAGTATTTCATGTTACAGACAATTTAAATGTCTGAACTTACCACGACTGCGCTAATGTCTAATTCTTGACGTCCTTTACAGTTCCTTTATCTCCTCTAGTTTGGGTCCCTACAGACAAAACATTGCCTGTTAATTCCTAATATTATTCATTACTTTGAATGTATTCACTTTGTTCTTAGCATTACACTATTTTTCATCTTTCTTTGGGATACACGGCCTGGTACACACCTGTGTCTAAGGCCATGTACCTCTCAGGTTCTTTGCTACACGGTCGTGTAACGCCTAATGTATCCATACAATAGTACACGGCTTGGTACATGCTCGTGTCTAAGACCGTGTACCTCGTGCGTCTTTTTTCCACATGGCCGTGTAACCCGTATTTGCCCGTGTAACATTACATGGCTTGGTACACGTCCGTGTCCATGACCGTGTACCATTCGGGTCTTTTTTTCCATATGGTCGTGTAACCCCTATTTGCCCGTGTAACAGTATACGGCTTAGTACACGCCTGTGTCTAAGGCCGTGTACCTCTCGGGTTGCTTAATTTCTTTAATATACAGTCGTGTACCCAACTACACACCCGTGTTCTTCACAAATTTTGGATTTTTGCCTTAAAAATCTTATTTAAATCATTCTAAGTCCTTCATGGCCCTTTCTGAGTCTTTGGGAAATTTTTGGCCAAAACGACCATTTTAGCTCTGGCAGGTTTTGGGACCGTAAAATTTCATTATACAGTTTTTCTAGGATTTTCTAAGCCCAAATATCATAAAATAATATTTCTTAGGCTTCGATATATATATCTTTACAGTATTATTTGCTACAAAATGGGTGACTATTACTTACCCGACTCTCGGGTAGCACTATACTGATACCTAGGGTTGTTTCTCATTTTTCTAATGTTTCAGAGCCTCAAATGGGTATTTCACTACTCCTGAAATGTTGGTTATCCTATTCTCGAGCCTTAGTTCTCGAGGGGCACGGGTTTTCCATTTCGTTCATGAATCTGCCCTTCATTTCCTGGAATGCTTTTTTTGCCGTTTTCAAAATTTCGGCGGCATTTCCGCTTAAATTTTAGGTTTTTTCGGCGTTAGGTATGCCTCAGAACTTTAGTACCTACCACGTACTATACCAAAGGCCTATTTTACATAAAGTTACCAAACTTTTACGTAAAACTTTTCCACATGATCAACCATTCAACCCAACATATAATTTCATTATTCTTCCTCAACAGAGGCCACAGTTTTTTTAGGTGAATCAACACTAAATTTTTTTTTCACCATAAAGTTCATTTATCATATTTCAATCTTATGGTTTCTAATGCATTTTTCCACATCAAAAACCCTAAAATTTTCGTTCCAAACCTTGCCTTTAAGCCATGGTTTTCATGTCCAAAACCTTAAACAAAATTTTCTTGTTCTAAGGGTTTTTAATTAACCTTTTCCACACAAATTCCATCACCAATTTCATCACAAAATTTTCCATCTTTTATTCCACATAGTCCACGGATTTTGTTCCTAAAACACATCTCAAATTTTGTGTTTCAAGTTTCCATGAAATAATTCCATCATAAAACTAAGCCATCAACTAAACACAAATTTTGCACCCAAAGTTTCATCATTTTTCCCCCAATACAAGGCATGGACTTTTGTAAGAAAAACACAAGGAAATCAAGCAAAATGAATACTCACCTTACTAGCTTAACTCCTTGATGCTTTGAGGTTATTTTGGTGCAAGTTTGGTGAGGGATTTTGCTAAAATTTTGGCTTGGAAAGGGGTGGGAGTTCACGGCTGCAGTTGGCCAGAGTTTGGCCAGTTTTTCTGATTTTTAAATGGCCATTTTTCCACTTCCATTTATAGGCAAAAGGTTGGAGGACTAAGTTGCAAATTTTTCCAATAATTTTACCTAACTTTAGGGACCTTTTAGTAAACTTTTTAGGGAATAATTGGCAACTTTTTGGTTGATTATTTTAGCCTCCACCAACTCCCATTCAGCCTAAAATCCATAAAATTTTGCTAAATTTGTTTGCCATTTTGGCTTGATCTTGACCATTGATTTATGATCACAATAAATGCTAACCTTTGGATCTACCTACCGCCCATTTGTTGCATCATCTTTTGATGTCATCAATAACATCATCCAATTAATTCAACATATTGATTTGTGGTCAAAGTTTGAACAAAAGTCAAACCAAATGGAAATCTACCGAAATTACTTAGGCAGGTTTCTGACACCTCCTATGCGATTGGTCTGCCTTATTTTGCTTTCGTTTGACCAAAAATTAGTACCATAAGTCGTTCATCTTCTAGTGCATTCGTTGCACTTTCTAGGGCTTTTGACTCCGATTTAGGGCCGTTTCACCCGTTTCTATTCGGAAAGATTTTCTATCTCCTAACTTACGCTCTTTAACACTTTTAGAACATTTTATCGCATTCTAAACAGTATTAAAACATAAATTTTTCATATTTTATACATTAAAATTATCATATACATATAATTTTCAATTCTTCTGAGAATCTTAAAATTCACGGTCATCACATTTCAGATATTTCAACATAATATGAAGGCCATATATATATATCATAGCCTTGTACGTCAAATTTTCCTGGTCTAAAGGAAACTCCTCTAGGTTTGTGATAACTGAGAAATTTATCGTTCACGAAAAATTTTGTACAAGATAAGTAAATGTATATTCATGATGAGATATGTTACAGAATATAGAGCAGATGAAAATTTTGATTAACTGGATTGTAGTCAAAATTTGACAATGAATTAATGAACATAGTGTTAAAACTAAACATTAATTCAAATTATGATGTTTTAAATTTATTAGAAAAGTATATGGAAAATACATATTAAGAGATCAAGAGCTCATATGTAAGCTATCTTGATCAATGGCCAAGATTAGCCAAGCAATTATGAATTTCTTTAAAAGAAATTAAAGAAAGAATGAGAGGGATGAGAGAGCACGTGAGAGGGGGACTTTAATTTCAGCCCAAGGGAATTAATTCACTTCCTTTAGCTGCAAAAGAAAGTGGACGTGCAGAGAGAGAGAGAGAAAGCAGACGAGGAAATTTCTCTCTTCAAGCATCCTTTTCAACAGTTCGAATTCTCTCATCAAGCAAGCAAATCGTTCAAGTTTTCAGCCCAAGATTCCACAGTAAGACGTTCTCAAGTCTCAAACAAGGTAAACCCTCTTTTTCTCACATTTTCGGGTGAAAAATCTGGGTTATTTTGAGGAAGAAAAAGAGAATGTGAGTTTTCCATGTTGAGATTTTCGGTTAAATCAAAACATGGTTCAAGTCTAGTTGTTTTTAAATACGAATTCGTGAGTTGATTGTATAGAAAACTAAGTTTCGGTATTTTCTTTTCAAGAAAGTTTTGATTTTTAAGTTTTGAGTCAAGAGATATGTAGAAGCAAAATGTGAAATTTTACTTAAGAAACCATGGATTGATGATTGTAGAAATGCAATTTATACCTTGAAATGGTCTTATAGAGATCTATTTTGAGTGTAAGAAGTAGAACAAAGGCCATAAAAGCCTTAGAAAAACAAAGATGAGGATTTCAGACTCAGAATCAGGATTCTATGATGAACACAGGAGTGTACACGGGCGTGTATAAGGGCGTGTTCGGAACACGGCCCCGAACAGGCCCACATACACGATCGTGTTTCGAGAGAATTTGAGACCCGAGAGTTACACAGCCAAGAACACGGCCGTGTATCGAGTCGTGTAGAATGTCACACGGTAGTGGAAGGGTGTGTAACAGACCATGTTCGACAACAGGAAACACGGCCAGAAACACGGCCGTGTAGGTAACCGTGTATGCATGCATGAGTTACACGGTCATGTTGCATGAATTACGGTCATGTACGTAAGTCCAGAGGATTACACGGCCACGAACACACCCATGTAGGAGAACGTGTCTGAAGCTAAAAAAAAAGAGTCCGGAAATATGATTTTTCATATTTTGCCATGTTTCAAGTATAAGATAAATGTTGGAAATAATTAACGATTATTTCTTTTATAGGAGTTCAAGCCAGACACCCCGAGATAGCAGTCCCAGATCAGCAGAGGCTCACGTTGGCAGACTTTCTGTAAGTTCAAGCATTGTCCTGGTTGCAACGTGGACAATCATGTGATGTTTTATGATGTTATATATGTTGTTTGGTGTGTAAGTCAGACGTTGACCGTCTGCAGCACAATACACATGTCAAGTTCATGTCATGCATGTAGAAATTCATGTTTCCAGTAGATAATTCATGTACACATGATAGACTAGTACCAAGCACACAAAAACATGTAGGTGCACAAGGTACTATAATGAGGTTAATAAAACTTACACCCCAAGTAAAACATGTAATAGGTTCCTACTGTGGGGCAATCAGTATGTTACCCAGTTAGAACTTCAGAAAAGATGGTAATTAAACCAGTTATTAGCGTACCGGCCTCTCGACCCACGGGGAGGTTTCCATGTTCAATTTCAGTTAAGGCTGCAGAGGTCAGCACTAAAGATTGCTCCTAGTCATGCGCGCCTTACGGTACAACCAATCAGGGGTCCAAAACCAGAACCTAATTACAGATAATGTCCTAAGACTTAACATACAGCCATGAACCTATTTATTCAGAGTCAAGTTTCATTCATGAGCATAGTATTGTATGTTAAGATTTCATGTTTTTATGTTTGAACTTACTAAGCCCATAGCTCACTAGTTGTTCACATATTGTAGGTAAGAGACCTGTTCACCAGTAGTACATGGTGGACGATGGATAGGGTATGTACATGCTAGGGGGACTGGCCGAGAGATGATGGTCCTACCATGAGTTTTCCGTTGTGTAGTTTTGAAAATCTAAGCATGTAATTTCAAGAACATGATTTTAAACCAAGACTATGTGATAAGGGAATCATGATCCATGTATATGTTATTTTGTTAACATGATTTCCTTATCACATTCTCGAACAAGATATATGTTTACAAGTTATTATGTATTAAGAAAAAAAAATTTATTCCGTAAAATTTTCACGTAGTTTTCAAGTTAAGCATGATGCTGGCAATCCTAGAGACCTACATACTATTGCGGTTAACTACGGAGTTGACTATAATAGCACTGTAGAACCTTTACAGCAAGGGCGGGCCATCATAGTTGGTATCAGAGTAGGTTTACGAGGAGTCCAGTTTAGAGTACCAATTGTTGCCATAGTTAGTATCAAAGCGGGTTTACGAGGGGTCCAGTTTAGAGTACCAACTGTTGTCATAGTTGGTGTCAGAGCAAGTTTACGATGGGTCTTGTCTAGAGTACCAACCGTTGTCACAGTTGGTATCAAAGTAGTTGGTAGACCATATCCCGCCTGACTCCGTGCATGTCCTATTCACCGATCCAAGTAAGTTAAGTTTACGTTAAGATAAGTAATTAGTTATGCATGAAAGTAAAGGTCTGTAGAGACCCATACTTTGTAGTAAGTAAAAGTATATGATGATGTATTAATACAAGAAATGATGTGAATCCTCTTATAGAGGATCTAATGCAAATTCATCGTGTGATTTTAGGATATAAAGTAGCACGATGGAAAACCAAGGCCAAGGCCAAAGACAGAGAAGGGGACACCCAACTCTATCTCAGAGAATAGAAGAGTTGCAGGCTCTTCTAAAAAATCAGATGAAAGAAAACACAAAATTAAGATAGAGGTTAGAATAGATAGAATAGGGGCAGGGATCAGTGGGGACTCCTGCACAACAAGCAATTGAGGCAAAACAAGTAGTGCCACCAGCTGCACTAGAAGTGGCTCAGGAACCACTAGTTAGGGTGAACCAAGAGCCACTATACAAGAGGTTCTGGAAAATAGGGCCTCTGGAATTTGAGGGTTCAACCGATCCCCTGGAAGCAGAAGATTGGCTTTCTTCTATCCAGATGATTCTGGATTTTATGAAACTAACCAAGGAAGAGAAAGTCTTGTGTGCATCCTTTGTTCTTAGAAAGGACGCAAGATTCTGGTGGGACATGGTCCGTATGAGGAGGGACTTGACCACGATGTCATAGGTGAAGTTCTTAGAGGAGTTCAACCAGAAATACTATGATCCTGCATCACTCCGACCCCAACAGAAAGAGTTTTTAGAGTTAAAGCAGGGTGACATGTTCGTCAGTGAGGTTTACAAGAGATTTGATCAGCTCTCCCACCTGTGTTCGTATGTAGTGCCAACAGAAAGGGAGAAAATATAGAAGATGATAGGCATGTTTAGGCTTGAGATTTCTGCCTTAATTGATGTTGGCCCAATCCCACCAATCTTAATAGCCGACTGCGTTAGTCATGCTTTAAGGGCGGAGTACCATCTTGCCCGACAGAGAGAAGAAAGGGAAAAGTTCTGGGAAGCCAGGAAAAAAAAAAGATCTTAGCCAAGGCCTCTCAACCTGGACAACAAAGTAAAGAAAATTAGAGTACAAGACCAGAACAGTCCAGTAATCTAGGCCCTCAGTCCCAACAGAAGAGAAAGGGCAATTTCCAGGGAACTCAAAGTCAAGACAACAGAAATCAGTCACAGAGGACTAACCCCATTACAGTACCAAGTAACCCCACTTGTCCTACTTATGGGAAGAAACATATGGGTCAGTGCAGAGCTAGTGCAACTGTATGTTTTCAGTGCGAAAAAGAAGGTCATTTCATCAAGAATTGCCCTATGAACCGCCAGACTGTGTCAGAATCAAATTTTTCATGTCCATAGCAGTCACAAGTTCATGCCCTTAGATTAAATTATGAAAGCCCTTCATAAGTGCCTCCAGCAGTGCAAGAAACACAGGAAAGAGCTCCTCAAGCAGATGCTAGGGTAATGTCCTACACCAGATAAGAGGTAGAGGTAGGGACGTCCAATATGGTGACAGGTCTGATTTCTATCGCTAACCGCTTGGTATCTGTTCTTTTTGAATCTAGGGCCACTCATTCTTTCATATCATAAGCATTTGCTGATAAGTTAGAATACCCCAGAGATCACATGGGAAGAACTTTTGGAACTGCTCTCCCTTCAGGAGAAATCATGTCTTCCGAGTACTGGTTACCTCATGTGCCAGTAATTGTGGCAAATAGGGAGCTTTATGCAAAATTGATCATGATAAAGATAGTAGACTACGATCAAGGGCTCACATGTAAGCTATCTTGATCAATGGCCAAGATTAGGTAAGCAATTATGAATTTCTTTAAAAGAAATTAAAGAAAGAATGAGAGGGATGAGAGAGCACGTGAAAGGGGGACTTTAATTTTAGCCCAAGTGAATTAATTCACTTCCCATAGCTACAAAAGAAAGTGGGCATGCAGAGAGAGAGAGAGAGAAAGAGAGAGAAAGCAGAGGAGGAAATTTCCCTCTTCAAGCATCCCTTTCAACAGTTTGAATTCTCTCATCAAGCAAGCAAATCGTTCAAGTTTTCAGCCCAAGATTCCATAGCAAGACGTTCTCAAGTTTTAAGAAAGGTAAACACTCTTTTTCTCATATTTTTGGGTGAAAAATCTGGGTTATTTTGAGGAAGAAAAAGAGAATGTGAGTTTTGCATATTGAGATTTTTGGTTAAATCGAAACATGGTTCAAGTCTAGTTGTTTTTAAACATGAATTCATGAGTTTATGGTTTAGAAAACCAAGTTTCGGTATTTTCTTTTCAAGAAAGTTTTGATTTTTAAGTTTTGAGTCAAGAGATGTGTAGAAGCAAAATGTGAAATTTTACTTAAGAAACCATGGATTGATGATTGTAGAAATGTAGTTTATACCTTGAAATGGTCTTATAGAGATCGATTTTGAGTGCAAGAAGTAGAACAAAGGCCATGAAAGCCTTAGAAAAACAGAGATGAGGATTTCGGACTCAGAATCAGGATTCTAAGATGAACACGGGAGTGCACACGGGCATGTACAAGGGCGTGTTCAGAACACAACCCCGAACAGGCCCACATACACGGCCGTGTTTCGAGAGAATTTGAGACCCGAGAGTTACACGGGCAAGAACACGGTCGTGTATCGAGCGGTGTAGAATGTCACACGCTAGTGGAAGGGCGTGTAATAGACCATGTTCGACAGCAGGAAACACAGCCAGAAACACGACCGTGTAGGTAACCATGTACGCATGCATCAGTTACACCACCATGTTGCTGAATTACACGGCCATGCACGTAAGTCCAAAAGATTACATGGCCATGAACACGCCCGTGTAAGAGGACGTGCCTGAAGCTAAAAAATAATAATAAGAGTCTGGAAATATGATATTTCATATTTTGCTATGTTTCAAGTATAAGATAAATATTGAAAATAATCAACGATTATTTCTTTTATAAAAGTTCAAGTCAGACACCCCAAGACAGTAGTCACAGATCAACAGAGGCTCACATTAGCAGACTTTCTGTAAGTTCAAGCATTGTCCTGGCTGCAACGTGGACAATCATGTTATGTCTTATGATGTTATATATGTTGTTTGGCGTGTATGTTAGATGTTGACCGTCTACAACACGATACACATGTCAAGTTCATGTCATGCATGTAGAAATTCATGTTTCCAGTAGATAATTCATGTGCACATGATAGACAAGTACCAAGCACACGAAAACATGTAGGTGCACAAGGCATTATAGTGAGGTTAATAAAACTCATACCCCACGTAAAACATGTGATAGGTTCCTACTATGGGGCAATCAGTATGCTACCCAGTTGGAACTTCAGAAAAGATGGTAACTAAACCAGTTATTGGTGTACCGGCCTCTCGATCCACGGGGAGGTTTCCATGTTCAATTTCAGTTAAGGCTGCAGAGGTCAGCACTAAAGTACCACTCCCAGTCATGCGCACCTTACGGTACGACCAATCAGGGGCCCAAAACCAAAACTTAATTACAGATAATGTCCTAAGACTTAACATACAGTGTGGGCGACCCCTCTAGCTTAGGTCGTCCACCTTATCTTGCTTGCTTTATTTATTCTTTGCTTAGTCTTACTTAGCTTGCTTGTTTCTATAGCTTTCTTCTCCTTGGGGTTTAAAAGATTTGTTCTTGAAAAACTAGGAATATTTTTTTTTCTTTAACTGGATGAAACTACTAATTCTTGAAAATTGTGTATACATAAATATATACGTACTTCTTAATACTTTTTCCCAGAATATATTTTGGAGTCTTGTTACTTTAAAGTACGTAAAAATAGAAACATACTTTTAAGCTTGTTTCACTACTTTACATACTACACTCTTGTCTTGTCTTTATACATATATCTCACTATTACACTTTCTTTCTTTTACACCTTGAGTACAGCGGAATTCTGCGAAACGGAACCATAACCCGTCCATGACATCGCTGGGATCTGCCTGCCAGTCCGCTACTCTTGCTTCATACTGCTGGTTGTTTTCCTTTATTACCTACAGCACGAATAGACTAATGAGCTAAAGCTCAGTAAGTACAAACATACATACAAGTAAATAAGCTGAATACACCACTCTAGGGTTAGTCAACTTAGGACCAATTATTTTCTTTAGTCCTATACTACTTGTTCTTTCTATTCTATTTCTTTCTTTTCTTTGCTTTACTTCATCTGCTTAATCTTTCACTTGTGGGCCCGTGGTTGGACATACCTAGTGCGCGCAGACCAATAGAGGATCAGGGGAGCGACCCACCGATCAACCCTAAGGTCATCTCTGGACTACTGACCTTATAGGTAGTAAGTCATGCCATAAACTACCTCATTATTAACGAGGCAGCGCCACACTTCTGGGGTGGAGGCAGGAAGTTAAGCCATAAACTACCTCATTATTAACGAGGCAGCGCCACACTTTTGGGGTGGAGGCTATCTAGGAACCTCACAACTGGGGAGGCCGGTACGCCAACCTTAACTTTTAAGTCTTATTATTTGACTTAACTTATTTCTCTTTTCTTTTTCTAATCTTGCTTACTATTCTCGTGAACATGTTAGTATCATGTCACAAACTGAATAGCTTAAATGTGTATATATATATAACACAACTTTATGGTAAGTCCATTCGTGAGTAGACAATTAAATGTCCGTACTTACCTTATCAATCTCTTCTCTTATTCTCTCTAGGATCTTTGATCGCCCTCCTTGTAGGTCGATTTTTGGATCCTACAGACAAACTTTGTCTGTTAATTTCATTTCCATTTATAGCTTTTATTTTTCATTAAAAAAGCTTAAATAGAACCTATTTACAACTTTTTGGGCTTTATTTATCATTTCCCCAATTTTTTCCCAACTTTTACAAAATTACGATTTTGCCCCTATATTTTGGCAAAATTACAGTTTTACCCCTGACGGAATTTTATTGATCCAGACTGCATTTTTGGCCCTCAGGAACTTTTCTGACTCTTTTCTAATCATTACCGGGTTCGTTTCTATTATATTTCCACTTTTCACTTTCCCGACCCTCGGGAAGCACTATTCCGACCCTTACGTCGGTTTAGTGATTTTCTATCGTTTCGGAGTCTCAAATGGACGTTTTACTAGTATTTAAAACGTTCATCTAGACTTTCCCGACCTAGGTCTCCGAGGCTCGGATTTTCCGTACCCGACTCGGACCTTTATTTCATTTCCAAAAACGCCCCCCCTTCGGGGTCGGTTTTTCCGTTTCACTCTCATTTTACATTTTTAGGGGACGGTCTACTATTCACGAACCACCCCTTAGGTTTTCCCTATTCAATTCTCTGTTAGGGACTCGGGTTTCTGACCCGACCCTAAACTTTTATTTTTAATTCCTATTTTACCCCGAAAGCCGTTTTCAAAATTTCGGCAGCATTTCGGCGTAATTTTAAGGCTTCCGGCGTTAGGTACGCCTCGAACCATATGTACCTGCCACGTACTATACCACAAGCCTATTTTATGTAAAAGTTTTCCAAACTTTTACATAAAAGCTCACAAATTCCAATTTCATATTTTTAACCACATTACAAAATTTTTTCACAATTTTGTCCTTAGTTTTGGTTTCGGTTTTCACCACCAAACCGAACCAAAGTTTCTCAAACTTTTCAACCACTTTTTAGGCTATTCAATGCCATTTTTCTAACACTTTTTCAAGCCCATTTCCTTGTACTTTTCAACTAAATTCTTAGGGTTTTACCCTTGTATAACCCACGGCCATTGAATGCTAAACATGTCAAACATTTTTGTTTCATTCTTTCAATCACATTTCATCATTTACACATTAAATTACATGATTTAAATTAACCAAACATCATATGAAACATGCAAAATTTTCACCAAAACCCTAAGTATTTCCCACGGCCACTTTGAGTAAATGAACACCAAAATTTTTCCAAGCTTTTCCATAATGAATTTCATGCTTTATTCTTAACAAAATTCAACTTGAAAGCATGTTAACACATAAATCACACAAATTTCTCATTGCTTACCAATGGTAACCCATGGATTTTCCTTTGGAAAACCAACCAAAAATTGGTTTTTCTTTTAACCAATTGCATGGTTTTCTTCCTCATTACACCCTTAACAAAACCCATCATCAACTTAATGAAAAACAACCAAAAATTTTCCATCTTAATTCACTATTCACCCCACGGTTTTCATGAAGAAAAACCAAGAAAAATTTCAATCCAAGGGAAGTTACCTTGTTCACTTTCTTCCTTTGTCTTCAAGTGATGTTTTGCCACACTTTTTGTATAGAAAACTTGAAGAAATAGCTTAATTCTCCTTTGGTCACTCACGGCTCACCATGGAGAATAACTTAGAAAAATTTTCTTCTTAGTTTTTGCTTGAAAATTGGCTTCGGCCACTTTATTCCCAAACTTGCCGACTTATGCATGGAAGAAAGCCAATTAATTTGGCTCTAAACCAATCAAATTTCAACACCTTTCACCCTAATACTTTCTCCATTTTTCAAAAATTAAAAAGGTTAATTTTTGGCTAAATCTTGGCCTTTAGATCAAAAGCAAATTAAATCATGGCCATTCATCCTACCTAACACCATATTTCTTTCCATTTGGTAAATGGATTTATGATGTCATAATTACTAAAGTGAAAGTTGACTTTGACTTTTACTATTCACATTAATTCGACTACTTTTTGACCGATACCGGTTCGAGCCGAAATTTTCCTGGAATCGTCCCGGCGTGTTCCTGAGGTCTCCTGTGCAGGCGGATCAACTTAATCTGCTTCCGTTTGATCAAAATCAATCCCGGAAGTTTACCGTCTTTTTGAGCTCCGGTTAGGGTTTCAATGCCGGTTTTGGCACCGTTTCACCCGTTTCAACTCAGTGAATTTTTCCAACACTGAATTCTTACTCGTCAGTATTGTTAGAACATTTTAATATATTCTAAACAATATAAATACATCTATTTCACTCTTTAAATAGTACAAATTATTATATACATATATTTGTACTTTTCTTACTGTGCTCTTACTTTGACTTGCCATATTCTTATCTTTATACTGTTCAGATACCGAAACTACTCCTTTTTGAGCGTTTTGGGCCTGAATTCACTTTCTTACTCATATATTTTATTCTCTACTTATTTTTGGAGATTTTAATTTCCTCCAAAACATTTATTTATTTCTATCAACACTATAATTTGTCTAATTACAACCATAGTGTTTCTTTACATTCTTACTTACAGAACTCATAGAAAACCCTAGATTAAACTAGGTCACACCACTAAAATTCTCTGGTCGTCACATTCACCCCTCCTTAAAAATTTTCGTCCTCGAAAATCAGAACAGGTGGGGATACTTGGCTCTTATCTCATCTTCTCTTTCCCACGTAGCCTATTCTATATTATGATTTTTCCATAGAACTTTGACCAGCGGAATGCTTTTATTTCTTAATATCTTCTCTTCTCGAGCAAGTAGTTGCACTGGTTGTTCTTCGTAAGAGAGATCCTCTTGAACTTGGATCGGCTCATAATCTAGGACATGTGAAGGGTCCGAGATATACTTTCTTAGCATAGATACATGAAAGACATTATGCACTGAAGATAATTCCAGTGGCAAAGCTATCTTATAGGCTACTTTCCCAACCCGGCTAATAATTGGGAAAGGTCCTATGTATCTTGGGCTCAGCTTTCCTTTCTTTCCAAAACGCATGACACCTTTCATTGGTGCTACTTTTAAGAATACGAAGTCACCCTTGTTAAACTCTAGGAATCTTCGTCTTTTATCTGCGTAGCTTTTTTGACGACTTTGTGCAGTTTTCATTCTCTGCTGAATCTTTTAGACCGCGTCTATCGTTTCCTGGATAAACTCGGTTTTATGAAGTTCTTTCTCCCTGAGTTCATACCAGTGAATGGGAGATCTACACTTTCGTCCATATAATGCCTCATAAGGAGCCATCCCGATGGACGCTTGATAGCTGTTGTTGTAGGAGAATTCTATCAACGGCAGCTTCTTGTTCCAGGCTCCCTTGAAATCTAAAATACAAGCACGAAGCATGTCTTCTAGCGTTTGGATCGTACGCTCAGACTGTCCGTCGGTCTGAGGATGAAATGCAGTGCTGAATCTTAGTTCGGAGCCCATTGCTTCTTGTACACTTTTCCAGAATTTGGATGTAAACCGACTGTCACGATCTGAGACTATTGTTGTCGGTATTCCATGTAATCTCACAATGTTGGAAATGTACAATTCTGTGAATTTCTCTAATGTGTATGTCATCTTTACGGGTATAAAGTGAGCAGATTTGGTCAATCGATCCACCACTACCCATATCATGTCAAATCCTTCACTTGTCTTGGGTAGCCCGACCACGAAATCCATGGTTACGTGCTCCCACTTCCACTCTGGAATCTCTAATGGCTGCAGCTCTCCGGCTGGCCGCTGATGCTCTGCTTTGACTCTTTGACATGTTAAGCAGCTACTGATGTGTTTAACAATGTCATTCTTCATCTTTTTCCACCAAAAGTGCTGCTTTAGATCCTGATACATTTTCGTACTGCCCGGATGCACCGAATATGGAGTGTCATGGGCCTCTGCCAGGATTCTTTTCTTCAAAACTTCTTCATCTGGTACACAAATTCTTCCTTGGAAGAGTAAAGTTCCGTCTTTGGAGAGGTGGAACTCTGACCTGTCATTCCTAGAGGCCTCTTCTTTAAGCCTTTTGAAAGCAGCATCTAGCTCTTGAGCCTCTTTAATCTCCTCAAGAATTGTTGGTTTGAGTTGCATTGCCGCTAATTTTCCTGAAATTATCTCTACTCCCAACAAGGAGATCTCATGTTGAAGTGGCTTGGGCAACTTATTGATGGCTATTTGCTCTGGCATTGTTGATTTACGACTCAACGCGTCTGCTACTCTGTTTGCCTTACCGGGGTGATATAAGATCTCACAATCGTAATCTTTTACCAACTCCAGCCATCTTCTTTGTCTCATGTTAAGCTCTTTCTGAGTAAAGAAATACTTTAAGCTCTGGTGGTCGGTGAAGATTCTGCACCGGACTCCATATAGGTAATGTCGCCATATCTTCAAAGCAAATACGACGGCTGCTAACTCCAAATCATGAGTCGGATAGTTCTTTTCATGCTCTTTGAGTTGTCTTGATGCATAGGCTATTACTTTTCCATCCTGCATCAGCACAGCTCCTAGACCTGTCCTGGAGGCATCGCTACAAATGTCGAAGTCTCCTTCATCCTTTGGAATTGTGAGAATTAGAGCACTGGTCAACCGATTCTACAACTCTTGGAAGCTTTCTTCACACTTCTTTGTCCACTCGAACTTCTTCTCTTTGCGTGTGAGAGCAGTGAGAGGGGCAGCTAATCTGGCAAATCCCTCTACAAATCTCCGATAATAGCCCGCTAATCCAAGAAAACTCCGGATCTCGATCACATTCTTTGGAGGAGACCACTTGCTTACTGCTTCGATCTTTGTTGGGTCAACTGAAATTCCGTCTTTGGAAACGACATGTCCTAAGAAGTGGACCTTACCTAGCCAAAATTCACATTTGGAGAACTTTGCATATAGCTGATGCTCCTTCAGAGTGCGTAACACAATCCGAAGATGCTTCTCATGCTCCTTCCAATCTTTCGAGTATATAAGGATGTCATCGATAAACACAATGACAAACTGGTCTAAAAATTCCTTGAATACTCGATTCATCAGATCCATAAAAGCGGCTGGTGCATTCGTTAATCCAAAAGGCATAACGAGAAATTCGTAGTGCCCATATCGTGTTCGGAATGCAGTCTTTGGAATGTCTCTTTCTTTAATTTTTAACTGATGATAGCCGGATCGAAGATCAATCTTCGAGAAGACGGTGGCTCCTTTTAACTGATCGAATAAATCATCGATCCTTGGTAGAGGATATTTATTCTTGATCGTGACTTTGTTGAGCTCACGATAATCTATGCACATTCGGAGGGTTTCATCCTTTTTCTTCACGAAGAGAACTGGAGCTCCCCACGGCGAATAACTAGGCCGTATAAAACCTTTCTCTAATAACTCCTTCAGCTGAACTTGTAATTCTTTAAGCTCGGCAGGTGCCATCCTATAAGGGGCCTTTGAAATCGGAGATGTTCCTGGCAGCAACTCGATTTCGAAGGTAATCTCTCGATCAGGAGGAAGTCCCGGTAATTCTTCTGGAAATACCTCCACGAACTCGTTGATCACTGGTACCTCATTCGGTTGTAGTTCTACCTTCTTGGTGGTGTCCTTGACATAAGCTAGATATCCGGTACAGCCACTAGATATCAGCTTTCTTGCCCGCAGGGAACTGATCAGCATTTTCGACTGCTTCTGAGAATGCCCCTGATACTCAAACTGGTCTTTTTCTCCAAACTGGAACACTACTTTTCGTCGTCGACAGTCAATGGTCGCTTGATATTTTGCAAGGAAATCCATTCCAAGGATAACGTCATAATCGACTAAATCTAAGACGACTAAGTCGACGTACAACTCCCTATCAGCAACAATTACTGGCACGTGACGTAACCAGTAATCAGATAATAATACCTCACCAGACGGTAAGGTGGTTTTAAACACTTGGCCAATTTTATCCTTGGCATGACTAACTCTTTCTACAAAGCTATGTGAGGCAAATGAATGCGATGCACCGGAGTCAAATAAAACAAGTGCAGGGCTTTGGGCGACAAGAAGCTGACCTGTCACCACATTCGAGGTGCCTGCCTCTACATCTTCCCTGGTGTAGGCTAATAGATGTGCCTCGGTCTTTGGTATATTCTCCTGGCCTCCAGGTTGAGTATGCGATCCTTGTATAGCATGGACCTGGCTCGTCTGTCGGGACTGAAAGGATCCCGGCTGGTTCTGTTGGTTGGATGGGCAGACTCTAGCATAATGGCCTTCTCTACCACAAACATAGCATGCGGTATTCCCCAGCTTGCACTCGCCCTTATGCAGTCTTCCACATTTTGGGCATGGCTGTCGGTTCTGTACTCCTTCTAAGCCTTGCCTTTGCTGAGTGTTGCGAGTATTTTGGGCCCAATTTTCATTTGGGTTTCCCTTTCGCTTATTGGTATTCTGCTGGTTCTGGCTATTTTTCTGACCAGGCTTCATTCCTTGACCAGATTTATTACTTTGGCCAGCTTGGTTGTTCTTCTGAGTCTGCTTCGCGAGATCTCTTTCTTTCTTCTTCTCCTCCCAGACTTTTGTTCTTTCTTCCTTAACTCGGTTCAGACGATTCTCGGCCCTTATAGCTCTGCTTACACAGTCCGCTACAGTGGTTGGCAGGGTCTCGCCACTTTCCACATTTAGGGCTATATCTTGTCGGAACATATTGATCATCCTCCGTACCCGCTCTTCTTCTGTGGGTACCAAATGTGGACACAGTTGAGCTAATCTGTCGAATTTGCGGCAGGCTTCGGTCACTGTCATCTCGCCTTGCCTCAGCTCATCGAACTCTCTTTGTTGAGCTCGTAGGGTGTCAAGGTTGAAATACTTCCTGTTAAATTCTCCCAGGAAGTCGTTCCAGGTCATCCTTCTAACGTCCCTTCGCATCTTTACTGTCTCCCACCAATAACGAGCATCCTTCATTAATATGCAGGAGGCGCAAAGGACCTTTTCTTGGTCTGTTAGGTCCATAAACTCAAAAATGGTCTGTAGTGAAGCTAACCACTCTTCAGCCTCTAAGGGTTCTATAGATCCCTCAAACTCTTTTGGCTTCATCTTCCGGAATCGTTCATACAATGATCCCTGGTTGGCTCCAGCTCGGGCACCTATTGCTACTTCAGGTACCATTCGGACTGGTGGTGCTACTGGTTCAGGAGTTGGTTGTGGCTCCGGTACTGGTGCTTGAGGTGGAGGGAAATTCGCTTGGGCCCCATTCCTCTGTTCCAGTAGCTCTTGCAGTCTCTGGTTCTGTGTTTCTTGTGCCTCTAGCTGAGCTTGTATGTTAGCTAGGATAGCGGCTAAGTCTACTTCTTGAGCTTGCTCAGCTCGTGTGCGAACCATGTTGCTGTGTCTGACCTATAACAATAGCGACATGGTTTAGTGCTAAATTAGATATTGATTATCTAAAATTAACTTACTTGGACTGAGCAGGTGCAGATACTGAGATGTCATGGAAGGTCGATAGTAGAACCGCTCGCTCTGATACCAACTCTTGTGGGCGACCCCTCTAGCTTAGGTCGTCCACCTTATCTTGCTTGCTTTCTTTATTCTTTGCTTAGTCTTACTTAGCTTGCTTGTTTCTATAGCTTTCTTCTCCTTGGGGTTTAAAAGATTTGTTCTTGAAAAACTAGGAATATTTTTTTTTCTTTAACTGGAGGAAACTACTAATTCTTGAAAATTGTGTATACATAAATATATACGTACTTCTTAATACTTTTTCCCAAAATATATTTTGGAGTCTTGTTACTTTAAAGTACGTAAAAATAGAAACATACTTTTAAGCTTGTTTCACTACTTTACATACTACACTCTTGTCTTGTCTTTATACATATATCTCACTATTACACTTTCTTTCTTTTACACCTTGAGTACAGCGGAATTCTGCGAAACGGAACCATAGCCCGTCCATGACATCGCTGGGATCTGCCTGCCAGTCCGCTACTCTTGCTTCATACTGCTGGTTGTTTTCCTTTATTACCTACAGCACGAATAGACTAATGAGCTAAAGCTCAGTAAGTACAAACATACATACAAGTAAATAAGCTGAATACACCACTCTAGGGTTAGTCAACTTAGGACCAATTATTTTCTTTAGTCCTATACTACTTGTTCTTTCTATTCTATTTCTTTCTTTTCTTTGCTTTACTTCATCTGCTTAATCTTTCACTTGTGGGCCCGTGGTTGGACATACCTAGTGCGTGCAGACCAATAGAGGATCAGGGGAGCGACCCACCGATCAACCCTAAGGTCGTCTCTGGACTACTGACCTTATAGGTAGTAAGTCATGCCATAAACTACCTCATTATTAACGAGGCAGCGCCACACTTCTGGGGTGGAGGCAGGAAGTTAAGCCATAAACTACCTCATTATTAACGAGGCAGCGCCACACTTCTGGGGTGGAGGCTATCTAGGAACCTCACAACTGGGGAGGCCGGTACGCCAACCTTAACTTTTAAGTCTTATTATTTGACTTAACTTATTTCTCTTTTCTTTTTCTAATCTTGCTTACTATTCTCGTGAACATGTTAGTATCATGTCACAAACTGAATAGCTTAAATGTGTATATATATATAACACAACTTTATGGTAAGTCCATTCGTGAGTAGACAATTAAATGTCCGTACTTACCTTATCAATCTCTTCTCTTATTCTCTCTAGGATCTTTGATCGCCCTCCTTGTAGGTCGATTTTTGGATCCTACAGACAAACTTTGTCTGTTAATTTCATTTCCATTTATAGCTTTTATTTTTCATTAAAAAAGCTTAAATAGAACCTATTTACAACTTTTTGGGCTTTATTTATCATTTCCCCAATTTTTTCCCAACTTTTACAAAATTACGATTTTGCCCCTATATTTTGGCAAAATTACAGTTTTACCCCTGACGGAATTTTATTGATCCAGACTGCATTTTTTGCCCTCAGGAACTTTTCTGACTCTTTTCTAATCATTACCGGGTTCGTTTCTATTATATTTCCACTTTTCACTTTCCCGACCCTCGGGAAGCACTATTCCGACCCTTACGTCGGTTTAGTGATTTTCTATCGTTTCGGAGCCTCAAATGGACGTTTTACTAGTATTTAAAACGTTCATCTAGACTTTCCCGACCTAGGTCTCCGAGGCTCGGATTTTCCGTACCCGACTCGGACCTTTATTTCATTTCCAAAAACGCCCCCCCTTCGGGGTCGGTTTTTCCGTTTCACTCTCATTTTACATTTTTAGGGGACGGTCTACTATTCACGAACCACCCCTTAGGTTTTCCCTATTCAATTCTCTGTTAGGGACTCGGGTTTCCGACCCGACCCTAAACTTTTATTTTTAATTCCTATTTTACCCCGAAAGCCGTTTTCAAAATTTCGGCAGCATTTCGGCGTAATTTTAAGGCTTCCGGCGTTAGGTACGCCTCGAACCATATGTACCTGCCACGTACTATACCACAAGCCTATTTTATGTAAAAGTTTTCCAAACTTTGACATAAAAGCTCACAAATTCCAATTTCATATTTTTAACCACATTACAAAATTTTTTCACAATTTTGTCCTTAGTTTTGGTTTCGGTTTTCACCACCAAACCGAACCAAAGTTTCTCAAACTTTTCAACCACTTTTTAGGCTATTCAATGCCATTTTTCTAACACTTTTTCAAGCCCATTTCCTTGTACTTTTCAACTAAATTCTTAGGGTTTTACCCTTGTATAACCCACGGCCATTGAATGCTAAACATGTCAAACATTTTTGTTTCATTCTTTCAATCACATTTCATCATTTACACATTAAATTACATGATTTAAATTAACCAAACATCATATGAAACATGCAAAATTTTCACCAAAACCCTAAGTATTTCCCACGGCCACTTTGAGTAAATGAACACCAAAATTTTTCCAAGCTTTTCCATAATGAATTTCATGCTTTATTCTTAACAAAATTCAACTTGAAAGCATGTTAACACATAAATCACACAAATTTCTCATTGCTTACCAATGGTAACCCACGGATTTTCCTTTGGAAAACCAACCAAAAATTGGTTTTTCTTTTAACCAATTGCATGGTTTTCTTCCTCATTACACCCTTAACAAAACCCATCATCAACTTAATGAAAAACAACCAAAAATTTTCCATCTTAATTCACTATTCACCCCACGGTTTTCATGAAGAAAAACCAAGAAAAATTTCAATCCAAGGGAAGTTACCTTGTTCACTTTCTTCCTTTGTCTTCAAGTGATGTTTTGCCACACTTTTTGTATAGAAAACTTGAAGAAATAGCTTAATTCTCCTTTGGTCACTCACGGCTCACCATGGAGAATAACTTAGAAAAATTTTCTTCTTAGTTTTTGCTTGAAAATTGGCTTCGGCCACTTTATTCCCAAACTTGCCGACTTATGCATGGAAGAAAGCCAATTAATTTGGCTCTAAACCAATCAAATTTCAACACCTTTCACCCTAATACTTTCTCCATTTTTCAAAAATTAAAAAGGTTAATTTTTGGCTAAATCTTGGCCTTTAGATCAAAAGCAAATTAAATCATGGCCATTCATCCTACCTAACACCATATTTCTTTCCATTTGGTAAATGGATTTATGATGTCATAATTACTAAAGTGAAAGTTGACTTTGACTTTTACTATTCACATTAATTCGACTACTTTTTGACCGATACCGGTTCGAGCCGAAATTTTCCTGGAATCGTCCCGGCGTGTTCCTGAGGTCTCCTGTGCAGGCGGATCAACTTAATCTGCTTCCGTTTGATCAAAATCAATCCCGGAAGTTTACCGTCTTTTTGAGCTCCGGTTAGGGTTTCAATGCCGGTTTTGGCACCGTTTCACCCGTTTCAACTCAGTGAATTTTTCCAACACTGAATTCTTACTCGTCAGTATTGTTAGAACATTTTAATATATTCTAAACAATATAAATACATCTATTTCACTCTTTAAATAGTACAAATTATTATATACATATATTTGTACTTTTCTTACTGTGCTCTTACTTTGACTTGCCATATTCTTATCTTTATACTGTTCAGATACCGAAACTACTCCTTTTTGAGCGTTTTGGGCCTGAATTCACTTTCTTACTCATATATTTTATTCTCTACTTATTTTTGGAGATTTTAATTTCCTCCAAAACATTTATTTATTTCTATCAACACTATAATTTGTCTAATTACAACCATAGTGTTTCTTTACATTCTTACTTACAGAACTCATAGAAAACCCTAGATTAAACTAGGTCACACCACTAAAATTCTCTGGTCGTCACATTCACCCCTCCTTAAAAATTTTCGTCCTCGAAAATCAGAACAGGTGGGGATACTTGGCTCTTATCTCATCTTCTCTTTCCCACGTAGCCTATTCTATATTATGATTTTTCCATAGAACTTTGACCAGCGGAATGCTTTTATTTCTTAATATCTTCTCTTCTCGAGCAAGTAGTTGCACTGGTTGTTCTTCGTAAGAGAGATCCTCTTGAACTTGGATCGGCTCATAATCTAGGACATGTGAAGGGTCCGAGATATACTTTCTTAGCATAGATACATGAAAGACATTATGCACTGAAGATAATTCCAGTGGCAAAGCTATCTTATAGGCTACTTTCCCAACCCGGCTAATAATTGGGAAAGGTCCTATGTATCTTGGGCTCAGCTTTCCTTTCTTTCCAAAACGCATGACACCTTTCATTGGTGCTACTTTTAAGAATACGAAGTCACCCTTGTTAAACTCTAGGAATCTTCGTCTTTTATCTGCGTAGCTTTTTTGACGACTTTGTGCAGTTTTCATTCTCTGCTGAATCTTTTAGACCGCGTCTATCGTTTCCTGGATAAACTCGGTTTTATGAAGTTCTTTCTCCCTGAGTTCATACCAGTGAATGGGAGATCTACACTTTCGTCCATATAATGCCTCATAAGGAGCCATCCCGATGGACGCTTGATAGCTGTTGTTGTAGGAGAATTCTATCAACGGCAGCTTCTTGTTCCAGGCTCCCTTGAAATCTAAAATACAAGCACGAAGCATGTCTTCTAGCGTTTGGATCGTACGCTCAGACTGTCCGTCGGTCTGAGGATGAAATGCAGTGCTGAATCTTAGTTCGGAGCCCATTGCTTCTTGTACACTTTTCCAGAATTTGGATGTAAACCGACTGTCACGATCTGAGACTATTGTTGTCGGTATTCCATGTAATCTCACAATGTTGGAAATGTACAATTCTGTGAATTTCTCTAATGTGTATGTCATCTTTACGGGTATAAAGTGAGCAGATTTGGTCAATCGATCCACCACTACCCATATCATGTCAAATCCTTCACTTGTCTTGGGTAGCCCGACCACGAAATCCATGGTTACGTGCTCCCACTTCCACTCTGGAATCTCTAATGGCTGCAGCTCTCCGGCTGGCCGCTGATGCTCTGCTTTGACTCTTTGACATGTTAAGCAGCTACTGATGTGTTTAACAATGTCATTCTTCATCTTTTTCCACCAAAAGTGCTGCTTTAGATCCTGATACATTTTCGTACTGCCCGGATGCACCGAATATGGAGTGTCATGGGCCTCTGCCAGGATTCTTTTCTTCAAAACTTCTTCATCTGGTACACAAATTCTTCCTTGGAAGAGTAAAGTTCCGTCTTTGGAGAGGTGGAACTCTGACCTGTCATTCCTAGAGGCCTCTTCTTTAAGCCTTTTGAAAGCAGCATCTAGCTCTTGAGCCTCTTTAATCTCCTCAAGAATTGTTGGTTTGAGTTGCATTGCCGCTAATTTTCCTGAAATTATCTCTACTCCCAACAAGGAGATCTCATGTTGAAGTGGCTTGGGCAACTTATTGATGGCTATTTGCTCTGGCATTGTTGATTTACGACTCAACGCGTCTGCTACTCTGTTTGCCTTACCGGGGTGATATAAGATCTCACAATCGTAATCTTTTACCAACTCCAGCCATCTTCTTTGTCTCATGTTAAGCTCTTTCTGAGTAAAGAAATACTTTAAGCTCTGGTGGTCGGTGAAGATTCTGCACCGGACTCCATATAGGTAATGTCGCCATATCTTCAAAGCAAATACGACGGCTGCTAACTCCAAATCATGAGTCGGATAGTTCTTTTCATGCTCTTTGAGTTGTCTTGATGCATAGGCTATTACTTTTCCATCCTGCATCAGCACAGCTCCTAGACCTGTCCTGGAGGCATCGCTACAAATGTCGAAGTCTCCTTCATCCTTTGGAATTGTGAGAATTAGAGCACTGGTCAACCGATTCTACAACTCTTGGAAGCTTTCTTCACACTTCTTTGTCCACTCGAACTTCTTCTCTTTGCGTGTGAGAGCAGTGAGAGGGGCAGCTAATCTGGCAAATCCCTCTACAAATCTCCGATAATAGCCCGCTAATCCAAGAAAACTCCGGATCTCGATCACATTCTTTGGAGGAGACCACTTGCTTACTGCTTCGATCTTTGTTGGGTCAACTGAAATTCCGTCTTTGGAAACGACATGTCCTAAGAAGTGGACCTTACCTAGCCAAAATTCACATTTGGAGAACTTTGCATATAGCTGATGCTCCTTCAGAGTGCGTAACACAATCCGAAGATGCTTCTCATGCTCCTTCCAATCTTTCGAGTATATAAGGATGTCATCGATAAACACAATGACAAACTGGTCTAAAAATTCCTTGAATACTCGATTCATCAGATCCATAAAAGCGGCTGGTGCATTCGTTAATCCAAAAGGCATAACGAGAAATTCGTAGTGCCCATATCGTGTTCGGAATGCAGTCTTTGGAATGTCTCTTTCTTTAATTTTTAACTGATGATAGCCGGATCGAAGATCAATCTTCGAGAAGACGGTGGCTCCTTTTAACTGATCGAATAAATCATCGATCCTTGGTAGAGGATATTTATTCTTGATCGTGACTTTGTTGAGCTCACGATAATCTATGCACATTCGGAGGGTTTCATCCTTTTTCTTCACGAAGAGAACTGGAGCTCCCCACGGCGAATAACTAGGCCGTATAAAACCTTTCTCTAATAACTCCTTCAGCTGAACTTGTAATTCTTTAAGCTCGGCAGGTGCCATCCTATAAGGGGCCTTTGAAATCGGAGATGTTCCTGGCAGCAACTCGATTTCGAAGGTAATCTCTCGATCAGGAGGAAGTCCCGGTAATTCTTCTGGAAATACCTCCACGAACTCGTTGATCACTGGTACCTCATTCGGTTGTAGTTCTACCTTCTTGGTGGTGTCCTTGACATAAGCTAGATATCCGGTACAGCCACTAGATATCAGCTTTCTTGCCCGCAGGGAACTGATCAGCATTTTCGACTGCTTCTGAGAATGCCCCTGATACTCAAACTGGTCTTTTTCTCCAAACTGGAACACTACTTTTCGTCGTCGACAGTCAATGGTCGCTTGATATTTTGCAAGGAAATCCATTCCAAGGATAACGTCATAATCGACTAAATCTAAGACGACTAAGTCGACGTACAACTCCCTATCAGCAACAATTACTGGCACGTGACGTAACCAGTAATCAGATAATAATACCTCACCAGACGGTAAGGTGGTTTTAAACACTTGGCCAATTTTATCCTTGGCATGACTAACTCTTTCTACAAAGCTATGTGAGGCAAATGAATGCGATGCACCGGAGTCAAATAAAACAAGTGCAGGGCTTTGGGCGACAAGAAGCTGACCTGTCACCACATTCGAGGTGCCTGCCTCTACATCTTCCCTGGTGTAGGCTAATAGATGTGCCTCGGTCTTTGGTATATTCTCCTGGCCTCCAGGTTGAGTATGCGATCCTTGTATAGCATGGACCTGGCTCGTCTGTCGGGACTGAAAGGATCCCGGCTGGTTCTGTTGGTTGGATGGGCAGACTCTAGCATAATGGCCTTCTCTACCACAAACATAGCATGCGGTATTCCCCAGCTTGCACTCGCCCTTATGCAGTCTTCCACATTTTGGGCATGGCTGTCGGTTCTGTACTCCTTCTAAGCCTTGCCTTTGCTGAGTGTTGCGAGTATTTTGGGCCCAATTTTCATTTGGGTTTCCCTTTCGCTTATTGGTATTCTGCTGGTTCTGGCTATTTTTCTGACCAGGCTTCATTCCTTGACCAGATTTATTACTTTGGCCAGCTTGGTTGTTCTTCTGAGTCTGCTTCGCGAGATCTCTTTCTTTCTTCTTCTCCTCCCAGACTTTTGTTCTTTCTTCCTTAACTCGGTTCAGACGATTCTCGGCCCTTATAGCTCTGCTTACACAGTCCGCTACAGTGGTTGGCAGGGTCTCGCCACTTTCCACATTTAGGGCTATATCTTGTCGGAACATATTGATCATCCTCCGTACCCGCTCTTCTTCTGTGGGTACCAAATGTGGACACAGTTGAGCTAATCTGTCGAATTTGCGGCAGGCTTCGGTCACTGTCATCTCGCCTTGCCTCAGCTCATCGAACTCTCTTTGTTGAGCTCGTAGGGTGTCAAGGTTGAAATACTTCCTGTTAAATTCTCCCAGGAAGTCGTTCCAGGTCATCCTTCTAACGTCCCTTCGCATCTTTACTGTCTCCCACCAATAACGAGCATCCTTCATTAATATGCAGGAGGCGCAAAGGACCTTTTCTTGGTCTGTTAGGTCCATAAACTCAAAAATGGTCTGTAGTGAAGCTAACCACTCTTCAGCCTCTAAGGGTTCTATAGATCCCTCAAACTCTTTTGGCTTCATCTTCCGGAATCGTTCATACAATGATCCCTGGTTGGCTCCAGCTCGGGCACCTATTGCTACTTCAGGTACCATTCGGACTGGTGGTGCTACTGGTTCAGGAGTTGGTTGTGGCTCCGGTACTGGTGCTTGAGGTGGAGGGAAATTCGCTTGGGCCCCATTCCTCTGTTCCAGTAGCTCTTGCAGTCTCTGGTTCTGTGTTTCTTGTGCCTCTAGCTGAGCTTGTATGTTAGCTAGGATAGCGGCTAAGTCTACTTCTTGAGCTTGCTCAGCTCGTGTGCGAACCATGTTGCTGTGTCTGACCTATAACAATAGCGACATGGTTTAGTGCTAAATTAGATATTGATTATCTAAAATTAACTTACTTGGACTGAGCAGGTGCAGATACTGAGATGTCATGGAAGGTCGATAGTAGAACCGCTCGCTCTGATACCAACTCTTGTGGGCGACCCCTCTAGCTTAGGTCGTCCACCTTATCTTGCTTGCTTTCTTTATTCTTTGCTTAGTCTTACTTAGCTTGCTTGTTTCTATAGCTTTCTTCTCCTTGGGGTTTAAAAGATTTGTTCTTGAAAAACTAGGAATATTTTTTTTTCTTTAACTGGAGGAAACTACTAATTCTTGAAAATTGTGTATACATAAATATATACGTACTTCTTAATACTTTTTCCCAAAATATATTTTGGAGTCTTGTTACTTTAAAGTACGTAAAAATAGAAACATACTTTTAAGCTTGTTTCACTACTTTACATACTACACTCTTGTCTTGTCTTTATACATATATCTCACTATTACACTTTCTTTCTTTTACACCTTGAGTACAGCGGAATTCTGCGAAACGGAACCATAGCCCGTCCATGACATCGCTGGGATCTGCCTGCCAGTCCGCTACTCTTGCTTCATACTGCTGGTTGTTTTCCTTTATTACCTACAGCACGAATAGACTAATGAGCTAAAGCTCAGTAAGTACAAACATACATACAAGTAAATAAGCTGAATACACCACTCTAGGGTTAGTCAACTTAGGACCAATTATTTTCTTTAGTCCTATACTACTTGTTCTTTCTATTCTATTTCTTTCTTTTCTTTGCTTTACTTCATCTGCTTAATCTTTCACTTGTGGGCCCGTGGTTGGACATACCTAGTGCGTGCAGACCAATAGAGGATCAGGGGAGCGACCCACCGATCAACCCTAAGGTCGTCTCTGGACTACTGACCTTATAGGTAGTAAGTCATGCCATAAACTACCTCATTATTAACGAGGCAGCGCCACACTTCTGGGGTGGAGGCAGGAAGTTAAGCCATAAACTACCTCATTATTAACGAGGCAGCGCCACACTTCTGGGGTGGAGGCTATCTAGGAACCTCACAACTGGGGAGGCCGGTACGCCAACCTTAACTTTTAAGTCTTATTATTTGACTTAACTTATTTCTCTTTTCTTTTTCTAATCTTGCTTACTATTCTCGTGAACATGTTAGTATCATGTCACAAACTGAATAGCTTAAATGTGTATATATATATAACACAACTTTATGGTAAGTCCATTCGTGAGTAGACAATTAAATGTCCGTACTTACCTTATCAATCTCTTCTCTTATTCTCTCTAGGATCTTTGATCGCCCTCCTTGTAGGTCGATTTTTGGATCCTACAGACAAACTTTGTCTGTTAATTTCATTTCCATTTATAGCTTTTATTTTTCATTAAAAAAGCTTAAATAGAACCTATTTACAACTTTTTGGGCTTTATTTATCATTTCCCCAATTTTTTCCCAACTTTTACAAAATTACGATTTTGCCCCTATATTTTGGCAAAATTACAGTTTTACCCCTGACGGAATTTTATTGATCCAGACTGCATTTTTTGCCCTCAGGAACTTTTCTGACTCTTTTCTAATCATTACCGGGTTCGTTTCTATTATATTTCCACTTTTCACTTTCCCGACCCTCGGGAAGCACTATTCCGACCCTTACGTCGGTTTAGTGATTTTCTATCGTTTCGGAGCCTCAAATGGACGTTTTACTAGTATTTAAAACGTTCATCTAGACTTTCCCGACCTAGGTCTCCGAGGCTCGGATTTTCCGTACCCGACTCGAACCTTTATTTCATTTCCAAAAACGCCCCCCCTTCGGGGTCGGTTTTTCCGTTTCACTCTCATTTTACATTTTTAGGGGACGGTCTACTATTCACGAACCACCCCTTAGGTTTTCCCTATTCAATTCTCTGTTAGGGACTCGGGTTTCCGACCCGACCCTAAACTTTTATTTTTAATTCCTATTTTACCCCGAAAGCCGTTTTCAAAATTTCGGCAGCATTTCGGCGTAATTTTAAGGCTTCCGGCGTTAGGTACGCCTCGAACCATATGTACCTGCCACGTACTATACCACAAGCCTATTTTATGTAAAAGTTTTCCAAACTTTGACATAAAAGCTCACAAATTCCAATTTCATATTTTTAACCACATTACAAAATTTTTTCACAATTTTGTCCTTAGTTTTGGTTTCGGTTTTCACCACCAAACCGAACCAAAGTTTCTCAAACTTTTCAACCACTTTTTAGGCTATTCAATGCCATTTTTCTAACACTTTTTCAAGCCCATTTCCTTGTACTTTTCAACTAAATTCTTAGGGTTTTACCCTTGTATAACCCACGGCCATTGAATGCTAAACATGTCAAACATTTTTGTTTCATTCTTTCAATCACATTTCATCATTTACACATTAAATTACATGATTTAAATTAACCAAACATCATATGAAACATGCAAAATTTTCACCAAAACCCTAAGTATTTCCCACGGCCACTTTGAGTAAATGAACACCAAAATTTTTCCAAGCTTTTCCATAATGAATTTCATGCTTTATTCTTAACAAAATTCAACTTGAAAGCATGTTAACACATAAATCACACAAATTTCTCATTGCTTACCAATGGTAACCCACGGATTTTCCTTTGGAAAACCAACCAAAAATTGGTTTTTCTTTTAACCAATTGCATGGTTTTCTTCCTCATTACACCCTTAACAAAACCCATCATCAACTTAATGAAAAACAACCAAAAATTTTCCATCTTAATTCACTATTCACCCCACGGTTTTCATGAGGAAAAACCAAGAAAAATTTCAATCCAAGGGAAGTTACCTTGTTCACTTTCTTCCTTTGTCTTCAAGTGATGTTTTGCCACACTTTTTGTATAGAAAACTTGAAGAAATAGCTTAATTCTCCTTTGGTCACTCACGGCTCACCATGGAGAATAACTTAGAAAAATTTTCTTCTTAGTTTTTGCTTGAAAATTGGCTTCGGCCACTTTATTCCCAAACTTGCCGACTTATGCATGGAAGAAAGCCAATTAATTTGGCTCTAAACCAATCAAATTTCAACACCTTTCACCCTAATACTTTCTCCATTTTTCAAAAATTAAAAAGGTTAATTTTTGGCTAAATCTTGGCCTTTAGATCAAAAGCAAATTAAATCATGGCCATTCATCCTACCTAACACCATATTTCTTTCCATTTGGTAAATGGATTTATGATGTCATAATTACTAAAGTGAAAGTTGACTTTGACTTTTACTATTCACATTAATTCGACTACTTTTTGACCGATACCGGTTCGAGCCGAAATTTTCCTGGAATCGTCCCGGCGTGTTCCTGAGGTCTCCTGTGCAGGCGGATCAACTTAATCTGCTTCCGTTTGATCAAAATCAATCCCGGAAGTTTACCGTCTTTTTGAGCTCCGGTTAGGGTTTCAATGCCGGTTTTGGCACCGTTTCACCCGTTTCAACTCAGTGAATTTTTCCAACACTGAATTCTTACTCGTCAGTATTGTTAGAACATTTTAATATATTCTAAACAATATAAATACATCTATTTCACTCTTTAAATAGTACAAATTATTATATACATATATTTGTACTTTTCTTACTGTGCTCTTACTTTGACTTGCCATATTCTTATCTTTATACTGTTCAGATACCGAAACTACTCCTTTTTGAGCGTTTTGGGCCTGAATTCACTTTCTTACTCATATATTTTATTCTCTACTTATTTTTGGAGATTTTAATTTCCTCCAAAACATTTATTTATTTCTATCAACACTATAATTTGTCTAATTACAACCATAGTGTTTCTTTACATTCTTACTTACAGAACTCATAGAAAACCCTAGATTAAACTAGGTCACACCACTAAAATTCTCTGGTCGTCACATATAGCCATGAACCAGTTTATTCAGAGTCAAGTTTCATTCATGAGCACAGTATTGCATGTTAAGATTTCATGTTTTTATGTTTGAACTTGCTGAGCCCATAGCTCACTAGTTATTCACATGTTGCAAGTAAGAGACCTGTTCACCAGTAGTACATGGTGAATGATGGACAGGGTATGTTCATGCCAGGGGGACTGGGTGAGGGATGATGGTCCTACCATGAGTTTTCCATTGTGCAGTTTTGAAAATCTAAGCATGTAATTTCAAGAACATGATTTTAAGCCAAGACTATATGATAAGGGAATCATGATCCATGTATATGTTATTTTGCTAACATGATTTCCTTATCACATACTTGAACAAGATATATGTTTACAAGTTATTATGTATTAAGAAAAAAAAAATTTATTTCGCAAGATTTTCACATAGTTTTCAAATTAAGCATGATGCCGGCAACCCTAGAGGCCTACATACTATTGCGGTTAACTACAGAGTTGACTATAACAGCACTATAGAACCTCTACAGCAAGGGCGGCCCGCCACAGGGTTTTCTTCTCTATCATCGAAACCATCGCCGGTGGACATTCCTTGACCTGCGTTTGCCTTATCTCGATGTCGTAACAAACTAACATAGCTTGCGTTTGCCTTATCATAGCCTCAGGTTCATTAGGTCAGTGGTCATGTCCTAAAAATGCACCAAAATGTCATCATGAAATTCTCGTTCTTGCCTATCACGTTCTACTCGTTTCCCCAGCAGCTTTCTCTCAATTTTGATTACCGTGACTATGAAATCTTATAGTGTAAAGGGGTAAAGCAGACTAATTCTCTACCGTAGCTCTGTAGTCAGTCCTCTCCAAAAGATGTCATAAAAGTCCTCATCAGTTCCTCAAAGCGTACAGCGTACTTTAGGACTGTGTCATCGGATGTCATTTGCAGTCCCTTGGTCTGATGAACAAACTCCCTTACCTCCGCGACCCTAGGGAACGTAGGCGGTGTCACTTCCCTGCTTGCCCATGAGAAACTGGGGTTGATGCTGGACTCCTCTGAGAGAATTGCTCGATCATGGTATTCGAAACTTGATCTAGTTAGGTACTCATCTTGATCACAAGAATCCATGTACACACAAGCATCTCTCTAAAAGGTACTAACAGCCAATAAGACCCAATTATCCTGATCAATGACGCATAGTCAGATAATCATCTTAATGGAGTAAAACCAATCCTGCATTCCCATAGGGTGTTAGAGTACTGTATGTCATCGAAACTTGGTGGACGACTGGCCCTGAAAGTCTGTACAGTTCGAACAGAAATCCTCGTCTCTACATGTTGTCGTATGCCCCTGACTAAAAAATTAATTGAAACTAGTGGAAGGGGTACCAGTTGAGGAGATAGTGCTTGTATCATCATTGAAACAATGACCCATAGAGCAGAGATGCCTGCTGGCACTGGAGAATGTGATGTCAGGCGTCGGGACAAAGATGGCCTAACTACCTTGTTCATGCTCGAAACTCGTACAGGTGTTGGTACATACGAGATCTTGTGTACAGTGATCTCATCATCTTATCCCTATAAAATGTTTATTTTCAATAAATAAACATTTACTAACTTAAACTAAAACTAACTTACTTGGATTGATGAACAGGATGCGCATCGTGCTAGGAGGGATATGGTCAACCTATTTTGATACCAATTGTGGCGGCCCGCCCTACATGGAGGCTAAACAGCACTATCACGGTTGAGTTTGAAAGCCAATTGTGATAGCCTACCGCCTCATGGGTTGGTGGTAACTTACTTTTAACGTAATTTCTTTATTTAATATACTTACTTTAACTTTAACATACTTTAAATTTTATCATTTTAACTTTCCTATTTTAATGTACACATAAATTTTTTTTTTCTTTTAAACTTGAAAACTGTACCATCAGAAAACATTTATTATAATAAACATCTTACATTGTCGTAACTTAATTTGCATCATAAATACATCATCTCAAAATTCATTCAACACTCTTTTCAATACTCTTTTTAAATACATAAATCATCATTTCAATACTCTTTTTAAACTGCTCAACGGAAAACTTGTAGCAGGACAATTTCCCTCACCTAGTCTCTTGGCATATGTAGATCCTACCCATCATCCATCAACTCCTCTATTGGCGTGTAGGTTGCTTACATGCAACATGAACAAACGCGTAACCTAATTACTCAGTAAGTTTAAACATTCATACATGACTTATAAATACTCGTATCATATAGCATAGATGTAATAGACCGAAAATTTCCTATAGTGCTACCTAGGATTAAGCTAGGTTTTTCTAGGAATTTCTGTGAACAAGAATGTATGAGAACACTATGTTAATAAATAAACAAATAATAGTGTTAATAGAAATAAATAAATGTTTTGGAGGATTTAAAAACCTCAAAAATAATCAAAGAATAAAGTTCATGATTGAGAAAGTGATTTCAGACCAAAATGCTCAAAATGGAGTGGTTTCGATATCTAAAAAAGATAAAATATAAGAAATGGCAAGTCAAAGCAAAGATAAGACAAGAAAAGTGTTTTAGGGTTTTTAAGAGTTTTGACATTTAACTAGATCAAACCGATAGCACAAATGGCTATCTCAGTCCTCCGATGTATTGCCCCAGAAATTTTGTTATTTTTGGAAAAAATGAAGATGCTATTTAGAAACCAAAAAACACAAAGAGATTATCTTAGGTAAACCAAGATTAGGGAAAAAGACGAAAAACTTCGGTAAGCATTTTTAGTCACACGACAGCAGAATAAGGCAAATTGATCGCACAGGAGCTACTAGAAATCCGCCTACGTGATTTCGGTAAATTTCCATTTGGTTTGACTTTTGGTCAAACTTTGACCCCAGATTAATATAATAAGGACAAAATAGATGATGTCATTGTTGATTTATTTCTTTTAAAAGAAATATGATAGTTGGATCCAATAGTTATGGTTTAAAGTAATTTTTGATCAGGAAACATGTAATATCAAGAAATTGATCAAGATGACCTTTTCTTGATATAAAATTGATATATTTGTAATCAGCATGCTCAAATTAGTCAATTGAGCATAAAAAGTAATTTTTGACTGGGAAATCGCAGTATTGGAAAACTAATTGAGATAACCTCTAATGAATGTAAAACTGATATATTTGGGTTCAGCACGCCCAAATTAGTCAGTATAACCTATGTTAAAATTTTCAAAAAAAAAAAGTATATAAGGGTAGAAAAGTCAGAAATTGCCAAACAGTCCCCAATATTTTTCTTCTCTCTTTTTTTCTCCCACCACCACTGAAAGTGAACAGTAACCACGAACCAAAAACGGCTTCTATTTTCGACATCACCAGTCTCATTGGAAAGCTCTCACTGAGTAGAGTCCAACGATGGGTCGAGTCGACGGAACGGCCGCCGAAGGAAGCCCCACGCGTCACCCAAAACCGTCAGAATGCATGATATTCCCGACACCATAACGCTGCTTTCGACCTTTGATCGAGCTAATTTCGATCCCAAAAGATTCATGGTGAAGAGTAGAACAAAACTCAAGTCTTGTTTCACCTCAACGGCCACCGGATCGTGCCGCCCTAGCCTTCACCGTTGTCATCGTGCCGCCACCATGAAAGTCATCGATTCCGACAGAGGTGAGCAACACCGCCCAGCTCAAAATGATCAGAATAGGGCGAAAAACAAAAGCTCTAAGCCAATTTCAAGAATCAACGTTGGCACAGTGGAGAACGGACCATGCCCCCGCCGTTCACCGTTTGAGGGGTTGTTTTTGGTGATTCGAGCCTCGAATCGAGAAATTGACACCGGATTTTGGTTCCTCTCCTCGAGCTCTTCAAGATGGTGTCCACCTTCACCCATGCCACTGCCAGACAGCACCGGTCAACAGCGAGTCAATGCCAGTCAATAGCAGTCACCGTCGGTCGACGCCCACTAGACCCCAAAATTTGACGAATGGCCCTCTAGCCTATTTTTGACGTTTTGGACACATCCGTGACATCAGAATTGCAAGATGGAATTTCAGACGTAAAGAATGAAGAATCAAAGTTTGTACACGTGAGATTAAATGGCTCTATTGATCGTTGATTGGAGTCGACCTACCCAGTGGATGTCGTTGAAAGACTTCGGTAGTGATCTCAACTATTTTCATTCCTCAATTTATTAATTGGAATGATTAAATATTAATTATAGACTATTTGTATGAAAAATGGTCGAATAAGAAAATGTGTTAAATGTGAAGATTTTTAGGTAAAAAGTTTGAGTTTTTGCGTAAAATTTAGGCTTCTGGTTTAGTATGTGGTAGATTAGAATTGATTAGATGGTTTTGAGGCGTTTCCTAGACGCCAGGAACCCAAAAATTAAGCGAAAATACTGCCAAAATTTCTAAAACAGCACAAAGGCGTATTTTAAGAAATGAGGGATAAAAATGTGGTTGGGATGGAAACCCAAGGCCCCTCGGTGACCTAGGTCTGGAAAAGAAAGATGGACATTTTGAGGAATAGTAAACCGAGAAATTACGGTAAATAATACCCTAAAAATTTAGTCAAGCCTAAGAAAAATCATTTTATGATTTTTGGGCTTAAAAAATCCAGTCCAAGCATTAAAATAAAAATGATACGGCCCAAAGACCCGTTAGGCGCAAAACGGTCATTTTGATCAAAAATTTCAAGAATGATAGAAAAGGGTCCTAATGGACTTAGAATGGCTTAATTAAGATCCTAAGGGCCAAAGCTAAGTTGTAAACCAAAGGAAAGTAAAGTTATGATGAAAAATCCCGCTAGGGGTAAAATGGTAATTTTACCAAAAGTTCGAGATACAATGGTCATTTTTCCAAAAGTTAGCGAAAAAGTGACAAATGAGGTTAATTAAGATTTTTAAGGCTAAATTCAAGATTTTAAAAGAAGGAAAGTACTTAAATGAAAGTATGATCATTATTTAAAATTACTATTAACGTCAAAGTTACTATTCATCGTAATTTTGACAAAAGTTGACAAAAAGGCTAGAAATGGGATATTAGACCGCTAAGTTCATGATTGGGAAATTAAACATAGAATTTTTATGTTTTACTAAGTTTTACATAAGAATAAAGATTTAAATAACCGTTGTTATTATTTTGGTTATAGGGATCCGACCTAGAGGCGACGAATGAGCATCTGGAGATCTAGAAACGAAGAAAGATATACGAGAAAATGTGATACCCCCCGATTCCGATCACCAGCAACTGTCATGAACCGACTCAATTACCAACCAAGACAGCTCGTGTGCCAAATCTGAGTTGTCAATTTAAAACTCTTTTTCTTAAACTTTCATTTCTCAGGGCCCATAAATTTCACCCATAATTTTTTTTTCTTTTTAATACATACTTTCTCGAAAAGAAAGCTAAGTATAAAAGCCACGTAAAATACAATACTAACTTTTAATTGTCTTTTGGAGTATAACATAATGTATAATTTACAAACTATTTATACTGCATATGTTTTTCACAATCTCCTCAATTCACTAACTTTAAAAGCTCAGTAGAAAACTTATGGCAGGACCAAGTTCACGGTGAATTCCTTACCTATCCTTTGACACGCGCACATCCTACCACCATCCATATATCTACTGAACAGGTTTCTTACCTGTAACATGAATAAACTGGTGAGCTAATAGGCTTCATAAGTTCAAACATACTTAGTAAGAATCACACAGATTCAAAAACATTAAAAAATCAATTTCCTATGAATAGTACTATCCATCATAAATAATACTATTCACCACAAATATTGACTTTGACCTTTGATCGATGAATAGTAACTGTTACCTTAACTGATTACTATTCACATATCCTAACTGAAATCATTATACTTAATGTACACTTCAGTTATGCTCAATTATGATTTTCATCATATTATTGATTGTTCATTCTCTATTTACTTTCTAGTGTAGAGCTCTTTTATGGCAATACCGATAAATTATTACGCGCTGACTGGGAGGGCCTAAGGAACGACCCTAGAGCTTCGGCCTCCACAGCCCTTATATCCCCGTAGGATCTGAAAAACCTCCACCACTATGTTAGAGGGGCGATACGCCTTAATGGTTTCATTACCATCTTTCAATTATAGTTCTGACCAAGTGACGTTAATCGCCACCTCAAGGTCATTATCCTCCATCTCCCATAGGCCTTACTTATTCTTCTTTTCTCATTATATGGGATATGTTATACTAACTAATCCCCAGATGTCATTAAGACTTAATTCCTAATGTACAACTAATACATAATAAAATAACACAGTATTTCATGTTGCAGACATGAAAATGCTTGAACTTACCAATACTGCGATAATGTCTACTTCAGGAATTCTTCCGTAGTTCTATCTCTAGTTTGGGTTTCTATAGACATAATATTGTCTATTAATACCCTATATTAATTATCACTTTAAATATATTTATTTTGTGATAAATTTTTCAACACAATTCAACTTGTGACATGGTACATGGCCTTCAACACGCCCGTGTTCATGACCGTGTGCCTTTTGGTTTCTTACTACATGGCCGTGCTGTTTACTATCTAGTCATGTAACTGTACACAGCTTGATACACTCCCATGTTCAAGCCCATGTACCTCTCGAGTTGTAAAATTTTTCCTATACACAGCCGTGTATTATTCTACGCACCTGTGTTCTTCAAAATTTTTAGATTTTTAACTCTAAAATATTTATTTTGAGTCCTAGAATTTTATTTAAGTCATTCTAGATCCTTTCTATACCATTTTATAGCTTTTTGGTGCTAAAAACCCTAATTGTTCATTTTTTGGCCCTCGATCACTATTCATCCGTCACGTAGGGTCGTTTCTCGTTTTTTCGAGCGTTTCGGAGCCTCAAATGGCTATTTCACTACTCTTGAAAAACTTTTCATCCCGTCCCCGACCCTCAGTCCTCGAGAGGCTCGGGGTTCTGATCCCGACCTAATATTTTTCCTCGTTTCTCAAAATACCTATAACATGAAATTTTTTCCTGTTTTAGGCATTTTAGACTTTAAGGGTCAGTTTACTATTCCTTTTTGGGTTGGTTTTCCATTTTCAATCTTAATCCACCGAGGGGTCCTAGTTTCCTTCCTGAGTCCAATATTTTTACCCCTCGTTCCCTGAAATGCCCTTATGCCGTTTTAGAAATTTCGGCAGCATTTTCGCTTGTATTTTTAGGTTTCCCGGCATTAGGTACGCCTCAGAACCTTTGTACCTACAACGTACTATACCAGAGGCCTATTTTATTCAAAGTTTCCAAACATTGCATAAAAATTTTCCACATAATCAATATTCAAAAATCCATACACAATCAACAATATTTTCCAAACTAAACTTGGTTTAATATGTTAATCATCACCAAATAGTTTTCATCACAACATTTCAAAAATCACATATCACTCTTAGGTTTTCTAATGTGTAAATCAACATCAAAACCTAACAAAATTTTCATTCCAACCCTAGCATTAGCCACGGATTTTTCATGCAAATCATATAGAAAATCTTACTTTCGTTCCTAGGGTTTTTATTATCAACATTCCATATCCACGTTCAACACTAAAAATTTCCCATTTTCTAGTGTTCATCACCCACGGTTTTGACATGAAAAATACATAAAAATTTTCTTGTTTCTTGATTCTAATTCATGCTTAATTCATCTTATAACCAAATGAACATAAACACTACATCAAATCAACAATTCCCAATCATTTTTCACACCACTAATGCCATGGATTTTCTTATGGAGACATGCAAAATTTTTGCTTGTTTTTAAACCCTAAATCATGCTTCACATTCTACAACACGAAACAAATCATATCATCACCACAACATCAACTTTTTCAATGTTTTTCTACTCTACAAACCCACAGATTTTCACTAAGAAAATCAAAGGAAATTGCTTCAATTTTGAAGATTACCTTATCTAGTTGATGGCTTGATGCTAGAATTGCAATGAATGCTAAGTTTGGTGTGAAATTTAAAACAAAATTTTGGTTTAATGGAGGAAGAAAGGCCACGGATTTTTGGGCTGAAAAAGAGCAAGAGTTTGGCTGAATTTTTCCATTTTTTCGAATGAATTAGGATGCCTATTTATAGGCAAAAGCCAAGGGTTTTTTACCATATTTTTCCAACAATTTGCTAATTGTTCAAGGGTCAAAATGCAATAATTTTGGGCCAAAAACCTAATTTTTTCTTTCTCCCTTTCCACATAGCCGAATGGCCTTTTAGATAAATCTAATAAATTTTTTTTAATCATTTTGGCAAGATTTAAGCCATTGATCAAAAAGTGATCAAATCCTAACCATATACCTTTTATCTTACTTTCCAAACCAAAATAAATAAAATGAATTTATGACATCAACACGATGATGTCATTCTACTATTTGTATTAATTCACTAATTAATTAATGGTCAAATTTGGACTGAAAGCTGATCCAAACGGAACTTTACCGAAATCGCATAGGCGAGTTCCGAGCGCCTCCGGGGTGATTGGTTTGTTTTATTTTGCTTCTGTTTGGCCATAATTCTTTATCGTAAATTTCTATCGTTTTAGTGCATTTCGATGCATTCTCTAGGGTTTTTGGCTCTGATTTTGAACCGTCACACCCAAAAATGTTCGATAAGATTTTCCATCTCTGAACTCACTCACTCTAACACTGTTAGAACATTTTCACAGTATTCTCAACAATATTAAAACACAACTTTTACATAATTTATTCATTCAAATTGCTATATACATACAAGTTTAACCTACTCCAAGAATCTAAAATTCCCGGTTATCACATTCACCCCTTCTTATAGAATTTTCGTCCTCGAAAATTTAGAATAAGTGGGGGTACAAATTTCTAATTTCATCTTCACATTCCCATGTAGCCTCTTAAACGTTGTGATTTTTCCACAGCAATTTGACTAATGGGATCGTTTTATTCCTCAAAACTTTATCTTCGCGTGCCAAAATTTGAACAGGTCTTTCCTCATAGGTCAGGTCTTCCTAAATCTGGATCGGTTCATGTTTCAGCACATGGGACAGATCCGATATGTACTTCCGTAGCATCGACACGTGAAACATATTATGAACTGCCGACATTTTTGGAGGTAACCCCAATCTATTAGTAACTTTACCAATGTGTTCGATGATCTCGTATGGTCTAATATATCTTGGACTCAATTTCCCTTTCTTCCCGAATCGTATTATTCCTTTCATCGGTGAAACTCTTAGGAATACGAAATCCCCTTCTTTGAACTCCAGGGATCTTCGTCTTTTGTTCGCATAACTTTTTTGTCGGCTCTGGGCTATCTTCATCCGCTATTGTATTTTTGTAACTGCATCCACTGTCTCTTGTACAAAATCTGTCTTATGCAGTCGTTTCTCTTGTAGGTTGTACCAATGAATCGGTGATCTACACTTCCTTCCATACAAAGCTTCATAAGGTGCCATACCTATCAAAGATTGGTAGCTGTTGTTATATGAAAACTCTACCAACGGAAGTTTCTCGTTCCAGCTCCCCGGGAATTCTATTATACACACACGCAGCATGTCTTCTAGTGTTTGGATGGTTCATTGAGATTGCCCGTCTGTCTGCGGATGAAATGCTGTGCTTGGACGCACTTTTGTTCCCATAGCTTCTTGCATACATGTCCAGAAATTCGAAGTAAATCATGGATCATGATCTGACACAATAGATTTAGGAACTCCATGTAGCCTGACTATGTGGTTAACATACAAACTCGCTAACTTTTCCAATGATAAGGTTATTTTTACTGCAATGAACCTTACTATTTTTTGTTAATCTATCTACAATAACCCAAATGGCATCATAGCCTTCTCGGGTCTTCATTAGTCCTACCACAAAGTCCATTGTGATATGTTCCCATTTCCACTCGGGAATCTCCAACGGCTCTAACTTTTTGCTTGGATGACGATGTTCAGCCTTAACTTTTTGACACGTCATACATCTATTTACAAACTCAGCTATATCCTTCTTCATCCTTTTCCACCAGAATTGCAGTTTCAAGTCCTGGTACATCTTACTGGCTCCGGGATGTACTGAATAAGGTATTTCATGGGCTTCTACCATAATTCACCTTCTTAATCCTTCATCATCTAGAACTTGAATTCTCCCCTGATGTAGGATTAGTCCATCTTTAGACGCTTCCTCCTACGAACTTGCTAGCTTCGAATCTCGTTTCTAAGCTTCTCTGATATCTTCATATAACATTGACTCTAATTGTAATGCAGCTAGCTTTCTGACTATTAGCTCCATCTTCAGCATGTTGATTTCTTGTTGCAATGGCTTTGGAAATTTTCCAATCGACAGTTGCTACAGAGCAGTAGATTTCCTACTTAACGCATCTGCAACGCGATTGGCTTTTCTCGGATGATAGAGGATTTCACAATCATAATCCTTTACCAACTCCAGCCATCTTCTTTGCCGCATATTTAGCTTTTTTTGTGTGAAGAAATACTTTAGACTTTGGTGGTCAGTATAAATCTGACACTGAGCTCCATATAGATAGTGTCGCCAAATCTTTAACGTGAACACTACTCCGGCCAGCTCCAAATCATGCGTGGGATAATTTTTTCTCATGGTCCTTTAATTGACGCAAGGCATAGGCAATCAACTTGTCGCCTTGCATCAGGATGGCTCTTAATCGCATCTTCAAGGTGTCGCTATATATCACGAACATCTCCCCTTCAGTCAGAAGTGTAAGTATCGACCCGCTCGTTAATCATTTCTTCAGCTCTTGGAAGCTTTTTTCGCACTATTTAGTCCATTCATACTTCTTTTCTTTGCGTGTAAGCGCCGTGATAGGAGCGGCGAGTCGTGTGAATCCTTCAACAAGTCTTCTATAATAGCCGGCTAGACCTAAGAAACTTCGTATTTCCGTCACACTCTTAGGTGCAGGCCATTCGTTGATCGCCTCTACTTTTACAGGATCCACAGTGATTCCTTCCTTAGAAATCACATGTCCAAGAAAATGGACTCTATCCAGCCAGAATTCACATTTGGAGAATTTGGCATAGAGTTAATGCCCCCTTATTATCTGCAAGATAGTCTTCAAATGCTCCTCATGCTCCTCGCGAGTCTTTGAATATATAAGTATGTCATCGATAAATACAATAACAAACTTATTCAGATATTCTCTAAAAACTCGATTCATCGGGTCCATAAAAGCTGCTGGTGCATTTGTTAAGCCAAACGGCATCACAAGGAATTCGTAATGACCGTAGCAGGTCTGAAATGCGGTTCTGGGGATGTCACTCTCCTTGATCCTTAGTTGATGATATCCTGATCGTAGATCAATATTGGATAATACTGCTGCGCCTGTTAGTTGATCGAACAAGTCGTCAATTCTAGGTAACGGATACCTATTCTTGATAGTAACCTTGTTCAACTCCTGATAATCGATGTAAATCTGAAATGATCCATCCTTCTTCTTAACAAACAGTACTGGAGCACCCCATGAGGAATAGCTCAGGCATATAAATCCTTTGTCAATAAGCTCTTTCAGCTGCTCTTGTAACTCTTTTAACTCTGCTGGTGCCATCTGGTACGGTACCTTTGAGATAGGTGCAGTTCCTGGCATCAACTCGATCTCAAAGGAAATTTCTCGTTCAGGCGGCAATCCTGGTAATTCCTCTGGGAAGACATCAATGAATTCCTTCACAATATGAACGTCTTCAGGTTGGAGCTTTCATTCCTTTGTCACGTCCAATATACAAGCTAGGTATCCAGCACAACCACTAGATATTAGCCTCCTTGCTTCCATTGAGTTGATCATTATCTTCTTTGATCTGCATGACGTATCGACGTACTCAAATCCCTCTTCTTCGTCGGGTTGGAACATTATATTCTGCTTTTGACAGTTGATCGTGGCTTGGTACTTCCCTAGGAAATTCATTCCTAGTATCACATCGTAATCAGCTAGTTCCATCACGATCAATGCTGCATAGATCTCCCTACTTGCCACAATTATTGGTACGTGAGGTAACCAGTAATTAGACATCAGGACTTCCCCTAAGGGTAGTGCAGTTCTAAACATCATACCCATATTGTCTTTAGGATATCCAATCCTATTTGTAAACTGGTATGAAATGAAAGAATGCGTAGCTCTAGAGTCAAATTAAACAGACACCAAATTATTAGCGACAGAAAGCTGACCTGTCACTACATTTAACATTCCAGCTTTCGCCTCTTCCTTTGTGTATACCATGACTCTAGCATCTGTTCGAGGCAAGCGTTCTTGTCTTTCCTGCCTCTCAGAATGGGATGAACCTTCAGCTTTAGCCTACAGTGAATGTGCCTGGGAACGTTGCTGTTGCGACTGAGACGATCTTTACACATTTTGCCTATTTTCTAGACAATTTCTGGCAAAATGACCGTTTTTCCTACATTGAAAATAGGCATTTGTGGCAAATTTGCATCAGCCTGCATGTCTTTTCCCGTAGTTTACACAGTCTCGAACAATAGGGCCAGCATTATTTTTGTTCTCCTTTACTGGTTCCTATTCCCATAATTATTCCCTTTTCTCTTCCCCTGGGATTGTTGACCAGAAGTACTTGACTGCCCAGCCTTGACATTTGGACTAGGCTTACTGCTTTGTCCAACTTGAGATCCAGCTTGTACAGCTTTAGCTAACACCTTCTCCTTCTTCTTAACAAATCTTTTCTCTTTCTTCCTTTTGTCAGAGTAGATAATACTCTGCCCTCAGCGCATGACTAACACAATCAGATACAGTGTCAGGTGGCATTAACCCACTGTCCACCAATGCTGAGATTTCGGGACGGAACATTCCCAGCATCTTCTGGATTTTCTCCCTCTTAGTGGCGACAGTGTATGGGCACAGTCAGGACAGCTAATCAAACTTGCTACAGACTTTTATCACTGTCATATCCCCCTGCTTTAACTCTGTGAATTCTCGTTGTTGTGGTCGTAACAGTGTAGGATTATAATATTTCTGGTTAAACTCCTCCAGAAAGTCCAACCAAGACATCGTATACATATTTCTTCTCAACTTGACAGATTCCCACCAAAACCTTGCATCCTTTTTCAAAACAAAGGACACACACATAATCTTCTTCTAATCGTTCAGCTCCATAAATTCCAATATCATGTGGAGTGAAGAAAACCACTCCTCTGCTTCTAGAGGGTTTGTGGAGCCCTCAAACTCTAGCAGCCTCATTCGTCGAAATCTTTCATATTGCGGCTCAGGATTGGCCCTGGGTTATGGTCGGGGTGCTACTACTTCTTCTGGTACCACTGGTGGCACTTCTGGTTCTGGTGCGGCCATTTGTGGATCTTGGCCCTCACCTTGTTCTTGTCTCTGTTCCATTTGCTTGAGCCTTTGTCTTAACTTGGCATTTTCTCTCATTTGAGCTTCAATCAAAGCTTCCGACTCGTCCACTCTCTCTGATAAGACTGGACGTCCTCTCATTTTCCTCAAGTTTCACATATTCACCATCTTTCCTATTTCCTATAAACGCATGAGAGTCGATCGTTAGATTTTCACAAACATACTTTTACAATATATTATAGTTTTTATCATCACATAATTTCAACATTTCATCCATTGAACATGTCAAAATGTGATTATCATTTCTTTTCATTTCAAAAGTACATCAGTTCGAAGGCTTTTCTCAAAATAGCCTTTTGATACTGTCATATATACACATATACAAACATATATATATACATTAGTACATCACATGTATTTCTATATCTAGTCTCCTAGCTGGGGTTGTTCCGGGATGGTCAAAAATTCAATTGGATCCATTTCTTCCTCATCCATTCCATTTTCGGCCCCTCAAATGATGTTGATCCTTCAGCTGGACTTGTACCCTCTAGTTGTCTCGACGGACCAGCCTCATGGTCGTTTGCCATCGGTTCCAATCCATACAGGCGATCTAACATTGCTTCCTGTAGCAACTGTTCATGCCTCTTGCGCACCATGTGCTCCATCATCATTTCTTCCTCTACTTTTCTACCGTAACTATAAACTCATGCAAAGTAATAGGGTATAAAGGGGTTACCCTCTGTCGTAGGTCAATGGTGAGTCCTTTCCAAAATATGTCACAAAAGTCATCATTTGTGATGTTAGATAGAGGACATGTCCTTATGACGCTATCCTGAAATCTAACTGCATACAAGAATACAGTATCGCTCAGCATCATTTACTATCTCTCTGCCTTGAGGACAAAGTCTCTGACATTCACATACTTAGGCATAGTCGGTGGTGGCGGTAATGTCCTGCTCTCAGGAGGGTCTACAACTGGTGCTGCACTCTTTTGTGGAAACTGCTCTAGCATGACTTGGTGAAATTCAGCCCAATCCATTGCTAATAGCATCTCCTGATCACAATACTCCCAATATAACCGTGCATCCACACATAATGTGCCAATGACCATCAAAACCCAGCAATCCTCATCTATATCACACTGGCGCATGATAACCTCGATGTCATGTAGCCAGTCCAGCGTAGAGATCCCTTGTTGACCTCCCTCGAACGTAGGTGGATGACTACCTTTAAAAGCATGTATGGCTCGCACTGACACCCTGGCTCCTATACGAGCTCGATCTCCCACCACTGGAATGTCCACTGTTACCAGTAGGTTTACGATCGATTGGAAGGTGGTGCTTGTACCAGTGCCGGCACTACAATCCTTCGCGCTAGTGGCTCAGGTACTTGTGATCGTTGTACTACTCGCCGCATCATGGATGGTCTGATCACAGGCCTAGTCCACACCCGGATCGATCCTCTCGGTCGGTATGGGTGAGGTCTCATATAAGGTGGTCTAGTCATCTTAAATCCTACAAAATATATATAACCCCGAATAAATGTAAAGTTAACTAACTTAAAGAAAACTAACTTATTTGGATTGACAAGCAGATCGCACTTCGTGCCAATAGGGATATTGTCAACCACTCTGATACCAACCTGTGACACCCCCCGATTCCGATCACCTGCAACTGTCATGAACCGACTAAATTGCCGACCAAGACAGCTCGTGTGCCGAATCTGGGTTGTCAATTTAAAACTCATTTTCTTAAACTTTCATTTCTCAGGGCCCAAAAATTTCGCCCATAATTTTTTTTTCTTTTTAATACATACTTTCTCGAAAAGAAAGCTAAGTATAAAAGTCACGTAAAATACAATACTAACTTTTAGTTGTCTTTTGGAGAATAACATAATGTATAATTTACAAAATATTTATACTGCATATGTTTTTCACAATCTCTTCAATTCACTAACTTTAAAAGCTCAGCGGAAAACTTATGGCAGGACCAAGTCTACGGTGAATTCCCTATCCCTTGACACGTGCACATCTTGTCGCCATCCATATATCTACTGGACAGGTTTCTTACCTGCAACATGAACAAACTGGTGAGCTAATAGGCTCAGTAAGTTCAAATATACTTAGTAAGAATCACACGGATTCAAAAACATTAACAATTCAATTTCTTATGAATAGTACTATTTATCATGAATAGTAACTTTGACCTTTGATCGATGAATAGTATCTGTTACCTTAACTGTTACTATTCACATATCTTAACCGAAATCATTATGCTTAATGTACACTTTGGTTATGCTCAATTATGATTTTCATCATATTATTGATTGTTCATTCTCTATTTACTTTTTAGTGTAGAGCTCTTTTATGGCAGTACCGATAAATTATTGTGCACTGACTGGGAGGGCCTAGGGAGCGACCCTAGAGCTTCGGCCTCCACAGCCCTTATATCCCCGTAGGATCTGAAAAACCTCCACCACTATGTTGGAGGGGCGGTACGCCTTAATGGTTTCATTACCATCTTTCAATTATAGTTCTGACCAAGTGACATTAATCGTCACCTCGAGGTCACTATCCTTCATCGTCCGTAGGCCTTACTTGTTCTTCTTTTCTCATTATATGGGATATGTTATACTAACTAATCCCCAGATGTCATTAAGACTTAATTCTTAATGTACAACTAATACATAATAAAATAACATAGTATTTCATGTTGCAGACATGAAAATGCTTGAACTTACCAATACTGCGATAATGTCTACTTCCGGAATTCTTCCGCAGTTCTATCTCTAGTTTGGGTTCCTACAGACATAATATTGTCTGTTAATACCCTATATTAATTATCACTTTAAATATATTTATTTTGTGATAAATTTTTCAACACAATTCAACTTGTGACATGGTACATGGCCTTCAACATGCCCGTGTTCATGACCGTATGCCTTTTGGTTTCTTACTACGTGGCTGTGTTGTTTACTATCAAGCTGTGTGACTGTACACAGCTTGATACACGCACGTGTTCAAGCCGGTGTACCTCTCGGGTTGTAAAATTTTTCTTATACACGGCCGTGAATTCTTCTACACACTCGTGTTCTTCAAAATTTTTAGATTTTTAACTCTAAAATCTTTATTTTGAGTCTTAGAATTTTATTTAAGTCATTCTAGGTCCTTTCTGTATTATTTTACAGTTTTTTGGTGCTAAAAACCCTAATTATTCATTTTCCGACCCTCGATTATTATTCATCCATAACCTAGGGTCGTTTCTCGTTTTTTTCAAGTGTTTTGGAGCCTCAAATGGCCACTTTCACTACTCTTGAAACACTTTTCATCCCATCCTCGACCTTCGGTCCTCGAGAGGCTCGGGTTTCCTATTCCGACCTAATATTTTTCCTCGTTTCTCAAAATACCCATAACATGAAATTTTTTCCTGTTTTAGGCATTTTAGAATTTAAGGGTCAGTTTACTATTCCTTTTTGGGTTGGTTTTCCATTTTCAATCCTAATCTACCGAGGGGTCCCGGTTTCCTTCCCAAGTCCAATATTTTTAGCCCTCATTCCAGTAGGAAAATAAATCGGTAAAAACGTATCAGAGTGGCGCAGTGGAACAATAAAATTTTTAGATCGTTAAATATCTCATAATGCCATATACAATAAACTAACAACAATTAAAACTCATACCTCAAGGATGCTAATCTGTAGGAGGAGAATGACCAGAGGGCTTCAATCGACTAGCATTCTCTACTATTCTCCAATTCCCGAATGGCTGAGTGTGTGGGCACTCTGAACCTCGATCGGTATGCTAGCACTGCTAGTCTTCTTCCGACCACCCAGATCTCTAAAGAACTTATTGTTACGGTGAGTTATGCAACAATAAGCCTGCTCACTTGAGAGTCTGTGGTCTTAGAGAACTGGAATGGCAAGACCTCTATTTATAGACCTGCATGAGGTGATTATTTGAATTTGAATTGGATTAGGAGAAGATATTCTCCATTATCCATAACCATAAAATCCGAAATTATTCAAGGGAAAATCCCAACAAATTTCGGCCATTATTGAAGATTATCCAATCCAAATTCAAATAAGATTTTAACATGAATCTTATCTCCCTTTTTCAACCGAAAAATCCGAAAATCCAAGGGGAAAATCCCCACAAAAATTTCAGCCACTTTTGGATAAGGAAGAATAAAAAATTCACTAGGATTTTCAAGCTTGAATCTTATCTCACCCTTATCCAAAATAACCGAAAATCTCCGAGGAGATCTTCCTCAAATTTTTGGCCATAATCAAGGAGGGGAGAATCCAAATTCAATTGGGATTGAAACTTGAATTTTTCCTTGAACCTTATCCACAAAAATCTGAAAATTCATTAAGGATAATCCTCAAAATTTTCGTCCATATTTGGTTAGGATTTGGATACAAAATTCAAGTAGGATTCAAACAAGATTTCCTCTCTATATCCAACTCAAATTCGAATTTCATTCCTTGTGGATTTATCACAACAAATTTGAATCCCACTTGGACTGTGATTCAAAATTTGAATTTCAAATTTCAAATTCAAATATCAAATTTAAATTTCAAATTTTAAATTTCAAATTTCAAATTTAAATTTGAAATTCAAATTTCAAATTCGAATTTCAAATTCAAATTTCAAATTCGAATTTCAAATTCAAATTTCAAATTCAAATTTCAAATTCAAAATTCAAATTTCAAATTTCAAATTTCAAAATTCAAATTTCAAAATCCACAAAACAGTTGTATTTCAAATTCTTGTTCTCATGGATAATTTTCTACAACTCCAATCCAATCTCAAATAAAATCATGGCAACTTTATTTGGAGTTTGAATAATTGTGTACTCTATTATCCAAAACAAAATCTGAATCCAACCGGAGAGAATCTTGTCCACCATCCTAATTCTATGTCAACACCATCCATGCATAATAAACTAGCCAATAGCATACACAAATCAATTTGCCAAACGTTAAGGAATTATGTGGAGCTAGTAGAGGGACTAATTGGACATATATAATCGGGCTCCTGCAAATCCATATGATCATCATTCTTTACCGAACAACTCAATCGTATGATCACTAGTTGCAGAGTCACACCACTATAAACCTGAAACTGAACTCCCAATTATATACCGTATCACGTAAGCCTGTGACAAGCTATCGTCCAATGACCTTGTCATGTATGCAGAACCCTCATATGATATCCATGATCAGCCTTAGGCCAAAGTCCGTTTAATCCTACTAATCAGGCTATCTTAAAGTTCCATTATACTACCGAATAAAGAAAATGATTATTCACCATATGTGAATAAGAAGTCATCTACCCAGCAGACGACCCAAGGCCTTGTCCATTTTCACATTCTGTATAATGCCTTTAAGAAGATACCCTTAACTCCTCATTAGAGCTATGATTCCAATATCTGTAAACGAACCCTTCATCGTATACAAGTCATGCATCCAACGAACCGGTCTATAAGCTTACTACCTCTGAGACACTTTAGCCATTGGAACATTAAAGTACACAAGTCACATACATAACGTTGTCCATCTACTCAGGATTAAGGTTACTGCACAATGAACAACAAAAGTAGATCGATCCACTCAAAGTAAACTTCGTAGATCAATCACGCTTTAGTCTCGGTCTAATATATCACCACCAAGCAACATATCCATGTCTTTACTTAGGAGTCAATGCTCCAGACAGTCAAGACAAACCGTCCCCTCCAAGGCTTTAGACAACATAATAGTCTTAACATGAGTTAGATGCTTGGTCTAATCCCATAGACTACAGACCATAGTTTAGACCGCTTACTTTAGAATATTGTCTTCTCGCATACAAAATTCTATTGCATGCAACGTTCTAATAGTTTAACACAAGCAGTCAGGGAGCCATATTTGCTTACATTTACTTTAACATGTAAATAAAATGAGGACAGATAGCAATGTAACGAATAACCTCTATATATAATTTTATTATCCAGTTCAAAATAAATACATCAAAATGTCTCTAATGCTTAGGGCATTTCCTAACAATCTCCCACTTGCCCTAAGCTAGCAGATGTGCCATGTCACGCATCCCCATTGCCTTTACATGCCTCTCAAAGCTTCTAGCCACCAAAGTCTTAGTAGAGGGATCGGTAATGTTGTCCTCGGACTTGATCTTACATACATCTACTTATCCTATCTCCACGTGCACTCTAATGTCGACTTCCTCGAATCCTTGCAAGTCTGGAAGACTCAATTCATGTATCCTATGGGTGTTAGGTCCCCTCCGAATACACCAGCATATAATCCCTCGTTCTCTTAAGATACTTGAGTATATGCTTTACTGCTTGCCAATGCTTGGTTCCAGGATTCGCTTGATATCGACTCACCATACCTACTGCAAAACATATGTCCGGGTGAGTGCAAAGCATAGCATACATAAGACTACCCACAGCGGATGCATAAGGGACTTTACTCATATGCTCTCTTTCTTCCGATGTCTTGGGACAGTCATCCAATGAAAGAGTTAGACCGGTAATAGAAGGTTGTGTACCTTTCTTTACTTCTTGCATTACATATTTGTTAATTATTTTATCTATGTATGAAGCTTGGGATAACGCTATCATTTTGTTCTTTTAATCTCTGAAGAGACGAATGCTCAGAACATAATTAGCTTTTCCCAAGTCCTTCATGTCAAACTGTTAGTGTAACCAAAGCTTGACCGATGATAAGTTCCCTACATCATTCCCAATGAGTAGTATATCATCGACATAGAGTATCAGAAAGACCACTTTTCGATCCTTAATATGTTTATAAACACAGGGTTCATCAACGTTCTGCTCAAAACCAAATGTCTTAATCGCTTGATCAAACCTTTGGTTCCATGAGTGGGATGCTTGCTTTAATCCATAAATAGATCTAAGCAACTTGCAGACTTTTCTTTCTTGGCCTTTCGCTACGAACCCTTCGGGCTGTATCATATAGATACACTCTTCAAGATGGCCATTCAAGAATGCCGACATCCATTTGCCAGATCTCATAATCGAGAGCCGCAGCAACGGACAAAAGAATACGGATGGACTTCAGCATAGCAACAGGCGAAAAGGTTTCATCATAATCGATTCCAGCCTTTTACGTGTACCCCTTTGCAACTAGTCTAGCTTTGAAATTTTCCACTCTCCTTTCTGCATCCTTCTTTCTTTTGTAGACCCATTTGCATCTAATGGGTTTTATCCCATCCGGCAAATCTATAAGTTCCCAAACAGAGTTGGATTTCATAGAATCCATCTCATTGTTCATAGCCTGTTTCCAAGATTTAGAATCAACATCATTTATAGCTTCATTATAGGTGACCGGATCATCCTCATGCTCATGAGCCTCGGCCTGGTATACCTCAGCATCATACATGAAGAAATTAGGTTTCTTCGAAACCCTCCCACTACGACGAGACACCCTAAATTGTTGATTGTCTGCAGGTCCTTCACTGGAACTCGGATTTGCATCCAAGATCGAAATCTGTAGAGTAGTTCTTTCACCCGATAACTCCTCTAGCACTACTTTGCTTCGAGGCTTAAAGTCATTCATGTGACTTTCCTCCAAGAATGTCACATGGGTTGAGACAATGACTTTTTGTTTTTTCAGGTTATAGAATAGACCTCCTTTAGTTCCCTTTGGATACCCTACAAACATGCACAATTCTAATCTTGGTTCCAACTTCTTCACATCCCCATCCAGTACATGTGTCGGGCAGCCCCATATTCTCATATGTCTAAGGGAGGGCTTCCTGCCACGCCACAATTCATACGGAGTTCTGGGAATTGATTTGCTTGGAACCTGGTTCAGAATATAGCACGCCGTTTGTAAAGCATATCCCCAAAATGATAATGGTAGTGTTGAATAACTCATCATGGACCGTACCATATCCAATATGGTCCTGTTTCTCTTTTCGGCTACACCATTCTGTTGTGGAGTACCAAGTGTAGTCAATTGGGATAATATCCCATTCTCTACAAGATGTCCTAGAAATTCATCGGAGAGGTATTCGCCACCTCGATCAGATCGAAGTGTCTTTATGGATTTATCCAATTGCTTTTCCACTTTCGCACGATACTCTTTGAACTTGTCAAAGGTTTCGCTCTTGCAGTGCATCAGATACATATATCCATACCTCGAGTAATCATCTATAAAGGAGACATAATACTTGAACCTTCCTCGTGCTGTGACGTTCATGGGGCCACATACGTCAGTGTGCATAATTTCTAAGAGCTCCTGAGCCCTAGTACCCTTAGCGCCAAAAGACCGCTTAGTCATCTTTCCCTCTAGGCAAGACTCACATTGAGGAAGATGTACCTCCTCCAGAGATTCTAGAGGACCGTCTTTCACCAATCTTTGAATCCTATCCTGATTAATATGGCCAAGTCTTGAATGCCAAAGATACGTCTTGTTAGAGTGAGAAACTTTCAACCTTTTACAGTCATCTATTAATTCAGTGTCAAGCAGTGAGTACATCTTTGGTTTGATCAAATATAGGTTTCCATCTATCCATCCAGAATAGATAAAAGACTTATTTCTACGAATATCAACTCTTTTACTAAAAGAAACTGAATAAGAATCCTCTATTAAACAAGCTACCGATATAAGGTTCCTCTTAAAATTAGGAACATAAAAACAATCTTTTAATAAAATAAACCTAAATTGATCAAAGTAAAGGTAAATATCTCCAACTGCCTCAGTCACCACCAAGCTACCATCTTCAGTCCGCAATGAGAGGCTCCTATCATGTAGACTTCTCGTTTCCACGAACCCCTGCATAGAAACACAAACATGATTAGTGGCACCCGAATCAATGACCTAAGTGTCTTTCAATTCTTCCACCAAACACGCTTCCAAGTAGTGAAGTTCCTTACCTTCCTTGCCCTTGGCGGCTAGGAATTCCCGGCAAGCCTTCTTAAAGTGACCTACCTTCCCACAACGAAAGCATTTAGACTTTTTAGGGTCCCTGGGCTTCTTGTTCTTCTTCTTCTTCTTCCCATCCGAGATAGGAGGATTAGAAGAACTGGAAGCCGCTTGCTTCTGATTTGGCCTCTTCCTCTTCTGTGAGGGTTTGGAAGATTCTGCCAAATTGGCCTCTCCTTTAGGTTGGACCGCATCCCCATTCCTGATCATCTGCTCATAAGCTTGGAGTTGCTTCATGAGCTCGGTTAGTCTTAACTCCCTTGTCGCAAGATTGTATGCGGCCTTAAACCCCACAAAATCCTTAGACAGAGTTTTGAACACAATCTCGATCTGGGTGTTGTAGTCCAACTTAGCACCGTTCTCGGCAGCCTCAGCGAAGAATCCCATTAGAGTGATCATATGGTCCTTCAACGGAGTACCCGCCTTTTGCTTAGAGTTCATAATGCTGGTTATAGCGGACTGTCAAGCCAATTTTTCTTGGCCTCTGAACATGTCCTCCAGATTGTCCATGATCTCCCTAGCAACCTGATAAGTCTCATGCTGCTTTTATAAAGCACTCGTCATGCTAGCAAGCATGTAGCATCGAGCTATAACATTAGATTCTCTCCAACGAGTATAGGCAACCGGGACCTCCTCAAGCGATGTGTCAGGTTTTGGCCCTGGTGGGCATGGTTCATCCAGTACAAACTTGTGTCTCTCGCAGCTAAGAACTATCAACAGATTTCTTTTCCAATCCTTATAATTATCGCCATTCAGTTTATTCTCAGTAAGTATTGAAATGAGGGGTGGTGGTGACATTTTGAACTAAAATAAAATTATACTAGACATCATTACAAAGTCCAAGCAAATATACAGATAATTTAGTAAATAAAACATACAAGTATGTTCCTACATGAAACTTGAAAAACATGTAGCATTGCAACGGTAATTCTCAGCACCTATTGCCCCAATCCACCGAGGGGTGGTCATGAAACAAATAGCCGGAACATGGACCCCATCTAATTAATATATGTTGTGTTAAATCCTTCAACATTAAGACATATATTAATAACTGCTTATTTGGCCAGCAGTTTAGTTAACAGAGCTTCTAAGAAAGGTTAATAACTAAACGAGTCTTGAGTGTATAACCATTATTTACGTAGCCCGATCCACGTCCTACCGAGCCACCGAGGGGTGGTCATGAATAGGATCGTACCTGAACACGTTTTCTACATAGGAGATCCAATCTAGTATACCGGCGGCGGTAAACACCTACTGAGGGATATGGTCAGGGCAGAACTGACACGAGGTGTTGCAATGTTTTCACATATGGATCAACAATGGAGGCAGTGGGTTTTGTTTGAAACCCTCTCCCACTCAATATTTTGAAAAACATGCGAGTTTTGACAAATATGCATGATCAATATAATATGAGCAACACTCACCTATCCTATATGATATGTTATCAAATATGCATATAAAACATCCATCAATACATGTTTATACATCCATGACTTATCACAGAAAAAATAATTGACAGAATAACCAAGCCATGGTTCCATCCTAGAATAAAGAAAATAAAGATTACAAAATTCCATCCAAAGTATTCTTTGGGTCTTGAATTTTGTTCCGTCTTCTTGTATCCATCTTTATATAGCCTCTCCATTTATTTCTCATCCCAAGAATCATTTAAAATTTAAATCTCCAAAAATTTAAATTTCAAATTCAAATTCCAAATTCAAATTTCAAATTTCAAATTTAAATTTCAAATTCAAATTTTAAACAATTTTAAACATCATGTGTAATAATATGTAATTTTAAAAATTTCAAATTTTCAATTACATATTTTTAAACATGATTTAAAATTAAATCTCAAATTTAAAAATTAAAATTTTTTGATTTTAGAACCGTCGCCCCACCGCCCGCGGAGGCGGCATGCGCCGTGGGCAACCCCTGGGGGGGCTGCCAGCCTTGCCAGGCTACAGGCCAAGCCTGCAGCGCCAGGCTACATGCCCAGGCTGGGCGCAGCATCCGACAGGCTGCACGCCTAGGCTACGGCCAGCCTTGGGGAGGCCACGGCCACCCTCGGCTACAGGCCAAGCCTGCGGCCGTGGGGGATTATGGCCTGCACAGGGGCTGCCGCAGCCCATCCTGCCCGAGGGCAAAGGCTGTAGTCCCACCAAGGCCCGACGGCATATCCCAAGGGGTCGTGTCTCGATTTTCATGTCATATTCCAATTTACCCATTAGGATCTCCAAAAATTAATTTGAATCCCAATTAAATTGAAAGTTTCCACACATTCAAATTTTCAACCTTTAAATCAAATTTAACTTTTGGGAAAAATAAATTACGGTCTTCAATCTTCAATCTCCTCCAAGAATAATTACATAAAATTTCCTAAACCGTTTCCAGTGCACAAAAATTCTAACCATAATAATTCTAAGAGACAAAAATTAAAATCCATGGAAAATTACAATGTTAATAAACTGCTCCCATGGTTACATAAAAAAATTCCTGGATACAATTTTTCTAAATTCTAAGGAACTATAACCGGCAAAAACAAGCATGCTTATAATAATTCAAAAAATTAAAATAACCACATACTTTATACATAATACATGATAACAACATAAAGGAAACCTAGAATGCCACTCTCTAAATATCAAATCCATACATAAATAAAAAGACTAAGTAATTGTCTAATTTATGTACATGGCATAGTCATAAGATGGCTCTGATACCAATTGTAGGAAAATAAATCGGTAAAAACGTATCAGAGTGGCGCAGCGGAACAATAAAATTTTTAGATCGTTAAATATCTCATGATGCCATATACAATAAACCAACAACAATTAAAACTCATACCTCAAGGATGCCAATCTGCAGGAGGAGAATGACCGGAGGGCTTCAACCAACTAGCCTTCTATACTATTCTCCAATTCCCAAATGGATGAGTGTGTGGGCACTCTGAACCTCGATCGGTATGCTACACTGCTAGTCTTCTTCCGACCACCCAGATCTCTAAAGAACTTATTGTCACGGTGAGTTATGCAACAATAAGCCCGCTCACCTAAGAGTCTGTGGTCTTAGAGTACTGGAGTGGCAGGACCTCTATTTATAGACCTGCATGAGGTGATTCTCTAAATTCGAATTGGATTAGGAGAAGATATTCTCCCTTATCCATAACCATAAAATCTGAAATTATCCAAGGGAAAATCCCAACAAATTTTGGCCATTATTGAATATTATCCAATCCAAATTCAAATAAGATTTTAACATGAATCTTATCTCCCTTTTTCAACCAAAAAATCTAAAAATCCAAGGGGAAAATCCCCACAAAAATTTCGACCACTTTTGGATAAGGAAGAATCAAAAATTCACTAGGATTTTCAAGTTTGAATCTTATCTCACCCTTATCCAAAATAACCGAAAATCTCCTAGGAGATCTTCCTCAAATTTTTGGCCATAATCAGGGAGGAGAGAATCCAAATTCAACTTGGATTGAAACTTGAATTTTTAATTGAACCTTATCCACAAAAAATCTGAAAATTCATTGAGGATAATCCTCAAAATTTTTGTCCATATTTGGTTAGGATTTGGATACAAAATTCAAGTATGATTCAAACAAGATTTCCTCTCCATATCCAACTCAAATTCGAATTTCAGTCCTTATGGATTTACCACAATAAATTCGAATCCCACTTGGACTGTGATTCAAATTTTGAATTTCAAATTTCAAATTTCAAATTCAAATTTCAAATTTAAATTTCAAATTTCAAATTTCAAATTTAAATTTCAAATTCGAATTTCAAATTCAAATTTCAAATTCAAAATTCAAATTTCAAATTTCAAAATTCAAATTTCAAAATCCACAAAACAGTTGTATTTCAAATTCTTGTTCTCATGGATAATTTTCTACAACTCCAATCCAATCTCAAATAAAATCATGGCAACTTTATTTGGAGTTCGAATAATTGTGTACTCTATTATCCAAAACAAAATCTGAATCCAACCGGAGAGAATCTTGTCCACCATCCTAATCCTATGTCAACACCATCCATGCATAATAAACTAGCCAATAGTATACACAAATCAATTTGCCAAACGTTAAGGAATTATGTGGAGCTAGTAGAGGGCCTAATTGGACATATATAATCGGGCTCCTGCAAATCCATATGATCATCATTTTTTACTGAACAACTCAATCATATGATCACTAATTTCAGAGTCACACCACTATAAACCTGAAACTGAACTCCCAATTATATACCGTATCACGTAAGCCTGTGACAAGCTATCGTCCAATGACCTTGTCATGTATGCAGAACCCTCATATGATATCCATGATCAGCCTTAGGCCAAAGTCCATTTAATCCTACTAATCAGGCTATCTTAAAGTTCCATTATACTACCGAATAAAGAAAATGATTATTCACCATATGTGAATAAGAAGTCATCCACCCAGTGGACGACCCAAGGCCTTGTCCATTTTCACATTCAGTATAATGCCTTTAAGAGGATACCCTTAACTCCTCATTAGAGCTATGATTCCGATATCTATAAACGAGCCCTTCATCGTATACAAGTCATGCACCCAACGAACTGGTCTATAAGCTTACTACCTCTGAGACGCTTTAGCCATTGGAACATCAAAGTACACAAGCCATATACATGAAGTTGTTCATCTACTCAGGATTAAGGTTACTGCACAATGAACGTCAAAAGCAGATCGATCCACTCAAAGCGAACTTCGTAGATCAATCATGCTTTAGTCCCGGTCTAATATGTCACCACGAAGCAACATATCTATGTCTCTACTTAGGAGTCAATGCTCCAGACAGTCAAGACAAACCGTCCCCTCCAAGGCTTTAGACAACATAATAGTCTTAACATGAGTTAGATGCTCGGTCCAACCTCATAGACTACAGACCATAGTTTAGACCGCTTATTTTAGAACATTGTTCTCGCATACAAAAGTCCATTACATGCAACGTTCTAACAGTTTAACACAAGCAGTCAGGGAGCCATATTTCTTACATTTAATTTAACATGTAAATAAAATGAGGACAGATAGCAATGTAATGAATAACTTCTATATATAATTTTATTATCCAGTTCAAAATAAATACATCAAAATGTCTATAATGCTTAGGGCATTTCCTAACAGTTCCTTGAAATGCCCTTAAGCCATTTTAGAAATTTTGGCAGCATTTCCGCTTGTATTTTTAGGTTTCCTGGCATTAGGTACGCCTCAGAACCTTTGTACCTGCTACATACTATACCAGAGGCCTATTTTATACAAAGTTCCCAAACTTTGTTTAAAAATTTTCAGCATAATAAATATTTTAAAATCCATACATAATCAACAATATTTTCCAAACTAAACTTGGTTTAATATGTTAATCATCACCAAATAGTTTTCATCACAATATTTCAAAAATCACATATCACTCTTAGGTTTTCTAATGTGTAAATCAACATCAAAACCTAACAAAATTTTCATTCCAACCCTAGCATTAGCCACGGATTTTTCATGCAAATCACATAGAAAATCTCGCTTTCGTTCCTAGGGTTTTTTTATCAACATTCCATATCCTCGTTCAACACTAAAAATTTCCCATTTTCTAGTGTTCATCACCCACGGTTTTAACATGAAAAATCATCAAATTTTTCTTGTTTCTTGATTCCAATTCATGCTTAATTCATCTTATAACCAAATGAACATAAACACTACATCAAATCAACAATTCCCAATCATTTTTCACACCACTAATGCCACGTATTTTCTTTTGGAAACATGCAAAATTTTTGCTTGTTTTTAAACCCTAAATCATGCTTCACATTCTACAACACCAAACAAATCATATCATCATCACAACATCAACTTTTTTAATGTTTTTCTACTCTATAAACCCACGGATTTTCACTAAGAAAATCAAAGGAAATTACTTCAATTTTGAAGATTACCTTATCTAGTTGATGGCTTGATGCTAGAATTGCAATGAAAGCTAAGTTTGGTGTGAAATTTAAAACAAAATTTTGGTTTAATAGAGGAAGAAAGGCCATGGATTTTTGGGCTGAAAAAGAGCAAAAGTTTGGCTAATTTTTCCCATTTTTTTGAATGAATTATGATGCCTATTTATAGGCAAAAGCCAAGGGTTTTTTAGCATATTTTTCCAACAATTTGCTAATTGTTCAACGGTCAAAATGCAATAATTTTGGGCCAAAAACCTAATTTTTTTCTTTCTCCCTTTCCACATGGCCGAATGGCTTTTTAGATAAATCTAATAAATTTTTTTTAATCATTTCGGCAAGATCTAAGCCATTGAGCAAAAAGTGATCAAATCCTAACCATACACCTTTTATCTTACTTTCCAAACCAAAAAAAATAAAATAAAATGGATTTATGACGTCATCATGATGATGTCATCCTACTATTTGTATTAATTCACTAATTAATTCGTGGTCAAAATTTTGACCGAAAGCTGATCCGTACGGAACTTTCCTGAAATCGCGTAGGTGGGTTCCGGGCGCCTCCGGTGCGATCGGTTTGTTTTATTTTGCTTCCGTTTAGCCATAATTCTCTACCGTAAATTTCTATCGTTTTAGTGCATTTCGATGCATTCTCTAGGTTTTTTGGCTCTGATTTCGAATCGTCACACTCAAAAATGTTCGGTAAGATTTTCCATCTCTGAATTCACTCACTCTAACACTGTCGGAACATTTTCACAGTATTCTCAATAGTATTAAAACATAACTTTTACATATTTTATTCATTAAAATTGCTATATACATACAATTTTAACCTACTCTGAGAATCTAAAATTCCCGGTTATCACACCAAAAGTATAGGTAAGTACAGATATTTAATTATCTACTCACAAACTAACTTGCCATAGTACCATATGATGATGTGACGTTATGAATAACGTGTTTGTAAAGAAATGTTTTATAAACCAATAAGAAAATTTTCTGACTATGCATATATTAAGAATCATGCATTGTGACATGATAATCTAACATGTTCACAAAGTCAAAAAGAATGAAAAGTTAAAGAAAAGAAAGATGAAGATAAGCAATAAAATAAGACTGAAAATGTAAGGTTAGTGTACCGGCCTCCCTAGAAGTGAGGTTTAAGAATAGCCTCCACCCTAAAAGTGTGGTGCTACCTCAAGAATATGGTAGTTAATGGCTCAATGTGCTACCCCAAGTTTGGTAGTTCAAAGTTTGACCTTGGGATTGATTGGTGGGTCACTCCCCTTCCCCCATTGGTCCGCGCACATTAGGTACGTCCAACCATGGGCCCATAAGATAGTGAAAGATAAAGAAAAAAAAAAAAGAAAAGCAAAGAAAAGCAAAGAAAAGTTAAGAAAAGTTAAGAAATGAAAAGAACAGAAGAATATGAAAGAACAGAAAGAACAATGAGCACGAAGAAGAAAAATAAGCAAGCATAGTCTGACTAACCTTCGTTGTTAGTTGATGTGTTTAAGTAAAGTTTTAAATGTCTGTTATGTCTACATAAAGCTTTAGCATGCATATATGTATATGTAATGTTTTTATATGTATGTTTGTACTTACTGAGCTCTAGCTGACTAGTCTATTCGTGATATAGGTAACAAAGCCAAGTTACCTGCACTATGAGAGAAGAAACAGATGGGCTGGCAAACAGATTCCTAGAGTGTCATGGAGTGAATTATGGTTTCACTGTGATTTTCCACTACAATAAAAAGGAAATGTATATGTAATGTAAAAAAAAGAGACAAGGTTTAATGTAAGTTAAGTTTATGACGTATTTCAATATACTTTTTAAAAACTCATATGTTTAAGTCAAGTTTAAGAAAGAAAAATAAAAAAAATTTATCATTAATTTTTCATTAGTATAAGAAATGAGTATGTTAAAAAAAGTACTGCTTAAAGTACTTTAAAAGGATGAAGTTAAGTGAAAAATTTAAAGAAAGTAAGAAAAGTATAAGAAGTAAAGTAAGTACGCTAAGTTAAGTAAGTAAAGTCAAGAAAAGTATAGTTAAGAATAGTAAAGTTTTAAGTGGATGACTCGAGCGAGTCGGGTCACCCACAAGAGGTGTTATTAGAGCAGAGTTCTTTCAACGACCCCATATAACATTTCAAGTATCTGATTCTGCACAGTCCAAGTAAGTTAGTTTTATTCTTAGCTTGTAAATGTTTATTTATTGAAGATAACATTTTATAGTAATGAGATGATGAGATCTATGATGATGAGAATAAGATGAAGAGATGATGAGATCACTATATGTAAAATCGCGACTGTGCAGTGCTAAGAACTAAGAGTAGGAATGTGGATTACTGCCCGAGTAGTAAACAGTACTCCTGCACTCCATGAGGACGTCAAGACTGGTTTCACGCTATCAAAATGATTCCCTTATTGTATGCTATTGATCAGGATAACTAAGTCCTGTTGGCTGTTGATATCTCTCATGTGTATTGGGATTCTTGTGATCAGGATGAGCTTTTAACTAGGTCAAGTTTCACCATACCACGATCGAGCAAATCTCCGAGAGGAGTCCAGCATCAGCCCCGGCTTCCTCATAGGCAAGCGAGGAAGTGAAACCACCTAAGTTCCCTAGATTTGTGGATATACAAGAATTTGTTCATCAGACTGAGAGACTGCAGCCGATGTTCGGTGACACAGTTCTAACGTATGCTGTGCGCTGTGAGGAATTATATGGACTTCTATAACATATGTTGAAGAAGGCTTATGATGAAACCAAGGCTGAGGTAAAAGTTAATCAAGGTAGGAGAAGACCGAAAGAGAGAAAAAGACTTTGCCAAACAGAATTAGAAGAGTAATCAAGCAGAAAGAGTAGCAAGCCTAACCTGGGTCCTAAGCCAGATTAGGATAGCAAATAAGGCCAATTAAATGCAAGCGAAAGGAAAGCAAAGCCTAACAGAAATGAGAATCAAAACGTTAAGAATGCTCATCACAGACAACTGTGCTCTACTACATGTAAAGTTTTCCTTTAGTGTTAAAGAGGCCACAGGGAAAGAAGAAGAAGAAAAGACAAGACAAGTACTCCTACTAGTTCTAATTTTCGTCCTCGAAAATTTTTAAGGAGCGGTGATTGTAATAGATTGAAAATTTCGTATAGTACTACCTAGGATTAAGTTAGGATTTTTTAGGAATTTCTGTGAATAAGAATGTATGAGAACACTATGTTTGTAAATAAACAAATAATAGTGCTAATAAAAATAAATAAATATTTTAGAGGATTTAAAATCTCCAAAAATGATCAAAGAATAAAGTTCATGATTGAGAAAGTGATTTCGGACCAAAATGCTGAAAATGGAGTAGTTTTAGTATTTGAAAAAGATAAGATACAAGAAATGGCAAGTCAAAACAAAGATATGACAAGATAAGTGTTTTAGGGTTCTTAAGAGTTTTGAGATTTAATTAGATCAAACCAATAGCATGGATGGCTAAGTAAGTCCTCTGGTGTACTACCTTAGAAATTTCGTTATTTTTGGAAAAAATGAAAATGCTATTTAGAAACCAAAAAACCCCAAGAGATTACCTTAGGTAAACCAAGATTGGGGAAAAAGACGAAAAACTTCGGTAAGCATTTTTAGTCCAACGACAGTGAATAAGGCAAACTGATTGCACAAGAGGCGCTAGAAACCCGCCTACGTGATTTCAGTTGTTTGGTTTGACTTTTGGTCAAACTTTGACTCCGGATTAATATAATAAGGACAAAATAGATGATGTCATAATTGATTTATTTCTTTTAAAAGAAATGTGGTAATTGGATCCAATGGTTATGGTTTAAAGTAATTTTTGATCAGGAAACATGCAATATCAAGAAATTAGTCAAGATGACCTTTTCTTGATATAAAACTGATATATTTGGAATCAGCATGCTCAAATTAGTCAATTAAGTACAAAAAGCAATTTTTGATCAAGAAATTACAGTACCGGAAAACTGGTCGAGATGACCTCGAATGAATGTAAAACTGATATATTTGGGTTCAGTACGCCCAAATTAGTCAGTATAGCCTATGTTAAAGTTTTCAAAGCAAAAAAAGTATAAAAGGGTGGAAAAGTCAGAAATTGCCAAATAGTCCCCCATATTTTTCTTCTCTTTTATTTTTCTCCTACCACCACCGAAAGTGAACAGTAACCACAAATCGAAATCATCGTCCGTTTTCGACATCGCCGATTGTGACGGCCCGCCCTTCGTAGAGATCATATAATACTATTACAGTTAAGCTTCATAGCTAACTGCGATAGATTGTAATCTCATGGGACGCCGGCTAATCTATCTCTCTTGTAAAACATTACATTTTTGGGAAAATTTTTTTTTTTTAAAACATCATGTAAAACATTATCCACTAATCACTTTGTTTACAAGTACAAAGTAATTTACATAATACAGTAATTTTACAAAATATATATTTACAAAAGAACTGTTTCTTTTTCCCTTTCTCTGTTATCGCTCAGCGAAAAGACTATGGTAGGTGTTAGGAAATGCCCTAAGTATTAGAGACATTTTGATGTATTCATTTTGAACGGGATAATAAAATTATATATAGAGGTTATTCATTACATTGCTATCTGTCCTCGTCTTATTTACATGTTAAAGTAAATGTAAGCAAATATGGCTCACTGACTACTTGTCTTAAAACTGTTAGAACGTTGCATGCAATGGACTTTTGTATGCGAGAAGTCAAAGTTCTAAAGTTAGCGGTCTAAACTATGGTCTGTAGTCTATGGGGTTAGACCGAGCATCTAACTCATATTAAGACTATTATGTTCTCTAAAGCCTTGGAGGGGACGGTTTGTCTTGACTATCTGGAGCTGGACTCCCAAGCAGAGACATAGATATGTTGCTTGGTGGTGACATATTAGACCGGGACTAAAGCGTGATTGATCTACGTAGTCTGCTATGAGTGGATCAATCTGCTTTTGACGTTCATTGTGCAATAACCTTAATCCTGAGTAAATGAACTACTTCATGTATATGACTTGTGTACTTTGATGTTCCAATGGCTAAAGCGTCTCAGAGGTAGTAAGCTTATAGACCGGTTCGTTGGGTGCATGACTTGTATACGATGAAGGGTTTGTTTGCAGATATCGGAATCATAGCTCTAAGGAGTTAAAGGTATTCTCTTAAAGGCATTATACTGAATGTGAAAATGGACAAGGCCTTGGGTCGTTTGCTGGGCGGAGACTTCTTATTCACATATGGTGAATAATCATTTTCTTAATTCGGTAGTATAATGGAACTTTAAGATAGCCTGATCAATAGGATTAAACGGACTTTGACCTAAGGCTGATCATGGATATCATATGAGGGTTTTGCATATATGACAAGGTCATTGGATAGTAGCTCGTCACAGGCTTACGTAATACGGTATATAATTGGGAGTTCAGTTTCAGGTTTATAGTGGTGTGACTCTGAAACTAGTGATCACATGATTGAGTTGTTCGGTAAAGAATGATGATCATATGGATTTACGGGAGCCGATTATATATGTCCAATCAGTCCCTCTACTAGCTCCACATAATTCTTTAACGTTTGGCAAATTGATTTGTGTATGCTATTGGCTAGTTTATTATGCATGGATGGTGATGACACAGGATTAGGATGGTAGACAAGATTCTCTCCGGTTGGATTCAGATTTTGTTTTGGATAATAGAGTACACAATTATTCGAACTCCAAATAAAGTTGCCATGATTTTATTTGAGATTGGATTGGAGTTGTAGAAAATTATCCATGAGAACAAGAATTTGAAACACAACCGTTTTGTGGATTTTGAAATTTGAATTTTGAAATTTGAAATTGAAATTTGAATTTGAAATTTGAATTTGAAATTCGAATTAGAAATTTGAATTTGAAATTTAAATTTGAAATTTGAAATTTGAAATTTGAATTTGAAATTCGAATTTGCAATTTGAAATTCAAATTTTGAATCACAGTCCAAGTGGGATTCGAATTTGTTGTGGAAAATCCATAAGGTTTGAAATTCGAATTTGAGTTGGATTTGGAGAGGATAATCTTGTTAGAATCCTACTTGAATTTTGAATCCAAATCGTAACAAATTATGGACGAAATTTTGAGGAAAATCCACAATGGAATTTCAGTTTTTGTGGATAAGATTTAAGGGAAAAATTCAAGTTTCAATCCTAGTTGAATTTGGATTCTCTCCTTCCCTGAAAAGTGGCCAAAATTATGGAGGAAATCTCCTAGGAAAATTCGGTTATTTTAGATAAGGTTGAGATAAGATTCAAGCTTGAAAATCCTACTGGAATTTTGATTCTCCCTTATCCTAAATGTGGCCGAATATTTGGAGAAAAATCTCCTAGGAAATTTCAGATTTTTTGGTTGAAAAAGGGAGATAAAATTCTAGTTAAAATCTTGTTTAGATTTGGATTGGCTTTATCCTTTAAAAACCGAATTTTATTGTTGGGATTTTCCCATGGAAAAATTCGGATTTTTATGGTTATGGATAAGGGAGAATATCTTTTCCTAGTCCAATTCAAATTCAGAGAATCACCTCATGTAGGTCTATAAATAGAGGTCCTGCCACTCCAGTTCTCTCAGACCACAGACTCTCAGGTGAGTAGGCTTATTGTTGCACAGCTCATTGTGACAATAAAGTTCTTTAGAGATCTGGGTGGTCGGAAGAAGACTAGCATTTCTAGCATACCGATCGAGGTTCAGAGTGCCCACACACTCAGCCATTCGGGAATTGGAGAATAGTAGAGAAGGCTAGTTGATTGAAGCCTCCGGTCATTCTCCTCCTGCACGAATGGCGTCCTTGAGGTATGAGTTTTAATTATTGTTGGTTTATTGTATATGGCATCATGAGATATTTAACGATCTTAAAAAATTTTTATTGTTCCACTGCGCCACTCTGATACGTTTTTACTGATTTTTTATCCTTCAATTGGTATCAGAGCCATCTCATGACTATGCTATGTACACAAATTAGACAATTACTTAGTCTTTTTATTTATGTATGGATTTGATATTTAGAGAGTGGCATTCTAGGGTTCCTTTATGTTGTTATCATGGATTATGTATAAAGTATGTGGTTATTTTAATTTTCTGAATTATTATAAGCATGCTTGTTTATGCCGGTTATGGTTCCTTAGAATTTCGAAAAATTGTATCTTGGAATTTTTATGTAACCATGGGTGCAGTTAATTAACACTGTAATTTTCCTATTGATTTTAATTTTTGTCTCTTAGAATTTTTATAGTTATAATTTTTGTACACCGGAAACGGTTTAGGAAATTTTATGTAATTATTCTTGGAGGAGATTGAAGATTGAAGACCGTAATTTATTTTTTCCCAAAAGTTAAATTTAATTTAAAGTTTGAAATTTTGATTGTGTGGAAAATTTCAATTTAATTGGGATTCAAATTAATTTTTTGAGATCCTAATAGGTAAATTGGAATATGGCATGAAAATCGAGACACGACCCCTCGGGATAGGCCGACGGGCCTTGGTGGGGTTGCAGCCCTTGTCCTCGGGCAGGATGGGGCTGCGGTAGCCCCTGTGCAGGCCAACACCACCCACGGCCGCAGGCTTGGCCTGCAGCCAAGGATGGCTGTGGCCTGTCCAAGGCTGGCCGTAGCCTGGGCGTGCAGCCTGTGGCTGCAGGCACTGCCTGCAACCTGCCGGCTGCTGCGCCCAGCCTGGGCATGCAGCCTGGCGCTGCAGGCTTGGCCTGCAGCCCGGCAAGGCTGGACATAGGGGGCAGCCTTGGGCTGGCAGCCCCTTTAGGGCTGGTGGCTGCCCATGGTGGCTGCCGCCTTCGAGGGCAGCGGTGCGATGGTCCAAAAATCAGAAAATTTTGATTTTTAAATTTGAGATTTAATTTTAAATCATGTTTAAAAATATGTAATTGAAAATTTGAAATTTTTGAAATTATATATTATTACACATGATGTTTAAAATTGTTTAAAATTTAAATTTGAAATTTAAATTTGAAATTGGAATTTGGAATTTGAATTTGAAATTTAAATTTTTGGAGATTTAAATTTTAAATGATTCTTGGGATGAGAAATAAATGGAGAGGCTACATAAAGATGGATACAAGAAGACGGAACGAAATTCAAGACCCAAAGAATGCTTTGGATGGAATTTTGTAATCTTTATTTTCTTTGTTCTAGGATGGAACCATGGCTTGGTTATTTTGTCAATTATTTTTTCTGTGATATCTCATGGATGTATAAATATGTATTGATGGATGTTTTGTATGCATATTTGATAAAATGTCATATAGGATAGGTGAGTGCCGCTCATACTATATTGATCATACATAATTTGTCAAAACTTGCATGTTTTTCAAAATATTGAGTGGGAGAGGGTTTCAAACAAAACCCACGGCCTCCATTGTTGATCCATATGTGAAAGCATGGTAACGCCTCGCGTCAGTTCTGCCCTGACCACACCCCTCGATAGGTGTTTACCGCCGCCGGTATACTAGATTGGATCTCCTATGTGGAAAACGTGTTCGGGTGCGATCCTATTCATGACCACCCCTCGGTGGCTTGGTAAGACGTGGATCGGGCTACGTAAACAATGGTTATACACTCAAGACTCGTTTAGTTATTAACCTTCCCTAGAAGCTCTGTTAACTAAACTGGTGGCCAAATAAGCGGTTATTAATATATGTCTTAACCTTGGAGGATTTAAGGCAACATATATTAATTGGACGGGGTCCATGTTCTGGCTATTTGTTTCCATGACCACCCTTCGATGGCTTGGGGCAATAGGTACTGAGAATTACCGTTGCAATGCTACATGTTTTTCAAGTTTCATGTAAGAACATACTTGTATGTTTTATTTGCTAAATTATCTGTATATTTTCTTGGGCTTTGTAATGATGTCTAGTATAATTTTATTTCAGTTCAAAATGTCAACGACACCCCTCATTTCAATACTTACTGAGAATAAACTGAATGGCGATAATTATAAAGATTGGAAAAGAAATCTATTAATAGTTCTCAGCTGCGAGAGACACAAGTTCGTACTGGACGAACCATGCCCACCTGGGCCCAAACCTGACACACCACTTGAGGAGGTCCCGGTTGCCTATAATCGTTGGAGAGAATCCAATGAGATAGCTCGATGCTACATCCTTGCTAGCATGACGAGTGCTTTACAAAAGCAGCATGAGACTTATCAAGTTGCTGGGGAGATCATGGAAAATCTGGAGGACATGTTCGGAGGCCAAGAAAAATTGGCTCGACAGTCCGCTATCACCAGCATTATGAACTCTAAGCAAAAGGCGGGTACTCCGGTGAAGGACCATATGATCACTTTAATGGGATTCTTCCTGAGGCTACCGAGAATGGTACTGAGTTGGACTACAATACCCAGATCGAGATGGTGTTCAAGACTCTGTCTAAAGATTTTGTGGGGTTTAAGGCCGCATACAATCTGGCGACAAAGGAGTTAGGACTAACCGAGCTCATGAAGCAACTACAGGCTTATGAGCGGATGATCAGGGATGAGGATGTTGTCCGACCTAAAGGAGAGGCCAATTTGGCGGAATCTTCCAATCCCTCACGGAAGAGGAAGAGGCCAAATAAGAAGCAAGTGGCTTCTAGTTCTTCTAATCCTCCTGTCTCGGATGGGAAGAAGAACAAGAAGCCAAAGGACCCTAAAAAGTCCAAATGCTTCCATTGTGGGAAGGTAGGTCACTTCAAGAAGGCTTGCCGGGAATTCCTAGCCGCCAAGGGCAAGGAAGGTAAGGAACTTCATTACTTGGAAGCATGTTTGGTGGAAGAATCGAAAGACACTTGGGTCATTGATTCAGCACCACTAATCATATTTGTGTTTCTATGCAGGGGTTCGTGGAAACGAGAAGTCTACATGATTGGAGCCTCTCGTTGCGGACTGGAGATGGTAGCTTTGTGGTGGCTGAGGCAGTGGGAGATGTTTACCTTTATTTTGATCAATTTAGGTTTATTTTATTAAAAGACTATTTTTATGTTCCTAATTTTAGGAGGAACCTTATATCGGTAGCTTGTTTAATAAAGGATTCTTATTCAGTTTCTTTTAGTAAAAGAGTTGATATTCGTAGAAATAAGTCTTTTATCTGTTCTGGATGGATGGATGGAAACCTATATTTGATCAAACCAAAGATGTACTCACTGCTTGACACTGAATTAAGTGATAACTCTAAAAGGTTGAAAGTTTCTCACTCTAACAAGGCGTATCTTTGGCATTTAAGACTTGGTCATATTAATCAGGATAGGATTCAAAGATTGGTGAAAGACGGTCCTCTGGAATCTCTGGAGGAGGTACGACTTCCCCAATGTGAGTCTTGTCTAGAGGGTAAAATGACTAATAGGTCTTTTGGAGCTAAGGGTACAAGGGCTCAGGAGCTCTAAGAAATTATGCGCACTGACGTATGTGGCCCCATGAACGTCACAGCACGAGGAGGGTTCGAGTATTATGTCTCTTTTATAGATGATTACTCGAGGTATGGATATGTGTATCTGATGCACCGCAAGAGCGAAACCTTTGACAAGTTCAAAGAGTATCGTGCGGAAGTGGAAAAGCAATTAGATAAATCCATAAAGACACTTCGATCTGATCGAGGTGGCGAATACCTCTCCGATGAATTTCTAGGACATCTTATAGAGAACGGGATATTATCCCAATTGACTGCACCTGGTACTCCACAACCGAAAGGTGTAGCCGAAAGGAGAAACAGGACCTTATTGGATATGGTACGGTCTATGATGAGTTATTCAACGCTGCCATTATCATTTTGGGGATATGCTTAACAAACGGCGTGCTATATTCTGAACCAGGTTCCGAGCAAATCAATTCCCAGAACTCCGTATGAATTGTGGCGTGGCAAGAAGCCCTCCCTTAGACATATGAGAATATGGGGCTGCCCGGCACATGTACTGGATGGGGATGCGAAAAAGTTGGAACCAAGATCAGAATTGTGCATGTTTGTAGGGTATCCAAAAGGAACTAAAGGAGGTCTGTTCTATAACCCAAAGGAACAAAAGGTCATTGTCTCAACCCATGCGACATTCTTGGAGGAAAGTCACATGAATGACTTTAAGCCTCAAAGCAAAGTGGTGCTAGAGGAGTTATCGGGTGAAAGAACTGCTCCACAGATTTCGGTCTTGGACGCAAGTCCGAGTTCCAGTGAAAGACCTGCAGACGATCAACAATTTAGGGTGCCTCGTCGTAGTGGGAGGGTTTCTAAGAAATCCAATTTCTTCATGTATGATGCTGAGGTATACCAGGCCGAGGCTCATGAGCATGAGGATGATCCGGTCACTTATGATGAAGCTGTAAATGATGTTGATTCTAAATCTTGGAAACAGGCTATGAACAATGAGATGGATTCTATGAAATCCAACTCTGTTTGGGAACTTATAGATTTGCCGGATGGGATAAAACCCATTGGATGCAAATGGGTCTACAAAAGAAAGAAGGATGCAGAAGGGAGAGTGGAAACTTTCAAAGCTAGACTGGTTGCAAAGGGATACACGCAAAAGGCTGGAATCGATTACGATGAAACCTTTTCGCCTGTTGCTATGCTGAAGTCTATCCATATTCTTCTGTCCATTGCTGCGGCTCTCGATTACGAGATCTGGCAAATGGATGTCAAGACGGCATTCTTGAATGGCCATCTTGAAGAGTGTATCTATATGATACAGCCCGAAGGGTTCGTAGCGAAAGGCCAAGAAAGGAAAGTCTGCAAGTTACTTAGATCCATTTATGGATTAAAGCAAGCATCCCGCTCATGGAACCAGAGGTTCGATCAAGCGGTTAAGACATTTGGTTTTGAGCAGAACGTTGATGAACCTTGTGTTTATAAACGTATTAAGGATGGAAAAGTGGTCTTTCTGATACTCTATGCCGATGATATACTACTCATTGGGAATGATGTAGGGAACTTATCATCAGTCAAGCTTTGGTTACACCAACAGTTTGACATGAAGGACTTGGGAGAAGCTAATTATGTTCTAGGCATTCGTCTCTTCAGAGATCGAAAGAACAAAATGATAGCGTTATCCCAAGCTTCATACATAGATAAAATAATTGACAAATATGCAATGCGAGAGGCAAAGAAAGGCTCACAACCTTCTATTGCCGGTCTAACTCTTTCATTGGATGACTGTCCCAAGACATCGGAAGAAAGAGAGCGTATGAGTAAGGTCCCTTATGCATCGGTTGTGGGTAGCCTTATGTACGCTATGCTTTGCACTCGCCCAGACATATGTTTTGCAGTAGGTATGGTGAGTCGATATCAAGCAAATCCTGGAACCAAGCACTGGCAAGCAGTAAAGCATATACTCAAGTATCTTAAGAGCACGAGGGATTATATGCTGGTGTATTCTAGAGGGGACCTAACACCCGTAGGATACACAGACTCAGACTTCCAGAGTTGTAAGGATTTAAGGAAGTCGACATTAGAGGGCATATGGAGACAGGATAAGTAGATGTATGTAAAATCTCGTCCGAGGATAACATCACCGATCCTTCTACTAAGACTTTGGTGGTTAGAAGCTTTGAAAGGCATGTAGAGGCGATGGGGATGTGTAACATGGCACATCTACTGGCTTAGGGCAAGTGGGAGATTGTTAGGAAATGCCCTAAGTATTAGAGACATTTTGATGTATTCATTTTGAACTGGATAATAAAATTATGTATAGAGGTTATTCATTACATTACTATCTGTCCTCGTCTTATTTACATGTTAAAGTAAATGTAAGCAAATATGGCTCACTGATTGCTTGTGTTAAAACTATTAGAACGTTGCATGCAATGGACTTTTGTATGCGAGAAGACAAAGTTCTAAAGTTAGTGGTCTAAACTATGGTCTATAGTCTATGGGGTTAGACCGAGCATCTAACTCATGTTAAGACTATTATGTTGTCTAAAGCCTTGGAGGGGACTGTTTGTCTTAACTGTCTGGAACTGGACTCCCAAGTAGAGACATAGATATGTTGCTTGGTGGTGACATATTAGACCGGGACTAAAGCGTGATTGATCTACGTAGTCCGCTATGAGTGGATCAATCTGCTTTTGACGTTCATTGTGCAATAACCTTAATCCTGAGTAAATGAACTACTTCATGTATATGACTTGTGTACTTTGATGTTCCAATGGCTAAAGCGTCTCAGAGGTAGTAAGCTTATAGACCAGTTCGTTGGGTGCATGACTTGTATACGATGAAGGGTTTGTTTGCAGATATCAGAATCATAGCTCTAAGGAGTTAAAGGTATCCTCTTAAAGGCATTATACTGAATGTGAAAATGGACAAGGCCTTGGGTCGTCTGCTGGGCGGATAACTTCTTATTCACATATGGTGAATAATCATTTTCTTAATTCGGTAGTATAATGGAACTTTAAGATAGCCTGATCAGTAGGATTAAACGGACTTTGACCTAAGGCTGATCATGGATATCATATGAGGGTTTTGCATATATGACAAGGTCATTGGATAGTAGCTCGTCACAGGCTTACGTAATACGGTATATAATTGGGAGTTCAGTTTCAGGTTTATAGTGGTGTGACTCTGAAACTAGTGATTACATGATTGAGTTGTTCGGTAAAGAATGATGATCATATGGATTTGCGGGAGCCCGATTATATATGTCCAAGCCGTCCCTCTACTAGCTCCACATAATTCCTTAACGTTTGGCAAATTGATTTGTGTATGCCATTGGCTAGTTTATTATGCATGGATGGTGATGACACAGGATTAGGATGGTAGACAAGATTCTCTCCGGTTGGATTCAGATTTTGTTTTGGATAATAGAGTACACAATTATTCGAACTCCAAATATAGTTGCCATGATTTTATTTGAGATTGGATTGGAGTTGTAGAAAATTATCCATGAGAACAAGAATTTGAAACACAACCGTTTTGTGGATTTTGAAATTTGAATTTGAAATTCGAATTTGAAATTTAAATTTGAAATTTAAATTTGAAATTTGAAATTTGAAATTTGAAATTCAAATTTTGAATCACAGTCCAAGTGGGATTCGAATTTGTTGTGGAAAATCCACAAGGTTTGAAATTCAAATTTGAGTTGGATTTGGAGAGGATAATCTTGTTAGAATCCTACTTGAATTTTGAATCCAAATCCTAACAAATTATGGACAAAATTTTGAGGATAATCCGCAATGGAATTTCGGTTTTTGTGGATAAGGTTCAAGGGAAAAATTCAAGTTTCAATCCTAGTTGAATTTGGATTCTCTCCTTCCCTGAAAAGTGGCCGAAATTATGGAGGAAATCTCCTAGGAAAATTCGGTTATTTTGGATTAGGTTGAGATAAGTTTCAAGCTTGAAAATCCTAGTGGAATTTTGATTCTCCCTTATCCTAAATGGCGAATATTTGGAGAAAAATCTCCTAGGTAATTTCGGATTTTTTGGTTGAAAAAGGGAGATAAAATTCTAGTTAAAATCTTGTTTAGATTTGGGTTGGTTTTATCCTTTAAAAACCGAATTTTATTGTTGGGATTTTCCCATGGAAAAATTTAGATTTTTATGGTTATGGATAAGGGGGAATATCTTTTCCTAGTCCAATTCAAATTCAGAGAATCACCTCATGCAGGTCTATAAATAGAGGTCCTGCCACTCCAGTTCTCTCAGACCACAGACTCTCAGGTGAGCAGGCTTATTGTTGCACAGCTCATCGTGACAATAAAGTTCTTTAGTGATCTGGGTGGTCAGAAGAAGACTAGCAGTGCTAGCATACCGATCGAGGTTCAGAGTGCCCACACACTCAGCCATTCGGGAATTGGAGAATAGTAGAGAAGGCTAGTTGGTTGAAGCCTCCGGTCATTCTCCCCCTGCAAGATTGGCATCCTTGAGGTATGAGTTTTAATTGTTGTTGGTTTATTGTATATGGCATCATGAGATATTTAACGATCTTAAAAAATTTTTATTGTTCCGCTGCGCCACTCTGATATGTTTTTACCGATTTTTTATCCTTCAGCAGGACCATATCCCTTGGCCTCCTATCCCATTTGACACTCGCTATCCCGTCCGCCATCCAACCATACAAAGCTACTGAGCTGGTTGCTTAACTGCAACATAAGTAAAAATGGCGAGCTACAGGCTCAGTAAGTTCAAACATGCAAGAAATAGAATTTCTATGAATAGTACTATTTATCATGAATAGTAACATTGACCATTATTCACCATAAATAGTAACTTTGACTACAACACAGTATATCAACAGTACATCAACCACGGTGTTAGTACTCTCACGAAACTGTCTTATGCTCAATTATGGCATAGTTTCAGTTTTAGGTAATTATCTTTAATTATGTTCTGGTTTTGAGCTCATGTTGGCAGTACCATTTTAGTGCGCATGACTAGGAGCGGTACATTAGTGCTAACCTCCACAGCCTTAATCTCATCATCATAGCCCCGGAGGCAAAGTTGTACATGACTGGGAGCGGTACATTAGTGCTGACCTCCACAGCCTTAATCTTATCATCATATCCCCGAAGGCAAAGTTTACCTCCCAGTACGGAAGGCTGGTATGCCAAAAGTGGTTTCATTACCGACTTTTTAAAGTTCTAACCCGGTGACTTCATATTGCCCCGTGGTTAGGAATAGTTCACATTTTAATTTCAGGTGAGTGAGTTTCATTAACCGCGCTCTAGTGCCTGAAGCACAATTTATTATGTGTCCCATTCTCAATAGTGCCCGCAGCACATTTCGTCTCTCTCTCTATTCTATAATAGTGCCCGTAGCACATATGTACCTAACTTATAGTTAGTACATCAAAGTTAGCAATAATAATGCTACATGTTGCAGACAGGTAAATGTCTAAACTTACCTTATCCGTTTCTTCTCTTTTTTCCTTCCTGGATCTTTAATCGCTCTCCTTGTGGGTCGATTTTGGGATCCTACAGACAAAATCTTGTCTTTTAATTTCATTTCCATTTATAGCTTTTATTTTGTTATTAAAAATCTTAAATAAAACCTATTTATAACTTTTTAGGCTTTATCTATCATTTTCCCGATTTTTCTCAACTTTTACAAAATTATGATTTTACCCCTATATTTTGGCAAAATTACAATTATGCCCCTGATGGAATTTTCTTGATCTAGACTGCACTTTTGGCTCTCAGGAACTTTTCTGACTCTTTTCTATTCATTTCCGGGTTCGTTTCTATTTTGTTTCTATTTTATTTCCATTTTTCACCTTCCCAACCCTCGGGAAGCACTATTCCAACCCTTACGTCGGTTTAGTGATTTTCTATCGTTTCGGAGCCTCAAATGGATTACTAGTATTTAAAACGTTCATCTAGACTTTCCCGATGTAGGTCTCCGAGGCTCGGATTTTTCGTACCCGACTCGGACCTTTATTTCGTTTCGCAAAAACGCTCCCCCCTCGGGGTCGGTTTTTCAGTTTCACTCGCGTTTTACATTTTTAAGGGGATGGGTTACTATTCATGAACCACCCCTTAGGTTTTCCTTATTCAATTTTCCTTTAGGGACTCGGGTTTCCGACCCGACCCGACCCTAAACTTTTATTTTTAATTCCCCTTTTACCCCAAATGCCGTTTTCGAAATTTCAGCAGCATTTCAGCGTAAATTTAAGGCTACCGGTATTAGGTACGCCCCGAACCATATGTACCTGCCACGTACTATACCAAAGTCCTATTTTATGTAAAAGTTTCCCAAAATTTTACATAAAAGCTCACACATTTTACAATTCACATTTTGAACCACATTCAACAAAATTCTTTCAATTTTGCCCTTAGTTTTAGCCACAGTTTTCCTATCCAAAACCTAGCCAAAAATTTTCAATCTTTCAACCAAATTTTAGGCTATTCCAATGTCATTACCTAGCACATTTTCAAGCCAATTTCCATACATTTTACAACATAATTCTTAGGGTTTTTCAACACATATAACCCACGACCATTTTAGGTAAAACATGCACCAAATTTTTGTTTCATGCTTTCAACCACATAACCATCATTTTCATAATTAAATGCATCATTTGAACTATCCAAACATTAAGTTAATCATGCAAAAATATTCACCAAACCCTAATTACACCCCACGGCCATATTAGGGAAATTTGATACCAAATTTTTCCAAGCTTTATAACCATACAAATCATGCTTTACATTTGACCAAAATATGATTTAAAGCATTTTAACACTTAAACAACAACAATTCAACATCAATTACTCATGGTAACCTACGGTTTTACCGTTGGAAAACCAACCAAAATTTTGTTTTTCTTTAAACAAAATGCATGGTTTTTCTTCTAATCACACCCTTAACAAAACCCAAGCACCAAATCAACCAAAACAAACCAAAAATTTTTCATCCTTCACACTATTCATTCCACGGATTTTAGGGAGAAAAATCAAGAAAATTTGCAAACCAATGAAGGTTACCTTGCTTTCTTGCTTCCTTGGACTTCAATAAAGTGTTTGACACCACTTTTGTGAAGAAAAGTTGGGTATTTGGCTTGGTTTTCCTTGGTGGCTCACGTATTCACATTAATTCGACTACTTTTTGACCGATGTCGGTTCGAGCCGAAATTTTCCTGAAATCGTCCCGGCGGGTTCCTGACGTCTCTAGTGCAGTCGGATCAATTTATACTGCTTCCGTTTGATCAAAATCAATCCTGGAAGTTTTTCATCTTTTAGTGCACCATAATGCACCGGTTAGGGTTTTCAATGCCGTTTTTTGCACCGTTCCACCCGTTTCAATTCAGTGAATTTTATCAACACTGAATTCTTACTCGTCAGTATTGTTAGAACATTTCAATACATTCTGAACAATATAAATATGTGACAACCGGAAAATTTAGGCATTCTCGGACAAAAATGTACAAATGTATGTATATAACAATTTGTACTATTTAAAGAGTGAAATAAATATATTTATAGTGTTTAGAATATATTAAAATGTTCTAACAATACTGACAAGTAAGAATTCAGTGTTGGAAAAATTCACTGAGTTGAAACGGGTGGAACGGTGCCAAAAACGGCATTGAAAACCCTAACCGGTGCACTAAAAGATGAAAAACTTTCGGGATTGATTTTGATCAAATGAAAGCAGTATAAATTGATCCGACTGCACAGGAGACCTCAGGAACCAGCCGAGATGATTTCAGGAAAATTTCAACTCGAACCGGTATCGGTCAAAAAGTAGTCGAATTAATGTGAATAGTAAAGTCAAAGTCAACACTTTACTTTTGCATTTATGACATCATAAATCAAAATTAATAAATGAAAGAAATATGGTGGTTGGTGGCATTAATGGCCAAGATTTAATCACTTTTTGATCTAAAGGCCAAGATTTGGCCAAAATTCCATCATTTTATTTTTTGAAAAATTTGGAAAGAAATAGGCTTGATAAGTGTTGATTTCTCATTGGTTAAAAGCCAAATTAATTGCTTCCTTGCTAGTTTAAGTCGGCAACATTTGGAACAAAATGGCCGAGACTATTTCCAAGCCAAAACATATCAAAAAAATTTCTAAGTATTGTCTATGGTGAGTACGTGAGCAACCAAAGAGAAACCAAGTAAATACTTCAAGTTTTCTTCACAAAATATGTGTCAAAACCTTCATTGAAGTCTAAGGAAGCAAGAAAGCAAGGTAACTTTCTTTAGCTTGCAAATTTTGGCTTGTTTTCTCCCTAAAATCCGTGGAATGAATAATGTAAAGGATGAAAAATTTTTGGTTTCTTTTGATTGATTTGGTGCTTGGGTTTTGTTAAGGGTCTGTTTAGAAGAAAAACCATGCATTTTGTTTAAAGAAAAACAAAATTTTGATTGGTTTTCCAAGGGTAAAACCGTGGGTTACCAAGTGTAGTCAATGATGAATTGTTGCGGTTTAAGTGTTAAAATGCTTTAAATCATGTTTTGATTAAATGTAAAACATGATTTGTATGATGGAAAGCTTGGAAAAAAAATTCGTGTGAAATTACCCTAATATGGCCGTGGGTTATAATGGTGAAAACCCTAAGAATTTGTGTTGAAAATGCATGTACTTGAAAATGTACTAGATAATGACATTGGAATAGCCTAAAATTTGGTGGAAAAATTGAAAAGTTTTGGTTAGGTTTTGAGTGTGAAAACCGTGGCCAAAACTAAGGGTAAAATTTAAAGAAATTTTGTGTAATGTGGTTCAAAATGTGAACTGAAATTTGTGAGCTTTTATGTAAAAGTTTGGAAAACTTTTACATAAAATAGGTTTGTGGTATAGTACGTGGCAGGTACATATGGTTCGAGGCGTACCTAACGCCGGTAGCCTTAAATTTAAGCCGAAATGCTGCCGAAATTTTGAAAACGGCATTTGGGGTAAAAAGGAAATAAAAAATAAAAGTTTAGGGTCGGGTCGGAAACCCGAGTCCCTAAAAGAAAATTTAATAAGGAAAACCTAAGGGATGGTTCGTGAATAGTAACCCGTCCCCTTAAAAATGTAAAACGCGAGTGAAACTGAAAAACCGACCCCGAGGGGGGGCGTTTTTGGGAAACAAAACAAAGGTCCGAGTCGGGTACGGGAAATCCGAGCCTCGGAAACCTAGACCGGGAATGTCTAGATGAACATTTTAAATACTAGTAAAACGTCCATTTGAGACTCCGAAACGATAGAAAATGACTAAACCGACGTAAGGGTCGGAATAGTGCTTCTTGAGGGTTGGGAAAGTGAAAAATGAAAATAAAATAGAAACGAACTTGGTAATGAATAGAAAAGAGTCAGAAAAGTTCCTGAGAGCCAAAAATGCAGTCTGGATCGAGAAAATTCCGTCAGGGGCATAATTGCAATTTTGCCAAAATATAGGGGCAAAATCGTAATTTTACAAAAGTTGAGAAAAATGGGGAAAATGATAAATAAAGCCTAACAAGTTATAAATAGGTTTTATTTAAGCTTTTTAATGAAAAATAAAAGCTATAAATGGAAATAAAATTAACAGACAAGGTTTTGTCTGTAGGATCCCAAAATCGACCTACAAGAAGGACGATCAAAGATCCAAGAAAGGCAAAAAGGAAGAAACTGATAAGGTAAATTCAGAAATTTACCTATCTGTAACATATAGCATTATTGTTGCTAACTTTGATGTACTAACTATAAGCTAGGTACATATGTGCTACGGGCACTATTATAGAGTAGAGAGAGAGACGAAATGTGCTACGGGCACTATTAAGAATGGAACACATAATAATTGTGCTTCGGGCACTAGAGCAACGTTAATGAAACTCACTCACTTAAAAATTAAAATGTGAACCATTCCTAACCACAGGGCAATATGAAGTCATCGGGTTAGAACTTTAAAAAGTCGGTAATGAAACCACTTTTGGCGTACCAGCCTTCCGTATAGGGAGGTAAATTTTGCCTTCGGGGCTATGAGATTAAGGCTGTGGAGGTCAGCACTAATGTACCGCTCCCAGTCATGTACAATTTGCCTTCGGGGCTATGAGATTAAGGCTGTGGAGGTCAGCACTAATGTACCGCTCCCAGTCATGCGCACTTAAATGATACTGCCAACCTGAGCTCAAAACCAGAACATAATATAAGATAATTACCTAAAACTGAAACGATGCCATAATTGAACATAAGACAGTTTCGTGAGGGTACTAACATCGCGGTAGATGTACTGTTGATATACTGTGTTGTGGTCAAACTTACTAATCATAATGAATAGTGGTCAATGTTACTATTTATGATAAATAGTACTATTCATAGAAATTTTATTTCTTGCATGTTTGAACTTACTGAGCCTGTAGCTCACCATTTTTGCTTATGTTGCAGGTAAGCGACCAGCTCAGTAGCTTTGTTTGACTGGATGGCGAACAGGATAACGCGTGTCAAATGGGATAAGAGGCGAGGGATATGGTCCTGCCAAAATCTTTCCGCTGAGTGATAAAAGAGAAGGGAAAAAGAAACAGTCTTTTGTAATAATATATATTTTACGAAAGTACTGTATTATGTAAATTACTTTGTACTTGTAAACAAAGTAAATAGTGGATAATGTTTCATATGATGTTTAAAGAAAGAAAGAAAAAAAAATTCCCCAAAAATGTCATGTTTTAAAAAGAGATAGATTAGCCGACAACCCATGAGAGTACAATCTATCGCAATTAGTGATAAAGCTTAACTGTAATAGTATTGTATGATCTCTACGAGGGGCGGGCCGTCACAGTTGGTATCATAGCGAGGTTTTACGATTGGTTTAGTTTAGATTACCAACTGCTGTCACAATTGGTATATCAGAGCAGTGTTGACCATATCCTGATTTGACACTTCGCGCATCCTGCACCGCTATCCAAGTAAGTAGTTTATTTAAGTTTAGTGAATTATTTTCTTATATGAAAATAATTATCTTATAGGTAGCAAGATGACCAGACCTCCTTATGTGAGACCACCGCTACCACGACCGAGAGGGGTATTACGGGTATGGACGAGACCTATTGTGAGGCCGTCTATTTCCCAACGACCAGTAGTTAGACCCCCGGTGCCAGAGAGACCTCCAGCACCAGTACCAGCACCAGCTCCAGTAGATGTAGTACAACCTCGACTGATATTTCATCCACCTGTAGTAGTGGACATTCCAGTTGTTGGTGGACGCCAACATATTAGGGTGAGAGTTTCGACTCGGGCAGTACAGGCATTCAGAGCTAGTAGTCCCCCTATGTTTGATGGTGGACGACAGTCGATGGAGACGAAGGACTGGCTCCATGCCATAGAGAGGATTATGGTAATGTGTGATATTGATCGAGAGATGTGGATCCAGTTTGGCCATAACTATGTTTCAGGGAGATGCTCGAGTATTTTGGGAGTATTGTGATTAGGAGATTCTATTGGGATTCAGTTGGGCTGAGTTCTGTCAGTGATTGGCTGATCAGTTTCCGCCTAGGGATCCGACACCTGCCCCAGCACCTCCAGAGAGACGAGAGGTAGATACACCTGCGTATCCTGGATTTGATGAGGTTAGGGACTATATTCTCCAGACCGAGAGGATGGTCATGTTGTCTGGTGAGACAGTTATGTCTTATGCAGCACGATTTGAGGAGACCATTAGGAGGAGATGTGTGTTGCCCAACCTCATGTTAGGAAATGCCCTAAGCATTAGATACATTTTGATGTATTTATTTTGAACTGAATAATAAAATTATACATAGAGGTTATTCATTACATTGCTATCTGTCCTCGTCTTATTTACATGTTAAAGTAAATGTAAGCAAATATGGCTCCCTGACTGCTTGTGTTAAACTGTTAGAACGTTGCATGCAATAGACTTTTGCATGCGAGAAGACAATGTTCTAAAGTTAGCAGTCTAAACTATGGTCTGTAGTCTATGGGGTTAGACCGAGCATCCAACTCATATTAAGACTATTATGTTGTCTAAAGCCTTGGAGGGGACGGTTTGTCTTGACTGTTTGCTGGACTCCCAAGTAGAGACATAGATATGTTGCTTGGTGGTGACATATTAGACCGGGACAAAAGCGTTATTGATCTACGAAGTCCGCTTTGAGTGGATAGATCTGCTTTTGACGTTCATTATACAGTAACCTTAATCCTGAGTAAAAGGACAGCTTCATGTATATGACTTGTGTACTTTGATGTTCCAATGGCTAAAGCATCTCAGAGGTAGTAAGCTTATAGACTGGTTCATTAGGTGCATGACTTGTATACGATGAAGGGTTTGTTTACAGATATCGGAATCATAGCTCTAATGAAGAGTTAAGGGTATCCTCTTAAAGGCATTATACTGAATGTGAAAATGGACAAGGCCTTGGGTCGTCTGCTGGGCGGATGACTTCTTATTCACATATGGTGAATAATCATTTTCTTTATTCGGTAGTATAATGGAACTTTAAGATAGCCTGATCAGTAGGATTAAATAGACTTTGGCCTAAGGCTGATCATGGATATCATATAAGGGTTCTGCATACATGACATGGTCATTGGACGATAGCTTGTCACAGGCTTACGTAATACGGTATATAATTGGGAGTTTAGTTTCAGGTTTATAGTGGTGTGCCTCTGAAATTAGTGATCATATGATTGAGTTGTTCGGTAAAAGAATGATGATCATATGGATTTGCGGGAACCCGATTATATATGTCCAATCAGTCCCTCTACTAGCTCCACATAATTCCTTAACGTTTGGCAAATTGATTTGTGTATGCTCTTGGCTGGTTTATTATGCATGGATGGTGATGACATAGGATTAGGATGGTAGATAAGATTCTCTTCGGTTGGATTCAGATTTTGTTTTGGATAATAGAGTACACAATTATTCGAACTCCAAATAAAGTTGCCATGATTTTATTTGAGATTGGATTAGAGTTGTAGAAAATTATCCATGAGAATAAGAATTTGAAACACAACTGTTTTGTGGATTTTGAAATTTGAATTTTGAAATTTGAAATTTGAACTTTGAACTTTGAAATTTGAAATTTGAATTTGAAATTTGAATTTGAAATTCGAATTTGAAATTTGAATTTGAAATTCGAATTTGAAATTTGAAATTCAAATTTTGAATCACAGTCCAAGTGGGATTCGAATTTGTTGTGGTAAATCCACAAGGTTTGAAATTCAAATTTGAGTTAGATATGGAAAGGATAATCTTGTTAGAATCCTACTTGAATTTTGAATCCAAATCCTAACTAATGATGGACGAAATTTTGAGGATTATCCTCAATGGATTTTTAGTTTTTATGGATAAGGTTCAAGGAAAAAAATTCAAGTTTCAATCCCAGTTGAATTTTGATTCTCTCCTCCCCAGAAAATGGTCGAAATTTTGGAGAATATCTCCTAGGAAAATTTAGTTATTTTGGATAAGGATAAGATAAGATTCAAGCTTGAAAATCCTAGTGGAATTTTGATTCTCCCTTATCCTAAATGTGGCCGAATATTTGGAGAAAAATCTCCTAGGAAATTTCGGATTTTTTCGTTGAAATAGGGAGATAAAATTCTAATTAAAATCTCGTTTAGATTTGGATTGGATTTATCCAAAATGGCCGAATTTTATTGTTGGATTTTTTCCTTGGAAAATTCAGATTTTATGGTTATGGATAAGGGAGAATATCTTTTCCTAATCCAAATTCGAATTCAGAGAATCACCTCATGCAGGTCTATAAATAGAGGTCCTGCCACTCCAGTTCTCTCAGACCACAGACTCTCAGGTGAGCAGGCTTATTATTGCACAGCTCATCGTGATAATAAGTTCTTTAGAGATCTGGGTGGTCGGAAGAAGACTAGCAGCGCTAGCATACCGATCGAGGTTCAGAGTGCCCACACACTCAGCCATTCGGGAATTGGAGAATAGTAGAGAAGGCTAGTTGGTTGAAGCCTCCAGTTATTCTCCTCCTGCAAGATTGGCATCCTTGAGGTATGAGTTTTAATTTATGTATGGATTTGATATTTAGAGAGTGGCATTTTAGGGTTCCTTTATGTTGTTATCATGGATTATGTATAAAGTATGTGGTTATTTTAATTTTCTGAATTATTATAAGCATGCTTGTTTATGCCGGTTATGGTTCCTTAGAATTTAGAAAAATTGTATCTAGGAATTTTATGTAACCATGGGAGCAGTTTATTAACACTGTAATTTTTCCATGGGTTTTAATTTTTGTCTCTTAGAATTTTATGGTTAGAATTTTTGTACACCGGAAACGGTTTAGGAAATTTTATGTTATTATTCTTGGAGGAGATTGAAGATTGAAGGCCGTAATTTATTTTTCCTAAAAGTTAAATTTGATTTAAAGATTGAAATTTTGATTGTGTGGAAAATTTCAATTTAATTGGGATTCAAATTAATTTTTGGAGATCCTAATAGGTAAATTGGAATATGACATGAAAATCGAGACACGACCCTCAGGATAGGCCGTCGGGCCTTGGTGGGGCTGCAGCCCCTGCCCTCGGGCAGGATGGGGCTGCAGCAGCACCTATGCAGGCCATAACCACCCACGGCCGCAGGCTTGGCTTGCAGCCGAGGGTGGCCGTGGCCTACCCAAGGTTGGCCATAGCCTGGGCGTGCAGCCTGTGGCTGCAGGCACTGCCGGCAGCCTACCGGCTACTGTGCCCAGCCTGGGCATGTAGCTTGGCGCTGCAGGCTTGGCCTGTAGCCCGGCAAGGCTGCACATGGGGCGGCCGTGGGTTGCTAGCCCCCCCGGGGCTGGTGGCTGCCCACGGCGGCTGACATCTTCGGGGGCCGGTGGTGTGACGGTTCAAAGATCAAAAAATTTTGATTTTTAAATTTGAAATTTAATTTTAAATCATGTTTAAAAATATGTAATTGAAAATTTGAAATTACATATTATTACACATGATGTTTAAAATTGTTTAAAATTTAAATTTGAAATTCGAATTTGGAATTTGAATTTAAAATTTAAATTTTTGGAGATTTAAATTTTAAATGATTATTGGGATGAGAAATAAATGGAGAGGCTACATAAAGATGGATACAAGAAGACGGAACAAAATTCAAGACCCAAAGAATGCTTTGGATGAAATTTTGTAATCTTTATTTTCTTTTTTCAAGGATGGAACCATGGCTTGGTTATTCTGTCAATTATTTTTTCTGTGATATGTCATGGATGTATAAATATGTATTGATGGATGTTTTATATGCATATTTGATAACATATCATATAGGATAGTTGAGTGCCGCTCATACTATATTGATCATACATAATTTGTCAAAACTTGCATGTTTTTCAAAATATTGAGTGGGAGAGGGTTTCAAACAAAACCCACGGCCTCCATTGTTGATCCTTATGTGAAAGCATGGTAACACCTCGCGTCAGTTCTACCATGACCACACCCCTCGGTAGGTGTTTACCGCCGCCGGTATACTAGATTGGATCTCCTATGTGGAAAACGTGTTCGGGTACGATCCTATTCATGACCACCCATCGGTGGCTTGGTAGGACGTGGATCGGGCTACGTAAACAATGGTTATACACTCAAGACTCGTTTAGTTATTAACCTTCCCTAGAAGCTCTGTTAATTAAAATGGTGGCCAAAAAAGCGGTTATTAATATGTCTTAACCTTGGAGGATTTAAGGCAACATATATTAATTGGACGGGGTCCATGTTCCAGCTATTTGTTTTCATGACCACCCCTCGGTGGCTTGGGGCAATAGGTGCTGAGAATTACCATTGCAATGTTACATGTTTTTCAAGTTTCATGTAGGAACATACTTGCATGTTTTATTTGCTAAATTATCTGTATATTTGCTTGGGCTTTGTAATGATGTCTAGTATAATTTTATTTCAGTTCAAAATGTCATCGACACCCCTCATTTCAATACTCACTGAGAATAAACTGAATGGCGATAATTATAAGGATTGGAAAAGAAATCTGTTAATAGTTCTCAACTGCGAGAGACACAAGTTCATACTGGACGAACCATGCCCACCAGGGCCAAAACCTGACATACCGCTTGAGGAGGTCCCGGTTGCCTATACTCGTTGGAGAGAATCCAATGATATAGCTCGATGCTACATGCTTGCTAGCATGACGAGTGCTTTACAAAAGCAGCATGAGACTTATCAGGTTGCTAGGGAGATCATGGACAATCTGGAGGACATGTTCGGAGGCCAAGAAAAGTTGGCTCGACAATCCGCTATCACCAGTATTATGAACTCTAAGTAAAAGGTGGGTACTCCGGTGAAGGACCATATGATCACTCTAATGGGATTCTTCGCTGAGGTCGCCGAAAACGGTGCTGAGTTGGACTACAGTACCCAGATCGAGATGGTGTTCAAAACTCTGTCTAAAGATTTTGTGGGGTTTAAGGCCACATACAATCTGGCGACAAGGGAGTTAGGACTAACCGAGCTCATGAAGCAACTCCAGACTTATGAGCGGATGATCAAGGATGGGGATGCTGTCCAACCCAAAGGAGAGGCCAATTTGGCAGAATCTTCCAAACCTTCACGGAAGAGGAAGAGGCCAAATCAGAAGCAAGTGGCTTCTAGTTCTTCTAATCCTCCTGTCTCGGATGGGAAGAAGAAGAAGAAGAACAAGAAGCCCAGGGACCCTAAAAAGTCCAAATGCTTCCGTTGTGGGAAGGTAGGTCACTTTAAGAATGCTTGCTGGGAATTCCTAGCCGCCAAGGGCAAGGAAGGTAAGGAACTTCATTACTTAGAAGCGTGTTTGGTGGAAGAATCGAAAGACACTTGGGTCATTGATTCGGGCACCACTAATCATGTTTGTGTTTCTATGCAGGGGTTCGTGGAAACGAGAAATCTACATGATAGGAGCCTCTCGTTGCGAACTGGAGACGGCAGCTTGGTGGTGGTTGAGGTAGTGGGAGATATTTACCTTTATTTTGATCAATTTATGTTTATTTTATTGAAAGACTGTTTTTATGTTCCTAATTTTAGGAGGAACCTTATATCGGTAGCTTGTTTAATAAAGGATTCTTATTCAGTTTCTTTTAGTAAAAGAGTTGATATTCGTAGAAATAAGTCTTTTATCTGTTCTGGATGGATGGATGGAAACCTATATTTGATCAAACCAAAGATGTACTCACTACTTGACACTGAATTAATAGATAACTCTAAAAGGTTGAAAGTTTCTCACTCTAACAAGGCGTATCTTTGGCATTTAAGACTTAGTCATATTAATCAGGATAGGATTCAAAGATTGGTGAAAGACGGTCCTTTGGAATCTCTGGAGGAGGTACGACTTCCCCAATGTGAGTCTTGTCTAGAGGGTAAAATGACCAAGAGGTCTTTTGGAGCTAAGGGTACAAGGGCTCAGGAGCTCTTAGAAATTATGCACACTGATGTATGTGGCCCCATGAACGTCACAGCACGAGGAGGGTTCGAGTATTATGTCTCTTTTATAGATGATTACTCGAGGTATGGATATGTGTATCTGATGCACCGCAAGAGCGAAACATTTGACAAGTTCAAAGAGTATCGTGCGGAAGTGGAAAAGCAATTGGATAAAACCATAAAGACACTTCGATCTGATCGAGGTGGCAAATACCTCTCCGACGAATTTCTAGGACATCTTGTAGAGAACGGGATATTATCCCAATTGACTGCACCTGGTACTCCACAACAGAATGGTGTAGCCGAAAGGAGAAATAGGACCTTATTGGATATGGTACTGTCCATGATGAGTTATTCAACACTGTCATTATCATTTTGGGGATATGCTTTATAAATGGCATGCTATATTCTGAACCAGGTTCCAAGTAAATCAATTCCCAAAACTCCGTATGAATTGTGGCGTGACAAGAAGCCCTCCCTTGAACATATGAGAATATGGGGCTGCCCGGCGCATGTACTGGATGTGGATGCGAAGAAATTGGAACCAAGATCAGAATTGTACATGTTTGTAGGGTATCCAAAAGCAACTAAAGGAGGTCTGTTCTATAACCCGAAAGAACAAAAGGTCATTGTCTCAACCCATGCGACATTCTTAGAGGAAAGTCACATGAATGACTTTAAGCCTCGAAGCAAAGTGGTGCTAGAGGAGTTATCGGGTGAAAGAACTGCTCCACAGATTTCGGTCTTGGACGCAAGTCTGAGTTCCAGTGAAAGACCTGCAGACGATCAACAACTTAGGGTGCCTTGTCGTAGTGGGAGTGTTTCGAAGAAACCTAATTTCTTCATGTATGATGCTGAGGTATACCAGGCCAAGGCTCATGAGCATGAGGATGATCCGGTCACCTATGATGAAGCTATAAATGATGTTGATTCTAAATCTTGGAAACAGGCTATGAACAATGAGATGGATTCTATGAAATCCAACTCTGTTTGGGAACTTGTAGATTTGTCAGATGGGATAAAACCCATTGGATGCAAATGGGTCTACAAAAGAAAGAAGGATGTGGAAGGGAGAGTGGAAACTTTCAAAGCTAGACTGGTTGCAAAGGGATACACGCAAAAGGCTGGAATCGATTACGATGAAACCTTTTCGCCTGTTGCTATGTTGAAGTCTATCCGTATTCTTCTGTCCATTACTGCGGCTCTCGATTACAAGATCTGGCAAATGGATGTCAAGACGGCATTTTTGAATGGCCATCTTGAAGAGTGTATCTATAAGATACAGCCGAAGGGTTCGTAGCGAATGGCCAAGAAAGGAAAGTTTGCAAGTTGCTTAGATCCATTTATGGATTAAAGCAAGCATCCCGCTCATGGAACTAGAGGTTTGATCAAGCGATTAAGACATTTGGTTTTGAGTAGAACGTTAATGAACTCTGTGTTTATAAACGTATTAAGGATGGAAAAGTGGTCTTTCTGATACTCTATGTCGATGATATACTACTTATTGGGAATGATGTAAGGAACTTATCATCGGTCAAGCTTTGGTTGCACCAACAGTTTGACATGAAGGACTTAGGAGGAGGTAATTATGTTCTAGGCATTCGTCTCTTCAGAGATCGAAAGAACAAAATGATAGCGTTATCTCAAGCTTCATACATAGATAAAATAATTGACAAATATGCAATGCGAGAGGCAAAGAAAGGCTCACAACCTTCTATTGCCGGTCTGACTCTTTCATTGGATGACTGTCCCAAGACATCGGAAGAAAGAGAGCGTATAAGTAAGGTCCCTTATGCATCCGCTGTGGGTAGCCTTATGTACGCTATGCTTTGCACTCGCCCGGATATATATTTTGCAGTAGGTATGGTGAGTCGATATCAAGCAAATCCTGGAACCAAGCACTAGCAAGTAGTCAAGCATATACTTAAGTATCTTAAGAGAATGAGGGATTATATGCCGGTGTATTCTGGAGGGGACCTAACACCCATAAGATACACAGACTCAGACTTCCAGACTTGTAAGGATTCAAGGAAATCGACATCTGGATCAGTGTTTTTACTCGGAGGAGGTGCCATTGTGTGGAGGAGCGTGAAGCAGGGCTGCACAGCTGACTCTACTATGGAGGCTGAGTATATGGCTATGGCTGAGGCATCTAAAGAAGCGGTTTGGTTCCGTAAGTTCTTTAGAGACCTTGAGGTCATTCCGGGTGTTGACAAGCCTATCACACTTTATTGTGATAACACAAGGGCTATTGCCAACACAAGGGAATCTCTGCACCACAAGAGGACTAAGCATATAGATTAGAGATATCATATTATTAAAGGGCACGTGGAGACAGGAGAAGTGGATGTATATAAGATCGCGTCCGAGGACAACATTGCCGATCCCTTTACTAAGACTTTGGTGGCTAGAAGCTTTGAGAGGCACGTAGAGGCGATGGGGATGCGTAACATGGAACATCTGCTGGCTTAGGGCAAGTGGGAGATTGTTAGGAAATGCCCTAAGCATTAGAGACATTTTGATGTATTTATTTTGAACTGAATAATAAAATTATACATAGAGGTTATTCATTACATTGCTATCTGTCCTCGTCTTATTTACATGTTAAAGTAAATGTAAGCAAATATGGTTCCCTGACTGCTTGTGTTAAACTATTAGAACGTTGCATGCAATGGACTTTTGCATGCGAGAAGACAATGTTCTAAAGTTAGCGGTCTAAACTATGGTCTGTAGTCTATGGGGTTAGACCGAGCATCTAACTCATGTTAAGACTATTATGTTATCTAAAGCCTTGGAGGGGACGGTTTGGCTTGACTGTCTTGTGCTGGACTCCCAAGTAGAGACATAGATATGTTGCTTGGTGGTGACATATGTAGGAAAATAATTCGGTAAAAACATATCAGAGTGGCGGAGCGGAATAATAAAAAAATTTTAGATCGTTAAATATCTCATGATGCCATATACAATAAACCAACAACAATTAAAACTCATACCTCAAGGACACCAATCTTGCAGGGGGAGAATGACCGGAGGCTTCAACCAACTAGCCTTCTCTGCTATTCTCCAATTCCCGAATGGCTGAGTGTGTGGGCACTCTGAACCTCGATCGGTATGCTAGCACTGCTAGTCTTCTTCCGACCACCCAGATCTCTAAAGAACTTTATTGTCACGATGAGCTGTGCAACAATAAGCCTGCTCACCTGAGAGTCTGTGGTCTAAGAGAACTGGAGTGGTAGGACCTCTATTTATAGACCTGCATGAGGTGATTCTCTGAATTTGAATTGGATTAGAAAAAGATATTTTCCCTTATCCATATCCATAAAATCTGAATTTTTCCAAGGGAGAATCTCAACAAAAAATTCAGTTTTCTTAGGATAAATCCAATCCAAATCTAAACAAGATTTTAACTAGAATTTTATCTCCCTTTTTTCAACCAAAAAATCCAAAATTTCCAAGGAGATTTTTCCTCCAATAATTCAGCCACTTTTAGGATAAGGGAGAATCAAAATTCCACTAGGATTTTCAAGCTTGAATCTTATCTCAACCTTATCCAAAAATAACCGAATTTCCTAGAAGATATTCTCCCTAATTTCGGCCACTTTTCATGGAAGGAGAGAATCCAAATTCAACTAGGATTGAACCTTGAATTTTTCCTTGAACCTTATCAACAAAAACCGAAATTCCATTGAGGATTATCCTCAAAAATTTCGTCCACTTTTGTTGGGATTTAGATTCAAAATTCAAGTAGGATTCTAACAAGATTATCCTCTCCAAATCCAACTCAAATTCGAATTTCAAACCTTGTGGATTTTCCACAACAAATTCGAGTCCTACTTGGACTGTGATTCAAAATTTGAATTTCAAATTTCAAATTCAAATTTCAAATTCAAATTTCAAATTTCAAATTTCAAATTTCAATTTTAAATTTCAAATTCAAATTTCAAATTCGAATTTCAAATTCAAATTTCAAATTCAAATTTCAAATTCAAAATTCAAAATTCAAATTTCAAAATTCAAATTTCAAATTCCACAAAACGGTTGTGTTTCAAATTCTTGTTCTCATGGATAATTTTCTACAACTCCAATCCAATCTCAAATAAAATCATGGCAACTTTATTTGGAGTTCGAATAATTGTGTACTCTATTATCCAAAACAAAATCTGAATCCAACCGGAGAGAATCTTGTCTACCATCCTAATCCTGTGTCATCACCATCCATGCATAATAAACTAGCCAATAGCATACACAAATCAATTTGCCAAACGTTAAGGAATTATGTGGAGCTAGTAGAGGGACTGATTGGACATGTATAATCGGGCTCCCGTGATTCCATATGATCATCATTCTTTACCAAACAACTCAATCATATGATCACTAGTTTCAGAGTCACACCACTATAAACCTGAAACTGAACTCCCAATTATATACCGTATTACATAAGCCTGTGACGAGCTACTATCCAATGACCTTGTCATATATGCAAAACCCTCATATGATATCCATGATCAGCCTTAGGTCAAAGTCTGTTTAATCCTACTGATCAGGCTATCTTAAAGTTCCATTATACTACCGAATTAAGAAAATGATTATTCACCATATGTGAATAAGAAGTCATCCGCCCAGCAGACGACCCAAGGCCTTGTCCATTTTCACATTCAGTATAATGCCTTTAAGAGGATACCTTTAACTCCTCAGAGCTATGATTCCGATATCTGTAAACAAACCCTTCATCGTATACAAGTCATGCACCCAACGAACCGGTCTATAAGCTTACCACCTCTGAGATGCTTTAGCCATTGGAACATCAAAGTGTACAAGTCATATACATGAAGAAGTTCATTTACTCAGGATTAAGGTTATTGCACAATGAACATCAAAAGCAGATTGATCCACTCATAGCGGACTACGTAGATCAATCACGCTTTAGTCCCGGTCTAATATGTCACCACCAAGCAACATATTTATGTCTCTACTTGGGAGTCCAGCTCCAGACAGTCAAGACAGACCGTCCCCTCCAAGGCTTTAGACAACATAATAGTCTTAACATGAGTTAGATGCTCGGTCTAACCCCATAGACTACCGACCATAGTTTAGACTGCTAACTTTAGAATATTGTCTTCTCGCATACAAAAGTCCATTGCATGCAACGTTCTAACAGTTTTAACACAAGCAGTCAGTGAGCCATATTTGCTTACAATTACTTTAACATGTAAATAAGACAAGGACAGATAGCAATGTAATGAATAACCTCTATGTATAATTTTATTATCCAGTTCAAAATGAATACATCAAAATGTCTCTAATGCTTAGGGCATTTCCTAACAACATATTAGACCGAGACTAAAGTGTGATTGATCTACGAAGTCCGCTTTGAGTGGATCGATATGCTTTTGACGTTCATTATGCAGTAACCTTAATCCTGAGTAAAAGGACAGCTTCATGTATATGACTTGTATACTTTGATGTTCCAATGGCTAAAGCGTCTCAGAGGTAGTAAGCTTATAGACCGGTTCGTTGGGTGCATGACTTGTATACGATGAAGGGTTCGTTTATAGATATCGGCATCATAGCTCTAACAAGGAGTTAAGGGTATCCTCTTAAAGGCATTATACTGAATGTGAAAATGGACAAGGCCTTGGGTCGTCTACTGGGCGGATGACTTCTTATTCACATATGGTGAATAATCATTTTCTTAATTCGGTAGTATAATGGAACTTTAAGATAGCCTGATCAGTAGGATTAAACAGACTTTGGCCTAAGGCTGATCATGGATATCATATGAGGGTTCTGCATACATGACAAGGTCATTGGACGATAGCTTGTCACAGGCTTACATTATACAGTATATAATTGGGAGTTCAGTTTCAGGTTTATAGTGGTGTGCCTCTGAAACTAGTGATCATATGATTGAGTTGTTCGGTAAAAGAATGATGATCATATGGATTTGCAGGAGTCCGATTATATATGTCCAATCAGTCCCTCTACTAGCTCCACATAATTTCTTAACGTTTGGCAAATTATTTGTATATGCTCTTGACTGGTTTATTATGCATGGATGGTGATGACATAGGATTAGGATGGTAGACAAGATTCTCTCCGGTTAGATTTAGATTTTGTTTTGGATAATAGAGTTCACAATTATTCGAACTCCAAATAAAGTTGTCATTATTTTCTTTGAGATTGGATTGGAGTTGTAGAAAATTATCCATGAGAACAAGAATTTGAAACACAACTGTTTTGTGGATTTTGAAATTTGAATTTTGAAATTTGAAATTTGAATTTTGAATTTGAAATTTGAATTTGAAATTCGAATTTGAAATTTAAATTTGAAATTTGAAATTTGAAATTTGAATTTGAAATTCGAATTTGAAATTTGAAATTCAAATTTTGAATCACAATCCAAGTGGGATTCGAATTTGTTGTGGTAAATCCACAAGGTTTGAAATTCGAATTTGAGTTAGATATGGAAAGGATAATCTTGTTAGAATCCTACTTGAATTTTGAATCCAAATCCTAACTAATGATGGACGAAATTTTGAGGATTATCCTCAATGGATTTTCGGTTTTTATGGATAAGGTTCAAGGAAAAAAATTCAAGTTTCAATCCCAGTTGAATTTGGATTTTCTCCTCCCCAGAAAATGGCCGAAATTTTGAGAATATCTCCTAGGAAAATTCAGTTATTTTGGATAAGGATGAGATAAGATTCAAGCTTGAAAATCCTAGTGGAATTTTGATTCTCCCTTATCCTAAATGTGGCCGAATTTTTTGAGGAGATTTTCTCCTTGGAAATTTCAGATTTTTTGGTTGAAAAAGGGAGATAAAATTCTAGTTAAAATATTGTTTAGATTTGGATTGGATTTATCCAAAATGGCCGAATTTTATTGTTGGATTTTTTCCTTGGAAAATTTAGATTTTATGGTTACGGATAAGGGAGAATATCTTTTCCTAATCCAATTCGAATTCAGAGAATCACCTCATACAGGTCTATAAATAGAGGTCCTGCCACTCCAGTTCTCTCAGACCATAGACTCTCAGGTGAGTAGGCTTATTGTTGCACAGCTCATCGTGACAATAATGTTCTTTAGAGATCTGGGTGGTCGGAAGAAGACTAGCAGTGCTAGCATACCGATCGAGGTTCAGAGTGCCCACACACTCAGCCATTCGGGAATTGGAGAATAGTAGAGAAGGCTAGTTGGTTGAAGCCTCCGATCATTCTCCTCCTGCAAGATTGGCGTCCTTGACGTATGAGTTTTAATTGTTGTTGGTTTATTGTATATGGAATCATGAGATATTTAACGATCTAAAAATTTTTATTGTTCTGCTGCATCACTCTGATACGTTTTTACCGATTTATTTTCCTACACCTCACTGAAGCAAACTGTTGTGAGCTTTTCTAGAGAGGTTTACCAATGGAGTTGAGACAGAGGGTGATTAAGCTATATCCTCCTACGCTCCAAGAGTTTGTAGTGACGATCAGGACGATCGAGGGGGAGATTTTGATTGAGCATTTGACGCAGAGTCGACGAGAGACACTGGGTCAAGATGAGATGTTGGCACGCATCTTTGGGCCGAGAAGAATGATGAACGATCATGAGGCTGGACCGTCTAGACCACAAGGAGGTGATGACTCAGGACAGGGAGCATTGCCTAGGGGTGGTGACGATTCAGATGATCCAGATGACGATGAGGATCCAGAAGAATATCCTCTAGTCCCAGACACAGGGGATGTGTGACCAGTAGATGCATGCATGTACATAAGTAGCTCAGAGAGAAAAGCTCTTTTGTATAGACTTGTGGCCAAGATGTATATGATGGCTGACGTATATATAACTGGTGATGATTATGTATGATATAGAAATGTTTTGCTATGAATGAAATATCAAAATGATTATATGTTGTACGATGATGTGTTACGATGATGTGGCTTTACATTACCCTGAATTTCGTAAATTTATATGATTTTACGAGTGTGGTCATGGAAAAGCTAACGGTAAATTATTGTGCCATAATAGGATAATAGGCAAGATGGTGGATTTACGAAATCGACCAGAGGGACGAGAATGACGTCCTAATGTCATGGAGAGATTGGATCAGATACAAGCCCTACTAGAAGCCCAGATGCAGGAAAATGCTAATCTGACACAACGGGTAGAGGAGTTAGAACAGAGGCAAGGTTCTGAGGGCACCCAAGTAGAACAGGAAGCTGAGGTAGATCCAGTTATCCCTCTAGCTGCTGTACATGAGAGAGTTCCTGAACCGCAACCGGTATTTAAATTTGGAACCCCTCTATGAAAGATTCAGGCTTATGAGGCCGCCAGAATTTGAAGGTTCTACAAATCCTCTAGAGTCTGAAGACTGGTTGTCATCTTTGCAAGTGATCAAGGAATTTATGAACCTAACTGACCGGGAGAAGGTCGCATGTGCATCTTTTATGTTGAGAAAAGATGCTCGGTTTTGGTGGGACACTGTGCGAATGAGAAGAAATGTGTCTACCATGAGTTGGGCGGAATTTCTGGCAGAATTTAACCAGAAATATTATGACCCTGCATCTCTGAGACAACAGCAGAAAGAGTTCTCAGAATTGACACAAGGAAATATGTCGTGAGCGAAGTTTACCGAAAGTTTGACCAGTTATCCCGTTTATGCCCTTATGTAGTCCCTATTGGAGGGAGAAAATACAGAAAATGATCAGAATGTTCAGGCCAGAAATTGTTGCATTGGTAGATACTGGTCAGGTACCGCCTACTTCTGCAGCAGATTATGTTAGTCGGGCCATAAGAGCTGAGTTTCACGTAGCCCGACAGAAAGAGGAAAGAGAAAAGCACTGGGAGGTGAAAAAAAAGGAGAGGGCTTTGGCTAAGTCTACACAAGTCGGTCAATCGAGCAAGCCTAATCAGAATGCTAAACCAGGCCAGGACAATAGTCAAGGATCCCAGTAAAACAAGAGGAAAGGCAATTTTTCTAGAAATCGCTAGGGAAATAATCGAAACCAGCAGCGAAGAACAGCTGGTAATGCGGAATCCAATGTACAAAATCGTCCTACAAACGGAAAGAGACATTCTGGGCAATGCAAATTTGGGCCACTTGTTTGCTATGAATGTGGAAAGGAAGGTCATTACGCCAGGAACTATCCAAGCAATAGGTAGCGTGGACAAGGCACTTCCCAACCGCACCAGACACGCCCACAAGCTCATTCCCTTCAGGCTAGAGTTAAAGAGTCACCAGTAAGGCCGCAACGCCAGGAGCGTGTGCCACGTGCTGATGCTCGTGTGATGGTCTACAGCAAGGAAGATGCAGAGGCAGGAACATCGAACGTGGTGACAGGTCAGCTTCCTGTCGCTAGTCATGTAGCCTATGTACTATTCGATTCTGGTGCTATGCATTCTTTTGTTTCCTATGAATTTGCTGACAAGATAGGACTTCCTAAGGACTATATGGGAAGAGTATTTAAGACAGCTTTACCCTCTGGGGAAGTATTGTTGTCCAATTACTGGCTACCTCATGTACCAGTATATGTGGCAAATAGGGAATTATATGCGGAGTTGATCGTAATAAAGATCGTGGATTACGATGTGATTCTAGGCATGGATTTCCTAGGGAAATATCAAGCTACGATCGACTGCTGAAATCGAAAGATATTATTTCAACCCGAGGAAGAAGAGAGTTTCGAGTATGTCGATGCTTCTAAAAAACCCGGGAAGATGATGATCAGTTCACTGAAAGCAAGCAAGCTAATGGTCAGTGGTTGTATGGGATATCTGGCATATGTGGTGGATACTACAGAGGAACAGAAGCTTCAACCTGAAGATGTTCCTGTAGTTAATGAGTTTCTTGACGTATTTCCAGCAGAGTAACCAGGGATACCTCCAAAATGAGAAATCTCGTTCGAAATTGAGTTGATGCCTGGAACGGCACCTATTTCCAAAGCACCATACCGCATGGCTCCAGTGGAGTTAAAGGAGCTGCAGGAACAATTAAAGGAGCTTTTAGATAAGGGATTCATCAGACCGAGTTATTCTCCGTGGGGTGCACCTGTGTTGTTCGTCAAGAAAAAGGATGGAACGTTCCGGTTATGCATTGATTACCAGGAGTTGAATAAGGTTACAATCAAAAATAGGCATCCATTACCTAGAATTAATGACCTATTCGACCAGTTAAAAGGCGCAGCGGTATTTTCTAAGATCGACTTACGATCAGGATATCACCAGCTGAGAATTAAAGAAAGTGATATTCCTAAGACGACGTTTAGGACTCGTTATGGTCACTACGAGTTTCTTGTGATGCCATTTGGATTAACAAATGCACCGGCAGCGTTCATGGATTTAATGAATAGAATCTTTAAAGAGTATTTGGATAAGTTTGTCATTGTATTCATTGATGACATTCTTATATACTCAAAGACTTATGAGGAGCACAAAGAGCATCTGCGGATCATGTTGCATACGATAAGGAATATCAACTGTATGCCAAATTCTCAAAATACGAGTTTTGGCTGGACAGAGTACATTTTCTCAGACACGTTGTATCCCGGGAAGGTATTGCTGTAGATCCGACGAAGGTAGATGCAATTAACCAATGGCCTGCACCCAAGAGTGTGACGAAAATACGCAGTTTCTTGGGGTTAGCTGGTTATTATCGGTGATTTGTAGAGGGATTCACGCGTTTAGCTGCACCTCTTACTGCTCTTACACACAAGGAAAGGAATTATGAGTGGACTATGGAATGCGAAAGAAGCTTCCAGGAGTTAAAGAGACGGCTGACAAGCGCATCAATCCTTACGCTTCCCACTGAAGGGGAGAAGTTTGTGATCTATAGTGATGCATCCAAAATAGGATTGGGAGCAGTCCTGATACAAGGCGGCAAGGTGATTGCCTACGCTTCCCATCAATTAAAGGATCATGAAAGGAATTACCCTACGCATGACCTTGAACTTGCTGCAGTAGTGTTCGCACTTAAAATTTGGCGACACTATCTCTATGGAGCTCAATGTCAGATTTTTACTGATCACCAAAGCCTGAAGTATTTCTTCACGCAAAAGGAGTTCAATATGCAACAAAGACGATGGTTGGAATTGGTAAAGGATTATGATTGTGAAATCTTATACCATCCAGGGAAGGCCAACCGTGTAGCAGATGCTTTAAGTTGAAAGTCTACCATATCGCACCAGCTACCGATAAAAAGGCTTCCGAAGCCATTGCAACAAGAGATAAATTCCTTGAACTTAGAGCTGATATCCAGAAGATTGGCTGTACTTCAAGTGGAATCATCGTTGTTTGAGGATATAAAGGAAGCTCAAAGACGAGATCCAAGAATGACAAGTTCTCAAGAAGGAATTTCCAAGGATGGAATGATCCTTTATCAAGGAAGGATAAATGTTCCAGCTAATGAGGAACTTAGAAGACGGATCATGTCAGAAACTCATGAGACACCATATTCAGTTCATCCCGGAGCAAGTAAGACGTATCAGGACTTAAAGTTATAGCTTTGGTGGAAAGGGATGAAGAACGATATAGCAAAATTTGTGAACAGATGCATGACCTGTCAAAGAATCAAAGTGGAACATAAACATCCAGCAGGAAGGTTGGAACCCTTGGAGATTCCTGAATGGAAATGGGAACACATTACGATGGATTTTGTAGTAGGATTACCAAAAACCCGAGAAGGTTATGATGCCATCTGGGTTATTGTGGACAGACTGACCAAGACGGCACGGTTTATAGCTGTCAAGATGACTTTTTCGTTGGAAAAGTTTGCTCAATTATACATAACTCATGTCGTCAGATTACATGGACTACCAAAATCCATTGTATCAGATCGAGATGCACGATTCACTTTTCGAATTTCTGGAAGTGTATACAAGAAGCCTTGGGTACTGAATTGAGACTCAGTACGGCATTTCATCCGCAAACAGACGAATAGTCGGAGCGAACTATTCAAACATTAGAGGACATGCTTCGAGCTTGTGTAATGGATTTTGCGGGAAATTAGAATGAGAAGTTATCATTAATTGAATTCTCGTACAATAATAGTTACCAAGCTTCTATAGGCATGGCACCTTATGAGGCTTTGTATGGACGGAAATGCAGATCACCATTACACTGGTATGATTTGCGAGAAAAGCAGTTGCATAAGACGGATTTCATACGAGAGACTTCCGATGCAGTTGCTAGAATTCAGCATCAAATGAAAATTGCGCAAAGTCAACAAAAGAGTTATGCAGACAAGAGGCGGAGATCCTTGGAGTTTGATGAAGGAGACTTCGTGTTTCTTAAGGTATCGCCCATGAAGGGGATTATGCGTTTCGGTAAGAAAGGGAAACTGAGTCCAAGATATATTGGACCTTATGAAATTATCGAATGCATTGGAAAGGTTGCTTACAGATTAGCGTTACCTCCTGAATTGTCGGCAGTGCATAATGTATTTCATGTGTCGATGTTGAGAAAGTATATACCAGATCCGTCCCATATATTGAAGCATGAACCTGTTCAGATCCACAAGGATTTGACATACGAAGAACAAACTATTCGAGTACTGGCTCGTGAAGAGAAAGTACTGAGGAATAAGACAGTCCCACTAGTGAAGATTTTGTGGAAAAATCATAACATTGAAGAAGCTATATGAGAACGAGAAGACGAGATGAGGAGTCTATACCCCCACTTGTTCTAATTTTCGAGGACGAAAATTTTATAAGAGGGGTGAATGTGACAACTGGGAAATTTAGGCATTCTCGGAAGAAAATGTACAAATGTATGTATATAACAATTTGTACTATTTAAAGAGTGAAATAAATGTATTTATAGTGTTTAGAATATATTAAAATGTTCTAACAATACTGACAAGTAAGAATTCAATGTTGGAAAAATTCACTGAGTTGAAACGGGTGGAACGGTGTCAAAAACGGCATTGAAAACCCTAACCGGTGCACTAAAAGATGAAAAACTTCCGGTATTGATTTTGATCAAACGGAAGTAGTATAAATTGATCCGACTGCACAGGAGACCTCAGGAACCAGCCGGGACGATTTCAGGAAAATTTCAGCTCGAACCGGTATCGGTCAAAAAGTAGTCGAATTAATATGAATAGTAAAGTCAAAGTCAACACTTTACTTTTGCATTTATGACATCATAAATCAAAATTAATAAATGAAAGAAATATGGTGGTTGGTGGCATTAATGGCCAAGATTTAATCACTTTTTGATCTAAAGGCCAAGATTTGGCCAAAATTCCATCATTTTATTTTTTGAAAAATTTGGAAAGAAATAGGCTTGATAAGTGTTGATTTCTCAGTGGTTGAAAGCCAAATTAATTGGCTTCCTTGCTAGTTTAAGTCGGCAACATTTGGAACAAAATGGCCGAGACTATTTCCAAGCCAAACCATAACAAAAAAATTTCGAAGTGTTGTCTATGGTGAGTACGTGAGCAACCAAAGAGAAACCAAGTAAATACTTCAAGTTTTCTTCACAAAATTTGTGTCAAACCCTTCATTGAAGTCCAAGGAAGCAAGAAAGCAAGGTAACTTTCTTTAGCTTGCAAATTTTGGCTTGTTTTCTCCCTAAAATCCGTGGAATGAATAGTGTAAAGGATGAAAAATTTTTGGTTTGTTTTGATTGATTTGGTGCATGGGTTTTGTTAAGGGTGTGATTAGAAGAAAACCCATGCATTTTGTTTAAAGAAAAACAGAATTTTGGTTGGTTTTCTAAGGGTAAAACCGTGGGTTACCAAGTGTAGTCAATGATGAATTGTTGTGGTTTAAGTGTTAAAATGCTTTAAATCATGTTTTGATTAAATGTAAAACATGATTTGTATGATGGAAAGCTTGGAAAAAAATTGGGTGTGAAATTACCCTAATATGGCCGTGGGTTATAATGGTGAAAACCCTAAGAATTTGTGTTGAAAATGCATGTAAATTGGCTTGAAAATATGCTAGATAATGACATTGGAATAGCCTAAAATTTGTTGGAAAAATTGAAAAGTTTTGGTTAGGTTTTGAGTGTGAAAACCGTGGCCAAAACCAAGGGTAAAATTTAAAGAAAATTTGTGTAATGTGGTTCAAAATGTGAACTGAAATTCGTGAGCTTTTATGTAAAAGCTTGGAAAACTTTTACATAAAATAGGTTTGTGGTATAGTACGTGGCAGGTACATATGGTTCGAGGCGTACCTAACGCCGGTAGCCTTAAATTTACGTCGAAATGCTGCCGAAATTTCAAAAACGGCATTTGGGGTAAAAAGGAAATAAAAAATAAAAGTTTAGGGTCGAGTCGGAAACCCGAGTCCCTAAAAGAAAATTTAGCAAGGAAAACCTAAGGGGTGGTTCATGAATAGTAACCCGTCCCCTTAAAAATGTAAAACGTGAGTGAAACTGAAAAACCGACTCCGAGGGGAGGGCGCTTTTGGGAAACAAAACAAAGGTCCGAGTCGGGTACGGAAAATCCGAGCCTCAGAAACCTAGATCGGGAATGTCTAGATGAACATTTTAAATACTAGTAAAACGTCCATTTGAGACTCCGAAACGATAGAAAATCACTAAACCGACGAAAGGGTCGGAATAGTGCTTCCCGAGGATTGAGAAAGTGAAAAATGAAAATAAAATAGAAATGAACTCGGTAATGAATAGAAAAGAGTCAGAAAAGTTCCTGAGAGCCAAAAATGCAGTCTGGATCGAGAAAATTCCGTCAGGGGCATAATTACAATTTTGCCAAAATATAGGGGCAAAATCGTAATTTTGTAAAAGTTGAGAAAAATGGGGAAAATGATAAATAAAACCTAAAAAGTTATAAATAGGTTTTATTTAAGCTTTTTAATGAAAAATAAAAGCTATAAATGGAAATGAAATTAACAGACAAGGTTTTGTCTGTAGGATCCCAAAATCGGCCTACAAGAAGGACGATCAAAGATCCAAGAAAGGCAAAAGGGAAGAAACTGATAAGGTAAGTTCAGACATTTACCTGTCTGCAACATATAGCATTATTGTTGCTAACTTTGATGTACTAACTATAAGTTAGGTACATATGTGCTACGGGCACTATTATAGAGTAGAGAGAGAGACGAAATGTGCTACGAGCACTATTAAGAATGGAATACATAATAATTGTGCTTCGGGCACTAAAGCGAGGTTAATGAAACTCACTCACTTAAAAATTAAAATGTGAACCATTCCTAACCACGGGGCAATATGAAGTCACCGGGTTAGAACTTTAAAAAGTCGGTAATGAAACCACTTTTGGCGTACCAACCTTCCGTACAATGAGGTAAATTTTGCCTTCGGGGCTATGAGATTAAGGCTGTGGAGGTCAACACTAATGTACCGCTCCCAGTCATGTACAATTTGCCTTCGGGGCTATGAGATTAAGGCTGTGGAGGTCAGCACTAATGTACCGCTCCCAGTCATGCGCACTTAAATGGTACTGCCAACCTGAGCTCAAAACCAAAACATAATGTAAGATAATTACCTAAAACTGAAACTATGCCATAATTGAGCATAAGGCAGTTTCGTGAGGGTACTAACATCACGGTAGATGTACTGTTGATATACTGTGTTGTGATCAAACTTACTATTCATAGTAAATAGTAGTCAAAGTTACTATTCATGATGAATAGTACTATTCATAGAAATTTTATTTCTTGCATGTTTGAACTTACTGAGCCTGTAGCTCACCATTTTTGCTTATGTTGCAGGTAAGCGACCAGCTCGGTAGCTTTGTTTGACTGGATGGCGAACGAGATAGCGCGTGTCAAATGGGATAAGAGGCGAGGGATATGGTCCTGCCAGAGTCTTTCCGCTAAGCGATAAAAGAGAAGGGAAAAAGAAACAGTCTTTTGTAATATATATATTTTACGAAAGTACTGTATTATGTAAATTACTTTGTACTTGTAAACAAAGTAAATAGTGGATAATGTTTTACATGATGTTTAAAGAAAGAAACAAAAAAAAAATTTCCCCAAAAACGTCATGTTTTAAAGAGAGATAGATTAGCCGACGACCCATGAGAGTACAATCTATCGCAGTTAGCGATAAAGCTTAACTGTAATAGTATTGTATGATCTCTACGAGGGGCGGGCCGTCACAAAATACATTTATTTCACTATTTAAATAGTACAAATTATTATATACATACATTTGTACATTTTCTTCTGAGAATGCCTGAATTTCCCAATTGTCACATTCACCTCTCCTTATAAAATTTTCGTCCTCGAAAATTAGAACAAGTGGGGGTATAAACTCCTCATCTCATCTTCTCTTCCCACGTAGCTTCTTCAATGTTATGATTTTTCCACACAATCTTCACTAGTGGGATTGTCTTATTCCTCAGTACTTTCTCTTTACGAGCCAGTACTCGAATAGGTTGTTCTTCGTATGTCAAATCCTCGTGGATTTGAATAGGTTCATGCTTCAACACATGGGACGGATCTGGTATATACTTTCTCAGCATCGACACATGAAATATATTATGCTCTGCTGACAATTCTGGAGGTAATGCTAATCTGTAAGCGACCTTTCCAATGCGTTCGATAATTTCATAAGGTCCAATATATCTTGGACTCAGTTTCCCCTTCTTATCGAAACGCATAATCCCCTTCATGGGCGATACCTTAAGAAACACGAAGTCTCCTTCATCAAATTCCAAGGATCTCTGCCTCTTGTCTGCATAACTCTTTTGTCGACTTTGTGTAATTTTCATTTGACGCTGAATTCTAGCAACTGCATCGGAAGTCTCTCGTATGAAATTCGTCTTATGCAACTACTTCTCTCGCAAATCATACCAGTGTAGTGGTGATCTGCACTTCCGTCCATACAAAGCCTCATAAGGTGTCATGCCTATAGAAGCTTGGTAACTATTATTGTACAAGAATTCAATTAATGGTAACTTCTCGTTCCAATTTCTCGCAAAATCCATTACACAAGCTCGAAGCATGTCCTCTAATGTCTGAATGGTCCGCTCTTACTGTCCGTCTGTTTGCGGATGAAATGCCGTACTGAGTCTCAATTCAGTACCCATGGTTTCTTGCACACACTTCCAGAAATTTGAAGTGAATCGTGCATCTTGATCTGATACAATGGATTTACTCCATGTAATCTGATGACATGAGTTATATACAACTGAGCAAACTTTTCCAACGAAAAAGTCATCTTGACAGCTATAAACCGTGCCGTCTTGGTCAGTCTATCTATAATAACCTAGATGGCATCATAACCTTTTCAGGTATTTGGGAGTCCCATTACAAAATCTATCGTAATGTGTTCCCATTTCCATTCAAGAATCTCCAACGGTTCCAATCTTCCTACTGGATGTTTATGTTCTGCTTTGATTCTCTGACAGGTCATGCATCTGCTCACGAATTTTGCTATATCGTTCTTCATCCCTTTCCACCAGAACTATAACTTCAAGTCCTGATACATCTTACTAGCTTCGGGAGGAACTGAATGTGGTGTCTCATGGGCTTCTGACATGATCCGTCTTCTAAGTTCCTCATCAGCTGAAACATTTATCCTTCCTTGATAAAGGATCATTCCATCCTTAGAAATTCCTTCTTGAGAACTTGTCATTCTTGGATCTCGTCTTTGAGCTTCCTTTATATCCTCAAACAGCGATGATTCCACTTGAAGTGCAGCCAATCTTCCAGATATCAGCTCCAAGTTCAAGGAATTTATCTCTTGCTGCAATGGCTTCGAAAGCCTTTTTATCGGTAGCTGGTGCGATATGGTAGACTTTCTACTTAAAGCATCCGCTACACGGTTGGTCTTTCCTGGATGGTATAGGATTTCACAATCATAATCCTTTACCAGTTCCAACCATCGTCTTTGCCGCATATTGAGCTCCTTTTACGTGAAGAAATACTTCAGGCTTTGGTGATCAGTAAAAATCTGACATTGAGCTCCATAGAGATAGTGTCGCCAAATTTTAAGTGTGAACACTACTGTAGCAAGTTCAAGGTCATGCGTAGGGTAATTCTTTTCATGCTCCTTTAATTGATGGGCAACGTAGGCAATCATCTTGCCGCCTTACATCAGGACTGCTCCCAATCCTATTTTGGATGCATCACTGTAGATCACAAACTTCTCCCCTTCAGTAGGAAGTGTAAGGATTGGTGCGCTTGTCAGCCGTCTCTTTAACTCTTGGAAGCTTCTTTCGCATTCCATAGTCCACTCATACTTCCTTTCCTTGCGTGTAAGAGCAGTAAGAGGTGCAGCTAAATGCGCGAATCCCTCTACAAACCTCCGAAAATAACCAGCTAACCCAAAGAAACTATGTATTTCTGTCACACTCTTGGGTGCAGGCCACTGGTTAATTGTATCTACCTTTATCGGATCTACAGCAATACCTTCCTGGGATACAACATGTCCGAGGAAATGTACTCTATCCAGCCAAAACTCGCATTTTGAGAATTTGGTATACAGTTGATGCTTCCTTATTTTATGCAACACAATCCTCAGATGCTCCTTGTGGTCCTCATGATGCTCCTTGTACGTCAATGAATACAATAACAAACTTATCCAAATACTCTTTAAAAATTCTGTTCATCAAGTCCATGAACACTGCTGGCACATTTGTTAATCTGAATGGCATTACAAGGAACTCATAATGACCATAACGAGTTCTAAACGCCGTCTTAGGAATATCACTTTCTTTAATTCTCAGTTGGTGATATCCTGATCGTAAGTTGATCTTGGAAAATACTACTATGCCTTTTAACTGGTCGAATAAGTCATCACTTCTAGGTAACGGGTACCTATATTTAATCGTAACCTTATTCAACTCTCGGTAATCAATGCACAAATAGAACGTTCCATCCTTGTTCTTGGCGAACAACACAGGTGTACCCCACGGAGAATAACTCGGTCTAATGAATCCTTTGTCCAAAAGCTCCTTTAATTGTTCCTACGGTTCCTTTAACTCCACTGGAGCCATGCGGTATGGTGCTTTGGAAATAGGTGCCGTTCCAGGCATCAACTCAATTTCGAACGAGATTTCTCTCTTTGGAGGTATCCCTGGTAACTCTTCTGGAAATACGTCAAGAAATTTATTGACAACAGGAACATCTTCAGATTGAAGCTTCTGTTCCTCTGTCGTATCCATCACATATGCTAGATATCCCATACAACCACTGGCCATCAGCTTACTTGCTTTCAGTAAACTGATCATCATCTTCCCAGGTTTTCGAGAAGTATCGACGTATTCGAAACTCTCTTCTTCCTTGGGTTGGAATACTATTTTTCGATTTCGACAGTTGATCGTAGCTTGATATTTCCCTAGGAAATCCATGCCTAGAATCACATTGTAATCCATGATCTTCATTACGATCAACTCAGCATATAGCTCCCTATTTGCCACATATACTGGTACATGAGGTAGCCAATAATTGGACAACAATACTTCCCCAGAGGGTAAAGCTGTCTTAAATATTTTTCCCATATAGTCCTTAGGATGTCCTATCTTGTCAGCAAATTCATAGGAAACAAAAGAATGCGTAGCACCGGAATCGAACAGTACAGAGGCTATATGACTAGCGACAGGAAGCTGACCTGTCACCACATTCGATATTCCTGCCTCTGCATCCTCCTTGGTGTAGTCCATCACACGAGCATCAGCACGTGGCACACGCTTCTGGCGTTGCGGCCTTACTAGAACTCTTCAACTCTGGCCTGAAGGGAATGAGCTTGTGGGCGTGTCTGGTGCGGTTGGGAAGTGCCTTGCCTATTACTTGCACACCCTGCCTATTACTTGCACAGTTCCTGGTCTAATGACCTTTCTTTCCACATTCATAGCAAACAAGTGGCCAAAATCTACATTACCCAGAATGTCTCTTCCCGCATGTAGGACAATTTGGTACATTGGATTCCACATTACCAGCTACTCTTCGCTGCTGGTTTTGATTATTTGCCTGGCGATTCCCAATAAAATTGCCTTTTCTCTTGTTTTTTTAGGATCCTTGATTATTACCCTGGCCTGGTTTAGCATTCTGATTTAGCTTGCTAGATTGACCAGCTTGTGCAGACTTAGCCAAAGCTCTCTCCTTCTTTTTGGCCTCCCAGTGCTTCTCTCTTTCCTCTTTCTGTCGGGCTACGGGAAACTCAGCTCTTATGGCCCGACTAACACAATGTGCTACAGAAGTAGGCGGTACCTGTCCAGTATCTACCGATGCAGCAATTTCTGGCCTGAACATCCCGATCATTTTCTGTATTTTCTCCCTCTCAGTAGGGACTACATAGGGGCATAAGCGGGATAACTGATCAAACTTTCGGCAAACTTCACTCACCGACATATTTCCTTGCTTCAATTCTGAGAACTCTTTCTGCTGTAGTCTCAGAGATGCAGGGTCATAGGATTTCTGGTTAAATTCTTCCAGAAATTCTGCCCAACTCATGGTAGACACATTTCTTCTCATTCACACAGTGTCCCATCAAAAACGAGCATATTTCCTCAACACAAAAGACGCACATGCGACCTTCTCCAGGTCAGTTAAATTCATGAATTCCAGGATCACTTGCAAGGATGACAACCAGTCTTCAGCCTCTAGAGGATTTGTAGAACCTTCAAATTCTGGCAGCCTCATACGCCTGAATCTTTCATAGAAGGGTTCCAGATTTACTACCTGAGGCGGTTCAGGAACTCTCTCATGTACAGCAGCTGGAGGGATAACCGGATCTACCTCAGCTTCTTATTCTACTTGAGTGCCTTCAGAACTTTGCGTCTGTTCTAACTCCTCTACTCATTGTCTCAGATTAGCATTTTCTTGCATCTAAGCTTCTAGTAAAGCTTGTATCTACTCTATTCTCTCCATGAGATTAGGACGTCGTTCTCGTCCCTCTGGTCGATTTCACAAATCCACCATCTTGCCTATTATCCTATTATGGCACAACAATTCACCGTTAGCTTTTCCATGATCACATTCGTAAAATCATATAAATTTATGAAATTCAGGGTAATGTAAAGCCACATCATCGTAACACATCATCGTACAACATATAATCATTTTGATATTTCATTCATAGCAAAACGTTTATATATCATATATAACCATCACTAGTCATATATACATCGACCATCATATACATTCTGGCCACAAGTCTATACAATAGAGCTTTTCTCTATAAGCTACTTATGTACATGTATACATTTACTGGTCACACATCCCCTGTGTCTGGGACTAGAGGATATTCTTTTGGATCCTCTTCATCATCTGGATCATCTGAGTCATCACCACCCCTAGGCAATGCTCCCTGTCCTGGGTCATCACCTCCTCGTGGTCTAGACGGCCCGGCCTCATTATCGTTCATCATCCTTCTCGGCCCAAAGATGCGTACCATCGTCTCATCTTGACCCAGTGTCTCTCGTCGACTCTGCATCAGATGCTCAATCAAAATTTCCCTCTCGATCGTCCTGATCGTCACTACAAACTCTTAGAGCGTAGGAGGATATAGCTTAATCACCCTTTGTCTCAACTCCATGGATTAACCTCTCCAGAAAAGCTCACAACAGTTTGCTTCAGTGAGGTTAGGCAACGGACATCTTCTCCTAATGGTCTCCTCAAATCGTGCTGTGTAAGACATAACTATCTCGCCAGACGACACGACCATCCTCTCTGTCTGGAGAATATAGTCCCTAACCTCATCAAATCCAGGATACACAGGTGTAACTACCTCTCGTCTCTCTAGAGGTGTAGGAGTCGATGTCAGATCTTTAGGCGGAAACTGATCAGCCAATCGCTGACAGAACTCAGCCCAACTGAATCCCAGCAGAATCTCCTGGTCATAATAATCCCAGAATACTCGAGCATCTCCCTGAAACATACTGATGGCCAACTGGATCCACATCTCTCGGTCAATGTCGCACATTACCATAATCCTCTCTATGGCATGGAGCCAGTTCTTCGTCTCCATCGACTGTCGTCCACCATCAAACATAGGGGGACTACTAGCTCTGAATGCCTGTACTGCCCGAGCCCAAAACTCTCACCCCAATATGTTGGCATCCACCAACAACTGGAATGTCCACTACTATAGGTGGATGAAGTACCGGTCGAGGCTGTACTACATCTACTGGAGCTGGTGCTAGTACTGGAGGTCTCTCGGGCACCGGGGGTCTAACTACTAGTCGTTGGGAAATAGACAGCCTTACAATAGGTCTCGTCCATACCCGTAATACCCCTCTTGGTCGTGGTAGCGGCGGTCTCACATAAGGAGGTCTGGTCATCTTGCTACCTATAAGATAATTATTTTCATATAAGAAAATAATTAACTAAACTTAGATAAACTACTTACTTGGATTGCGGTGTAGGATGCGCGAAGTGTCAAATCAGGATATGGTCAACACTGCTCTGATATACCAACTGTGACGGCAGTTGGTAATCTAAAATAAACCAATCGTAAATCCTCTCTGATACCAACTGTGACGGCCTGCCCTTCATAGAGATCATACAATACTATTACAGTTAAGCTTCATAGCTAACCACGATAGATTGTAATCTCATGGGACGCTGACTAATCTATCTCTCTTGTAAAACATGACATTTTTGGGGAAATTTTTTTTTTAAAACATCATGTAAAACATTATCCACTAATCACTTTGTTTACAAGTACAAAGTAATTTACATAATACAGTACTTTTGCAAAATATATATTTACAAAAGAACTGTTTCTTTTTCCCTTTCTCTGTTATCGCTCAGCGGAAAGACTCTAGCAGGACCATATCCTTTGGCCTCTTATCCCATTTGACACTCGCTATCCCGTCCGCCATCCAACCATACAAAGCTACTGAGCTGGTTGCTTACCTGCAACATAAGTAAAAATGGTGAGCTACAGGCTCAGTAAGTTCAAACATGCAAGAAATAGAATTTCTATGAATGGTACTATTCATGACATTGACCATTATTCACCATGAATAGTAACTTTGACTACAACACAGTATATCAGCAGTACATCAACCACGGTGTTAGTACTTGCACGAAATTGTCTTATGCTCAATTATGGCATAGTTTCAGTTTTAGGTAATTATATTTAATTATGTTTTGGTTTTGAGCTCATGTTGGCAGTACCATTTTAGTGCACATGACTGGGAGCGGTACATTAGTGCTGACCTCCACAGCCTTAATCTCATCATCATAGCACCGAAGGCAAAGTTGTACATGAATAGGAGCGGTACATTAGTGCTGACCTCCACAGCCTTAATCTCATAGCCTCGAAGGCAAAATTTACCTCCCTGTACGGAAGGTTGGTACGCCAAAAGTGGTTTCGTTACCGACTTTTTAAAGTTCTAACCCGTTGACTTCATATTGCCCCGTGGTTAGGAATGGTTCACAATTTAATTTTTGGTGAGTGATTTTCATTAACCTCGCTCTAGTGCCTGAAGCACAATTTATTATGTGTCCCATTCTCAATAGTGCCTACAGCACATTTCATCTCTCTTTCTCTATTCTATAATAGTGCCCGTAACACATATGTACCTAACTTATAGTTAGTACATCAAAGTTAGCAATAATAATGCTACATGTTGCAGACAGGTAAATGTCTAAACTTACCTTATCCGTTTCCTCTCTTTTTTCCTTCCTGGATCTTTAATCGCTCTCCTAGTGGGTCGATTTTGGGATCCTACAGACAAAATCTTGTCTTTTAATTTCATTTCCATTTATAGCTTTTATTTTGTTATTAAAAATCTTAAATAAAACCTATTTATAACTTTTTAGGCTTTATCTATCATTTTTCCCATTTTTCTCAACTTTTACAAAATTATGATTTTGCCCCTATATTTTGACAAAATTACAATTATGCCCCTGACAGAATTTTCTCGATCTAGACTGCACTTTTGGCTCTCAGGAACTTTTCTGACTCTTTTCTATTCATTTTCGGGTTCGTTTCTATTTTATTTTCATTTTTCACCTTCCTGACCCTCGAGAAGCACTATTCCGACCCTTACGTCGGTTTAGTGATTTTCAATCGTTTCGAAGCCTCAAATGGATGTTTTACTAGTATTTAAAACGTTCATCTAGACTTTCCCGATGCAGGTCTCCGAGACTCGGATTTTCCGTACCCGATTCGGACCTTTACTTCGTTTCCCAAAAACACCCCCCCTCGGGGTCGGTTTTTCAGTTTCACTTGCGTTTTACATTTTTAAGGGGATGGATTACTATTCATGAACCACCCCTTAGGTTTTCCTTATTCAATTTTCCTTTAGGGACTCGGGTTTCCGACCCGACCCTAAACTTTTATTTTAATTCCCCTTTTGCCCCAAATGTCGTTTTCGAAATTTCGGCAGCATTTTGGCGTAAATTTAAGGCTACCGGCATTAGGTATGCCTCGAACCATATGTACCTGCCACGTACTATACCAAAGTCCTATTTTATGTAAAAGTTTCCCAAACTTTTACATAAAAGCTCACACATTTTACAATTCACATTTTGAACCACATTCAACAAAATTCTTTCAATTTTGCCCTTAGTTTTAGCCACGGTTTTCCTATCCAAAACCTAGCCAAAAATTTTCAATCTTTCCACCAAATTTTAGGCTATTCCAATGTCATTACCTAGCACATTTTCAAGCCAATTTCCATGCATTTTACAACACAATTCTTAGGGTTTTTCAACACATATAACCCACGGCCATTTTAGGTAAAACATGCACCAAATTTTTGTTTCATGCTTTCTACCACATAACCATCATTTTCATAATTAAATGCATCATTTGAACTATCCAAACATCAAGTTAATCATGCAAAAATATTCACCAAACCCTAATTACACCCCACGGCCATATTAGAGAAATTTGATACCAAATTTTTCCAAGCTTTATAACCATACAAATCATGCTTTACATTTGACCAAAATATGATTTAAAGCATTTTAACACTTAAACAACAACAATTCAACATCAATTACTCATGGTAACCCACGATTTTACCCTTGGAAAACCAACCAAAGTTTTGTTTTTCTTTAAACAAAATGCATGGTTTTTCTTCTAATCACACCCTTAACAAAACCCAAGCACCAAATCAACCAAAACAAACCAAAAATTTTTCATCCTTTACAATATTCATTCCACGGATTTTAGGGAGAAAAATCAAGAAAATTTGCAAACCAATGAAGGTTACCTTGCTTTCTTGCTTCCTTGGACTTCAATGAAGTGTTTGACACCACTTTTGTGAAGAAAAGTTGGGTATTTGGCTTGGTTTTCCTTGGTGGCTCACGTATTCACATTAATTCGACTACTTTTTTACCGATGTTGGTTCGAGCCGAAATTTTCCTGAAATCGTCCCGACGGGTTCCTGAGGTCTCTAGTGCAGTCGGATCAATTTATACTGATTCCGTTTGATCAAAATCAATCCCGTAAGTTTTTCATCTTTTAGTGCACCATAATGCACCGGTTAGGGTTTTCAATGCCATTTTTGGCACTGTTCCACCCGTTTCAATTCAGCGAATTTTATCAACACTGAATTCTTACTCGTCAGTATTGTTAGAACATTTCAATACATTCTGAACAATATAAATACATTCATTTCACTATTTAAATAGTATAAATTGTTATATACATACATTTGTATATTTTCTTCTGAGAATGCCTGAATTTCCCGGTTGTCACACCGGTCTTATTGGAAATCTCTAGTCGAGCTGAGTCCAACAGTGATTCGAGTCACCGGAACGATCGTCGGAGGAAGCCGCATGTGTCGCCCAAAGCCATCGGAATGCGTGATTTTCCTGATGTCGTAACACCACTGTCTGACCTCCGACCGAGCTGATTCTAGTCCCAAAAGATTCGTGGTGAAGAATGGAACAAAACCCAAGTCTTGTTTCACCTCAACGGTAGCCGAATCGCACCGCCTAAGCCTTTGCCGTCATCAATTCCAGAAGAGGTGAGTGACACTGGCCAGCTTAAAATGATCAGAATAGGGCAAAAAACAAAAGCCCCAAGCCAATTTCAAGAATCAATGCCGGCACGATGAAGAATGAACCTCGACGCCACCGTTTGTCATTCGAGGGGTTGTTTTCAGTGATTCGAGCTTCGAATCGAGAAATTGACACCGGATTTTGGTTCCTTTTGTTGAGCTCTTCAAGATGGTGTCCACCTTCACCAACTTTCCACCGGTCAATGGCGAGTCAATGCCGGTCAACAGCGGTCAATGCCGATCAATGACCACTGGACCCCAAAATTTGAAGAATGGCCCTCTAGCCTATTTTTGATGTTCCAGACATGTCCACGGCTCCGTTGATCGCTGATTAGAGTCGACCTACCCAATAGATGTCGTCGAATGACTTCGATAGTGATCTCGACTATTTTCATTCCTCAATTTATTAATTGGAATGATTAAATGCTAATTATGGACTATTTACATGAAAAATGGAAAATAAAAATGTGGCGCCCCCAATTTCGATCACACAAAACCATTACAATCGAACTCTATAGCTGACTGAAATACCCCATACACTTCATTTGGGTTGCCAAAAACTTTATTTCATTTTTAACTCTTCGTATTTTAGAGCTCATTTTTTTTAAAAACACTTTTCAAATATGAAAGCCATATAAAATTCTAAAGCTATACTTTAGTCATTCTTTGTACAACAACATTGTCTGTTAATTCCTAATATTATTCATTACTTTGAATGTATTCGCTTTGTTCTTAACTTCACAATGAATTTCATCTCTCGAGGTGGTACATGGCCTGATATATGGCCATGTCCAAGATCATGTAACTCTCCGGTCTTTCTTACATGGTCATGTAATCCTTTATCTGCCCGTGTAACAGTACATGGCTTGGTACACGCCCTTATTCAAGCCCGTGTACTTCTCTGTTTTTCTCTCACATGGTTGTGTAACTCACTATCTTACCATGTAACTGTACATGACTTAGTACATGTTCATGTTCAAGCCTGTGTACCTCTCTATTTTTCTGTCACACGGTCGTGTAGTTCACTATCTACCCATGTAACTGTACATGGCTTGGTACATGCCTATGTTCAAGCCCATGTACCTCTCTATTTTACAATCTTTCATCACAAGGCCGTGTATTCAAAGTAGACGCCCGTGTAATACAAAAATTCAGATTTTTAGCCTTAAAAATCCTATTTAAATCATTCTAATTCCTTAGCGGTCCTTTCCAAGCTTTTTCAAAACTTTTAGTCAAAATGATCATTTTATCCCTACGGGTCTCGGGACCATACTTTCCACTCTATAATTTTTTTTTTTTTTTGGATTTTCTAAACCCAAATATCACAAAATAATATTTCTTAGGCTTCGATATATTTTTACATATTTGTAGCAGTCGTTGCTATCACATACACCACTATTGGTTATCTAACCCCCAGTGGCACTACTCCGACACCTAGGGTCGTTTCTCATTTTTTTCTAATGTTTCGGGGCCTCAAGTGAGTATTTCACTACTCCCGAAACGTTTGTTATCCTTTTCCCTGAGCCTAGGTCACCGAGGGGCTCGGGTTTTCAAACCCGATCATAATCTTTCCTTTTGTTTCCTAAAATGCCCCTTTATGCTGTTTTCAAAATTTCGGCTGCATTTCTGCTTAAATTCAGGCTTTCCTGGCATTAGGTACGCCTCAAAACCTTAGTACCTGCCACGTACTATACCAGAAGTCTATTTTACGCAAAGTTACTAAACTTTTACGTAAAAATTTTCCACATTATCAATCATTCAATCATCCAACATATAATTTCATTATTTTTCTTCAACATAGGACATGGTTTCCTTAGGTGAATCACCACTTAAATTTTTCACTATAAAGTTCATTTATCACATTTCAATCTTATAGTTTCTAATGCATTTTCTACATCCAAAACCTTAAAATTTTCATTCCAAACATTAGACTAAGGCCACGGATTTCATGTCCAACATCCTAAAAAAAATTTCCTTGTTCTTAGGGTCCTTTATCAAACATTTCCTCATCAAATTTCATCACAAAATTTTCCACATTCCACAAAGGCCACGGATTTTTCATGAAAACATGCATATAATTTTCTTGTTTCAAGCTTCCAACATATACTTCAATCATAACACTAAACCATCAATCTAAAACACCAAGTTTGCACCCAAAATTTTCATCATTTTTCCCCCATACGAGGCATGGATTCTACAAAGGAAACTCAAGGAAAATCAAGCAAAATAAAGGCTCACCTTAATAGCTTGATTCCTTGATGCTTGGAGGTTGTTTTGGTGCAATTTAGTGAAGAGTTTTGCTAAAATTTTGGCTTGAAAAGGGAGGATATCTCACGGTTTCAATTGGACAAAATTTGGCCAGATTTTTTGATTTTTTCTAAGGCCATTTTCACTTGTATTTATAGGCAACCAAAGGGAGGACTAAGTGGCAAATTTTCCCAAACAATTTGGCAACTTTCTAGGGACTTTTTGGCTGATTATTTCTAGCCTCCACCAACTCCCACAACAGCCCAAATCCACAAATTTTTTTTCCAAATTTTTGTTGCTATTTTGGCTTGATCTTAGCCCTTGATCAAAGATCACAATAAATGCCAACCTTTGGATCTACTTATCACCTTAATTATCCTTAACTTTATCATTTATTACCTCATTAATTGATGTCATCAATGACATCATCCAATTAATTCAACATATTAATTCATGGTCAAAGTTTGACCAAAAGTCAAACCAAACGAAAATCTATCAAAATTGCGTTGGCGGGTTTCTGACGCCTCCTATGCGATTAATCTGCCTTATTTTGCTTCTGTTTGATCAAAAATCAGTACCATAAGTTGCTCGTCTTTTAGTGCATTCGGTGCACTTTATAGGGATTTTGGCTCTGATTTAGGGCCGTTTCACCCATTTCTGTTCGGGTAAATTCTACATCTCTAAACTCACTCTCTTTAACACTATTAGAACATTTAATCGCATTCTATACAGTATTAAAACACAACTTTTTTATATTTTATACATTAAAATTATCATATACATACAATTTTCAATTCTCCTGAGAATCTTGAAATTCCCAGTTATCACATTCATCCTTCCTTATAAAATTTTCGTCCTCAAAAATTTAGAATAGGTGGGGGTATAATTCCTTAATTTCTTCTTCGCACTCCCATGTAGCCTCTTCAATGTTATGATTCTTTCATAAAACTTTGACTAATGGGATCGTCTTGTTCCTTAACACTTTTTCTTTTCGTGTGAAAATTTGAATAGCCCATTCTTCATACATCAGATCTTCCTGGATCTGAATTGGTTCATGTTTCAAAATGTGGGATGGATCCGGTATGTATTTCTGCAACATGGATACATGGAATATGTTATGCACTGCCGACATCTCTGAAGGTAATGCTAACTTATAGGTAACCTTCTCAATGCGTTCAATAATTTCAAATGGTCCAATATATCTTGGACTCAACTTCCCTTTTTTACTGAAATGTACTATTCCTTTCATTGGCGAAACCTTTAGGAATACAAAATCCCCTTCATTATACTCCAGGGATCTTCGTCTTTTATCCACATAGCTCTTCTATCAACTTTGTGCAGTCTTTATTTGTCGTTGTATTTTTGCAACTGCATCAGTTGTTTCTTCCATAAAATCCGTTTTGTGCAGTTGCTTTTCTTGTAGATCATACCAGTAGATTGGTGATCTACATTTCCTTCCATACAAAGCTTCATAGGGTGCCATTCCTATAGAAGCTTGGTGGCTATTATTGTATGAAAATTCTACCAATGAAAGTTTTTCATTCCAATTTCCTGGAAAATCTATTATACATGCGTGAAGCATGTCTTATAATGTTTGGATCGTCCGTTTGGATTGTCCCTCCATCTGCGAATGGAAAGCTGTACTAAGAAAAAATTTCGTTCTCATGGCTTCTTGCACACACTTCTAGAAATTTGAAGTGAACCATGCATCGTGATCCGATACAATGGACTTACGAACACCATGTAACATAACAATATGGGCTACATAAAGGTTTACTAACTTTTCCAATGAAAAAGTCATTTTTACTGCTATGAATCTCACCGTCTTAGTTAGTCTATCTACAATAACCCAAATGACGTCATAGCCTTCTGGGGTTTTTGGTAATCCTACTACGAAGTCCATTGTAATATGTTCCCATTTCCATTCAGGAACTTCTAACGGCTCTAATTTTCTGATTGGATGTTGGTGTACGACCTTAACTCTTTGGCACATCATGCATCGGCTCACGAACTTTGAGATGTCATTCTTCATCCCTTTCCACCAAAATTACAACTTTAAATCCTAGTACATCTTGCTGGCTCCGAGATACACCGAATATGGTGCCTCATGAGCTTCTACCATAATTCGCCTTCTTAATCCTTCATCATCAGGAATATGAATTCTTCCCTGATGCAGGATTAGTCCGTCTTTGGGAATCCCTTCTTGAGGATTTGCTAAATTTGGATCTCATTTTTTAGCCTCCCTAATGTCCTTGAATAACGACGATTCTAGTTAGAATGCAGCCAATTTTCCACATATTAGCTCTAACTTCAATGAATTGATCTCTTGCTGCAACTGCTTTGGGAGTTCCTCTATCAGAAGTTGGTGCAAGACAGTAGACTTTCTACTTAACGCATCCGCAATGCGATTGGCCTTTCCTGCATGGTAGAGGATTTCACAATCGTAATCATTTACTAGCTCCAACCATCTTCTTTGCCACATGTTCAGCTCCTTTTGCATAAAGAAGTATTTTAAGCTCTGATGGTTAGTGTAAATCTGACACTGAACTCCATATAAATACTGTCGCCTAATTTTAAATACGAATACTATTGCGGCAAGTTCTAAGTCGTGTGTGGGATAGTTTTTCTCGTGATCCTTCAATTAACACGAGGCATATGCTATCACATTATCGCCTTGCATCAGGACGGCTCCTAGTCCTATTTTTGATGCGTCGCTGTATATCACGAACGTCTCCTCTTCAATAGGAAGCATAAGGATTGGCGTGCTTGTTAGTCGTTTCTTTAGCTCTTGAAAGCTCCTTTCGCACTCCTTTGTCTACTCGTACTTCCTTTCTTTACGCATAAAAGTCGTGAGAGGTACAACGAGTCGTGTGAATCCCTCTACAAATCTCCTATAATAGTCGGCTAAACTTAAGAAACTTCATATCTCAGTTACATTTCTAGGTGCAGGCCATTCGTTGATCACCTCTACTTTAGCAGGATCCATGGCGATTCCTTCTTTGGAGACTAATTATCCTAAGAAATGCACTCTATCTAGCCCAAACTCACATTTATAGAATTTCATGTAGTGTTGGTGCTTCCTTATCGTTTGAAGAACGACCCTCAGGTGTTCCTCATGCTCCTCACGAGTCGTTGAATATATAAGTATGTCATCGATAAACACAATGACAAACTTATCTAGGAATTCCTTGAAGACTCAATTCATCAAGTCCATGAATACTGCTGGAGCATTTGTCAACCTAAACGGCATCACAAGAAATTCGTAATAATCTTAACGGGTCCTAAACACGATTTTCGAGATATCGCACTCCTTGATCCGTAACTGATGATATCCAGATCACAAATTGATCTTGGAGAATACTACCGCACCTTTGAGTTGATCAAATAAGTCGTCAATTCTAGGTAATGGATAACTATTCTTGACAATGACCTTGTTTAACTGTCGGTAGTCGATACACATGCGGAACGTTCCATCCTTCTTCTTGATAAATAGCACTGGAGCACCCTATGAGGAATAGCTGAGACGTATGAATCCTTTGTGAAGAAGCTCTTTTAATTGCACTTATAACTCTTTCAACTTCGTCGGTGCCATTCGATATGGCACTTTTGAGATAGGTACAGTTCCTGGCATTAATTCGATCTCAAAGGAGATCTCTTACTCTAGCGACACTCTAGGTAATTCATCGGGGAAAACATTGAGAAAATCATTGACGATCGGAACATCTTCAAGCTAAAGCTTCTACTCCTCAGTTATGTCCACTATATAAGCTAAGTATTCAGCATAGCCGCTAGACATTAACCTTCTTGCTCTCATCGAGTTAATCATCATCTTTCTCGATTTACGTGACAAGTCTACGTATTTGAAATTATCTTCCGGATCAGGTCAGAATATTATTTTTCATTTTTGACAATCGATGGTGGCTTGATACTTCCCTAGGAAATCCACTCCGAGGATTATGTCGTAATCAACTAACTTCATCATGATCAATTCCGCGTATAACTCCATATTTGTCACAATTATTGGTACGTAAGGTAACTAGTAATTGGACATCAAAGTTTCGCCTGAGGGTAGGGCTGTTTTAAACGTCTTACCCATGCTATCCTTAGGATATCCTATCTTATTCACAAATTTTTATAAAATAAACGAATGCATGGCTCCAGAATCAAATAAAATAGAAGCCAAATGATTAGCGACAGAAAGCTAACCTATCATTACATTAGACGTCCCAGCTTCCGTATCCTCCTTTATGTAGATCATGACCCAAGCATCTACACAAGGCATGCGTTCGATTTTTCTTGCATCTCTAAAGGCACTTTGATTTTAGCCTGTAGTGCGTGGGCTTGGGGACGTTGCTGTTGTGGCTAAAACGTACCTTGTACTTTTTATCGATTTTCGGGGCAGTTTCTGGCAAAATGGCCTTCTCTTCTGCATTAAAAACATGCATTTGGAGCGTATCCGCATCGGCCTGTGTGCTTCTTACTGCATGTAAAACAATCGTAAACCATCGATAGGGCATTATTGTTCACCCTCTGTTGCTGATTCCTATTTCCAGAACTATTTCCTTTCCTTTTTCCTTGTGATTGTTGGCCGAAAGTGTTTGACTATCTAGCCTTAACGTTTGGATTCTGCTTGCTGCCTTGTCCAGTCTGGGTTCCTGCTTGAGCAGTCCTAGCCAAGACTTTTTCCTTTTTCTTGGCATCCCAGATTTTCTCCTTCTCTTCCCTTTATTGAGCTAGATGGTACTCAGCTCTTAGAGCTCGACTAACATAATCAGCTACAGTAGTGTGTGGTGCTAACCATTGTCCACCAATGCCGAGATGTCAGGCTGAAATATCCCGAGCATCTTTTATATTTTCTCCCTCTCAGTAGGGATGACGTATGGATATAGTTGGGACAGTTGATCAAAATTTTGACAGACTTCACTCACTGTCATGTTTCCGTACTTCAGCTCTGTAAACTCCCTCTATTGAGGTCGCAGCAGCGTGGGGTCATAGTATTTTTGATTAAATTCTTCTAAGAAATCTATCCATGTCATCATGGCCATGTTTCTTCTCTATTTGATGGTGTCCCACTAAAACCTTGCATCCTTCCTTAACACAAAGGATGCACACATGACCTTCTCTTGCTCCATCAGATCCATAAATTCTAGGATCATTTAGATTGAGGAAAGCCACTCTTCTGCCTCTAACGAGTTAGTGTAGCCCTCGAATACCGGTGGCTTCATCTATCGGAATCACTCGTACAATAGTTCCTGATTTACTCGGGGTTGAGCTTGGGGTTCTAATACTACTTCGGGCATAACTGGTGGCACTGCTTGTTCAGTTATAGCCCTTTGTGAGGGTTGGCCTTCTTCTTAGCCTTGCATCTGTTCCATTGACTCTAGATGTTGTCTTAGTTCAGCATTCTCTTTCATCTGAGCTTCTATAAGGGCTTATAATTCATTAACACTTTCTGAAAGGACAGGACGCCCTCTCATATTTCTTAAGTTTCACGCATTCACCATCTTTTCTATTTCCTATAGTCGCATGAAAATCAATCATTAGATTTTCAACGAACATATTTTTACAATATAAGTAAAAATAGATTTTAAACATCATATACTTTTAATATTTCGTAACTTCATAACATATCATTTCACAATATTTATATACATATCAACTTTAAGGCTTTTTCTCAAAATAACCTTTCATCATAGTCATACATGTACATATACAGATATATATATTTATATATCTTTATATGTTTTTACATCTAATCCTCTAGTTGATCTGGAACTATAGGAAATTCTTCTAGATCTTTCTCTTCTTCACCCGAACCATTCCCGGTTCCAGATGGTGTTCCTCTATTGGGGCTCGTCCCTTTATGTCACCTAAATGGGCTAGCCTCATGTGTTAGGAAATGCCCTAAGCATTAGAGACATTTTGATGTATTCATTTTGAACTGGATAATAAAATTATATATAGAGGTTATTCATTATATTGCTATCTATCCTCGTCTTATTTACATGTTAAAGTAAATATAAGCAAATATGGCTCACTGACTGCTTGTGTTAAAACTATTAGAACGTTGCATGCAATGGACTTTTGTACACGAGAAGACAATGTTCTAAAGTTAGTGGTCTAAACTATGGTCTGTAGTCTATGGGGTTAGACCGAGCATCTAACTCATGTTAAGACTATTATGTTGTCTAAAGTCTTGGAGGGGACAGTTTGTCTTGACTGTCTAGAGCTGGACTCCCAAGTAGAGACATAGATATGTTACTTGGTGGTGACATATTAGACCAGGACTAAAGCGTGATTGATTTACATAGTCTGCTATGAGTGGATCAATATGCTTTTGACGTTCATTGTGCAATAACCTTAATCCTGAGTAAATGAACTACTTCATGTATATCACTTGTGTGCTTTGATGTTCCAATGGCTAAAGCGTCTCAGAGGTAGTAAGCTTATAGACCGGTTCGTTGGGTGCATGACTTGTATACGATGAAGGGTTTGTTTGCAGATATCGGAATCATAGCTCTGAGGAGTTAAAGGTATCCTCTTAAAGGCATTATACTGAATATGAAAATGGACAAGGCCTTGGGTCGTTTGCTGGGCGGATGACTTCTTATTCACATATGGTGAATAATCATTTTCTTAATTCGGTAGTATAATGGAACTTTAAGATAGCCTGATTTGTAGGATTAAACGGACTTTCACCTAAGGCTGATCATGGATATCATATGAGGGTTCTGCATACATGACAAGGTCATTAGACGATAGCTTTTCATAGGCTTACGTAATACGGTATATAATTGGGAGTTCAGTTTCAGGTTTATAGTGATGTGACTCTGAAACTAGTGATCATATGATTGAGTTGTTCGGTAAAGAATGATGATCATATGGATTTACGGGAGCCCGATTATATATGTCCAAATCAGTCCCTCTACTAGCTCCACATAATTCCTTAATGTTTGGCAAATTGATTTGTGTATGCTCTTGGCTGGTTTATTATGCATGGATGGTGATGACACAGGATTAGGATGGTAGACAAGATTCTCTCCAGTTGGATTCAGATTTTGTTTTGGATAATGGAGTACACAATTATTCGAACTCCAAATAAAGTTGCCATGATTTTATTTGAGATTGGATTGGAGTTGTAGAAAATTATCCATGAGAACAAGAATTTGAAACACAACTGCTTTGTGGATTTTGAAATTTGAATTTTGAAATTTGAAATTTGAATTTTGAATTTGAAATTTGAATTTGAAATTTGAATTTGAAATTCGAATTTGAGATTTGAATTTGAAATTCAAATTTCAAATTCAAAATTTGAAATTTGAATTTGAAATTCGAATTTGAAATTTGAAATTCAAATTTTGAATCACAGTCCAAGCGGGATTCAAATTTGTTGTGGAAAATCCACAATGTTTGAAATTCGAATTTGAGTTGGATTTGGAGAGGATAATCTTGTTAGAATCCTACTTGAATTTTGAATCCAAATCCTAGCAAAAGGTGGACGAAATTTTGAGGATAATCCTCAATAGAATTTCGATTTTTGTGGATAAGGTTCAAGGGAAAAATTCAAGTTTCAATCCCAGTTGAATTTGGATTCTCTCCTTCCCTGAAAAGCGGCCGAAATTATGGAGGAAATCTCCTAGGAAAATTCGGTTATTTTGGATAAGGTTGAGATAAGATTCAAGCTTGAAAATCCTAGTGGAATTATGATTCTCCCTTATCCTAAAAGTGGTCGAATTTTTTGAGGAGATTTTCTCCTAGGAATTTCAGATTTTTTGGTTGAAAAAGGGAGATAAAATTCTAGTTAAAATCTTGTTTAGATTTGGATTGGATTTATCCATAATGGCCGAATTTTATTGTTGAGATTCTCCCATAGAAAATTCAGATTTTATGGTTATGAATAAGGGAGAATATCTTTTCCTAATCCAATTCAAGTTCAGAGAATCACCTCATGCAGGTCTATAAATAGAGGTCCTGCCACTCCAGTTCTCTCAGACCATAGACTCTCAGCTGAGCAGGCTTATTGTTGCACAACTCATCGTGACAATAAGTTCTTTAGAGATCTGGGTGGTCGGAAGAAGACTAGCAGTGCTAGCATATCGATCGAGGTTCAGAGTGCCCACATACTCAGCCATTCGGGAATTGGAGAATAGTAGAGAAGGCTAATTGGTTGAAGCTTCCGGTCATTCTCCTCCTACATATTGGCGTCCTTGAGGTATGAGTTTTAATTGTTGTTGATTTATTGTATATAGCATCATGAGATATTTAACGATCTAAAAATTTTTATTGTTCCGCTGCGCCATTCTGATACGTTTTTACCGATTTATTTCCCTACAATTGGTATCAGAGACATCTCATGACTATGCCATGTACATAAATTAGACAATTACTTAGTCTTTTTATTTATGTATGGATTTGATATTTAGATAGTGGCATTCTAGGGTTCCTTTATGTTGTTATCATGGATTATGTATAAAGTATGTGGTTATTTTAATTTTTTGAATTATTATAAGCATGCTTGTTTATGCCGGTTATGGTTCCTTAGAATTTAGAAAAATTGTATCTAGGAATTCTTATGTAACCATGGAAGCAATTTATTAACACTGTAATTTTCCCATGGATTTTAATTTTTGTCTCTTAGAATTTTTATGGTTAGAATTTTTGTACACCGGAAACGGTTTAGAATTTTTTATGTAATTATTCTTGGAGGAGATTGAAGATTGAAGACCGTAATTTATTTTTCCCAAAAGTTAAATTTGATTTAAAGATTGAAATTTTGATTGTGTGGAAAATTTCAATTTAATTGGGATTCAAATTAATTTTTTGGAGATCCAAATAGGTAAATTGGAATATGGCACAAAAATCGAGGCACAACCCCTCGGGATAGGCCGACGGGCCTTGGTGGGGCTACAGCCCCTGCCCTCGGGCAGGATGGGGCTGCGGCAGCCCCTGCGCAGACCAACACCACCCACAGCTGCAGGCCCCTGGGCGTGCAACCTGTGGCTGCAGGCGCTGCCTGCAGCCTGCTAGCTGCTGCGCCCAGCCTGGGCATGCAGCTTGGCACTGCAGACTTGGCTTGCAGCCCGGCAAGGCTGCACAAAGGGGGCGGCCGTGGGCTGCCAGCCCCTCCGGGGCTAGTGGCTGCCCACGGCGGCTGCCGCCTTCGGGGGCGGCAGTGCAATGGCCCAAAAATCGAAAAATTTTGATTTTTAAATTTGAGATTTAATTTTAAATCCTGTTTAAAAATATGTAATTGAAAATTTGAAATTTTTGAAATTACATATTATTACACATGATGTTTAAAATTGTTTAAATTTTAATTTTGAAATTTAATTTTGAAATTCGAATTTGGAATTTGAATTTGAAATTTAAATTTTTGGAGATTTAAATTTTAAATGATTCTTGGGATGAGAAATAAATGGAGAGGCTACATAAAGATGGATACAAGAAGACGGAACGAAATTCAAGACCCAAAGAATGCTTTGGATGGAATTTTGTAATCTTTATTTTCTTTGTTCTAGGAACCATGGCTTGGTTATTCTGTCAATTATTTTTTCTGTGATATGTCATGGATGTATAAATATGTATTGATGGATGTTTTATATGCATATTTGATAACATGTCATATAGGATAGGTGAGTGCCGCTCATACTATATTGATCATATATAATTTGTCAAAACCTTGCATGTTTTTCAAAATATTGAGTGGGAGAGGGTTTCAAACAAAACCCACGGCCTCCATTGTTGATCCATATGTGAAAGCATGGTAACGCCTCGCGTCAGTTCTGCCCTGACCACACCCCTCGGTAGGTGTTTACCGCCGCCGGTATACTAGATTGGATCTCCTATGTGGAAAACGTGTTCGGGTACGATCCTATTCATGACCACCCCTCGGTGGCTTGGTAGGACATGGATCGGGCTACGTAAACAATGGTTATACACTCAAGACTCGTTTAGTTATTAACCTTCCCTAGAAGCTCTGTTAACTAAACTGGTGGCCAAATAAGCGGTTATTAATATATGTCTTAATCTTGGAGGATTTAAGGCAACATATATTAATTGGACGGGGTCCATGTTCCGGCTATTTGTTTTCATGACCACCCCTCGGTGGCTTGGGGCAATAAGTGCTGAGAATTACCGTTGCAATGCTACATGTTTTTCAAGTTTCATGTAGGAACATACTTGTATGTTTTATTTGCTAAATTATCTGTATATTTGCTTGGGCTTTGTAATGATGTCTAGTATAATTTTATTTTAGTTCAAAATGTCACCGACACCCCTCATTTCAATACTCATTGATAATAAACTGAATGGCGATAATTATAAAGATTGGAAAAGAAATCTATTAATAGTTCTCAGCTGCGAGAGACACAAGTTCGTACTGGACGGACCATGCCCACCTGGGCCCAAACCTGACACACCACTTGAGGAGGTCCCGGTTGCCTATAATCGTTGGAGAGAATCCAATGAGATAGCTCGATGCTACATCCTTGCTAGCATGACGAGTGCTTTACAAAAGCAGCATGAGACTTATCAAGTTGCTAGAGAGATCATGGACAATCTGGAGGACATGTTCGGAGGCCAAGAAAAATTAGCTCGACAGTCCGCTATCACCAGCATTATGAACTCTAAGCAAAAGGCAGGTACTCCGGTAAAGGACCATATGATCACTCTAACGGGATTCTTTATTGAGGCTGCCGAGAATGGTGCTGAGTTAGACTACAACACCCAGATCGAGATGGTGTTCAAGACTCTGTCTAAAGATTTTGTAGGGTTTAAGGCCACATACAATCTGGCGACAAAGGAGTTAGGACTAACTGAGCTCATGAAGCAACTACAGGCTTATGAGCGGATGATCAGGGATGAGGATGTGGTTCGACCTAAAGGAGAGGCCAATTTGACGGAATCTTCCAATCCCTCACGGAAGAGGAGGAGGCCAAATAAGAAGCAAGTGGCTTCTAGTTCTTCTAATCCTCCTGTCTCGGACGGGAAGAAGAAGAAGAAGAATAAGAAGCCAAAGGACTCTAAAAAGTCTAAATGCTTCCATTGTGGGAAGGTAGGTCACTTTAAGAAGGCTTGCCGGGAATTCCTAGCCGCCAAGGGCAAGGAAGGTAAGGAACTTCATTACTTAGAAGCATGTTTGGTGGACGAATCGAAAGACACTTGGGTCATTGATTCGGGCACCACTAATCATGTTTGTGTTTCTATACAGGGGTTCGTGGAAACGAGAAGACTACATGATAGGAGCCTCTCGTTGCGGACTGGAGATGGTAGCTTTGTGGTGGCTGAAGCATTGGGAGATGTTTACCTTTATTTTGATCAATTTAGGTTTATTTTATTGAAATACTGTTTTTATGTTCCTAATTTTAGGAGGAACCTTATATCGGTAGCTTGTTTAATAAAGGATTCTTATTCAGTTTCTTTTAGTAAAAGAGTTGATATTCATAGAAATAAGTCTTTTATCTGTTCTGGATGGATGGATGGAAACCTATATTTGATCAAACCAAAGATGTACTCACTGCTTGACACTGAATTAATTGATAACTCTAAAAGGTTGAAAGTTTCTCACTCTAACAAGGTGTATCTTTGGCATTTAAGACTTGGTCATATTAATCAGGATAGGATTCAAAGATTGGTGAAAGACGGTCCTCTGGAATCTCTGGAGGAGGTACGACTTCCCCAATGTGAGTCTTGTCTAGAGGGTAAAATGACTAAGAGGTCTTTTGGAGATAAGGGTACAAGGGCTCAAGAGCTCTTAGAAATTGTACACACTGACGTATGTGGCCCCATGAACGTCACAGCATGAGGAGGGTTCGAGTATTATGTCTCTTTTATAGATGATTACTCGAGGTATGGATATGTGTATCTGATGCACTACAAGAGCGAAACCTTTGACAAGTTCAAAGAGTATCGTGCGGAAGTGGAAAAGTAATTGGATAAATCCATAAAGACACTTCGATCTGATCGAGGTGGCGAATACCTTTCCAATGAATTTCTAGGACATCTTGTAGAGAATGAGATATTATCCCAATTGACTGCACCTGGTACTCCACAACAGAATCGTGTAGCCGAAAGGAGAAACAAAACTTTATTAGATATGGTACGGTCCATGATGAGTTATTCAACGCTGCCATTATCATTTTGGGGATATGCTTTACAAACAGCGTGCTATATTCTGAACCAGGTTCCGAGCAAATCAATTCCCAGAACTCCGTATGAATTATGGCGTGGCAGGAAGCCCTCCCTTGGATATATGAGAATATGGGGCTGCCTGGCGTATGTACTAGATGGGGATGCGAAGAAGTTGGAACCAAGATCAGAATTATGCATGTTTGTAGGGTATCCAAAAGGAACTAAAGGAGGTCTGTTCTATAACCCGAAGGAACAAAATGTCATTGTCTCAACCCATGCGACATTCTTGGAGGAAAGTCACATGAATGACTTGAAGCCTCGAAGCAAAAGTGGTGCTAGAGGAGTTATCGGGTGAAGGAAATGCTCCACAGATTTCAGTCTTGGACGCAAGTCCAAGTTCCAGTGAAAGACCTGCAGACGATCAACAATTTAGGGTGCCTCGTCGTAGTGGGAGGGTTTTGAAGAAACCTAATTTCTTCATGTATGATGCTGAGGTATACCAGGTCGAGGCTCATGAGCATGAGGATGATCCGGTCACCTATGATGAAGCTATAAATGAAGTTGATTCTAAATCTTGGAAATAGGCTATGAACAATGAGATGGATTCTATGAAATCCAACTTTGTTTGGGAACTTGTAGATTTGCCGGATGGGATAAAACCCATTGGATGCAAATGGATCTACAAGAGAAAGAAGGATGCGGAAGGGAGAGTGGAAACTTTCAAAGCTAGACTGGATGCAAAGGGGTACACGCAAAAGGCTGGAATCGATTACGATGAAACCTTTTCGCCTGTTGCTATGCTGAAGTCTATCCGTATTCTTCTGTCCATTGCTGCGGCTCTCAATTACGAGATCTGGCAAATGGATGTCAAGACGGCATTCTTGAATGGCCATCTTGAAGAGTGTATCTATATGATACAGCCCAAAGGGTTCGTAGAGAAAGGCCAAGAAAGGAAAGTCTGCAAGTTGCTTAGATCCATTTATGGATTAAAGCAAGCATCCCGTTCATGGAACCAGAGGTTTGATCAAGCGATTAAGACATTTGGTTTTGAGCAGAACGTTGATGAACCCTGTGTTTATAAATGTATTAAGGATGGAAAAGTGGTCTTTCTGATACTCTTTGTCGATGATATACTACTCATTGGGAATGATATAGGGAACTTATCATCGGTCAAGCTTTGGTTACACCAACAGTTTGACATGAAGGACTTGGGAGAAGCTAATTATGTTCTAGGCATTCGTCTCTTCAGAGATCAAAAGAACAAAATGATAGCGTTATCCCAAGCTTCATACATAGATAAAATAATTGACAAATATGCAATGCAAGAGGCAAAGAAAGGCTCACAACCTTCTATTGCCGGTCTAACTCTTTCATTAGATGACTGTCCTAAGACATCGAAAGAAAGAGAGCGTATGAGTAAGGTCCCTTATGCATCTGCTGAAGGAAGCCTTATGTATGCTATGCTTTGCACTCGCCCAGACATATGTTTTGCAGTAGGTATGGTGAGTCAATATCAAGCGAATCCTAGAACCAAGCACTGGCAAGCAGTAAAGCATATACTCAAGTATCTTAAGAGAACGAGGGATTATATGTTAGTGTATTCTGGAGGGGACCTAACACCCGTAGGATACACGGACTCAGACTTCCAGACTTGCAAGGATTCGAGGAAATCGACATCTGGATCAGTGTTCTTACTCAGAGGAGGCGCCATTGTGTGGAGGAGCGTGAAGCAGGGCTGCACAGCTGACTCTACTATGGAGGCTGAATATGTGGATGCGGCTGAGGCATCTAAAGAAGCGGTTTAGCTCCGCAAGTTCTTTAGAGACCTTGAGGTCATTCCGGGTGTTGACAAGCCTATCACACTTTACTGTGATAACACAGGGGCTATTGCCAACCCAAGGGAATCTCGGCACCACAAGAGGGACCAAGCACATGGATCGGAGATATCATATTATTAGAGGGCATGTGGAGACAGACAAGGGGATGTATGTAAGATCGCGTCCGAGGACAACATCACCGGTCCCTTTACTAAGACTTTGGTGTCTAGAAGCTTTGAGAGGCATGTAGAGGCGATGGGGATACGTAACATGGCACATCTACTAGCTTAAGGCAAGTGGGAGATTGTTAGGAAATGCCCTAAGCATTAGAGACATTTTGATGTATTCATTTTGAACTGGATAATAAAATTATATATAGAGGTTATTCATTACATTGCTATCTATCCTCGTCTTATTTACATGTTAAAGTAAATGTAAGCAAATATGGCTCACTGACTGCTTGTGTTAAAACTGTTAGAATGTTGCATGCAATGGACTTTTGTACACGAGAAGACAATGTTCTAAAGTTAGCGGTCTAAACTATGGTCTGTAGTCTATGGGGTTAGACCGAGCATCTAACTCATGTTAAGACTATTATGTTGTCTAAAGCCTTGGAGGGGACGGTTTGTCTTGACTGTCTAGAGCTGGACTCCCAAGTAGAGACAGAGATATGTTGCTTGGTGGTGACATATTAGACCAGGACTAAAGCGTGATTGATCTACGTAGTCCGCTATAAGTGGATCAATCTGCTTTTGACGTTCATTGTGCAATAACCTTAATCCTGAGTAAATGAACTACTTCATGTATATGACTTGTGTGCTTTGATGTTCCAATGGCTAAAGCGTCTTAGAGGTAGTAAGCTTATAGACCAGTTCGTTGGGTGCATGACTTGTATACGATGAAGGGTTTGTTTGCAGATATCGGAATCATAGCTTTGAGGAGTTAAAGGTATCCTCTTAAAGGCATTATACTGAATGTGAAAATGGACAAGGCCTTGGGTCGTCTGCTGGGTGGATGACTTCTTATTCACATATGGTGAATAATCATTTTCTTAATTCGGTAGTATAATGGAACTTTAAGATAGCCTGATCTGTAGGATTAAACGGAGTTTGACCTAAGGCTGATCATGGATATCATATGAGGGTTCTGCATACATGACAAGGTCATTAGACGATAGCTTGTCACAGGCTTACGTAATACGGTATATAATTGGGAGTTCAGTTTCAGGTTTATAGTGGTGTGACTCTGAAACTAGTGATCATATGATTGAGTTGTTCGGTAAAGAATGATGAACATATGGATTTACAGGAGCCCGATTATATATGTCCAAATCAGTCCCTCTACTAGCTCCACATAATTCCTTAACGTTTGGCAAATTGATTTGTGTATGCTCTTGGCTGGTTTATTATGCATGGATGGTGATGACACAGGATTAGGATGGTAGACAAGATTCTCTCCAGTTAGATTCAGATTTTGTTTTGGATAATAGAGTACACAATTATTCAAACTCCAAATAAAGTTGCCATGATTTTATTTGAGATTGGATTGGAGTTGTTGAAAATTATCCATGAGAACAAGAATTTGAAACACAACTGCTTTGTGGATTTTGAATTTTGAATTTTGAATTTTGAATTTTGAATTTTGAATTTGAAATTTGAATTTGAAATTTGAATTTGAAATTCGAATTTGAAATTTGAATTTGAAATTTAAATTTGAAATTTGAAATTTGAAATTTGAATTTGAAATTCGAATTTGAAATTTGAAATTCAAATTTTGAATCACAGTCCAAGTGGGATTCGAATTTGTTATGGAAAATCCACAATGTTTGAAATTCGAATTTGAGTTGGATTTGGAGAGGATAATCTTGTTAGAATCCTACTTGAATTTTGAATCCAAATCCTAGCAAAAGGTGGACGAAATTTTGAGGATAATCCTCAATAGAATTTCAGTTTTTGTGGATAATGTTCAAGGGAAAAATTCAAGTTTCAATCCCAGTTGAATTTGGATTCTCTCCTTCCCTGAAAAGTGGCCGAAATTATGGAGGAAATCTCCTAGGAAAATTCGGTTATTTTGGATAAGGTTGAGATAAGATTCAAGCTTGAAAATCCTAGTGGAATTTTGATTCTCCCTTATCCTAAAAGTGGCCGAATTTTTTGAGGAGATTTTCTCTTAGGAATTTCAGATTTTTTGGTTGAAAAAGGGAGATAAAATTCTAGTTAAAATCTTGTTTAGATTTGGATTGGATTTATCCATAATGGCTGAATTTTATTGTTGAGATTCTCCCATAGAAAATTCAGATTTTATGGTTTTGGATAAGGGAGAATATCTTTTCCTAATCCAATTCGAGTTCAAAGAATCACCTCATGGAGGTCTATAAATAGAGGTCCTGCCACTCCAGTTCTCTCAGACCACAGACTCTCAGATGAGCAGGCTTATTGTTGCACAGCTAATCGTGACAATAAGTTCTTTAGAGATCTGGGTGGTCGGAAGAAGACTAGCAGTGCTAGCATACCGATCGAGGTTCAGAGTGCCCACATACTCAGCCATTCGGGAATTGAAGAATAGTAGAGAAGGTTAGTTGGTTGAAGCCTCCGGTCATTCTCCTCCTGCAGATTGGCGTCCTTGAGGTATGAGTTTTAATTGTTGTTGATTTATTGTATATGACATCATGAGATATTTAACGATCTAAAAATTTTTATTGTTCTGCTGCGCCACTCTGATACGTTTTTGCCGATTTATTTCCCTACATTATGGTCATTAGCCATAGGTCGCACCCAATAAAGATGATCTAACATTACTTCTTGCAATAATTGTTCACGCTTATTACGTACCATATGCTCTAACAGTAGCTCTTCCTCTACTTTAGCTATTGTGACTATAAACTCTCATAGAGTTAGTAGATATAGTGGGGTTATCCTCTGTCGTAGGTCTATCATAAGCCCCTTCCAAAATATTTCACAAAAATCCACATCAGTAAGGTTAGATAGGGGACATCTCTTCATGATATTATCCTCAAATCGTACTGCATAAGTGAAAATTATATCACTCAGCATCATCTAGAGTCTCTCGGTATAGAGAACAAACTCGCTAATATCCACGTATCTGGGTAAGGCAGGTGGTGGTATCGCTACCCTGTTCTCTAAAGGGTCTGGAACGGGTGTCGGGCTCTTAGGCGGAAACTGCTGTATCATAATGTGCCTAAACTCAGCCCAGTCAAGCCCTAATAGCATGTCCTGGTCATAGTACTCCTAGTACATCCAGGCGTCTCCATGAAATGTGTCGACTACCAACATAACCCCACAGTCCTCGTCAATGTCGCATTGATGCATAATCATCTCCACACTGTGTAACCAATCTCTAGTGGCAATCCCCTGTTGTCCGCCCTCGAAAGTAGGTGGATGACTACCTCGAAATGCATGTACAGCACAAGCTGATACCCTAGCTCCTATGTGTGGTCGCCCTCCGACAACCGGGATGTCTATCTTGAATGGTGGATTAAGTACCGGTCGATGAGGTGGTGCTTGAATCGACGATGGTGCCCTAGCCCGTGGCGCTGTGGCTAAGGCGTTGACGGTCTATATACTAGTTGTTGAGACATGGATGGCCTAATCATAGGCCTAGTCCATACCCTAATCGGTCCTCTCGGTCTATATGGCTGAGGTCGTACATAAGGTGTCCTAGTCATCATATATCCTACAAAATATACAACCTTGTATAAACAAATAGCTAACTAACTTAAAGAAAGCTAACTTAATTGGATTGACGAGCAGGCTGTGATTTGTGCCAATAGGGATATGGTGGCATCCCCAATTTCAGTCACACGAAACCGTTACAATCAAACTCTATAATCGACTGAAACAGCCCGTGCACCTCATTTGGGCTGCCAAAAACTTTATTTCATTTTTAACTCTTCGTATTTTGGAGCTCATTTTTTTTTAAATACTTTGCAAATATGAAAGCCATATACAATTCTAAAGCTATACTTTAGTCGTTCTTTGTACAACAACATAATTTACAAAATTACATTGTTCAACTCTGTATCTCAAAATACATTTTCTTTAAATCTTCTTTTTCAAAGCTCAGCGGAAGATTGGTAGCAGGACCATAATCTACAGTGGAAATCCCTATCCCAATGGTACCGCATATCCTATCGCCATCTAGCAAAATCTACTGGATAGGTTTCTTACTTGCAACATGAACAAACTAGTGAGCTAACAGGCTCAGTAAGTTCAAATATGCATACTATGAATCATATAGATTCAAAAGCATCAATAATAAATTTTCCTATGAAAAGTACTGTTCATTTATGAATAGTAACTTTGACTTTGATCAGTGAATATTAATCTTGATTTTGACTAGGTACTATTCACATCAACTATGACCGGATACACTATACGTAAAATTAGTGGCGGTTATGCTCGATTATGCTTATGTATGGCTTTCATTCAGTCTTTGGTCATTATCCTTATTATGTTCTAGTTTTGGGCCTATAATGGCCATACCGATGGTGCGCACCAACTGTGAGGGACCTAGAGAGCTACCCTCTCAGGCCAATCCTCCATAGTCTATCATTGCCCGAAGTGGTTATCATGTCCTCGAATGACTTATAAACCCCCACCTTACTGGAGGCCGGTACGCCAACTTTGGTTTTATTACCATCTTTCTTATAGTTCCGACCGGATAGTATTAATTATCACCTCAAAGTCAGGAACCTTAGTGCCCGTAGGTCTTTTCACATTCTTTCATTTGTAAGTGTATCTTAAATTTAGTCACACTCCTTCCATAGTACACTCTTAGTACACATCTCAACTTATCAGTCATTAGGTGTGTTAGTTACACCCTAGTACTCGTAGGACTTTGCATGTAATGTACAAATAGTACATAATTAAACATCATAGTATTTCAGGTTGCAGACAATTTAAATGTCTTAACTTACCACAACTACGCTAACATCCAATTCCTGACGTCCTTTGTATTTCCTTGTTCGCTTCTAGTTTGGGTCCCTACAGACAAAACATTGTCTGTTAATTCCCAATATTATTCATTACTTTGAATGTATTCACTTTGTTCTTAACTTCACAATGAATTTCATCTCTCTAGGTGGTACATGGCTAGATACAGGGCCGTGTCTAAGCCCGTGTAACTCTCGAGTCTTTCTTACACAGTCGTGTAATCCCTTATCTGCCCGTGTAACAGTACATAGCTTGGTATGCACCTGTGTGTAAGCTCGTGTACTTCTCTATTTTTCTCTCACACGGTTGTGTAAGTCACTATCTACCCATCTAACTATACATAACTTGGCACACACCCGTGTTCAAGCCCGTGTACCTTTCTATTTTTCTCTCACATGGTCGTGTAATTCACTATCTACCCATATAACTGTACACAGCTTAGTACATGTCCATGTTCAAGCCCGTGCACCTCTCTATTTTACAAATCTTTCATCACACGGCCGTGTATTTAAAGTACATGCCTGTGTACTACAAAAATTCAGATTTTTAGCCTTAAAAATCCTATTTAAATCATTCTAATTCCTTAGCAGTCCTTTCTGAGCTTTTTCAGAACTTTGGCTCAAAATGATCATTTTACCCCTACGGGCCTCGAGACCGTACTTTCCACTCTATCATTTTTTTTCTAAGATTTTCTAAGCCCAAATATCACAAAATAATATTTCTTAGGCTTCGATATATTTTTACATATTTGTAGTAGCCGTTGCTACCACGTACACCACTATCGGTTATCCAACCCCTAGTGGCACTATTCCGACACCTAGGGTCATTTCTCGTTTTTTTTCTAACGTTTCAGGACCTCAAGCAAGTATTTCACTACTTCTAAAACATTTATTATCCTTTTCCCCAAGCCTAGGTCACCAAAGGGCTCAGGTTTTCAATCCCAATCATAATCTTTCCCAATTGTTTCCTAAAATGCCCCTTTATGTTGTTTTCAAAATTTCGGCAGCATTTTTACTTAAATTTAGGTTTTCCTAGCATTAAGTATGCCTTAGAACCTTAGTACCTGTAACATACTATACCAGAAGCCTATTTTACATAAATTTACCAAACTTTTACGTAAAACTTTTCTATATTATCAATCATTCAATCATCCAACATATAATTTCATTATTTTTCTTCAACATAGGACATGGTTTCCTTAGGTGAATCACCACTAAAATTTTTCACTATAAAGTTCATTTATCACATTTCAATCTTATGGTTTCTAATGCATTTTCCACATCAAAAACCTTAAAATTTTCGTTCCAAACACTGAGGCCACGGTTTTCATGTCCAACACCCTAAAATCCATTGGACAGAATTTGGCCAGATTTTCTAATTTTTTTGAAGGCCATTTTCACTTGTATTTATAGGTAACCAAAGGGAGGACTACGTGGCAAATTTTCCCAAACAATTTGGTAACTTTCTCGGGACATTTTGGCAGTTTAAACTAAGGTCTGTAGTCTATGGGGTTAGACCAAGCATCTAACTTATGTTAAGACTATTATGTTATCCATAGCCACGGTAGGGACGTTTTGTCTTGACTGTTCGAAGCATAGACTCTCAAGTAGAGACATAGATATGTTGCATGATGGTGACATATTAGAACAGGACTAAAGCGTGATTGATCTACATAGTCCGCTATGAGTGGATCAATCTGCTTTTGACGTTCATTATACAATAACCTTAATCCTGAGTAAATGAACTACTTCATGTATATGACTTGTGTACTTTGATGTTCCGATGGCTAAAGCATCTCAAAGTTAGTAAGCTTATAGACCAGTTCATTGGGTGTATGACTTGTATAAGATGAAGGGTTTGTTTACAGATATCGGAATCATAGCTCTAAGGAGTTAAACGTATCCTCTTAAAGGCATTATACTAGATGTGAAAATGGACAAGGCCTTGGGTCGTCTGCTGGGCGGATGACTTCTTATTCACACATAGTGAATAATCATTTTCTTATTTGATAGTATAATAGAACTTTAAGATAGCCTGATCGGTAGGATCGAATGGACTTTAACCTAAGGCTGATCATGGATATCATGTGAGGGTTTTGCATACACGGAAAGGTCATTGGACATTAGCTTGTCATAGGCTTTTGTAATACGGTATATAATTAGAAATTCAGTTTCAAGTTTATAGTGGTGTGACTCTGAAATTAGTGATCATATGATTGAGTTATTCGGTACAGAATGATGATCATATGAATTCACGGGAGCCCGATTATATATGTCCAATTGGTCCCTCTACTAGCTCCATATAATTCCTTAATGGTTGGCAAATTGATTAGTGTATGCTTATTGGCTAGTTGACTTTGCATAGATGGTGTTAACATAGGATTAGGATCGTGGAGAAGATTCTATCCGGTTGAATTCAGATTTTGTTTTGGATAATAGAGTACACAATTACTCAAAACTCCAAATAAAGTTGCCATGATTTTATTTGAGATTGAATTGGAGTTGTGGAAAATTATCCATGAGAACAAAAAATTGAAATACAACTTTTTATGGAGTTTGAAATTTGAATTTGACATTTGAATTTGAAATTTAAATTTAAAATTTGAATTTAAAATTTAAATTTGAATTTTGAATTTGAAGTTTGAATTTTGAAATTTAAACTTTGAAATTTGAATTCAAATTTTGAATCACAGTCCAAGTGCAATTTGAATTTGTTGTGGATAATTCCACAAGGATAGAATTTGAATTTGATATGGATAATAGAGAGGAAAATCTTGTTTGAGTCCTACTTGAATTTGGAATCAAATTCTAGCAAAATTGGTCGAAATTTGTTGAGGAAAATCCTCTAAGATATTTTCGGTTTTTGTGGATAGATTCAGGGAAAAATTCAAGTTTCAATCCTGGTTAAATTTTGATTCTTTTCCTCCCTAAGTTGGCCGAAATTTATTGGATAAATCTAAAGGGAATTTCAGATTTTCTAATGGATAAGGGTGAGATTAAATTCAAACTAGAAAATCCTATTTGGATTTTGATTCTCCTCACTTTTAATGGCCGAATCTAGCCTTGTTTATGGCCTAGGGAAATTCAGTTATTGTGGATAAATGAGGAGATAAAATTCAAGTAAAAATCCTGTTTGAATTTGGATTGGATAATCCCTAAAATGGTCGAAATTTTTTGGTTGGATAAAGCCTTGAAAATTCAGATTTTTTGTTGTGGATAAGTGAGAAAATCTTCTCCTAATCAAATTTGAATTCGAAGGATCACTTTATGCAAGTCTATAAATAGAGGTCCTACCACTCTAGTTCTCTCAGACCACAGACTCTCAGGTGAGCAGGCTTATTATTACATAACTCACTGTGACAATAAGTTCTTTAGAGATCTGGGTGGTCGGAAGAAGACTAGCAGTGTTAGCATACCAGTCGAGGAACCGAGTGCTCACATAGCAGGAATTGGAGAATAGTAGAGAAGGCTAGTTGGTTGAAGCCCTCCGATCATTTTCTTCCTGCAGTATTAGCATCCTCTTGAGGTATGAGTTTTTATTGTTGTTAGTTTATTGTATATGTCATCACAAGATATTTAATGATCTTAAAATTTTTTTGTTGTTCTACGGCACCGCTCCGCAGCCTTGCGGACTGCTTTGCCCAACAGGGTGTGCAACACATGGCTGCAGGCGCTGCCTACAGCTTGGCAACTGTTGTGGCCACTAGGGCGTGTAGCCCGACAGGGCTGCACCTAGCCTGTGGCCGTGGGGTGCCAGCCCCCCTCGGGGCTGGGGGTTGCCCACGGCTGCTGCCGGCCTCCGAGGCTGTGGGGCCAAGGCCGAAAATAAAAAATTTTGATTTTTAAATTTGAGATTTAATTTTAAATCATGTTTAAAAATATGCAATTTAAAAATTTTTGAAATTACATATTATTACACATGAAATTTAAATTGTTTAAAATTCGAATTTGAAATTTAAATTTGAAATTCGAATTTGAGATTTAAATTTGAAATTTAAATTTTTGGAATTTAAATTTTAAATGATTCTTGGGATGAAAAATAAATAAAGAGGCTACATGAAGATGGATATAAGAAGCCGGAACAAAATTCAAGACCCAAAGAATGCTTTGGATGGAATTTTGTAATCTTTGTTTTCTTTGTTCTAGGATGGAACCATAGCTTGGTTATTTTTTCCGTCAATTATTTTTTCTATGATATGTCATGGATGGATGAATATGTATTGATGGATGAATTGTATACATATTTGATAACATATCATATTTGATAGGTGAATACCGCTCAGACTATATTGATCATATATATTTGTCAAAACTTGCATGTTTTTCAAAATATTGAGTAGGAGAGGGTTTAAAATAAAACCCACGACCTCCATTGTTGATCCATATGTGAAAGCATGGTAACGCCTCGCATCAATTTTGCCCTGACCACACCCTTCAATAGGTGTTTACCGCCGCCGGTATAGTAGGTTGGATCTCCTATGTGAAAAACGTGTTCGGGCATGATTCTATTCATGACCACCCCTCGGTGGCTTGGTAGGACGTGGATCGGGCTATGTAAACAATGGTTATACACTTAAGGCTCGTTTAGTTATTAACCTTCCCTAGAAGTTTTGTTAACTAAACTAGTGGCTAAAATAAGCGATTATTAATATATGTCTTAACCTTGGAGGATTTAAGGCAACATATATTAATTGGACGGGGTCCATGTTTCGGCTATTTGTCTCATGACCACCCCTCGGTGGCTTGGGGCAATAGGTGTTGAGAATTATCGTTGCAATGCTGTATGTTTTTTCAAGTTTCATGTAGGAACATACTTGTATGTTTTATTTGCTAAATTATCTCTATATTTGCTTGAGCTTTGTAATGGTGTCTAGTATAATTTTATTTCAATTCAAAATGTCACCAACATCCCTCATTTCAATACTTACTGAAAATAAGCTGAATGGTGATAATTATAAAGACTGGAAGAGAAATCTACTAATAGTTCTCAGTTGCGAGAGACACAAGTTTGTGCTGGACGAACCATGCCCACCTGAGCCCAAACCTGACACACTACTTGAGGAGGTCCTGGTTGCCTATACTCGTTGGAGAGAATCTAATGAGATAGCTCGGTGCTACATACTTGCTAGCATGAAGAGTACTTTACAAAAACAACATGAGACTTATCAAGTTACTAGGGAGATCACGGAAAATCTGGAGGACATGTTCGAAGGCCAAGAAATATTGGCTCGATAGTTTGCTATAACCAGCATTACGAACTCTATATAAAAGGCAGGTACTCCGGTGAAGGACCATATGATCACTCTAATGGGATTCTTTGCTGAGGCTACCGAAAATGGTGCTGAGTTGGACTACAACACCCAAATCGAGATGGTGTTTAAAATTCTGTCTAAGGATTTTGTGGGGTTTAAGGCTGCATATAATCTGGTGACAAGGGAGTTAGGACTCACCGAGCTCATGAAACAACTTCAAGCTTATGAGCGGATGATCAAGGATGGGGATGTAGTTCAACCCAAAGGAGAGGTCAATTTGGCAGAATCTTCCAAACCTTCACGGAAGAGGAAGAGGCCAAATAAGAAGCAAGTGGCTTCCAGTTCTTCTAATCCTCCTGTCTCGGATGGGAAGAAGAAGAACAACAACAAGAAGCCAAAGGACCCTAAAAAGTCTAAGTGCTTCCACTATGGGAAGATAGGTCACTTCAAGAAGGCTTACCGGGAATTCTTAGCTGCCAAGGGCAAGGAAGGTAAGGAGCTTCATTATTTGGAAGCGTGTTTGGTGGAAGAATCAAAAGACACTTGGATCATTGATTCGGGTGCTACTAATCATGTTGTGTTTCTATGCAAGGGTTCGTGGAAACGAGAAGTCTACATAATAGGAGCCTCTTGTTGCGGACCGGAGACGATAGCTTGGTGGTGGCTCAGGCAGTGGGAGACGTTTATCTTTATTTTGATGAATTTAGGTTTATATTATTGAAAGACTGTTTTTATGTTGCTAATTTTAGGAGGAACCTTATATTGGTAGCTTGTTTAATAAAGGATTCTTATTCAGTTTCTTTTAGTAAAAGAGATGATATTCGTAAAAATAAGTCTTTTATCTATTCTAAATGGATGGATTGAAACCTATATTCAATCAAACTAAAGATGTACTTACTGCTTGACATCGAGTTAATTGATAACTCTAAAACGTTGAAAGCTTCTCACTCTAACAAGGTGTATCTTTGGCATTTAAGACTTGGTCATATTAATCAGGATAGGATTCAAAGATTGGTAAAGGATGGCCCTCTAGAATCTCTGGAGGAGGTACGTCTTCCTCAATGTGAGTCTTGTCTTGAGGGTAAGATGACTAAGAGGTCTTTTGGAGCTAAGGGTACTAGGGCTCAGGAACTTTTAGAAATTATGCACACTGACGTATGTGGCCCCATGAACATCATAACATGAAGAGGGTTCGAGTATTATGTCTCCTTTATATATGATTACTCGAGGTATGGATATGTGTACCTGATGCACCGCAAGAGTGAAACCTTTGACAAGTTCAAAGAGTATCGTGCGGAAGTGGAAAAGCAATTGGGTAAATCCCTAAAGACACTTCGATCTGATCGATGTGATGAATACCTCTCCAACAAATTTCTAGGACATCTTGTAGAGAATGGGATATTATCCCAATTAATTGCACCTGGTACTTTACAATAGAATGGTGTAGCTGAAAGGAGAAACAAGACCTTTTGGATATGGTACAGTCCATGATGAGTTATTCAACACTGTCGTTATCATTCTGGGGATATGCATTACAAATGGCGTGCTATATTCTGAACCAGGTTCCAAGCAAGTCAATTCCCAGGACTCCGTATGAATTGTGGCGTGGTAGGAAGCCCTCCCTTGGACATATGAGAATATGGGACTGCCCGACACATGTACTGGATGGGGATGCAAAGAAGTTGGAACCAAGATCAGAATTATGCATGTTTGTAGGGTATCCTAAGGGAACTAAGGGAGGTCTGTTCTATAACTCGAAGGAACAAAAAGTCATTGTATCAACCCATGCAACATTCTTGGAGGAAAGTCACAAGAATAACTTTAAACCTCGAAGTAGAATAGTGCTAGAAGAGTTATCGGGTGAAAGAACTGCTCCACAGTTTTCGGTCTTGGACGTAAGTCTGAGTTTCGTTGAAAGACCTGCAGACGATCAACAATTTAGGGTGCCTCATCATAGTCGGAGGGTTTCAAAGAAGCCTAATTTCTTCATGTATGATGCTAAGGTATACCAGGCTGAAGTTTATGAGCATGAAGATGATCCGGTCACTTATGATGAAGCTATAAATGATGTTGATTCTAAATCTTGGAAATAGGCCATGACAATGAGATGGATTCTATGAAATCTAACTCTGTTTGGGAACTTATGGATCTACCGGATGGGATAAAACCCATTGGATGTAAGTGGGTCTACAAAAGAAAGAAGAATGTGGAAGGGAGAGTGAAAACTTTCAAAGCTAGACTGGTTGCAAAAGGGTACATGCAAAAGGCTGGAATCAATTAAGATGAAACCTTTTCGCCTGTTGCTATGCTAAAATCTATCTGTATTCTTCTGTCCGTTGTTGCGACTCTCGATTATGAGATTTGGCAAATAGACGTCAAGACGGCATTCTTAAATAGCCATCTTGAGGAAAGTATCTACATGATACAGCCCGAAGGATTCGTGGTAAAAGGCCAAGAGATAAAAGTTTGCAAGTTGCTTAGATCTGTTTATGGATTAAAGCAAGCATCCCGCTTATGGAACCAAATGTTTGATCAAGCGATCAAAACATTCGGTTTTAAGCAGAACACTGATAAACCCTGTGTTTATAAACATATTAAGGATGGTAAAGTGGTCTTTCTAGTACTCTATGTCGCTGATATACTGTTCATTGGGTATGATATAGGGAACTTATCATTGGTCAAGCTTTCGTTGCACCAACAGTTTGACATGAAGGACTTGGGAGAAGCTAATTATGTTCTAGGCGTTCGTCTCTTTAGAGATTGAAGAAATAAGATGATAGCATTATCCCAGGCTTCGTACATAGAAAGAATAATTGACAAGTATGCAATGCAAGAGGCAAAGAAAGGTTTGCAAGCTTCCATTGCCGGTCTAACTCTTTCATTGGATAACTGTCCCAAGACGTCAGAAGAAAGAGAGCGTATGAGTAAGGTCCCTTATGCATCCGCTGTGGGTAGTCTTATGTACGCTATGCTTTGCACTCGCCCAGACATATGTTTTGCAGTAGGTATAATGAGTCGATATCAAGCAAATCCTAGAACCAAGCATTGGCAAGCAGTAAAGCATATACTCAAGTATCTTAAGAGAACGAAGGATTATATGCTGGTGTATTCTGGAGGGGACCTAACACCCGTAGGATACACTGACTCAGACTTCCAGACTTGCAAGGATTCGAGGAAATCGACATCAGGATCAGTGTTTTTACTAGGAGGAGGCGCCATTGTATAGAGGAGTATGAAGCAGGGATGTACAGCTGACTCTACGATGGAGGCTGAGTATGTGGCTACGGCTGAGGTATCTAAAGAAACGGTTTGGCTCCGCAAATTCTTTATAGACCTTGAGGTCATTCTGGGTGTTGACAAGCCTATCACTTTGTACTGTGATAACACAAAGGCTATTGCCAACACAAGGGAATCTCAGCACAACAAGAGGACCAAGCGAATAGATTGGAGGTATCACATTATTAGAGGGCACATGGAGACAGGACAAGTAGATGTATGTAAGATCACGTTCGAAGACAACATTGCCGATCCCTTGGTGGCTAGAAGCTTTGAAAGGCATGTAGAGGCGATAGGGATGCATAACATGGCACATCTACTGGCTTAGGGCAAGTGGGAGATTGTTAGGAAATGCCCTAAGCATGAGAGACTTTTTGATGTATTTATTTTGAACTGGATAATAAAATTATAATATAGAGGTTATTCATTACATTACTGTTTGTCCTCATTATATTTACATGTTAAAGTAAATGTAAGCAAATATGGCTCACTGACTGCTTGTGTTAAAACTGTTAGAACGTTGCATGCAATGGACTTTTGTGTGCGAGAAGACAATGTTCTAAAGTAAGCAGTCTAAACTAAGGTCTGTAGTCTATAGGGTTAGATCGAGCATCTAGCTCATGTTAAGACTATTATGTTATCTAAAGCCATGGTGGGGACAGTTTGTCTTGACTGTCTGGAGCATAGACTCCCAAGTAGGGACATAGATATGTTGCTTGATGGTGACATATTAGACCATGACTAATGCGTGATTGATCTATGTAGTCCACTATGAGTGGATCAATCTATTTTTTATGTTCATTATGCAATAACCTTAAATCTTGAGTAAATAAGGTACTTCATGTATATGACTTGTATACTTTGATGTTCCGATGGCTAAAGCGTCTCAGAGGTAGTTAGCTTATAGACCGGTTCATTAGGTGTATGACTTGTATAAGATGAAGGGTTTGTTTACAGATATCGGAATCATAGCTCTAAGGAGTTAAAGGTATCCTCTTAAAGGCATTATACTAGATGTGAAAATGGACAAGGCCTTGGGTCGTCTGCTGGGCCGATGACTTCTTATTCACACATAGTGAATAATCATTTTCTTATTTGGTAGTATAATGGAACTTTAAGATAGCCTGATCGGTAGGATCGAACAGACTTTGACCTAAGGCTGATCATGGATATCATGTGAGGGTTTTGCACACACGGAAAGGTCATTGGATATTAGCTTGTCATAGGCTTTTGTAATACGGTATATAATTGGAAATTCAGTTTCAAGTTTATAATGGTGTGACTCTAAAATTAGTGATCATATGATTAAGTTGTTTAGTACAGAATGATGATCATATGGAACCATGGGAGCCTGATTATATATGTCCAAATGGTCCTTCTACTAGCTTTACATAATTCCTTAATGAATAGCAAATTGATCTGTGTATGCTTATTGGCCAGTTGACTAAGTATGTGTGGTGTTAACATAGGATTAGGATGGTGGACAAGATTCTCTCCAGTTAAATTCAGATTTTATTTTGGATATTAGAGTACACAATTATTTGAACTCCAAATAAAGTTGCCATGATTTTATTTGAGATTGAATTAGAGTTGTAGAAAATTATCCATGAGAACAAAATTTGAAACACAACTTTTTGTGGATTTTGAAATTTAAAATTTAAATTTTGAATTTGAAATTTGAATTTGAAATTTAAATTTGAAATTTGAAATTGAAATTTAAATTTGAAATTTGAATTTGATGTTTGAATTTTGAAATTTGAAATTCAAATTTTGAATCACAGTCCAAGTGGAATTCGAATTCTTTGTGGATAATTCTACAGGGTTAGAATTCGAGTTTGAGTTGGATTATGGAGAGGAAAATCTTGTTTAAATCCTATTTGAATTTTGAATCCTAATTCTAACAAAAGTGGCCGAAATTTGTTGAGGAAAATTTTTTGTTGATAAGATTCAGGGAAAAATTCAAGTTTCAATCCCAGTTGAATTTGAATTCTCTCCTCCCTAAAAGTGGTCGAAAATTTTGATGATAAATCCAAGGGGATTTTCAGTTTTTTTTTTTTTTTTATGGATAAGGGTGAGAAAAAATTCAAGCTAGAAAATCTTATTTGAATTTTGATTCTTTCCATCACGTTATGACCAAAAATTTTGTGGATAAATCCTAGTGAATTTTCAATTTTTTTTTTGGTTAATGGTGAGATAAAATTTAAGTTAAAATCCTGTTTGAATTTGGATTGAAAATCCTTAAAAATGGCCAAAATTTTTGGTTGGATAAGGCCTAGAAAATTCAGATTTTTTGTTGTGGATGAGGGAGAAAATCTTCTCCTAATCCAATTCGAATTCAAAGGATCACCTTATGCAAGTCTATAAATAGAGGTCCTGCCACTCTAGTTCTTTCAGACCAAAGACTCTCAGGTGAGCAGGCTTATTGTTGCGTAACTCACCGTGACAATAAGTGCTTTAGAGATCTAGGTGGTTGGAAGAAGACTAGCAGTGCTAGCATACCGGTTGAGGAACCGAGTGCCCACACACTCTGCCATCCGGGAATTGGAGAATAGTAGAGAAGGCTAATTGGTTGAAGCCCTCTGGTCATTCTCCTCCTGCAATATTGGTGTCCTCTTGAGGTATGAGTTTTTATTGTTGTTAGTTTATTGTATATGGCATCATGAGATATTTAACGATCTTGAAAAATTTTTGTTGTTCTACTGCGCCACTCTGATGCGTTTTTACCGATTTTCTCCTATAAGAACCACAGCTAGCTGTAGAGCCAGTTGTAACCCTAGTACCAGCTACATCAGAAACGACCTTAGGTGTACAACCAGTGATGAATTAGGAACCTTTGTTTGAGAGCTTCAAAAAAATGAAGCCCCAATAGTTCAAAGGGTCTACGGATCCAGTAGAAGCGAAAGAATGGTTAGCTTCACTACAGACCATCTTTGAGTTCATGAACCTTACGGACTAGGAAAAGATCCTTTGTGCTTCTTGCATGATAAAAAGAGATGTGCGATACTGGTGTAAGAATGTGAAGAGATGTCAGAAGAATGACATGGAATGACTTCCTAAAGGAGTTTAACAGGAAAATTTTCAACCTGGATACCCTCCAAGCTCAGTAGAGAGAGTTTGATGACTTAAGGCAAGGTGATATGACGATAACAGAGGCCTGCCACAAATTTGATAGACTGGCCCGATTATGTCCACATCTAGTCCTTACAAAGGGAGAACGAGTACGGAGGATGATTAATATGTTTTGACCAGACATAGCCACAATCGTGGAAAGTGGTGAGACCCTACCAAACACAGTAGCAGACTGTGTAAGCAGAGCCATGAGGGCAGAACATCATTTAGGCCAGGCAAAAGAAGAAAGAAAGAAAGCTTGGGAGGAAAAGAAAAAGGAAAGAGATTTGGCAAAGACGATTAAGAAGAACAACCAAACAGGCCAAAATAGCAGGCCTAATCAAGGTGTGACAACCAGGAAATTTCATCATTCTCAGAAAATAGGTACATTGAATGTATATTATGATTTTTAGGTTTAAAATGTGATAAAATGTTTTGACAATGTTAAAAGTGAGAAATTCGATTGTGGAAAAATTTCACAGAACCAAAACAGGAAAAACGGTGCCATTTCGGTATCGAGAGCCCTAAAAGATGACTTGTGGTAAGACAAGTCCACTAAAAGATGAAAGAGTTATGGTAGTGATATTATATGTGTGCGTGTGTGTGTTACACGCAGTATTAAGAAATTGGTCAAGATGACCTTTTCTTAATATAAAACTGATATATTTAAAATCAGTATGCTCAAATAGTCAATTGAGCATAAAATGTAATTTTTGACCTAGGAACATATAGTATCAAGAAATTGGTCAAGATAATATTTTCTTGATATAAAACTGATATATTTGGAATTAGAATGCTCAAATTAGTCATTTGAGTACAAAAAGTAATTTTTGACCAGGAAACATGCAGTACTAGAAAACTGGTCAAGATATCCTTGGATGAAAATAAAACTAACATATTTGGGTTCAGCATGTCTAAATTAGTCAGGATAACTCATGTTGAAATTTTGGACAAAAAAAGCATATATAAGAGCGAAAAAATTGGATATTTGCAAATAGGTCCCATATTTTTCCCCTCTCTCTTTTTCTCCCACACCACCAAATGTGAACAGTAACCAACCACCATAAATGGTGTCTATTTTTGACACCGCCGGCACCATTGGAAAGCTCTCGATAAGGTAAATCCAATGATGGGTCAATGAGACGGAACCGTCGCCGGAGCACGCCGCACAAGCCACCCAAAGCTGCCGAAGGATGTGATTTTTGACTCGCCATTTCTCTGCCATCCAACATCCAAATGCCACGATTCTGGTCCCAATGGATTCGTGATGAAGAGTAAAACAAAACCAAGGCCCCATTTCAGCTTAACGGTAGCCAAATTGCATCACCCAAATCCGCCCGTAGCCGTCACCGTCATCGCTATAAAAACCGCTGATTCGGCGGAGGTGAGCCACACCAGTGGACCCAAAATGGTCAAAATAGCACGAGGAACAAAAGCCCTAAACCAATTTCAAGAAACAAAGCCGGCACGATGGAGAACCAACCACCACTGCTGTCCCCAATTTTCGAGGCTCGATTTCCTACGATAGGAGCCTTGATTGGTGAAATTGACACCACCAATGGGTTCCTCTCATCGAGCTCTACAAGATGTTGGCCGCCTTTTCCCTCACCGCCGCCAGCCAATGCTGGTCAATGGCGAGTTAATGCCAGTCAACGGCAGTCAACGCCGATCAACGACGCCCCGACAACCAAAATTTGAAGAATGGCCCATTGGCCTATTTTTGATGCTCCAGAAACATCCGCGGCATCGAATTTGCAAACTGGAGCTTGAAAAGTGAAGAACGGTGGAATAAAGTTTGTGCGCTCGAGAACGAATGGTTCGTTCAATCGCCGATGGGACAATTTCGGTAGTGATTTCGGTCCCTTCATTTGTTAATTTATGTTTTGGAATGATTATGTATTAATTATGTATTTTTTCATGTGAAATTGTAAGAAAAATGGATGAAAATGACGGATAAAAAATGTGTGGGAATGTGAAGATTTTTACGTAAAAGTTAAATTTCACGTAAAAATATAGGCCTCTGGTATAGTATGTGGTAGAATAGAATTTGGTTAGATGGTTTTGAGGCGTTTCCTAAAAGCGGGGAACCCAAAAATTAAGCGAAAATACTGTTAAAATTTCTAAAACGACACAAAGGGGTATTTTAAGAAACAAGGGGTAAAAACATGGTCGGAATGGAAACCCGAGCCCCTCGGTGACCTAGGGTCGGAATAGTACCACTCGAGGATCGGTGAATAGTAAACCAAGAAATTACGGTAAATAATGTCGTAAAAATTTAGTAAAGTCTAAGAAAAATTATTTCATGATTTTTGGGCATAGAATAGCCCGATAGAATGTTAAAATGAAAATGATACGGTCCCAAGACCCGTCAGAGGTAAAATGGTCATTTTGACCAAAAATTTCTGAAATGCTTGGAAAGGACCGTGAGTGCTTTAGAATAGTTAAAATAATATTCTAAGGGCTAAATTTAGGATTTAAACCAACAGAAAGTGGGTTTACGGTGAGAAAAGTGAACTAGGGGTAAAATGGTCATTTTGTCCAAAGTTAGGGACAAAATGGTCATTTTGTCAAAAGTTGGGAAAATGGCCGTTAAGGCTAGAAATGGTGTCCTAAGGCCATAATTAAGAGTTTTAAGGCCCAGTTCAAGAATTAAGAAGGGAAAAATTGAGAAAATTCTACTAGGGGTAAAATGGTAATTTTACCAAAAGTTAGCGGAAAAGTGGAAAACGGGATTTGAGACTCCTAAGTTCATGATTGAGAGATAAAACGTAAAATTTTTGCATTTTGTTTAGTTTTATTCATGAAATAAGATTGAAAATAACCGTTGATTTTTCGGTTATAGGAACCCGATCCAGACGCAATGAAGGAACGTCTGCGGACCCGGGAAAGGAGATACGCGCAAGAGTATCTGTAAGTTCAAATATTACATTGTCTGCAACATGAACGACTATTATGTCTATGCATGATGTGTTGTAAGTGCAAGCATTTCCATGACTACAACATGAATAGACTATTATGTCTAAGTGTTATGTATAGCAAGTTTAGACATTTAATTGTTTACAACATGAAATATTGTGATATTTAATTATGTACTATTTGTACATTAGATGCAAAATCCTACGGACACTAAGGTGTAACTAACACACCTAATAAATTGATAAGTTGAGATATGTACTGTGAGTACATTATGGAAAGAGGTGCTATGGCACAAAAGTGTAACTAAATTTAAAACACATCCATAAATGAAAGCATGTGTAAAGACCTACGGGCATTAAAGGTTCCTGACTTTGAGGTGATGATTAATGCCACTTGGTCGAAACCATAATTGAAAGATGGTAATGAAGCCGCTTTTGGCGTACCAGCCTCTAATACGGTGGGGGTTCACAGGACCTTTGGGGATATAATAACCACTTCGGGCGATGATAGACTGTGGAGGATTGGCCTGAAAGGGTAGCTCCCTAGGTCCCTCACAGTAGCGCACATAATGGTACGGCCAATATTAAATAAAAGATAATGACCCAAAACTAAATTGAGAACCATAATTGAGAATAATAGACACTAACTGTATGTTTAGTGGTCTTGGTCAAAGTTGACGTGAGTAGCGTCAGGTTAAAGTCGAGGTACTATTCTTGATGAATAGTACTATTTATGGTTAAATTTATTATTTATGGTTCTTGATGCCACAGTTTGGTATCAGAGGTTAATGCTCAGTACTATATGGTACGAGTATTTTATATGTATGAATGTCACTTGTATATGTTACGAATATGCATGAATGTTACTGTTACTACTATATGATACTAGTATGCGATATGTTGTGAATAAGCTTACGAAATGTGATAGACTGGAAATTCCTACAGTGTTACCTAGGATTAAGCTAGGTTTTTCTAAGAATTTTTATGAATAGAACGTAAAAGAATACTATGTTTATAAATAAAAGATAAAAGTATTAATGATAATAAATAAATGTTTTGGAGGAATTGAAATCTCCAAAAATAGTTAAAGAATAAAGTTCATAACGAAGAAAGTGATTTCGGACCAAAATGCTCAGAACAGAGTGGTTTTGGTATCCAAAAAAGATAGATATAAGAAATGGCAAGTCAAAGTAAAGATAAAATAAGATAAGTGTTTTAGTTTTTTTTTTTTTTAAGAGTTTTGGGATTTAATTAGATCAAACCGATCGCACATAAGGCGTCAGAAACCCGCCTACGCGATTTCGGTGAAAGTTTCGATCAGTTTGACTTTTTGGTCAAACTTTGACTCCGGATTAATATAATGAGGACAAAGTAGATGATGTCACAATTGATTTATTTCTTTTAAAGAAATGTGGTAGTTGGATTCAATGATTATGGTTTCAAGTAATTTTTATCAAGAAATATGCAGCATCAATAAATTGGTCAAGATGACCTTTTCTTGAAATAAAACTGATATATTTGGAATCAGAATGCTCAAATTAGCTATTTGAGCACAAAAAGTAAATTTTGATCAGGAGACATGCAGTATCAAGAAATTAGTCAAGATGATCTTTTCTTGATATAAAACTGATATATTTGGATTCCGAATGCTCAAATTAGCCATTTGAGCACAAAAAGTAAATTTTGACCAAGAAATATGCAGTATCAGAAAATTGGTCAAGATGACCTCGGATGAAGTTGAAACTGATAAATTTAGGTTCAGCACACCCAAACTAGTCAGTATAGCCTATCAACATGCTTAAATTAGTTAATTAAGTACAAAGGTAATTTTTGACTGGAAATTCACAGTATCGAAAACTGGTCGAAATGATCACAGATGAAAATAAAAATGATATATTTGGGTTCAGCACGCCTAAATTAGTCAAGATAGCTCATGTTGAAATTTTGGATAAAAAAAGTGTAAATAAGGACGAAAAATCAGAAATTAAAAAAAGGGGCCCATAATTTCCTCACACTTTCTCTTTCTTCCCCCTACACGAAAATAAACAGTAACCAACCACCGGAAACGGTGTCCGTTTTCGACACCGCCAGCACCGTTGGAAAGCTCTCGTCGAGCTAAGTCCAACGATGGGCTGGGTCGGCGGAACCGACGCCGAAGGAGCCCGCACGCTCCGCCTAAAGCCGCCGGACATTGGAAAATTCAAACGGCTGTTTCTCCGCCGTCCGACCTCCAATCAAGGTGATTCCAGTCCCAAAAGTTTCGTGGTGAAGAGGAGAACAAAACTACAGCTCATTTCACCTCAACAACCGCCGGATCGAGTTGCCCAAAGCTGCGCCGCCGCCGCCGTGTCGCCGCTATGAAACTCGTCGTTTCCGGCAAGTTGAACCACACTACCAGTACCAAAATGTTCATAATTTCATGGGGAACAAAAGCCCCAAATCAATTTTGGGTAAAAAAGTCAGGAAAACGGAGATTTAAGCTCGCCACCGCTGTCTATTTTTCGGGGGTTAGTTTCCGGCCATAGGAGCTTCGATTGGTGAAATTGACACCACCAATGAGTTCCTCATGTCGAGATCTACGAGATAGTGGACGCCTTTTTCATCGTCGCCGCAGTCAACGCTGATCAACATCGGTCAACATGGTCAACACCGGTCAACGGTGACCCGATGACCAAAAATTGAAAAATGGCCAGTTGGCTTATTTTCGACGTTCCGGACACATCTGCAGTGTCGGAATTTCAAGATGGAATTTTAAATGTAAAGAACGGAGCATCAAAGTTTATGTACGCTAGATCGAACGGTCCGTTTGATCGTCGGTGAGACGATTTTGGTAGTGATTTCGGTCCCTTCATTCCTTATTTATTGTTTTGGAATGATTATGTATTAATTATGTATTTTGGCATGTGAAATTATAAGAAAAATGGACTATGCGTATGAAAAATAGTCAAATAAGAAAATTTGAAAAATGTAAAGATTTCTACATAAAAGTTAAATTTTACGTAAAAATATAGGCCTCTGATATAGTACGTGGTAGAATAGAAATAGGTTAGATGGTTTCGAGGTGTTTCCTAAATGCCGGGAACCTAAAAATTAAGCAAAAATGCTGCCGAAATTTCAAAAACGGCACAAAGGGATATTTTAGAAACCGAAGGGTAAAAATATGGTCGGGATGGAAATCCGAGCCCCCTTGATGACCTAGGGTCGAAATAGTGCCACCCGAGGGTCGGTGAATAGTGACCCGAGCATTTCGGTAATTAATGCCGAAAAAGCTCGAAAAGGCTTAACAAAGATGATTTTGTGATTTTTGGACTTAAAAAATCCAGTTTAAGCATAAAAATGAAAATAATATGACCCAATGACCTGCTAGGGGCAAAACGGTCATTTTGACAGAAAATTTTAGGAATGATAAAAAAGGTCTTAATGGATTTAAAATGGCTTAATCAAGATTTTAAGGGCTAGAACTAAGTTGTAAATCAAAGAAAAGTGAGGTTATGATGAAAAATCCTACTAGGAGCAAAATGATAATTTTGTCAAAAGTTAGCAGAAAAGTTATAAATGGGATATTAGACCCTAAGTTCAGGATTGGGAAATTAAACGTAAAATTTTTACGTTTTACTAAGTTTTATGTAAGAATAAAGATTTAAATAACCGTTATTATTGTTTCAGTTATAGGAACCCGATCCAGACGCAATAAAGAAACATATGTGGATCCAGAAGCGAAGAAAGAGATAAGAGTAAAAGTATTTGTAAGTACAGATATTTAATTGTCTACTCACGAACTGACTTGCCATAGGATTATATGATGATGTGACTTTATAAATAACGTGTTTGTAAAAAAATGTTTTATAGAACGATAACAAAAGTTTTTGACCATGCAATTATTAAGAATCATGCAGTGTGACATGATAATCCAACATGTTCACAAAGTTGAAAAGAATGAAAAGTTAAAATAAAGAAAGATAAATATAACCAAGATAATAAGACTAAAAATTTAAGGTTGACGTACCGGCCTCCCCAGGTGTGAGGTTTAAGATTTGAGAATAGCCTCCACCCCAGATGTGTGGTGCTACCGCAAGCATAAGTTAGTTAATGGCTAATGCACTACCCCAAGTTTTGTAGTGCAAGATCGACCTTGGGGTTGATTGGTGGGTCGCTCCCCCGTTCCCCCATTGGTCCGCGCGCATTAGGTACGTTCAACCATGGGCCCATAAGAGAAAGTGAAAGAAAGAAAAGAAAGAAAAGAAAAGAAAGTAAAGCAAAGAAAAGCTAAGAAAAGAAAAGAAAGTAAAGTAAAGAAAAGTTAAGAAAAGCTAAGAAAAGAAAAGAAAGTAAAGTTAAGAAAAGCTAAGAAAGAAAAGAAAAGAAAAGAACAGAAGAACAAGAAAGAAAGTAAGAACAATGAGAAGCAAGAAGAAAAATTAAGTAAGCATAATCTGACTAAACTTTGTTGTTAGTTGATGTGATTTATGAAATGTTATGTTTGAGATGTGTTATAAAATATAAGTTTATGTGTATGATATATTTATATGTATGTTTGTACTAACTGAGCTCTAGCTCACTAGTCTATTTGTGATGTAGGTAACAAGAGTAAGCTGCCTACATTATGAAAGAAGAAACAGATGGGTTGGCAGACAGAGTCCCAAAGTGTTATGGGGTGAGTTATGGTTTTCACTATGATTTTCCGCTGCCATTTGAAGAAAAATGTATATGTAATGTAAAGAAAGGAGACAAGGTTTAATATAAGTAAGTTTATAAAGTATTTCAATATGTTTTTTTGAAATCTCATATGTTTAAATTCAGTTTAAGTTTTAAAAGAAGAAAAAAAAAATTATTGTCAGTAATTTTTTAAACACCACTTCCGCAAGTAAGTTAAAATGACAAAGTTAAAACTAGTAAGTTTAAAGATATAAGAAGTAAGTAAGTTAAAGTAAATTTTTCCTAAAGTAAGATAAAGAAGAGCAAAGTTTAAGAAAAGTTAAAGTTTTAAGTGGACGGCTCGAGTGAGTCGGATCGCCCACAAGATGTGGCATCAGAGCCCAAGTTAAGGTACCTACATTGGTACCAGAGCAAGTTTAAAAGTAAATTAAGAAAAGCAAGTTTAAGAAGAGTAAAGTTCAGATAAGTATAATCAAGTATGTTTAAAGTTTAAAAGTAAGTTTAAAGTTTAAAGTTAAGGCAGTTAGGGCAGTTTTTAACAAGGTGGTATCAGAGCAGAAGTAAGGTTAAAGTAAATATAGTAGCCAGGCGCTACACGAAATGTAAGTAATTTGAGATATGATATGATGTCAAGTATGTTTATGATGTTCAAATAAGTATTAAGCATGCTTACCATGCTACGTATGAATGTTTTAAAATAATGAATGGTGTATGCCATATGTTATGTTGATGATCTGATACCATAGTTGGTGACAGAGCTATGTTATATGTTATAATTACTCTGATGCCATAGCTGGTATCAGATATGCTCATTACTATATGGTAAGAGTTTTTATATGTCACATATTTATGTTTGAACTTACTAAGCTTTAACTCATGATTTTGTTCATGTTGCAGGTAAGAAACCTATATCTCAGCAGTATAGTGCAATGGATGACAGTGGGATTTGCATGTGCCAATGTGGATAAGGAATCCACTGTGGATATGGTCCTGCTACCAGTCTTCCGCTGAGCGAGTTGAAATAGAAAATTTGAAGAAAAAAGAATTGATGTATTTTATGTGCAAAGTTGAAATAAAATATTTCATGTAATTCATGCTTTACAGAAACATTTTGTGAAAGAAAAATTATGTATTTTAAGAAATTATATATTTCTACAATGTGAAGAAAAATATTTTAAGAAAGAAGTTTAAAGAAAATAAAGAAGTTTAAAGAAAAAAAATTGCCCTAAAATATCGAAAGTTTAAAAATAAGAGAAGGTTCTAGGCGACCCAACGAGGTTCACGGTCTGTTGCGATCGGCTACGGAGTGCGATCATAACGGTTTCACATGACCTTCATCGGGGGTGCTACAGGTGGTATCAGAGCAGCTCGATCATATCCTTCCTGGCACAAAGCGCAACCTGCTCATCAGTCTAAATAAGTTAGTTTATTTTAAATTTGTAAATGTTTATTAATTGAAGATAAACATTTTATAGTAATGAGATGATGAGATCTAAGATGACAAGGATAAGATGACGAGATCACTGTGCATGAGATCACCACTGTATAGTGCTAAAGGACTGTCCAGAGTAAGAAAGAAGATTCTGCCCAAACTATGCCCTTAAAACTAAGTGGCAAACAGCACCGTACCACTCCATGGGAATGCAGGATTGGTTTTATATCATCAGGCTGATTCTCTGATTTTATGCTATTAATCAGGATAACTGAGTCCTGTTGGCTATTGATATCATTGAAGGAGGTACTCCAGTGTGTACTGAGAGGAGTCTAGCATCAGCCCTAGTTTCTTGTTTCTTATGGGCAAGCGGGGAAGTGAAACCGCCTAAGTTCCCTAGAGTTATGAATATACGTGAATTCATTCATTGAACTGAGAGACTACAGCTGATGTCTCGTGACACAGTTCTAACATATGCTGTGCGCTACGAGGAACTGATGACGACTTCTATAACGAGTCCTATAGATCATTGCTGAGGAACTGATGAGTCTTCTCCAACCCACGACGGAACTAAAGCCGAGGTAAATGCAGTTCAAGGAACATCCACTGTAGACCAAGAAATTTGATGATGTACATGATGATACAAATGATTGAAAAGAGTTTTTTGTTTCTAGGAAAATTCAATGTACAAGGTTAACATATATATAGCCTTTGTGTTATGTTGAAATGTTCGAAATGACATGTACATGTTATGTAATGATACAATAAGAATCATTACATCATAAAGTACAATACACGGTAAATGTTAAGACATGTTGCTATGTTAAGACATGTCGAAATGATTCTTGTTGTTCTACCCTAACAAAAATGGCAGAATATACGATAAATGGGTCACGTGCATTTATCATGCCGGAATGGATACAAGAGGATGACGTCCTATATGTCCTAACATTATCCGAATGAGGAAAAGAGCCACTCTATGAATGTTTCATCTGGCAAAAATGTGACGGTTCAATAGATGAAGCTACCAGAATGTGAAGGGTTGGTAACCCCTTGAAGCAAAAGAGAAGATGCTAAGGAATAACACGATTCCACTAGTCAAAGAGCTATGGAGAAATCATAGCATTAGGGAGGCTATGTAGGAACGTGAAAAGGAAATGAAATCGATGTACCCTACTTGTCTCAATTTTCAAGGATAAAAATTTTAAAAGGAGGGGTGAATGTGACAACTGGGAAATTTCACCATTCTTGGAAAATAGGTACATTGAATGTACATTATGATTTTTAGGTTTAAAATGTGAAATGAATGATTTAATATTGTTTAAAATGTGATAAAATGTTCTGACAATATTAAAGGTGAAAATTTTGATTGTGGAACAATTTCACAGAACCGAAATAGGAAAAACGGTGCCATTTCGGTATCGAGAGCTCTAGAAGGTGACTTGTGGTAAGACAAGTCCACTAAAAGACGAAAGAGTTACGATAGTGATGTTATATATGTGCGCATGTGTGTTACACACAGTATCAAGAAATTGGTCAAGATGACCTTTTCTTGATATAAAATTGATATATTTAGAATCAGTATGCTCAAAATAGTCAATTGTGCATAAAATGTAATTTTTGGCCGAGGAACATGCGGTATCAAGAAATTGGTCAAGATAACCTTTTCTTGATATAAAACTGATATAGTTGGAATCAGAATGCTCAAATTAGTCATTTGAGCACAAAAAGTAATTTTTGATTGGGAAATAGGCAGTACTGAAAAACTGGTCGAGATGACCTCAGATGAAAATAAAACTAATATATTTGGGCTCAGCACACCCAAATTAATCAGGATAACTCATGTTGAAATTTTGGACAAAAAAAAGCATATATAAGGGTGAAAAATTGGATATTTGCAAATAGGGTCCCATATTTTTCACCTCTCTCTTTTTCTCCCACAGCACCAAATGTGAACAATAACCAACCACCAGAAATAGTGTCCATTTTCGACACTACCGACACCATTGGAAAGCTCTCGACAAGCTGAATCTAATGGTGGGTCGACACGATGGAACCGCCACCAGAGCACGCCGCACGCACCGCCCAAAGCCGCTAGAGGACATGATTTTTGAGCCACCGCTTCTCCGCCATTCGACTTCTAAATGCCACGATCCCGATCCCAATGGATTCATGATGAAGAGTAGAGCAAAACCCAGGCCTCATTTCAACTCAACGGCCACCGGATCGCACCGCCAAAGTCCGCCCATCGCCGTCACTGTCGCCGCCGTGGAAACAGCCGATTCCAGTAGAGGCGAGCCACACCATTAAACGCAAAATGCTCAGAATAGCACGGGGAACAAAAGCCCTAAATCAATTTCAAGAAACAAAGCCGACACGACGGAGAACCAACCACCGCCGCCGTCCCCAATTTTTGAGGCTCGATTTCCGACGATAGGAGCCTCGATTGGTGAAATTGACACTACTAGTGGGTTCCTCTCGTCGAGCTCTTCAAGATGGTGGTAGCTTTTTCCCTCGCTGCCGCCAGCCAATGCTAGTCAACAGTGAGTCAACACCAGTCAAGGGTGGTCAACACCGGTCAACGGTGACCCGACGACCAAAATTTGAAGAATGGCCCATTGGCCTATTTTTGACATTCCAGACACATCCGCGACAACGAATTTGCAAACTAAAACTTGAAAAGTGAAGAACAGTGGAATAAAGTTCATGTGCTCGAGATCGAACGGTTCGTTCAATTGCCGGTGGGATGATTTCGATAGTGATTTCAGTCTCTTCATTCCTTAATTTATGTTTTGGAATGATTATTTATTAATTATGTATTTTGTCATGTGAAATTGTAAGAAAAATAGATGAAAATGATGGTTAAAAAAAATGTGCGGGAATGTGAAGATTTTTATGTAAAAGTTGAGTTTTATATAAAAATGTAAGCCTCTGGTATAGTATGTGGTAGAATAGAATTTGGTTAGATGGTTTTGAGGCGTTTCCTAAATGTCGGGAACCCAAAAATTAAGTGGAAATGCTGCCGAAATTTCTAAAAGGCACAAAAGGCTATTTTAGGAAACGAGGGGTAAAAATGTAGTCGGAATGGAAACCTGAGCCCCTCGGTGACCTAGGGTCGGAATAGTACCACCCAAGAGTCAGTGAATAGTAAACCAAGAAATTGCAGTAACTAATGCCGTAAAAATTTAGTAAAGTCTAAGAAAAATTATTTCATGATTTTTGAGCATAGAATAGCCCGATAGAATGTTAAAATGAAAATGATACGGTCCCAAGACCCGTCAGGGGTAAAATGGTCATTTTGACTAAAAATTTCTGAAATGCTCTGAAAAGACCGTGAGTGCCTTAGAATAGTTAAAATAATATTCTAAGGGCTAAATTTAGGTTTTAAACCAATGGAAAGTGGGTTAAGGGCCATAATTGAGAGTTTTAAGGCCCAATTCAAGAATTAAGAAAGGAAAAAGTGAGAAAATTCCGCTAGGGGTAAAATGGTAATTTTGTGAAAAGTTAGCGAAAAAGTAAAAAATGGGATTTGAGAGTCCTAAGTTCATGATTTGAGAGATAAAACGTAAAATTTTTATGTTTTGTTTAGTTTTATGTATGAAATAAGATTAAAAATGACCGTTGATTTTCCGGTTATAAGAACTCGATCCAGACGCAACGAAGGAACGTCTGCGGACCCGGGAAAGGAGATATGCGCAAGAGTATCTGTAAGTTCAAATATTACATTGTCTGCAACATGATCGACTATTATGTCTATGCATGTTGTGTTATAAGTGCAAGCATTTCCATGAATGCAACATGGATAGACTATTATGTCTAAGTGTTTTGTGTGGCAAGTTCAGACATTTAATTGTCTCCAACATGAAATATTGTGATATTTAATTATGTACTATTTGTACATTAGATGCAAAGTCCTACGGGCACTAGGGTGTAACTAACACACCTAATAAATTGGTAAGTTGAGATGTGTACTGTGTGTGCACTATGGAAAGAGGTGCTACGGCACAAGAGTGTGACTAAATTTAAGACACACCCATAAATGAAAGTATGTGTAAAGACCTATGGGCATTAAAGGTTCCTGACTTTGAGGTAATGATTAATGCCACCCGGTCGGAATCATAATTGAAAGATGGTAATGAAACCACTTTTGGCGTACTAGCCTCCAGTACGGTGGGGGTTCACATGTCCTTCGGGGATATAATAATCGCTTCAGGCGATACTAGACTATGGAGGATTGGCCTGAAATGGTAGCTCCCCAGGTCCCTCACAGTAGTGCGCATAATGGTACAGCCAATATAGATCCAAAAGTAAAACTAAATAAAAGATAATGACCTAAAACTGAATTGGGAACCATAATTGAGAATAATAGACACTAACTGTATGTTTAGTGGTCATGGTCAAAGTTGACGTGAGTAGTGTCGGGTCAAAGTCGAGGTACTATTCCTAATAAATAGTACTATTCATGATTAAATTTATTATTTATGGTTCTTGATGCCACAGTTTGGTATCAGAGGTTAATGCTCGATACTATATGGTATGAGTATTTTATATGTATGAATGTCACTTGTATATGTTATGAATATGCATGAATGTTATTGTTACTAGTATATAATACTCGTATGCGATATGTTATGAATAAGCTTATAAAATGTAAGTAATTTGCGGTATAATATGATGTCAAGTATGTTTACGATGTTCAAGTAAGTATTAAGTATGCTTACCATGCTACGTATGAATGTTTTAAAGCAACGAATGGTGTATGCCATATGTTATGTTAATGCTCTAATGCCATTGTTAGTGACAGAGCTATGTTATAAGTTATGATTACTCTGATACCACAGCTGGTATCAGATATGCTCGTTACTATATGGTAAGAGCTTTTATGTTTAGATTTACTGAGCTTTAGCTCACAAGTTTGTTCATGTTGTAGGAAGGAAACCTGTATCTTAGCAGTATAGTGCAATGGATGACGGTGGGATTTGCATGTGCCAATGGGGATAGGGAATCCACTGTGAATAAAGTCATGCTACTAGTCTTTCTCTAAGCGAGTTGAAAGAGAAGATTTGAAGAAAAGAGAATTGATGTATTTTATGTGCAAAGTTGAAATAAAATATTTCTGTAAATCATGCTTTATATAAATATTTTGTGAAAAAAAATTTATGTATTTTGAGAAATTATGTATTTCTGCAAAGTGAAGAAAAATATTTTAAGAAAGAAGTTTAAAGAAAAAAATTGCCCTAAAATATCAAAAGTTTAAAAATAAGAGAAGGTTTTAAGCGACCCAACGAGGTTCACGGTCCATTGTGATCGGCTACGGAGCGGGATCGTAACGGCTTCACATGACCTGCATCGGGGGTGCTACACAAGGAATGAACCCTAGTCAGAAAAATAATCAAAGTTAAACGAACCCTAACAAGCGGAAGGCCAACCCAAATGAAAGTTTGAGTCAAAATGATCGAAATACTCAACAGAGACAGAGCCCCAAAGTTGTGCAAAATCGACAAGCATGTCCGAAGTGTGGAAGGATGCATAGGGGCGAGTGTAAATTTGGGACTACTGCATGTTACATCTACAGTAAGGAAGGTCATTATGCTAAGGTCTGTATGTCCAACTGACAGAATCAACCAGGACCCTTCCAGTCTCGACAAACTAGTCAAGTCTATGCTGTATAAGGACTCTCTACTCAGGCAGGGCATCAGGAGATGGCACCAACGATAGAGGCACACCTTTTAGCTTACACCAAGGAAGATGTGGATGTAGGCACCTCCAATGTTGTGACAAGTCAGCTTCTTGTCACTCAAAGCCCTACACATGTTTTGTTTGACTCAGGTGCATCACATTCATTTGCCTCGTATAACTTCGTAGAAAGAATTAGCCATGTTAAGGATAAAATTGGACAAGTATTCAAGACAACCTTGCCATCTAGTGAGGTATTACTGTCTGATTACTGATTACGTCAAGTACTAGTAATTGTTGCTAATAGAGAGTTATACATCGACTAAGTCATCCTAGAATTAGTTGACTATGATGTTATCCTTAGAATGGACTTCCTTGGGAAGTACAGTGCAATGATTGACTGTCGACAGTGAAAAGTGGTGTTCCAATCTAGAGGAGAAGATCAATTCGAGTATAAAGGGCATCCTCAGAAGTTGTCAAATATGCTGATCAATTCTATCAGGGCAAAAAAGCTAATATCTAGTGGTTGTACTGGATACTTAGCCTATATCACGGACACAATCAAAGAAGTGAAGCTTCAACCTAATGATGTGCCTGTGATCAACAAATTCATAAAGGTGTTCCCAGAAGAATTGCCAGGGCTTCCCTCAGATAGAGAAATTACCTTTGAGATTGAGTTATTGCCTGGAACGTCTCTAATTTCTAAGGCCTCATATAGGATGGCTCCAGCAGAGCTTAAGGAATTACAAGCTCAGTTGAAGGAATTGCTAGAGAAAGGTTTTATTCACCCTAGTTTTTCACCATGGGTAGCTCCAGTCCTCTTCGTGAAGAAAAAGGATGGCACCTTAAGGATCTGCATAAATTATCACGAGCTCAATAAAGTCACGATCAAGAATAAGTATCCACTGCCAAGGATCGATGACTTATTCGATCAGCTCAAGGGAGCCATGATTTTCTCAAAGATTGACCTTCGTTCTGGTTATCATCAATTAAAGATTAAGGAAGGGGATATTTTAAAGACCGTGTTTTGAACACGATATAGGCACTAAGAATTCCTCGTTATGCCTTTTGGATTGACAAACGGCCCAGCCCCTTTTATGGATTTAATGAATCGAGTATTTAAGGAATATTTGGACAAGTTTGTCATTGTATTTATCGATGGCATCCTTATTTACTTGAAGAATCGAAGGGAACATGAAGAGCATCTTCGAACTGTATTAAGCACTCTGAAGGAGCACCAATTGCATGCCAAGTTTTCCAAGTGTGAATTCTGGCTAGATAAAGTCCATTTCTTGGGATATGTTGTCTCTAAAAATGGGATTTCAGTGGACTCAGCAAAGATTGAAGTAGTAAGTAAATGGTCCCTTTCGAAGAATGTGACTGAGATCCGGAGTTTCCTAGGATTGGCAGGATACTATCGCAGGTTCGTAGAATGATTTGCAAGATTAGCAGCCCCTCTTATTGCCCTTACCGATAAAGAGAAGAAATTTGAATGGAAAAAGAAGTGTGAAGAAAGTTTCCAAGAACTGAAGAATCGGTTGACCAGTGCTCCAGTTCTTACAATCCCTAAAGACGTGGGAGAGTTTGACATATATAACGATGCATCTAGGATGGGATTAGGAGCTGTCTTGATGCAAGAAGGAAAGATGATAGCTTATGCATCTCGCCAACTCAAAGAGCATGAGAAAAACTACCCAACTCATGATCTGGAGTTAGCAACCATCGTGTTTGCACTTAAAATATGGTGACATTATCTGTATGGAGTTCGGTGTAGGATCTTCACGGATCATCAGAGCTTAAAATATTTCTTCACCTAGAAGGAGCTCAATATGAGCCAAAGGAGATGGCTAGAACTAGTAAATGATTATAATTATGAAATTTTGTATCATCCCAGCAAGGTAAATAGAGTAGCAGACGCATTGAGTCGCAAGTCAATAATGCTAGAACGAGTAGCTATCGACATGCTACCCAAGCCGCTGTAATGTGAAATTTTCTCCCTAGGAGTGGAGCTAATTTCAGGAAAGTTGGCAACAGTGTAATTGAAGTCAACAATCAAGGAAGAAATTAAAGAAGCTCAAGAATTAGATGATGGTCTCAAAAAACTTAGAGAAGAAGCTTTTAAGAAGGAAAGGCCAGAATTTCACCTTTCCAATGATGGAATATTACTTTTTCAAGGATGAATTTTCATACCAGACAAGGAGGGTTTAAAGAAGAGAATTTTGACAAAAGCCCATGATACCCCTTATTCAGTACATCCGGATAGTATAAAAATGTACCAAGACTTGAAACAGCACTTTTGGTGGAGAAAAATAAGGAATGACATTGGTAAACACACCAGTAGTTGTTTAACATGTCAAAGGATTAAAGCAGAGCATTAGCAGCCAGCAGGTGAGTTATAGCCATTAGAGATCCCCGAATGGAAATAGGAACACGTGACTATGGATTTCGTGGTAGGATTGCCCAAGACAATTGCAGGATTTGATGCAATATGAGTAGTGGTGGATCGATTGACCAAGTCCGCTCACTTTATACCCGTAAAAATGACGTACATGTTGGAGAAATTGGCAGAATTCTATATTGCCAACATTATGAAATTACATGGGATACCAACAACGATAGTATTTGTGACGTCCCGTGCCCTTAGTGGCCCGGACCATCACTAAAAACTGCTTCTTTAACTTTTACTTGTACTTCTCCTTTGGAACAGATACTTAAACTTATTTAACTTGATACCATAATTTTAGGGATTTTTTTTAAAGGCGTACTTGTTTACTATTCACATACATATACTTTAAAAATATAATGTCTATATCATTGAAAGTCCATTCATACATACATATTTATAAACTGTTTAACTAAATACTATTTAAAATATACTATTCATATAATTACTGTTTATTGTTTAACTACTATTATTCAAAAATACTATTTAATAGTTACTATTCATAATACTGTATAACGTACTATTCATAAATACTATTAACGATTACTATTCATAAATACTGTTTAACCATCACTATTCAAAAATACTGTTCACTTAAACTGTGTAGAAGTTAAACTTGCGGTGTCATCCACAACCTCGCCCTCACATCCACCTCCACCGCCGTCATCGTCCATTGGTGTTTAAGCCATAGGACGTTTACCTACAACATGAACATACTCCGTGAGCTTTACGCTAGTAAGTACAACATGTTAACCGCAAAACATGTTTAAAACATAGTACATACTTAAAATCTCATAAGCATGTCAAAGAGTAACATATAGTACTGAAACATTTCATATATCAGAACATCACATAACATGTCATAACACTGAATATAAAACTTTACATCCTTTATGCATGACAAAAGCATCGTGTACTGTATGCACTTTACTGAAAATGAAAGCATAGCGAACTATAACTAATGCATGATCCAGTTATGTTCATTTATGCTTCAAACTTCTCTTTTCTTTCTCTTGTCTACTTAGGGCCCATGTGTCAGTACCGTGAGCGTGCAGACCATCGGTAATGCCAGTGGTCAAAAGTCGGAGAGCCATCAACGGATGCTCAACTTTTTGCTTTAACTTACTTTAAAACCCCTTCAACTAAAAGAGCTGGTATGACACGCCTATAATTTCCAACTTGTTTATCTTTTCTAGCCATGTGCTTCTCTAAGCTGTCCCTAATCCTACGGGGTAGAGATTATGGCCTCTAACTTTTTCTTTCATCAATCTACTCGATTGTAAACTATATGCTCTTATGTATGCTATGTATCATCATGTGCATGATAGACATACTTAACATACGGTCAAAGCATCATTTTAAATTCATTTTATTCATACTGTAGGCGGAGTTGTACTTATCTGTCAACGGATAGTTTATACTCTCGCCTTCATCACAATACAGGTACCTCCTTATAATTCTAACGCATTTCGTTAACATTCGCTCTTAGGTCACTGCTGTCATTAGTGACTGATAAAAACTCCATCGTTAGGTGATGCGGACCCTTATCGGTACTAATTGCCCTCTTCTTAAGAATTTGATTTTCTAATTTCTAATCATGGTTAATTAATTTATTTACTCAATAAATTAATTAACGTCGCTCTTAGGTCACTCTATCGTTAGTGACTAATAAATCTATCGTTGTGTGTATCAATGCCTATCGGTACCCAACTACTCTGCTTTGTTTTGAAATCTAATTTCTAATCGTGTTTGATTAATTTGTCTACTTGACAAATTAATCACTGTCTCTCACTATCCCATTCAGACTCGGTCCTTGACTGGTTAACCGACTAGTCAACTGATCGGAAACCTCATGTATTGATTGTTTAGCCTATCGTGTTACCTTTATTGATTTAATCTCCCCAAATTTTATACTTAGATCACACCCGTCCCTCGGGTGGTACTATTCCAACCTAGGGGTCGTTTTCTTACATTTCGAGATTTTGACTGGGCAGTTTACTAATCCTCAGAACGTCCATCCCTCTTTCCTGGACCTAGGTGACTGAGGGGGGGCTCGGGTTTCCATTCTGATCACATTTTTACCCCTCGTTTCCTAAAATACCCCTTTGTGCCATTTTAGAAATTTCAACAGCATTTCTACTTAATTTTTTAGGTTCCTGACGTTTAGGAAACGCCTCAAAACCATCTAACCTATTCTAATCTACCACGTACTAAACCAGAGGCCTAATTTTTACATAAAAACTCAGCTTTTTACGTAAAAATGTTCACATTTTCTCACATTCTCTTTTTCGACATTTCATCCCTTTTTCTTACAAATAATTAATACACAATTATTCCAATAATAAAATGAGGAATCAAGGGATCAAAACCACTATCAAAATCGCTCCCGTCTGTGGTCAAAAGAACCGTTTGGTCTTGACCGTATAATCTTTGAATCGTCATTCTTCACTTTTGAAACTCTGGTTTGCAAATCCAATGCACGGATGTGTCCGGAATGTTGAAAATAGGCCAACGGGTAATTCTTCAATTTTTGGTCTCTAGGTTACTGTTGACTGACGTTGACCGGGTGTTGATCGGCATTGACTGTAGCGGCGATGGAAGAGGCAGCCACCATCTTGAAGAGCTCGACGAGGGGAACCCATTGGTGGTGTCAATTTCACCAATTGAGGCTCATATTGCTGGAAATCAGCCCTCGAAAGTTGGCGATGGTGGCGGTGGTTGGATCTCCATATTCCCGGCGTTGTTGCCCAAAATTAATTTGGGGCTTTTGTTCCCCATGTTGTTCTAAGCATTTTGGTACCCACCTTGCAACTCAACTTCGTCGGAATCGATGGATTCCACAACAGCGATGGTGGTAGTGATGGCGAAGGCTGAGCGGCGCGATTCGGCGGCTGTCAACGTGAAATGAAGCCTGGGTTTTGTTCTACTCTTCATCAAGAATCCGTTGGGACCAGAATCGTGGCATTTGGATGTCGGACGGCGGAGATATGGTTGATAAAAATTTTCGGCCACCGGTGGCTTTGGGTGGTGTATGCGCCTTCCTCCGACGTCGGTTCCGTCAACTCGACACACAGTTGGAATTAGCTCGTCGAGAGCTTTCCAATGGTGCCGACGTGTCGAAAACGGAGGCCGGATTCGATGGTTGGTTACTATTAATGTTCGTGTGGTGTAGGGGAGAAAATGAAGTAAGGAAAAATGATGGGGCCTTTTTATAAAGAATCCAAAATTTCACCCCTTTATACTAAATTTTTGAAAAATTTTAAGATAGGCTATACTGACTAATTTGGGCGTGCTGAAGCCAAATATATCAGTTTTATCTTCATCCGAGGTCGTCTCAACCAGTTTTTCGGTACTGCATGGTTCCTAGTCAAAAATTTCGTTTTGTGCTCAAATGACTAATTTGAGCATGCTGATTCCAAATATATCAGTTTTATTTCAAGAAAAGCTCATCTTGACCAATTTCTTGATACAGTGGTTAGGCCTACATTGTGTTGACACTACACACGCATAATGAGGTGTTTTCGCACGAAATTCAAACACAGTCTATCCTGACTAATTTGGACGTGCTGATTTCAAATTTATCAGTTTTACGTCCACCTGAGGTCGTCTAGACTAGTTTTTGAGATCTTTGTGACCCCACCTTGAAAAACGTGTCAAGTGTTTGATTGACTAATTTGGGCGACCTGAGTTTAAATTTATCAGTTTCGGGGCGAGAAAAAGTCGTCTTGACCCTAATCTCGATGCTGCATATCTCTTAAACAAAAATCTACATTTTGTACTCAATTGACTAGATTGAGCCTGCTGACTATTAATATATCAATTTTATGCCAGATTAAGACCATCTTTGCCACTAACCTGACATTGCGTATCTGCTTTTCACTATTCATTATTCATTATTTCTGTCTAACTAACTAGTCTGAGCGTTCTGGCTCCAATTTTGTTAGTGTCTAGGCAAAAAGAGGTCATCTAGACCACTTTTCTCGATACTATACACCTATGAGGGCAATTATCGCTGCTATGCTCAGATAACCAGTCTGAGCATACTGATGATTAGCTCATCAGTTTTGTGCTAAGAAATAGTCGTCTAGATCGGTTTCTTGATACTGCGTGTCTTACACACACACTCACATATACTAAGGTAAACCGATCTCAATCCCGGTTGCCACTTTCACTGCATGATAGTTCTGTGTCAAGAAATGATCGTTTGGACCAGTTTCTTGATACTACATGTCTCACATGCACACTCACATAATAGGGTGGACCGATTCATTGTTGGTTACCCCTATCACTACATGAATAGTAATTAAACGTTACTGTACCCATTTAATTCATTCAGTTGGAAAGTATACTATATTTATTAACTTAATTACTCATTACATAGTAATTAAGTTTCATAATTCATGGGAGTCATTACAGCGACTCTTGGCTCATTACACAGCCTTTTACACGGACTCTTACACGGGCGTGTGCAAGATAACACGAGCGTGTACATTTCGAACACGGTGGTGTACTAGTTGAGATTGCTCAACACGCCCATGTTCTGAATCATGTTCATTTATCTGAGCAGTACATGACCTCTTACACAGCTGTGTACCTGACCATGTTACACTACACGGCCATGTACACTCACATGACTACTCACAGATACATAGTTCGAATGGTACACGGTCACTCACACGGCCATGTACCTGACTGTGTTACTTAAATTTGCACTAAAAGACATCAAATTATTTCCATTTTATTCCTTAATGACTTATTACATGGAATATAGGTTACATGAATGAGGCGGTCTTTACAATCTACCCCCCTTACAAAAATTTTCATCCTCGAAAATTAGAATAATTCTGGGAAGTCTCTTCTCATGTCTTCTTCCCATTCTCATGTGGCTACCTCAATGCTATAATTTCACCACAACACTTTTACTAGTGGTATACTTTATTCCTAAATACTTTCTCCCCTTTGACTAGGATCCGGACGGGTTTCTCCTTGTACATTGGATCAGCGTGTACTACAACAGGTTCTTGGCTCAGATCATGGGAGCTGTCAGGCACATACTTCTTCAGCATCGAGGCGTGAAAGACATCAACTGTAGCTATCTCGAGAGGAAGCGTTAGTCTATAAGCCACCTTCCCAACTTTCTCTATTATCTCAAGGGTCCTATGTACCTAGGACTGAGCTTTCCTTTCCTTTTAAAGCGAATCACCCCTTTCATGGGTGCCGCCTTGATAAAGATCGAGTCTCTTACTTGAAATTCAAGGGGTCTATAGAGCTTATCGTCTAAATTTTTTTGTCAACTGTGCGATGTATCTAACGTTTCTCCTATCAGCTTCACGTCTGTCGTGGTATTCTTGATGATGTCCGAGCTAACTAGTCGTTTCTTTCCGGTCTCGTACCAATGAGTCGGAGATCTGCATTTCTTCCCACAAAGTGCCTCGTATGGTGCCATTCCTATCGAGGAATGGTAGTTATTATTGTATGAGAACTCGCTCAAGGGAAGCTTCTAATCCCAATTTCCTTTGAAGATTAGGACACAGGCTCTCAACATGTCCTCTAACGTCTGTATGGTCCTCTCAGACTAACTGTTAATTTGAGAATGGGATGCTGTGCTGAACTCTAACTTGGACCATAATGCGGTCTGAATGCCTTGCCAAAATCTGGAGATGAAGCGTCCTCTATGATCTGAGACGATCGACTCTGGTACTCCATGTCGTTTCACGAACTGAGCCACATAGATTTCTGATAGTCATTCCACCGAGTAGCTAACTTTTATCATAAGAAATCTGGTTGATTTTCGTCAATCTTTCTACGATCACGCAGATTGCATCGTTGCCGTTGGATGTCCTTGGCAGTCCGACCACAAGGTCGAGCGTAATCTGGTCCCATTTCACTCGGGTAGCTTAATTTTCTATGATTCTCCTGCTGGGCGCTGGTGTTTTGCCTTAAACTTCTGACACGTAAGGTATCTGGCGATGAACTCGGCGATGTCATTCTTCATTCTAGGCCACCAAAAGCTTTCCTTCAGTCATTGTGCATCTTATTCACCCCTGGATGTACGGAATATGGCGTCTCATGAGCTTTCGAAAGGATTCACTTCTTGAGTTCTTCTTTTTTCGGAACACACCCTCTATCTTTGTAGTAAAGTATGCCGTCCTTAGAGATTCTAAACTCTGAACTTTGGTCCTCTGTAGCCTCCTTTTTGAGCTTGTTCAGGGACAAATCGAAGCCTTAACTGATCTCGATCTCTTCTTGGAGCATCGATTAAAGGACCATGTCAGACAACCTCCCTGTCAAAATCTTGATCTCGCTGTTGTATAGCTCCTCATGTAGCACTCTCGACAAGGCACTAATAGCCATAAGCGTAGTAAAATGCTTCCAACTTTGCACATTGATCACTTTACTGGCTTTTCCCAGATGGTATAGGGCCTCACAGTCGAAATCCTTTACCAATACCAGCCATTTACACTGCCTCATGTTGAGCTCTTTTTGCATAAAGATATACTTAAGGCTCTGGTGGTCGGTGTAAATCTCACACTTGACTCTATACAGGTAGGTGCCTCTATGCTTTTAACACAAAAACTATCACTGCTAGCTCCAGATCACGCATTAGGTAGCTCTTCTCAGTGTCTTTGAGTTGTTATGAAGTAGATGCGACTACTCTACCACTCTGCATCAAGACGGCTCCTAACTCGGTTTTAGATGCGTTGCTATAAATCACAAGGCTTTCCTGACCAGCATCTGGAATGGTCAGTATTGGAGGGCTTGTGAGTCTTCGTTTTAGCCCTTGAAAGCTTTTCTTATACTTGTCGGTCCACTCATACCACTTTCCCTTCTTCGTGAGCACTGTGAGCAGTGCGGCTAGCCTTGAAAAACCCTCGACAAAACACCAGTAGTATTCTGCTAAGCCTAGGAAACTATGGATCTCCATCACATTTCTCAGAGTAGGCCACGTGCCAACTGTGTCAATTTTCACTGGGTCAACGGACACTCCGTCCTTGGAGACTATGTGGCCTAGGAAATGGACCTTCTCCAATCAAAACTCATACTTGGAGAACTTGGCGTAAAGCTGATGGTCCTGTTACACGCGCAAGACGGTCCTTAAGTGTTCTTTGTGCTCTTCCTTTGTCTTAGAGCATATAAGTATGTCATCGATGAATGCAATGACAACTTATCCAAATAGTCCTTGAACATGCGATTCATCAGGTTCATGAAGGCTACCGGTGCGTTTGTCAATCCGAACGACATGATCAAAAACTTTTAATGTCCGTACCGCATTCAAAAGGTTATTCTGGGTACATCTTTATCCTTGATTCGCAGCTGATGGTACCTTGAACGTAGATCAATCTTCAAGAACACTACAGCGTCTCAGAGCTGATCAAATAGTACGTCAACCCGCGACAACGGATACTTGTTCTTAATCATAATCCTACTCAACTCACTATAGTTAATGCACATTCTTAGTGTTTCGTCTTTCTTCTTCACGAATGGTACGGGTACTCCCCAGGGTGAACAGCTCTATGGAATGAATCTCTTGTCTATTTAGTCCTTCAGCTAAGCATAGAGCTCCTTTAGCTCTGTAGGGCCCATTCTGCATGGGGCCTTAGAGATGGGGCTGATCCTGGTAAACGTTCAGTCTCGAATGAGATCTTGTGCTTTGGCAGAAATCCTAGAAAATCTTTCGAAAATACCTCAACGAATTCCCTTGCTATTGGCATGTTCTTGGATCCTATCTCTATTCCTTGAGTCTTATCTACTACGTATGCTAGGAATTCCATGCATCCACTGGATAGCATCTCATAAGCCTTCACTATTGAAATCCTCTTTGGTTGCTCTGGTGACAAACCTTTGTAGATGAACTTTTCGCATCCGATTGGTTCGAAAGTAACCTCCTGCTTTCAACAGTATATAACGGCATCGTATTTTGTGAGGAAGTCCATCCTCACAATTACATCATAGTTGTACATGTTGATGACGATCAGGTTAACACTTAATTCTCATCCGCAGATAATTACTGCCACCTAACATATCCAGTAATTAGACAAATAAACTTCCCCTGAAGGAAGTGATATTTTAAAAGTTTATTTCATCCTATCTAAGCTCTTATCTAGCTTTCTAGCAGAATTTGATGATGCAACGAATGGGTGGCTCTAGAATCAAATAAAACTAGTGCATTAAAGTTGGTGACCAAATGCTGGCCCGTCACCACTGCAGAAGTTCCAGCTTCAGCGTCACTCCTCATGTAAGCAATGATTCTCCCTTAGTTGTCTGGAGCTTCCAGTCTACCTTGTGTGATTGAAGGGCCTTCGATCCTAGTCTAGGCAGCGTGAAGTTGATTATTCCCAGTGTAGGGTTGATTATGTCGATTCTATGGGTTGGAGTAGTAGTTTTCTCTCTTTTTTTTTTTTTTTTTTTTTTTTTTTTTTTTTTTTTTTTTTTTTTTTTTTACGTAGTGGCCTTCCTTGCCACAGATGAAATAGCCACTTGCTCTGCTTGCATTCTCCTGGGTACCTCTTTCCGCATCTTGGGCACGTCGGTTATTGGCTGTCATTTCCTCTCTGGTTGTTTCTCTTCTAGGGAAAATTCTTCTATGAATCTTGGTTGCCCTGATTTCCCCTTTTTTTTGTTTTTTCTTGTTGTTGTTGTGGGGATACCCGCTATTCTGGCCTGTCCCCACGTTCTACCCTCTGTGTTGTGACTCAAGGTTTTGCTTCCCCTAAGCCTGCTTAGCTTACGTTTCCTCCTCCTTTCGTTCCTTAAAATTCTGAGCCTTTCGCTCCTTATCCTGAGCCAACCAGTACTCAGCTCGGATAACCCTACTGACACATTCTGCTACTGTCACTGGTCCGTGGCTTCCACTACAAACCTGAACTGCGATGTCTATTCTGAACATCTTCAGTCTTCATCTAACTCTCTCCTTTTTAGTCGATACCAAATCTGGACAAAGTTGAGCCAGCTGCTCAAACTTCCTGACTGCCTTCATGACAGTCATGCTACCTTGGCGCAGGTTGTTGAACTAGTCTTGCTGCTCTACTAGTGTTTGCTCGTTAAAGTACATCTCCTTGAATTCCTGTGACGCCTTAAATTCTATTTAAGGGTCAATATATAATTTAAATAAAATTAGTATGCCAAAAATTAATTAAAAATCCTTTTGGAAACCCTAGGTTGGTTTCTTAGTCAAATTCCGCTCAAAAAGTCAACAATTTGAACTTCAAAAAGAAACCCTAAAATATTCGGCCGTCACTTAGGATTTTAGTTAAAATTTAAATTCCACAAATCCAAGGAGGATTCAAATTCAAATTTCATTCCTTAGATATAAAGAAGAAATTTGGCCATAAAGTGTAGGAAATAAAGGAGATTTTATTGAATTAAAAGCTAAGTCAAAACTCAATCAAAATTCAAATTATTTTTCCTTAAAAACTAAGGGATAATTTTGGCCACTTAAGGGGAAATAAGAGAGAAAACCCTAGCCTCAAAACAGCACAAAAACTTTCCCTTTTGCCCCTTACAATTTTTGGCCAAACAAGGAAGAGAAAGGGAAAGAAAAACCTAGTATAAAAACCCCCTTTTAACTCTCATTCACCCTTCCTTTCAACCTCAAAAATTCGGCCAGCTTTTCCCCCTCTCCTCTCTGAATTTTCTCTCCCAAAACACACCCAAAACAGCAACAAAACTTACCAAAAGGCAGCTAAAAAATTCAACAACTTTTGAGACAAAAACAAGGTGAGAAATCAAAATTTTTTTTTCCTTCCTTTTCCTTTTGATTTCAAATCCGAAATTTTATATGGTTTTCTCCACTGTTTCCCTACTGTTTTGAAGACTCCAACACTCACACAAATTCAGCCAAAAGGGAGACCAAACATCAAAAATAGTGCAGCACAAAAAGGTGTGATTTCTCTCTCAAACCCTAAAATTTTGCCTCATTGATCCCCTTTTCAAAAACCCTATTATCATATGTGTAAGATTTTATGATTTTGTCAATTTGATTCTTGGGTTGTGTTAATGACATATAAATACCGTTTTCCACAAAATTTCGTGATCATTGGATGAAAATTGAATTGGTTTGAGGCTAATCGAAATTCGGACACAGAAAAACGGAAATCTAGAAAATTACCATATGAACATTAAATTTGTGTCAGCCATAACTTGAGTTTTAAAAACGATTTTTGAGTGATTCTTGAGCCTAAGATTAAATTCAAGATGTCCCCTAAGTGCCTGAAAAATTTTAGAACCAAACTCATCCGTTTGCATAGTCAAAATATTTTTCTAAGATAGGCGGATAGAACTGCCAGGTTTTGAACCGAAACTGAAACCCAGATTTTTATGCCTGAAAACAACCCTCGGTTTTTGGCCTAGTTGAATGACCAAATGATGTCCAAAAATTATAAAAATTATATGGAATTAAAGCTACGGATGTCTAGTTTAACATATTAAAAATTTAGAATTTTTGGGATGAAAAATAAATTAATATGGATTTTACATTCAGCCTAGGTCAGTCTGCCCATGCCCAGTAATATCTTAACTTAGAGTTTTTCATAAATTTTAAATCCCAAATGTTTATTAAACGTTTTAAAATCTTTTGTGGCACACTAAAATGATTGGATGATTATGTCTAGACCTAGACTGATCATATGTTGTGATTATAGGATTTATTTGACGTTCTTGCTGGATTTGTGGATCACGTTATCATAACGTTTGTGCGATAATCGAGGTAGGACGTTCTAGCCTTTTTCTGCGAGTAGTCAAGTGTTTTAAATTTCCCTGTTTTATCGATGGCATGCTGTTTTCAGTTTATGAAATTATTATATTGTTTTTGATGAAATAAACGCATGCAACGTATTTGGTAATTAAATGTGTATTTTAAAATGTGTTTTGATTTATGGCATAATATAACTTGGTAAATACCATCTTTTGAATAATCCGGTGAACATAATTGAGCTCTAGTTCACGATCATTATAAATGATGCGTGCGTCCCAAACTTGACGCCATGGGGGAAGGTCCCTAAACCTGCGCAGGGCCGTTCGACCTATTTAGACCGTAACGAGATGATCTAGGATAATTCAAATTTGAGGCACGTATATTATAGCTACGACAAGTCCTCACTCATAATATGATGGTTGTTTTAATAATTTATTATTTTAATATTGGGGCACGTATATTGCAGCTACGCTAAGTCCGCAGTAGAATAAAACTTGCATTAAAAATGTTTTTCACGAAATTGTTGATTATTTTTTTGTTATGATTATTATGTCATGTATTCTTAAATTGTTGATTATTTTTTTGGAAATGAATATTATGCCATACTTTTAAATGTTATCTGTTAACCCACCTTTGTTTCTGTCCTACTGAGCCAGCGCTCACGTCCTTTTTTTTTCTTTGTGATTTCGAAATGACTACTTCTAGGTACGGGAGGTAGCAGTTCCGAAATTCGTTGAGATATCCGTTACTACTGAAGATGATGCTATCCGTTTTCTCCATCTTCTTCTTTCTGTTTCTCGTTCTGATGTAATGAGACATTAAGTTTGGACTTTATTTCATGTTATTTAAATTCTATGCTTGGGAATATTTTATGGTTGGTAATTTCTTTTGAAAACCAATTTTGTGTTTGACTTCCGCATTAAAAAGCATTTATTTTCTCCTTTATTTTATTTTGTGGTTATGATGCTACTTTATAATTAGGCTTAGCTAAATTATAATGTTGACCCGTTGTTTTTGTAATAAATGTTTTCCTTAAATCTCGGGTTGATATTATGATTTGGCTGCCGTGTCACGTGTCTAAATTTTGGGCCGTGACAATTCCTCAATGAAGTTGTTTCAACTCATCTCTCTAATGTTCCTCCTAATGGTTACCATCTTCCACCACTAACATGCCTCATTACGCAAAGTGAAGGATGCGCACATCACTTTCTTTCTATCTGTTAACCCTATAAAATCCAAGATTACTTGGATATCTATTAGCCAGTCATTGGCCTCTATAGGGCTGGTGGTTCCTCCGAACTCTAGTGCTTTTATGCACTGGAATCTCTCATACAAGTCACCTTCCCTAAGGGTTGGCGGAAAAACAATTACTACTGCTAGAATAGCCATTACTGAGGGTGCTAGTGCCACATGGGCTGGAGGGGCTGCTTGCTCCCTCAAAGTTTCTAGGGTTGCTAGAGCCTCCTAGACTGGCACCTCTACTGTCTGTGGTGCCTGGCATTACTAGTCCAGCCGTTCCCTAAGCTGGTTTAGTGTAATGACCGCCATTTTCATAGCACCTACTTACCTGTAATAAGTCACAAAAGAATAAAATGGACATAATTTAATGTCTTTTAGTGCAAATTTAAGAAACACGGTCAAGTACATGATCGTGTAAGAAGCTGTGTACCGTTCAGATAGATGAATGTATTTCAAAGACATGGCCGTGTTGAGTAGTCTCAACTAGTACATGCCCGTGTCTGAAATGTACACGCCCGTGTTGCGTTGCACACGCACGTGTAAGAGTCCGTGTAGAAGGCTGTGTAATGAGCCGAGAGCCACTGTAATGACTCTCATGAATTATGAAACTTAATTACTATGTAATGATGTAATTAAGTTAATAAGCACAGTGTGCTTTTCAGTTGAATGAATTAAATAGGAATAGTAACGTTTAATTACTATTCATGCAGTGAAAGGGGCAACCGACAGTGAAATCGGTCCACCCTATTATGTGAGTATGCGTTGAGACACGCAATATCAAGAAACCGGTCTAGACGACCATTTCATGATACAGAACTGATGAGCTAGTCATCAGTACGCTCAGACTGGTCATCTGAGCGCAGCAATGATAATTGCCCTAATAGATGTATAGTATCGAGAAAAGCGATCTAGATGACCTCTTCTCGCCCATAGACTGACAAAATCAAAGTCAGAACGCTCAGATTAGTCAGTCAGATAGTGAATAGTGATTAGTGAATAGTGAGAAACGCAGTGTCAGGTTAGTGGCCAAGACGGCCTTAATCTGGCATAAAACTGATATATTAATAGTCAGCAGGCTCAATCTGGTCAATTGAGCACAAAATGTAGATTTTTTTTTAGGGATACGCAGTATCGGGATGAGGGTCAAGACGACCTTTTCTCGTCCCGAAACTGATATATTTAGACTCAGGACGCCCAAATTAGTCAATCGGGCACCTGACACGTTTTTCGAGACTGGATCATACAGATCTCGAAAACTGGTCTAGAAGACCTCAGATGGACGTAAAACTGATAAATTTGAAATCAGCACGTCTAAATTAGTCAAGAGAGACTGTGTTTGAAATTTCACGCGAAAACACCTCGTTATGCGTGCACAGTGTCAACACAGGGTAGGCCTAACCACAGTATCAAGAAATTGGTCAAGATGACATTTTCTTGATATAAAACTGATATATTTGGAATCAGAATGCTCAAATTAGTCATTTGAGCACAAAAAGTAATTTTTGACCGGGAACCATGCAATATCGGGAAACTGGTCGAGACGACCTTAGATGAAGATAAAACTGATATATTTGGGTTCAGCACGCCCAAATTAGTCAGTATAGCCTATCTTAAAATTTTTCAAAAAATTAGTATAAAAGGACGAAATTTTTGGGACTATTGAAAAATAGCCCCCATAATTTTTCCAAATCCCATTTCCTCCCCCAACACCACACGAGGATGAACAGTGACCGACCATTGAATCCGGCCTCCATTTTCGACACCGCCGGCACCATTGGAAAGCTCTCGACGAGCTGATTCCAACGGTGGGCCGAGTTGACCGAACCGACGCCGGAGCACGCCGCACGCGCCGTCCAAAACCGCCGGTGGCTGAATTTTTCAAACCACCGTATCTTCGCCGTCCGACCTCCAAATGCTACGATTCCGGTCCCAATGGATTTGTGGTGAAGAGTAGAACAAAACCCAGGCTTCATTTCACGTCAACAGCCGCTGGATTGCGCCGCCCAAGGTTCGCCGTCGCCGTTGCCGTCGCCGCCGTCGAATCTCGCTATTCCGGCGGAGTTGAGTTGCAAGGTCGGTATCAAAATGCTCAGAACAACACGTAGATCAAAAGCCCCAAATCAATTTTGGGCAACATCACCGGAAAATGAAGATCTAACACCGCCGCCGTCGCCAACTTTTCGAGGGCCGATTTCCGGTGATAGGAGCCTCGATTGGTGAAATTGACACCACCAATGGGTCCCTCTCGTCGAGCTCTTCAAGATGGTGGTCGCCACTCCCATCGCCGCCGTGGTCAACGCTAGTCAACGGCTGGTCAACGCCGATCAACGACGGTCAACGCCGGTCAATGGCGACCCAAAGACCGAAAATTGAAGAATGGCCCGTTGGCCTATTTTTGACATTCCGGACACATCCGCGGCATCGGATTTGCAAACCGGAGTTTCAAAAGTGGAGAACGATGATTCAAAGATTGTGCGATCGAGATCGAACGGTTCACCCGACCACCAACGGGAACGATTTTGGTAGTGGTTTTGATCCCTGATTCCTCAATTTATTATTAGAAATAATTATGTATTAATTATGGTTTACTGACTTGAGGAATTGTAAGAAAAAGGGATGAAATGTCGAAAAAGAGAATGTGAGGAAATGTGAATATTTTTACGTAAAAAGCGGAGCTTTTACGTAAAAATTAGGCCTCTGGTTTAGTACGTGGCAGGTTAGAATAGGTTAGATGGTTTTGAGGCGTTTCCTAAACGCCGGAAACCAAAAAATTAAGCGGAAATGCTGCCGAAATTTCTAAAACAGCACGAAGGGGTATTTTAGGAAACGAGGGGTGACAATGTGATCGGGATGGGAACCCGAGCCCCCTCGACGACCTAGGTCCAGGAAAGAAGGACGGACGTTGTGAGGATTAGTGAACCGGCCAATTAGAAATCTCGAAATGTAAGAAAACGACCCCTAGATCAGAATAGTGGCACCCGAGGGACGGGTGTAATCTAAGTATAAAATTTGGGGCGATTACATCGAAAACGGTAACCTGACAGGCTAAATGGTCATACGGGAGGTATTCAGTCAGTTGACTGGTCGGTTAGCCAGTCAAGGACCAAGTCTGAATGGGATAGTGAGAGACAGTGATTAATTTGTCAAGAAGACAAATTAATCAAGCACGATTAAAAATTAGACATCAAATTTCCCAAAGTAGAGCAGTTGAGTACCGATAGGCATCAGTACCACACAACGATAAGTTTATTAGTTCCTAACGATAGAGTGACCTAAGAGCGATGTTAATTAATTTATTGGGTAAATAAATTAATTAACAATGATTAGAAAATCAAATTCTTAAGAAGAGGGCAATTAGTACCGACAAGGATCGGTATCACTAACGATAGAGTTTTTATTAGTCACTAATGACCACAGTGACCTAAGAGTAAATGTTAACGAAATGCATTATGATTACAGGGAGGTACCTGTATTGTGACGAAGGTGAGAGTATAAACTGTCTGATGACAGGTAAGTACAACTCCGCCTACAGCATGGATAAAATGAATTTAAAATGATGCTTTTCCAGTACTTTAAGTATGTATCTTGCATACGATGCTGCACAGCATACATAAGAGCATATAGTTTCACAATCGAGTAAATTGATGAAAGAACAAGTTAGAAGCCATAGATCCCTACCGCGTAGGATTGGGGATAGCTTAGAGAAGCGTATGGCTAGAACAGTTAAACAAGATGGAAATAAATAGGTGTGTCGTACCGGCTCCTTCAGTCGAAGGGGTTTCCAGTTAAAGAAAGTTAAGGCCAAAAGTTAAGCATCAGTTGATGGCTCATCGGCATTAGTTGACCTCGGGCGTTACCGTTGGTCTGCGCGCACACGGTACTGACACATGGGCCCTAAATAGACAAGAAAAGAAAAGAGAAGTTTGAAGCATAAATGAACATAACCGGACCATGCATTAGTTATAGTTCGCTATGCTTTCATTTTCAGTAGAGTGCATACAGTACACGATGTTTCTGTCATGCATAAAGTATGTGAAATTTTATATTCAGTGTTATGACATGTTATGTGATGACATGATATGTGAGCTGATATGTGATATGCTTATATGGTATGTGATTTATTAAGTGATATATGTCATGCTTATGATTTTAAGTATGTGCTATGTTTTAAACATGTTTTGCGGTTAACATGTTATACTTACTAGGCGTAAAGCTCACGGAGTGTGTTCATGCTGTAGGCAAGCTTCCTATAACATAAACACCAAGGGGCGATGATGGCAGCGGAGGCAGATGTGAGGATGAGGTTATGGATACACCGCGAGTATTCTTCCGCACAGTATGAGTAAATAGTATTTTGAACTGTGACAGTTAAATAGTATTTTGAATAGTAAAGATTAATTGGTATTTTGGAACAGTAAACAGTATATATATGAATAGTATATTTAAATAGTGTTTGGTGAATATTAATCAGATAAACAAGTATATAAGTGTGTATGTATAATTGAAATCCTTATGTTTTTCAAATTTCGCATTTTAATAGTATGCGTACATGAATAGTAAACACGTACGTGTATAAAAAAAAAATATCCCTCTAAATTTATGGTATTAAATTCAGTAATGTTTAAGTAAGTATAAGTAAAAGCTAAAAAAGCAAGTAAGAGTTTATAGTGACGGTCTGGGCCGCTGAGGGCACGGGGCGTCACATTTAGTTCCCATTACTGATTCTCTATCATTTCTTACATAGTTGCGAGCTGTGCCATCAATTCATCCTCTCAGGATGCTGGGTTTGACTGAGCTCTCGTTCTTGCCATGTTTTCCTATGTGACCCTATCATACGGCGAGCAAGAGAATTATGAGTCTTTTGTTTCCATACTTGGAAATCATCACATATCATTTTCTTTCTTACTCAACTATCATGGATATACATATACATATTATATCTTCCTCTTTCTTATACTGTGATGTACAATACAATTTGCCACGTCATATTGAAACATCGTCTGAGTGCCAGGACTTGTCCTGCACTTTCTATCACACTACTGTCATGTGTGGAAAATCATATCTAGGCCCTTGGGCAAAACTGTACTACTTTTCGTAATATTTTCATAAAATATATTCGAGACTCTAGTCTTGTGGGAGTGGTACACACTTCCCTATATACAATCCCAACAGGGTACATTAAGCTAAGTCTGATAGGGAAAGCTACTGCTTCCCTTTATACATTTACATAATCAAAATTCCTACAGAAAGGGTCACTGCTACTGGAAGGACAATTCCTAATTCAACATCAGACATTTCCTCATCGTCACTATCACTGAAAGGGAACTCCTCTAAGTCCTCTTCTTCATCTAGGGAGACAAAACTAGCTTTGTCATTGCTAGCTATGATGACTTGGGGTTCATACATCCCCATCCATTCATCATTACTAAAGTGGTCGGGGATCTCCTTTCCCTCATCGTCTAGGTGGGCGTCGGGAAGAGCCTCATCATCATCCTCTTCCATGGGGTGTTCGGAAGACAAATGGGCTGGTTCGGAGTTTTCCATTGGTTCCCCGTTGCCCTCGAGTGCTTCTGGCTGGTGCTCAGCCATGAACTCTTCGTCGACCTGTTAGGGTGCTGGGTCTACTGGGTCACCCTCCATAATGGTGGCTATTGCAATGCCTTGGGCTTGTGCAGGGTTCCTGGGGTTGAGCACTTCTCTCTTGGCATCTACTATCTCCTGGATGAAATTTACTACTCTTCCTGTTTGATCACTCTTCTAATTCTGTTTGGCAAGGTCTCTTTTTCTCTTTTGGTCTTCTTCTACCTTGTTCCACTTTTGGCTCAACATGCATTGTAGAAGTCCATATCAGTTTCTCATAGCGCACAACATATGTTAAAACTGTGTCACCGGACATCAGCTACAGTCTTTCAGTCCGATGAACAAATTCTCATATATCCGCAACTCCAAGGAACTTAGGCAGTTTCACTCCTAGCTTGCCCATAGAGAAAAACTGGGGCTGATGCTGGACTCCTCTCAGAGATTTGCTCAATCATGGTATGGCGAAACTCGATGCAGTTAAGAACTCATCCTAGTCATAAGAATTCTGATACATATGAGAGTATCTTCCTGAGAGATATCAACAGCCAACAGGACTCAGTTATCCTGATAAATGGCGTACAATCAGCGAATCATTTTGATAGTATGAAACCAGTCATGACATTCTCATAGAGTGCAGGAGTGCTGTTTACCACTCAAAACTTAATGGACAACTAGCCCTGAAGATCGATATAAATAGGGCAGCAATCCATGTTCTTACTCTAAGCAGTTCTTTATCATTGCACGATTATGATTTGACATATAATTATCTCAGCATCTCTTCATCTTATTCTCGTCATCATAGGTTTCATCATCTCACTACTATAAAATGTTATCTTCAACAGATAAACATTTACTGACTAAAAATTAAAACTAACTTACTTGGACAGATGAGGCTGGCATGCGGCAATGTGAGGTAGGATGGCAGGAAACTACTCTGATACCAACTGTGATGTCTCGTGCCCTTAGTGGCCTAGACCGTCACTAAAAACTGCTTCTTTAACTTTTATTTGTACTTCTCCTTTGGAACTGATACTTAAACTTAACATGATACGATAATTTTAGGGATTTTTTTTAAGGCGTACATATTTACTGTTCACGCACGTATACTTTAAAAATATAATGTCTACATCATATTTACAAATTGTTTAACTAAATACTATTTAAAATATACTATTCATATAATTACTGTTTATTGTTTGACTACTACTATTCAAAAATACTATTTAATGATTACTATTTAAAAATACTATTTAACGGTTATTATTCATAAATACTGTGTAACGGTTACTATTTAAAAATACTATTTAATGATTACTATTCATAAATACTATGTAACGATTACTATTCATAAATACTGTTAACAGTTACTTTACTGTTTAATCCTCACTATTCAAAAATACTGTTTACTCAAACTGTATGGAAGTTAAACTAGCGGTGTCATCCATAGCCTCGCTCTCATATTCGCCTCTGCCGCCGTCATCATCCATTAGTGTTTAAGCCATAGGACGCTTACCTATAGCATGAACACACTCCGTGAGCTTTACGCCCAGTAAGTACAACATGTTAATCGCAAAACATGTTTAAAACATAGTACATACTTAAAATCTCATAAGCATGTCAAATAGTAACATAAAACACTGAAACATTTCGTATATCAGAACATCACATAACATGTCATAACACTGAATACAAAACTTCACATACTTTATGCATGACAGAAGCATCGTGTACTATATGCACTTTACTGAAAATGAAAGCATAGCGAACTATAACTAATGCATGATCCGGTTATGTTCATTTATGCTTCAAACTTCTCTTTTCTTTCTCTTGTCTACTTAGGGCCCGTATGTCAGTACCGTGAGCGCATAGACCATCGGTAATGCCAGTGGTCAAAAGTTAGAGAGCAATCAACGGATGCTCAACTTTCTACTTTAACTTACTTTAAAACCCCTTTAACTGAAAGAGCCGGTACGACACACCTATAATTTCCATCTTGTTTATCTTTTCTAGCCATATGCTACTCTAAGCTGTCCATAATCCTATGCGGTAGGGATTATGGCCTCTAACTTTTTCTTTCATCAATCTACTCGATTGTGAACTATATGCTCTTATTTATGCTGTGCATCATCGTGTGCATGATAGACATACTTAACATACTGTCAAAGCATCATTTTAAATTTATTTTATTCATACTGTAGGTGGAGTTGTACTTACCAGTCAGCAGACAGTTTATACTCTCGCCTTCGTTACAATATAGGTACCTCCCTATAATCATAACGTATTTCGTTAACATTCGCTCTTAGGTCACTGTGGTCATTGGTGACTAATAAAAACTCGATCGATAGGTGATACCGACCCTTATTGGTACTAATTACCCACTTCTTAAGAATTTGATTTTCTAATTTCTAATCATGGTTAATTAATTTATTTACCAAATAAATTAATTGACGTCGCTCTTAGGTCACTCTATCGTTAGTGACTAATAAATCTATCGTTGTGCGGTACCGATGCCTATCAATACCCAACTGCTCTGCTTTGGGAATTTTGATATCTAATTTCTAATCGTGCTTGATTAATTTGTCTACTTGACAAATTAATCACTATCTCTCACTATCCCGTTCAGACTCGGTCCGTCACTGGTTAACTGACCAGTCAACTGATCGGACACCTCGTGTATTGACTGTTTAGTCTATTGGGTTACCTTTACCGATTTAATTGCCCCAAATTTTATACTTAGATCACATTCATCCCTCGGGTGGTACTATTCCAAACTAGGAGTTGTTTTCTTACATTTCGAGATTTTGAATCGACGATTTACTAAATATCAGAATGTCCATCCTTCTTTCCTGAACTAGGTCACTGAGGGGGGCTTCGGGTTTTCATCCTGATCACATTTTTACCCCTCGTTTCCTAAAATACCCCTTTATGCCGTTTTAGAAATTTTGACAGCATTTTCGCTTAATATTTTAGGTTCCCGGTGTTTAGAAAACGCCTCAAAACCATCTAACCTATTCTAATCTATCATGTACTAAACCAGAGGCCTAATTTTTACGTAAAAGCTCAGCTTTTTACGTAAAAATATTCACATTTCCTCACATTCTCTTTTTTGACATTTCATCGCTTTTTTTTACAATTCCTCAAGTCAGTAATCCATAATTAATACACAATTATTAAAATAATAAAATGAGGAATCAAGGGATCAAAACCACTACCAAAATCGTTGTCGTCAGCAGTCAAAAGAACTGTTCGGTCTCGACCACACAATCTTTGAATCATTGTTCTTCACTTTTGAAACTCCGGTTTGCAAATCCGATGCCACGGATGTGTCCGGAACGTCGAAAATAAGCCTACGGGCCATTCCTCAATTTTTGGTCTCTGGGTCACCGTTGACCACCGTTGACCGACGTTGACCGATGTTGATTGCGGTGGCAATGGAAGAGGCGGCTACCATTTTGAAGAGCTCGACGAGAGGAACCCATTGGTGGTGTCAATTTCACCAATTGAGGCTCCTATCGCTGGAAATAGGCCCTCGCAAGTTAGCGATGGCGGTGGTGGTTGGATCTCCATCTTCCTGGCGTTGTTGCCCAAAATTGATTTGGGGCTTTTGTTCCCTATTTCCCTATGTTGTTCTGAGCATTTTGATACCCACCTTACAACTCAACTCCACAGGAATCGATGGATTCCACGGTGGCGACAGTGGCGGTGACGGTGAAGGCTGAACGGCACGATCCAGTGGCTGCTGACATGAAATGAAGCCTGGGTTTTGTTCTACTCTTCACCAGGAATCTATTGGGACTGGAATCGTGGCATTTGGATGTCGGACGGCGGAGATATGGCCAATCAAAATTTTCGACCACCGGCGGCTTTAGGTGGCGCGTGTGCCTTCCTCCGGCGTCGGTTCCGTCAACTCGGCACACCGTTGGAATCAGCTCGTCAAGAGCTTTCCAATGGTGCCAACATATTGAAAACGAAGGCCAAATTCGATGGTCAATTACTGTTCATGTTTGTGTAGTGTGGGGGAGAAAATGAAGGAAAAATGATGGGGGCCTTTTCATAAAGAATCCAAAATTTCGCCCCTTTATACTAAATTTTTAAAAAATTTTAAGATAGGCTATACTAACTAATTTGGGCGTGTTGAACCCAAATATGTCAGTTTTATCTTCATCCGAGGTCGTCTCAACCAGTTTTTTGATACTGTATGGTTCCTAGTTAAAAATTTTGTTTTGTGCTCAAATGACTAATTTGAGCATGCTGATTCCAAATATATCAGTTTTATTTCAAGAAAAGGTCATCTTGACCAATTTCTTGATACTGTGGTTTGGCCTACACTGTGTTGACACTGCGCATGCATAATGAGGCGTTTTCGCACGAAATTTCAAACACAGTCTATCTTGACTAATTTGGATGTGCTGATTTCAAATTTATCAGTTTTACGTCCACATGAGGTCGTCTGGACTAGTTTTCGGGATCTGTGTGACCCTACCTTGAAAAACATGTCAGGTGCCCGATTGACTAATTTGGGCGTCCTGAGTCTAAATATATCAGTTTCGGAGCGAGAAAAGGTCATCTTGACCCTCATCCCGATACTGCATATCTCTTAAACAAAAATCTACATTTTGTTCTTAATTGACTAGATTGAGCCTGCTGACTATTAATATATCAGTTTTATGCCAAATTAAGGTCGTCTTGGCCACTAACCTGACACTACGTATCCGTTTTTTACTATTCACTATTTATTATTTACTATTCGTTATTTTCTGTCTGACTGACTAGTCTGAGTGTTCTGACTCTGATTTTGTCAGTCTTTAGGTAAGAAGAGGTCATCTATATCACTTTTCTCGATACTGTACACCTATAACGGAAATTATCGCTGCTGTGCTTAAATGACCAGTCTGAGTGTACTGATGACTAGCTCATCAGTTCTGTGTCAAGAAATGGTCGTCTGGACCGGTTTCTTGATACTGTGTGTCTCACATGCACACTCACATGTACTAAGGTAAACCGATCTTACTCTCGGTTCCCCCTTTCATTGCATGACAGTTTTGTGTCAAGAAATTGTCGTCTGGACTGGTTTCTTGATACTGCGTGTCTCACATGCACACTCACATAATAGGGTGGACTGATTTCACTGTCGGTTGCCCCTGTCACTACATAAATAGTAATTAAATGTTACTGTACCCGTTTAATTCATTCAACTGGAAAGTATACTGTATTTATTAACTTAATTACTCATTACATAGTAATTAAGTTTCATAATTCATGAAAGTCATTACAGTGGCTCTCAGCTCATTACATAGCCTTCTACACGGACTATTACACGAGCGTCTGCAAGGTAACACGGGCGTGTACTAGTTGAGATTGCTCAACGCGCCCATGTTATGAAACATGTTCATTTATCCGAGCGGTACACTTTCACTTACACGGTCGTGTACCTGACTGTGTTACACTACACGACCATGTACACTCACACGGCTATTCACAGATACACGGTCCAAATGGTACACGGTCACTCACATGGCTGTGTACCTCACTGTGTTACTTAAATTTACACTAAAAGACATCATATTATTTCCATTTTATTCCTTAATGACTTATTACATCAAATTTAGGTTACATGAATGGGGTGGTCTTTACAGTATCAGAACATGATAGTCGGTTCATATCTAATTTATGGAAAAGTGTACAAGAAGCGATAGGCTCAGAATTGAGATTCAGCACTGCATTCCACCCCTAGATGGATGGATAGTCCGAGCGCACGATCCAAACACTGGAAGATATGCTCCGAACATGCGTGCTAGATTTCAAGGGAACATGGAATAGGAAGCTATCGTTGATTGAGTTTTCTTACAACAATAGTTATCAGACCTCCATTAGAATGGCTCCTTATGAAGCGTTATATGGACAAAAATATAGATCTCCTATCCATTGGTACGAAATGAGGGAGAAAGAACTGCATAAGACCGAGTTTATTCAAGAGACGATAGATGCAGTCAAAAAGATCCAACAAAGGATGAAAACTGTGCAGACTCGTCAGAAGAGTTATGCAGACAAAAGACAAAGATTCCTGGAATTTAATGAAGGGGACTTCATATTCCTCAAAATAGCACCAATGAAAGGTGTTATGCGACTTGGAAAGAAAAGGAAGCTGAGCCCAAGATATATAGGGCCTTTTCCAATTATTAATCGAATTGGAAAGGTAGCCTATAAGATAGCACTGTCACCTGAGTTGTCTTCGGTACATAATGTTTTCCATGTGTCAATGCTGAGGAAATACGTATCTGATCCTTCACATGTATTGGACTACGAGCCGATTCAAATTCAAGAAGACTTGTCCTATGTGGAGCAACCTATCCAAACGCTTGCTCGAGAGGAGAAAATGTTGAGAAATAGAAGCATCCCATTGGTCAAAGTCCTATGGAGAAATCATAGTGTAGAAGAGGCCACATGGGAAAGAGAAGAAGAAATGAGAGCCAAGTACCCCTACTTGTTCTGATTTTTGAGGATGAAAATTCTTAAAGAGGGGTGATTGTGACGGTCTAGAGAATCTCAATAGTGTTACCTAGGTTAAACTAGGGTTTTTCTAAGCATTTATATGAATAAGAATGTGTAAGGACACTATATTTGTAAATAGACAAATAATAGTGTTAACATAAACAAATAAATGTTTTGGAAGATTCAAAATCTCCAAAAATGATTAAAGAATAAAGTTTATGATTAAGAAAGTGATTTTGGACCAAAACACCCAAATGGAGTGGTTTCAATATCTGAAAAAGATATATATAAGAAATGGCAAGTCAAAGCAAAGATAAGTCAAGATAAGAGTTTTAGAGTTTTAAGAGTTTTGGGATAGAATTAGATCAAACGGATAGCACAGATGGCTAGATAAGTCCTCCAGCGTATTTCCTAACAAATTCCATCATTTCTGGAAAAATGATGATGGTTTTCGAAACTAAAAACCCCAAGAGATTACTCTAGGTAAACCAAGTCCACTAAAAGACAAGAATTTACAGTTTTGATTTTTAGCCAAACGACAAAAAAATAAGGCAAACCAATCTCACAGAAGGCCCCAGAAACTCGCCTACGTGATTTCGGTAGAATTTCGTTCGATTTGACTTTTGGTCAAACTTTGACTTTTGGATTAATTAAGCAAAGTTATACATGTTGACACATGTATAATATTATAATTAAAATCAAAAATAATGGGGAGAAGTGGTAGGTAAATCCAATGGTGGGAGTGTATCTTAACTTTGATCTAAGGGCTCAAAAGGTGCCAAAAATGCAAGCAATTTAAATTAAAAAAAAAAAGAAAAGAAAATTTGGAAAAGAAATGGGGCTGGTGAGTCAGTGGATTTTAGCTGGTTATGTATATGATTTTGGGTTGAAAACCTAAAGCAAACTCAGCAGAAAAAAATTTAGTTCAAACACTCATACACATGGCATCCATAGCCAAGGAAGGAGAAAGAGAAAACCAAGCAATTTTCTTTAAGTTTTGGAGCAAATCCTTTCCCAAGCAAGAGTTAAGTTTGGTGGTGAGGTAAGCTTCAAAAACTCAAGCTTTTCTTGAGTTTCATCAATGGCAAAGCAGTGGGATGTATGAAAGATGGAGGAAAATTTTAAGTTGGGTTTTGTTAATTTAGTACTTCCAAGAACGATTTTGTATATAGGTTAGCTAGAAAAGGGGATTGAAAACTTTAGACTTCAATTCTCATGCATTTAATTTAAAGAAATTTGTGGGGGATTGATGGTAGGGTAGCAGTGAAATTTTGTTTAGGATTTTGTAATTTGTTGTTTTAATAAACTAGTTTGGCATGTGTAAGATTAAGAAAGAGTTAGAAGGTTGAAAACAAAATTTCTATGTATTTTGCTCATGAAACATTTTACGTAAGAAGTTTGTGATTTTTACGTAAAATTAGGCCTTTGGTATAGTATGTGGAAGGTACCATGGTTTTGAGACGTTACCTAAACACTGAGAACCAAAAATTTAAGAAGAAATGCTGCCAAAAATTTTAGAGCGGCATAAAGGGTATGTTGGGAACCAAGGAGTAAAATAGGGTTAGAAACGGAAAACCAAGCCTCCTCATTGACCTAAGTTGGAGAAAAGGATGACGGAAGTTTCAAAGATTAGTGAAATGTCCATTTGAAAATTCTAAATGTGAGAAAAAAAAAAAAAGAGGACTAATGACTAAGTGTTGAAATAGTGTCCACAGGAGACAGTAAATAGTAAATCAAGAAATAATGTTGTAAAGATTTAGAAAAGTCTAAGAAGAAAGTTTTCATGTTATAATTTTTGAGTTAGAAAGGCCATGACTAAGATTTTTAAAGTAAAAATTTAAGTTTTGTATAGTACACGGGCATGTGGGAAGAAAAAATTTATGTACACACCAAGCTATACGGCCATGTAGTGAGAAAATCCCTTTCTTGAGAGTTACACGGCCAGGAACACGGCCATGTACCAAGCTGTGTACATGCAGAGTACAGGAACACAAGTAGGTTACATGGCTATGTAGTGATTATCTAAATCACAGAGAGTTACACGGCCAACAACATAGTCATGTACTAGGCTGTGTACCGTATACACGCCCAGATCACACGACCGTGTTATACGGCCATGTAGGGGAAGAATCCAGTAACCCGTGAGGTACACGGCCATGTACCAAGCCGTGTAAGGATGCACAGTAATATTTTTAGAAAGTTCTAAATAAGACCATTAAGGCTTTAGGTGTTATCATAACGCTTTAATTATATCTTAAAAGCCAAAATTCAGATTTTAAGTAAAATAAAGGTAGTTTAATGAAAATTTATTAACCGAAGACATTGTTGCCTATAGGAAACCCAACTAGAGACGGACAAGGAAAACCAAAGGATACATAAAAGCTCACTTTAGCACAAATACTGTAAGTACAGACATTTAAATGTCTACTCACGAACTGACTTATTATAGAGCTGTGTTTATATGTAAGTTATATATTTTGTTGTGGCATGATAATCTAACATGTTCACGAAGTTAGAAAAGCATACAAAGCTAAAGTAAGGAAAAATAAATGCAAGCAAGATAATAAAACTAAAAATGTAAGGTTGGCACACTGACCTTCCCAGAAGTGAGGTTTAAGAATAGCCTCCACACCATAAGTGTGGTGCTACCATAAGAATAATGTAGTTAATGGCTAAATGGGCTACCCCCAAGTTTGGTAGTTTAAGATTGACCTTGGGGTTGATTGGTGGGTCCCTTATCCCATTGGTCTGCGTGCATTAGGTACGTCCAACCACGGGCCTACAAGTGAAAGATAAAGAAAGAAAGGAAAGAAAAGAAAAGAAAAGGAAGAAAAGAAAACAATAGATTAGAAAGAAATCATAAGAACAAGAAATAGTTACACATAAAAAGACTAACCCTAAGTGCTATGCGTGAGGCCTGTTTTATTTGTATGTTTGTACTTACTAAGTTTTAGCTCATAAGTCTATTCGTGATGTAGGTAACAATGGTAAACATCCTACATTATGAAAAGAGAGCTGCAGGACTGGCAGACAGATCCCCACAATGTCATGGATGGGTTATGGATCCGCTTCGCAAAATTTTCCGCTATGAAATAAATATGATAGAGAAATATATATATATAAATGTATAAAGACAAGACAAGTGTATTATATATAGAAGTAGAGTCAGTTTTAAAGTATACTCATGTAGTAAAGTATATTTATATTACTAAGTAATTTAAAGGAAACTAGATCAAAAGTATTTTACGAAGAATGAAAATAGAGTAATACATATATGTGATTTCAAAGAAATTACACCTTGAAAAAAAAATCTGTGGTTTTTTAGACACAAGTTCTACAAATGAAATAAAGAAAAGCATATTAAGTAAGGAGAAGAAATGAAAAAGAGAGTAGACAACTCGAGCTAGTCGGGTGGCCCATATCCATAAGTTAAGGGTTCAAAATGTAATTTTTGAGGGACCTTTTGGCAAAATTTTTGGGATAATTTCAAATGATCTCCAGCTGATTTCTAGCTACTTCTCAGCCCACATTCCACATGCATGGCTTCTTAAAGAAGCAAATTTATTACTTAATTTCTTTCTAATTTTAACTTTTGGTAAAATTTTCATAAATAAATTCCAAAAATCCTCATCCATTGGATTAAAGTGAAATTAAATCTCAGCCATTGAATTTGGATGATATCAAGTAAAATAATATTTGTTAATGCAGTATGGGTTAGATTTAATTTCAATGTGAGCTTTAGCTTTTGAAAATTTGACTGAAAAGTCAAATCGGTTCAATTTCACGAATAGCGCCTAGGAGTGCCGTTAATGCATTCCGAATCGTTGAAACTATTTAATACTCTCTATATACCCTAGATAATTCATCTTTTCCTATCTACGATTTACGTTCAGTACATCTCTTGTTCGGTATATTTTTTTTGTATCGAAAATACACTGTCTGAAGCATTTCGATCCCAAATTCATTATCATAACCATATTCTCATTCAAAATTATCGTAAGCATTCAAAAATTCCATTTAAATATTAGGAATATAATTAATGCATTTTTTATAAAGATTTTTTTTATTAATACTTTATATTAGTCCGAGAACTGTAAAAATCTTGGCTGTCACACTTTTTCAAAAAGCGATGCACAAAGTCAACAAATATAGTCATCAAACAAAGTACACAACACCTTAAGTTATTCACAAAAAGTTGTTAAAATTTTTTTGATTTTTTTTTCAAAGGAAAACAAAACAAAAGCTTGACCCACATAAACTTAACATGCAAATCATCCTTAATATGTAAACCAAATAAAATTAAAGAAAGGGATTTAAGAATCTCCCCTCATTGGTGTGTGGGATTGATGGATCGCTCCCTTGACATGCCACCAACTCCACTTGGCTCTGATGCTCTTTTGTAGAGAAGAAAAATAAAAAAGAAGGTAACAAGCTACAAAAACAAGATATTGTTGAAAATTAAACAAAACAAGTAAAAAGTTTAGAAACTTGGGTTGCCTCCCAAGATGCGCTTGACTTATAATCATTGGCTTGACTATTAGAGAAACACTCATTAAAGAGCGGCTTCTATCTATAGTAGGTATCATACAACACCACATATAAGTCTTAGTTGTTAATGCACTCAAGCTTGACAATATGTGGAAATCAGCCCATTGCATCAATATGACCTGGCTCTGATGCATATGCTCGGCGCACTCCAATGACTAATGCTAATGTTGGTGGAGGAGTTGTTGGCCTCATTGGTTCTTCATAAGTGTTTTCTTGAACACTTAATGATAACCAACTAGGTTGGCACCAAAAAACTTGCTCTTGAGATTCATCTTAAATCACCAAGTCACATACCTCTTCATCACTTAGAGTATCATCCTCAAATATCTCTAAATGCTTCAAAACCAGTTTAGGTTCTTCTAAGTGGCAATCTTCCATACTTGGAGTTAAAACATCCATGGTAAAACAAAAAGTGTTTGCGACTCTTGAAATTGTTGCACCATTGCTGCCATTCTTCTCATGGTGTCACAAGATTCCTCTTGTAATTACTCAACATCTCAAGACTTTTAGCAAATAAAAACTCCAAATCCCTTGCCATTGCTTTTTTGGTGGCTTCTTTTGTAATCTCCATATTTTCCATAATGAGTTCTTCAAGGGTGGCATTTGGCTCTTAAGGTTGGATGTCAAACCATGGATCTACAACATATGAATTGTTCTCTTAACTTTGGTTGTTTCTCGAACCATTCATATTCCAAAAATCATACTCAGCCATGTCTTCTAACATCAAATAGGCTTCATCAATGGACCTACGGTAGAAAGAGGTGGTACCATCTGTACACTCAGCCCAATGCCAAGTTATAGCGCATAAACCACTCAGGAAGATTTGAATTTGTCATTCCAAGAAATGGAAACCTAACTAGTAAATCTTCATATCTCTTCCAAGCACTATAAAAAGGTTTCAACTCTTGTTGGGCAAAACTTGTAAGGATTTGCCTATGTAACATTCTCAAAACCTCAACAAGATAACAAAATCAAATAAGAAAAAAAAAAACTAAAAATAAGCAAATAAATGAAAAACAAGAAAGAAAACAAAAATGTTCAAATTAATCCTAAAGCTAATTGGTATCAATATTAACCAAAATAAAAGAAAACAATCTTTTGCAATGACACTAGAAACTTGTTGCATGAATCACTTGCAAGTATGTAAGTTAAATGAGTAATAAAGTATGAATAAAATATCGTTCTCATTAGGATTGCGTTTAATTTTGAATTAATTACCAAAATTAGTTAATACTAAAATTATGTGAGCAACCAAAACTAAAACTAACAGCAGAATGTGAGAAAATAAATAAAGAAAAATTAATGAAACTAAAAGTGTTCTAGGGATTCAATTTCACCTGATTAATTTCATTTGAACCAAAGTCATCCTCTAATTGATTGATGTTAATTAGTGGAATTGGTAGTTGAATGCACGAAATCACCTAAAAGCCTATTTCGATAACTAATAGGTTCATTATGCCAATTAAGATCCTTATATTCATATGGGGAACTAATCAATATAAATTCATTAAGATCAAGCATCCATAATGACTACACATACATCAAAGATATATACCTATTCCAAAATGCATATGAAATCCAATAATTGGTCAAAACCTAGTCTCAATGTACTAATTTAAATCAAGTCAAACAAAATCACCTGATGATTGGCTAAATTACTAGGAGGATTAAATACATAATAGGATAAACAATCACCAACAGTTAATCACCAATCCAAGATAGCAAAAATAAATCCAAAATTCATCAATAGGTTCCACTGAAACACTAGAACAAAAAAAAAACTAGTTTATAATTGAAATTAAAACAAAATTTTATAAAATCAAGAGTACAAGCACCATCAAATTACACAAATTAAAGAGAGAAAATGGACAAGAAAAACCCCTTAAAGTTGTCATAAATCTTCAAGAACTTCTCCTAATTTTCTCCTCTTCTTTATTCTCTCCAACAATACAATCTCTTTAAAAAATTTGTCAACTAAAAATCTAGAAACTAAAATTGAAAACTAAACCATAAAACTATAAATTTAATATACTAATTTCCTATTTTTCTTTTTTTTTTTTTCTCTTTTCTTCTTCATTTTTCTTTTCTTCTCTCTTTTCTTTTAACTTTTGTCTTTGGTTCTCAATGCCTCTCAACCCTAGTAGAACACTCCCCCAAAAACTCACACCCCCTTCTTTTTTTCCTTTTTCTTCTTTTCTTTTCATTTTTTTTCTTTCCTCTTTCCTCATTGCGACTTCAACCCTCATGCCTCTCCAGCTATTGGTCTTTCCTTTCTTTTCTTTGGCTGGCACTAGCTGGAGCACACAAGTTTTTTTATTTTTTATTTTCTATGCGTAGGCCATGTGGCAAGCTACGGATGCATATGGATGTGTGTTGCTTGATTGCTAGGACCAATGAATGTGTTTTGCCTGGTTGGTAGGTGAGGGAGAGGGTGTACATGGGTACTAGTGGGTGCACGTGCACAGAATCTAAGGTGCTGATGGAATGGCTACATGGCGGCTTTTGGTTGGAGCCGCCTTTAATTCAAAATTTGATCCATTTTTTTTTTACATATTTTAGTGACCAATTTATCCCCAATTTGAGTCCAAAATTCCCTTTTTGCCCATTTTCACCTAAATGACATACACAAATGAGAAAAATTAATATTTAAAGGTAAAATTGAATAGCAACATATTAAAATTAATATTAAAATAAATAAAATAATATAACACAAAAATAAACTAATCAAAATCAAAATTAAACTAAAATAACTTAAAATAAATTAAAATGTTCAAGAACCTTGCCAATTTAATGCTTTGAAATAGTGAAATAATTATATTTTTATAGAGTTATCAGCAACATATGCCAAGATCTATAATAAACAATGTATAATTGTTATCGATGTCAAGCATTAGGATCTATATATAACCAGAGTAAGTGTCCATGAAGCTGACCATTTCATGTCATGTGGTAGTGTCTGCCAGCTGATCTATTCTTGGTCGAGGAAAGGTATCCTTATAGTAGCCATTGTTTAGATCACTAAAATCTATACAAGTTTGCCACTTCCCATTGGGCTTTTCTCACCAATACATGGTTTGATATCCAATCAAGATAATGTGCCTCTACGATGAATCCATTTTTAATCAACTTATCAACTTCCTCCTTTGGAGCTATGTACCTTTTAAGATTCATTGGTCAATGGTTTTGTCTCTTCAAAATGAACCTGTGATCAACATTGAGTTTGACTCATCACTTCTGGGTTCAATTCCTTCCATGTCATCATGTGACCAGGCAAACATATTGAGGTTTTTCTTCGAAAGATCAAGTTCTCTGTCAGCTCACTTGTTAATTCTTAGCCTAGATTCAACATTCATGCAGCCTCCACATCGTTTACTTGTATCACAATCAACTCTTTGATTGGGCTTGTTTTGGTTTTCTCATCATCAACTCTAGGATCTATATCCTCATCTATGATCACAGGATTGGCCGTGACCATTCTCACCTCTTCAGCATATGTGTTGATGATGTAAGAATAGGTCAACATGACTCATACTGATTGCCCTTCACATGCTTAACTCCGCTAAACATTGGGAATTTCATCACTTGATGGTAGATAGGGACTGCTACTTTTAGAACTCTCAACATAGATATCCCAATAACAATGTTGAACTAACTACCTTTCTTCACCATCAAAAAGTTCAATTTACAATCGAGGTGAAAGGTCGAACCCTACAATGATTGGTAGTCTATATGATAATGTTATCTCTTGTAAGGACCGCCCCATTCTTGTAACTTGATTTTCATTTAACGAGAGATTGAGGGATGATTTGATGCATTTTAGTGCAATTTTTAAAGTACACGGTCCTGTATACGGCCGTGTAAGTGGCCGTATACCAATCAGGCTGTGTACGTGTGTGTAGCCATGTAAGTATACATGGCCATGTAGTAGGACACGGTTAAGTACACGGCCGTGTAAGAGGCCGTGTACCGCTTGGGTTGTGAACATGTGAGAAGCCGTGTGACTGAACATGGCCATGTACAGAGACACGGTCAAGGACACGGCCGTGTACCACCCGGGTTAATGAACGTGTAAAAGGTCATGTTTTGAAACAGGGCTGTGTTGAAGAATTTCAACTAGTACACGCCCGTGTCCGGTGTATAAACACCCGTGTTGCCTTATACACGCTTGTGTTAGAGGACGTGTTGAATGCTGTGTAATGGGCAGAAAGCCATTACACAGACCCTCAAAATGCATGAAACCTATTACTATATAATGAGTAATTAAGTTGGAAAAATACAGTATATCTTCCAATTGAATAGATTAAACAGATACAGTACTGTCTAAGTACTATTTATGCGATGAAAGGGGTGACCGATAATGAATTCGATCTACCCTATTATGTGTATGTATGTGTGAGACATGTAGCATCAGGAAACTGGTCCGGATGACCATTTCATGACACAAGACTAGCAAGCAAATCACCAGAACGCTCGAACCAAACATCTGAGCACGATAATGAGAGATAACACTAGCAAGGGTACGATATCGAGAAAATGGTCTGGATGACATCCCCTCACCTAGACATTGACAAAATCGGAGTCAGAGCACTCAGGCTGGTCAATTAAGTGAAAGACAGTGAATAGTGAATAGTGAGAATCGCAGTGTTAAGTTATTGGCCGAGACGGCCTTAAATTGACCTAAGACTGATATATGAACGGTTAGTAGACTCAATTTGGTTGATTGAGCATAAAACGAGAAGTTTAGTTTAAGAGATGTGCAGTATTAGGATGAGGGTCAAAACGACCTTTACTCGCTCCGAAACTGATATATTTAGACTCAGAACATCCAAATTAGTCAATCGGGCACTTGACACGTTTTTTGAGATGGGGTCACACAAATCCTGAAAATTGGTCCAGATGACCTCTGATGGATATAAGACTGATAAAAATGGAATCAACACGTCCAAATTAGTCAAGAGAGACTGTGTTTGAAATTTCACCACGGGAATGTCTTGATTTACGTGCGAAAGGACAACACAGTGTAAACACAACCACAGTATAGGATATAAATAGTAAATTAGACTGATAATGGGCTCTTAAAAAGTATAAAACAATCAGGAATTTACAATATAAAAATCAGATTTAAAAATCTAATTTTTGGGTGAAAATTGGAACACTGCCGAGAAAGGACCAAACCCCAGTATAAAATTAAGCTGCGTTGTGAAGCCAACACAGATGAATTTTGACCTTAAAATTTTGTGCCCCCTAGCTGCAAAAGCAGCTTCAATCAGCTGCACACATAGCCCAAAAGGTGGCCATTAAAAAATTATCCTAGCCATGACACACTTGAATAAAATATTTAAAGGTTTTTAAAAGCTTGGTCAACAATCTTTGTTTATTCTTCTCTTCCACCCATGTGCAGCCCACGCCCACTTTGATATGAAAATAGGCAATAATTTGTCCCATGATTTGGCTAATTTGGTGGACAATTAATTAGGATTAAGTCTAAGTAAGCTTGATCAATTTTGCCTATAAAAGGCACCCTTCACACAAGTGAATTGCTTTCCTTTCTTTTGGCTCCCAAAACACATTTCATTCTCCCTTTTCTTCTAGCTGCAGCCAAGCACTCTCAAGTCCCCAAACCCTCACATTTTCAAGCCTTAAATTACACCAAAAGCTTACCAAAAACCAAACCTCATAAGCTTGTGTTAGGAGGATTCAAATCCAAGTCGTTCTAAGGCACCGAGGATAAGTTTTCAAAATCCAATCCTTGAAGTTTTTAGTTTCTGTATTGGGTTGATTTTTAAGAGAAATTTTTGGTATTGTGTCTAGCAAAAACCAACCTCATTTCCCTTGGTTTCCCACGGCCACTTGGTTCAACAAGCCTTAGTTCAAAAACGTGCATGGTTCGAAGCATAAAGGTAAAAACTGAAACCTTCCCCTTTTGGTGATTTAGTGATCTTAAGTTTTTGATCAAAGCTATTTATGTGTATTTGTTTATGCGAATAGTTTGTAATAATTTATTTTGAGCCCTCAAGTTTCCATTTTTATGTTTATGTGGTTATGGTTGTGTTTACAAACTTTTAGGAATGGCTATGGTATGTGTGATGTTACGAACGAGTAGGAACATAGCTAGACATAAATCTGTCCCAAAGAAAGGCCACGGATTTTGGCTATTTTGACCCACTTAGGTTCCAAATTTGGGATTTGGTAAAACATGTTATTTTAAGAAAATTTCGATACGGTCATTTTTCCGTCAAATAGGCCTTGGCCAAAAATGAAATTAAGATAGGTTTTTAGAGTGTTTTTCACTCGATGTCCAAAACTGTGAACAAACTGGGACCAAAATCCAAACCCAAAAATAGTCATGGGTTTTGGTGAAAACAGACCCCTTAGAGTCCGAACCGGACTTTAGGCTCAACATGAAAGTTATAGATCTCGTCGAGACCTTGAAAACAACCTATCCGTGTTTTAAAAATTTGGCCGTTTTGGGGCCTCAAACAGAGTCATTTTTATAGAAACGTAAAACTGGGAATTTTTCAAAAAACTGGGCACAAGCCCACGGGTTTAATAGAATTAGGAGCCGTTAGAGTTGGATTTAGGCTCCAAGGTGAACATGAGATTTGTTCATCTTATCGAGGAAGAAAACTTTCATGTTTTCCAAAATTGCAAACAAAGTCGTTTCGATCAAGTTTCAAAATGGTTTTCAAAAATGGTTCAAAAACCACTTTTAAAATGTAACTTTAAAAATATAATTTATACTCTTCAAAATAAAATGTGCTTTAACACTTTAAAAAATACAAACATGGGTTTTATAAAAATGTCCCCCACCTTCTAATGGGGTGATAAGGGGGCGGTTTCAAAAATAAAGAATTTTTCCAAGAACTTTTAAGTCAACCTACACTTTTTTCAAAGAGAAACGATGTGTGTAGCCCGGTAGGCTACCACACCAAATAAGCCATGGTAGCCCAGTAGGCTACTACCTCAAGCAAGCCATAGTGGCCTGGTGGGCCATTACACCAAACAAGGAATACTAGCCCGGTAGGCTACCCCAGCCCAACAAGCAAAGTAACCTAGTCGATTACTACACCTATTTACGCATAGTAACCCGATAGACTACTTAGTTACCAACACGCGAGGTAACCAATCAGTTGATTGATTGATAAACTAGTCAAGGATCGCATTTTAAACAAAACTGTGAGGGACGATGATTAATCTTTCAAGTAGACGATTGATCAAACACGATACAAGTTAGACACCAAATCCCCATAGTAGGCCAATAGGGTACCGATGAGCCTCGGTACCACATAGAAACATGAGTAATAGTCAGTCACAGTAGTAGTGACTCTAAGGAGATACTGATAAGGAATGTTATTGATGGCAGGTGGTCACCTGTAAATTGTTAAAGGCGTGAGTACGCATTTTGCTTGCAAATTAGGTAAGTACAACTCTGCCTACGACATGAATAAAAGTTGTTAAAATGATGTTTTTCAGTATGTTAAAAATATGTATGCCACGCACATGATGTTGCACCGTATAAATAAGAGCATATCGTTTCACAATCAAGTAGATTGATGAAAGAGCAAGTTAGACGCCATACGTCCCTACCACGTAGGATTGGGGACAGCTTAAGAAATATGTACATTGACTAGTTGATGTTATCACAACTGAGAAATTTCATCGTTCTCAGAAAATATGTACATTGTATGTATACAATGATTTTTATATTTAAAATGTAAAATGTATGATTTAATATTGTTTAGAACATAATAAAATGTTCTAAAAATGTTAAAGGTGAGGAATTCGATGATGGAAAATTTCATCGAACCAAAATAGGAAGAACGGTGCCCTTTCGGTATCAAAAAACCTAGAAGATGACCTATGGTTAACCAAGAGTAGGAAAAAGATGAAATACATACGGCAATGATTTTTAGCCAAATGCAAGTGATTTAAGGTAAACCGCTCGTCGACGTGATTTCGGTGAAGTTTCATTCAGTTTGACTTTTGGTCAAACTTAGACCAAAAAGGTAACAAGTGGTGTCACGGATGATGTCACAAGATGATGTAATAAATGAGAATGAAATTAAGTGGAAAGAATTAGGAAGATCTAATGGTGTAAAATTAAAGAGGTTTTGATCCAATGGCTAAGATGTTGCCAAAATTACATGAAAATTTTTGAAGAAAATTTGGGGTGGTTAAATGGTTAGAGTCAGTGATGAAAGCATAAAAATCAGCAAAAAATTTTGTAATTGCAAAATAAACCCCCAAAAAGTTTCAAAACAACCCCCAAAATATTGCAAAATTGCCAAATTTTATTGCAAGTTGGTCCTCCCTTTTTGGCTACCATTAAAGGCATGGGTTGGACATGAAAAACCAGAAAACAAATCAGCCAAAACTCAGCCCCTTTGCTGCCTTTCAACCGTGCACCCACACCACCACCTAAGCTTGAGTTTTCTTCAAGATTTTCACAACAATCTTGATCAAAAGTCTTCCCAAGCACCAAGTGATCATTATTGTGAGGTAAGCACCAATTCACAAGCTTTCTCTTGAAATTTTTTGAAGCAAAACCGTGGAATGATGTGGTGGAATGTTAGTGAAAATTTCAAGCTCAAATCTTGTGGTTTAGCATGCATGTTAGCTAAGAAATGATGATTAATGAAAGTTAGCAAGATTAAGAGCTTGAAAACAAAATTTTTGGTGCATGTGTTCAAGAAAAACCATGGGCTAGCTTGTTGTATGGTGTGGTGATTTCCAAGCTAGTATTTTGTTAGTTATTTTCTCTCAAAAGCTTGGTTGGCATGTAATGGAAGTAAAGAATGAATTAGAGCTTGAAAAACACAATTTGATGCATTTTTTCTAAGAGAAAACCGTAAGCATTCAAGGGGTGTTGAATGAAAAAGTTTGGCTCGATTTTGGGTAGTTTCTTGATTCAAAAGAAATTGGTACTGATATGTGATTGATTGAGGAAGGAATTTAGAAGCAAAAATTTCAAATTTTATGCTTGAAATGAAAGAAAAACCATGGGCTATAGAAGTGTGAGGAAATGTGATTTTTGTGAGGAAAATGTATATGTGAAATGTGGATAAAAACCGAGTGTGACTATAGATAAAAACGAACCGAAATGTCGTTAGAAACAACTAGGTTTATAAGGAAATATTTACGTAAAAAGTTTGTATTTTTATATCAAAATTAGGCCTCTGATATAGTACGTGGCAGGTTAGATGGTTTTGAGACGTTACCTAAATGCCAAGAATCAAAAATTTAAGCCGAAATGCTGTCGAAATTTTTAAAACGGCATGAAGGGAATTTTGGGAAACAAGGGGTAAAATATGGTTGGAGTCCGAAAACCTAAGCCCCCTCAGTGACCTAGGCCAGGGAAAAGACGATGGACGTTTTCAATGTTAGTAGAACGTCCATTCGAAGCCTCGAAACGCAAGAAAAAGAGGATTTATGACCTAAGGTCAGAATAGTACCACCCAAGGGTTGGGTGAATAGTAAACAGAGAATTACAACAATTAGTGCTGTAAAAACCTAATAAGGCCTCGGAAAGTTGATTCTATGATTTTTGGGCTTAGAAACTCCTGTTAAAACATCAAAGTGAAAATATTACGACCCAAAGACCCGTCAGGGGCAAAATGGTTATTTTGACCAAAAATTCCTGAAATGTTAGAAAAGGACCTTTAGGGCCTTAGAATAGCTTAATTAAGATTTTAAAAACCAAAATTAAGTTTTAAGTAAAAAAAAAGTAGATTTAAGAAGAGTAATCACGCTAGGGATGAAATGGTCATTTTGTCAAAAGTTGGGGACGAAATGGTCATTTTGCCAAAAATTAGAAAAAGAAGCGTTAAGGCTTAGAATAGCAATCTAAGGCCTTAATTAAGGTTTTAAAGGCCAAAATCAAGATTTAAGTCGAAGAAACGAAGAAAAATCCCGTTAGAGACAAAATAGTCATTTTGTCTAAAGTTGGGGACGAAATGGTTATTTTGTCAAAAGTTAGAAAAAGGGTCGTTAAGGCTTAGAATAGCAACCTAAGGCCTTAATTATGATTTTAAAGGTTAGAATCAAGTTTTAAATCAAAGAAAAGTAAGAAAATTCCGTTAGGGACGAATTAGTCATTTTGGCCAAAAATTTAGAAAATGGTTAAAACGAACCGTTAGGGCTTTAAATATGATTTAAAGGCTCTAATTGAGATTTTAAAGGCCAAAAGCAAGGTTTAAATAGAAAAATCCTGCTGAGGACAGAATGGTCATTTTGCCAAAAGTTCGGGACAAAATGATCATTTTGTAAAAAGTTAACAGAAACCCCCTAAGTTCATAGTTAGGAAGTTAAACGTAGAATTTTTATGTTTTATTAAGCTTTACGTATGAAATGAATAGTGAAAATAACCGTGGTTATTTCAATTATAGAAACCTAATCTAGACGCGATGAAAGAACGTCTGTGAACCCAGAAGGTGAAAAAGAGAGATACTAGCAAAGTATCTGTAAGTTCAGGCATTTCTTTGTCTGTCTGTAACATGAACTGACTGATATATCTATGTGTTTTATTAATGCTTTACGAAATAATAAAAAGTTTCTAACTGTGCATTTTATGAATGAGTGCATCTGTGACGTGACATTTCAACAAGTTCACGAATTTGGAAAGAATGATAAGTTAAAGTTAAAAAAGATAAGAATAAGAAAGATAATAAGATTGAAGATTTAAATGTTGGTGTACCGATCTCCCTATAAGGTGAGGTTTTATGTTTATGGCCTGGCCTCCACCCTAGTGTGGTGCTATCCTGAAGGTGCGGTAGTTAAAGGCTAAAGATGCTACCCTGAAGGTGCAATAGTTAAAAGTTAAAGTTTAATGGCCTCCACTCCAGTGTGGTGCTACCTCGAAGGTGTGGTAGTTAAAAGCGCTATCTCGAAGGTGCGGTAGTTAAATGTTAAACTCTGACTATGGGGTAGGTTGGTAGGTCACTACCCCTCCTTTCATTGGTCTATGCGCATCAAGTGCGACCAACAATGGGGCCTACAAGTGAAAGTAAAGTAAAAGTAAAGTAAAGAAAAGAAAAGAATAGAATGATATGAAAGGAAAAAAAGAGCAATGAAAATGAAAGAACGAAAGATAAGCAAGCATAATGAGACTAATATAAGTTGACATGCATAAACATTGTATGTTATATGTTATGTTAATGCTCTGTGCTATATCGTATGAGTATTTATAAGTCATATATGAATGTTTGAACTTACTAAGTAATTAGCTCACGAGTTTGTTATGTTGCAGATAAGTAACTTGCATGTCAATAGACGAGTTGATGGGTGATGACGGGATCTGCATGTGCCAAGGGACTGGGTGAGGGTTATGGTTTTGCTACCAGTCTCCCGCTGAGCAGTATTTAAAGGGATGTTGAAATGATGTTTTATGATGTGAATTAAGTTATGACAATGTAAGATATTTTTAAGTTAGTAAATATTTTCGATGATATAATTTTCAAATTCAGTTTAGTAAAAAGTTTTAAAAAAAATTTATTCCTTATTTTCACGTTAAAATGAAAAGGTAAATGACAAAATTTTAAAGTACTTTAAAGTTAAAGTAAGTATGTTAAAGAAAGAAAATATGTTAAAAGTAAGTTGCCGGTGACCATGAGGTGGCAAGCTATCGTAATTGGCTTCAGAGCTTGACTGTAATAGTGTTGTTTAGCCTCCACGTAGGGCAGGCCGCCACAGATGTTGTTTAAAATTTTTGGGGATAATTATCTTAATTTTAAGGGCAAGGCTATTTGCCTCTTCGACATTGATAAAACCTTGATCCCTCTTTGTGAACTCTTGATATGTTCTCTGTAGTTTTTGGTCAGGTGTTGGAAAAAAGGGATCTCATGCATCATGCTACTCAAGGTACCCATAAGTACTTCATTGTTAGATATATTGCCTGTTGCAGCTACCTCAATGTTGAAACTAACTAAACAATCCTTGAGGGTCTCCTGTGGCCCTTGGTACGTGATGGTAAGATTCTGCTTAAGGGCTGCAAACTTCTTGATTCCTAAAAACTAGTGAGAGAAAGCCCTTTTCAGATCTTCCCAATTGGCTGTGGAATTCGGCCTCAATTTCATGAACTAACATCAAGTTGCCTTAGATAAAGTGTTTTTGTAGGCCCTGCACACAATCTCTTTTGAGTAATCATACAAGACCACATTCCCAATGTACAGCTCTGGATGGTCATCTAGGCCTGTTTGTCCTTTATACAAAGCTATTTGTATGATAACCGGAAATTTTTAGATTTTCGGAACAAATTAAAATTGTATATATATAACAATTTTAATGAATAAAATGTGAAAAAGTTGTATTTTAATACTGTTGAGAATACTGTGAAAATGCTCTGACAGTGTTAAAGAGTGAGTTCGGAGATGGAAAATCTTTTTGAAAAAAATCGGGTGAGACAGCTCGAAAACAGAGCCAAAAACCCTAGAGAGTGCACAGAAGTACACTAAAAGATGAAATTTTACAATAATGAATTCTGGTCAAACGAAAGCAAAATAAGATAGACCGATCGTACCGGAGGTGCCCGGAACCCGCCTACGCGATTTCGGTAAAGTTCCATTTGGTTTGACTTTTGGTCAAAATTTGACCACAAATTAATTCATGAGTTAATATGTGAATTAATTAGGTGACATCATGATTACGATGTCATAAATAGAAAATTAGAAACTTGTAAAGTAAGTATGATGATTTGTATGGCTAAGATTAATGCTAAGCTTGATTAAGGGCTATGATTTAGCCAAAATGGCTTGGATTAAATTTTGGAAAATTTGGAAAAAGGGGTTCAGCTAGGCTTGGGAAAAAATCAACAAAAGTTTGCTTTTTGGTCCTTGAAATTTTGCCAAAAAGCCCTTGAACAATTACCAAATTGTTGGGAAAAATTTGCTAGTTAGTCCCCTAATTTTTGCCTATAAATATGCATGAAAATTCATTATGAAAAAGCATAAAATGCAGCCCACTTCTTACTCTCCAAAGCCGTGAGCTTTCTTCCCATTTTTAGCCAAAAATTTGACAAGTTTCTTCACAAAATTTGCTTCCAATCCAAGTCTAAGTTGCAGGGAAACAACTTGATAAGGTGAGCTTCTAACTTGAAGCAAATTTTAGTGTTTGTTCTTCAAGAAATCCGTGTATATTGGGTGTTGAAAAATGTTGAGAAAATTGATGATTTGTTGTAAGTGTTATGTTGAATTGGTGTTCTAGTGATAAAAGCATGAAATGGAATAATGAAACAAGCAAAATGATGCATGTTTCACACCAAAAATCTGTGGCCAATAGACACTAGAAAGTGAGAAAAATTTGTGATGGAAATGATAAGATAATGTTGATAAAAGAACCTAGGAATATGAGAAAATTTTCTATGGTTCTAGAGTATGAAAACTGTGGCTAAAAAGGGCAAGATTGGAATGAAATTTCCTAGGGTTTTAATGTTGAAATGTGCATTAGAAACTTAAGAGTAATATGTGAAAATTGAACATTGTGATGAAAATGTTTGGTGTTGTTTTCCAAGTGAAAACTGTGGATAAATTGAAGAAAAATTGATGAACTTGTATTGTGATTTGAATGATGTTATTGTGAAAAATTTTTGTACAAAATTTAGTAACTTTGTATAAAATATGCCTTTGGTATAGTACGTGGTAGGTACAAAGGTTCTGAGGCATACCTAACGCTGGGGAAACCCAAAAATACAAGTAGAAATGCTGTCGAAATTTCTAAAACAGCATAAGGGTATTTCTGGAAACGAGGGGTAAAAATATTAGGCTCGGAAAGGAAACCGAGGCCCCTCGATGGGTTAGGGCTAATAATGAAAACCAAACCCAAAAGAAATAGTAAAATGACCCTTTAGTGTTTAAAATACCGATAACGAAAAAAATTGACGTTAGGGGTATTTTAGGAAACGAGAGAGAAAAGTTGAAAACGGGATAGAAAACCCGAGCCCCTCGAGAACCGAGGCTCGAGAACAAGATTAAAAACATTTTAAGAGTAGTGAAATACCCATTTGAGGCTCCGAAACGCTAGAAAAACGGGAAACGACCCTAGGTGTCAGATGAATAGTAATCTAGAGTCGGACGATGAATAGTTGTTGAATCTGCAGCAAATAAAGTTGTAAAAAGATACAGAAGCTTAGGGAATATTATTTTATAATATTTGGGTTTAGAAAATCCAGGAAAAATGATAGAACAGAATTGATACGGTCCCGAGACCCGTTAGGGGCAAAATGGTTATTTTGACAAAAAAATTTTCAAAAGACTCGGAAAGGACTGTAAAGGGTCTAGAATACTTAAAATAAAATTCTAGAGGCCATAATAAAGATTTTAAGGTTAAAATCTTAAAATTATAAGGTACACGGGTCTGTACTCTAGAACACAGCCGTGTAGTGAGAACCCAATAGGTACATGGGCTTGAACGCGGGTGTGTTGCAGGTCGTGTATCACATAAAGAATTGAAATATATTGTAAAATTCATAATAAAATGAATACATCCAAAGAGATAATTAATGATAGGTATTAACAGACAATATTTTGTCTATAGGGACCCAAATTAGAGACAAAACTGCGGAAGACATCCAGGATAGGACGTTATCGCAGTGGTGGTAAGTTCAAGCGTTTTCATATCTACAACATGAAATACTATAATATTTCATTATGAACTAGTGGTACATTAGATGTAAGTCCTACGGGCAATAGGGTGTAGCAAGACTAACACACCTAATGAGCTGACAAATTGAGAAGTGTACTATGGGTACACTATGAGAAAAGTGTGACTAAAATTAAGACACACCCTTAAAGAGAAAATGAGTAAGAGCTACGGGCAACAGAGGTTCCTAACCTTGAGGTGACGATTAATGTCATGTGGTTAAAACTGTAATTGAAAGATGGTAAACAAATCACTTTTGGCGTACCGCCCCTCGAATAAGAGTGGTGGAAGTTACAAGTCCTTCGGGGACATAATGACTGCTACGAGCGACGATAGGACTGGAGAGGAAAGAGCCTCAGGGGCGCTCCCAAGGCCCTCCCAGTCAGTGCGCATATGATATCATATAAGGCCAAAAGAACCCAAAACCAAAATATAAATAAAGATAAAAGATAAAAATGTTATGAAAGCCATAACTAAGCATAATTAAACATAACCGACACTAACACTAAGTGTGTTAGACTTGGTTAGGGTGATGTAAATAGTAAATGATTAGGTCAAAGTTACTATTTATCAGTCAAAGGTCAAGTTACTATTCATGATAAATTGTACTATTCATGATTGAATAGTATTATTCATAGGAAATTGTATTTTTAATGTTTTTGAATCTATGCGATTCATAGTTTATATATTTGAACTTACTGAACCTGTAAGCTCACCGGTTTATTCAAGATACAGGTAAGAAACCTGTCCAGTAGACTACATAGATAGCGACAGGATATATGGGTGTTAATAGGATAGGGAATCCACTGTGGAATTGGTCCTGCCATAAGTTTTCCGCTGAGCATCGAGAGTTAGTGAATTGAAGAGAATGTATTTGTGAAACAAAGTTTACAAATAGTATCTTTGTAAATTATGTTGTATTGTATAGGAGACAACTAAATTTGTATTTTATATGGCTTTCATATAATGCTTTATGCAAGAAAAGTATTTTAAAAAGAAAAAAAATATGGGCAAAAACTTTAGGCCCTGAAAATGAGAGATTTAAAGTATGAAAGTGTTTTAAAATGATAACCTGACGAGGTGCACGGGCTGTCTCGATCGATGACGGAGTTGGATTCGGGACAGTGTCACATGGCCGGGGTCGGGGACATCACGAGTTGGTATCAGAGTAGTTGACCATATCCCTATTGGCACAGAACGTAGCCTACTCATCAATCCAAGTAAGTTAGCTTTCTTTAAGTTAGTTAAGTTATTGTTTATACGAGGTTATATATTTTTGTAAGATATACGATGACTAGACCACCGTATATGCGACCCCACCCGTATAGGCTGAGAGGACCGATCTGGGTATGGACTAGGCCCGTGATCAGATCGTCCATGACCCATCGAGCAGTACCTCAACCGCCGATACCTGAGCCACCAGTGCCGCAAGTTAGAGCGCCAGCACTAATCCAAGCACCACCTCCTCAACTGGTAGTTAATCCACCAGTTGCTATAGATATTCCAGTTGTTGGTGGACGAGCCCATGTAGGATCCAGAGTATCGGTATGAGCTATACACGCCTTCAGAGGTAGTCATCCACCCACATTCGAGGGAGGTCAAAAGGGGATCTCTACCCGTGATTGGCTGCATGATGTAGAGATGATCATGCGCCAGTGCGTTATCGATGAGGACTGCTGGGTCCTATTCGCAGTTGGCACTTTCCGTGAGGATGTACAAATGTATTGGGAGTATTGCGATCAGGAGATGCTATTAGGACTCAATTAGGCTGAGTTCAGACACATTATGATACTGCAGTTCCCATCAAAGAGTCCAGCATCACCAGTTCCAGACCCTCCTGAGAGCAGGGTAGTGACTCCACCACCTACTATGCCCAGATACACTTATGTCAGAGAGTTTGTTCTCTAGGCGGAGAGATTGCAAATGCTGCTGAGTGATACTGTTTTCACTTATGCAGTACGGTTTAAAGAGAACATAGTGAACAGATGCCCTATGTCTAACCTCACTGATGAGGATTTCTGTGACATCTTCTGGAAGGGACTTACGATAGACTTATGACAGAGCGTATTCCTATTATATCCTACTACTTTACGTGAGTTTATTGTTACTGTAGCTAAAGTAGAGGAAGAGTTGATGATGGAGCACATGGTGCGCAAGAGACGTGAGCTGCTGTTGCAAGATGCCATGCTAGATCGTCTATATGGTGAGCGACCTATGGCAAATGACCATGAGGTCGGCCCATCAAGGCAACGAGATGGCACGAGTCCCACTAAAGAATCGATGCCATCTGAGGCTAGAAATGGTATGTATGAGGACAACGAAGATCTAAAGGAATTTCTGACAATTCCGGATCAACCTCAACCAGGGGACTAGATATGAAAACATATAAGATGTATAAATATGTATATCTATATATGTGTATGTATGACTGTATCGAAAGGCTGTTTTGAAAAAGAGCCTTCAAGTTGATGTATATATGAAAATTTTGAAATGAAATGACATGAAATTTCGATATGTTCAAAATGATGAGATGTCTAAAATTACATGATGATCGAAACTATTTTTACTTATATTGAAAAAATATGTTTGTTTAAAATCTAACGATTGATTTTCATGCGATTATAGGTAGTAGATAGAGATGGTGAATCCACATAACCTAAGGAACATGAGAGGGCATCCAGTCCTTTCTGAAAGAGTAGATGAACTGCAAGCTATGTTAGAAGCTTAGATGAAAGCGAATGTTGAGCTAAGACAAAGAATAAAGCAGATGGAACAGAGGCAAGGCCAAGATGAAGGCCAAACCTCACAGATGGCTGCATCTGAACAGGAAGTGCCACCAGTTGTGTTAGAGATAATAGTAGAACCCCAACAGTAACCCTAAGTTAACCAGGAACCACTATACGAACAATTTCAACGGATGAAGCTGCCGGAATTCGAGGGTTCCACCAACACATTAGAAGTAGAGGAATGGTTATCCTCACTCTACATGATTCCGGAGTTCATGAATCTAAATAATCAAGAAAGGATCATGTGTGCAACTTTTGTGTTGAAGAAAGATGCAAGATTTTGGTGGGACATAGTCAAGCTGAGAAGAAATGTGTTCACAATGTCATGGTTAGATTTCTTAGAGAAATTTAACCAAAAAAACTACAACCTTGCGTTGCTACGACCCCAACAGAGGGAGTTTGCAGAGTTGAAATAGGGAGACATGATAGTAATTAAAGTCTATCAAAAGTTGGACCAGCTATCTCGCTTATGTCCATATATTGTCTTCATGGAGAGGGAGAAGATTCAAAAGATGCTGGGAATGTTTCGACCTGAAATCTCAGCATTGGTAGATAGTGGGTTAACGCCACCCACTACTGTATCAGACTGTGTTAGTCGAGCATTGAGGGTTGAGTATCACTTAGCTCGACAGAGGGAGGAGAAAGAAAAGATCTGGGATGCCAACAAGAAGGAAAAATTCTTGGCCAAAGTCACCCTTACTAGATCTCAAGTCGGATAGGGGAGTAAACAAAATCAAAATGCTAAGGCTTGGCAATCAAGCACTTCTGGCCAACAATCTCAAGGAAAAAGGAAAGGAAATAACTCTAGAAACAGAAACCAGCAGAGAAGGTTGAATAATAATGCTGGACCTATTGTTCATGACTACATGATCTGTGAAAAAAGGCATCCAGGCTGATGCAGGCTTGCACCAAATGCCTATTTCCAGTATGGGAAAGATGGCCATTTTGCTAGAAATTGCCCTGAGAATAGGCAAAATGTGCAGGGAATGTTCCAGCCACAGCAGCAACGTCCCCAAGCTCATGCAATGCAGGCAAAGATTGAAGGCCCTTCATGTTCTGAGACATAAGAAAGACCAGAACGCTTACCTCGTACAGATGCTCGAGTAATGGTCTACACAAAGGAAGATGCGGTGGCTGGGACGTCCAATGTAGTGACAGGTCAGCTTTCTGTTGCTAATCATTTGGCATCTATTTTATTTGATTCTGGAGCTACGCATTCATTTATTTCATATGAGTTTGCGAACAAGATAAAATATCTAAAAGATAACACAGGTATGATGTTTAGAACAGCTCTACCCTCAGGATAAGTACTGATGTCCAATTATTGGTTGCCTTATGTGCCAATAATTGTGGAAAATAGGGAGTTGTATGCAGAATTTATCGTGATGGACCTTGCTGATTACGACGTAATACTAGGAATAGATTTCCTAGGGAAGTACCAAGCCACGATTGACTACTGAAAGTGAAAGATAATGTTCCGACCCGACTAGGAAGATGACTTTGAATATGTTGGTTCATCACACAAATCGAGAAAGATGATGATTAACTCGATGAAAGCAAGAAGGCTAATGTCTAGCAGCTGTGCTGGATATTTAGCGTACATAGTAGATGTGATGGAGAAACAGAAACTTCAGCCTAAAGATGTTCCTATTGTGAATGAGTTCCTCGATGTTTTCCTAAAAGAATTATCAGGACTGCCGTCGGAACGAGAGATCTCTTTTGAGATCGAACTGATGTCAGGAACTGCACCTATATCAAAGGCACCGTATCAGATGGCACATATAAAGTTGAAGGAGCTGTAAGAGCAATTGAAAGAGCTTCTTGATAAGGGATTCATCCGTCCAAGCTATTCCCCATAAGTGATCTAGTACTATTTTTCAAGAAGAAGGATAGAACCTTTCGTATGTGCATAGATTATCGAGAGTTGAACAAGGTCACTATCAAGAATAGGTATCTGTTACCTAGAATTGATGACTTGTTCGATCAGCTCAAAGGTGCAGTAGTATACTCCAAGATCGATCTATGATTAGGATATTATCAGCTGGGAATCAAGGAGAGCGACATCCCAAAGATTGCATTTCGAACCCGTTACGGTCATTACAAATTTCCTATGATGCCCTTTGGGTTAACAAATGCGCAAGCTGCATTCGTGGATCTGATGAATCGAGTCTTCAAGGAATATCTAGATAAGTTTGTCATTGTGTTTATTGATGACATACTTATATATTCAAAGACTCGTGAGGAACACGATGTAAGGACCACCCCGTCCCTATAACTTAACAAATTATTCAATGAGAAGTTAAGGAATAATTTGATGCATTTTTAGTGTAAATACATCGAATACGGTCAGGTACATGGTCGTGTAAGAAACCGTGTACTGATCGGATTGTTTTATGAGATAGGCTGTGTGAGTTAACATAGCCGTGTAGTTTTACATGGTCAGGTACACGGCCGTGTAAGTGGCCGTGTACCACTCGGGTAAAGTGATCATGGTCCAAGACATGGCCGTGTTAAGAAAGCTCGGCTAGTGCACGCCCGTGTTAGAACCCGTGTAGAAGGCCGTGTACTGAACAGAGAGCCAATTTGAAGACTTTCGTAATGCGTGAAACCTAATTACTATGAAATCAGTAATTAAGTTGATAAATACAACATAAATTCCAGTTGAATAGACTAAACAGGTGCAGTACTATTTATTACCATTCATACAGTGAAAAGGGGTAACCGACAGAGAACCCGATCTACCCTGTTATGTGTATAAGTATATAAGATACACAGTGTCATGAAACTGATCCGGATGACCATTTCCTGACACAAGACAGGTGAGCAAATCACTAAAATGCTCGGACCAAACGTCTAAGCACAACAACGAGAATCTCCCTAGTAGGGGTACAGTATCGAGAAAATGGTACGGATGACCTATTCTCACCCAGAGACTGACAAAATCAGAGTCAGAACACTCATACTAGTCAGTTAGAACAGAGACCAGTGAATAGTGAATAGTGTAAGACATAGTGTCAAGTTAATGGCCAAGACGGCCTTAGTTTGACACAAAACTGATATATCTAAACTCAGGATGCCCAAATTAGTCAAACGGGCACCTGACATGTTTTTCGAGGTGGGACCACACAGATCTTGAAAAATGGTCTAGACGACCCCAGACAGACATAAGGCTGATAAAATTAAAATCAAAACGTCCGAATTAGTCAAGAGAGTCTGTGTCTGAAATTTCACCTAAGAACGCCCCGGTTTGCGTGCGAAAGGACAACACAGTATAGACACAACCACGGTATAGGAAATAAATAGTGATTTGACATAGAATGGGCTCTTAGACAATATAAAACAATTAGAAATCATCAGTACAAAAATCAGATTTAGGAAATCTAATTTTTGGATGAAAATTAGAACATTGCCAAGAAAGGGCCAAAAAACGCAGTAGAAAACTAGATTGCACAGAACCGATTCGGTTGGACCTTTACCCCAACCAAACCGTACCCCCTTTGGTTAGGAAAATAGCTACAATACCAGCTGCAAAACCAGCTAAAAATGATCTCTTAAATCAAGGGATGTGTTGGAGTTTTTAGATTAAAAAAATGGGGTTTTAAGGACAAGAGGACCATGACCATTTAATGCAAACTTGCTCACTTTCACCCTCCATCATGGCCTCTGAAAATTTAAGGGCTACAGCACAGATTTTTGTCCCCTAATTGAGCTAAATTGTGGCTTAATTAAGAGGGTTTTGCATATATAACAAGGTCATTGGATGGTAGCTCGTCACAGGCTTACGTAATACGGTATATAATTGGGAGTTCAGTTTCAGGTTTATAGTGGTGTGACTCTGAAATTAATGATCATATGATTGAGTTATTCGGTACAGAGTGATGATCATATGGAATCACGAGAGCCCGATTATATATGTCCAATCAGTCCCTCTACTAGCTCCACATAATTCCTTAACGTTTGGCAAAATGATTTGTGTATGCTATTGGCTAGTTTATTATGCATGGATGGTGATGACATAGGATTAGGATGGTAGACAAGATTCTCTCCGGTTGGATTCAGATTTTGTTTTGGATAATAGAGTACACAATTATTCGAACTCCAAATAAAGTTGCCATGATTTTATTTGACATTGGATTGGAGTTGTAGAAAATTATCCATGAGAACAAGAATATGAAACACAATCGTTTTGTGGAATTTGAAATTTGAATTTTGAAATTTGAAATTTGAATTTTGAAATTTGAAATTTGAATTTTGAATTTGAAATTTGAATTTGAAATTTGAATTTGAAATTCGAATTTGAAATTTGAATTTCTTGAAATTTAAAATTTGAAATTTGAATTTGAAATTTGAAATTCAAATTTTGAATCACAGTCCAAGTAGGATTCTAATTTGTTGTGGAAAATCCACAAGGTTTGAAATTCGAATTTGAGTTGGATTTGGAGAGGATAATCTTGTTAGAATCCTACTTGAATTTTGAATCCAAATCCCAACAAATAAGGGACGAAATTTTGAGGATAATCCTCAAGGAAATTTCGAATTTTGTGGATGAGATTCAAGGGTAAATTCAAGCTTCAATCCTAGTTGAATTTGGATTCTCTCCTTCCCTGAAAAGTGGCCGAAATTAGGGAGTATCTCTCCTAGGAAATTCGGTTATTTTGGATAAGGTTGAGATGAGATTCAAGCTTGAAAATCCTAGTGGAATTTTTGATTCTCCCTTATCCATAATGGCCGAAATCTTTAGGGAAGATTCACCTCGAAATTTTTGGATTTTTTGGGTTGAAAAAGGGAGATAAAATTCTAGTTAAAATCTTGTTGAGATTTGGATTGGATTTATCCTAAGAAAAACCGAATTTTTTGTGGAGATTCTCCCTTGGAAAAATTCGGATTTTATGGGTTTGGATAAGGGAAAATATCTTTTCCTAATCCAATTCAAATTCAGAGATTCACCTCATGCAGGTCTATAAATAGAGGTCCTGCCACTCCAGTTCTCTTAGACCACAGACTCTCAGGTGAGCAGGCTTATTGTTGCACAGCTCATCGTGACAATAAATTTCTTTAGAGATCTGGGTGGTCGGAAGAAGACTAGCAGTGCTAGCATACCGATCGAGGTTCAGAGTGCCCACACACTCAGCCATTCGGGAATTGGAGAATAGTAGAGAAGGCTAGTTGGTTGAAGCCTCCGGTCATCCTCCTCCTGCAAGATTGGCGTCCTTGAGGTATGAGTTTTAATTGTTGTTGATTTATTGTATATGGCATCATGAGATATTTAACGATCTAAAAATTTTTTATTGTTCTGCTGCGCCACTCTGATACGTTTTACCGAATAATTTTCCTACAATTGGTATCAGAGCCATCTCATGACTATGCCATGTACATAAATTAAACAATTACTTAGTCTTTTTATTTATGTATGGATTTGATATTTAGAGAGTGGCATTCTAGGGTTCCTTTATGTTGTTATCATGTATTATGTATAAAGTATGTGGTTATTTTAATTTTTTGAATTATTATAAGCATGCTTGTTTATACCGGTTATGGTTCCTTAGAATTTAGAAAAATTGTATCTAGGATTTTTTATGTAACCATGGGAGCAGTTTATTAACACTGTAATTTTCCCATGGATTTTAATTTCTGTCTCTTAGAATTTTTATGGTTAGAATTTTTTGTACACCGGAAACGGTTTAGGAAATTTTATATAATTATTCTTGGAGGAGATTGAAGAATGAAGACCGTAATTCATTTTTCCCAAAAGTTAAATTTGATTTAAAGATTGAAATTTTGATTGTGTGGAAAATTTCAATTTAATTGGGATTCAAATTAATTTTTATAGATCCTAATAGGTAAATTGGAATATGGCACGAAAATCGAGACGCGACCCCTCGGGATAGGCCGACGGGCCTTGGTGGGGCTGTAGCCCCTGCCCTCGGGTAGGATGGGGCTGCAGCCCCTGCCCTCGGGCAGGATGGGGCTGCGGCAGCCCCTTTGCAGGCAAACATCACCCACGGCCGCAGGCCGAGGGTGGCGCAGCCTGCCCAAGGCTGGCCGCAGCCTGGGCGTGCAGCCACTGGCTGCAGGCTGCTGCGCCCAGCCTGGGCGTGCAGCCTGGCGCTGCAGGCTGCTGTGCCCAGCCTGGGCGTGCAGCCTGGCGCTGCAGGTTTGGCCTGCAGCCCGGCAGGGCTGCACAAGGGGCAGTCGTGGGCTGCCAGCCCCTCCGTGGTTGGTGGCTGCCCACGGCGGCTGCCGCCTACGGGGGCGGCGGTCCGACGGTCCAAAAATCAGAAAATTTTGATTTTTAAATTTGAGATTTAATTTTAAATCATGTTTAAAATTATGTAACTAAAAATTTAAAATTTTTGAAATTACATATTATTACACATGATGTTTAAAATTGTTTAAAATTTAAATTTGAAGTTTAAATTTGAAATTCGAATTTGGAATTTGAATTTGAAATTTAAATTTTTGGAGATTTAAATTTTAAATAATTCTTGGGATGAGAAATAAATGGAGAGGCTACATAAAGATGGATACAAGAAGACGGAACAGAATTCAAGACCCAAAGAATGCTTTGGATAGAATTTTGTAATCTTTATTTTCTTTGTTCTAGGATGGAACCATGGCTTGGTTTTTCTGTCAATTATTTTTTCTGTGATATGTCATAGATGTATAAATATGTATTGATGGATGTTTTGTATGCATATTTGATAACATGTCATATAGGATAGGTGAGTGCCGCTCATACTATATTGATCATACATAATTTGTCAAAACTTGCATGTTTTTTAAAATATTGAGTGGGAGAGGGTTTCAAACAAAACCCACGGCCTCCATTGTTGATCCATATGTGAAAGCATGGTAACGCCTCGCGTCAGTTCTGCCCTGACCACACCCCTCGGTAGGTGTTTACCGCCGCCGGTATACTAGATTGGATCTCCTATGTGGAAAACGTGTTCGGGTGCGATCCTATTCATGACCACCCCTCGGTGGCTTGGTAGGACGTGGATCGGGCTACGTAAACAATGGTTATACACTCAAGACTCGTTTAGTTATTAACCTTCCCTAGAAGCTCTGTTAACTAAACTGGTGGCCAAATAAGCGGTTATTAATATATGTCTTAACCTTGGAGGATTTAAGGCAACATATATTAATTGGACGGGGTCCATGTTCCGGCTATTTGTTCTCATGACCACCCCTCGGTGGCTTGGGGCAATAGGTGCTGAGAATTACCGTTGCAATGCTACATGTTTTTTCAAGTTTCATGTAGGAACATACTTGTCTGTTTTATTTGCTAAATTATCTGCATATTTGCTTGGGCTTTGTAATGATGTCTAGTATAATTTTATTTCAGTTCAAAATGTCACCGACACCCCTCATTTCAATACTTACTGAAAATAAGTTGAATGGCGATAATTATAAAGACTGGAAAAGAAATCTATTAATAGTTCTTAGCTGCGAGAGACACAAGTTCGTACTGGACGAACCATGCCCATCTGGGCCCAAACCTGACACACCACTTGAGGAGGTCCCGGTTGCCTATAATCGTTGGAGAGAATCCAATGAAATAGCTCGATGCTACATCCTTGCTAGCATGACGAGTGCTTTACAAAAGCAGCATGAGACTTATCAAGTTGCTGGGGAGATCATGGAAAATCTGGAGGACATGTTCAGAGGCCAAGAAAAATTGGCTCAACAGTCCGCTATCACCAGCATTATGAACTCTAAGCAAAAGGCGGGTGCTCGGTGAAGGACCATATGATCACTCTAATGGGATTCTTCGCTGAGGCTGCCGAGAATGGTGCTGAGTTGGACTATAACACCCAGATTGAGATAGTGTTCAAGACTCTGTCTAAAGATTTTGTGGGGTTTAAGGCCGCATACAATCTGGCGACAAAGGAGTTAGGACTAACCAAGCTCATGAAGCAACTACAGGCTTATGAGCGGATGATCAGGGATGAGGATGTGGTCCGACCTAAAGGAGAGGCCAATTTGGCGGAATCTTCCAATCCCTCACGGAAGAGGAAGAGGCCAAATAAGAAGCAAGTGGCTTCCAGTTCTTCTAATCCTCCTGTCTCGGACGGGAAGAAGAAGAAGAAGAACAAGAAGCCAAAGGACCCTAAAAAGTCCAAATGCTTCCATTGTGGGAAGGTAGGTCACTTCAAGAAGGCTTGCCGGGAATTCCTAGCCTCCAAGGGCAAGGAAGGTAAGGAACTTCATTACTTGGAAGCGTGTTAGGTGGAAGAATCGAAAGACACTTGGGTCATTGATTCGGGCGCCACTAATCAAGTTTGTGTTTCTATGCAGGGGTTTGTGGAAACGAGAAGTCTACATGATAGGAGCCTCTCGTTGCGGACTGGAGATGGTAGCTTTGTGGTGGCTGAGGCAGTGGGAGACGTTCATCTTTATTTTGATCAATTTAGGTTTATTTTATTGAAAGACTGTTTTTATGTTCCTAATTTTAGGAGGAACCTTATATCGGTAGCTTATTTAATAAAGGATTCTTATTCAGTTTCTTTTAGTAAAAGAGTTGATATTCGTAGAAATAAGTCTTTTATCTGTTCTGGATGGATGGATGGAAACCTATATTTGATCAGACCAAAGATGTACTCACTGCTTGACACTGAATTAATTGATAACTCTAAAAGGTTGAAAGTTTCTCACTCTAACAAGGCGTATCTTTGGCATTTAAGACTTGGTCATATTAATCAGGATAGGATTCAAAGATTGGTGAAAGACGGTCCTCTGGAATCTCTGGAGGAGGTACGACTTCCCCAATGTGAGTCTTGTCTAGAGGGTAAGATGACTAAGAGGTCTTTTGGAGCTAAGGGTACAAGGGCTAAGGAGCTCTTAGAAATTGTGCACACTGACGTATGTGGCCCCATGAACGTCACAGCACGAGGAGGGTTCGAGTATTATGTCTCTTTCATAGATGATTACTCGAGGTATGGATATGTGTATCTGATGCACCGCAAGAGCGAAACCTTTGATAAGTTCAAAGAGTATCATGCGGAAGTTGAAAAGCAATTGGATAAATCCATAAAGACACTTCGATCTGATCGAGGTGGCGAATACCTCTCCGATGAATTTCTAGGACATCTTGTAGAGAACGGGATATTATCCCAATTGACTGCACCTGGTGCTCCACAACAGAATGGTGTAGCTGAAAGGAGAAACAGGACCTTATTGGATATGGTACGGTCCATGATGAGTTACTCAACGCTGCCATTATCATTTTGGGGATATGCTTTACAAACGGCGTGCTATATTCTGAACCAGGTTCCGAGCAAATCAATTCCTAGAACTCCGTATGAATTGTGGCGTGGCAGGAAGCCCTCCCTTGGACATATGAGAATATGGGGCTGCCCGGCGCATGTACTGGATGGGGATGCGAAAAAGTTGGAACCAAGATCAGAATTGTGTATGTTTGTAGGGTATCCAAAGGGAACTAAAGGAGGACTGTTCTATAACCCGAAGGAACAAAAAGTCATTGTCTCAACCCATGCGACATTCTTAGAGGAAAGTCACATGAATGACTTTAAGGCTCGAAGCAAAGTGGTGCTAGAGGAGTTATCGGGTGAAAGAACTGCTCCACAGATTTCGGTCTTGGACACAAGTCCGAGTTCCAGTGAAAGACCTGCAGACGATCAACAATTTAGGGTGCCTCGTCGTAGTGGGAGGGTTTCGAAGAAACCTAATTTCTTCATGTATGATGCTGAGGTATACCAGGCCGAGGCTCATGAGCATGAGGAAGATCCGGTCACATATGATGAAGCTATAAAGGATGTTGATTCTAGATCTTGGAAACAGGCTATGAACAATGAGATGGATTCTATGAAATCCAACTCTGTTTAGGAACTTGTAGATTTGCCGGATGGGATAAAACCCATTGGATGCAAATGGGTCTACAAAAGAAAGAAGGATGCGGAAGGGAGAGTGGAAACTTTCAAAGCTAGACTGGTTGCAAAGGGATACACGCAAAAGGCTGGAATCGATTACGAGGAAACCTTTTCGCCTGTTGCTATGCTGAAGTCTATCCGTATTCTTTTGTCCATTGCTGCGGCTCTCGATTACGAGATCTGGCAAATGGATGTCAAGACGGCATTCTCGAATGGCCATCTTGAAGAGTGTATCTATATGATACAACCCGAAGGGTTCATAGCGAAAGGCCAAGAAAGGATAGTCTGCAAGTTGCTTAGATCCATTTATGGATTAAAGCAAGCATCCCGCTCATGGAACCAGAGGTTTGATCAAGCGATTAAGACATTTGGTTTTGAGCAGAACGTTGATGAACCTTGTGTTTATAAATGTATTAAGGATGGAAAAGTGGTCTTTCTGATACTCTATGTCGATGATATACTACTCATTGGGAATGATGTAGGGAACTTATCATCGGTTAAGCTTTGGTTACACCAACAGTTTGACATGAAGGACTTGGGAGAAGCTAATTATGTTCTAGGCATTCGTCTCTTCAGAGATCGAAAGAACAAAATGATAGCGTTATCCCAAGCTTCATACATAGATAAAATAATTGACAAATATGCAATGCTAGAGGCAAAGAAAGGCTCACAACCTTCTATTGCCGGTCTAACTCTTTCATTGGATGACTGTCCCAAGACATCGGAAGAAAGAGAGCGTATGAGTAAGGTCCCTTATGCATCCGCTGTGGGTACCTTATGTACGCTATGCTTTGCACTTGCCCAGACATATGTTTTGTAGTAGGTATGGTGAGTCGATATCAAGCGAATCCTGGAACCAAGCACTGGCAAACAGTAAAGCATATACTCAAGTATCTTAAGAGAACGAGGGATTATATGCTAGTGTATTCTGGAGGGGACCTAACACCCGTAGGATACACGGACTCAGACTTCCAGACTTGTAAGGATTCGAGGAAATCGACATCTGGATCAGTGTTTTTACTCGGAGGAGGCGCCATTGTGTGGAGGAGCGTGAAGCAGGGCTGCACAGCTGACTCTACTATGGAGACAGAGTATGTGGCTACGACTGAGGCATCTAAAGAAGCGGTTTGGCTCCGCAAGTTCTTTAGAGAACTTGAGGTCATTCCGGGTGTTGACAAGCCTATCACACTTTACTGTGATAATACAGGGGCTATTGCCAACACAAGGGAATCTCGGCACCACAAGAGGACCAAGCACATCGATCGGAGATATCATATTATTAGAGGGCATGTGGAGACAGGACAAGTGGATGTATGTAAGATCGCGTCCGAGGACAACATCGCTGATCCCTTTACTAAGACTTTGGTGGCTAGAAGCTTTGAAAGGCATGTAAAGGCGATGGGGATGCGTAACATGGCACATCTACTGGCTTAGGGCAAGTGGGAGATTGTTAGGAAATGCCCTAAGCATTTGAGACATTTTGATGTATTCATTTTGAACTGGATAATAAAATTATACATAGAGGTTATTCATTACATTGCTATTTGTCCTCGTCTTATTTACATGTTAAAGTAAATGTAAGCAAATATGGCTCACTGACTGCTTGTGTTTAAACTGTTAGAATATTGCATGCAATGAACTTTTGTATGCGAGAAGACAATGTTCTAAAGTTAGCAGTCTAAACTATGGTCTGTAGTCTATGGGGTTAGACCGAGCATCTAACTCATGTTAAGACTATCATGTTGTCTAAAGCCTTGGAGGGGACGGTCTGTCTTGACTGTCTGGAGCTGGACTCCCAAGTAGAGACATAGATATGTTGCTTGGTGGTGACATATTAGACTGGGACTAAAGTGTGATTGATCTACGTAGTCCGCTATGAGTGGATCAATCTGCTTTTGACGTTCATTGTGCAATAACCTTAATCCTGAGTAAATGAACTACTTCATGTATATGACTTGTGTACTTTGATGTTCCAATGGCTAAAGCGTCTCATAGGTAGTAAGCTTATAGACCGGTTCGTTGGGTGCATGACTTGTATACGATAAAAAGAGTTTGTTTGTAGATATCGGAATCATAGCTCTGAGGAGTTAAAGGTATCCTCTTAAAGGCATTATACTGAATGTGAAAATGGACAAGGCCTTAGGTCGTCTGCTGGGCAGATGACTTCTTATTCACATATGGTGAATAATCATTTTCTTAATTCGGTAGTATAATGGAACTTTAAGATAGCCTGATCAGTAGGATTAAACGGACTTTGACCTAAGGCTGATCATGGATATCATATGAGGGTTTTGCATATATGACAAGGTCATTGGATGGTAGCTCGTCACAGGCTTACGTAATACGGTATATAATTGGGAGTTCAGTTTCAGGTTTATAGTGGTGTGACTCTGAAACTAGTGATCATATGATTGAGTTGTTCGGTAAAGAATGATGATCATATGGAATCACGGGAGCCCGATTATATATGTCCAATCAGTCCCTCTACTAGCTCCACATAATTCCTTAACGTTTGGCAAATTGATTTGTGTATGCTATTGGCTAGTTTATTATGCATGGATGGTGATGACATAGGATTAGGATGGTAGACAAGATTCTCTCCGGTTGGATTCAGATTTTGTTTTGGATAATAGAGTACACAATTATTCGAACTCCAAATAAAGTTGCCATGATTTTATTTGAGATTGGATTGGAGTTGTAGAAAATTATCCATGAGAACAAGAATATGAAACACAACCGTTTTGTGGAATTTGAAATTTGAATTTTGAATTTTGAATTTTGAATTTTGAATTTTGAAAATTGAATTTGAAATTTGAATTTGAAATTCGAATTTGAAATTTGAATTTGAAATTTAAATTTGAAATTTGAATTTGAAATTTGAATTTGAAATTTGAAATTCAAATTTTGAATCACAGTCCAAGTAGGATTCGAATTTGTTGTGGAAATCCACAAGGTTTGAAATTCGAATTTGAGTTGGATTTAGAGAGGATAATCTTGTTAGAATCCTACTTGAATTTTGAATCTAAATCCCAACAAAAGTGGACGAAATTTTTGAGGATAATCCTCAATGGAATTTCGGTTTTTATGGATAAGGTTCAAGGGAAAATTCAAGCTTCAATCCTAGTTGAATTTGGATTCTCTCCTTCCCTGAAAACTGGCCAAAATTAGGGAGAAAATCTCCTAGGAAATTCGGTTATTTTTGGATAAGGTTGAGATAAGATTCAAGCTTGAAAATCCTAGTGGAATTTTTTATTCTCCCTTATCCATAATGGCCGAAATCTTTAGGAGAGATTCTCCTTGAAATTTTTGGATTTTTTGGGTTGAAAAAGGGAGATAAAATTCTAGTTAAAATCTTGTTTAGATTTGGATTGGATTTATCCTAAGAAAAACCGAATTTTATTGTGGAGATTCTCCCTTGGAAAAATTCATATTTTATGGATATGGATAAGGGAAAATATCTTTTCCTAATCCAATTCAAATTCAGAGAATCACCTCATGTAGGTCTATAAATAGAGGTCCTGCCACTCCAGTTCTCTCAGACCACAGACTCTCAGGTGAGCAGGCTTATTGTTGCACAGCTCATCGTGACAATAAAGTTCTTTAGAGATTTGGGTGGTCGGAAGAAGACTAGCAGTGCTAGCATACCGATCGAGGTTCAGAGTACCCACACACTCAGCCATTCGGGAATTGGAGAATAGTAGAGAAGGCTAGTTGGTTGAAGCCTCCGGTCATTCTCCTCCTGCAAGATTGGCGTCCTTGAGGTATGAGTTTTAATTGTTGTTGGTTTATTGTATATGGCATCATGAGATATTTAACGATCTAAAAATTTTTATTGTTCCGCTGAGCCACTCTGATACGTTTTTACCGGTTTATTTTCCTACAATTGGTATCAGAGCCAGGTTATGACTATGCCATGTACATAAATTAGACAATTACTTAGTCTTTTTATTTATGTATGGATTTGATATTTAGAAAGTGGCATTCTAGGGTTCCTTTATGTTGTTATCATGGATTATGTATAAAGTATGTGGTTATTTTAATTTTTTAAATTATTATAAGCATGCTTGTTTATGCCGATTATGGTTCCTTAGAATTTAGAAAAATTATATCTAGGAATTTTTATGTAACCATGGGAGCAGTTTATTAAGACTGTAATTTTCCAATGGATTTTAATTTTTTGTCTCTTAGAATTTTTATGGTTAGAATTTTTGTACACCGGAAACGGTTTAGAATTTTTTATGTAATCATTCTTGGAGGAGATTGAAGATTGAAGACCGTAATTTATTTTTTCCCAAAAGTTAAATTTGATTTAAAGGTTGAAATTTTGATTGTGTGGAAAATTTCAATTTAATTGGGATTCAAATTAATTTTTGGAGATCCTAACAGGTAAATTGGAATATGACACGAAAATCGAGACACGACCCCTCGGGATAGGCCGACGGGCCTTGGTGGGGCTGCAGCCCCTGCCCTCGGGCAGGATGGGGCTACGGCAGCCCCTAAGCAGGCCCACACCGCCCCGGCCGCAGGCTTGGCCTGCAGCCAAGGGTGGCCGTGGCCTGCCCAAGGCTGGCCGCAGCCTGGGCGTGCAGCCTCTGGCTGCAGGCCCTGCCTGCAGCCTGTCGGCTGCTGCGCCCAGCCTGGGCGTGCAGCCTGGCGCTGCAGGCTTGGCCTGCAGCCCGGTAGGGCTACACAGGAGGGCGACCGTGGGCGGCCAGCCCCTCCGGGGCTGGTGGCTGCCCACGGCAACGGTCGCCTACGTGGGCGACGGTCCGACGGTCCAAAAAAAATCAGAAAATTTTGATTTTTAAATTTGAGATTTAATTTTAAATCATGTTTAAAAATATGTAATTAAAAATTTGAAATTTTTGAAATTACATATTATTACACATGGTGTTTAAAATTGTTTAAAATTTAAATTTGAAATTTAAATTTGAAATTCGAATTTGGTATTTGAATTTGAAATTTAAATTTATGGGGATTTAAATTTTTAAATAATTCTTGGGATGAGAAATAAATGGAGAGGCTACATAAAGATGGATACAAGAAGACGGAACAGAATTCAAGACCCAAAGAATGCTTTGGATGGAATTTTGTAATCTTTATTTTCTTTGTTCTAGGATGGAACCATAGCTTGGTTATTCTGTCAATTATTTTTTCTGTGATATGTCATGGATGTATAAATATGTATGGATGGATGTTTGGTATGCATATTTGATAACATGTCATATAGGATAGGTGAGTGCCGCTCATACTATATTGATCACACATAATTTGTCAAAACTTGCATGTTTTTTCAAAATATTGAGTGGGAGAGGGTTTCAAACAAAACCCACGGCCTCCATTGTCGATCCATATGTGAAAGCATGGTAACGCCTCGCGTCAATTCTGCCTTGACCACACCCCTCGGTAGGTGTTTACCGCCGCCGGTATACTAGATTGGATCTCCTATGTGGAAAACATGTTCGGGTGCGATCCTATTCATGACCACCCCTCGGTGGCTTGGTAGGACGTGGATCGGGCTACGTAAACAATGGTTATACACTCAAGACTCGTTTAGTTATTAACCTTCCCTAGAAGCTCTGTTAACTAAACTGGTGGCCAAATAAGCGGTTATTAATATATGTCTTAATCTTGGAGGATTTAAGGTAACATATATTAATTGGACGGGGTCCATGTTCCAGCTATTTGTTTTCATGACCACCCCTCGGTGGCTTGGGGCAATAGGTGCTGAGAATTACCGTTGCAACGCTACATGTTTTTCAAGTTTCATGTAAGAACATACTTGTATGTTTTATTTGCTAAATTATCTGTATATTTGCTTGGACTTTGTAATGATGTCTAGTATAATTTTATTTCAGTTCAAAATGTCACCGACACCCCTCATTTCGATACTTACTAAAAATAAGTTGAATGGCGATAATTATAAAGACTGGAAAAGAAATCTATTAATAGTTCTCAGCTGCGAGAGACACAAGTTCGTACTGGACGAACCATGCCCACCTGGGCCCAAACCTGACACACCACTTGAGGAGGTCCCGGTTGCCTATAATCGTTGGAGAGAATCCAATGAGATAGCTCGATGCTACATCCTTGCTAGCATGACGAGTGCTTTACGAAAGCAGCATGAGACTTATCAAGTTGCTGGGGAGATCATGGAAAATCTGGAGGACATGTTCAGAGGCCAAGAAAAATTGGCTCGACAGTCCGCTACCACTAGCATTATGAACTCTAAGCAAAAGGCGGGTACTCCGGTGAAGGACCATATGATCACTCTAATGGGATTCTTCGCTGAGGCTACCGAGAATGGTGCTGAGTTGGACTATAACACCCAGATCGAGATGGTGTTCAAGACTCTGTCTAAAGATTTTGTGGGGTTTAAGGCCGCATACAATCTGGCGACAAAGGAGTTAGGACTAACCGAGCTCATGAAGCAACTACAGGCTTATGAGCGGATGATCAGGGATGAGGATGCGGTCCGACCTAAAGGAGAGGCCAATTTGGCGGAATCTTCCAATCCCTCACGGAAGAGGAAGAGGCCAAATAAGAAGCAAGTGGCTTTTAGTTCTTCTAATCCTCCTGTCTCGGACGGGAAGAAGAAGAAGAAGAACAAGAAGCCGAAGGACCGTAAAAAGTCCAAATGCTTCCATTGTGGGAAGGTAGGTCACTTCAAGGAGGCTTGCCGGGAATTCCTAGCCTCCAAGGGCAAGGAAGGTAAGGAACTTCATTACCTGGAAGCGTGTTTGGTGGAAGAATCGAAAGACACTTGGGTCATTGATTCGGGCGCCACTAATCATGTTTGTGTTTCTATGTAGGGGTTCGTGGAAACGAGAAGTCTACATGATAGGAGCCTCTCGTTACAGACCGGAGATGGTAGCTTTGTGGTGGCTGAGGCAGTGGGAGATGTTTACCTTTATTTTGATCAATTTAGGTTTATTTTATTAAAAGACTGTTTTTATGTTCTTAATTTCAGGAGGAACCTTATGTCGGTAGCTTGTTTAATAAAGGATTCTTATTCAGTTTCTTTTAGTAAAAGAGTTGATATTCGTAGAAATAAGTCTTTTATCTGTTCTGGATGGATGGATGGAAACCTATATTTGATCAAACCAAAGATGTACTCACTGCTTGACACTGAATTGATTGATAACTCTAAAAGGTTGAAAGTTTCTCACTCTAACAAGGGGTATCTTTGGCATTTAAGACTTGGTCATATTAATCAGGATAGGATTCAAAGATTGGTGAAAGGCGGTCCTCTGGAATCTCTGGAGGAGGTATGACTTCCCCAATGTGAGTCTTGTCTAGAGGGTAAAATGACTAAGAGGTCTTTTGGAGCTAAGGGTACAAGGGCTCAGGAGCTCTTAATTGTGCATACTGACGTATGTGGCCCCATGAACGTCACAGCACGAGGAGGGTTCGAGTATTATGTCTCTTTCATAGATGATTACTCGAGGTATGGATATGTGTATCTGATGCACCGCAAGAGTGAAACCTTTGACAAGTTCAAGGAGTATCGTGCGGAAGTGGAAAAGTAATTGGATAAATCCATAAAGACACTTCGATCTGATCGAGGTGGCGAATACCTCTCCGATGAATTTCTAGGACATCTTGTAGAGAACGGGATATTATCCCAATTGACTGCACCTGGTACTCCACAACAGAATCGTGTAGCCGAAAGGAGAAACAAAACTTTATTAGATATGGTACGGTCCATGATGAGTTATTCAACGCTGCCATTATCATTTTGGGGATATGCTTTACAAAACGGCGTGCTATATTCTGAACCAGGTTCCGAGCAAATCAATTCCCAGAACTCCGTATGAATTGTGGCGTGGCAGGAAGCCCTCCCTTGGACATATGAGAATATGGGGCTGCCCGGCACATGTACTGGATGGGGATGCGAAGAAGTTGGAACCTAGATCAGAATTGTGTATGTTTGTAGGGTATCCAAAAGGAACTAAAGGAGATCTGTTCTATAACCCGAAGGAACAAAAAGTCATTGTCTCAACCCATGCGATATTCTTGGAGGAAAGTCACATGAATGACTTTAAGCCTCGAAGCAAAGTGGTGCTAAAGGAGTTATCGGGTGAAAGAACTGCTCCACAGATTTCGGTCTTGGACGCAAGTCCGAGTTCCAATGAAAGACCTGCAGACGATCAACAATTTAGGGTACCTCGTCGTAATGGGAGGGTTTCGAAGAAACCTAATTTCTTCATGTATGATGCTGAGGTATACCAGGCCGAGGCTCATGAGCATGAGGAAGATCCGGTCACATATGATGAAGCTATAAATGATGTTGATTCTAAATCTTGGAAACAGGCTATGAACAATGAGATGGATTCTATGAAATCCAACTCTGTTTGGGAACTTGTAGATTTGCCGGATGGGATAAAACCCATTGGATGCAAATGGGTCTACAAAAGAAAGAAGGATGCGGAAGGGAGGGTAGAAACTTTCAAAGCTAGACTGGTTGCAAAGGGATATACGCAAAAGGCTGGAATCGATTACGAGAAAACCTTTTCGCCTGTTGCTATGCTGAAGTCTATCCGTATTCTTCTGTCCATTGCTGCGACTCTCGATTACGAGATCTGGCAAATGGATTTCAAGACGGCATTCTTGAATGGCCATCTTGAAGAGTGTATCTATATGATACAGCCCGAAGGGTTCGTAGCGAAAGGCCAAGAAAGGAAAGTCTACAAGTTCCTTAGATCTATATATGGATTAAAGCAAGCATCCCGCTCATGGAACCAGAGGTTTGATCAAGCAATTAAGACATTTGGTTTTGAGCAGAACATTGATGAACCTTGTGTTTATAAACGTATTAAGGATGGAAAAGTGGTCTTTCTGATACTCTATGTCGATGATATACTACTCATTGGGAATGATGTAGGGAACTTATCATCGGTCAAGCTTTGGTTACACCAACAGTTTGACATGAAGGACTTGGGATTAGCTAATTATGTTCTAGGCATTCGTCTCTTCAGAGAACGAAAGAACAAAATGATAGCGTTATCCCAAGCTTCATATATAGATAAAATAATTGACAAATATGCAATGCAAGAGGCAAAGAAAGGTTCGCAACCTTCTATTTCCGGACTAACTCTTTCATTGGATGACTGTCCCAAGTCATCGGAAGAAAGAGAGCGTATGAGTAAGGTCCCTTATGCATCCGCTGTGGGTAGCCTTATGTACACTATGCTTTGCACTCGCCCGGACATATGTTTTGCAGTAGGTATGGTGAGTCGATATCAAGCGAATCCTGGAACCAAGCACTGGCAAGCAGTAAAGCATATACTTAAGTATCTTAAGAGAATGAGGGATTATATGCTGGTGTATTCTGGAGGGGACCTAACACCCATAGGATACACGGACTCAGACTTCCAGACTTGTAAGGATTCGAAAAAATCGACATCTGGATCAGTGTTTTTACTCGGAGGAGGCGCCATTGTGTGAAGGAGCGTGAAGCGGGGCTGCACAGCTGACTCTACTATGGAGGCTGAGTATGTGGCTGCGGCTGAGGCATCTAAAGAAGCGGTTTGGCTCCGCAAGTTCTTTAAAGACCTTGAGGTCATTCCGGGTGTTGACAAGCCTATCACACTTTACTGTGATAATACAGGGGCTATTGCCAACACAAGGGAATCTCGGCACCACAAGAGGACCAAGCACATCGATCGGAGATATCATATTATTAGAGGGCATGTGGAGACAGGACAAGTGGATGTATGTAAGATCGCGTCTGAGGACAACATCGCCGATCCCTTTACTAAGACTTTGGTGGCTAGAAGCTTTGAGAGGCATGTAGAGGCGATGGGATGTGTAACATGGCACATCTGCTGGCTTAGGGCAAGTGGGAGATTGTTAGGAAATGCCCTAAGTATGAGAGACATTTTGATGTATTCATTTTGAACTGGATAATAAAATTATACATAGAGGTTATTTATTACATTACTATTTGTCCTCGTCTAATTTACATGTTAAAGTAAATGTAAGCAAATATGGCTCACTAACTGCTTGTGTTAAAACTGTTAGAACGTTGCATGCAATGGACTTTTGTATGCGTGAAGACAATGTTCTAAAGTTAGCAGTCTAAACTATGGTCTGTAGTCTATGGGGTTAGACCGAGCATCTAACTCATGTTAAGACTATTATGTTGTCTAAAGCCTTAGAGGGGACGGTTTGTCTTGACTGTCTGGAGCTGGACTCCTAAGTAGAGACATGGATATGTTGCTCGGTGGTGACATATTAGACCGGGACTAAAGCGTGATTGATCTACGTAGTCCGCTATGAGTGGATCAATCTGCTTTTGACGTTCATTGTGCAATAACCTTAATCCTGAGTAAATGAACTTCTTCATGTATATGACTTGTGTACTTTGATGTTCCAATGGCTAAAGCATCTCAGAGGTAGTAAGCTTATAGACCGGTTCGTTGGGTGCATGACTTGTATACGATGAAGGGTTTGTTTGCAGATATCGGAATCATAGCTCTGAGGAGTTAAAGGTATCCTCTTAAAGGCATTATACTGAATGTGAAAATGGACAAGGCCTTGGGTCGTCTGCTGGGCGGATGACTTCTTATTCACATATGGTGAATAATCATTTTCTTGATTCGGTAGTATAATGGAACTTTAAGATAACCTGATCAGTAGGATTAAACGGACTTTGACCTAAGGCTGATCATGGATATCATATGAGGGTTTTGCATATATGACAAGGTCATTGGATAGTAGCTCGTCACAGGCTTACGTAATACGGTATATAATTGGGAGTTCAGTTTCAGGTTTATAGTGGTGTGACTCTGAAACTAGTGATCATATGATTGAGTTGTTCGGTAAAGAATGATGATCATATGGAATCACGGGAGCCCGATTATATATGTCCAATCAGTCCCTCTATTAGCTCCACATAATTCCTTAACGTTTGGCAAATTGATTTGTGTATGCTATTGGCTAGTTTATTATGCATGGATGGTGATGACATAGGATTAGGATGGTAGACAAGATTCTCTCCGGTTGGATTCAGATTTTGTTTTGGATAATAGAGTACACAATTATTCGAACTCCAAATAAAGTTGCCATGATTTTATTTGAGATTGGATTGGAGTTGTAGAAAATTATCCATGAGAACAAGAATATGAAACACAAACGTTTTGTGGAATTTGAATTTTGAATTTTGAAATTTGAATTTTGAATTTTGAAATTTGAAATTTGAAATTTGAATTTGAAATTTGAATTTGAAATTTGAATTTGAAATTCAAATTTGAAATTTGAATTTGAAATTTAAATTTGAAATTTGAAATTTGAAATTTGAATTTGAAATTTGAAATTCAAATTTTGAATCACAGTCTAAGTAGGATTCGAATTTGTTGTGGAGATCCACAAGGTTAGAAATTCGAATTTGAGTTGGATTTGGAGAGGATAATCTTGTTAGAATCCTACTTGAATTTTGAATCTAAACCCCAACAAAAGTAGACGAATTTTTGAGGATAATCCTCAATGGAATTTCGGTTTTTATGGATAAGGTTCAAGGGAAAATTCAAGCTTCAATCCTAGTTGAATTTGGATTCTCTCCTTCCCTGAAAAGTGGCCGAAATTAGGGAGAAAATCTCCTAGGAAATTCGGTTATTTTTGGATAAGGTTGAGATAAGATTCAAGCTTGAAAATCCTAGTGGAATTTTTTATTCTCCCTTATCCATAATGGCCGAAATCTTTAGGAAAGTTTCCCCTTGAAATTTTCGGATTTTTTGGGTTGAAAAAGGGAGATAAAATTCTAGTTAAAATCTTGTTTAGATTTGAATTGGATTTATCCTAAGAAAAACCGAATTTTATTGTGGAGATTCTCCCTTGGAAAATTTTGGATTTTATGGATATGGATAAGGGAAAATATCTTTTCCTAATCCAATTCAAATTCAGAGAATCACCTCATGCAGGTCTATAAATAGAGGTTCTGCCACTCTAGTTCTCTCAGACCACAGACTCTCAGGTGAGCAGGCTTATTGTTGCACAGCTCATCGTGACAATAAAGTTCTTTAGAGATCTGGGTGGTCGGAAGAAGACTAGCAGTGCTAGTATACCGATCGAGGTTCAGAGTACCCACACACTCAGCCATTCGGGAATTGGAGAATAGTAGAGAAGGCTAGTTGGTTGAAGCCTCCGGTCATTCTCCTCCTGCAAGATTGGCGTCCTTGAGGTATGAGTTTTAATTGTTGTTGGTTTATTGTATATGGCATCATGAGATATTTAACGATCTAAAAATTTTTATTGTTCCGCTGCGCCACTCTGATACGTTTTTACCGGTTTATTTTCCTACAGATGAACTAATAACAAGAGCTTGCTCAGCTCAGGGAGCAACTCAACTAACAATCTAAGACACCATAACTCGTAGAAGTGCCAACCCAAGCCGACCCAGTAGCCCCACTAGTCTAGGCAGCTCCAGCACCACCAGTTGTGATTGCTCCTGCAGCAGCAAATGTTCCCTTACCAGTGTCAAGAGATGGTGACTTATACGAGCGATTTCGGCGTCTGAAGGCGCCAGAGTTTGAGGGGACAACTAACCCTATCGAGGCAGATGAGTAGCTAACTGACATCCAAGTCATCCTAGACCTTGTAGGGTTAACTGAGAGGGAAAAGGTACTGTGTGCATCCCTTGCCCTATGCAAAGGAGCACGACAGTGGTGGAAGACAGTAGCTATCAGGAGAGACGTTAATGCAATGAACTGGGCAGACTTCATTATTAAGTTTAGAGAAATGTATTTCAATGATGAAGCCTTGGTAGCACAACAAGATGAGTTCAACAATCTACGCCAAGGTAGTATGACTGTAATGGAAGCTATCCGTAAGTTCAAGCAGCTAGCCCGACTATGCCCCGAGCTGGTGCCAACCGAAAAGGAAAGGGTCAGAAGGATGCTGAAGATGTTTAGAACCGACATTGCCGTCCAAGTATACGGTGGAAGCCACGGACCAATAACGGTGGCTGAGTGTGTTAGCCGAGCCATCAGGGCCGAATACTGGTTGGCCTAAGATAGGGAGAGGAAAGCACAGATCTTCAAGGCCAAGAGAGAGGAGAAGACACTAGCCAAACCCAACAGGGGAAGACCGAACCTCGATTCACAACATAAGGGTCAGAATACAGGAAACAGTCAGAGTAACCGACAGTCCCATAACAACAAAAGGAGAGGAAGCCAGAATAACCAAGGGAAACTGAGGAATTTTCCCCAGAAGAAGAACAATCAGGGAGGAAATGGCAGTCAGCACCCTCCTTGCCCGAAATACGGGAAGAATCACCTAGGGGAGTGCCGCTTAGGCACTAGCGGTTGCTACATCTATGGCAAGGAAGGCCACTTCGTTAAACAATGCCGCTCAAACCCTCAGAATCAGCAGGGCTAAGCTCGTGCCAGTAGCGGCCAACTACATGCCACCCAAGTCAGAATTGAAGGTACACCATCACCCAAGGTAGACTGGAAGCTCCAGAGATGCAGGGGAGAATTTACACCTTTACAAGGGAGGATGCAGAAGCTGGAACCTCAACCGTGGTGACAAGTCAGCTTTTTGTCCCCAACTCCACTGCATTAGTATTATTTGATTCTGGAGCTACATATTCTTTTGTATCATCAAAGTTTGCTAGAGAACTAGGTCAGAACATAGACAAGATGAACCAAACTTTTCGAACTGCCCTTCCCTCCAGGGAAGTTTTGTTGTCTAGCTATTGGGCAAGACATGTACCAGTAGTTATCAGTGGGTACGAGCTGAGTGTAGACCTAATCGTCATCAACATGTGCGACTATGACGTAATCGTGGGAATGGACTTCCTCGCTAAGTACAGCACCGTAATAGACTATCGAAGACGAAAGGTTACCTTCAAGCTGAACGGGAATAAGAAGTTTATCTACAAAGGGCTATCGTTGAAGCAACCAAAGATAATAATATCCGCTATGAGGGCTCACAAACTTCTATCCAGTGGATGCACCGGTTTCCTAGCACACATGGTAGACAGCAACCAGGAAGCAGAGATAAGGCCTGAAGATGTCCCAATGGTCAGAGAATTCATAGGAGTATTCTCAGAGGATTTACCAAGACTTCCGCCGAAAAGGGAGATATCATTCGAGTTCGAGCTGTTACCAGGATCAGCCCCCATTTCCAAGGCCCCATACAGAATGGCCCTGGCAGAGTTAAAGGAACTCCAGGCCCAGTTGAAGGACCTAATGGACAAGGGCATCATTCGACAGAGCTGTTCACCGTAGGGAGCACCAGTTTTATTCATGAAGAAGAAGTATGGAATGTTAAGGATGTGCATCAATTACAGGGAGCTGAATAAGGTCACTATAAAGAACAAGTATCCGTTGCCACGAATCGACGATCTATTCGACCAGCTCCGAAACACTACAGTGTTCTCAAAAATCGACCTACGTTCCGGGTATCACCAACTATGGATTAGAGGTGCAGACATACCCAAGACAACCTTCCGTACACAATATAGACACTACGAGTTCCTCGTTATGTCATTCGGACTAACGAATGCCCTCGCAACCTTCATGGATCTGATGAATAGAGTGCTCAAGGAGTTCTTAGACAAATTTGTCATTGTGTTTATCGATGACATACTTGTGTATTCTAAAACAAGGGAGGAACACAAGGAGCATCTGAAAGCTATTCTACTCAAGCTAAAGGAGCACCAGCTATACGCCAAATTCTCCAAGTGTGAGTTTTGGCTGGAAACGGTCCATTTTCTTGGTCACGTGGTCTCCAAAGACGGAGTATCAGTAGACCCAGCGAAAGTCGAAGCAGTGAACGAATGGCCGACTCCGAAGAATGTAACGGAGATCCGCAGTTTCCTAGGCCTAGCAGGCTATTACAGACATTTCGTAGAAGGGTTCTTGAAGTTAGCCACACCACTCACAGCACTCACCAAGAAGGAGAAGAAGTATGAGTGGACGGATAAATGCAAGAAAAGCTTCCAGGAGCTAAAACATAGACTCATGAGCGCTCCAATCGTGACCACACCAGACGCTGGACAGGGAAATTTTGTAATCTATAATGATGCATCTAAGACCAGACTGGGAGCCGTATTAATGCAGAATGGGAAAGTAGTCACTTATGCCTCGCGACAACTTAAGAACCACAAGAGGAATTATCCGACTCATGACCTGGAGCTAGCAGTGGTCGTGTTTGCACTGAAAATATGGAGGCATTATCTATATGGCATCAAGTGCGAGATTTATACGGACCACTAAAGCCTCAAATACATCTTCACACAGAAGGAGCTCAACATGAGGCAGCGAAGATGGCTAAAATTGGTGAAGGATTATGACTGCGAGATCCTGTATCACCCAGGGAAAGCCAACAAGGTAGCCGATGCACTGAGTAGGAAGTACTCTTCATCACTTATGGCTATCAATGCCTTGCCAGAAGCCCTATAGAAGGAGCTATGTAACGGCAAAATCGAGATTCTAATGGGGAAGTTGTCTGAAATGACCCTTCAATCAACACTCCTAAAGGAAATCAAGGCTGGCCAAGACCTCGATTTAACCCTGAACAAGCACAAGAAGGAGGCAATGGAGGACCAGAAGTCAGAATTCCAAGTCTCCAAGGATGGCATACTCTATTTCAGAGATAGAGTGTGCATTCCGAATGATGAAGAACTCAGGAAAAGGATCCTTTTAGAAGCCCATGACACACCGTACTCAGTTCATCCAGGGGCAAACAAGCTATACAAAGACTTGAAAGACAGTTTTTGGTGGCTTAAGATGAAGGGTGACGTCGCTGAATTTGTCGCAAAGTGCCTTACATGTCAAAAAATTAAAGTAGAACACCAATGACCTGGAGGAGAACTGTAGAAAATCGAGCTTCCTGAATGAAAATAGGAACAGATTACAATGGACTTCATGGTCGGACTGCCCAGAACATCCAGTGGAAACAACGCCATCTGGGTAATTATGGACCGACTGACGAAATCAGCTCGATTCTTAGCCATGAAGTTAAGCTACTAAGTAGAGAGGCTAGCAGAAATGTACGTGACCCAGATAGTAAGACTGCACGGTGTACCTAAGTCAATAATTTCAGATCGTGATGGCCGCTTCACTTCAAGGTTTTGGCAGAGTGTCCAAGCTTCAATGGGGACTAAGTTGAAGTTCAGCATGTTAGGAAATGCCCTAAGCATTAGAGACATTTCTATGTATTTATTTTGAACTAGATAATAAAATTATATATAGAAGTTATTCATTACATTGCTATCTGTCCTTATCTTATTTACATGTTAAAGTAAATGTAAGCAAATATGGCTCCCTGACTACTTGTGTTAAACTGTTAGAACGTTACATGCAATGGACTTTTGTATGCGAGAAGATAATGTTCTAAAGTAAGTGGTCTAAACTATGGTCTGTAGTCTATGGGGTTAGACCGAGCATCTAACTCATGTTAAGACTATTATGTTGTCTAAAGCCTTGGAGGGGACGGTTTGTCTTGACTGTCTGGAGCTAGACTCCCAAGTAGAGACATAGATATGTTGCTTGGTGGTGACATATTAGACCGGGACTAAAGCGTGATTGATCTACGTAGTCCACTATGAGTGGATCAATCTGCTTTTGACGTTCATTGTGCAATAACCTTAATCCTGAGTAAATGAACTACTTCATGTATATGACTTGTGTACTTTGATGTTCCAATGGCTAAAGCGTCTCAGAGGTAGTAAGCTTATAGACCGGTTCGTTGGGTGCATGACTTGTATACGATGAAGGGTTTGTTTGCAGATATCGGAATCATAGCTCTAAAGAGTTAAAGGTATCCTGTTAAAGGCATTATACTGAATGTGAAAATGGACAAGGCCTGCTGGGCGGATGACCTCTTATTCATATATGGTGAATAATCATTTTCTTAATTCGGTAGTATAATGGAACTTTAAGATAGCCTGATCAGTAGGATTAAATAGACTTTGACCTAAGGCTGATCATGGATATCATATGAGGGTTTTGTATATATGACAAGGTCATTGGATAGTAGCTCGTCACAGGCTTACGTAATACGGTATATAATTGGGAGTTCAGTTTCAGGTTTATAGTGGTATGACTCTGAAACTAGTGATCATATGATTGAGTTGTTCGGTAAAGAATGATGATCATATGGATTTGCGGGAGCCCGATTATATATGTCCAATCAGTCCCTCTACTAGCTCCACATATTTCCTTAACGTTTGGCAAATTGATTTGTGTATGCTATTGGCTGGTTTATTATGCATGGATGGTGATGACACAGGATTAGGATGGTAGACAAGATTCTCTCCGGTTGGATTCAGTTTTTGTTTTGGATAATAGAGTATACAATTATTCGAACTCCAAATAAAGTTGCCATGATTTTATTTGAGATTGGATTGGAGTTGTAGAAAATTACCCATGAGAACAAGAATTTGAAACACAACTGTTTTGTGGATTTTGAAATTTGAAATTTGAAATTTGAAATTTGAAATTTGAATTTGAAATTTGAATTTGAAATTTAAATTTGAAATTTGAAATTTGAAATTTGAAATTTGAATTTGAAATTCGAATTTGAAATTTGAAATTCAAATTTTGAATCACAGTCCAAGTGGGATTCGAATTTGTTGTGGAAAATCCACAAGGTTTGAAATTCAAATTTGAGTTGGATTTAGAGAGGATAATCTTTTTAGAATCCTACTTGAATTTTGAATCCAAATCCTAACAAATAGTGGACGAAATTTTGAGGAATATCCTCAATGGAATTTCGGTTTTTGTGGATAAGGTTCAAGGGAAAAATTCAAGTTTCAATCCCAGTTGAATTTGGATTCTCTCTTCCCTAAAAAGTGGCCGAAATTATGGAGAAAATCTCCTAGGAAAATTCGGCTATTTTGGATAAGGATGAGATAAGACTCAAGCTTGAAAATCCTAGTGGAATTTTGATTCTCCCTTATCCTAAATGTGGCCGAATTTTTGTAGGAAAAATCTCCTAGGAAATTTCAGATTTTTTGGTTGAAAAAGGGAGATAAAATTCTAGTTAAAATCTTGTTTAGATTTGGATTGGATTTATCCCATAATGGCCGAATTTTATTGTTGCGATTCTCCCTTGGAAAATTCAGATTTTATGGTTATGGATAAGGGAGAATATCTTTTCCTAATCCAATTCAAATTCAGAGAATCACCTCATGCAGGTCTATAAATAGAGGTCTTGCCACTCCAGTTCTCTTAGACCACAGACTCTCAGGTGAGCAGGCTTATTGTTGCACAGCTCATCATGACAATAAGTTCTTTAGAGATCTGGGTGGTCGGAAGAAGACTAGCAGTGCTAGTATACTGATCGAGGTTCAGAGTGCCCACACACTCAGCCATTCGAGAATTGGAGAATAGTAGAGAAGGCTAGTTGGTTGAAGCCTCCGGTCATTCTCCTCCTACAGATTGGCGTCCTTGAGGTATGAGTTTTAATTGTTGTTGGTTTATTGTATATGGCATCATGAGATATTTAACGATCTAAAAATTTTTTATTGTTCCGCTGCGCCACTCTGATACGTTTTTATCGATTTATTTTCCTACACAGCATAGCTTTCCACCCTCAAACCGACGGTCAATTAGAAAGGACAATACAAACATTGGAAGATATGTTGACAGCGTGTGCCCTAGACTTCAAGGGGAATTGGGACCAAAAGCTGCCGCTAATAGAGTTCTCGTACAACAACAGCTACCATTCCTCGATCAGAATGGCACCATACGAGGCACTCTATGGAAGGAAATGTAGATCTCCGGTCCACTGGCATGAGACCGGAGAGAAACAGCTCACTAGCATGGACTTCGTCAAAAGTACAACAGAAAATGTGAAGATTATACGGGAGAGACTGGAGATAATTCATAATCATTAGAAGAGTTACGCCGATAAACGATACAGACCTCTCGAGTTTCAAGAAGGAGATTCAGTTTTCCTCAAGGTGACACCCATGAAAGGGGTGATGCGCTTTGGGAAGAAAGGGAAGCTCAGCCCTCGATATATAGGACCCTTCGAGATCCTCGAGAGAATTGGGAAGGTAGCCTACAGGGTAGCGCTCCCTCCCGAGTTGGCATCCGTGCATAACGTTTTCCACGTCTCGATACTGAAGAAATACGTGCCTGACAGTTGCCACATACTGAGTCAAGAGCCTATTGAAGTACACGCCGACCTGACATATGAGGAAAGACCAGTGCAGATTTTAGCTAAGGAGAGCAAAGTCCTCAGGAATAAAGTGATCGTGCTTGTGAAAGTGTTGTGGCGGAATCACAATATAGAAGAAGCTACATGGGAAAGGGAAGAAGACATGAAGAGAGACTTCCCGGATTTATTTTAATTTCGAGGACGAAAATTTTGTAAAGGGGGTAAGTTGAAAGGACCACCTCGTCCCTGTAACTTAACAAATTATTCAATGAGAAGTTAAGGAATAATTTGATGCATTTTTAGTGCAAATACATCGAACACGTTCAGGTACACGGTCGTGTAAGAAACCGTGTACTGATCGGATTGTTTTATGAGAGAGGCCGTGTGAGTTACCATGGCCGTGTAGTTTTACATGGTCAGGTACACGGTTGTGTAAGTGGCCGTGTACCACTCGGGTAAAGTGAGCATGGTCCAAGACACGGCCGTGTTAAGAAAGCTCGGCTAGTGCATGCCCGTGCTCGAGCCATACACACCCATGTTAGAACTCGTGTAGAAGGCCGTGTACTAAACAGAGAGCCAATTTGAAGACTTTCGTAATGCGTGAAACCTAATTACTATGAAATGAGTAATTAAGTTGATAAATACAGCATAAATTCCAGTTGAATAGACTAAACAGGTGTAGTACTATTTATTACTATATATACAGTGAAAAAGGGTAACCGACAGAGAACCCGGTCTACCTTTTATGTGTATAAGTGTATGAGATACGCAGTGTCATGAAACTGGTCCGGATGACCATTTCCTGACGCAAGACTGGTGAGCACATCACTAAAATGCTCGGACCAAACGTCTAAGCACAACAACGAGAATCTCCCTAGTAGGGGTACAGTATCGAGAAAATGGTCCAGATGACCTCTTCTCACCCAGAGACTGACAAAATCAGAGTCAAAACACTCAGACTAGTCAGTTAGAACAGAGAATAGTGAATAGTGAATAGTGTAAGATATAGTGTCAAGTTAATGGCCAAGACGGCCTTAGTTTGACTCAAAACTGATATATCTAGACTCAGGACGCCCAAATTAGTCAAACGGGCACCTGACACGTTTTTCGAGGTGGAACCACACAGATCTCAAAAAATGGTCTAGACGATCCTAGACGGACATAAGACTGATAAAATTAAAATCAGAACGTCCGAATTAGTCAAGAGAGACTGTATCTGAAATTTCGCCTAGAAACGCCCCGGTTTGCGTGCAAAAGGACAACACAGTGTAGACACAACCACAATATAGGAAATAAATAGTGATTTGACATAGAATGGGCTATTAGACAATATAAAACAATTAGAAATCATCAGTATAAAAATCGGATTCTGAAAATCCAATTTTTGGATGAAAATTAAAACACTGCCGAGAAAGGGTCGAAAAACGCAGTAGAAAACTAGACTGCACAGAACCTATTCGGTTGGACCTTTACCCCAACCAAACCGTGCCCCCTTTGATTAGGAAAATAGATGCAAAACCAGCTACAAAACCAGCTGAAAATGATCCCTTAAATCAAGGGATGTGTTGGAGTTTTAAGATTAAAAAAATGGGGTTTTAAAGATAAGAGGACCATGACCATTTAATGCAAACTTGCTCCCTTTCACCCTCCATCATGGCCTCCGAAAATTTAAGGATTGCAGCACAGATTTTTGTCCCCCAATTGAGCTAAATTTAAGAGGGCTTAGATTAAGCAAAGTTGCTTAGAGTTGCCTATAAAAAGGTATAACCACCCTTAGGTCTCACTTTTCCCATTTTCTCACAAAAACTCTCAAGAAAAATACAGCTTTCTCTCCCCTTTCTCTTTAGAAAATCCGACCCCTCTTCAGCCCCTAAACCACCCATATTTTCACATAACTTTCACACAAAAGTTTGGCCACATAAGTTGCTAGAGGTGCACTCTTCCAAGGTAGTTTCGGTAAGACCCTAGAACCGAAAATTTTCTATGGTTTAGTTTTTTATCTTGGCTTGATATTAAGAGCAACATTTTATTTTCTTTGTGTTCTCATTCTAGCAAAAGTGACCTCTCAACCCCCTTTATTTTCTACGGAGCCTTGACAGCCACCCTTGGCTCGGTTGTGCTTGGATCAAAGCACTCTAAGGTATAAACTAAAAAACCCCATCTTTTGTGGTTAGTTGTGTTTAAGTTTTTGATCAAAGGAGATTTATGTGTATTTGTTTATGCACATGGGTTGTAATAAGTTATTTGAGCTCTTAGCTTTCAGTTTTTAAAGTTTTTGTGGTTGTGGTTGTGTTTACTTTAGTTTACAAGTGGTTTGATATATGTGTGTGCACGAGTGTGTAGAGGGTGGCTGGACACAAAATCTGTCCCCAAAATAAGCCATGGATTTTGACCATTTTGACCCACTTAGGGTCCGAATCTGGGATTTGGTAAAACATGAACTTTTAAGAAAATTTCGATACGGTCGTTTTTATATCAAATAGCCATTGGCCAAAAACGAACCTATGATAGACTTTTTGGCTGGTTTTGGTTCGATGTCCAAAACTGGGAGTAACAAATCCGGATCAAATAAACAGTCTCAGATTTTTGTTAAAATGACCCTTTTAGAGGCTGAACCAAACTTTGGTCAAAACACAAAAGTTTTAGATCTCGATGAATCCTTGAAACTGACTTCAGTTTCAAAACTTTGGCCGTTTCGGGCCCCAAACAGACCTGTGTTTAAAAGTGTGTAAAATAGGAACTTTTATAAAAACTGGGCACAAAGGCCACGGGTTTAATGAATTTAGGAGCCGTTAGAGTTAGAGTTAGGCTTTGAAATGAACATGAGAATTGTTCATTTCATTGAGGATGAAAAGATTCATGAACGCCAAATTCTCAAACAAAGCCTTTTCGAACAAGTTTTAAATTATTTTCAAAAAGTGGTCAACACCACACTTTTGAGCACATTCACCATGTGTTCCCTTTAAATGACTTAGAAAGGATTTCAACAAAAACACCCTCATCCTCCAACGGGGTGAGGTGAGACTTGTTTTTAAAAATTTGGGGACACCATACCTCTTTCAAACCATTTCAAACTCTTTGCTTTTAAAAAATGTGGAGACGCCATACCCCTTTCAAAATGAAAAATCCTTTTTGTAAGAATTCCTAGATTTAAACAAGTTTTTCAAAAAAGGGTTAGTGCATAACCCTAAGAGATGTTTCACACAGAACAAAGGACGTTTTTAAGAAATGGTAGAAGTAGCCCGGTAGGCTACCACACCCAAACAGGTAAAGTAACCCGGATAGTTACTATACCAAGCCTACACATAGTAGCCCGATAGGCTACCTAGTTGCCAAAACGCGAGGTAATCGGTTGGTTAACTGATCGGTAAATCAGTCAAGGACCGTGTTCAGAGCAACATTGTGAGGAACATTGATTTAACTGTCAAGAAGACAGTTAATCAAACGCGACAGAAACTAGACACCAAATTCCCAGATAGGCCAATAGGGTACCGAGGGACCCCGGTACCACATGAAAACACGAGTATAGGCAAAAGTAGCCTAAGGACGTGGTAGTTAATTTATGGGGCCATAAATTAATTAACCACATACGAATAAGTTTACTCTTGAGATAAAGAGTAAGTAGTGCCGACGGCAATTGGTATCGAGTAATTATCTACTTTAGTCACTAACAGTATTGGTGACTTAGAGAAGATATTAACAAGAGACATTATTGATGACAGGTAGTAACCTGCAAATTTCTAAAGGTGCGAATACAAGTGCTTGCAATTAGGTAAGTACAACTCCGCCTGTAGCATGAATAAAATGATGTTAAAATGATGGTTTTACAGTATGTTAAGTATGCCTTACATGCACACGATGTTGCACCGTATACATAAGAGCATATAGTTTCACAATCGAGTAGATTGATGAAAGAACAAGTTAGAAGCCATAGATCCCTACTGTGTAGGATTGGGGACAGCTTAGAGAAGCGTATGGCTAGAATAGTTAAACAAGATGGAAATAAGTAGGTGTGTCGTACTGGCTCCTTCAATAGAAGGGGTTTCTAGTTAAAGAAAGTTAAGGCCAAAAGTTGAGCATCAATTGATGGCTCTTCGGCATTAGTTGACCTCGGGCGTTATCGTTAGTCTGCGCGCACATGGTACTGACACATGGGCCCTAAGTAGACAAGAGAAAGAAAAGAGTACTAAAGCATAAATGAACATAACCGGATCATGCATAGTACACTGTCCGCATTAGTTCGCTATGCTTTCAGCTACAGTAAGATACATGCATTTACATGAAGTAATCTATATGCATATGGTATGTAAAGTTTGTATGCTATGACATGATATGTGATGATATGGTATATGCTAAGTGGTATATGTGACTATATTGCATGCTTATGTGTTTTTAAGTATGTATTATGTTTAAACATGTTTTGCAGTTAACATGTTGTACTTACTGGGTGTAAAGCTCATGGAGTGTGTTCATGCTGTAGGTAAGCGTCCTATGGCATAAGCTACGATGGGCAATGACGGCGGTGGAGGCGGATGTGAGGCGAGGTTGTGGACATTATACAAGTTTAACTTCCGCACAGTTTAAGTAAACAGTATTTTGAACAGTAACAATACAGTACCAGTAAATGGTACTTTTAAATAGTAAACGTTAAATAGTATTTTTGAATAGTAATGATTACACAATATTTTTGAATAGTAATAGTTGAATTGTATTTTCGAATAGCAGCCGATTGATACTATTCAAAAATACTATTCCATAAAATCAACAGTATAAGTATGTTTGTAAGATTAAATTTATTATGTTTCAAATTCCGCTTTTAATAGTACATGTACATGAGTAGTAAATACGTACGCATTTAAAAACAAAATTTCTAAAATTAGGGTAACCTATTAAAGATATTTTAAGTAAGCAATATTCAATTGCAAGAAAATATAAGTAAAAGTAAAGAAACAGTAGTTTTACAGTGATGGTCCGGGCCGCCTAGAACACGGGGCATTACACACGAAGAACACCTGAGGACTGTCCTACAGATGATAAGGTAGCATCAACTCTATGCAAAATTCTCTAAGTGTGAATTTTGGCTAGATAGAGTATATTTCCTCGAACATGTGGTTTCCAAGGACGGAATCGCCGTGGATCCTGTAAAAGTAGAGGCGATCAATGAATGGCCTACACCTAAGAATGTGATCGAAATAAGGAGTTTCTTAGGTCTAGCTGGCTATTATAGAAGATTTGTAGAGAGATTCGCATGACTCACTACACCTCTCACCACCCTTACCCATAAGGAGAGGAAGTACGAGTAGACTGAAGTATGCTAAAAGAGCTTCTAAGAGCTGAAAAAGTGACTAATGAGTGCACTGATCCTTACACTTCTTACTGAAGGGGAGATGTTCATGATTTACAGTGATGCGTCAAAGATAGGATTAGGAGCTGTCTTGATACAAGGTGATAAGGTGATTGCTTATGCCCCGCATCAATTAAAGGACCATGAGCGAAATTATCCCACAGATGATTGGAACTTGCCGCAGTAGTGTTCACACTAAAGATCTGGCGACAATATTTATATGGAGCTCAGTGTCAGATTTATACTGACCATCAGAGTCTAAAGTACTTCTTCATGCAGAAGGAGTTGAATATGCGGCAAAGGAGATGGTTGGAGGTAGTAAAGGATTATGATTGCGAAACCCTCTATCACCCTGGAAAAGCCAATCGCATTGCATATACGTTAAGTAGGAAATCTACTATTTCACAGCAACTGCCAATTAAAAATTTTCTAAAACTATTGTAGCATGATATCAATACATTGAAGGTGGAGCTGATATCTGGAAGATTGGCTGCACTTCAATTGGAATCATCACTATTCGAGGATATTAGAGAGGCTCAAAGGCAAGATCTCCATCTTGTAAGTCCTCAAGAAGAAGTGTCCAAAGAGGGATTAATCTTACATTAAGGAAGAATTCATGTTCCTAATGATGAAGGATTAAGAAGGTGGATTATGGTAGAAGCCCATGAAACGCCATATTCAATGCATCCCGGAGCCAGTAAGATGTACCAAGATTTGAGATTGCAATTCTGGTGGAAAGGGATAAAGAAGGACATTGTCGAATTTGTAAGTCAATGTATGACGTGTCAAAAAGTTAAGGCTGAACACTGGCATCCAAGCGAAAAGCTAGAGCCGTTAGAGATTCCCGAATGGAAATGGGAACATATTAGATGGACTTCGTGGTAGGACTGTCGAAAACCCGAGAAGGTTACGATACTATCTGGGTTATTCTCGACAGATTAGCAAAGACGGCAACGTTCATAGCAATAAAAATGACTTTTTCATTGGAAAAACTAACAAGTCTATATGTTAACCAGATCGTTAGGTTACATGGAGTTCCTAAATCCATTGTATTGGATCGTAATGCACGATTCACTTTGAATTTTTGGAAGTGTGTGCAAGAAGCCATGGAAACGGAAGTGTGTCTGACTACGACATTTCGTCCGCAGACAGACAGGCAATCTGAACGGATGACCCAATCGATCGAAGACATGCTTCACACATGTACAATAGATTTCCTAGGAAGCTGGAATGAGAAACTTCCATTGGTAGAGTTTTCATACAACAACAGTTACCAAGCTTCTATAGGAATGGCACCTTATGAAGCTTTATATGGAAGGAAGTGTAGATCACCTGTCCACTAGTATGATCTACAAGAAAGGTAGCTGCACAAGATGGATTTTGTGCAAGAAATAACTGATGCAGTTGCAAAGATATAGCAACAGATGAAGATTGCGCAAAGCCAACAGAAGAGCTATACGGACAAACAACGAAGATCCCTGGAGTTTAGCAAAGGGGATTTTGTATTCTTAAGAGTTTCACCAATGAAAGGAATAATGCGGTTCGATAAGAGAGGAAAATTGAGTCCAAGATATATTGGGCCATATGAAATCATCGAACGCATTGGGAAGGTTGCCTATAGATTGGCGTTACCTCCAGAAATGTCAGCAGTGCATAATGTGTTTCATGTGTCAATGCTGTGAAAGTACATATCAGATCCATCCCATGTACTGAAACATGAACTGATCCAGATCCAGGAAGACCTAACGTATGAGGAGAAACCTATACAAATACTGGCACGAGAAGATAAAGTTTTAAGGAACAAGACGATCCCATTAGTCAAAGTGCTATGGAAAAATCACAACATCGAATAGGCCACATGGGAACATGAGGAAGAGATTAGAAAATTGTACCCCCACTTGTTCTAAATTTTTGAGGATGAAAATTTTATAAGGAGGGGTGAATGTGAAAAAGTTGTATTTTAATACTGTTCAGAATACTGTAAAAATGCTCTGACAGTGTTAAAGAGTATGAGTTCAGAGATGGAAAATCATCCCAAATAAAATCGGGTGAGACGGCTCGAAAACGGAGCCAAAACCCTAGAGAGTGCACAGAAGTGCACTAAAAGATGAAATTTTACGGTAATGAATTCTGGCCAAACGGAAGCAAAATAAGATAGATCGATCACACCGGAGGCACTCGAAACCTGCCTACGCGATTTCGATAAAGTTTCGTTTGGTATGACTTTCAGTCAAAATTTGACCACAAATTAATTCATGAGTTAATATGTGAATTAATTAGGTGACATCATAATTATGATGTCATAAATAGAAAATTAGAAACTTGTAAAGTAAGTATGATGATTTGTATGGCTAGGATTAATGCTAAGCTTGATCAAGGGCCATGATTTAGCCAAAATGGCTTGGATTAAATTTTGGAAAATTTGGAAAAAGGGGTTCAGCTAGGCTTGGGAAAAAATCAGCAAAAGTTTGCATTTTGGTCCTTAAAATCTTGCCAAAAAGCCCTTGAACAATTAGCAAATTGTTAGGAAAAATTTGCTAGTTAGTCCCCCACTTTTTGGCTATAAATAGGAATGAAAATTCATCAGGAAGTCCAAAACCGTGAGCTTTCTTCCCATTTTTAGCCAAAAATTTGACAAGTTTCTTCACAAAATTTGCTTCCAATCCAAGTCTAAGTTGCAAGAAAACAACTTGATATGGTGAGCTTCTAATTTGAAGCAAATTTTAGTGTTTGTTCTTCAAGAAATCCGTGTATATTGGGTGTTGAAAAATGTTGAGAAAATTGATGATTTGTTGTAAGTGTTATGTTGAATTGGCGTTCTAGTGATAAAAGTATGAAATGGAATAATGAAACAAGCAAAATGATGCATGTTTCACACCAAAAATCCATGGCCAATAGATACTAGAAAGTGAGAAAAATTTGTGATGGAAATGATAATATAATGCTGATAAAAGAACCTAGGAATATGAGAAAATTTTCTATAGTTCTAGAGTATGAAAACCGTGGCTAAAAAGGGCTAGATTGGAATGAAATTTCTTAGGGTTTTAATGTTGAAATGTGCATTAGAAAACTTAAGAGTAATATGTGAAAAATGAACATTGTGATGAAAAATATTTGGTGTTGTTTTCCAAGTGAAAACCGTGGATAAATTGAAGAAAATTTGATGAAATTGTGTTGTGATTTGAATGATATTATTGTTAAAAAATTTTATACAAAGTTTGGTAACTTTATATAAAATAGGCCTCTAGTATAATACGTGACAGGTACAAAGGTTCTGAGGCGTACCTAACGCCGGGGAAACCTAAATATACAAACAGAAATGCTGCCGAAATTTCTAAAACGGCATAAGGGCATTTCGGGAAACGAGGGGTAAAAATATTAGGCTCCGAAAGTAAACTGAGACCCCTCGGTAGGTTAGGGTTAATAATGAAAACCAAACCTAAAAGAAATAGTAAAACGACCCTTTAGTTTTTAAAATATCGATAACGGGAAAAATTAACGTTATGGGTATTTTAGAAAACGAGGGGAAAAAGTTGAAAACGGAATAGAAAACCCGAGCCTCTTGGGAACCAAGGCTTGGGAACAGGATTAGAAACGTTTCAGGAGTAGCAAAATACCCATTTGAGACTCCAAAACGCTAGAAAAATGAGAAACAACCCTAGGTGTCAGATGAATAGTAACCGAGGGTTGGGCGATTAATAGTTATTGAATCTGTAGCAAATAAAGTTGTAAAAAGATACAGAAGTCTAGAGAATATTATTTTATAATATTTGGACTTAGAAAATCCAGGAAAAATGATATAACGGAATTGATACAGTCCCGAGACCCGTTATGGGCAAAATGGTCATTTTTACAAAAAATTCTGAAAGGCTCGGAAAGAACCGTAAAGGGTATAGAATACTTAAAATAAGATTCTAGAGGCTATAATAAAGATTTTAAGATTAAAATCTTAAAATTATAAGGTACACGGGTGTGTACTCTAGAACACGGTCGTGTAGTGAGAACCCGAGAGGTACACGGGCTTAAACACGAGCGTATTGCAGGCTGTGTATTACGTAAAGAGTTGAAATGTGTTGTAAAATTCATAATAAAATGAATATATCTAAAGTGATAATTAATGATGGGTATTAACAGACAATATTTTGTCTGTAGGGATCCAAATTAGAGACAAAACTGCGGAGGACATCCGGGATAGGACGTTATCACAGTGGTGATAAGTTCAAGTATTTTCATGTCTGCAACATAAAATACTGCAATATTTCATTATGTACTAGTGGTACATTAGATATAAGTCCTACGGGCAATAAGGTGTAGCAAGACTAACATACCTAATGAGCTGATAAATTAAAAAGTGTACTATGGGTGCACTATGAGAAGAGTGTGAATAAAATTAAGACACACCCTTAAAGAGAAAATGAGTAAGACTTACGGACAACAGGGGTTCCGAACCTTGAGGTGACGATGATGCAAATTATGGCACAACATCAAGGGAACCAGTTCGAGTACCAGTTGGGCCGGTTACAAGGGCACGGGCTAAGAAGTTCAAAGAAGCACTTAATGGACTAATTCAAGAAGTTTGGGCTCAAACAAATTCATGGAGGCCCATTGAGCATGATCCACAAGGAAGCTTCAATTTAATTCAAGTCTTAGAAAATCTGGACCAAGCCCAATGAAGAGGACGTTTTGGCAAGTTAATGGGCTGCAAATTTTCGGAGTTTCCTTTACTTGGCCGAATTTCTTCCTTGGCCGAAATTGTAATAAAAGTCATACTTTCCCTTTATTGTTGTAGGCGTGAATTAGGTGTGAATTAAGTGTAAGTTTCCATATTTTCGTCCATTCAAATTCTGGGAATATTAAGAGAATATTAGGGGAATATTAGAAGAATATTATGGGAATATTTCATTTAGTTTCCATATTATTTTAGGGTATATTTTGAGATTATTCTTGTAATTCATGCCTATAAAGAGGCGTCCACAAGCAATGAAATAACATCAACAGTTTTATTTACAAATTTGATAGTTATATTTCTCTTTGGTTCTTTGAGAGCTATTTGAACTTATCAGAGTTTTCTGTGGCGTTCACCATCGACTTATCAAACGGCTTTCCATCACTGTTTGTGGCGTCTTCGTTATACCAAGGTTCTTATTTTACAATAAGCAACGGGTTGAGGTCATCCTATACCGAGGTTCTTGTTTTTGTTGAAGCAACGGGTCGAGGTTCCATCCAAAGCCTGAGTCTTAGAACGTTCTTGGGATCCTAATCTTAACGGGTCTCGTTATTCTTGACGGGGTTCGCATCAGACGATTAATGTCACGTGGTTAAAACTGTAATTGAAAGATGGTAAAGAAACCACTTTCGGCGTACCGTCCTTCCAACAAGAGTGGTGGAGGTTACAAGTCCTTCAGGGATATAATGACTGCTATGGGCGATGATAGGACTGGAGAGGAAAAAGCTTTAGAGTCGCTCCTAAGGCCCTCCCAGTCAGCACGCATATGATATCAGTACAAGGCCAAAAGAACCCAAAACCAGAATATAAATAAAGATAATAGATAAAAATGTTATGAAAGTCATAACTAAGCATAATTGAACATAACTGACACTAACACTAAGTGTAGTGGACTCGGTTAGGGTGTCGTAAATAGTAACCAGTTAGGGTCAAAGTTACTATTCATCAGTTAAAGGTTAAAATTACTATTCATTATAAATAGTACTATTCATGGATAAATAGTATTATTCATAGAAAATTGTATTTTTAATGTTTTTGAATCTATGCGATTCATAGTTTATATGTTTGAACTTACTGAGCCTGTAAGCTCATCGATTTGTTCACATTGCAGGTAAAAAACCTGTTTAGTAGACTACATAGATGGCGGCAAGATATGCGGGTGTCAATGGAATAGGGAATGCGCTGTGGAATTGGTCCTGTCATAAGTTTTCTGCTGACTATTGAGAGTTAGTGAATTGAAGAGAATGTATTTTTGAATCAAAGTTTACAAATAGTATCTTTGTTAATTATGTTGAATTGTATAGAAGACAACTAAATTTGTATTTTATATGGCTTTCATATAACGCTTTATGCAAGAAAAGTATTTTGAAAAAGAAAAAAAGATATGGGTGAAAACTTTGAGCCCTGAAAATGAGAGATTTAAAGTATGAAAGTGTTTCAAAATGACGACCCGACGAGGTGCACGGGCTGTCTCGATCAACGACGAAGTCAGATTCGGGACGGTGTCGCGTAGTCGGGGTCGGGGCGTCATAGTTTGGGGAGCCTTAAATCTTTTTGGTAGAGGCATCTCTATGATCTCCTATGTGTACAAATGGTTGTGGAAATATGGGATTTCCTTTTCCACGTACATAGTCTCCTCTAATTAACGAAAGAGCTCTTAGATCTCCCTTGCTTTGCTGGTGTGACTATTCCTTTGGTTTGCTAAAAGGCATTGGCTTTACAGGCTTGCAATTTGTTTCTTAAATCTCCTTGGTTTTGTAGCAAGGCTAATTCCTCAAGAACGTCTTTCTTAGGAATTCTGCGAGGCAACCCTTCATAGTTCCACTTCTCTGATGCCCAATCACTGTATTATCTCTCTCCTGGCCTCTTATCAGAGCTTTATATTGCCAACTTCCCATCAACCCACAAGTACAAGTCCTCAACCTCAAGGCTTCTAGTTGACACCAATCGGTCTTCCCAGTTCCCCTATGTGTGTCTCCTAGTGCTTATCTACACCATTCTCACTATAGGGCCTATTGGATCACTTTGCTGTAGTTGGTTCCCTCGATTGTTAGCCTCCCAATTTTGGAAGGTGTTGACTAGAGTGTCAATGATCTTAGTAAGTTGGTCACTCCTCTAGTCTATATGGGTGGGTGGTCTTCCTCTTCTTGGCAAGGCTACCTTTGGGTTTCCTTCTGGGGCATTCTTTATAGTGAGGTGATGAACTTCTTGAAGGTGTGAACAAGGATTCTAGGGCTTGGTCTCTCCTTCTAGTGCCAATTATTAATGGTCAAAATCTGCCAACTTGATTAAACTTCACCATATAGTACTCGTTGTCTTTTCTCACCAGATGGAAAGCAATAAAAAGCAATAAAATAATGAATACAAAGAGATTTATAGAGGTTTGCCATAATACAGGCTACATCCTCTTTGTGTCCAATGGGTGTTTTCACTATTTTGGAGAAAATGAGTACAAGTGTTTTTTTAGGGTGAATGGAGATTTATCCTCTATTGGCACCTTCTTACATTACATATCTCTTGACCAGCTACATGATAGTTATTGAAGTCAACCTCTAAGCTAATCCACTTCTGACTATGACATGTGTCTTGGGACTCGATCACGTTCTTCATCTTTTAACTACTGTTTGATGGTTACTCTCCCGTATTTCCCTGGGTTGTGGAGTTGTGGTCTCTTTCGGAGGATTTAGTCTCACCTACATTGAGTTATCAAGTCATGGAAATCTCAACGTAGACTTTAAGAATGTCACTTTCCCATGGTCAAATGGGCCTTTGGGTGTGTCCTGTACGTCGAATAATTCTCTTTAGGATTGGAGTATATCTCTATGTCTAGAGCTTGTTTGAGCGTCATCCCGATAGAGGTTATTTTACACTTCTCACAGTAGAGGACTCTGTAGTCTCTATTGGAGGGTAATGGTTTAGTTTAGTTTTTTTTTTTTTTTAATTTGTATTTTTGTTTTCATTTTTTATTTTTTCGGAAGAGCTTATCATAAATTGAAGTGAATAATTTATAAAAAAACATTGCAATTGCATACATTGGTGTATTAGTGAACCAATCAAAACCAAGTGGGACCTGAATCATACATCAGTATTCTTTCACGTGTCTATAAAGTTTCCAATGATGGTAACGTAAACAAATAGCTCACATTAATAAAACCAATGTTGCCCAAGGGGTATTTATATTTATATATTATGTGTTTTTAGATAACATTCATATATATATATATTAAGCATCATCATTGAACACTGAAATAGATCTTCAAAACTTAAGTTACATTAAGCTCACAATGAGACACTTACTATTTCTCTCACACACACGCACAAAGTTTAAAAAAATATAAGGGGGGGAAAAAATAAAGAAATGAAAAACAGAGATTACGAAAGAGGCCTCCCCCTCTGCCCCCTTCTTAATCCTTCTCTTTTAAGCAATCATTTTTTTATTTGCTCAAAACTGATGATTAATTTTGAAGAGTTTTGGTCATTCTCTTGCTAATGGTTGCAGCAAACAGGAGCTAAAGCCTTGCCGTTTGCCAACTCAGTAGCGCTCTTCTTCTGCATTTCGATGTCATCGTTTGCTTCAACTTCTTCTTTCACGGTCGCCATTCGGCAAACACTGTTGTGATGATGATCTGCACAAGTGCCCTTGACTACTTCTTGAATAGCCTCTTCTTCCTTCTCCTTGTACTCCTTGTTTTTCCCCCAAAGAACCGAGTAAAGCCCCACCACAATTAGTACAGTTCCAACAACACTGCATAGCAAGAACTAATTCAGTTTGTGGCCCAAATATATGTACTTAAGAACGGACTACAACCCAGCATCCAAAACGGTGCTCAGTAAATTTTTTATGTGACCTACTGTTACAATCAGATGAAAAATGATACTTGGTGTTTTTATTTTTTTGTTTTTTTTTTTGCACTAATATAAATAGAAAATTACAGCTGTCGGATGTATAATCTGCCCATTGGATATCAGACCTTATTGTGCATGCATGTATGTGTGCACATGTTTTAGATACAGTGACAAGTTTGTCAAAAGTACAATGAAAATGATTTTTTTTTGGTTTTGTTTTTTTTTTTTTTTTTGACAAAATGATTGAGAAAGTACTATACATGGACCGACTTTTTTTTTTTTTTTTAACACTAGAAAAATTGTGAATAAGTATTGAAAGGAAAAGAAATTTACCCTCCAAGGTAAATCTTCTCGGCAAGGATGAAAGAGCCCATGATTGCCACAATGATCATCATGAGAGGGCTGAAAGCGGTGACGAAAACAGGGCCTCTCTTCTCCATAACCAGCCCTTGAACATAGTATGCTATGCTTGATGACACTATACCCTGCATATATATATATATAAATATACATGTTGTATGAATCAATATATGTATTGACCATCTAGATGAAAGAGAGAGAGAGAGAGAGAGAGAGAGAGAGGGGCTTACAGCATATGCAGCAGCAAGAAGATTCATGTCCCAACCAATAGTCCAAACAGACGGCCTGTGTTCCACAACAACGGTAACAGCAATGGACTGAAGAGTTCCGACGAAGCACACTAGCGTTGTGAGTGAGAGTGGTGCCGAATATCTCCTCATTGTCACCGCCTGAAGAATAAAGAAGGAAGCCCAGGCAAGGGTGGCGATGATGAGGAGAATGGAGCCCTTGAGCCAGTCCTTGTCCGCAGCGGTGGCAGCAGCAGCAGCGGCTTCGGGAGCAGAGAATTTGAGGTGGTGGATGTGGTCAGTCCAGAAGAAGTTGATAACATTTCCTTTGTAGAGTGTCATCAACATCGCTCCAGCCACCGTCACGATTGTTCCCAGTACTTTCGCCTGGCATCCGATTTTCTTTATGTCCACTTTCTCAATCCTTTTTTTTTTTTCCCCCAACAACCAAACAATCAAAATCATTAATCACCATTATCAGAAAGAGAGATGGTTTTAATGGAAGAGCTCAAGTTACTACCTGCAGAGGACGGCCATGACGAATGTCATTGCAGGGAGCATGTTGCTCATCGCGCAGGAGAACGTTGGCGAGGTGAACTTCAGACCGGCGTAGTAGAAGTTCTGATCAATCACTGGCCTGTCAAAACAGAACACCTTAGTTAAACTAGGAGCAGTGAAAAAGATTATGTTTAGATTGTTTGTTTGTATATACCCTCCAAGATACTGAGAGAATTCCCTGCATTAAATTGGCTTACCCGAGAAGACCCAGGACAAAAATCTGCATGAAAATTGGGAATGTGATCTTGGGTCTCACTTTCCTGCATCAAACAAGAAGAGGGTTCAGATAAAGATTTGGCTCTAAGTTGAATTAAACAAAATAATATTTTTTTTCTTATTCTTATTTCTATTTTTTTTTAATAATTTATTTCTATCTTTTTGGTTTTAAATAATTTGTACCTTTCAAGAACGATAGCGAAAGGAGCAATAGCTGCGGTGGCGAAAGCGTGCCTGTAGACGACTAGTACATAATGGCTCATTCCTCGGTTAAGGGAGACTTTGGTGATTATGTTCATGCCAGCATAGCCAAATTGAAGAGAGATCATGGCTATGTATGGCTTAGCCCTTTGGAAAATCCTTCCCAAACACCCAACTTTTTCCTCCATTTCTTTGATCCAAGTATTTCAAGCTACTAGTGAGAGAATAAATAGGAAAGGAAAAGAAAGGGAAAAGAAAAAAAAAAAAAAAAGAGACTCAAAGAAGAAGAGAGGTGGAAAATGGAGGAAAAGACTAGCAAGTTTGATTATCTTGTGTTTCCTGAGAAAAATATGGTGCAAGGTGTGGTATTTATAGACCCCAATCAGGACGGTTTTTCGTTTTTTTTTCCTCTATAAACTGTTCACCATGGATCCATTTGAATATTCTGAATTACCACAGATTATATCCAAACGAAGGGTGATTGGGTTCACGTGTCACGAGAAGGGGGAGGTGTGGAATGTGGAGTCTACTTGGGTTTAATAGTGGCTATTGATGCTAAAGATGACCGGAATAGAGAGGGGTCTTATATTTGTGTTTGTGCTTGCTGATGCCTCTGGGGGCCTAACTTGGTTTGCCAATTGGTGGGCCCCATGGCATTTGTGTGGGCCCAAAAATACATTTTCTTCGGAGACGACGCGGCAATAATCCGACGAATATCATGATTATAATGCCTTGCAAAAACAGATGGAATTTACAACGAACGATATTCCTTAAGTGTTTGGCTAATTCTGATCAAAACTTTGTAATTATTGGTTGCTATAGAACTACGCAGATGTTTTTGCTGTAAATTATTGTTGATCACCACTCGCTAAAACTGTTGCTTGCATTGATTACTGCTTTTCAGTGAGTGGAATGTAATTACACTTTTCCTTTTCACAAAATAATAATCTTATAGTTAGGAGCAGTCCTATTTAGCCTCTCGGGTGACAACCCGGTCTAATGTTGCACCAATAAAAATAGAAATAATCCAGCATATAATGGTGTGGCCCAACCATAGTTATTACCTTATTCTTTAAATTTTAAATTTAAAATAAGAAAAATGAAAACTGAAGATGAGTTGTTTTTGGGATAAAAGAGCTTTTACCTTGAAATCCAAAAAAATTTTAAAGGTACTATTTTCTTGTTTCTTCAGGTCACAGTCCTGTACGATATAAAGGATCATTCAATAGTTAGGTAGTTAGGGTAACGACACGTTTGGATAATACATTTTATTCATATTATATAATATAATATAATATATTATATATAATATATGTTTAAATAAAAAATATTTATATTATATTTAAATATAATAATTATTTAGATAAAAAGTATTTAAATTATATTATATGTGATGTAATTGATAAAAATAGAGAAAAAAAATATATAATGTGATTGATAAAAATAATAAAATAAATAAAATAATAAATAATAATTATATTAAATTTAAAATATAATATAATTAATATTTAAATATAATATTTTTATATTTATATAAAAATTATATTATATTTAAATATAATATGAATATCACACGATAAATAAACCGATAATAATTAAATTAGTTTTTCATTTTTACTTTTTTTTCACAGAGGAACCGTTTAGCTTTTATTTTTATTTTTATGTTTGTTTTTGATAAGAGTACCATATAAGCTTTATGTAAACCATATGACATGGTTCTTGTACCATTACTATGGGGGTCAGATCAAATGACTCTGTACGAAAAGTTATTTTGAACCCCCAATTGTTTTTTATGAGAGATTTTGAACTCGTTTGATGAACATATTCTTAATCATATCGGTGACAGATAAAAGTAAAGAAGAGTTAGCGGAGAAGTACATGCTTTTGAACTCTTTTGACAACAATTGGACACTTTTATTTTTCCTCTAACTGAACATTTGATTTACCACATTAAAGTCATAGTAAAAATCCGCGTTTCCATTCACAACTATTTAAATGTATTGTTCATATTTTTTAATTTTAAAATATGATTTATATGAGTCTACTAATTATATATTACTTGAGCTACTAAAAGAGTTTAAGGAGACATTTAGTAAACGTATTGTATTTTGATTGTATTTAAATGAAATTTATTTTTTAAATGTTGTATTTGGTTAAAAAGTAATTGTTTTGTATTTGAATGAAACGTATGTTTGGATGAAAAGTATTTTAGAGATAAAAAGTTGATGTGATTGATAAAAGTAGAAATAAATAGTAGAGTTGAAAAGTTGATGTGATTATTTTAAAAATATTTTGAATAATAATTATTTTTGTATTACTATTGTAAAATTTGTGTTTAGTGTAAAATTATATTACATTTAAGTAAAATAAAAATGTAATATTTTTGCCAACATAATACTTGACCGTAAAAGAAGAATGAATTGCCCTATATAGACATACAGGTATATATGCATTCTGTTTTCTGGAACAATTAAATACTAGCTTGTATTTAACCCAAAAAAAAAGACTTGTGTGTACTTTTAAAGAATAAATAAATAAGTCAAGAAAAAAATCGAAGTTCTAAATTCTCAAAGAATAATGAGTGACAAAAGCAAAATATTCCACTCTTTATAGTACCAATACTTATAGTATAAGGGCATAATAAGTTAGCTTGCCTCGCATATCAACCATTATGCAGATAAGAATTAAATTTTACGTTAATTATGAACAGGTAAAATTCCCCATATAATGGATGTTATATCTCTTCCTTAGTACATGTGTTCTTTCCCACCATAAATCATAAAGCTCAAGCGAAAACTTTTATCAGCAACTTTATTTATTTATTTATTTATTTTTCCTTTATTTATTTCAAAAGATGGCCGTAATCATCTTGTCTGAGCTAACTGACGGGGAGGATTTGGATATAGAGTATGCTTTGTTTGTATTTAACGAAAGGAGTAAGTTATAGATCTCACATTTTGAAAAAAATAAAAAATAAAAAAACGGCAGTCCTTTACGTACAAAAAAGGAAACAAATGATTTTAGCCACCGCTGGTATTGTTTATTCCCACACGAAATATATGCTATTTCTAACACAGAGTCTATGTATAATTTGTAGGGTGATTGTAGAAGATAACAATTATCGTTGTCCCTTTTTTTTTTTTTAACACAAACATGTACGCATCAAAAAAAGATATGCCGTATCCAATGACTAGATATATAATGAAAATCCTCAGAGAGACGAATCACAGTTTTTTTTTTTTTTTAATCCTTTGATAAGACTAAACATGTATTTTTTTTCTCTTTTTACTTTTTTTGCATGCATAAACACACCTAAGGAGTACTTGTCACTTGATTGCCAGGTGAATTTGGCAACTAGTGGGATAGAGATAGGAATGAATTTCATGCAGATTCCACTTTGAAATTCTAACTGTATAATTATATATAAAATAATATGCATATACACACACAGTATACACATATATAAAGACACATTTTCTTTATAGGAATATTATAAAGAAGCACATACATATATTGTATGAATTTTACTTTCTAAACTAAGTGTCCAATCTTTATGTTAATCTCTTGCTCCTTTTTCATAAATTTAACGACATAATGACTTCCGGGTTACAATTTTTGCAATTGACCGACCTCTTTAATAAATATGTTTTTTTTTTTTTTTGCTCTTTTAGTTTTTTTTACTGGATTTTGACTGGATAGATTTTAACGAGATATATTTAATGGCTACTTTTAAAGACATAATCTCAGCTTGATTTTATTAAACTGCCTTCTGGCATTCTCTTAGCTGTGCTTTAGATGCACTTGCTGATTTCTGTCTCCACATTTATTGAGAAAAAAAGAAAGGTTCACGATGACTAGCCGTTATATAGACTACTAAATTTAAAAAATTTGCTAGATTGACTAATTTTGCTCAATTTTGCTTCGATGACTATTTGGGTGGTTTTAGATGGAAGGTTTTTAATGAGCCCATATCTTATATATGATGAAGATGAGAAATGCAAATTACTTTTACGGTAATGACCTCCAGCTTTTTATTTTTGTACGTATATCGCATAATATATACAAGATGTTTTAAATACTCTACCACAAGTTGCGATAGAAATCATTTTTAAACCATTATGATTTAATTCGATGGTTACAATTTATTTATATATATGATAACTATAATGTACGTTTATAGAATTGTGCACTAAAAAAAAAAAATTCGAACAAAAAATTGTGGGCTTATTGCTTAGCCCACCGTTATGCAAATAAATATTGAACTGCTTTTCGGTTTAAATAAAAGTTGATGTAGTAGCTAGTACGCTTAGTGAGGTACTTCCTTTTATCTTGATCTTATCTGGTGACCAAGCATAGAATAAAAGAGGTACACCTTATATATACTCATTCACTGAAGAAGTGATACAAGTGTTCTATAGGGAATAATGGCACCAATATTGTCAACAAAATCAGAATAAATGCGAAATATACTGCTATAAACTATTTACTCCACATTGATTTCATGCATTTGTATGTATGTGTACGTGTGTGTGTGTGTGTGTATATATATATATATAGGCGATTTTAATAATGCGTTAGTTTGACAGTGCTCGTTTACATGATGGGAATTTGTTTGAGCTTGTGTGCGCCGTTTTATTTCCCTTTTCTTTTTTTTTTTTTAATTTGTGTGAATTTTATTTATTTATTTTAATAGAGTTCTGAACTTCGGAACATCTTGCAAGGTAGAAAATTATTTGAAAATTCTGCACTTATTTCAAAAAAAATAAATAAAATTATAGTTTAACGATGTTGGGATAACTTAGTGGAATTCAATATATAATATGCGAAAAGACACAATTTATATATTTTTTAAATTAGATATAAACTCTGTGGTCGAAGAGCATAATTAGGTTCGAGATATATAAATAAATTTTTGGTTGGGATTCCTTTTTTTATTAATCCTTTTATTAAATTAGAGTAGAGAATTCTTCCTCCTCTCCGTTTTAATTATAGTTGGGAAAATTGGCAAAAACATGTGTAGCTATATTCTTAACAAAATAAATTTTAGTATGCCAATGGATATCACATTTAATTTTTTTTTTGAAGTACTGTGAAATTATTTAATTCAATGCTTTTTCATCTTTAAAATTTCTATACACCTTATTTTAGTGACAAAAAGAAAAGTTTATTTACTAAGTCAAAGTAATTATATTTCAGCCAATATTCTTTTGACAAAGAAACTCTCCGAGTGGAGATTCAAAAGTAGTAGGGCTTGCGAAGCATAAAACATATATCAGCAGAATACCTTGCAGGAAATGACAATTCTACTGTGAAATTTCTGTTTTCAATTTTAGAAAATTGAAAAATTTTACATGGTTGCTCCTTTGACAAGTTGTTCCATAGGTCTTTAGAAATATAAACGTTCCCTTATCTCTGCTAGTTTTCTTTTTTTTTTTTTTTAATTTTTTCCTTCAGAATTTTCAAATTTCCAAGCTTCTAGCAAGCTCGACCTAATCGCTTCATCACCACTGTTATTTTTATGATGGATGATTACTAATGACACACTCTTGGATTTTGTTTTTATTTTAAAATTATGGATGCTTAGTAGGGTTTGGGGTTTAGGAGTGTATATAGCAAATAGTCTGAATGTCCCGTAGTTGTTTTGATGTCTTCAAAAAAAAAAAAGGAAAATTTATTAGATAAGAAGTTTTTAAATTCTTATTTAAAAGAAATGAACACACATTTTTTTATTTAGAAAAATAACCGTGACTACTAAAATGTTGACTGACATACTCAGTCTATCAGTAATTAATCATAATTGATTAGTAATTGACCAGCAAATTAAAACACTTATTGATATCCATCATTGAGTAATATAATATTCTCTAAATGATCGATTAGTAATTGATTATTTTAAAAAAAAGGTAATTTTTTAAATTTAATAAAACTTGAAACATTTATTTAAAAAAATAAAAGAGAATAAAACAAGGTCATTTAACCTGAAATTTTTAGAAAAAAAAAAAAAAAAAAAACGCTATGGCACGTACAATTATGTTCATGTTACCTCATTGATTTTCTTTTCTTTTCTTTTTTTTCAATTAGGTATTAAATTATGGAGGAGTTTAATTACATTTTACCTGTCCAATACCAGTAGATCTCACTATCACAAAACACCTAATTTGATATACAATAATTCATGCACTAGCAAAATTATCTTTACAGATGGCTTTGTTTTGTGTATATTTCTTTCTTTCTCAGGTACTTTGTCTCTATTTCAAGATTTGTGCTTCTTTTCCCATTTTGGTTCAATTATACCATTCTTCTTACCAGCGCAAAAGGTAAAGAGAAAATGCCCATCTTCTATGGTAGATATGAAAAGCTCAAACTATCATATTATAGTGTGTAAACAGATGCAAAAAGCATATTAGCTTGACCCAGTAAAATTTTTTTTAAAATAATAATAAAATTAGTGCTAGGTTTTGTAATTTATGCTTTAATTGATTGGCCCATTCTGGTCTAAAAATTCCACTTCAAATTTTTTCTTAAAAAGTTAACAAAAATTTTAATTAATTTTTAAAAATAAACTAATTCTAATATAAAAATTCCAACTCAAATCATGCATCAAACACGCTTAATTTTTTAACCATACAACATGAAACAATCACTATAATATTATATTATAGTCGTAAGTGTACATGATATCTTGATTTTTAAATCTGCGAAAGCAGGACGTATTGGAGAAGAAAGATACACAATTATATGACACAATAATGTAAACTGTATCTAGTGGAGTCTAAGTCCGTCTAGCCAGCTAAGGTTATAATATCATGTGTTTTGCCATGCAATTTAATTCTTATCGGTAGGCCAAAATTTATGAATGTTTTTGTTTTGTTTTGTTTTTAGTTTATTTTCTTAAAAAAAAAAAAAGAATTAGTGGTTTCTTCATATCTCCTGTATTTGCATTATTTATGGAGTCTATGAGTACCATAAGTTGAATGAATGAAAAGCCTGAGTTATGCTTTCGCAACCAACTTCCAGGCAGTCCAACTCCACCAGGGTCAAGCCCCCATTGGGAGGCCTCCAAGAGAGGTTGTTAACCTCACAGTGGGATTTGGGAGTCAATCCCTGGATGCAAGGAACGAGGGCCTTGGTGGGTTGTCTTTAAACTGCTGTGTCACCACCACAGGTGGTTGTTTTGTTTTTATTTGTTTATTTATATATTTGTTTTTGGTTTTTGATGGAAGCCACAAAATTTACTTATGATAGTTATTGTAACTTGTTGCTTTCACCAGTGTTTGGCTAAAAGAAAAAAAAAGTTTCAAAAGAAACAAGACCACAAATTGGCAAAGCAGCGCACGCTACGCTGCATATCTATAAACCACGAGAAGAAAAGGGCTCCACTATATAACCTTTTCCATCCTTTACACGTCCATTTCTTCCAAACAAAAGTAGCACTCCAAAAATTTTTGATGTAGGATTTGGGGTGAAAGGACATGTATGCCCATTAATGTGTTAGTTCTATTGAGTTTATTTTTTATTTGACCCTCAACAACCGAGATTGTCTCATTTTGACCCTCAAGACTCAAAATGAGAACTTGTTGTTAGTTGAAATTACTTTCTTTACTAAAACGTCAGTTATGCAAATATATACAATGTGATACCCGAGAAATCTACGTTCTCGGAAATATCTGTACAATTATGTAAATAAAATGTACATTTATAGTGATACAGATTATAGAATAAATAGCAGAGGAAAATTTTGATTAATCAAGTTTTTAATCAAAATTTGAAAATGAATTAATGAATATAGTTTAAAAACTAAGCATTAATTCAATTATGATGTTTTAAAATTGATAGAAAAATATGTGGAAAATACATACTAAGAGATCAATGGCACACAAGTGAGCCACATTGATCAAGGGCCAAAAGATAAGCCAAACAAGCCCTTACTCATTAAAAAAAAATAAAAGAAAGTAAGGGAGAGTGAGGCACGTGAGCATGATAGAGAGAGGGAATTAATTCCTTAGCTGCACAGCAGCCGGAAGAAAGAAAGAGAAAAGAAAGAAAGAAGAAAAGAAAGAAAGAAAAGAAAGAGAGAAAGGAAACCGAGAGAAAAGGGAAAGAAGAAGAAGAAAACCATTGAAGTTCGGATTTCTAGTGCAAGCAGCAGATCGATCAAGATTCAGCCAAAGACCAGCAGTAAGAAAAGCTCACGATCAAAGCAAGGTAAACCCTAGTTCTCACGATTTTCTTTGGGGAAAAATCTGGGGTTTTGAGAGAAAACAGAGAATGTGAGTGAATCACATTTAGGTTTTCGGTTAAAAATCGAAATGTGATTCGAGTCTAGACGTTTTCAAACACGAATCCATGAACAGATGGTTTAGAAAACCGAGTTTAGTGAAATTTCTTCATAAAAATACAGATTTTTCAAAAGTTAAGTCAAGAGAGATTCATAAGCAAAATGTGGAATTTTTGCTTATGAAATCATGGATTTGTGACAGTAGGAATGTAGTAGATACCTTGAAATGGTCTTATGAAGATCGATTTCAAGTGTAAGAAGTAGAACAAAGGCCATAAAAGCCTTAGAAAATCAGAGCAGAGCAGTTCGGACCCAGAATCTTGATTCTGGTATGAACACAGGCGTGTACACGAGCATGTACAAGGACGTGTTCAGAACACGGCCCCAAACATGCCCATACGCACGACCGTGTTGCAAGAAAAATCAGACCCGAGAGGTACACGGCAAAGAACACGGCCGTGTATCGGGCCGTGTCAAGAGGCACACGATCAAAGAGAGGCGTGTAAGTAACCGTGTGAGAGGACAGAGGAGTACACGGTCAGTAACACGGCCGTGTACCCACCCATGTAAGCATACACGGGCATGTTCCAGAAATTACACGGCCAGGCTTAAAAGTCCAGAGGGGTACACGGGCACGGACACGCCGTGTAGGAGGGCGTGTTCGAGTCCAGAGAGTAAAAAAAAAAAAAAAAAAAGGGTCTGGAAAGGAAAATTTTCATGTTTTGCCATATTTATCTGTATAAGCTAAATATGGTAAATAATCAGTGATTTTTCCTTTTATAGGAGTCCAAGCCAGAGACCCCAAATCAGCAGTCCCAGAGCAGTAGCAGCTTACGCTTGAGGACTTTCTGTAAGTTCAAGCATTGTCCTGACTGCAACGTGGACAAGCTTGCTTTATTACAATGTTGTGTATATTGTATGACGTGTTGTTAGACATTGATTGTCTGCATCACGATGTTATGTCAGTTTATGTCAGTCACAGCACAGGTCAGTGCATGTCAGTCACAGCACAGGTCAGTTCATATCAGTTCATATCATGCATATAGAGTTGCATGTCCCAGTACACAGACCAGACAGTACCAGAACAAGAAAACAGTTAGGTGCACAAGGCACCTTAGTATGTTGATTAATTCACACCCCAGTAATTTGATTAACAGGTTCCGACTGTGGGGGCAATCAGTATGCTACCCAGTTGGAACACCAGAAAGATGGTAATTAACCAGTATTTGGCGTATCGGCCTCTCGACCCACGGGGAGGTTATCATGTTTAGCATCAGTTAAGACTGAGGAGGTCAGCACTAAAGTACCGCTCCCGGTTGCGCTAACATGTCGATACGTCCAATCAGGGGCCCAAAACCAGAAATAAAATAACAGATTAATGTTCTAAGACTGAACCTTTAGTCAGTACAGCATGTTTATAGAGTCCAGTCAACATGAGCACAGCAGTACAGCATAAGTACAGCAGTCAGCATGAGTACAGCAGTATAGCATGAGTACAGCAGTACAGCATGAGCACAGTAGTACAGCATGAGCACAGCAGTATAGCATGTTAGTTACATGTTTTTATGTTTGAACTTACTGAGCCCATAGCTCATCAGTTTGTTCACATGTTGCAGGTAAGAGACCTGTTCACCAGTAGTATCGGTGGACGACGAACAGGGTAGATGCATGCCGGAGAGGATTGGGCGAGGGATATTGGTCACCTTTTGATCTTCCGCTGCATATATAGATTTTGAATGTAAATTTCAAAGAGACAAGTTTTCAAGTCAGGAGTATGTGATAGGGGAATCATGATCATTTGTTAGCATGATTTCTATATCACATTCTCAAACAGTTTATGTATTTAAAGAAAAAAAATTTTATTCCGCAAAATTAGCAGTAGTTACAGTTCAGCATGATTGCCGGCGACCCTAGAGGCCTGCAGACTATTGCAGTTGACTACAGAGTTGGCCGTAGTAGCACTGTAGAGCCTCTACAGCAGGGCGGGCCGCCACAGGTGGTATCAGAGCGGTTAGTTGACCATATCCCGCCTGACTCCGTGCATGTCCTGTTCGCCGATCCAAGTAAGTTCAGTTTATGTTAATATATGCAGCTAGTTATGCATGAAAGTAAAGGTCTGTAGAGACCTATACTTTGTAGTAAGTACATAATAATATGTAAATGCCAGAAACCATGTGGATCCTTTTTATACAGGATCTAACACAAGTTCATCGTGTGATTATAGCAGATACAGTAGCACGAAGGATAATCAGGGCCAAGGCCAAGGCCAGAGAAGGAGAAGGGGACGCTCATCTCTAACTCAAAGATTAGAAGAGATGCAAGCTCTTCTAGAAAACCAGATGAAAGAAAACGCAGAGTTGAGACAGAGGCTAGAACAGTTAGAACAGGGGCAGGGATCAGTAGGGACTCCTGCACAACCAGCAGCAGAGGCAGAACAGGTAGTGCCACCAGCGGCACCAGAAGTGGTTCAGCAACCCCCGGCCAGGGTGAACCCAGAGCTATTATATGAAAGATTCCAGAAGATGAGGCCTCCGGAATTTGAGGGTTCAATAAATCCTCTAGAGGTAGAAGATTGGCTCTCCTTAATACAGATGATAATGGAGTTTATGAGACTCACAGATGAGGAGAAAGTCATGTGCGCATCCTTTGTTCTAAGGAAGGATGCAAGGTTTTGGTGGGACACAGTCCGCATGAGGAGGGATGTGACCACAATGACATGGGCAGAGTTTTTGGAGGAGTTTAACCAGAAATATTATGATCCTGCATCACTCCAACCCCAGCAGAAAGAATTTGCAGAGTTACAGTAGGAGGACATGTCAGTCAGTGAAGTTTACAGGAAATTTGATCAGCTCTCCCGCTTATGTCCGCATATGGTGCCTACGGAGAGGGAGAAGATACAGAAGATGATGGGTATGTTCAGGCCTGAGATCTCTACGTTGATTGATGTTGGCCCATTCCCACCAGTTTCAGTAGCCGACTGTGTTAGTCATGTTTTGAGGGCAGAGTTCCATCTAGCCCGACAGAAAGAAGCGAGAGAAAAGGTCTAGGAAGCCAGGAAGCAAGAAAAGATCTTGGCTAAGGCCTCGCAACCTGGACAGCACAGCAAGGGCAGCCAGAGCACAAGACCAGAGCAGTCCAGTCATCCAGGCCCTCAATCCCAACAGAAAAGAAAGGGGAATTTCTAGGGAGCTCAGAGTCAGGATAACAGAAGTCAGTCAAGGAGGACTCACACCACCACAGCTACAAGTAACCCCGCCTGTCCAAATTGTGGGAGGAAGCATGTGGGTCAGTGCAAAGCTGGCACGACTGCTTGTTTCCAGTGTGGTAGAGAGGGCCACTTCATCAAGAATTGCCCCATGAACCGCCAGTCAGTATCAGCATCAGGGGAAAACTCTTTACGCCCACAGCAGTCCCAAGTACATGCACTCAGGTTGAGTTATGAAAGCCCAACAGAAGTGCATCCAGCAGTGCAGGAAAGACAAGAAAGAGCTCCACAGGCAGATGCTAGGGTGATGGCCTACACCAGAGAAGAGGCAGAAGCAGGGACGTCCAACGTGGTGACAGGTCAGATTTCTATCGCTAACCACTTGGCATCTGTACTATTTGACTCTGGGGCCACTCATTCTTTCATATTATGTGCATTTACTGATAAGTTAGAATACCCTAGAGATCACATGGGAAGAACCTTTAGAACTGCTCTCCCATCAGGAGAAGTCATGTTGTCAGAGTACTGGTTACCTCATGTACCAGTAATCATGGCAAATAGAGAGCTGTATGCAGAGTTAATCATGATGAGGATCGTAGACTATGATGTAATCTTGGGAATGGATTTCCTAGGAAAATATCAAACTACGATAGATTGCAGAAACAGAAGAATAGTGTTCAAGCTAGAAGAGGAAGAAAGTTTCGGGTATGTCGATTCTTCGAGAAGAAGCAGCAAAATGATGATCTGTTCATTGAAAGCTAAGAAGCTAATAGCCAGTGGTTGTACTGGATATTTAGCTTATGTGACAGATACAGCAGAAGAGAAGAAGTTACAGCCAGAAGAGGTTCCAGTTGTCAGAGAATTTCTCGAGGTCTTCCTTGAGGAACTACCCGGATTACCTCCAGAGCGGGAAATCTCATTTGAGATAGAGCTCCTACTTGGAACAGCACCGATCTCCAAGGCGCCGTACCGCATGGCACCAGTGGAGTTGAAAGAGTTACAGGTACAGCTAAAGGATCTGCTTGATAAGGGATTCATCAGACCGAGCTATGCCCCATGGGGAGATCCCGTACTGTTTGTCAAGAAGAAGGACGGGACGTTCCGCATGTGCATAGACTACAGAGAATTGAACAAGGTTACAGTCAAGAATAGGTACCCATTACCTAGGATTGATGACCTGTTCGATCAGCTCAAGGGTGCAGCAGTATTCTCAAAGATTGATTTGAGATCAGGATATCATCAGCTGAGAATCAAGGAAGATGACGTTCCCAAGACAGCTTTCAGAACCCGTTATGGGCATTATGAGTTCCTAGTAATGCCATTTGGGTTAACGAACGCGCCAGCCGCTTTCATGGACCCGATGAACAGAGTCTTCAAGGAGTATCTAGACAAGTTTGTCATTGTGTTCATTGATGACATTCTTGTATATTCAAAGACTTACGCAGAGCATGAAGCACAGTTGAGAGTTGTCTTTCAGAAGCTGAGAGAGCATCAACTCTATGCCAAATTCTCAAAATGTGAGTTCTGGCTAGACAGAGTGCATTTCCTCGGACATGTAGTATCCAAAGAGGGAATTGCGGTAGATCCAGTCAAGGTGGAAGCAATCAACCAATGGCCTGCACCTAAGAGCGTAACAGAGATACGCAGTTTCTTAGGGTTAGCTGGCTATTATAGGAGGTTCGTGGAGGGATTTGCAAGATTAGCCGCACCTCTCACCACCCTAACACGCAAGGAAAAGAAGTACATATGGACAGATGAGTGTGAAAGAAGCTTCCAAGAGCTGAAGAGACGGCTGATAAGCGCGCCGATCCTCACACTCCCTACTGAAGGGGAGAAGTATGAGATCTACAGTGATGCCTCAAAAGTGGGTTTGGGAGTAGTATTGATGCAAGAAGGCAGAGTGATTGCCTATGCTTCGCGTCAACTGAAAGAGCACGAGAAGAATTATCCCGCCCACGACCTAGAACTTGCTACAGTAGTGTTCGCACTCAAAATTTGGCGACACTATCTGTATGGAGCTCAGTGTCAGATCTACACAGATCATCAGAGTTTAAAATACTTCTTCACACAGAAGGAGTTAAACATGAGGCAAAGAAGATGGTTGGAGTTGGTGAAGGATTATGACTGTGAAATCCTTTATCACCCAGGAAAAGCCAACCGAGTAGCAGACGCATTGAGCAGAAAAGCTACAGTTCCACAACAGCTGCCTATTGACAGGTTGTCAAGACCATTACAGCAAGAGATTCATTCGCTCGAGCTAGAGCTGATATCAAGAAAATTGTCAGCACTACAGTTAAAGTCATCATTGTTTGATGATATCAAGGAAGCACAGAAGTAAGATTCAAGCCTGACAGACTCCCAGGGAGAGATGTCCATAGATGGATTAATCAGGCATCAGGGGAGAATACATGTGCCAGCAGATGAAGAGCTACAAAGGCGAATCATGTCAGAAGCTCATGAGATGCCATACTCAGTCCATCCTGGAGCCACCAAGATGTATCAAGACTTGAAGCTACAGTTTTGGTGGAAAGGGATGAAAGGAGACATTGCAAAATTTGTCAGTAAGTGCCTTACTTGTCAGAGAGTAAAGGCTGAGCATCAGCATCCTGGAGGGAAGTTAGAACCTCTAGAGATTCCAGAATGGAAATGGGAGAATGTTACCATGAATTTTATGGTAGGGTTACCCAAAACAAGAGGAGGACACGATGCCATCTGGGTAATCGTGGACAGATTGACAAAGACAGCCAGATTCATACCAATCAGGATCACTTACTCATTGGAGAAGCTGGCACAGCTGTACGTAGATCATGTTGTCAGGTTACATGGAGTGCCAAAGTCCATAGTATCTGACAGAGATGCACGATTCACTTCAAACTTTTGGGAGTGTGTGCAAAGAGCCATGGGCACAGAACTAAGATTCAGTACAGCCTTCCATCCTCAGACAGATGGATAATCAGAACGGACTATCCAGACTTTGGAGGATATGCTCCGAGCATGTGTCATGGATTTTCCAGGAGCTTGGAATGAGAAGCTACCACTAGTGGAATTCTCATACAACAACAGTTACCAAGCTTCCATCAAGATGGCACCTTATGAGACTCTTTATGGAAGAAAGTGCAGATCACCCATCCATTGGTATGATCTGAAGGAAAAACAACTGCATAAGACAGATTTCATGCAGGAAACTTGCGATGCAGTTACCAAGATCCAGCAGAGAATGAAGAGTGCTCAGAGCAGACAGAAGAGTTATGCAGACAGGAGGCGGAGATCCCTAGAATTCAAGGAAGGGGACTTCGTTTTTCTGAAAGTGTCACCCATGAAGGGGATCATGCGTTTTGGTAAGAAAGGAAAGCTGAGTCCAAGGTACATTGGACCTTATGAGATTATCAAGCGCATTGGGAAGGTTGCCTAAAGTTGGCATTACCTCCTGAGCTGTTAGCAGTACACAATGTATTCCATGTCTCCATGCTCAGAAAGTACATGTCAGATCCATCTCATGTGCTACAACATGAACCAGTCCAAGTCCAAGAGGATTTGACTTATGAAGAACAGCCAGTTCAGATACTAGCTAGAGAAGAAAAGGAGCTGAGAAACAAGACCATTCCACTAGTCAAAGTATTGTGGAGAAATCACAACGTTGAAGAGGCTACGTGGGAGAGAGAAGATGAGATAAGACGTTCATACCCTCACTTGTTCTAAATTTTCGAGGACGAAAATCTTATAAGGAGGGGTGAATGTGATACCCGAGAAATCTACGTTCTCGGAAATATCTGTACAATTATGTAAATAAAATGTACATTTATAGTGATACAGATTACAGAATAAATAGCAGAGGAAAATTTTGATTAATCAAGTTTTTAATCAAAATTTGAAAATGAATTAATGAATATAGTTTAAAAGCTAAGCATTAATTCAATTATGATGTTTTAAAATTGATAGAAAAGTATGTGGAAAATACATACTAAGATATCAATGGCACACAAGTGAGCCACATTGATCAAGGGCCAAAAGATAAGCCAAACAAGCCCTTACTCATTAAACAAAAAATAAAAGAAAGTAAGGGAGAGTGAGGCACGTGAGCATGATAGAGAGAGGGAATTAATTCCTTAGCTGCACAGCAGCCGGAAGAAAGAAAGAGAAAAGAAAGAAAGAGAAAAGAAAGAAAGAAGAAAAGAAAGAAAGAAAAGAAAGAGAGAAAGGAAACCGAGAGAAAAGGGAAAGAAGAAGAAGAAAACCATTGAAGTTCGGATTTCTAGTGCAAGCAGCAGATCGATCAAGATTCAGCCAAAGACCAGCAGTAAGAAAAGCTCACGATCAAAGCAAGGTAAACCCTAGTTCTCACGATTTTCATTGGGGAAAAATCTGGGGTTTTGAGAGAAAACAGAGAATGTGAGTGAATCACATTTAGGTTTTCGGTTAAAAATCGAAATGTGATCCGAGTCTAGACGTTTTCAAACACGAATCCATGAACAGATGGTTTAGAAAACCGAGTTTAGTGAAATTTCTTCACAAAAATACAGATTTTTCAAAAGTTAAGTTAAGAGAGATTCATAAGCAAAATGTGGAATTTTTGCTTATGAAATCATGGATTTGTGACAGTAAGAATGTAGTAGATACCTTAAAATGGTCTTATGAAGATCGATTTCAAGTGTAAGAAGTAGAACAAAGGCCATAAAAGCCTTAGAAAATCAGAGCAGAGCAGTTCGGACTCAGAATCTTGATTCTGGTATGAACACGGGCGTGTACACGGGCGTGTACAAGGGCGTGTTCAGAACACGGCCCCGAACATGCCCATACGCACGACCGTGTTGCAAGAAAAATCAGACTCGAGAGGTACACGGCTAAGAACACGGCCGTGTATCGGGCCGTGTCAAGAGGCACATGGTCAAAGAGAGGCGTGTAAGTAACCGTGTGAGAGGACAGAGGAGTACACGGCCAGTAACACGGCCGTGTACCCACCCGTGTAAGCATACATGGGCATGTTCCAGAAATTACACGGCCAGGCTTAAAAGTCCAGAGGGGTACACGGGCACGGACACGGCCGTGTAGGAGGGCGTGTTCGAGTCCAGAGAGTAAAAAAAAAAAAAAAGGGTCTGGAAAGGAAAAATTTCATGTTTTGCCATATTTATCTGTATAAGCTAAATATGGTAAATAATCAGTGATTTTTCCTTTTATAGGAGTCCAAGCCAGAGACCCCAAATCAGTAGTCCCAGAGCAGTAGCAGTTTATGCTAGAGGACTTTCTGTAAGTTCAAGCATTGTCCTGACTGCAATGTGGACAAGCTTACTTTATTACAATGTTGTGTATATTGTATGACGTGTTGTTAGACATTGATTGTCTGCATCACGATGTTATGTCAGTTTATGTCAGTCACAGCACAGGTCAGTGTATGTCAGTCACAGCACAGGTCAGTTCATATCAGTTCATGTCATGCATATAGAGTTGCATGTCCCAGTACACAGACCAGACAGTACCAGAACAAGAAAACAGTTAGGTGCACAAGGTACCTTAGTGTGTTGATTAATTCACACCCCAGTAATTTGATTAACAGGTTCCGACTGTGGGGGCAATCAGTATGCTACCCAGTTGGAACACCAGAAAGATGGTAATTAACCAGTATTTGGCGTATCGGCCTCTCGACCCACGGGGAGGTTATCATGTTTAACATCAGTTAAGACTGAGGAGGTCAGCACTAAAGTACCGCTCCCGGTTGCGCTAACATGTCGGTACGTCCAATCAGGGGCTCAAAACCAGAACTAAAATAACAGATTAATGTTCTAAGACTGAACCTTTAGTCAGTACAGCATGTTTACAGAGTCCATTCAACATGAGTACAGCAGTACAGCATAAGTACAGCAGTCAGCATGAGTACAGCAGTACAGCATGAGCACAGTAGTACAGCATGAGCACAGCAGTATAGCATGTTAGTTACATGTTTTTATGTTTGAACTTACTGAGCCCATAGCTCATCAGTTTGTTCACATGTTGCAGGTAAGAGACCTGTTCACCAGTAGTATCGGTGGACGACGAATAGGGTAGATGCATGCCGGAGAGGATTGGGCGAGGGATATTGGTCACCTTTTGATCTTCCGCTGCATATATAGATTTTGAATGTAAATTTCAAAGAGACAAGTTTTCAAGCCAGGAGTATGTGATAGGGGAATCATGATCATTTGTTAGCATGATTTCTATATCACATTCTCAAACAGTTTATGTATTTAAAGAAAAAAAATTTTATTCCACAAAATTAGCAGTAGTTACAGTTCAGCATGATTGCCGGCGACCCTAGAGGCCTGCAGACTATTGCGGTTGACTACAGAGTTGGCCGTAGTAGCACTGTAGAGCCTCTATAGCAGGGCGGGCCGCCACATACAAAATAGCTTATAAAAATCTTAGGGTGGGGGGACTTTTATGAGTTAGGTAACTTGTTCCATGCATCAAAGTTAGAAAATTCATATTTATCCGACTTGAATTTGGAATAAACCAGGTTTATTTTATTTCATAACCATCTTAACTTAAAAAATACGGGTATTTCCAATAAACACCCCATTAAGAAATGTATACTATTTTAATAGGAGCTCGTAGGTTTGAAATCTAAGAGTAATTTACTTTTTAATAAATGGAAATTTTAATCCCAATACTATAAAATATATATGTTATACGTACACATGTATACGCATAGGCTGTTAATCCACACAAACTATATACACGTAGCATGAGGCGTGATAAAGTGGAGCAACACTAGGGAACTAAAATGGTGATCTAATCACCTCCCAATCGTCTCTCTACATTGTCGCGTCAGGAGACATTTGCGCATCAAGTTGTGCCAAGCAACTGGAAACGGCCTCATCTCATGACGACCTTTTTTCCTCTTGGGTTTTATGGAATTGGGAAATGATTGGGGTTTTGAGGCATTCTTATGTAATCAAGAAATAGAGAAATTGGAAAGGGTGACGATGTTCTTAATGTTTGTGTGTGTGTGTTTGTGTGTCTGTCATGTTACATGCCCTAGCTACTGTCCGACAACGTGAAATGGCATGAAAGAATTGTGTGTGTGGGGATTGGTGGGGAAGTAGGGTTTCCCAAACTAGGGAACGTCATATATCCACATATTGACAGTAAATTGGTGTGTGTGGATTTTTACAGGCAGTTCCGAGAGGCAGGATCCAAAGGCAGCCAAGTCTTGGATCAGTGTTTTTTGCTATTTTGATCATGATCATTGTGATATTAGTTTCTTCATTTCGTAACAAAATAGGATTCAATCGCCTTATGTCAGGTTGTGCGTGTGATACCACTAAATATTATTGTTTATATAGATCGTACGTCAATTGGGTTGGTGGTGGAACCCAGGTGGGTCGAGGTTTTTCAAAGGAACCTGAAAGTTTTTAATTTTTAATTTTTGCATTTTGAATTTCTCTTTTCCTACTATATATATATATCTATATTCATATATGAAAAATGCTAGGATACTAGTTTTATTCCCAATTTTTGTGATCAATTTTTATAACACGTGAGTTATCATTTTTTATTAGTAAATATTTAAAAATATTGTTAAATCAATTGATTATACTTATGATAGTACTTAGAAATTAAAATTAAAATTATTGTCTCTTCTTCCCTCCCTTATCTCTCGCATTGTATACACACAACATTTTTCAGTTTCTTTGGCTAATTAAGTTACGGATCAGTTGGAGGGTTGGTATATGTGGATTTGTTTCCTAGCAAACACAAATCTGAGCGAATATTAGTCGGTAACAGTACTAGTACTACTGCTTACTAATAAGAAAATTAAAGCCAAAGCATGACCGAATAAATAATTTCTTAATGTTTCTTATGTAAGCGTGCGATTACTGAAGTGAGTTAATGGAGATCGCAAACTCAAATTCTGTATCAATTAACAAACTAAAAAAACTTGGGAAAAATGTTTAAGGTACAATCTGTGCTAAACCATAATAAATATAAGATAGATTGCCATATAATATTATTATAGTGTTCACTTTTTATTAATTGTTAATGCTAACATTATTGTGCGTTGTAACATCATTCAAAGAAAAATGAAATTAGCCAGAGCCAAATTGGGTGGTAGGAAGTTGTATGATGATTGTAAAATTACTTAAGGTTGAAAGCCCCTTTTTCCCCCCTTTCTTTTTTGTATTTTGATTTTTTGTTTTTATAATTGGATTAGCAAACTTTTAGGTTGATTTAATTTTGAGATTTTTTGGTCCGTGATGATCACTCTCTATTCATTATAGCTAATTATATATATACCTTTGTGTTTTCTCTTTTTCTATATTAATTAATCTTCCCCGCAGACATCGGGCATTCTGGAATTCGAGTTTCTATCCAGTAATAAAATATTGCAGTATATCCTACAACTTATCTACGAGAAATTTTAGATTAAGGTAGTGTTTGACTGAATCATTTTGTAAAAATATGACATATTCTATCTAAATAATCCATGTATATAAATGTGTGTTTGGCAATTCAAATGTTTCATCTTCGGATTGCTCATTTTTAATACTAAATTCAATAATATAAAACACCATTCCAAAAAGTCAAAATGATAACATCTAAACCTATTTTCAAATAACTATCCAAATATTGCTATTTAAATATTTCCATTTAAATAATATAAAGCTTAAATAATCTTGCAATATTATATAAGAGAAACATGTACACAAAATGAGAGGAAAGTATTCTTCCAACCCTTTTCATTATTTTTTCCACTTTTGCTACTTTTATACTTTATGACTAGGTCACTGCCCAAATAGTAGTATTTAAACAACAACATATATATCACGAGTACTACGACGTGGTAGCGGGGATTCTCAATTATTTTCTGGGGATAAGTATAAAAATTAATGCTTTCCTTCTCAGAAAATATATAAATTAGAAATAGTAAAAAAATTGAATTGCTTTAATACATAAATGCCCTCATGTGCTTGCACTCGTGCAATCAAACACCTTTTTCCCCCCCTTTCCTTTTAGCAAACTTTTAATTAACGTTGACACATTGCAAAAATCTGCTCGTTCAACTAATTTTAAATTGCTTCAGCAAGCACGAAACACCGTTCTTTTTCGCTCCTCATCTTTTTTTTTTTTTTTCCCCTTTTTTGAGCTGCCTTTTTTCAGTCAATATTATCATGAACAAACAAAGACCCTAGCACTAACTTGTACACAATATTAACGCAACTGTGTCCATCCCAAAGTTTGTAGTTTTCATAAACGTCTAAATTTTTAAGCTTTTTGCTTTTTATCCCCAACGTTCTTTGTCCATGCAGTACTTTCTATATATATTTTTTTAATTTCTTTTTATGTTTCTTGACAGAATGTCTCACGATCACCAAGGAAAATTGACAAACGAAATCCATGATGTGTGTGTTTCTCTTTAGGGGAAAGTTTCTTTCCAGTTGAAAAACAATTTTCATCTCTCAACATGATATAAAAGAACACGCACCTTAAAGCTTTCCTCTATTATTGAAATCCCAAGTGACAAAACCTCTGTTCCGAAAAGGGGTCTGGTCAAAGATTCATTTCTCTCACTTCCTATACTGTGGATCTTCATGATCAACTTCGAGTATTTATCAAATGAAAAAGGTTGTACCAGCTAGATTTTTAAGCGTCTTTTTTTTCTTTTTTATGTGATATCTTTTGCTAATTTAAAACAAATTATGTAGCTTTAATTACAATTATTTTGCGAATTATTTCATTTTAATGCACTTGCCTTTGGTTTGAAAGCTTAGTTTCATTTTTGAAAAGAGAATAGGATAAAAGTGCAATTAATTAAATGTTATCTAATTTGACAGGAAAGCTGGTAGATGATTGAATATTGCCTGTGAAGACGGAACTAGCTTATTACGTATTTTAAAGTGGAAAACGATCCCAAGCCAATGGATTGATGTACAGTTAATGGATATATATATATATATAAGACGATGATGAAAAGAGAGGTTTGCACTAATATATAATGGTCGAAATTAATTGGGGAATGGCTTCAAAAGAATACACAAAAGCTTGGTAGAAGTAGACATACTTTACCCTGAATGATTTAGACAAATGAGACTAATTGCTGCGTATGTATAATAACCATTTGCTTTCTATAATATTTAGTTTCTCCTTTATACGTCTTTCATGCATGAACGATTTCACTTGATAGAAAAACTAGAATAGGGATCTTTAGAAAGAAAGAAAAAATAGAAAAGGGAAAGTTTGATGTTTTGACCAAAACAATGTTAAGGCCATAATAAATACAAGCAAAATAATAAATATATAAAAACCAGCAAAATTTAATGATTAATTAGTTTTTCTTTTAGACGGACTGGAGGGACTGCTTTTTGACCTCCATGAAAGTTAGAAAGATATATACGGCAAACATAATTTGTTTTATTCAATTTTTTTTTTTTGTTGATTATGGTGATTTGATTTAATGTAGAAGAATAGATTTTAAAATTTTTTCTATTATCCAGGATCTCACATATATTTGCATTAAATAATTAATTACCTACTGACAATATATTTAAAAAAATACCTATTGGCCATAATGTAAATGGGACATATATATTTTAATATCCATGAAATAAAACCTTTATTTAGTAAGACATATATATTTTAATATCCATGAAACAAAACCTTTATTTAGTAAAACATAATGTCATGAATATAAGAGAAATTGCACATAATAGGCCAATTAGTTGGTCAATTGATGGTAAATAGTATAATTTGAAAACACTAAAAATAAATAATATAATATATTTTATATATTAGTGATATTCCATTTTTACCTCTTCTCTCCTTCTCCTCCATCTCTCATCCTCAAACAACCTCATGCCTTTGACATCGTAAAATCATGATGGAACCTTGTGCCATGAGACCAAACCACAATCTATTGCAACGAAACCTCATGCCACCAACGATTTCTTCATCTCCATCGCTATTGCATGGTGGCAAGTCCGACTTGATGTGATCATGTGATCATAACTTCCCAAGTTAGGCAATCGCAACTCGACTAGGAGTTTCCATGATCTCCACCGTTGAGGTGGTAGAGAGTGGTAGAGTGTTGTTCCAGTGTGTTGAGTTTGTGGGATTTCGGTTGTGGCATGTGTTATGAGGAGGGGAGATCGGGTTAGTGTTAGGTTAGGGATTTTTTAGATAGGGGTTTAATTTGGGGTTCATTAGAGTTTTAGAAGCTTTTTGCGATGTAAAATAATTTGTCAATATTTGTGTTAATGAAGGATTTTATTGTAAATCAATAGAGCAAATTAAGAATTTACACAAATCAGTAATTACATAAGTAAAGGATTAACATGGTAAATAAAAAAATTTACCAAAATAATATTAAGAATTTACATGTCAATGTATTATCTAAATAAAGGATTTACAAGGAAGTAAAAGATTTATATACAAGGAGTATTTTTGAAATTTTAACCAGTGTAAATCTTTAATTTGCAAAAAAATATATTATTTATTAAAAATCCAAAACTTTTATGCTATTTGTTTTTATTCAAGTTGGACTTTAGCCTATTTTCATCCTTCTCCCTAATTATAATTAATGTATTTTTGTCTTAGGTTACAAATCCTATCAGGCACTCGTTCAAGTTCAACCTAGGTGGCAGACTACCACCGGTAGTAGTTGTAAAGTAAACATCCTAATCCGACAATATAAAATTTGTTAGGTAGCAAATGGACTCGTTATGCATATATAATGCAAACTCCAATAACTATAAATAAATTAATTTGAAATTGATTTATCTATTTAATTATTAACTTTGATGTTGCTCCATAAAAAGCCTGAATGTGCACTCTTTAATTTATACCACATTTTGGAAGATGAAAAAAAGAAAAAAACACTTGTCCATGATACATCAATATATGAAATATCCTCATAGTTTATCCATGATCAATATAGAAAAAAGTTCCATTTGACTTTATTGATCATCTTATCTTAATATTCAATTATTTCACCTTTAGAAAACCCTATTTATAAATTGATATAACTAAAATATCATTCCATCAACAAATAATTTAAAAGATCGAAATCTCTTATGCTTACCAAAAAAATACCTTAAAGAAGATAATATTAACTTTTCTTAGATGAGATATAGATGGATTTTATATCAATGAAGAATGCTCTGATCGTTTATAAGTCATGATGCCTCTAACATACACGTATTTTGAATTTAAGCAATTGTGGTTTTACCATATTAAATTAAAAGACACAAATCATAAAATAATATGAAGTCATGTACTCATTTCAGGATTAAAATCAATTATATAAAAAATTATTAAAGTGAATAGAAATATTTAAACGGAAATATTGAACAAATAAAGTACACTTTATGTGCAATACAATGTAAATCCATCGTTAGGACATACATCAATGTATAAACCTACATTCAATAGCCAGAAAAGCCATCTGTCCACAGTCAGTAGTAGTTGCCATTACAATCGGGAACAAAGTATTCGTCTTTATTCCATGGACTATAAACTATGCATTTAGACTATTACCTTGCAATCGTATCTTTTCAAATATAATCCGCTGTATGATTTTAGTAGATAATAGTATAGGGCATAATACAATCAACATATGAATGTATATAGGGCACAATTGAGGATATGAAATAATATAACTAAATTCCTAATTTATTGAAAACACAATGCTATAAACATCCGATGTCGTTTATCTTATAGGCCATAAATCCTAACACCATGGACTATCTGTATTAAATTGTTGATCAACGGGAAGTGAAAGGGTCGAGTAGATAATGTATCCTTTTATTGCGAGAATCAAATTTCTTTGGTTGGCAATTCCCTTTGGGAATGTATGTTAACTCATACCTTCTCAATTCAACGATGGTGACCACAAGTTCTTCACAATGTGAGCTTACTTCCACTCGATATTATGAGTTAGGGTTTGTTTTATTTCGTTTCATATGTAAACAAAATAAACATATAATTCTAAGATAATAAATGCTTAAACTACATGATGCATGAGCACATTCTTAACGAATGGCACTCGGTATCCTGTATCTACAGCATGTTATAATAATAACGCTATAGGCAATCCAAGCAACCATAATAAAAGCATAAAGATTTAAAACGTAATACTATGGTCCCATCCTATAGAAATATAAAATTACAAAAGACTAGAGAAAAATTGAACGATGCTTGATCAGCTTCTTCTTGTAATGTCCTCCATATATGTATAGATTCATCTTCTTTTTCTCCCTTTACTGTCACGGCAAGCATTTAAAAATTTTCAACTTACAAAAACATGTTTAAGACTTTAGTTTCATAAGTTTGTTGGTTTCAAACCTATAGTAATTTTTATGATATAAAAGCTTTATTCATTGGTTTAACCAATTATCATGAGATGTGAAACTTTATTTTGAATATTCATAATAAGTGACAGATATTTTTAAGATTTTGTTTTACCTTTCCAATTACATCTTTGTCCATGAGTTCTTTTAATTCCCTAATGAATAACCTATTTATGCAAATAATAAATAAAAATTTTAAGGTTTAATATTTGATATCTAATATCAAATATGGACGAGTACAATTTCATCCAAGCTTTCTGAATTAACATTACATAGTACTACGGTTAGTATTTAATTTACTGAATTAGTTGATTTCATATCTATGATATAGTAGTCCTAACCCTTCATCATAATATAAACAAAGATTTTGATTCACGAGAATAGTCTCATCCATTAGCAGATCAAAACATGCAAAATGTGAATGGAAGTTCACTAATCACTCATCAAGATTGATATTAATCATTGACTAGCTAGTTATAAAATGTGAAGTTAACTTTAAATGAACATTTAATGAATATCTATTCTATTGTGATCTTATTCAACATATATTTGTGGATATATATGTATGAAATATTGCCATTGTAATTATTAAACTCCTTTTAAAATGATACAAGATAAAATCATTATACTCAATAGGAATTAGCGAATACCACAATCTTATTAAAATAAATTACCAACTTCAATTACCGAGTATGAATATTAATTTTATATAAACTCCTTTAAATTATATCTTTCATATATGATTAAATAGTACATTTACTCAAGGACATTGACATATATCGGATCCTTGTGTTGTGTTACTTATAATTTATTTTAATTATCAATTATTATGATCATAATAAATATATAACTAAAATGTGCAAATTTGTTTAAAATAATCTCATCCCTTTAAAGTAGGAATTGCATAAATTGCTTGAAAAAATCCTATATCAACACCATCCCTGTTTCTCTGATTTCACAGCTGCCCAACACAACTAGGCTATTATTTATCCAAAAAAGGACATATCTGGCCATTAGTCAGTAAAATGGGTGCCTATTGATCATCTGTTTACAAACCGAATATTTATGCATCCAGAGTTAGTTGTTATGGTTGTACTTGCAAAGAAACTTGAACTTTTCTCTATCCAAGAAGCTGGAGAAAAAGCTTTATTTGTCAGTCTTTTGTGGGTCAAGAATGTTGATTCCAATCTCCAATTAGTGGTGTTTGATGGATAGGCAATCTTTCAAGATATGAAGAACTTTTCTTCGAACGTTTCATAATGAGTTTGGATTGTTATTGTCATATTTATATATCATGTTTGTATTATTATTGTTGTTGTGGTTGTTGTTGTTGCTACTGCTGTAAAAACTTTTCTTAGAACCTTTTGCAATGAATTTGGATTGTTATTGTCAAATTATGTATATTGTTATTATTGTTGTTGTTTAATTATTTCCAAAATTCAGGTTATATTATGTATTTTAGGAAGTTAATAGTGTCGTTCATTCATTAATTGTTTATATTCTTAATATAAAGGATAATTTTCATAGAACTTCATTTAAGTTAGCCCTTATTTATTCGAATCCGATCATTGTACCCTACGATATGTAGAAAATTATTCAAAATACCTCTTCTATTAATTAGAAACCCATAAATAGAATGGATATTTTGAATGATTTTCCCTATATCAGGGGGTATTTTGAATGATTATTAATAAAATAGGGCCAACTTAAATAAAAATCTATAATTTATGGACTACAAATGAAAATAATCCCAATATAAATGATGAGCTATTATCATCCAGTTGGATGATTCTCCTCTACTTGAAATTGTTAGTATATATAAGATGTTTATTGTGTATATTGCCGCCCACTATTCTTCAAAAAATATATATATATATATATCAGTAAATTTGGGATTATCATTGGTTCTTTCATGGTCACGTTCAAGACACATGCTAGTTGATAATTACCAATTAAGCCCCCAAATATGTGTTACTAGACAATATAATTGATTAAAACTCGTCAACGCGTCGAATCCTTATCATGAAGCATTCTCATCGTCTCTCCCATAAATTGAAGTAATTAAAAGCAGTAAAAAAAGTAAATACAGAGAGATTTATAGAGATTCACCTTAATATAGACTACATCTTTTGTGAGCTCTAGGGGTTATTTTTCAATATTTTTGAGATAAAAAGTACAAGGGAGTTTCAAAATGAAAATATTGAGATACACCTTCTTCTGGGATCCATTACATTACTTATTCCTCTCACCGCTCAACTGCGAGCAGTTACCATCTATTCTCTAATAATTAACCCATTTTGATTGTCCCATGAGTCAAGCCTTTGAGTCTTCATTCTTTAATCATTAATAACCGATCGACATATATTCCTTCTTTCTCGGACATAGTGGGGTAGTGGGCCCTTAGCCATAATTACATCACCCTATGTAGAGCTATGGTGTTAGGCTATAATTGATGATGTCATGATGTAAGCTATGGTGTTAGGAATGTCCTAAAAAAGAAAGACATTTAGGATGTATTTCATTTGTTTTGAACTGATTAATTATATATTTGAGGTTTTTCATTACATCTTTACTATATTATCTTTAACCTTATCTACATGTTAATTTAAGCAAATATAGCTCATTGACTATTGGTATTTAAACTATTAGAATGTTGCATATAATAGATTTTATATGCGAGAAGACAATTTTCTAAAATAAGTAGTCTAGATTTATAATTCGTAGTCTATGGAGTTAGAGTGAGCATCTAACTCATATTAAGATTATTATGTTTTCTAAATCCAGGTAAGGAGATGGTTTATCTAGACCGTTAGGAGAAAGTCAACTCTTAAGTAGATATATAGATATATTTTCTTGTGGTGACGATATATCGAATTTAGACTAAAGTGTAATTGATCTATATAATCTGTTTGAATGGATTAATTTACTTTAGACATTCATTACACAATAACCTAAATCTTGAGTAAATAAATGACTTCCCATGTATGACTTGTGTACTTTGATGTTCTAAAGGCTAAAGCATCTTAGAGTAGTAAGTTATTAGACTGCTCGTTAGAAAGACTTGTACACGATGTGAGTTTTGCTTATAGATATGGAATAATAACTCTACTAAAGAGTATAGGTTATCCTCTTAACGATATTATACAAGATGTGAAAATGGATAAAGCCTTAGGTTGTTTGCTTGGCAAATGATTATTATTCATATACAGTGAATAATCATTTTACTATTGGATGTCTAATGAATCTTTAAGAAAAAGTGATTAAAAGGTTAAACAGATTTTGACCTTAAGTTGATCATATATATTATATGGGGGTATTGCATATATAACAAGGTCATTGGACTGTGGCTATATACTGGCTTACATAATACGGTATATAATTAGGAGTACAATTTCAGATTCATAGTGGTATGACTCTGTAACTAATAATTATGTAATTAATTTATTTAGTATAGAATAATTTATTTTATAGATTATTGGAGATTGCATTATATATGTCTAATTGGTCCTTTTATTAGCTCAATATAATTCCTTAAGGAATAATAATCAATTAGGGAATTTATTATGACTTTAATTCTTAGACTTAGTAAAGAGAAAAATCTATATCATCTTCCTACATGCGTAGACATTTTTCACTATGCGTAGAATATGAATTTTGTTTCATTTAATTAATTAGACAAATATTTAATTTGTATAAATGTTTATTTGGAAGATAAAATTTAAAATTTAAATTAATTGTATTTATCTTTTATAATAAATATGAAATTAATTTAAATTAAAAGATATGGATAAATTAATTATTTGAATTATTAATTTAAATATAGATAATCTTATTCAAATAAAATTTTTAAATTAAATATGGTAATTATCTTGTTTGTATTTGAATTGAAATAAAATCTTATTCTTGTCTATACTATGTAGATGTTTTACTACTCGAGTAAGGCAAGGAAAAAATTTCTTTTTATTGATTTTATTTGGATAATTATTATATAATTATTTAATTTAAATAAAGTTGTCATGATTTTATTTTGAATTTTATTTGGATTTATGGAATATTATCTATCCAAATAAAATCATAAGATAAATGAAGATTGAAATTTGAATCAAAGTTTGAGTCTCTTATAGTTGAGGCGGGTGTTTTTTTATTTTTACTTTTTTTTGTGCACTCCTAGGGTAGAAAAATTGCCTATTATGGATAAAGAACAGAGGAAAATCTTTTTCAAATATCCCATTTAAATTTGAAATCCATATAGTCTATTTACTATAAATAGGACTCTTGGGGCTCTTGTTTTTCTCAGAACATAAACTCTAAGGTGAGCGAGTTTATTATTATTCTCTCATTATAGTAATAATAAATTACAAGAGTTCTAGGTGATTGAAATGAGAAAGCCATATAGGAATATCGATTGAAAGACCAAGTGCCCACATACTCTACCATCCGAAAAATGAAGAATAGTAAAGAAGACTAGTTGGTTAAAGCTTTCTTGGTCACGTTTTTCTACTGTGACAATCGAGAAATTTTACCATTCTCGGAAAATAGGTATATTGAATGTACATTATGATTTTTAAGTTTAAAATGTGAAATGAATAATTTAATATTGTTTAGAATGTGATAAAATGTTCTGACAATATTAAAGGTGAGAAATTCGGTTGTGGAAAAATTTCACAGAACTGAAACAGGAAAAACATTGCCATTTCGGTATCGAGAGCTCTAGAAGGTGACTTGTGGTAAGACAAGTCCACTAAAAGACGAAAGAGTTACGATAGTGATGTGATATGTGTGCACGTGTGTGTAACACGCAGTATTAAGAAGTTGGCCAAGATGATCTTTTCTTGATATAAAACTGATATATTTAGAATCAGTATGCTCAAAATAGTCAATTGAGCATAAAATGCAATTTTTGATCGAGGAACTTGCGATATCAAGAAATTGGTTAAGATGATATTTTCTTGATATAAAACTGATATATTTTGAATCAGAATACTCAAATTAGTCATTTGAGCACAAAAAGTAAGTTTTGACCGGGAAACATGCAGTACCAGAAAACTGATCAAGATGATCTCGGATGAAAGTAAAACTGATAAATTTGGGTTCAGCATGCCCAAATTAGCCAGTATAGCCTATCAGAATGCTCAAATTAGTCATTTGAGCACAAAAAGTTAATTTTGACTGGGAAACATGCAGTACCAGAAAATTGGTCAAGATGACCTCGGATAAAAGTAAAACTGATAAATTTTGGTTCAACATGCCCAAATTAGCCAGTATAGCCTATCAACATGCTTAAATTAGTTAATTGAGCACAAAAGATAATTTTTGACCGAGAAATATACAGTACCGGAAAACTAGTCAAGATGATCTTGAATGAAAATGAAACTGATATATTTGGGTTCAGCATGCCCAAATTAGTCAGGGTAGCTCATGTTGAAATTTTGGACAAAAAAAGTATATATAAGGACGAAAATGGGATAATTATAAAAAAGGTCTCATAATTTCCCTTATCTATTTTTCTCCTCACACCACCCCAAAAGTGAACAGTAACTGACCACCGGAAACGGTGTCTGTTTTCGACACCGCTGGTCTCGTTGGAAAGCTCTCGCCGAGCTAAGTCTAACGGTGGGTCGAGTCGACGAAACGACCGCTGAAGGAAGCCACATGCGCCGCCGGAGGACGAAAATTTTGAGTCGCCGTTTCTCGGTCATCCGACGTCTAAATGCCATGATTTCGGTCCTAATGGATTCGTGGTGAAGAGTAGAACAAAACCCAGGCCTTATTTTGACTCAACGGCTGCCGAATCGCACCGCCCAAGCTTTGCCAGCGCCACTGCCGTCGCAGCCATGGAATCCATCGATTCTGACGGAGTTGAGTGACGTGGTGGGTACCAAAATGATCAGAGAGACATGAGGAATAATAGCCCCAAACCAATTTTGGGCAACAACCAGGGCATGGCAGAGAACCAACCACCGCCGTTGCCACCGATTTTGGCGGCCCACCCCTCGTAGAGATCATACAATACTATTACAGTTAAGCTTTATCGCTAACTGCGATAGATTGTACTCTCATGGGTCACCGGCTAATCTATCTCTCTTTTATCGCTCAGCGGAAAGACTCTAGCAGGACCATATCCCTCGCCTCCTATCCCATTTGACACACGTTATCCCGTCCGCCATCTAGTCATACAAAGCTACTGAGCTGGTCGCTTACCTGCAACATAAGCAAAAATGGTGAGCTACAGGCTCAGTAAGTTCAAACATGTAAGAAATAAAATTTCTATGAATAGTACTATTCATCATGAATAGTATTATTGACTACTATTCACATATAAATAGTAACTTTGGCCACTATTCATTATGAATAGTAAGTTTGACCACAACACAGTATATCAACAGTACATCTACTGCGATGTTAGTACCCTCACAAAACTGTCTTATACTCAATTATGGCATAGTTTCAGTTTTAGGTAATTATCTTTAATTACATTCTGGTTTTGAACTTAGGTTGGTAGTACCATTTAAGTGCACATGACTGGGAGCGGTACATTGTGCTGACCTCCACAGCCTTAATCTCATAGCCCCGAAGGCAAAATTGTACATGACTGGGAGCGGTACATCAGTGCTGACCTCCACAGCCTTAATCTTATCATAGCCCCGAAGGCAAAATTTACCTCCCTGTACGGAAGGCTGGTACGCCAAAAGTGGTTTCATTACCGACTTTTTAAAATTCTAACCCGATGACTTCATATTGCCCCGTGGTTAGGAATGGTTCACATTTTAATTTTAGATGAGTGAGTTTCATTAACCTCGCTCTAGTGCTGAAGCACAATTTATTATGTGTCCCATTCTCAATAGTGCCCGTAGCACATTTCGTCTCTCTATCCTCTATAATAGTGCCCGTAGCACCTATGTACCTAACTTATAGTTAGTACATCAAAGTTAGCAACAATAATGCTATATGTGGCAGACAGGTAAATGTCTGAACTTATCTTATCAGTTTCTTCCCTTTTGCCTTTCTGGATCTTTGATCGCCCTCCTTATAGGTCGATTTTGCGATCTTACAGACAAAACCTTGTCTGTTAATTTTATTTCCATTTATAACTTTTATTTTTCATTAAAAAGCTTAAATAAAACCTATTTATAACTTTTTAGGCTTTATTTATCATTTTCCTCATTTTTCTCAACTTTTACAAAATTACGATTTTACCCCTATATTTTGGTAAAATTACAATTATGCCCCTGACGGAATTTTCTTGATCTAGACTGTATTTTTGGCTTTCAGGAACTTTTCTGACTCTTTTCTAATTATTACCGGGTTCGTTTCTATTTTATTTCCATTTTTCACTTTCTCGACCCTCGGGAAGTACTATTCCGACCCTACGTCGGTTTAGTGATTTTCTATCGTTTCGGAGCCTCAAATGGACGTTTTACTAGTATTTAAAACGTTCATCTAGACGTTCCCGATCTAGGTCTCTGAGGCTCGGATTTTTCATACCCGACTCGGACCTTTATTTCGTTTCCCAAAAACGCCCCCCCCCTCGGGGTCGGTTTTTCAGTTTCACTCGCGTTTTCCATTTTTAAGGGGACGGGTTACTATTCATGAATCACCCCTTAGGTTTCCCTTATTCCATTTGCCTTTAGGGACTCGGGTTTCCGACCCGACCCTAAACTCTTATTTTTAATTCCCTTTTTACCCCAAATGTCGTTTTTGAAATTTTGATAGCATTTCGGCGTAAATTTAAGGCTACCGGCGTTAGGTACGCCTCGAACCATATGTACCTGCCACGTATTATACCACAAACCTATTTTATGTAAAAGTTTCCCAAACTTTTACATAAAAGCTCACAACATTTCAATTCACATTTTGAACCACATTACACAAAATTTCTTTCAATTTTGCCCTTAGTTTTAGCCACGGTTTTCACACTCAAAACCTAACCAAAACTTTTCAATTTTTCAATCAAATTTTAGGCTATTCCAGTGTCATTTCCTAGCACATTTTCAAGCCATTTTCCATGTATTTTTCAATACAAATTCTTAGGGTTTTTCACCATTATAAATCACGGCCATTTTAGGGTAAAACATTCACAACATTTTGTTTCATGCTTTCAATCACATAACCATCATTTTCTTAATTAAATACACGATTTAAACCATCCAAACATCAAGTAAATCATGCCAAAAATTATTCCCCAAACCCTAATTGAACCCACGGTCATATTAGGGTTATTTGACACTAAAATTTTTCCAAGCTTTCAACCATACAAATCATGCTTTACATTTGACCAAAATATGATTTAAAGCATTTCCACACTTAAACAAGAACAATTCCTCATCAATTACTCATGGTAAACCACGGTTTTACCCTTGGAAAACCAACCAAAATTTGTTTTTTCTTTAAACAAAATGCATGGTTTTTCTTCTAATCACACCCTTAACAAAACCTAAGCACCAAATCAACCAAAACAAACCAAAATTTTTCTCATTTTCACACTATTCATCCCACGGATTTTAGGGAGAAAACAAGCCAAAAATTGCAAACCAAAGAAGGTTACCTTGCTTTCTTGCTTCCTTTGTCTTCAAGGAAGGGTTTGACACCACTTTTGTGAAGGAAATTTGAATATTTGGCTTGGTTTTCTTTGGTTGCTCACGTATTCCACTAGGGAGAATACTTAGAAAAATTTTTCTCTTATGTTTGGCTTTGAAATGGCTATGGCCACTTTTGTTCCAATTGTTGCCGACTTAAGCACAAAGAAAGCCAATTAATTTGGCTTTCAACCAATCAAAATGCAACACTTTTCCATGCATTTCTTTCCAAATTTTTCAAAAAATAAAAGGATGGAATTTTGGCCAAATCTTGGCCTTTAGATCAAAAAGCAAACCAATCTTGGCCATTAATGCCACCAACCACCTTAATTTTCACATTTATTAAATTTGCTTTATGTGTCATAAATGCAAAGTAATATGTTGACTTTGACTTTACTATTCACATTAATTCGACTACTATTTGACCGGTATCGGTTCGAGCCGAAATTTTCCTGAAATCGTCCCGGCGGGTTCCTGAGGTCTCCTGTGCAGTTGGATCAATTTATACTGCTTCCATTTGATCAAAATCAATCCCGAAATTTTTTCATCTTTTAGTGCACCGGTTAGGGTTTTCAATGCCGTTTTTGACACCGTTCCATCCGTTTCAATTCAGCGAATTTTATCAATACTGAATTCTTACTCGTCAGTATTGTTAGAACATTTTAATACATTCTAAACAATATAAATACATTTATTTCACTCTTTAAATAGTATAAATTGTTATATACATACATTTGCACATTTTCTTCCGAGAATGCCTGAATTTCCCAGTTGTCACATTCACCCCTCCTTATAAAATTTTCGTCCTCGAAAATTAGAATAAGTGGGGGTATAATCTCCCCATCTCGTCTTCTCGTTCCCACGTAGCTTCTTCAATGTTGTGATTTTTCCACAAAATCTTCACTAGTAGGATTGTCTTATTCCTCAGTACTTTCTCTTCACGATCCAGTACTCGAATAGGTTGTTCTTCGTATGTCATGTAGGAAAATAAATCGGTAAAAACGTATCAGAGTGGCGCAGCGGAACAATAAAAAATTTTAGATCGTTAAATATCTCATAATGCCATATATAATAAACCAACAACAATTAAAACTCATACCTCAAGGACGCCAATCTTGCAGGAGGAGAATGACCGGAGGGCTTCAACCAACTAGCATTCTCTACTATTCTCCAATTCCCGAATGGCTGAGGGTGTGGGCACTCTGAACCTCGATCGGTATATTAGCATTGCTAGTCTTCTTCCGACAACCTAGATCTCTAAAGAACTTATTGTCACGATGAGCTGTGCAACAATAAGCCTGCTCACCTGAGAGTCTGTGGTCTTAGAGAACTGGAGTGGCAGGACCTCTATTTATAAACCTGCATGAGGTGATTCTCTGAATTCGAATTGGATTAGGAGAAGATATTCTCCCTTATCCACAAGCACAAAATCCAAATTTTCCAAGGGAAAAACCCAACAATAAAATTTGGCCACTTTAGGATAAATCCAATCCAAATCTAAACAAGATTTTAACTAGAATTTTATCTCCCTTTTTCAACCAAAAATCCGAAAATTCCAAGGATAAAATCTCCTCAAAATTTCGGCCACTTTTAGGATAAGGGAGAATCAAAATTCCACTAGGATTTTCAAGCTTGAATCTTATCTCATCTTTATCCAAAATAACCGAATTTTTCTAGGAGATACACTCCAAAATTTCGACCACTTTCTGGGGAGGAGAGAATCCAAATCCAACTGGGATTGAAACTTGAATTTTTCCTTGAACCTTATCCACAAAAACTGAAAATCCATTGAGGATAATCCTCAAAATTTCGTCCACCATTAGTTAGAATTTGGATTCAAAATTCAAGTAGGATTCTAACAAGATTATCCTCTCCATATCCAACTCAAATTCGAATTTCAAACCTTGTGGATTTTCCACAACAAATTCGAATCCCACTTGGACTGTGATTCAAAATTTGAATTTCAAATTTCAAATTCGAATTTCAAATTCAAATTTCAAATTTCAAATTTCAAATTTAAAATTCAAATTCAAATTTCAAATTCAAATTTCAAATTCAAATTTCAAATTCAAAATTCAAAATTCAAATTTCAAAATTCAAATTTCAAAATCCACAAAACAGTTGTGTTTCAAATTCTTGTTCTCATGGATAATTTTCTACAACTCTAATCCAATCTCAAATAAAATCATGACAACTTTATTTGGAGTTCAAATAATTGTGTACTCTATTATCCAAAACAAAATCTGAATCCAACCGGAGAGAATCTTGTCTACCATCCTAAGCCTATGTCATCACCATCCATGCATAATAAACTAGCCAATAGCATACACAAATCAATTTGTCAAACGTCAAGGAACTATGTGGAGCTAGTAGAGGGACTAATTGGACATATATAATCGGGCTCCCGCAATTCCATATGATCATCATTCTTTACCGAACAACTCAATCATATGATCACTAATTTCAGAGTCACACCACTATAAACCTGAAACTGAACTCCCAATTATATACCATATTACGTAAGCCTGTGACGAGCTACTATCCAATGACCTTGTCATATATGCAAAACCCTCATATGATATCCATGATCAGCCTTAGGCTAAAGTCCGTTTAATCCTACTGTCAGGCTATCTTAAAGTTCCATTATACTACCGAATTAAGAAAATGATTATTCACCATATGTGAATAAGAAGTCATCCGCCCAGTAGACGATCCAAGGCCTTGTCCATTTTCACATTCAGTATAATGCCTTTAAGAGGATACCCTTAACTCCTCATTAGAGCTATGATTCCGATATCTATAAACGAACCCTTCATCGTATACAAGTCATGCACCCAACGAACCGGTCTATAAGCTTACTACTTCTGAGACGCTTTAGCCATTGGAATATCAAAGTACACAAGTCATATACATGAAGTAGTTCATTTACTCAGGATTAAGGTTACTACATAATGAACGTCAAAAGCATATTGATCCACTCATAGCGGACTATGTAGATCAATCACACTTTAGTCCCGGTCTAATATGTCACGACAAAGCAACATATCTATGTCTCTACTTGGGAGTCTATGCTCCAGACAGTCAAGACAAACTGTCCCCACCATGGCTTTAGACAACATAATAGTCTTAACATGAGTTAGATGCTCGGTCTAGCCCCATAGACTACAGACCTTAGTTTAGACCGCTTACTTTAGAACATTATCTTTTCGCATACAAAAAGTCCATTGCATGCAACGTTCTAACAGTTTTAACAAATAGCAGTCAGTGAGCCATATTTGCTTACATTTACTTTAACATGTAAATAGTATAAGGACAAACAGCAATGTAATGAATAACCTCTATATATAATTTTATTATCCAGTTCAAAATGAATACATCAAAATGTCTCTAATACTTAGGGTATTTCCTAACAATCTCCCACTTGCCCTAAGCCAGTAGATGTGCCATGTTACGGATCCCCATCGCCTCTACATGCCTCTCAAAGCTTCTAGCTACCAAAGTCTTAGTAAAGAGATCGGCAATGTTGTCCTCAGATGCGATCTTACATACATCCACTTGTCCTGTCTCCACATGCCCTCTAATAATATGATACCTCCGATCTATGTGTTTGGTCCTCTTGTGGTGCCTAGATTCCCTTGTGTTGGCAATAGCCCCAGTGTTATCATAGTAAAGTGTGATAGGCTTGTCAACACCCGGAATGACCTCAAGGTCTCTAAAGAACTTGCAGAGTCAAACCGCTTCCTTAGATGCCTCAGCCGCAGCCACATACTCAGCCTCCATAGTAGAGTCAGCTGTGCAGCCCTGCTTCACGCTCCTTTACACAATGGCGCCTCCTCTGAGCAAGAACACTGATCCAGATGTCGATTTCCTCGAATCCTTGCAAGTCTGGAAGTTTGAGTCCGTGTATCCTACAGGTGTTAGGTCCCCTCCAGAATACACGAGCATATAATCCCTCGTTCTCTTAAGATACTTGAGTATATGCTTTACTGCTTGCCAGTGCTTGGTTCCAGGATTCGCTTGATATCGACTCACCATACCTACTGCAAAACATATGTCTGGGCGAGTGCAAAGCATAGCATACATAAGGCTACCCACAGCGGATGCATAAAGGGCCTTACTCATACACTCTCTTTCTTCCGATGTCTTGGGACAGTCATCCAATGAAAGAGTTAGACCGGCAATGGAAGGTTGTGAGCCTTTCTTTGCCTCTTGCATTGCATATTTGTCAATTATTTTATCTACGTATGAAGCTTGGGATAACGCTGTCATCTTGTTCTTTCGATCTCTGAAGAGACGAATGCCTAGAATATAATTAGCTTCTCCCAAGTCCTTCATGTCAAACTGTTGGTTTAACCAAAGCTTGACCGATGATAAGTTCCCTACATCATTCCCAATGAGTAGTATATCATCAACATAGAGTATCAGAAAGATCACTTTTCCATCCTTAATACGTTTATAAACACAGGGTTCATCAACGTTCTACTCAAAACCAAATGTCTTAATTACTTGATCAAACCTCTGGTTCCATGAGCGGGATGCTTGCTTTAATCCATAAATGGATCTAAGCAGCTTGCAGACTTTCCTTTCTTGGCCTTTCACTACGAATCCTTCGGGCTGTATCATATAGATACATTCTTCAAGATGGCCATTCAAGAATGCCGTCTTGACATCCATTTGCCAGATCTCGTAATCGAGAGCCGCAGCAATGGACAGAAGAATACGGATAGACTTCAGCATAGCAACAGGCGAAAAGGTTTCATCGTAATCGATTCCAGCCTTTTGCATGTACCCCTTTGCAACTAGTCTAGTTTTGAAAGTTTCCACTCTCCCTTCCGCATCCTTCTTTCTTTTGTAGACCTATTTGCATCTAATGGGTTTTATCCCATCTGGCAAATCTACAAGTTCCCAAACAGAGTTGGATTTCATAGAATCCATCTCATTGTTCATAGCCTGTTTCCAAGATTTAGAATCAACATCGTTTATAGCTTCATCATAGGTGACCAGATCATCCTCATGCTCATGAGCCTCGGCTTGGTATACCTCAGCATCATACATGAAGAAATTAGGTTTTTTCGAAACCCTCCCACTACGACGAGGCACCCTAAATTGTTGATCGTCTGTAGGTCTTTCACCGGAACTCGGACTTGCGTCTAAGACTGAAATCTGTAGAGCAGTTCTTTCACCCGATAACTCTTCTAGCATCACTTTGCTTCGAGGCTTAAAGTCATTTATGTGACTTTCCTTCAAGAATGTCGCATGGGTTGAAACAATGACTTTTTGTTCCTTCGGGTTATAGAACAGACCTCCTTTAGTTCCTTTTGGATACCCTACAAACATGCACAATTCTGATATTGATTCCAATTTTTTGGCATCCTTATCCAGTACATGCGCCGGGTAGCCCCATATTCTCATATGTCCAAGGGAGGGCTTCCTGCCACGCCACAATTCATACGGAGTTCTGGGAATTGATTTGCTTGGAACTTGGTTCAGAATATAGCATGCCGTTTGTAAAGCATATCCCCAAAATGATAATGGCAGTGTTGAATAACTCATCATGGACCGTACCATATCCAACAAGGTCCTGTTTCTCCTTTCGGCTACACCATTCTGTTGTGGAGTACCAGGTGCAGTCAATTGGGATAATATCCTGTTCTCTACAAGATGTCCTAGAAATTCATCGGAGAGGTATTCACCACCTCGATCAGATCGAAGTGTCTTTATGGATTTATCCAATTACTTTTCCACTTCCGCACGATACTCTTTGAACTTGTCAAAGGTTTCGCTCTTGCGGTGCATCAGATGCACATATCCATACCTCGAGTAATCATCTATAAAAGAGACATAATACTCGAACCCTTTTCATGCTGTGATGTTCATGGGGCCACATACGTCAGTGTGCACAATTTCTAAGAGCTCCTGAGCCCTTGTACCCTTAGCTCCAAAAGACCTCTTAGTCATTTTACCCTCTAAACAAGACTCACATTGGGGAAAACGTACCTCCTCCAGAGATTCCAGAGGACCGTCTTTCACCAATTTTTGAATCCTATCCTGATTAATATGACCAAGTCTTAAATGCCAAAGATACGCCTTGTTAGAGTGAGAAACTTTCAACCTTTTAGAGTTATCAATTAATTCAGTGTCAAGCAGTGAGTACATCTTTGGTTTGATCAAATATAGGTTTCCATCCATCTATCCAGAATAGATAAAAGACTTATTTCTACGAATATCAACTCTTTTACTAAAAGAAACTGAATAAGAATCCTTTATTAAACAAGCTACCGATATAAGGTTCCTCCTAAAATTAGGAACATAAAAACAGTCTTTCAATAAAATAAACCTAAATTGATCAAAGTAAAGGTAAATATCTCCCACTGCCTCAGCCACCACCAAGCTGCCATCTCTAGTTCGCAACGAGAGGCTCCTATCACGTAGACTTCTCGTTTCCACGAACCCCTGCATAGAAACATAAACATGATTAGTGGCGCCCGAATCAATGACCTAAGCGTCTTTCGATTCTTCCACCAAACACGCTTCCAAGTAATGAAGTTCCTTACCTTCCTTGCCCTTGGCGGCTAGGAATTCCCGGTAAGCCTTCTTAAAGTGACCTACCTTCCCACAATGGAAGCACTTGGACTTTTTAGGGTCCCTGGACTTCTTGTTCTTCTTCTTCTTCTTCCCATCCGATACAGGAGGATTAGAAGAACTGGAAGCTGCTTGCTTCTGATTTGGCCTCTTCCTCTTCCGTGAGGGTTTGGAAGATTCTGCCAAATTGGCCTCACCTTTGGGTTGGACAGCATCCCCATCCCTGATTATCCGCTCATAAGCTTGGAGTTGCTTCACGAGCTCGGTTAGTCCTAACTCCCTTGTCGCCAGATTGTATGCGGCCTTAAACCCCACAAAATCTTTAGACAGAGTTTTGAACACCATCTCGATCTAGGTGTTGTAGTCCAACTCAGTACCATTCTCGGCAGCCTCAGCGAAGAATCCCATTAGAGTGATCAATGGTCCTTCACCGAAGCTCCTGCCTTTTGCTTAGAGTTCATAATACTGGTTATAGCACACTATCGAGCCAATTTTTCTTGGCCTCCGAACATGTCCTCCAGATTGTCCATGATCTCCCTAGCATCTTGATAAGTCTCATGCTGCTTTTGTAAAGCACTCGTCATGCTAGCAAGGATGTAGCATCGAGCTATCTCATTGGATTCTCTCCAATGATTATAGGCAACCGGGACCTCCTCAAGTGGTGTGTCAGGTTTGGGCCCAGGTGGGCATGGTTCGTCCAGCACGAACTTGTGTCTCTCGCAGCTGAGAACTATTAATAGATTTCTTTTCCAATCTTTATAATTATCGCCATTTAGCTTATTTTCAGTAAGTATCGAAATGAGGGGTGTCGGTGACATTTTGAACTGAAATAAAATTATACTAGACATCATTACAAAGCCCAAGCAAATATACAGATAATTTAGCAAATAAAACATATAAGTATGTTCCTACATGAAACTTGAAAAAACATGTAGCATTACAATGGTAATTCTCAGCACCTATTGCCCCAAGCCACCGAGGGGTGGTCATGAAAACAAATAGCCGGAACATGGACCCCGTCCAATTAAGATATGTTGCCTTAAATCCTCTAAGGTTAAGATATATATTAATAACCGCTTATTTGGCCACCAGTTTAGTTAACAGAGCTTCTAGGGAAGGTTAATAACTAAACGAGTCTTGAGTGTATAACCATTGTTTACGTAGCCCAATCCACGTCCTACCAAGCCACTGAGGGGTGGTCATGAATAGGATCGTATCCGAACACGTTTTCCACATAGGAGATCCAATCTAGTATACCGGCGGCGGTAAACACCTACCGAGGGGTGTGGCCAGGGCAGAACTGACGCGAGGCGTTACCATACTTTCACATATGGATCAACAATAGAGGCCGTGGGTTTTGTTTGAAACCCTCTCCCACTCAATATTTTGAAAAACATGCAAGTTTTGACAAATTATGTATGATCAATATAGTATGAGCGGCACTCACCTATCCTATATGACATGTTATCAAATATGCATACAAAACATCTATCAATTCATATTTATACATCCATGACATATCACAGAAAAAATAATTGACTGAATAACCAAGCCATGGTTCCATCCTAGAACAAAGAAAATAAAGATTACAAAATTCCATCCAAAGCATTCTTTGGGTCTTGAATTTTGTTCCGTCTTCTTGTATCCATCTTTATGTAGCCTCCATTTATTTCTCATCCCAAGAATCATTTAAAATTTAAATCTCCAAAAATTTAAATTTCAAATTCAAATTTCAAATTTAAATTTCAAATTCAAATTTTTAAACAATTTTAAACATCATGTGTAATAATATGTAATTTCAAAAATATCAAATTTTCAATTACATATTTTTAAACATGATTTAAAATTAAATCTCAAATTTAAAAATTAAAATTTTTTCGATTTTTGAACCGTCGCACCACCGCCCCCGGAGGCGGCAGCTGCCGTGGGCAGCCACCAGCCCCGGGGGGGCTGGCAGCCCACGGCCGCCCCATGTGCAGCCTTGCCGGGCTGCAGGCCAAGCCTGCAGCGCCAGGCTATGCCCAGCCTGGCCTGCAGCGCCAGGCTGCACACCCAGGCTGGGCACAGCAGCCGGCAGGCTGCAGCCAGCCTTCGGTAGGCCACGGCCACCCTCGGCTGCAGGCCAAGCCTGTGGCCGTGGGTGGTTATGGCCTGCACAGGGGCTGCCGCAGCCCCATCCTGCCCGAGGGCAGGGGCTGCAGCCCCACCAAGGCAAATCGACCTATCCCGAGGGGTCGTGTCTCGATTTTTGTGCCATATTCCAATTTACCTATTAGGATCTCCAAAAATTAATTTGAATCCCAATTAAATTGAAATTTTCCACACAATCAAAATTTCAACCTTTAAATCAAATTTAACTTTTAGGAAAAATAAATTACGGTCTTCAATCTTCAATCTCCTCCAAGAATAATTACATAAAATTTCCTAAACCGTTTTCGGTGTACAAAATTCTAACCATAATAATTCTAAGAGACAAAAAATAAAATCCATGGGAAAATTACAGTGTTAATAAACTGCTCCCGTGGTTACATAAAAATTCCTAGATACAATTTTTCTAAATTCTAAGGAACCATAACCGGCATAAACAAGCATGTTTATAATAATTCATAAAATTAAAATAACCACATACTTTATACATAATCCATGATAACAACATAAAGGAACCCTAGAATGCCACTCTCTAAATATCAAATCCATATATAAATAAAAAGACTAAGTAATTGTCTAATTTATGTACATGGCATAGTCATGAGATGGCTCTGATACCAATTGTAGGAAAATAAATTGGTAAAAACGTATCAGAGTGGCGCAGCAGAATAATAAAAAATTTTAGATCGTTAAATATCTCATGATGCCATATACAATAAACCAACAACAATTAAAACTCATACCTCAAGGACGCCAATCGTGCAGGAGGAGAATGACCGGAGGGCTTCAACCAACTAGCCTTCTCTACTATTCTCCAATTCCCGAATGGCTGAGTGTGTGGGCACTCTGAACCTCGATCGGTATGCTAGCACTACTAGTCTTCTTCCGACCACCCAGATCTCTAAAGAACTTATTGTCACGATGAGCTGTGCAACAATAAGCCTGCTCACCTGAGAGTCTGTGGTCTTAAAGAACTGGAGTGGCAGGACCTCTATTAATAGACCTGCATGAGGTGATTCTCTGAATTCGAATTGGATTAGGAGAAGATATTCTCCCTTATCCACAAGCACAAAATCTGAATTTTCCAAGGGAAATACCCAACAATAAAATTCGGCCACTTTAGGATAAATCCAATCCAAATCTAAACAAGATTTTAACTAGAATTTTATCTCCCTTTTTCAACCAAAAAATCCAAAAATTCCAAGGAGAAAATCTCCTCAAAATTTCGGTCACTTTTAGGATAAGGGAGAATCAAAATTCTACTAGGATTTTCAAGCTTGAATCTTATCTCATCCTTATCCAAAATAACCGAATTTTTCTAGGAGATACACTCCAAAATTTCGGCCACTTTCTGGGGAGTAGAGAATCCAAATTCAACTGGGATTGAAACTTGAATTTTTCCTTGAACCTTATCCACAAAAACTGAAAATCCATTAAGGATAATCCTCAAAATTTCGTCCATCATTAGTTAGAATTTGGATTCAAAATTCAAGCAGGATTCTAACAAGATTATCCTCTCCATATCCAACTCAAATTCAAATTTCAAACCTTGTAGATTTTCCACAACAAATTCGAATCCCACTTGGACTGTGATTCAAAATTTGAATTTCAAATTTCAAATTCGAATTTCAAATTTCAAATTTCAAATTTCAAATTTCAAATTTCAAATTCGAATTTCAAATTCAAATTTCAAATTCAAATTTCAAATTCAAAATTCAAAATTCAAAATTCAAAATCCACAAAACAGTTGTGTTTCAAATTCTTGTTCTCATGGATAATTTTCTACAACTCCAATCCAATCTCAAATAAAATCATGGCAACTTTATTTGGAGTTCGAATAATTGTGTACTCTATTATCCAAAACAAAATCTGAATCTAACCGGAGAGAATCTTGTCTACCTTCCTAATCCTATGTCATCACCATCCATGCATAATAAACTAGCCAATAGCATACACAAATCAATTTGTCAAACGTTAAGGAATTATGTAGAGCTAGTAGAGGGACTAATTGGACATATATAATCGGGCTCCCGCAATTCCATATGATCATCATTCTTTACCGAACAACTTAATCATATGATCACTAATTTCAGAGTCACACCACTATAAACCTGAAACTGAACTCCCAATTATATACCGTATTACGTAAGCCTGTGACGAGCTACTATCCAATGACCTTGTCATATATGCAAAACCCTCATATGATATCCATGATCAGCCTTAGGATAAAGTCCGTTTAATCCTACTGTCAGGCTATCTTAAAGTTCTATTATACTACCGAATTAAGAAAATGATTATTCACCATATGTGAATAAGAAGTCATCCGCCCAGTAGACGATCTAAGGCCATGTCCATTTTCACATTCAGTATAATGCCTTTAAGAGGATACCCTTAACTACTCATTAGAGCTATGATTCCGATATCTATAAACGAACCCTTCATCGTATACAAGTCATGCACCCAACGAACCGGTCTATAAGCTTACTACTTCTGAGACGCTTTAGCCATTGGAACATCAAAGTACACAAGTCATATACATGAAGTAGTTCATTTACTCAGGATTAAGGTTACTGCACAATGAACGTCAAAAGCAGATTGATCCACTTATAGTGGACTATGTAGATCAATCACGCTTTAGTCCCGGTCTAATATGTCACCACAAAACAACATATCTATGTCTTTACTTGGGAGTCTATGCTCTAGATAGTGAAGACAAACTGTCCCCACCATGGCTTTAGACAACATAATAGTCTTAACATGAGTTAGATGTTCGGTCTAATCCCATAGACTACAGACCTTAGTTTAGACCGCTTACTTTAGAACATTATCTTCTCACATACGAAAAGTCCATTGCATGTAACGTTCTAACAGTTTTAACACAAGCAGTCAGTGAGCCATATTTGCTTACATTTACTTTAACATGTAAATAGTATAAGGACAAACAGCAATGTAATGAATAACCTCTATATATAATTTTATTATCCAGTTCAAAATGAATACATCAAAATGTCTCTAATACTTGGGGCATTTCCTAACATGTCAAATCCTCGTGGATTTGAACAGGTTCATGCTTCAACACATGGGACGGATCTGGTATATACTTTCTCAGCATCGACACATGAAATACATTATGCACTACCCACAATTCAGGAGGTAACGTAATCTGTAAGCGACCTTTCCAATGCGTTCGATAATTTCGTAAGGTCCAATATATCTTGGACTCAGTTTCCCTTTCTTACCGAAACGCATAATCCCTTTCATTGGCGATACCTTAAGAAACACGAAGTCTCCCTCATCAAATTCCAAGGATCTCCGCCTCTTATCCGCATAACTCTTTTGTCGACTTTGCGCAATTTTCATTTGATGCTGAATTCTTGCAATGGCATCGGAAGTTTCTTGTATAAAATCCATCTTATGCAATTGTTTCTCTCGCAGGTCGTACCAGTGTATTGGCGATCTGCACTTCCGTCCATACAAAGCCTCATAAGGTGCCAGGCCTATGGAAGCTTTGTAACTATTATTATACGAGAATTCAATTAATGGTAACTTCTCGTTCCAATTTCCCGTAAAATCTATTACACAAGCTCGAAGCATGTCCTCTAACGTCTGAATGGTCCACTCTGACTGTCCGTCTGTTTGCGGATGAAATGCCGTGCTGAGTCTCAATTTAGTACCCATGGCTTCTTGCACACACTTCCAGAAATTCAAAGTGAATCGTGCATCTCGATCTGATACAATGGATTTTGGTACTCCATGTAATCTGACGACATGAGTTACGTATAACTGAGTAAACTTTTCCAACGAAAAAGTCATCTTGACAGCTATAAACCGTGCCGTCTTGGTCAGTCTGTCCACAATAACCCAGATGGCATCATAACCTTCTCGGGTTTTTGGGAGTCCCACTACAAAATCCATCGTAATGTGTTCCCATTTCCATTCAGGAATCTCCAAAGGTTCCAATCTTCTTGCTGGATGTTTATGTTCTGCTTTGATTCTCTGACAGGTCATGCATCTGCTCACGAATTTCGCTATATCATTCTTCATCCCTTTCCACCAGAACTGTAACTTCAAGTCCTGATACATCTTACTCGCTCCGGGATGAACGGAATATGGTGTTTCATGGGCTTCTAACATGATCCGTCTTCTAAGTTCCTCATAAGCTGGAACATTTATCCTTCCTTGATAAAGGATCATTCCATCCTTGGAAATTCCTTCTTGAGAACTTGTCATTCTTGGATCTCGTCTTTGAGCTTCCTTTATATCCTCAAACAGCGATGATTCCACTTGGAGTGCAGCCAATCTTCCGGATATCAACTCCAAGTTCAAAGAATTTATCTCTTGCTGTAATGGCTTCGTAAGCCTTTTTATCGGTAGCTGGTGTGATATGGTAGACTTTCTACTTAAAGCATCTGCTACACGGTTGGCTTTCCCTGGATGATATAGGATTTCACAATCATAATCCTTTACCAGTTCCAACCATCGTCTTTGTCGCATATTGAGCTCCTTTTGCGTGAAGAAATACTTCAGGCTTTGGTGATTAGTAAAAATCTGACACTGACCTCCATAGAGATAGTGTCGCCAAATTTTAAGTGCAAATACTACTGCAGCAAATTCAAGGTCATGCGTAGGGTAATTCCTTTCATGATCCTTTAATTGACGGGAAGCGTAGGCAATCACCTTGCCGCCTTGCATCAGGACTGCTCCCAATCCTATTTTGGATGCATCACTGTAGATCACAAACTTCTCCCCTTCAGTAGGAAGCGTAAGGATTGGTGCGCTTGTCAGCCTTCTCTTTAACTCCTGGAAGCTTCTTTCGCATTCCATAGTCTACTTATACTTCCTTTCCTTGCGTGTAAGAGCAGTAAGAGGTGCAGCTAATCGCACGAATCCTTCTACAAACCTCCGTTAATAACCAGCTAACCCCAAGAAACTGCGTATTTCCGTCACACTCTTGGGTGCAGGCCACTGGTTAATTGCGTCTACCTTCGTTGGATCTACAGCAATACCTTCTTGGGATACAATATGTCCGAGGAAATATACTTTGTCCAGCCAAAACTCGTATTTGGAGAATTTGGCATACAGTTGATGCTTCCTTATCGTATTCAACACGATCCTCAGATGTTCTTTGTGCTCCTCATGAGTCTTCGAGTACATAAGAATGTCATCAATGAATACAATGACAAACTTATCCAAATACTCTTTAAAAATTCTGTTCATCAAGTCCATGAACGCTGCCGGCGCATTTGTTAATCCAAATGGCATCACAAGGAACTCACAGTGACCATAACGAGTCCTAAACGCCGTCTTAGGAATTTCACTTTCTTTAATTCTCAGCTGGTGATATCCTGATCATAAGTCGATCTTGGAAAATACTGCTGCGCCTTTTAACTGGTCGAATAAGTCATCAATTCTAGGTAACGGATACCTATTTTTGATCATAACTTTATTCAACTCCCGGTAATCAATGCACAAACGGAACGTTCCATCCTTTTTCTTGACGAACAACACAGGTGTACTCCATAGAGAATAACTCGTTTTAATGAATCCTTTGTCCAAAAACTCCTTTAATTGTTCCTGTAGCTCCTTTAACTCCACTGGAGCCATGCGGTATGGCGCTTTGGAAATAGGTGCCGTTCCAGGCATCAACTCAATTTCGAGCGAGATTTCTCTCTCTGGAGGTATCCCTGGTAACTCTTCTAGAAATACGTCAAGAAATTCCTTAACAACAGGAACATCTTCAGGTTGAAACTTCTGTTCCTCTGTAGTGTCCATCACATATGCCAGATATCCCATACAACCACTAGCCATCAGCTTGCTTGCTTTCAGCGAACTGATCATCATCTTCTCAGGTTTTTGAGAAGCATCGACATATTCGAAACTCTCTTCTTCCTCAGGTTGGAATACTATTTTTTGATTTCAGCAGTTGATCGTAGCTTGATATTTCCCTAGGAAATCCATGCCTAGAATCACATCGTAATCCACGATCTTCATTACGATCAACTCAGCATATAGTTCCCTATTTGCCACATATACTGGTACATGAGGTAGCCAGTAATTGGACAATAATACTTCCCCAGAGGGTAAAGCTGTCTTAAATACTCTTCCCATATAGTCCTTAGGATGTCCTATCTTGTCAGCAAATTCATAGGAAACAAAAGAATGTGTAGCACCGAAATCAAATAGTACAGAGGCTACATGACTAGTGACAGGAAGCTGACCTGTCACCACATTCGATGTTCCTGCCTCTGCATCCTCCTTGGTGTAGGCCATCACACGAGCATCAACACGTGGCACACGCCCCTGGCGTTGCGGCCTTGCTGGAGACTCTTCAACTCTAGCCTGAAGGGAATGAGCTTGTGGGCGTGTCTGGTGCAGTTGGGAAGTGCTTTGTATACCCTGCCTATTGCTTGGACAGTTCCTGGCGTAATGACCTTCCTTTCCACATTCATAGCAAACAAGTGGCCCATATCTGCATTGCCCAGAATGTCTCTTCCTGCATGTAAGATAATTTTGCACATTGGATTCCGCATTACCAGCTGTTCTTCGCTGCTGGTTTCGATTATTGGCCTGGCGATTTCCGGTAAAATTGCCTTTCCTCTTATTTTGCTGGGATCCTTGATTATTGCCCTAACCTGGTTTAGTATTATGATTTGGCTTGCTAGATTGACCAGCTTGTGTAGACTTAGCCAAAGCCCTCTCCTTCTTTTTGGCCTCCCAATGCTTCTCTCTTTCCTCTTTCTGTCGGGCTACGTGAAACTCAGCTCTTATGGCCCGACTAACACAATCTGCTACAGAAGTAGGCGGTACCTGGCCAGTATCTACTAATGCAACAATTTCTGGCCTGAACATCCCATTCATTTTCTGTATTTTCTCCCTCTCAGTAGGGACTACATAGGGACATAAGCGGGATAACTGGTCAAACTTTCAGCAAACTTCACCCACCGACATATTTCCTTGTGTCAATTCTGAGAACTCTTTCTGCTGTTGTCTCAGAGATGCAGGGTCATAATATTTCTGGTTAAATTCTTCTAGAAATTCTGCCCAACTCATGGTAGACACGTTTCTTCTCATTTGCACAGTGTCCCACCAAAAACGAGCATCTTTCCTCAACATAAAAGACGTACATGCGACCTTCTCCTGGTCAGTTAGGTTCATAAATTCCATGATCACTTGCAATGACGACAACCAGTCTTCAGCCTCTAGTGGATTAGTAGAACCTTCAAATTCTGGCGGCCTCAAACGCCTAAATCTTTCATAGAGGGGTTCCAGATTTAATACCAATTGCGGTTCAGGAACTCTCTCATGTACAGCAGCTGGAGGGATAACTAGATCTACCTCAGCTTCCTGTTCTACTTGGGTACCTTCAGAACCTTACCTCTGTTCTAACTACTCTACCCGTTGTCTCAGATTAGCATTTTCCTGCATCTGAGCTTCTAGTAAGGCTTGTATCTGATCCAATCTCTCCATGATATTAGGACGTCGTTCTCGTCCCTCTGGTCGATTTCGCAAATCCACCATCTTGCCTATTATCCTATTATGGCACAACAATTCACCATTAGCTTTTCCATGACCACATTTGTAAAATCATATAAATTTACGAAATTCAGGGTAATATAAAGCCACATCATCGTAACACATCATCGTACAACATATGATCATTTTGATATTTCATTCATAGCAAAACGTTTATATATCATACATAATCATCACCAGTCATATATACATCAGTCATCATATACATCTTGGCCACAAGTTTATACAAAAGAGCTTTTCTCTGTAAGCTACTTATGTACATGCATACATCTATTGGTCACACATCCCCTGTGTCTGGGACTAGAGAATATTCTTCTGGATCCTTATCATCATCTGGATCATCTGAGTCATCACCACCCCTAGGCAATGCTCCTTGTCCTGAGTCATCACCTCCTCGTGGTCTAAACGGTCCGGCCTCATGATCGTTCATCATTCTTCTCGGCCCAAAGATGCGTGCCATCATCTCATCTTGACCCAGTGTCTCTCGTCGACTCTATGTCAGATGCTCAATCAAAATCTCCCTCTCGATCGTCCTGATCATCACTACAAACTCTTGGAGCGTAGGAGGATATAGCTTAATCACCCTCTGTCTCAACTCCATGGATAAACCTCTCTGGAAAAGCTCACAACAGTTCGCTTCAGTGAGGTTGGGCAACGAACATCTCTTCCTAATAGTCTCCTCAAATCATGCTGCATAAGACATAACTGTCTCATCAGATAACATGACCATCCTCTCAGTCTGGAGAATATAGTCCCTAACCTCATCAAATCCAGGGTACGCGGGTGTATCTGCCTCTCGTCTCTCTGGAGGTGTAGGAGTCAGTGTCGGATCCTTAGGTGGAAACTGATCAGCCAATCGCTGATAGAACTCAGCCCAACTGAATCCCAACAGAATCTCCTGATCGTAATAATCCCAGAACACTCGAGCATCTCCCTGAAACATACTGATGGCCAACTGGATCCACATCTCTCGATCAATGTCGTACATCACCATAATCCTCTCTATGGCATGGAGCCAGTTCTTTGTCTCCATTGACTGTCGTCCACCATCAAACATAGGAGGACTACTAGCTCTGAATGCCTGTACTGTCCGAGCCGAAACTCTCACCCTAATATGTTGGCTTCCACCAACAATTAGAATGTCCACTACTACAAGTGGATGAAGTACCGATCGAGGCTGTACTACATCTACTGGAGTTGGTATTGGTGCTGGAGGTCTATCGGGCACCGGGGGTCTAACTACTGGTCGTTGGGAAATAGACAGCCTTACAATAGGTCTCGTCCATACCCGTAACACCCCTCTCGGTCGTGGTCGCGGCAGTCTCACATAAGGAGGTCTGGTCATCTTGCTACCTATAAGATAATTATTTTCATATAAGAAAATAATTCACTAAACATAAATAAACTACTTACTTGGATAGCGGTGCAGGATGTGCGAAGTGTCAAATCAGGATATGGTCAATACTGCTCTGATATACCAACTGTGGCGACAGTCGGTAATCTAAACTAGACCAATCGTAAATCCGCTCTGATACTAACTGTGGCAGTAGTTGGTAATCTAAACTAAACCAACTGTAAACCTGCTCTGATACCAACTGTGGCGGCCCGCCCCTCGTAGAGATCATACAATACTATTACAGTTAAGCTTTATTGCTAACTACAATAGATTGTACTCTCATGGGTCACCGGCTAATCTATCTCTCTTTAAATTATGACGTTTTTGGGGAAATTTTTTTTTTAAACATCATGTAAAGTATTATCCACTAATCACTTTGTTTATAAGTACAAAGTAATTTACATAATACAGTACTTTTGTAAAATATATATTATTACAAAAGACTGTTTCTTTTTCCCTTCTCTTTTATCGCTCAGCGGAAAGACTCTGACAGGACTATATCCCTCGCCTCCTATCCCATTTGACACACGCTATCCCGTCCGCCATCCAGTCATACAAAGCTACTAAGTTGGTCGCTTACCTGCAACATAAGCAAAAATGGTGAGCTACAGGCTCAGTAAGTTCAAACATGCAAGAAATAAAATTTCTATGAATAGTACTATTCATAATAAATAGTAATATTGACCACTATTCATATATAAATAGTAACTTTGACCACTATTCACATATGAATAGTAACTTTGACCACTATTCATTATGAATAGTAAGTTTGACCATAACACAGTATATCAACAGTACATCAACCGCGATGTTAGTACCCTCACGAAACTGTCTTATGCTCAATTATGGCATAGTTTCAGTTTTAGGTAATTGTCTTTAATTACGTTCTGGTTTTAAGCTCAGGTTGGCAGTACCATTTAAGTGCGCATGAATGGGAGCGGTACATTAGTGCTGACCTCCACAACCTTAATCTCATAGCCCCGAAGGCAAAATTGTACATGACTGGGAGCGGTACATCAGTGCTGACCTCTACAGCCTTAATCTCATCATAGCCCCGAAGGCAAAATTTACATCCCTATACGGAAGGCTGGTGCGCCAAAAGTGGTTTCATTACCGACTTTTTAAAATTCTAACCCGGTGACTTCATATTGCCCCGTGGTTAGGAATGGTTCACATTTTAATTTTAGGTGAGTGAGTTTCATTAACCTCGCTCTAGTGGCCGAAGCATAATTTATTATGTGTCCCATTCTCAATATTGCCCGTAGCACATTTCGTCTTTCTCTCTCCTATATAATAGTGCCCGTAGCACCTATGTACCCAACTTATAGTTAGTATAACAAAGTTAGCAACAATAATGCTATATGTGGCAGACAGGTAAATGTCTGAACTTACCTTATCAGTTTCTTCCCTTTTGCCTTTCTGGATCTTTGATCGCCCTCCTTGTAGGTCGATTTTGGGATCCTACAGACAAAACCTTGTCTGTTAATTTTATTTCCATTTATAGCTTTTATTTTTCATTAAAAAGCTTAAATAAAACCTATTTATAACTTTTTAGGCTTTATTTATCATTTTTTCCATTTTCCTCAACTTTTACAAAATTACGATTTTACCCCTATATTTTAGTAAAATTACAATTATGCCCCTGACGGAATTTTCTTGATCCAGACTGCATTTTTGGCTCTCAGGAACTTTTCTGACTCTTTTCTAATCATTACCGGGTTTGTTTCTATTTTATTTCCATTTTTCACTTTACCGACCCTCTAGAAGCACTATTCCGACCCTTACGTCGGTTTAGTGATTTTCTATCGTTTCGGAGCCTCAAATGGACGTTTTACTAGTATTTAAAACGTTTATCTAGACGTTCCCGATCTAAGTCTCCGAGACTCGGATTTTCCGTACCCGACTCGGACCTTTATTTCGTTTCCCAAAAACGCCCCCCCTCGGGGTCGGTTTTTCAATTTCACTCGCGTTTTCCATTTTTAAGGGGACAGGTTACTATTCACGAACCACCCCTTAGGTTTCCCTTATTCTATTTGTCTTTAGGGACTCGGGTTTCCGACCCGACCCTAAACTCTTATTTTTAATTCCCTTTTTACCCCAAATGCCGTTTTCGAAATTTCGGTAGCATTTCGGTGTAAATTTAAGGCTGCCGGCGTTAGGTACACCTCGAACCATATGTACCTGCCACGTACTATACCACAAACTATTTTATGTAAAAGTTTCCCAAACTTTTATATAAAAGCTCACATTTCAATTCACATTTTGAACCACATTACAAAAAATTTCTTTCAATTTTACCCTTAGTTTTAGCGACAGTTTTCACACTCAAAACCTAACCAAAACTTTTCAATTTTTCAACCAAATTTTAGGCTATTCCAATGTCATTTCCTAGCACATTGTCAACCCATTTTCCATGCATTTTTCAATACAAATTCTTAGGGTTTTTCACCATTATAACTCACGGCCATTTTAGGGAAAAACATTCACAACATTTTGTTTCATGCTTTCAATCACATAACCATCATTTTCTTAATTAAATTCATGATTTAAACCATCCAAACATCAAGTAAATCATGTCAAAAATTATTCCCCAAACCCAAATTAAACCCACGGCCATATTAGGGTTATTTGACACCAAAATTTTTCCAAGCTTTCAACCATACAAATCATGCTTTACATTTGACCAAAATATGATTTAAAGCATTTCCACACTTAAACAAGAATAATTCCTCATCAATTACTCATGGTAACCCACGGTTTTACCCTTGGAAAACCAACCAAAATTTGGTTTTTCTTTAAACAAAATGCATGGTTTTTCTTCTAATCACACCCTTAACAAAACCTAAGCACCAAATCAACCAAAACAAACCAAAAATTTTCTCATTTTCATACTATTCATCCCACAAATTTTAGGGAGAAAACAAGCTAAAAATTGCAAACCAAAGAAGGTTACCTTGCTTTCTTGCTTCCTTTGTCTTCAAGGAAGGGTTTGACACCACTTTTGTGAAGGAAATTTGAATATTTGGCTTGGTTTTCTTTGGTTGCTCACGTATTCCACTAGGGAGAACACTTAGAAAAATTTTTCTCTTATGTTTGGCTTTGAAATGGCTACGGCCACTTTTGTTCCAATTGTTGCCGACTTAAGCACAAAGAAAGCCAATTAATTTGGCTTTCAACCAATCAAAATGCAACACTTTTCCATCCATTTCTTTCCAAATTTTTCAAAAAATAAAAGGATGGAATTTTGGCCAAATCTTGACCTTTAGATCAAAAAGCAAACCAATCTTGGCCATTAATGCCACCAACCACCTTAATTTTCACATTTATTAAATATGCTTTATGATGTCATAAATGCAAAGTAATATGTTAACTTTGACTTTACTATTCACATTAATTCGACTACTTTTTTACCGGTATCGGTCCGAGTCGAAATTTTCCTGAAAGCATCTCGGCGGGTTCCTGAGGTCTCCTGTGCAGTTGGATCAATTTATACTGCTTCCGTTTGATCAAAATCAATCCTGGAAGTTTTTCATCTTTTAGTGCACTGGTTCGGGTTTTCAATGCCGTTTTTGGCACCGTTCCATCCGTTTCAATTCAGCGAATTTTATCAACACTGAATTCTTACTCGTCAGTATTGTTAGAACATTTTAATACATTCTAAACAATATAAATACATTTATTTCACTCTTTAAATAGTACAAATTTTTATATGCATACATTTGTATATTTTCTTCCGAGAATTCCTGAATTTCCCGGTTGTCACACCGATTTTCGAGGGTTCGATTCTGACAATAAGAGGCTCAATTGGTGAAATTATACCACCAATGGGTTCCTCTTGTCGAGGTCTTCAAGATGGTGGCCGTATTTTTCCTCACCACAGCAGTGAACGCCGGTCAACAACCGGTCAATGCCGTTCAGTGGCGGTCAACGGTGACTGGTCACCAAAAATTAAAGAATAACCCGTTGGCCTATTTTTGACGTTCCGGACATGTCTGCGGCATCAGAATTGCAAGACAGAATTTCAAACGTGAAAACCAAAGAAACAAAGTTTCTATGCGCGAGATCGAATGGTTCGTTCGATCGCCGATGGGCAGATTTCGGTAGTGATTTCGGTCCCTTCATTCCTTAATTTATGTTTTGGAATGATTATGTATTAATTATGTATTTTGTCATATGAAATTGTAAGAAAAATGGATGAAAATGATGGATAAAAAAATGCATGGGAATGTGAAGATTTTTACATAAAAATTAATTTTTACATAAAAATATAGGCCTTTGGTATAGTACGTAGTGAATTAGAATAGGTTAGATGGTTTCGAGACGTTTCCTAAACGCTGGGAACCCAAAAATTAAGCGGAAATGCTGCCGAAATTTTGAAAATAGCATAAGGGGTATTTTGGGAAACGAGGGGTAAGAATGTGATCGGAATGGAAACCCGAGCCCTCTCTGTGACCTAGGCCCAAGAAAAAAGGGAGAAACGACCTAGAGTCGGAATAGTACCACTCAAGGGTCGGTGAATGGTAAATCAAGAAATTGTGGCAAATAATGTCGTAAAAATTTAGTAAAACCTAAGAAAAATTATTTTATGATTTTTGGGCTTAGAAAACCACGGAAAAATAATAGAACAGAATTGTTACGGTCCCGAAACCTGCTAAGGACAAAATGGTCATTTTGATTAAAAATTTTAAAAATACTCAGAAAGGACCATGAATGCCTTAGAATAGTTAAAATAATATTCTAAGGGCTAAATTTAGGTTTTAAACCAACGGAAAGTGGGTTTATGGTGAGAAAAGTGAACTAGGGGCAAAATGGTAATTTTATCAAAAGTTTAGGACACAATGGTAATTTTGTCAAAAGTGGGGAAAAGGGCCGTTAAGGCTAGAAATGGTGTCCTAAGACCATAATTGAGAGTTTTAAAGGCCGGTTCAAGAATTAAGAAGGGAAAAAGTGAGAAAATTCTACTATGGGCAAAATGATAATTTTGCCAAAAGTTAGCAGAAAAAGTGGAAAATGGGATTTTAGACTCCCAAGTTCATGACTGAGAGATAAAACGTATAATTTTTACGTTTTGTTTAGTTTTATATATGAAATAAGATTAAAAATAACCGTTGATTTTCTGGTTATAGGAACCCGATCCAGACGCAACGAAGGAACGTCTGCGGATCCGAGAAAGGCGATAGGTGCCAGAGTATCTGAATGTTCAAATATTGTATTGTCTGCAATATGAACAGCTATTATGTCTATGCATGATGTGTTGTAAGTGCAAGCATTTCCATGATTGCAACATAAATAGACTATTATGTCTAAGTGTTATGTGTAGCAAGTTCAGACATTTAATTGTTTGCAATATGAAATATTGTGATATTTAATTATGTACTATTATACATTAGATGTTAAGTCCTACGGGCACTGGGGGAATAGTTAAAATAATACATCCCACATAATGAGAAAAAGAGAAGTGTACTGTGGGTACACTAGAGAAAGAGTGTGACTAAATTTAAGACACACCCTTAAAAAAGAGAATATGTAAGACCTACGGGCAACAGAGGTTATTGACCTTGAGATGATGATTAATGTCACTTGATTAGACCTGTAAATGAAAGATGATAAAGAAACTATTTTTGGCGTACTGCCCCTCTAATGAGAGTGGTGGAGGTTTACAGGTCCTTCGGGGATATAATGACCACTTTGGAAGATGATAGGACTGGAGAGGAAGGAGCCTTAGGGTCGCTCCCAAGGCCCTCCCAGTCAGCGAGCATATGATATCGGTACAAGGCCAAAAAAATCCAAAACCAAAATATAAACAAAGATAATAGATAAAATGTTATGAAAGCCATAACTGAGCATAATAGATAATAGATAAAGTGTAGTGGACTAGGTTAGAGTGATGTGAATAGTAATCGATCAAAGGTCAAAGTTACTATTCATCAATCAAAAGTCAATTCATGAATGAATAGTATTGTTTTTAGTATTATTTATGGTTGTTGATGCCGCAGTTTAGTATCAGAGGTTAATGCTCGATACTATATGGTATGAATATTTTATACGTATGAATGATATTGCTACTAGTATATGATACTAGTATGCGATCTGTTGTGAGTAAGCTTACGAAATATAAGTAATTTGAGTATGCTTATGATATGATATCAAGTATGTTTATGATGGGCAAGTAAGTATTGATTATGCTTACTATGTTATGTACGAATGTTTTAAAGCAATGAATGGTGTATACCATATATTATGTTAATGCTCTGATGCCTTAGTTGGTGATAAAGCTATATTATATGTTATGATTACTCTGATGCCACAGCTGGTATCAGATATGCTCGTTACTATATGGTAAGAGCTTTTATATGTCATGTATTTATGTTTAAAACTTACTGAGCTTTAGCTCATGAGTTTGTTCATGTTGTAGGTAAGAAACCTGTATCTCCGCAATAGAGTACAATGGATGACGGTGGGATTTGCATGTGCCAATGGGGATAGCGAATTCACTGTGGATATGATCCTGCTCTAGTCTTCCGCTGAGCGAATTGAAAGAGAAGATTAGAGAAAAGAGTATTGATGTATTTGATGTGCAAAGTTGAAATAAAATATTTTTGTAAACTATGCTTTACAGAAATATTTTGTGAAAGAAAAATTATGTACTTTGAGAAATTATGTATTTCTGCAAAGTGAAGAAAAATATTTTAAGATAGAAGTTTAAAGGGATAGGGAAAAAAAAAAAAGAAAATTTTGCCATAGAATATCGAAAGTTTAAAAATAAGAGAAGGTTTTAGGCGACCCAACGAGATTCACGGTCTATTGCGATTGGCTACGGAGCCTGATAGTAACGGTTTTGCGTGACCGGCATTTTAGGGTTGCTACATCTACATTCCTATCATCTTTTCAAAGGTATGTAGATTGTTAAATAATTTAAAGTATATGACAAAACGAGTTAGTACTATTCAAGAAAAATTTGTAAGATTCTGCTATGTAAATTACCTTATTTTTCCTACATATCAATCCTGACATTCCCTCCTTTGTGCGAACATGGTGGACTATTCAACATCATGAACATCTTAGAGTAATGATCTACTATACATTCTACTCATTTTTGCTATTTGACATCAAGTCATCACATTGCACTTCTCATAGTAGAGTAATCCAATTTCTCTATGTTAGGAATGCAGTAAGTGGGAAAGACATTTTTAATGTATCTCATTTATTTTGAACTGATTAATAATATTTTAGAGGTTATTCATTACATTACTATATATCCTCATTCTATTTACATGTTAAAGTAAATGTAAGCAAATATAGCTCACTGATTGCTTCTTGTTTAAATGTTAGAATATTGCATATAATGGACTTTTGTATACAAGAAAGTAACGCTCTAAAGTAAGTAGTTTAAACTATAATCCGTAGTCTATAGGTTTAGACTGTGCATCTAACTCATCTTAAGACTATTATGTTGTCTAAAGTTAATTGAGAGGACAGCTTGTCTTGACTGTCTAGAGCTTTGGCTCCTAAGTAAAAACATAGATATGTTACTTAATGGTGACTTATCATACTGAAACTAAAGTGCAATTGATCTGCGTAGTCTACTTGAATGGATCAATTCACTTTTGATGTTCATTATGGAATAACCTTAATCATGAGTAGGTGAATCACTTCATGTATATGGCTTGTGTACTTTGATGTTCCAATAGCTAAAGTATCTTATGATGTAGTAAGGTTATAGACAAGTTCGTTGGGTATATGACTTGTATATGATGGAGGGTTTGTTCACAGATATTGGAATCATAACTCTAATAAGAAGTAAAACTTATCTACTTAAAGGCATTATATTAGATGTCAAAATAGACAAAGCGTTAGGTCATTTGTTGGATAGATAACTTCTTATTCACATATGGTAAATAATCATTTTCTTATTCGGGAATATAATGGATCTTTAAGATAACATGATTAGTAGGTCGAACAAACTTTGATCTAAGGCTGATCATGGATATCATATGAGGGTTTTACATATATGACAAGGTCATTTGATGATAGCTTATCATTGGCTTACGTAATACGGTATATAATTAGGGGTGCAGTTTCTGGTTTATAACGGTGTGACTTTGAAACTAATAGTTGTAACATGTTTATTCGGTATAGAATAATAGTTATATAGATTATTGGAGCCCATATTATATATGTCCAATTAGTCCCCTTATTAGCTCCACATAATCCCTTAACAGATGGTAATTGATCAGGATATTCTTTATTACTTGTATTTTGCATTAGTGAAGAGAAAATTCTAGAACACCCTTTACTGGGCATGCATGATTTTCTCTTAGTGTTGGAGGGCAAAATTATAATTTTGTATTATTCAATAAATGAGATAAATATTTAATTAATATTTATTTGGAAGATAAGTTTTGAATTTGAATTTAATTGTATTTATCTTTCAAAATATAAATATGAGATTAATTTTAATTTTGAAAATTATGTTTAAATAAATATTTGAAATTTAAAAGATTATCCTATATGAATTTAAATTTAACAAAATCTTGTCCTGGCACAAGATAGGTGGCATCCACTCTAGATAGGATTGGAAGATAAGATCGTTCTCCTAATTTGAATTTAAATTCTGTTTTAGATAAGAGATTAAATAATTATTTGAATTTCAAATAAAGTTGCTAAAATTTTATTTGAATTTGAATTAGAGTTGTGGAAAATTATCTATGCCGACAAAATCACAAGATTTGTGGAGTTTAAAATTCGAATCAAATTTTGAATCAAAATTCACAATAGTGATCAAAAATTTTTAGGTAATTTGCCCTGTGGAAGAATTGGTTTTTGTGAGGAAAACGAGAGAGAAAATCTTGTTTAAATCTTGTTTGAATTTTGAATTCCCCCTTCCTTAGAGTGGCCAAAAATTTGAAGGGGAAACCCTACAGAAGAATCGGCTATTAAGTGTTGGAGGAGAGAGAAAAATCTTTTCTTGGTCCAATTCAAAATTCTAAAAGCTAGCTAATGCAAATTTAGAAATAGGAGTTTTGGTACTCCTATTGTTTTTAGACCACAGACTCTCAGGTGAGTGAATTTATTATTATACATCTTACTAATAATAATAATTCTTGGAGCTCTGGGTAATTAGAAGGAGACAAGACACGATAGAATATTGATCAAGGAATTGAATGCTTACATACTCTACTGTCCGGGAATTAGAGAATACTAAAGAAGGCTAGTTGGTTGAAGCCCCTCAGTCATTTCTGCTTGCGTTCTTAGTGTTCTCCTCCAAAGGTATAATGATTGTTGAATTTTATTATATATAGCAATATGAGTTATTAATGATCTTTAAAAATTTTTTAAAATTCTGCTACACACTCTAACCATATTTTCCTATACTATATTGGGGTACAATAATTGCCCCCTAACTTGGATCATTTTCTGTCCTTATCATTAAGATGTTTCAAGCTCCTCTTTTAGGGAGTAATCAACATTGTTGATGTAGAATTGATGACATGTCTAGTATTGGTTCGTGGCTTAGGAAAAAAGATTCCTCTGATTAGTCATGATGGTTGAGACTGATATAACTATGCCTCAAGAAGAGCAATAATCATGTCCATTAAGCCAATTATTGCATCGTTTCATCAGTAATTAGGTAATTTAATGACCTTTTCAATCTCCATCATTAGATGGGAAAAGTTGTTTTCCCCCTGAAATCTGGGCCACCTGATAGGTCTATTCGTATCCACCATTAGATCAAATCTCTTGGATCCAATGGTTAAGGGTCGTGGAGAGCTACCTATAAATAAGGATTCAAACCCCTCTATTTTCTACAAGAAATTTCAAAGTGTATTGAAAATTTGCCCATTTTCCTCCTCATTTTCTTTTTCGTCTGATAACTCTAGGAAATAGAGTTATCATGGCGTTTTTGGGTCTAAAAGTTTGCTTTGTCCAAATAATTTTTTGTAATTTATTAGTTTTTGAAGCAATTTTGGTTTTTATATGCTAAACTTTATTTTAGAATGTTGAAATTGGATTTTTCTAGTAAGTTTTAATGTCTTGAAGTATTTTGTAGAGTTGAAATGCTAAAAGGATGTTGGAAAGAAAAGTCATACTTTGGGTAGGATGGAAATGCATGATTTAAGCAAAATGACAAGGATGATTGAACTCAGGTGATATTGCAGTATTGCTGGAGCAATTGGGCAGAAATTGCTGAGCTAGTTTGACAAGTCAACACACAACTGGCAGTAAATATAATTGCTGACCTAGGCAGAAGAGGACAAGATTGTGAGCTGTCTTACTCTAAGGACACCAAACAAAATCTCAGCCATTAGATTGTGTACACATGTCCATTCACCATTTATCCTAGCATTTAAAAGGAAACATTTGCCTTTAGATAAAAAGAGAAGGGGGATGGCAGGAAGTGGAATACACAGCTAACCAGAAAAGGGAAAGAAAAAGGAAAACCTAAAGAGGAAAGGCAGTGTACAGTGGTTGGAGGTAGAATTTTAGAAACTTCCGGAAGGAGAAGCTAGAAATTTCACATCCAAACACCATGTGCTTAATCTATTTTGTCAATTTCTCTCCCTATTTTCAATTGTATTTCTTACTCTCTCTCTCTAGACAATGTTTTTTATTTTGGGCTGTCTAAATAATCAGCCACGAGCTAAGTTCCGTTAAGACTAGGTTGATAAAGTACCTTAACCTGTGACAAAAAAACTTGTATGCTAAGCTTGCTATTTCAATGTTATTTAGTTTATTCAACATTGTTTTTCTTGTCTATTTGTGTTCATTGATAGGCCATCTTGAGCATAATATTGTGATTTTAATTGGTTGGAAAACTGATTAGAGTTAGACTAGTTTTGAATAATGTGAGTTTGGTTAGTTTTCTGAATTAAACTAGCTAAGTTTGCAAGTTAAGTAGGAATGTCCACTTGCATCACATAACCCATTTAGAACCTGAGCTTAATCTAATCTCATATTTTATTTTTGCATAGGAATATGTTAAAAATGAAGTAAGGAGGTAGCAGTATAAGTAATTCAAAGAATCTTGTAAATTTTTGAGTTCTAAGTTAACTGAATAGTATTACTATAACATTGCTATAGTATACATAGCCAGGTTGCAGGGGAGGGGAAATTGAATCTCAATCATTTTATCTTTGATTGTTATTCGCTCTAGTTTAATAAGTTTGCATTTTATTTATGCCTTTTATTTCATATTATTACAGTAAGTTTAATTTCGTTTTAACTTTGATCAATTTTTGCAATTACTTGATTTAGTTTTTATTGAGATTTGTAGTAATATCTTTCTCTGTGGATAATGTTTGACTCGATCACTTTATTACTTGATTGCGACATGTGCATTTGCATAGCTATATTTTGTGAAGCAACATTGTTTCCACTCTTTCTTAAGGTTTCTTTGCACCCAAGCTTTTGTTCTTCGACTTTTCAATGGATTTGAAGTTAGAATTTCCAAATTGAAGGCATTTTCAAGGTATTTTCAAAGATTATTAGCCTCAGTAAATCTCCCTTTCTTTTTGTTTGAGTTTTTTCATAGGGTTTTTGGAAACACATTTTGTTTTCAAACTATTCGATTATGATTATCTGGTTCTAAACCCATTTCCTTGCACTTTCTTTCATTTCTAGGTTTATTTATGTATTTCTTACAAAGATTTATACATAAAAGATAGTAACATACAAGAAATTGGTGGGACTTACCTGTTTTGGAAATGAGCCCATGAACTTTTCTTAAGTAAGCATCAAGAAATCCTTAGTTTCTTGTTATGGTTTAACTTTTCCATCAATCCTTTCGTGTTTAGTAGACTTAGGGTCAGTCGATGGCCTCTCCTAGGATCTTCACCCCAAACTTACTTGTTTTCATATTATAAGAAAGACTTCCATAAGTTGAGAGGTCATGAAGTCCATTGTTCATCACGATGCAAATAAAAAGGCTATTCTGGCCATATATTTAAGTAATGACAACGATTCCCTGCTGAGGGAAATCAATTAATTCTAGAATAAGGAGGTTCTATCTCATGCCACTGATGCCAATGCCATACCTCTTGATGATGATGATGATGGTGAAGAGACCAATGAAAAGACTCCACAACAACATAGAACTATTTTCTTCATTAGGAATTTATAAGTATTTGCCAGAGGGTAGAGCAATCAGAACGGTGGAAGGAAAGGCCATCAAAACGGCAGAGGGAATAATTATGATAGTAATGAAGCTGGAATACCTATCAGAATACTATGCATTAAAGATTAGGCAATATGATACACAAGATTGCCTTCTGAAGGTAAAGATCAATGACGTGCATTTTCACTCTCTCCTCCCAAGCTTGGAATTTAAAGCTCTCAACCCTCTATCAAACTATATTGCTATATGCACCTGGTGTTTGTCCTATGGTTAAATATTGCCTTTCCATCCTTTTATAAAAAGACTTTGTTCTATTCACAATCTCTCTACCACCTAGCTAGTCCATAACAACTAGATTATGTTCCCTAGAATGTGGATTTTGTGGTGCTAGCCCTTCTAGAAGGATTCATCTGTGGACAAATTCCTTAATGTCTACGGCTTGTGGTCATCACCAGGGAATGATAGATGTTACTTCTTTAGTACCCATACTTGGTCCAAGAACCCCATACAATGGCTCATGACTAGCCTCCTTAGGTCTTCCTATGGTCGGAAGCCTATATTCTTTTTCGTCAGTAGAGATTACATAATCCATCCCACTAATAGGCCTAAACCCCATGGTGTAGTCTAAGTCTAGGAAAATTTGTAAGTAACTTCTTGATGCTGAGAAACAAGTCATATTTTTTATTTAATTTACTTATCTTTTTCCATTTATGTAGTTCTCATACCAAGGCCTACTCTTTCCACTAAAAAAATTATCTAGGATTGCGCATATTGTCGGCCTTCCCTTGGTGCAGAGAGATAGAAAGTTTTTGCTCACAGAAGAAAAGTTAAGTGAGAGTTGTGTCCTTGTGGATCTTCCACTGCCTGCCATTCCCAGCTGCTCAACCTAGACTAGCCTCTATAAGTAAATTATCACTTGTCTTTTACTCTATGTTTCTTATCCCTACGTTGATATTTGAATCTAACTTAGATTATTTACAGCCATGGCTCTTCTTAAATTTAAGCTTCCCAAAGACTTGGTGGGTGGTAACCAATCAGGGGAGTAGCCCCCCAAGAAAGAGCAGAAGAAAAGACTTAGTTCTACTTCAACATCTAGCACCAACATGACAAAAGGGCTTCTGAAGAACAAGGACTCCCTTATCTAATCCAAAGGTTTAAGGTTGCCTCCCCAACACAAAGGGCCCTAGAACACCACACCCATCAATGTTGAGACATCTTCAAACTCCAAACATCGCAATGGCAATAGAGCCATTATGAAGGAAAAATTGAGGCTTTCCAGCAAGCTAAAGAACCCAGACCTGTTACAGTTCACAAAGATCTACAACCATGAACTTTAAATCCCTAACATCCCTGATGTCGATGTAGACCAATTTTTAAGGCACCCTTCCCATTTTAGCCTCACCTTGCTAGTTGATTTATGAATAATAGTATAAAAAAGACTAATAGGTCATTGTTAATCTCCTTATTCTAGAAAGGCACCTGGTATAGATCAGAATGCAACTCTGGGCTTGTTCTTCTACACTTTTTTCCACCTAATTTTCATATCCTCTAAAAATTTTTTAACTTATGGTAACTTTTGTAGGCCCTTGGCCTCTCCTTGGCCTAATATAGGGATTTGGTGGATCTTGTTTAGTGCAACGCCGCTGCTAAGGATACTAGAAAGACCTTTATAGAACAAGTCAAAGCTCAATGCAAGGCTAACAAAAAGCTAGCTGATGACTTGGAAATTAAGAAAGGAAAAATCCAGTCCTTGGACTACCAAATCTAGATCATAAGGATTGAAGCTAATTCTAAGAAAGAGTAGTATCTTGGCAAGGAGGACCAACTTGCCACAGAGGCATATCTTGCTTCTCTTGAGTTCACCAGGCATAGAGACAATATCATTGAGGAATTCCTCGTAGGAGAGGAGTTCGAGATAAAAATATCACAAGCTGTCGAGGAGTATAAAGCCTCAAAAGAATTTAAGGTTACGAAGTATGCATTGAAGGAGTTTGCTACTCAACAGATCTATGCTGTGATCAAGAGGAAGGATCCGACATTTGATGAGAATGGTTTGGGCATCAAAGACGATGAGGAGGAAGAGGACTAGCACCCCGGGGATGCCCAAGATAAAGATGGTGGTGGAGTTAAAAACTAAGGCCTGCATGCCTATATTTTAACTTGTAATCTTTTTGTTTTTTAATTTTTGATGCTGATTGGGCATTGACCCAAGATAATTTGATCTTCTTTAATTAATTTTTCCATAGTTGATTTCTCTTTATTTTTTGATTTCTCTATGTTGTTCAGTTCTGCTCTATGTCTTAAGGTTGATTTTGGTTTGAATTTTTCTATGTATTAGCTTTCCCATTACAAATACTTATGTTTCTAGGAATACTTAGTTGAATAATTCCACCACAGAATTGTTATGTAGCAATTAGCTTGCCATATGGTACTTATTGTGGGAAATTATTGGAAAATTTTTTATCGAATTGTGGATTTGGTTGTGGATCCTTATTCCATAAAATTGTAGATTTACTAGGGGATCTTCATTTATAGGATCTCCCTGCCCCCATTTCGAGAAATAACTTTGTTGCTTATCGATAATTCGCTGTGTTGACATAGATTCAAGCATGGTAGACTAAGGGTTTTTTGGCTTTTGGGACCTAAGTAGGCATTCTCCCTAACCCCCTTGTTTATGTATCAACGTAGATCAAACAACTCAGCAAATGTGATAATAAAAGTCTTGGCCTTAAAATGGGCTTTTCATTTGACATATATTAATAACGAAAAACAAATTGGAGTTTTTGAAAACAAACAACAAAACAATATAAAACCAAAGAACAGATAGAAAATAACAACAAACTGGAATTAAGTTACACATAAAATTTCTACAAATGCTTTGTGTTCCAAGTGTGCTTGATCATGTTGCCATCAAGAGTTTCTAATTTGTAGGTGCCAGGTTGAACAATCTCCTTGATTTTGTATAGACCTTCCTATTTGGTCGTAGTGCTTTGTTGTTTTTAGGCTTGGTATCAGCATAACCTTCCTTAGCATAAGATCTCTAATCATGTATTGTCGTTGTATGACTTTTTGTTGTAGATTCAGGCAACTCTTTTTTGATATGCAGCAAGTCTAAGTTATGAATCTATTTTTCTTTCTACCAGTAAGTTGAGCTCAAGTCTCATCACTTGATTATTGGACTTTCCATTAAAGTTTGTGACTCTACTTGTTGGATAGGTCACCTCAACGGGGAGTACTGCTTCTATGCTGAAGATTGGAAAAAAAATAGTTTCCCTGGTGGTGGTTCTCATCGTAGTATGACATGCCTATAGCACCTTTCGAGAAATATTTTTCCCACTATCCTTTGTATTTGTTGAGTCTTTGTTTAAGAGTTATTTTTTTACGATCTTTTTGAATGCCTTTAGTTGTCCATTTGCCTGGGGATGGGTGTACATAAGAGAAGTTCTTGTGTATACATAATCTATCACAATATACTAGTGTATTCACATTCTCAAACTGTTTGCCATTGTCAAAGACGAATGAGTAGGGAGCATCCAACCTGCATACAATGTTATTCGAAATAAAGTTGGTAAATTTTGCTTTAGTTATGGTTATGCATGGCTTAGCTTTAACCCATTTAGTAAAATAATTGATGGCGATAATAGCAAATTTAAAACCCTTTGGGGATCTGTGGAAAGGACCTAGTATGTCGATACCCCACTTGGCATAGGGATAAGGAATAAGGATAGACATCAAGTTTTCTAGAAGTACTCTGGGGATATTGGTGTTCCTCTGGCATTTCTCGTACTTCTTTGAGTACTCTATGGCATCTCTTTTTAGAGTCAGCTAGTAGTATCCTTGTCTCAAGATTTTATATCTCAAGGATCGCCCCCAAGTATGATTACCACTAATCCCTTCATGGATTTCTCATAATCTCTAGTATCCTTGTTTTTTTTTTTATTCCTCTTCGTTGAGACATTTTAGAAGTGCTGTAGAATAAACCCTATGATATAATGTGTTTTCATAAATAATGTACCTTGCATCTTGAATTTTCAGCTTTCTACCCTTTCCTTTGTTTTCTAGGAGTTCTCTGTCATTCAGATACTTGTAGATAAGCAACATCCATCCTGTTATTGTCTCGATGGGCATCATTTCCTCCCCTTGTCTTTGCATGACTATGGGGAATTCTAGCATGTTAATGGGAACATTATGTAAAAGCTTAGAATCTCTTGATATCATGAGCCTAGCCAATATATTAGTGTTGTTGTTTTTGGCTCTCAAGAGCTATAAAATGTCAAAATGTATGAATTTACTCAGTTAAATAGACATTTTCTCTCCCTGAGTGATTACGCCCAAATTGTGACAAACAAAGTGGTCAATTGTAGTACAATTAGTACGATCGATTCCACGAGGAGGTGGTAAAAACAAATAAAAGAGATTAATAAAACACAAGTGTTAGAGAGATGCGTAAATTAACAAGAAAAGAAAGAAGGCTTTTTTATGATTTTAGAGCAATTTGATTGAAAGATAATGCAATTTAAAGTAGATAAAATTCAATAGTTAAAACTAATAAGACATTGAGAATTTCTTATATGCTTTGTTCACCTATTATCAAAAGATAAGATTTGAAGAGCTTGTGATTTAAATGTATTCGAGTAAATAAAATTCTCACGTTAATAACTAGGAAATTTTGTCTTATAAGAAATCTAAAAGTGATAATATGCCACCGGTGATAATGCAATAAAAGACTACTTATAAAACTATATTTATCAATATATTGTATCATACAATAATCATATAAAAAAAGCTTGACTGAATTTATATAAAAGTTGTCAACAAAATATATTGATGTGAGAAATAATTACTCAAATGTATAAACATTACAAACCATAGAGAATCAAAACCCAAATAAGCTCACTATAACATAGGATATCTCTAACCTCATCCAAGAGCTCTAATTTAACTTGCAAAACATTCTCACAAAATTCTAGAGAGAAAACATGAGAATAAAAGCAAGGCAAAAATGAGAGAGAAAGAGTATATCCCTCTCTCTCCAATATCTCCAAGAATGCCCCTTTTATCAGCATAAATTTGCACTATCCACATAACCTTCTCACAAACTTTTCAAACTTGCTACAGTATTCGGTGCTACACAGCACAAATTTTCAAACTTGCTACAGTGCTATAATGATCGGTGCGCACGTACTATAGTGATCAAAGTACTACAGCATCGACGCATGCTTGCTACAGTACTATAGTTTTCGGTGCACACTTGCTACAGTTACTACAGTGTTGGTACATGCTTGTTATAGTGTCGACGCATGCTTACTACAGCGTTGCTACAGTAGTATGTTAGGAAAGATCCAGTGTGATAAGATGCGTGATAAGCTTGGTTTTCACAATTTCCTAACATGAATAGTGATGCCCTCTTTGACGCTATAGAAAAACAAAGTGTTAAAATTAGATATTTCCAAAATAAAATGCTATGGATAGACTCATTGGAAATATTTAATTTTAAGATTATTTAATATACTATTAGAAAAAGATAAAAATTAAATAAAAACTTTATGAAATTTATGAATGTCTAAATTAAAGTACACAAAACAAAATAAATCAAAAATAAATAAAAAATGACTAAAATTCTCAAGAACAAGCTAATTTTTGTACATGAAAAAGTGGTAAAATAACTCTATTTTATAGAGTTATCACTAAGCTTGGCATTTCTCGTTGGTTTGGTTCACTACCAACTAACATTCGCTAATGATGTTCTCAAATCTCATGAAGCGAGCTAACTTTAACCCAATGAGTAAAGCTTCACACTTGGCTTTGTTGTTCGAGGCTTTGAATTTAAACCTAATCACTAATGTGATTTTAAAATTTTTTGGACTTACGAAGATAACTCCTGCTCTGGAGCTATTTTCATTAGATGATCCATCAATGTAGAGCTTCCATTGGTTGATTACAACATCTTCTTTTATCTCTCCATCTAGTCTTGGCTCGAATTTAACAACTAAGTTTGCCAAAGCCTGACCTTTGATGGTAGTCCTTTGTCTATACTTAACATCAAATGGACTTAATTCTATTGACCATTTAAGCAATCACCTGTTTCAACAAGTGGTTTGTTAGGACCTAAATGGAATAAGCTTGGAAATAATGGCTGAGTTTCCTCAGTATCATGACTGATAACTATACTAACTGAATGTTTGATACGGCAAAATATAAGCTCAAAATCTTACCAGGAACAGGTTTGGAGGGGAGTAGCGGTTTTTGCTTCGACTGTTGAAAGATTGTTTCACATTCCTCTGTCCATTCAAAGCTTTTGTTCCCTCTTAACACATTGAAGAATGGGTTGCAATTATATGTTTCTTTTGAGATGAATATGTTCAATGTTGCAACATAACTAATTGGCTTTTGTACCTCTTTTGTCCTTTTAGGAGATTCTATGTCGACGAATGCTTGAATCTTCTCCAGGTTTACTTCATGTGGTATCGTCATAGGATCTGAAACTTCTCATTCAAATAATCAACGTGTTGAGAAGAACTTTTTCTTGAAACTAAATGGCATGACATTGTAGTAGTACAATTTGTGATCAATGATAAATGATGTGTGCTCTTCATCGATGTCATGCATTGGAATTTGATTATATCCTAAGTATGTATCCATAAAACTAAGCATTTCATGGCTCGTCATCATGTCAACTAACTAGTCTATCCTTGACAGTCCTTTGGGCAGGAATTATTTAGGTACCTAAAGTAAGAACCTTGGGGTTTTTTTTTTTTTTTTTACCAATATAGGATTTGAGATTATTAGGAATGCCCTAAGCAGAAAGGACATTTGCTAATGTATTTTTATTTATTTTGAACTAATTAATAATATATTAAAATTTATTTATTATATTGCTATTTGTCCTTACTCTATTTACATGTTAAAGTAAATATAAGCAAATATGTCCTCATTTTATTTTATTTATTTTGAACTAATTAATAATATATTAGAGATTATTCATTACATTGTTATATGTCATCATTTTATTTATATGTTAAAGTAAATGTAAGCAAATATGGCTCACATACTACTCGTTGTTAAATTACTAAAATGTTGCATACAATAGACTTTGGTATGCGAGAAGATAACATTCTAAAGTAAGCAATCTAAATCTATAGTTCGTAATCTATAGGGTTAGACCGAGTATCTAACTCATGTTAAGACTATTATGTTATCTAAAGCTAATTAGGGAGATGATTTATTTTGATTGTCTAGAGTTTCGACTCCTAAGTAAAGACTTAGATATGTTGCTTGGTGGTGATGTATCAGACCAGGATTAAAGTGCAATTGATCTGCATAGTCCACTTAAGTGGATCGATTCAATTTTAATGTTCATTATGCAATAACCTTAATCCTGAGTAAGTGAATCATTTCATGTGTATAATTTGTGTACTTTGATGTTCCAATGGCTAAAGTATCTCAGAGGTAGTAAGCTTATAAAATAGTTCGTTAGATACATGCCTTGTACATGATGGAGGATTTATTTATAGATATTAAAATCATAGCTCTAATGAGGAGTAAAGATTACGCTGGTAAAGGCATTATATTGAATGTGAAAATGGACAAGGCCTTAGGTAGTTTGCTGGGCAAATGACTTCTTATTTACATATGGTGAATAATTATTTTCTTATTCAGGAGTATAATAAATCTTTAAAATAGCGTGATCAATAGGTCAAACAGACTTTGAACTAAGGCTGATTGTGGATATCATATGAGGGTGTTGCATGGACATCACATGTACTAGACTATGACCTAAGATGTATTCACTGCTTGACACTGAACTCATTCATAACTCTAAAAGGTTAAAAGTTTCTCACTCTAATAAGGTATATCTTTAGTATTTAAGACTTAGTCATATTAATCAAGATAGAATTCAATAGGTAGAACAGACTTTGAACTAAGGTTGATCGTAGATATCATATGAGGGTGTTGCATGGACATCACATGTACTGGACTATGACCTAAGATGTATTCACTGCTTGACACTGAACTCATTCATAACTCTAAAAGGTTAAAAGTTTCTCACTCTAATAAGACATATCTTTAGTATTTAAGACTTAGTCATATTAATCAAGATAGAATTCAAAGATTGGTGAAAAATGGTCCTTTAAATACTCTGAATGAGGTAAGTTTTCCTTAATATGAGTCTTGCCTTGTGGGTAAGATGACTAAGAGGTCTTTTATTACTGAGGGTACTAAGGCTAATGAACTCTTAGAAATTGTGCACACCAACATATATGGCCCCATGAATATCAAGTGCGAGGAAGACATGAGTATTATATCACATTTATAGATGATTACTTGAGGTATGGAGTGTACCTGATGCACTACAAGAGCAAAACCTTTAATAAGTTCAAAGAGCATTGTACGGAAGTGGAAAAGCAATTGGGTAAATCCATAAGGACATTTCGATCTAATCAAGGTAGTGAATACCTCGCTGACAAATTTTTAGGACATCTTGTAAAGAATAGGATTTTATCCCAACTGACTGCACTTGGTACTTTACAGTAGAATGGTGTAGCCAAAAGGAGAAACATGACCTTATTGGTATGGTCCATGCTGAGTTATTCAATGCTGCCATTATCATTTTAGGGATATGCACTATAAACAGTGTGTTATATTTTGAATCAAGTTCTGAGTAAATCAGCTCCTAGAACTCTATACGAATTGTGGCATGGCAAGAAGCCTTCCTTTAGACATATGAAAATATGAGGTTGCCTGACACATGTATTGGATAGAGATGCAAATAAATTGGAACCACGATCAAAATTATGCATGTTTGTAGGGTATCTTAACAGAATAAAGGAGATCTATTCAATAACCCAAAGGAATAAAAGATCATTGTCTTAACCTATGCAATATCCTTGGAGGAAAGTTACATGAATGAACTACTCCACAGGTTGCAATCTTGGACGCAAGTATGAGTTTTAATGAAAGACTTGCAAACAATCAATAGTTTAGAGTGATTCAACATAGGGGAAGGTTTCCAAGAAACCTAATTTCTACATGTGTGATACTGAGGTATACCAGGTCCAAGGTCATGAACATGATGATGATCTGGTCACTTACAATGAAGCTATAAATGATGATGATTTTAAATCTTGGAAATAGGCCATGAAAAATGAGATGGATTCTATTGAATCTAACTCTATTTGCGGACTTGTGGACCTATCGGATGGGATCAAACCTATTAGGTGTTAGTAGGTATACAAAAGAAAGAGTGATGATGAAATGAGAGTTGAAACTTTCGAGGCTAGACTTACGCAGAAGGCTGGAATTGATTACGATAAAACCTTTTTAAGAATTTAAGATTGTTAGGAATGCCCTAAGCAGTAAAAATATTTATTAATGTATTTCATAGATTTTGAACTGATTGATAAAATATTAAAGAGTATTCCTTACATTGCTCTATGTCCTTATCCTATATATATGTTAAAGTAAATGCAAGCAAATATGACTCACTGATTACTTATTGTTAAACTGGTAGAATATTGCATATAATGGACTTTTGTATATGAGAAGACAATGTTCCAAAGTAAGCAGTCTAAATCTATAGTCCATATGAGTTAGACCGAGCATCTAACTCATATTAAAACTATTATGTTATCTAAAGCCAATTGGGAAAACAGTTTATCTTGACTGTTTGGAGCTTCAACTCTCGAGTAAACATATAAATATATTGTTTGGTGGTGGTGTATCAGAATGGGACTAAAGTGCAATTGATCTGCATAGTCCACTTGAGTTGATCAATTCACTTTTGACATTCATTATGTAATAACCTTAATCCTTAGTAGGAGGATTACTTCATGTGTATGACTTATGTACTTTGATGTTCCAATGGCTAAAGCTTCTCAGAGATAGTAAGCTTATAGATAAGTTCATTGGGTACATGACTTTATATACAGATTTGTTGGGTACATGACTTGTATACGATGGAGGGTTTGTTTGGAGATATTGGAATCATAGCTCTAATTAGGAGTAAAGGTTATCCTCTTAAAGGCATTATACAAGGTGTGAAAATAGACAATGCCTTTGGTCATTTGCTAGACAGATGACTTCTTATTCACATATAGTGAATAATCATTTTCTTATTCGAGAGTATAACAGATCTTTATGATAGCATGAACAGACTTTGACCTAAGGTTAATCATGAATATTATATGAAGATATTGTATACACGACAAAGTCATTGGATGATAGCTTATCACTAGCTTATGTAATAGGTATATAATTGGGAGTGCAATTTTTAGTTTATAGTAATATGACTTTGAAACTAATAATTGTAATGGGTTTATTTGGTATAGAATTATAATTACATAGATTATTAGAGACCAAATTATATATGTCCAATTAGTCCTTATACTAGCACCACATAATTCCTTAATAGATGGTAATTGATCAGGATATTCTTTATTGTTTATATTCTTGTATTCAGAGAAGAGAAAATTCCAGATCACCCTTTACAGGGTGTAGGCAATTTTCTCAATGTGTCGGGGGTAAAATTTTAATTTTGCATTATTAATAAATGGGATAAAGATTTAATTAATATTTATTTAGAATTGAAATAAGATTTTCTCCTAATTTCAATTTGAATTTTATTTTGGATAAGAGATTACACAATTATAAGTTGCCATGATTTTATTGGAATTTGAATTAGAGTTGTGGAAAATTATTTGTGCGGACAAAATTACATGATCTTTAGAGTTTGAAATTTGAATCAAATTTTGAATCGCAAATATCCACAATGGCCAAATTTTTATGTGGATAACCACGGTGATAGAAGGAGACAAGTCGTGCTAGAATATCAATCAAGGAGCTAAGTGCCCATACACTCCACTATCCAGGAATTAGAGAATAATAGAGAATGCTAGTTGGTTGAAGTCCCTCTGTCACATCCTCTGGTGATCCTTGTGATTTCCTCCGAAAGTATAATAATTATTGTATAATTTATTATATATGGCAACACGAGTTTTTAATGATCTTAGAAAAATTAATAAATTCCACTACGTACTCTTACTATTTTTCCTACGAAGAGCCACTCTAGATACCGTGCCTCCCTAATGAACTCATTATTTATTAGTTTGTCTACTTCTTCGTTTAAAGCTTCACATCTTTCAAGGCTTATTGCTCAACACTTTTGTCTTTTTGATAAGAATTTATGGTTGATGTTTAGCCTATGGCTCATTATTGTTGGAACAATCCTAACCATATCATTGAGTGTCCAAGCAAAAATGTCCTTATTTTTCCTTGGAAACTTAAGAAAGCCTTCGTTCAATTGCTCAGTCAAGCCTGATCTAATCTTTAACTTCTTAGTCAGGTTTACATCACTCATTGAAATTTCAACTAATACTTCCACTGAGCTAGTTCACGTCTTCTCATCATCAATCCTTGGATCTTTGCCCTCAATTAGGTTGTTTGGTGCTATCATTACCATCCTTACCTCATCGTTGTAGGGTATACATGGATGGTCTGCATAAGTATGGACTATGTCAGTATAGGTTAATCATGACTTATATTGGTTGCTTGTGACTTGTCTAATTCCATCTAGCATCTGGAACTTCATAGTATTATGATATATAGAAGTTATTAGGCCTACTTATCACAACATTCAACTGGTTACTTATATTAACCACTAAAAATTTTGACATTACGATCAAAGTGTTTGGTCAGTTTCTAATGGTGATAGGTGGCATAATTATTCCTTTCGAAACGACACTGTTCCTTGTGAAGCAATAAAGAGGTTATGTATTAGGCTATAGCAGAGACTTATTTATTCCTATCTTCTTTTAACAATCGAGTGATTTCAATTGAGCTCTCATTGTCTACTAGAATGTGACATAGGATGTGATTTCCAATCATGGCCTCGATGACAAGAGCATTGTTATGTGGGAAATGTACTCCATTGCATCCAACTTGGAGAACGTGATTTCTCCTCCACTAAATTTGGCCGACTTTTCTATTTCCTAAATATACTCATAATTCTCTAATGATGTTTATCGTGAGCCTCCCTTGCATAAATCTTCTACTATCTCTTTGACTCTTTGCCAAGATAAGGCCTCCATAAATAGTTTTGATCATAGCAACAAGCTTAGGGGGTTCATCTTAATACCTCTCCTTTTGATGATCTTTACCTTATCAAGGGACATCTTAACGGTAAGCCTTAAACTCTTGGAGTCTTTCACTTTTAATAAGTCTCTCAATCTCATCCTTTAAATTTGGATTGGCCCTTGTCTAGTCATCAAGGTGATGTGTCTTGGAGTTTTCTTGGTGGTTTTCTCTACATTTGCATTCTTGTTAAGAGCTCTCTGAGTGCCCATATTTTCGTGCTTTCTCTTTGCCTTACTTTCTATTTGACTAGTCAATATTGCTTTGAGGGGCGAACTTTTTTCCTTTTTGGCATTGATAAATCCCTAGGCTCTTTCTAAGAACTCTTAGTAGATCTTGGGTGGTTCTTGATTCAAATCCTCCCAGAATGGTATGTCATGCCTCGTGTTACTAAACACTTCTATCAGCACTTCATTATTAGTAATCTTGTCCATCGCTACAAGCTCAGTACTAAATTGAGCAATCTAATCCTTGAGACTCTCCTATGGGCCCTGATATGTGATAATGAGGTTTTGCTTAGGAGCAATGAATTTTTTTCATCCTGATAAATGGGTTGGAAAATGCGCTTTTTATGTCCTCCCAACTAGCAATGGACTTTGGCCTTAACTTTGTGAACTCTGGATATTGTGTTTCCAAATGCCCTGCACATGATCTCCTCAAGGTATACATGTAACACTATATGTCTGATGTAAAGCTCAAAATGTTCATCTAGATCTGTCTTCCCTTTGTAGAGAGAAATTACTGGACTCTAGTAGAGGCACCTCTATTATCTTTAATGTAAAAGGATGATTGTGAGTGTCGACACTCCCCTTTCCAAGCACATTGCTTCCTCCAATAGACCTAGGCGCTCACAAATTTCCCTGACTTCACTAGTGGTAAGCATGCCATCAGTCATCTGCGAGGCATTAGCCCTATAAGCCTACAATTTGCTCCTCAAATCTTCTTGTACTATTAGAAAATGAGGATTTTACGATCAATTTTAATGTTCATGGAAAGCTACCATGACCATTCGTTAATGGTCATGGAATCTATGGTCATGGAGAGTAAAAAGATTCCACATCCATTTTTAACGGTCATGGTTTCTTTATTTTCCATGACTGTTTAGTGATGGTCATGCAAATGGTTTTTTTTTTTTTAAGACTTTCCATGATTGTTATCCCAAGAAACAGTCGTGGAAGCTTGAGACTCCATGATCATTTCTTGGAATGACGGTTATGGTAGCTTGTCTTTGCACTATTAATTTATTCATAATAATCATGGAAATTTCATTTACAAAAAAAAAAATTCTTTTATTTTTTTTGGTTTCGTATAGGTAGCAAAACCTGTGCGTTATCAACATAATTCAGAATTTGAAATAAGAAATTTGAATTACATTACAACAATTGTCCATAAATTAATATAAATATAAATATATAGCATTAATTACAAATTTTATGTTCATTTTTTCCTAACTTTACTTATATCATATGACGTTCATTACTAAACATGCCTAATCTCCCTTAACCTCACCAATATCATCATTTATATAAAAATCCTTAATATGAAGCTTTAATAATCCATAAACTACCAAAATTGTTTCATGCATATAAGCTAACACAAAAAAAACAACACTCTGTTAGGAATGCCCTAAGTAAGAAAGAAATTTTAATGTATTTCATTTATTTTGAACTAGATAATAAAATTATATTTAGAGATTATTCATTACATTGCTGTATGTTATCATTCTATTTACATATTAAAGTAAATGTAAGCAAATATGGCTCACTAACTGCTTGGGTTAAAACTATCAGAATGTTGCATACAATAGACTTTTGTATACGAGAAGACAGCGTTCTAAAGTAAACAGTCTAAACTATGGTCTGTAGTTGATGGGGTTAGACTGAATATCTGACTTATATTAAGACTATTATGTTGTCTAAAACCAACTGGAGGACGGTTTGTCTTGACTATCTAGAGCTTATGACTCCCGAGTAGAGATATAAATATATTGCTTGCTGGTGACATATTGGACTGGGACCAAAGTGTAATTGATCTGCGTAGTCCACTTGAGTGGATCATGTCACTTTTGATATTCATTATGCAATGACCTTAATCCTGAGTAGATGAATCACTTCATGTATATGACTTGTGTACTTTGATGTTCCAATGGCTAAAGCATCTCATAGATAGTAAGCTAATAGACTAGTTCGTTGGGTACATGATTTATATACGATGAAGGATTTGTTTACAGATATTAAAATCATAGCTCTAATAAAGAGTTAAGGGTATCCTTTTAAAAGCATTACACTGGATGTAAAATTAGACAAGGCTTTGGGTCGTCTACTGGGCAAATGACTTCTTATTCTCATATGGTGAATAATCATTTTTTTATTCGACAGTATAATGGAACTTTAAGATAGCTTGATTAGTAGGTTGAATGGACTTTGACTTAAGGCTAATCATGGATATCATATGAGAGTTTTGCATATATGACAAGGTCATTCGACAATAGCTTATCACTGGCTTGTGTAATTCAATATATAATTGGGAGTTCAGTTTCAGGTTTATAGTAGTGTGACTCTGAAATTAGTGATCATGTGATTGAGTTTGGTTTAGAACAATGATCACATGGATTTATAGAAGCTCGATTATATATATCCAATTGGTCCTCTACTAGCTCCATATAATTCCTTAACGAATGGTAATTGGATAGGGTACACTTATTAGCTTGTTGACTTGTATTTAGTGAAGAGAAAAATCCGAATCACCCTCCCACAGGGTACAGGTATTTTTCTCTATGTGTTGGAGGGATAAAATTAAAATTTTATATTATTTAATAAATAGGATAAATAATAATAATTATTTAGTTTTTAATATAAGATTTGAAATTTAATTTAATTATATTTGAATTTGAAATTCAAATATGTGATTAATTTGAATTTTGAAAATCTAGTCTTGAAATAAGTATTTAAAATTTGAATCCTATTTGAATTTGAATTGAAGAAGATCTTGTCCTTGTACAAGATAGGTAGCGTCCACATTTGATAACGATGGAAGATAAGATTTTCTTCTATTTGAATTTGAATTTTGTTTTAAATAAGAGATTACACAATTATTTGAATTTCAAATAAAGTTGTCATGATTTTATTTGAATTTTAATTGGAGTTGTGAAAAATAATCCATGTGGATAAAATTCAAAATTCAAATATTTGTGGAGTTTGAAATTTGAATCAAATTTTGAATTCAAATTTTGAATCATAAACTGGGGAATAACTGAATTGATTATGGATAATTATATAGACTAAAAAAGGAATTTGCTAATAGTTCTTAGTTGTGAGAGACATAAGTTTGTACTAGACGAACCATTCCTACCTGGGCCCAAACTTGATACGCCACTTGAGGAGGTCCTGGTTACTTATACTTGTTGGAAAGAATCCAATGAGATAGCTTGGTGCTACATTCTAACTGGCATGATGAGTGCTTTATAAAAGTAGCATGAAACTTACCAAGTTGCCAGGGAGATCATGAAAAACTTGGAAGACATGTTTGGAGGCTAAGAAAAATTGACTCAACAGTCTGCTATCACAAGCATCCTGAACTCTAGGCAGAAGGCAGGTACTCTTGTGGCGGCCCGCCCTACTGTGGAGGTGCTACATGGCTATTACAGTCAACTCTGTAGTTAACCGCAATAGTCTGCAGGCCTCTAGGGTCGCCGGCAATCATGCTGAATTGAAAACTTGCTTACTAATTTTGCGGAATAAAATTTTTTCTTTCTTTATAATCATAAACTGTTCGAGAATGTGATAAGGAAATCATGTTAACAAAATAACATGCACCTGATCATGATTCCCCTATCACATAATCTTAACTTGAAACTTGTTCTTTTTGAAATTACATTTCAAAACTATACAGCGGAAGAATTAAAGGTGACCACAATCCCTCGCCCAATCCTCCCCGGCATGCATCTACCCTGTTCATCGTCCACCGTCTACTACTGGTGAACAGGTCTCTTACTTGTAACATGTGAATAAACTGATGAGCTATGGGCTCAGTAAGTTCAAACATAAAAACATAAAACATGACATGCTGTACTGCTGTGCTCATGCATGAAACTGGACTCTGTAAACATGTTCTTGGCTGAGAGGTTAGTCTTAGGACATTATCTGTTATTTTAGTTCTGGTTTTGGGTCCCTGATTAGTCGTACCGACATGTTAGCGCAACTGGGAGCGGTACTTTAGTGCTGACCTCCTCAGTCTTAACTGATGCTAAACATGAAAACCTCCCCGTGGGTCGAGAGGCCGATACGCTAATAACTGGTTTAATTACCATCTTACTGGTATTCCAACTGGGTAGCACACTAATTGCCCCTACAGTCGGAACCTGTTACATGAATTACTGGGGTGTGAGTTTTATTTACATACTAGGGTGCCTTGTGCACCTACCTGTGTTCGTGTTCTGGTATCTGTCTGACGTGTGTACTGAAACATGCAACTCTACATGCATGACATGAACTGATATGAACTGACCTGTGCTGACATGAGACTAACATGAATATTATGATGTAGACAATCAATGTCTAACAACCACATCATACAACATACATAACATCGTAATATAACAAGCTTGTCCACGTTGCAGTCAGGACAATGCTTAAACTTACAGAAAATCTACTAGCGTGAGCCTCTGTTGCTCTGGGACTGCTGTATCGAGGTCTCTGACTCGAACTCCTATAAAAGAAAATATTACTGGTTTTTTTTTTCTTACTCTCTGGCTTCGAACACGCCCTCCTACACGGCCGTGTCTCTGTCCGTGTACCTCTCTGGACTTACATGCTTGGCCATGTAATTCGTGGAACATGGCCGTGTATACTTACACGGGTGAATACACGGCCGTGTTACTGGCCGTGTACTCTTCTGGACTCTTACACGATTACTTACACAGCCGTGCTTCTGGCCGTGTTTTCCTACTGTCTAACATGGTCTGCTACACGTCTCCCTTTGACCGTGTGCCCCTTGACACGGCCGTGTTCTTGGCCGTGTACCTCTTAGGTCTGATTTTTCTTGTAACACGGTCGTGCATATGGGCATGTTTGTACACGCCCGTGTACTGAACACGCCCTTGTACACGCCCGTGTACACACCCGTGTTCATACCAAAATCAAGATTCTGGATCCGAACTGCTCTGCTCTGATTTTCTAAGGCTTTTATGGCCTTTGTTCTACTTCTTACACTTAAAATCGATCTCCACAAGATCGTTTCAAGGTATCTACTACATTCCTACTATCACAAATCCATGATTTCATAAGCAAAAATTCCACATTTTGCTTATGAACATCTCTTAACTTAACTTTTGAAAAATCTACATTTTCGTGAAGAAATTTCACTAAACTTGGTTTTCCAAACCATCCACTCATGGATTCATGTTTGAAAACATCTAGACTCGAACCATGTTTCGATTTCAACCGAAAATCTCAACATGATTTACTCACATTCTCTTTTTCCTTTCAAAACCCCAAATTTTCCCCGAAGAAAAAAGTAAGAAACTAGGGTTTACCTCGCTTTGAATTTTGAAAGCTTCTTGCTGCTGATTCTGGACTGAAAACTTGATCGATCTGTTGCTTGAACACGAAAATCCGAACTTGAATGGATTTTTCTTTCTTTTCTCTCTCTTTCTCGGCCACTTTCTCTTTTTCTCTTTCTCTTTCTTTCTCTTTCTTTCTCTCTCCGCTGCTTCTTTGCAGAATACACCAAGTGAATTAATTCACTTGGGGGGGGGGGGGGGGGTGTGTGCTCTCCCTCACGTGCCTCACTCTCTCACATTTTCTTTTATTTTTTTTTTTTGAAATGTGCAAGGGCTTGTTTGGCAATTCTTTTGGCCATTGATCAATGTAGCTCACTTGTGTGCCATTGATATCTTAATATGTGTTCTCTACATACTTTTCTATTAATTTTTTTAAAACATCATAAATTGAATTAATGTTTAGCTTTAACTATTTTCATTAATTTATTGTCAAATTTTGATTAAAACTCAATTAATCAAAATTTTCCTCTGCTCTGTATTTTGTAACGTGTCTCACTATAAATGTACATTTATTTACATATTTTGTACAAATATTTCCGAGAACGTAGATTTCTCGGTTATCACAACTCTAGTGAAGGATCACATGCTCACACTTATGGGTTTCTTTGTTGAGGCTGCTGAAAATGACACAGAGCTGGACTATAATACCCAAATCAAGATGGTGTTTAAAACTGTGTCAAAGGATTTTATGGGGGTTAAAGTCACATATAATCTGGCGACAAAGGAGTTAGGACTCGAGCTCATGAAGTAACTCCAAGCTTATGAACGAATGATCAGGGATCGTGATACAATCTAACCTAGGGGAGAGGCCAATTTGGCAGAATCTCTTAAACCCTCTGGGAAAAAAAAGAAGTCAAAGAAGAAGCAAGGAGCTTCTAGTTCTTCTATTCCTCCTGTCTTAGATGGAAAGAAGAAGAAGAACAAGACAAGAAGCCCAAGGACCCTAAAAAGTTCAAGTGCTTCCACTGTTGGAAGGTAGGTCACTTCAAGAAGACTTTCCAAAAATTCCTAGCCACTAAGGGCAAGGAAGGTAAGAAACTTTATCATCTAGAAGCGTGTTTGGTCGAAGAATCAAAAAACACTTGGGTTATTGATTTGGGCGCCACTAATCTTGTTTATGTTTCTTTGTAAGGGTTTATGGAAACAAGAAGTCTATATGATAGGAGCCTTTCATTGCGGACTAGAGACGGTAGCTTGGTGGTGGTTGAGACAGTAAGAGATATGTATCTGTATTTTGATGAATTTAGGTTTATTCTATTGAAAGACTGTTTTTATGTTTCTAATTTTAGGAGGAACCTTCTATCGATAGCTTGTTTAATAAAAGATTCTTATTCAGTTTCTTTAAATAAAAGAGTTAATATTCATAAAAATAAGTTTTTTATCTGTTTTGGATGGATGGAATGAAACCTTTATATAGTCAAACCTAAGATGTACCCACTACTTGACACTAAATTAACAGATAACTCTAAAAAGTTGTATGTTTCTCATTCTCAAAAGGTGCAACTTTGGCATATAAGAGTTGATCATACTAATCAGGATAGGATTCAAAGATTATTGAAAGACGGTCATTTGGAAACTCTGAAGGAGGTATGTCTTCCTCAATGTGAGTATTGTCTTGAGTTTAAGATGACCAAGAATTCTTTTGGACTTAAGGATACTAGGGCTCAAGAACTCTTAGAAATTATGTACATCGATATATATGGCCCCATGAATGTCATTGCACAAGGAAGGTTCGAGTATTGTGTCTTCTTTATAGATGATTACTCGAGGTATAGATATGTATATCTAACGCACCGCAAGAGCGAAACTTTTGAGAAGTTCAAAGATTATCGTATGGAAGTGGAGAAGCAATTAGATAAATCTATAAAGATACTTCGATCTGATCAAGATGAGGAATACCTCTCTAATGAATTTTTAGAACATCTTATAGAGAATGGGATATTATCCCAATTGAATGCACCTTGTACTCCACAGCAGATTAGTGTAGCCGAAAGGAGAAACAAGACCTTAATGGATATAGTACGGTCCAAGATGAGTTATTCAATGCTACCGTTATCATTCTAGGGATATGCACTACAAACGATATGCTATATTCTGAATCAAGTTCTAAGTAAATCGATTTTCAGAACTCTATATGAATTGTGGCAAGGCAAGGAGCCCTTCCTTGAACATATGAGAATATAAGGCTATCCAGCACATATACTTGATGGGGATATGAAGAAATTAGAATCGAGATCAGAATTATACATGTTTGTAGGGTATCTTAAGGAAATTAAGGGAGGTTTGTTCTATAACTCGAAGGAACAAAAAGTTATTGTATTAATTCATGCGACATTCTTGGAGGAGAGTCACATGAATGACTTTAACCCTAAAAGTAAAGTAGTGCTAGAGGAGTTGTCAGGTGATAGAACTACTCCATAGATTTTGATCTTGGACGCAAGTCTAAGTTCTAGTGAAAGACCTATAGATGATCAATTGTTTAGGCTGTTTCTGTGATAACCGGGAATTTTAAGATTCTCGGGAGAATTGAAAATTGTATGTATATGACAATTTTAATGTATAAAATATGAAAATTTGTGTTTTAATACTGTTTAGAATGCAATAAAATGTTTAAACAGTGTTAAAAAGTGTAAGTTCAGAGATGGAAAATCTTTCTGAACAGAAACGGGTGAAATGGCCCCAAATTGGAGCCAAAAGCCCTAGAAAGTACACTGAATGCACTAAAAGATGAACAACTTACGGTACTGATTTTTAGTCAAACGGAAGCAAAAAAAGGCAGACCAATCGCACAGGAGGCATCAGAAACCCGCCTACGCGATTTCGGTAGATTTTCGTTCGGTTTGACTTTTGGTCAAACTTTGACCACAAATTAATATGTTGAATTAATTGGATGATGTCATTGATGACATCAATTAATGAGGTAATAAATGATAAAGTTAAGGCTAATTAAGATGGTAGATAGATCCAAAGGTTAGCATTTATTGTGATATTTGATCAAGGGCTAAGATCAAGCCAAAATGGCAACAAAAATTTGGAAAAAAATGTATGGATTTGGGCTGTTGTTGGAGTCGGTGGAGGCTGGAAATAATCAGCCAAAAAGTTGCCAAAAAGTCCCCAGAAAGTTGCCAAATTGTTTGGGAAAAATTGCCACTTAGTCTTCCCTTTGGTTGCCTATAAATACAAGTGAAAATGGCCTTAGAAAAATTAGAAAATCTGGCTAAATTCTGTCAAATTGAAACTGTGAACTCCCACCCCTTTCCAAGCCAGAAATTTAGCAAATCATTCACCAAATTGCACCAAAACAACATCCAAGTATCAAGGAATCAAGCTATTAAGGTGGGCCTTTATGTTGCTTGATTTTGCTTTGTTTCCTTTGTAGAATCCGTGCCTTATATAGGGGAAAAATGATGAAAATTTTGGGTGCAAACTTGGTGTTTTAAATTGATGGTTTATTTTTATGATTAAAGTATATGTTGGAAGCTTGAAACAAGCAAATTATGTGCATGTTTTCATGAAAAAGCCGTGGCCTTTGTGGAAAATTTTGTGATGAAATTTGATGAGGAAATGTTTGATAAAGGACCCTAAGAACAAGAAAATTTTGTTTAGGGTGTTGGATATGAAAACCATGGCCTTAGTATAAGGTTTAGAATGAAAATTTTAAGGTATTTAATGTGGAAAAATGTATTCGAAACCATAAGATTGAAATGTGATGAATGAACTTTATCGTGAAAAATTTTAGTATTGATTCACCTATGAAAATCGTGGCCTATGTTGAAGAAAAATAATGAAATTTTTGTGGTGGATTGAATGATTGATCATGTGGAAAAGTTTTACATAAAGGTTTTAGTAACCTTGTGTAAAATAGGCCTTTGGTATAGTACGTGATAGGTACTAAGGTTCTGAGGTATACCTAACACCAGGAAAACCTAAATTTAAATGGAAATGCTACTGAAATTTTGAAAACGACATAAAGGAGCATTTTATGAAACAAGGGGAAAGATTATGATCAGGATTAAAAACCCGAGCCCCTTGGTGACCTAGGCTCGGGGAAAAGGATAACAAATGTTTTGGGAGTAGTGAAATACTCGTTTTAGGCTCTGAAACGTTAGAGAAAAATGAGAAACAACCTTAGGTGTCGGAATAGTACCACCCAGGGGTTGGATAACCAATAGTAGTGTATGTGGTAGCAACGACTACTACAAATATATAAAAATATATCGAAGTCTAAGAAATATTATTTTGTGATATTTAGGCTTGAAAAATCCCAAAAAAACGATAAGGTGGAAAGTACGGTCCAGAGACCTCTCAGGGGTAAAATGGTCATTTTGACCAAAAGTTCCAAAAAAGCTCGGAAAGAACCACTAAGGAATTAGAATGATTTAAATAGGATTTTTAAGGCTAAAAATATGAATTTTTATAGTACACGAGCGTGTACTTTGAATACACGGCCATGTGATGAAGGATTTGTAAAACAAAGAGGTACACGGGCTTGAACACGGGTGTGTACCAAGCCGTGTACAGTTACATGGGTAGATAGTGAATTACACGACCGTGTAAGAGAAAAATAGAAAGGTATATGAGCTTGAACATTGGCATGTACTAAGCCATGTGCAGTTACATGGGTAGATAGTGAATTACACGATCGTGTGAGAGGAAAATAAAGAAGTACATGGGCTTGAACATGGGCACGTACCAAGTCATGTACTGTTACACGGGCAAATAAGGTATTACACGACCGTGTAAGAAAGACCTGAGAGTTACATGGGCTTAGACACGGTCATGTATCTAGCCGTGTATCACCTAGAGAGATGAAATTCATTGTGAAGTTAAGAACAAAGTGAATACATTCAAAGTAATGAATAATATTGTGAATTAACAGACAATGTTTTGTCTGTAACGACCCAAACTAGAAGCGAACAGGGAACTGCAAAGGACATCAAGAATTGGACATTAGCGCAGTTATGGTAAGTTTAGACATTTAAATTGTCTGCAACATGAAATATCGTGATGTTTAATTATGTACTATTTGTACATTACATGCAAAGTCCTACGGACATTAAGGTATAACTAACACACCTAATGACTGATAAGTTGAGATGTGTACCATGAGTATACTATAGAAAGAGTGTGACTAAATTTAAGACACACTTACAAGTGAAAGAATGTGAAAAGACCTATGGGCACTAAGGTTCCTGACTTTGAGGTGATGATTAATAACACCCGATCGGAACTATAAGAAAGATGGTAATAAAACCAAAGATGGCATACCGGCCTCCAGTAAGGTGGGGGTTTATAAGTCCTTCAGAGACATAATAACCGCTTCAGGCAATGATAGACTATGGAGGATTGGCCTGAAAGGGTAGCTCCCTAGGTCCCTTACAGTCAGCGCGTACCATCGATACAGCTACTATGAGCCTAAAACCAGAACATAATAAAGATAATGACCAAAGACTGAATGAAAGTCATAAATGAGCATAATTGAGCATAACCAGCACTAACTTTACGTATAGTATATCCGGTCAAAGTTTACATGAATAGTACCCCATCAAAGTCAAGGTTACTATTCATTGATCAAAGTCAAAGTACTATTCATAGATGAATAGTCTATTCATAGAAAAATTTATTATTGATGCTTTTGAATCTATACAATTCATAATATGTATGTTTGAACTTACTGAGCCTGTTAACTCACCAGTTTATTCATGTTGCAGGTAAGAAACCTATCCAGTAGATTTCGCGAGATGATGGCAGGATATGCGGTGTCAATGGGATAGGGAATTTCACTGTGGATTATGGTCCTGTTACTAGTCTTCCGCTGAATTTTGAAAGAAAAGATTTGAAAAAAAAATGTATTTTGAGATATAGAGTTGAACAATGTAATTTTATAAATTATGTCGTTGTACAAAAAAACAACTAAAATATAGTTTTAAAGTTTTTTATGGCTTTCATATTTGGAAAGTATTTTGAAAAAAAAAAGAGCACCAAAATATGAAGAGTTGAAAATGAAACAAAGTTTTTGGCAACCCAATGAGGTGCACGGGCTATTTCAGTCGGCTACAGAGTTCGATTGTAACAGTTTTGCATGACCGAAATTGGGGGTGCCACAGTTTCATCGTAGTAGGAGGGTTTTAAGAAAACCTAATTTTTTCATGTATGAAGTTGAGGTATGCCAGGCCAAAGCTCATGAACATGATGATGATCTGGTTACTTATGATAAAGCTATAAATGATGTTGATTCTAAATCTTGGAAACAGGCCATGAACAATAAGATGGATTCTATAAAAGCTAACTCTGTTTGGGAACTTATGGACCTACTAGATGGGATAAAACCCATTAGGTGCAAGTGAGTCTACAAAAGAAAAAGGGATGCAAAAGAAAGAGTTGAAACTTTCAATGCTAGATTTGTGGCAAAGGGATACATGCAAAATGCTAGAATCGATTACGATGAAACCTTTTTGCCTGTTGCTATGTTGAAGTCCATCCGCATTCTCTGTCCATTACTGTGGCTCTCAATTACGCGATCTGGCAAATGGATGTCAAGACGACATTCTTGAATGACCATCTTGAGGAAAGTCTCTATATGGTACAGACCAAAAGGTTCATGGTAAAATGCCAAGAGAGAAAAGTTCGCAAGTTGCTTAGATCTGTTTATGGATTAAAGCAAGCACCCTGCTCATGAAATTAAAGGTTTGATCAAGCGATCAAAACATTTGGTTTTCAGCAAAACATTGATGAACCTTGTGTTTATAAACGTATTAAGAATGGAAAAGTGGCCTTTTTGGTACTCTATGTTGATGATATACTATCATTGGGAATGATGTAGGGAATTTATCTTTGGTCAAACTTTGGCTACACCAATAGTTTGATATGAAGGACTTGGGAGAAACTAATTTTGTTATGGGCATTTGTTTCTTTAGAGATCGAAATAATAAAATAATAGCATTATCCTAAACTTCATACATAGACAAAATAATTGAAAAGTATACAATGTAAGAGCCAAAGAAAGGTTCACAGTCTTTTATTGTCGGACTAACTCTTTCATTGGATGATTATCACAAGACATCAAAAGAAAGAGAAAGGTCCCTTATGCATCTGCTGTGGGTAGCCTTATGTACGCTATACTTTACAATTGCCCAGATATCTATTTCATTGTAGGTGTGGTGAGTTAATATCAAGCGAATCCTGGAATCAAGTACTGGCAAGCCGTGAAGCATATACTCAATTATCTTAAGAAAATGAGGGATTATATGCTGGTATGTTCTAGAGGGATCCTAACACCCGTAAGATACACGAACCCACATTTCTAGACTTGTAAGGATTTGAGGAAATCAACATCAGATCAGTGTTCTTACTCAGAGGAGGCGCTTGTTAGGAAATGCCCTAAGCATTAGAGACATTTTGATGTATTTATTTTGAACTGGACAATAAAATTATATATAGAGGTTATTCATTACATTGCTATCTGTCCTCATTTTATTTACATGTTAAAGTAAATGTAAACAAATATGGCTCCCCGACTGCATGTGTTAAACTGTTAGAACGTTGCATGCAATGGACTTTTGTATGCGAGAAGACAATGTTCTAAAGTTAGCGGTCTAAACTATGGTCTGTAGTCTATGGGGTTAGACCGAGCATCTAACTCATGTTAAGACTATTATGTTGTCTAAAGCCTTGGAGGGGACGGTTTGTCTTGACTGACTGGAGCTGGACTCCCAAGTAGAGACATAGATATGTTGCTTGGTGGTGACATATTAGACGGGGACTAAAGCGTGATTGATCTACGAAGTCCACTTTGAGTGGATCGATCTACTTTTGACGTTCATTGTGCAGTAACCTTAATCCTGAGTAAAAGGACAGCTTAATGTATATGACTTGTGTACTTTGATGTTTCAATGGCTAAAGCGTCTCAGAGGTAGTAAGCTTATAGACCAGTTCGTTGGGTGCATGACTTGTATACGATGAAGGGTTCGTTTACAGATATCGGAATCATAGCTCTAATGAGGAGTTAAGGGTATCCTCTTAAAGGCATTATACTGAATGTGAAAATGGACAAGGCCTTAGGTCGTCTACTGGGCGGATGACTTCTTATTCACATATGGTGAATAATTATTTTCTTAATTCAGTAGTATAATGGAACTTTAAGATAGCCTGATCAGTAAGATTAAACAGACTTTGGCCTAAGGCTGATCATGGATATCATATGAGGGTTCTGCATACATGATAAGGTCATTGGATGATAGCTTGTCACAGGCTTACGTAATACGGTATATAATTGGGAGTTCAGTTTCAGGTCTATAGTGGTGTGACTCTGAAATTAGTGATCATATGACTGAGTTGTTCGGTAAAGAATGATGATCATATGGATTTGCGGGAGTCCGATTATATATGTCCAATCAGTCCCTCTACTAGCTCCACATAATTCCTTAACGTTTGGCAAATTGATTTGTGTATGCTATTGGCTAGTTTATTATGCATGGATGGTGATGACATAGGATTAGGATGGTAGATAAGATTCTCTCCGGTTGGATTCAGATTTTGTTTTGGATAATAGAGTACACAATTATTCGAACTCCAAATAAAGTTGTAATGATTTTATTTGAGATTGGATTAGAGTTGTAGAAAATTATCCGTGAGAACAAGAATTTGAAATACAACTGTTTTGTGGATTTTGAAATTTGAATTTTGAAATTTGAAATTTGAAATTTGAATTTTGAAATTTGAAATTTGAAATTTGAAATTTGAATTTGAAATTTGAATTTGAAAATTGAGTTTGAAATTTAAATTTGAAATTTGAAATTTGAAATTCAAATTTTGATTTACAGTCCAAGTGGGATTCGAATTTGTTATGGTAAATCCACAAGGAACGATATTCGAATTTGAGTTGGATATGGAGAGGAAAATCTTGTTAGAATCCTACTTGCATTTTGAATCTAAATCCTAACTAAAGTTGGACGAAAATTTTGAGGATTATCCTCAATGGATTTTCGGATTTTGTGTATAAGGTTCAAGGAAAAATTTAAGTTTCAATCCCAGTTGAATTTGGATTCTCTCCTCCCCAAATAATGGCCGAATTTTAGAGTGGATCTCCTTGGAGATTTTCGGTTATTTTGGATAAGGATGAAATAAGATTCAAGTTTGAAAATCCTAGTGGAATTTTGATTCTCCCTTATCCAAAAGTGGTCGAATTTTTGTGGAGATTTTCTCCTTTGAATTTTCGGATTTTTTGGTTGAAAAAGGGAGATAAAATTCTTGTTAAAATCTTGTTTAGATTTGGATTGGATTTATCCTAAAGTGGCCAAAATTTGTTGGGATTTTCCCTTGGATAATTTCAGATTTTATGGTTGTGGATAAGGGAGAATATCTTCTCCTAATCCAATTCGAATTCAGAGAATCACCTCATGCAAGTCTATAAACAGAGGTCTTGCCACTCCAGTTCTCTTAGACCACAGACTCTCAGGTGAGCAGGCTTATTATTGCACAGCCCACTGTGACAATAAGTTCTTTAGAGATCTGGGTGGTCGGAAGAAGACTAGCAGTGCTAGCATACCGATCGAGGTTCAGAGTGCCCACACACTCAGCCATTCGGGAATTGGAGAATAGTAGAGAAGGCTAGTTGGTTGAAGCCCTCCGGTCATTCTCCTCCTGCAGATTGGCATCCTTGAGGTATGAGTTTTAATTGTTGTTGGTTTATTGTATATGACATTATGAGATATTTAACGATCTGAAAAATTTTTATTGTTCCGCTGCGCCACTCTGATACGTTTTTACCAATTTATTTTCCTACAATTGGTATCAGAGCCATCTCATGACTATGCCATGTACATAAATTAGACAATTACTTGGTCTTTTTATTTATGTATGGATTTAATATTTAGAGAGTGGCATTCTAGGATTCCTTTATGTTGTTATCATGGATTATGTATAATGTATGTGGTTATTTTAATTTTCTGAATTATTATAAGCATGCTTGTTTATGCCGATTATGGTTCTTTAGAATTTAGAAAAAAAATTGTATATAGGAATTTTTATGTAACCATGGGAGCAGTTTATTAGCACTGTAATTTTCCCATGGATTTTAATTTGTCTATTAGAATTATTATGGTTAGAATTTTTGTACACCGGAAACGGTTTAGGAATTTTTATGTAATTATTCTTGGAGGAGATTAAAGATTGAAGACCGTAATTTATTTTTCCCAAAAGTTAAATTTGATTTAAAGGTTGAAATTTTGATTGTGTCGAAAATTTCAATTTAATTGGGATTCAAATTAATTTTTGGAGATCTTAATAGGTAAATTGGAATATGGCATGAAAATCAAGACACGACCCCTCGGGATAGGCCGTCGGGCCTTGGTGGGGCTGCAGCCTCTACCCTCGGGCAGGATGGGCTGCGGCAACCCCTGTAGAGGCCATAATCACCCACGGCCACAGGCTTGGCCTGCAGCCGAGGGTGGCCGTGGCCTCCCCAAGGCTGGCCGCAGCCTATGGCTGCAGGCGCTGTCTGCAGCCTGCCGGCTGCTGCGCCCAGCCTGGGTGTGCAGCCTACCACTGCAGGCTTGGCCTGTAGCCCGGCAGGGCTGCACATAGGCAGCCATGGGCTGCCAGCCCCCTTGGGGCTGGTGGATGCCACGGCAGCTGCCGCCTCCGCGGGCGGTGATGCGACGATTCAAAAATCGAAAAATTTTGATTTTTAAATTTGAGATTTAATTTTAAATCATGTTTAAAAATATGTAATTGAAAATTTAAAATTTTTGAAATTACATATTATTATACATGATGTTTAAAATTGTTTAAAATTTGAATTTGAAATTTAAATTTTGGAGATTTAAATTTTAAATAATTTTTGAGATGAGAAATAAAAGGAGAGGCTACATAAAAATGGATACCAGAAGACGGAACAAAATTCAAGACCCAAAGAATGCTTTGGATGAATTTTTGTAATCTTTATTTTCTTTGTTCTAGGATGGAACCATGACTTGGTTATTCTGTCAATTATTTTTTCTGTGATATGTCATGGATATATAAATATGTATTGATGGATGTTTTATATGCATATTTGATAACATGTCATATAGGATAGCTGAGTGCCGTTCATACTATATTGATCATACATAATATGTCAAAACTTGCATGTTTTTCAAAATATTGAGGAGGAGAGGGTTTCAAACAAAACCCATGGCCTCCATTGTTGATCCATATGTGAAAGCATGGTAACGCCTCGCGTCAGTTCTACCCTGACCACACCCCTCGGTAGGTGTTTACCGCCGCCGGTATACTAGATTAGATCTCCTATGTGGAAAACGTGTTCGGGTACGATCCTATTCATGACCACCCCTCGGTGGCTTGGTAGGACGTGGATCGGGCTACGTAAACAATGGTTATACACTCAAGACTTGTTTAGTTATTAACCTTCCCTAGAAGCTCTGTTAACTAAACTGGTGGCCAAATAAGCGGTTATTAATATATGTCTTAACCTTAGAGGATTTAAGGCAACATATATTAATTGGACGGGGTCTATGTTCCGGCTATTTGTTTTCATGACCACCCTCTGGTGGCTTGGGGCAATAGGTGCTGAGAATTAGCGTTGCAATGCTACATGTTTTTCAAGTTTCATGTAGGAGCATACTTGTATGTTTTATTTGCTAAATCTATCTGTATATTTGCTTAGGCTTTGTAATGATGTCTAGTACAATTTTATTTCAGTTCAAAATGTCACTGACACCCCTCATTTCAATACTTACTGAGAATAAACTGAATGGTGATAATTATAAGGATTGGAAAAGAAATCTGTTGATAGTTCTCAGCTACGAGTGACATAAGTTCGTACTGGACGAACCATACCCACTAGGGCCAAAACCTGACACATCGCTTGAGGAGGTCCCGATTGCCTATACTCATTGGAGAGAATCCAATGATATAGCTCGATGCTACATACTTGCTAGCATGACGAGTGCTTTACAAAAGCAGCATGAGACTTATCAAGTTGCTGGGGAGATCATGGAAAATCTGGAGGACATGTTCGGAGGTCAAGAAAAATAGGCTCGACAGTCCGCTATCACCAGCATTATGAACTCTAAGCAAAAGGCGGGTACTCCGGTGAAGGACCATATGATCACTCTAATGGGATTCTTCGCTGAGGCTGCCGAGAACGGTGCTGAGTTGGACTACAACACCCAGATCGAGATGGTGTTGAAAACTCTGTCTAAAGATTTTGTGGGGTTTAAGGCCGCATACTATCTGGCGACAAGGGAGTTAGGACTAACCGAGCTCATAAAGCAACTCCAAGCTTATGAGCGGATGATCAGGGATGGGGATGCGGTCCAACCCAAAGGAGAGGCCAATTTGGCAGAATCTTCCAAACCCTCACGGAAGAGGAAGAGGCCAAATCAGAAGCAAGCGGCTTCCAATTCTTCTAATCCTCCTGTCTCGGATGGGAAGAAGAAGAAGAAGAACAAGAAGCCCAGGGACCCTAAAAAGTCCAAGTGCTTCCACTGTGGGAAGGTAGGTCACTTTACGAAGGCTTGCGGGGAATTCCTAGCCGCCAAGGGCAGGGAATTCCTAGCCGCCAAGGGCAGGGAATTCCTAGCCGCCAAGGGCAAGGAACTTCACTACTTAGAAGCGTGTTTGGTGGAAAAATCGAAAGACACTTGGGTCATTGATTCGGGCACCATTAATCATGTTTGTGTTTCTATGCAAGGGTTCGTGGAAACGAGAAGTCTACATGATAGGAGCCTCTCGTTGCGAACTGGAAACGACAGTTCTTATTCAGTTTCTTTTAGTAAAAGAGTTGATATTCGTAGAAATAAGTCTTTTATCTGTTCTAGATGGATGGATGGAAACCTATATTTGATCAAACTAAAGATGTACTCACTGCTTGACGTTGAATTAATAGATAACTCTAAAAGGTTGAAAGTTTCTCACTCTAATAAGGCGTATCTTTGGCATTTAAGACTTGGTCATATTAATCAGGATAGGATTCAAAGATTGGTGCAAGATGGTCCTCTAGAATCTCTAGAGGAGGTACGTCTTCCTCAATGTGAGTCTTGTCTAGAGGGTAAAATGACTAAGAGGTCTTTTGGAGCTAAGGGTACAAGGACTCAGGAGCTCTTAGAAATTGTGCACACTGACGTATGTGGCCCCATGAACGTCACAGCACGAGGAGGGTTCGAGTATTATGTCTCTTTTATAGATGATTACTCGAGGTATGGATATGTGTATCTGATGTACCGCAAGAGCGAAACCTTTGATAAGTTCAAAGAGTATCGTGCGGAAGTGGAAAAGCAATTGGATAAATCCATAAAGACACTTCGATCTGATCGAGGTGGCGAATACCTCTCCAATGAATTTCTAGGACATCTTGTAGAGAACGGGATATTATCCCAATTGACTGCACCTGGTACTCCACAACAGAATAGTGTAGCTGAAAGGAGAAACAGGGCCTTATTGGATTTGGTACGGTCCATGATGAGTTATTCAACACTGCCATTATCATTTTGGGGATATGCTTTACAAACAACATGCTATATTCTAAACCAAGTTCCAAGCAAATCAATTCCCAGAACTCCGTATGAATTGTGGCGTGGTAGGAAGCCCTCCCTTGGACATATGAGAATATGGGGCTGCCTGGCGCATGTACTGATGGGGATGCGAAAAAGTTGGAACCAAGATCAGAATTGTGCATGTTTGTAGGGTATCCAAAGGGAACAAAAGGAGGTCTGTTCTATAACCCGAAGGAACAAAAAGTCATTGTTTCAACCCATGCGACATTCTTGGAGGAAAGTCACATGAATGACTTTAAGCCTCGAAGCAAAGTGGTGCTAGAGGAATTATCGGGTGAAAGAACTGCTCCATAGATTTCGGTCTTGAACGCAAGTCCGAGTTCCGTTGAAGGACCTGCAGACGATCAACAATTTAGGGTGCCTCGTCATAGTGGGAGGGTTTTGAAGAAACCTAATTTCTTCATGTATGATGCTGAGGTATACCAGGCCGAGGCTCATGAGCATGAGGATGATCCGGTCACCTATGATGAAGCTATAAATGATGTTGATTCTAAATCTTGGAAATAGGCTATGAACGATGAGATGGATTCTATGAAATCCAACTCTGTTTGGGAACTTGTAGATTTGCCGGATGGGATAAAACCCATTAGATGCAAATGAGTCTACAAAAGAAAGAAGGATATGGAAGGGAGAATGGAAACTTTCAAAGCTAGATTGGTTGCAAAGGGGTACACGCAAAAGGCTGGAATCGATTACGATGAAACCTTTTCGCCTGTTGCTATGCTGAAGTCTATCCGTATTCTTCTGTCCGTTGTTGCGGCTCTCAATTACGAGATCTGGCAAATAGATGTCAAGACGGCATTCTTGAATGGCCATCTTGAAGAGTGTATCTATATGATACAGCCCGAAGGGTTTGTAGCCAAAGGCCAAGAAAGGAAAGTCTGCAAGTTGCTTAAATCCATTTATGGATTAAAGCAAGCATCCCGTTCATGGAACCAAAGGTTTGATCAAGCGATTAAGACATTTGATTTTGAGCAGAACGTTAATGAACCCTGTGTTTATAAACGTATTAAGGATGGAAAAGTGGTCTTTCTGATACTCTATGTCGATGATATACTACTCATTAGGAATGATGTAGGGAACTTATCATCGGTCAAGCTTTGGTTACACCAACAGTTCGACATGAAGGACTTGGGAGAAGCTAATTATGTTCTAAGCATTCGTCTCTTCAGAGATCGAAAGAACAAAATGATAGCGTTATCCCAAGCTTCATACATAGATAAAATAATTAACAAATATGCAATGCAAGAGGCAAAGAAAGGTTCATAACCTTCTATTGCTGGTTTAACTCTTTTATTGGATGACTGTCCCATGACATCGGAAGAAAGAGAGTGTATGAGTAAGGTCCCTTATGCATCTGCTGTGGGTAGCCTTATGTACGCTATGCTTTGCACTCGCCTAGATATATGTTTTGCAGTAGGTATGGTGAGTCAATATCAAGCAAATCTTGGAACCAAGCACTGGCAAGCAGTAAAGCATATACTCAAGTATCTTAAGAGAACGAGGGATTATATGTTGGTGTATTCTGGAGGGGACCTAACACCCGTAGGATACACGGACTCAGACTTCCAGACTTGTAAGGATTCGAGGAAATCGACATCTGGATCAGTGTTTTTACTCGGAGGAGGCGCCATTGTGTGGAGGAGCATGAAGCAGGGCTGTATAGCTAACTCTACTATGGAGGCTGAATATGTGGCTGTGGCTGAGGCATCTAAAGAAGTGGTTTGATTCCGCAAGTTCTTTAGAGACCTTGAGGTCATTCTGGGTGTTGACAAGCCTATCACACTTTACTGTGATAACACTGGGGCTATTGCCAACACAAGGGAATCTCGGCACCATAAGAGGACCAAGCACATAGATCGGAGATATCATATTCTTAGAGGGCACGTGGAGACAGGATAAGTAGATGTATGTAAGATCGCGTCCGAGGACAACATTGCCGATCCCTTTACTAAGACTTTGGTGGCTAGAAGCTTTGAGAGGCACGTAGAGGCGATGGGGATGCGTAACATGGCACATCTGCTGGCTTAGGGTAAGTGGGAGATTGTTAGGAAATGCCCTAAGCATTAGAGACATTTTGATGTATTTATTTTGAACTGGATAATAAAATTATATATAGAGGTTATTCATTACATTGCTATCTATCATCGTTTTATTTACATGTTAAAGTAAATGTAAGCAAATATGACTCCTCGACTGCTTGTGTTAAACTGTTAGAACGTTGCATGCAATGGACTTTTGTATGCGAGAAGACAATGTTCTAAAGTTAGCGGTCTAAACTATGGTCTGTAGTCTATGGGGTTAGACCGAGCATCTAACTCATGTTAAGACTATTATGTTGTCTAAAGCCTTGGAGGGGACGGTTTGTCTTGACTGTCTGGAGCTAGACTCCCAAGTAGAGACATAGATATGTTGCTTGGTAGTGACATATTAGACCGGGACTAAAGCGTGATTGATCTACGAAGTCTGCTTTGAGTGGATCAATCTGCTTTTGACGTTCATTGTGCAGTAACCTTAATCCTGAGTAAAAGGACAGCTTCATGTATATGACTTGTGTACTTTGATGTTCCAATGGCTAAAGCGTCTCAGAGGTAGTAAGCTTATAGACCAGTTCATTGGGTGCATGACTTGTATACGATGAAGGGTTCGTTTACAGATATCGGAATCATAGCTCTAATGAGGAGTTAAGGGTATCCTCTTAAAGGCATTATACTGAATGTAAAAATGGACAAGGCCTTAGGTCGTCTGCTGGGTAGATGACTTCTTATTCACATATGGTGAATAATCATTTTCTTAATTCTGTAGTATAATGGAACTTTAAGATAGCCTGATCAGTAGGATTAAACGGACTTTGGCCTAAGGCTGATCATGGATATCATATGAGGGTTCTGCATACATGACAAGGTCATTGGATGATAGCTTGTCACAGGCTTACATAATACGGTATATAATTGGGAGTTCAGTTTCAGGTTTATAGTGGTGTGACTCTGAAATTAGTGATCATATGATTGAGTTGTTTGGTAAAGAATGATGATCATATGGATTTGCGGGAGCCCGATTATATATGTCTAATCAGTCCCTCTACTAGCTCCACATAATTCCTTAACGTTTGACAAATTGATTTGTGTTTGTTATTGGCTAGTTTATTATGCATGGATGGTGATGACATAGGATTAGGATGGTAGACAAGATTCTCTCCGGTTGGATTCAGATTTTGTTTTGGATAATAGAGTACACAATTATTCGAACTCCAAATAAAGTTGCCGTGATTTTATTTGAGATTGGATTGGAGTTGTAGAAAATTATCCATGAGAAGAAGAATTTGAAATACAACTGTTTTGTGGATTTTGAAATTTGAATTTTGAAATTTGAATTTGAAATTCGAATTTGAAATTCAAATTTGAAATTTGAATTTGAAATTTAAATTTGAAATATGAAATTTGAAATTTGAAATTTGAATTTGAAATTTGAATTTGAAATTCGAATTTGAAATTTGAAATTCAAATTTTAAATCACAGTCCAAGTGGGATTCGAATTTGTTGTGGTAAATCCACAAGGAATGAAATTCGAATTTGAGTTGGAATGGAGAGGAAAATCTTGTTAGAATCCTACTTGAATTTTGAATCTAAATCCTAACTAAAGTAGGACGAAAATTTTGAGGTTTATCCTCAATGGATTTTCGGATTTTGTGGATAAGATTCAAGGAAAAATTCAAGTTTCAATCCTAGTTAAATTTGGATTCTCTCCTCCCCAGATAATGGCCGAATTTGGAGTGAATCTCCAAGGAGATTTTCGGTCATTTTGGATAAGGATGAGATAAGATTTAAGCTTGAAAATCCTAGTGGAATTTTGATTCTCCCTTATCCAAAAGTGGCTGAATTTTTGTGGAGGTTTTCTCCTTTGAATTTTTAGATTTTTTGGTTGAAAAAGGGAGATAAAATTCTTGTTAAAATCTTGTTTAGATTTGGATTGGATTTATCCTAAAGTGGCCAAAATTTGTTGGGATTTTCCCTTGGATAATTTCGGATTTTATGGTTGTGGATAAGGGAGAATATCTTCTCCTAATCCAATTCGAATTCAGAGAATCACCTCATACAGGTCTATAAATAAAGGTCCTGCCACTCCAGTTCTCTTAGACCACAGACTCTCAGGTGAGCAGGCTTATTGTTGCACAGCCCACCGTGACAATAAGTTCTTTAGAGATCTGGGTGGTCGGAAGAAGACTAGCAGTGCTAGCATACCGATCGAGGTTCAGAGTGCCCACACACTCAGCCATTCGGGAATTGGAGAATAGTAGAGAAGGCTAGTTGGTTGAAGCCCTCCGGTCATTATCCTCCTGCAGATTGGCGTCCTTGAGGTATGAGTTTTAATTGTTGTTGGCTTATTGTATATGGCATCATGAGATATTTAACAATCTGAAAAATTTTTATTGTTCTGCTGCGCCACTCTGATACGATTTTACCGATTTATTTTCCTACAGCACTATGGTGTGGAGTATGAAACAGGGTTACACTACTGACTCTACAATGGAGGCTGAATATGTGGCTGCGGTTGAGGCATCAAAAGAAGCAGTTTGGCTCCGTAAGTTTTTTAGAGACCTTGAGGTCATTCTGAGTGTTGACAAACCTATCACACTCTATTGTGATAATAGCATGGTGATTGGCAATACAAAGGAATCTTGGCACTACAAGAGAACAAAGCATATAGATCAGAGATACCATATAATAAGAGGGCATGTGAAAATAGGATTAGTAAATGTATGTAAAGTTACAACTGAAGACTACATTGCTGACCCCTTTATTAAAGACTTTGGTGGCTAGAAGCTTTGAAAGGCTTGTTGAGGCGATGGGGATGCGAAAAATGGTACATCTACTAGTTTAGGATAAGTAGGAGATTGTTAGGAATACCCTAAGTAGGAAAGACATTTTAATGTATTTCATTTAGTTTGAATTAGATAATAAAATTATATTTAGAGATTATTCATTTCATTACTAGCTGTCCTCATTTCATTTACATGTTAAAGTAAATGTAAGCAAATATAGCTCACTAATTGCATCTGTTAAACTATTAGAATATTGCATACAATGGACTTTTATATGCAAGAAGACAACGTTCTAAAGTAAGCAGTCTAAACTATGGCCTGTAGTCTATAGGTTTAGATCGAGCATCTAACTCATGTTAAGACTATTATGTTGTCTAAAGCCAATTGGGGGATGGTTTGTCTTGACTATCTGGAGCTTTGACTCCTGAGTATAGATATAGATATATTGCTTGGTGATGACATATTAGACTGGGATGAAAGTGTAATTGATCTACGTAGTCCACTTGAGTAGATCATGTCACTTTCGACATTCATTATGCAATGACCTTAATCCTGAGTAGATGAATCACTTCATGTATATAACTTGTATACTTTGATGTTCCAGTGGCTAAAGTGTCTCAGATGTAGTAAGCTTATAAACTAGTTCGTTAGGTATGTGATTTGTATACAAAAGAGGATTTGTTTACAGATATTGGAATCATAACTCTAATAAGGAGTAAGGGTATCCACTTAAAGGCATTATCCTAGATGTGAAAATGGACAAAGCCTTGGGTCATCTACTGGATAGATGACTTCTTATTCACATATGGTGAATAATCATTTTCTTATTCGATAGTATAATGAAACTTTAAGATAGCCTGATCAGTAGGTTGGACGGACTTTGACCTAAGGCTGATCATGGATATTATATGAGGGTTTGGCATGTATGATAGGGTCATTAGATAATAGCTTATCATTGGCTTGTATAATATGGTATATAATTGAGAGCTCAGTTTCAGGTTTATAGCGGTGTAACTCTAAAATTAGTGATCATGTGATTGAGTTGTTTCGTTTAAAAATAATGATCACATGGATTCACGGGAGCCCGATTATATATGTTTAATTGGTCCCTCTACTAGCTCTACATAATTTCTTAATGGATGGTAATTGGTCAAGGTATACTTGTTGGCTTGTTGTCTTGCATTGAGTAAAGAGAAAAATCCAAATCACCCTCCCGCGGGGTATAGGAATTTTTCTTTGTGTATTAGAGGGGTAAAATTTTAATTTTATATTATTCAACAAATAGGACAAATAATTATTAATATTTATTTTTTGGATGATCAGATTTGAAATTTAAATTAATTGCATTTGAATTTGAAATCCAAATATGTGATTAATTTAAATTTTGAAAATCTTCTCTCAAAATAAATATTTAAAATTTGAATTCTATCTGAATTTGAATTGAACAAAATCTTGTCCTTACACAAAGAAAGGTGGCATCCACATTAGATAAGGGTGGAAGACAAGATTCTCTCCTATTTGAATTTGAATTTTGTTTTGGATAAGAGATTACATAATTATTTGAATTTCAAATAAAGTTGGCATGATTTTATTTAAATTTGAATTGGAGTTATGGAAAATTATCCATGTGGATAAAATTCAAAAAATATTTGTGGAGTTTGAAATTTGAATCAAATTTTGAATTCAAAATTTGAATCACAAACCTAGGAATAACCGAATTGATTGTGGATAAATCCATTAGGAAGAATCGGTTTTTGTGGATAAAGGAGAAGTGGAAAATCTTGTTTGAATCCTACTTAAATTTTGAATCCCTCTCTCACAAAAAGGCAGCCAAATTTATTCTAGGGAAACACCCTTGGTGAGAATCGGTTTTTTGGATAAGGAAGGGTGGAAATTCAAGTTGAATCCTATTTGAATTTTGAATCCTCCTTTCCTTTTGTACGGCCCAATCTAACCTTGATTTGGGCCTAAAGGGGAATCAGTTTTTAGTCCTTTGGAAGAGACAAAATTCAAATTTAAATCCTATTTAAATTTTGAATCCTTTCTCCTAAGAATGGTCGAATTCTTTAGGGTGATTCACATTTGGTAGAATCGGTTTTTGTGAGGGATTTTGGTGAGAGAAAAATCTTCTCTTAGTCCAATATAAAATTCAAAAGGTCATTTTATGCAAGATTATAAATAGGGGTTCTTTCACTCCAGTTCTCTTCAGACTATAGACTCTCAGGTGAACAGGCTTATTGTTACGCAAATCACTATAGCAATAAGTTCTTAAGAGATCTGGGTAGTCAGAAGGAGACAAGCTATGTTCGTATACCAATCAAGGAATTGGGGAACAGTAGAGAAGACTAGTTGGTTGAAACCCCTCGGTCACTTCCTCTGGCATCCCAAGCATTTCCTTTAAATGTATAAAAGATTATTATTGATTTATTGTATATGACATCAAGAGCTTTTTAATGATCTCAAAAAATTTTTGTAATTCCGCTATGTAATTTTGCTGGTTTTTCCTACACACTCAATGTGATCTTATTGGTGAGGACATTAGACGGTGTTTCATAGCTTTACCACCTTATTTTCCCTTGTTCAACTATAATTTTCCAATCATTAAGTGCTCTAACAATTTACGAAAGTGTAAAATAACTTAGTAAGTTTTAATTTAAACAAAAAAAATGTAATGTATTATATGTAATTTTAAAAAAAACTATACCTACAACTTAATTAAGTTTTGAAAAGCATTAAGTGTCTCGTTTCCAAGACAATCAAGATATATTACCAAGTCATTCTAAGGATCAATAATAGCTAGGATCTAATATGCACTTCTATTATAGTGCATGAGATAAAGCCTTCCTTTTGGTGCATTTTTCAAAGTGCATAAAACATTATCGACTTGCTCCCTAATGTTATCACCATCACTTGGACTCCCTAACACTGGTGAGACAAGACATGGAGAAATGAACCCAAACTATCGATACATAAATTACTTAGTTTGTATTTTTTCTATAATAAGTACATAAGTACAACAATTTATCCTTGTCCTTTAATTCTTTCTCCCTATTGGTTGATCTTTCGAGTTAAATTCTACTTTAATTCTTTCTCCCTTTATTCAAACTTTGTGGACTTATTTCATTAAAGTCGTTCTTCACTTACCATCAGATTTGGGGTTAAATTCAACATTTCTTCATGGTTTTCCATGTTTAGAAACTGTTAGAACACTTCTACTCTTCTCTTGTGACATTATAAATTAATCTAAACCAAGTTATTAACCAATTACCATAAAAAAAAAAACAAAAAACAAAATCATAACCAAATAATCAATACATATCAATTAATTAACAATTTATTAAATCTTAAACAAAATGCCAAAATAATAAACACATATCCACATTCAAGAATTTTCTCAAACACCTAGTATGCAAAATCAAAGCTAACCAAATCACATATCAAAAACTATAAACATCACACCAAAACATGCATCAAACATTCAATAATATACCAAATAACAACATATATTCATAATTTATTTAGAACATTTTTTTTTGTAAAAATCACATTAACCAAAGCACATACCCATATTCATTTCTATGCTCACTAAATCACATATCAAAGCAGTTACATATTCATTTTTTTTTTCCAAAAATCACAATCACCTAAATACATGCATTGAATTAATTGAAAATCCAAAATCAAGCATCTTTTCAATCAAATTCTAAACATACACTCATATTTATGTATTGCATCAAACACCTAATATGCAAAATCAATACTAAAATAAATTTTACAAAACATTATACCAACATTCACTGAACAAATCCAAAGATTTTCTCAAACACCTAGTACGCATAATATCAACCAAATTACAAAACAAATTAACACATTTTCTCTAAATTCATACCTACATTAACTAACCTGAAACACACTTTTCTTTGTTTTTTTTTTAAACCACATGCCCACAAAAATATTTTCTAAACTCATGCTTACCCAAATGGTAAAGGAAGGCGATGGAGTGGTAACGGCATTGTGAGGTGACAAGAAGGAGGCTTCAAGGCATTGGAAGATGGAGGTGACTTTGAGAAAAGAAAGAGGAGAAAGGAGGCAATGGCATGACCAAGGAGGAATAAGGGAGAAGTGGCAGCGGTGGTGTAAGGAAGGAAGAGAGAGGGGGTAGTGGCGCTAGGGAAAAGGGAGGGGTGATTAAGAGAGATTTCCAGTGAAAAGGGAGGGTTTTGGGTTTAAAAAAAAAAAAAGAAGGGAAAACAAAACAAAAAAAGGGGCATGGTTTTCAAAATTTTCATAGTGTCCTTGTGATACCACGATTGTTTTCCAACAAAACGTTCATGGTATCATTTTTTTTTTAATTTTTATTTTTTTAGTTTTTTTCCAAGGTGGTCAATTTTGTGTGTTATCCAAATAATAGCCCAGATTGCATATTATTAATTCTATGATAATCAAAAATAAATAATGACAAATCAATTATCAGTTTGCAAAATTAATTTAATAACACTTACATTTCTATAAGTAAGAATATTAATATAATTTACATAAATAAAATGGTTTGTACAAAATTAAATGCCCTTTTTCTTTGGTTTTCAACATGTCATTATTCGACATCTAACTAGAGCGAGTACGAACCATCACCATAAAATTTATCAATCTCTTTAATCGATGGCATTCCCTCTGTGAAGGATGGAAAGTTTGTGCAATCTTTCTCATCTTCTTTGCCACCATGAATCAATCTTCGCTACATCGGCACAACTAAGGACAACTTTAAATTGTCAGGATCCTTGAAATAAAATACTTGGTTTGATTGTGATGACATAATAACAATGATCATTTTTGTATACCAATCTCCTAAAGTCTACCACTGTAATGCTATCATTATCAATTTTAACATAATTATTATTGGCCTACTTATAGTTAAAGAGTGTTATTCATAAACCACAATAATCAAGTTTTCAAATATCTTCAATGAAGCCATAGTTTTCCATAGTACTATACACCAAATTTTTGTCCTTTGCAGAGGAAATATGCATAGCTTCGGCTTAGCTGCCCTATTTTGGATGGGATGCTTCTTATCTCTTTTGAAAGTGTAGAAAGTATAGCTATTGTCTTAATATGATGTATATATTGTAATTATTGATGATGGTCTTCTAGATAACTTCATTAAGTCTTGCTAAAGGCTAGCTTTCATAAACATGTGTCTTCTTATCTACTCCTGAAATGTCCAATTGTGTTCATCTTGCAACCACTTTTTACTTCTTCCTCTTCTTGGATTCGTGTCTTTTAATTCATTAATGTGAACACCAATAAAAGGCTCCACTTCCCTAGCATTGTGCAAAATGTAAGGACATGCTTGCTCTTATTCATCTTAATTAACTGATGTTTAGTTGTGTCTTTTTATCTATTCTTGAAATGTCCAGTTGTGTTCATCTTGCAACCACTTTTCTCTTCTTCCTCTTCTTGGATTCGTATTTTTTGATTCATTCATGAGAACACTAATAAAAGGCTCCACTTCCCTAGTATTATGCAAAATGTGAATACATGCTTGCTCCCATTCATCTTAATTAACTGATGAAGGTATACCGACAGATAGTCTTTTTGACTAAATATTTATTGTCTTTGGCAAACCTATTGAGTCGGCATTGGACAAATACTTAAAATTCAACCAATTCCTTTGTTATGTAGCTTTCTACTATACATGGCTCCAGCCTATTACGAATCTTCACATAACCCTTTAAAACCTTTATGTACCTTTTAAAAGGATACATTCACCTCAAATACACCGGTCCACATAGTTTAATTTCCCTAACTAAGTGCACCATTAGATGAATCATTATATCAAAAAGGATGGTGGAAAATACTTCCAAGCATACATAGTGTCATCACCAACTCTGACTGTAGCAAATCTAACATAAGTGCATTAATCACCTACGAGCAAATCAAATTAAAAAATAAGTATAATTTGGTAATTGCAAATCTCACATATTTTGTTAAAACTCCCTGTAGAGTAAGAGGTAATAATTATTGTATCAAGATATGGCAATCATGCATTTTCATTCCAACGAGCCTCAAATACTTCATTGACACCATTCTGTTAAAATTAGAAGAATACCCATTCGCCACTTTCATGGAAGTAAGTCATTCACAAAGTTTTCTCTTTTCTTGTCTCAATAACATGTACTTTGTAGCAGGTAAGCATGTGTTGTTTCCTATTTTTTTAGAGAGCAAATTAGGCCTAATCTACATCTCCTTAAGATCCAACCATGCTTTTTCACCATCTTTAATTTAATTTGGAATGTCAAACAATGTGCGCACTATCGATTCACATATTTTTTTTCAATATGCATTACATCTAAGTAGTAAAGTTATTTCCAATAAGGAAGTTCATAGAAGATTGTCCTCTTTTTCCAAGGTTCACCAGTTATGACATCCTTGTTATTTTGTTTTGTTTTCCCTAAAACTACTTTCACATCTTTAACCATCTCAAATACATCTTCACCTGTCAAAACCTGATGAGGGGCTCTTTCTTAGGTATTACCATCAAAAGGTTTTTTTTTTTTTTTAATATATGCACTAACGATGGTTTTCTTACATGTTTTCAATCGGATGGAAAATGTTTTCTTTATACAAATAGGAAAAACCATATAACTCCTCACCACATAATTAGATTGTTGCCATATTTGAGAAAGTCATTGACCAAATCAACATTGCATAAAGTTTGAATGTTTCTTGATGGTAAGAATTTTTTCATTTCTATCCTATTTTCTCAAAAGCTTTTTAAATCATTGATTAATGGTTCCAAGTATACATCAATGTCATTCCTTGGTTATTGAGGACCAACGATCAATAAAGTCAACGTCAAGAACTTCCACTTTATACATAATTTAGGAGGGAGATTGTTGTTGACAAGTATAAATGGCCAAGTACTATGGTTACTACTCATATTACTATATGGGTTCATTTCATCCGTTGACAAACCCAAATGTAGATTCCTTGGTTTCACACTAAAATCTAGATGAGTGATATCAAAGGTTTTTTATTGTAGTGATTCAGTTGGATGTCTAAGCATACCACCGTCAACACGTTTTTCATGGTGCTAAATCAAATTCTTGGCATGTTCGCTATTACAGAATAAACGCTTAAAATGTGAAGCCAATGAAATGTACAATAACACCTTTGTTGGCATGCTTTTGCTTCCATTCGATGGCTTCTTACCCTTCTTCCATCTTGTCTATTTACAAACTAGGCATTCATCTAAGTCTTCACATTCTTTCTAATAAAGGATGTAATCATTTGGACAAGCATGTATTTTTTCACATTCCATTCCCAAAGTGGTCAACGTCTTATTGGCTTTATATGTACTTGCCAATATTTTGTTATCATCTAGTAGAACATCTCTCTTTAATTCTAAAAGAGATGTAAAACTAGAATTTGTCCATCCTCTAGATGCCTTCATGTTCCTTAATTTAACCAATGCCAATAATTTTATGTATTTTGTACACCCATCACACAAGGGTGGCTCAGCATCATTCATGATTACTTCTATGACTCCCAACAGTGTGCAAAGTATTCTTCCAAATCATATATTATATCAAACATGTCATCATCTACATCTTCCTCAATAATAGTATCATTTCCTTTACTTGTCAATGTTTGATTACTATTGAAATAGGCTTTATCATGTAAATACCATGTTTAGTAAGAACAAATAATCCCATATGCACACAAATATGATCTAATATCATCAATTGAATGAAATCTATGATTTCTACATTCAGCACAATGACAACAAATCTTATCATGCTCCATATGAGTTTTGGCAAATGACAAAAATTCTTTAACACCATTTTTCATATCTTTTACTCAATCTATCAAGGCACATCCATTTTTTATCTATATGCAACTCCTAAATCAAAAGATTATAATATTCAGTAGTCAAGTTTTTGGAATCAAACAAATAGTTAAGCTTTTGAAATAACTAAACAAATATCCATTACACAACAAACTCAAACAATCTCAAAAAAATAAAATTATAATTATGATAATAAGGTAAAAATAATAAAAAAAAAATTAATGATCAATTGCAAAAAAAATTGAGAAGAAAGAATGGTAGATGTGGTAGAGATGAATGGAGGTGAATGGGTTATTTTTTGCTGCAATTTTGGTCACTGTAGCTTTAGTTTCTACAAAAATGAGGGTTAGGGTTGTGTATAGAAGAGGTTATTGAGGTTCTAGAAAATGAGGGTCGTGGAAAGTCAAGCTTTCATGACCATTTTTGAAAAAGCAGTCGTGGAAGCTCTTATTCCACAACCATTATGAAAAATGGTTGAGGAATCAATAGATTTGATTCCATGATTGTTTTTAAAAATGGTCAGAATCTATTGGTTCCATGACTATTTAAAACAAAGGTCTTTGGATGCACAACTGTCTATTGATTCCATAGTCTTTGGATTTCATGACCTTCTCTAGATTTCATCTTTTGTGTCATGTTTTTGACACACTTTCGACTACCTTTTTTTAAAAATAGTAGTGGATTTTAACATTCATAGTAGTGTTCGTTTTGCACCGAGGTGGATTCTCCACGGGTGAGCCTTCTTTGAGGAGGTCTTGCTGGTAGACTATACCACCTTCACATTGTTCCTGTGTAGCAACTTATCTTTCTTGTGCCCTTCTTTGGGCTTTTCTCTATTTGCTCCCCATGGACCCACGGGTTCAAGTTCTTGATCTCTAGGCCTCCAGCTATTGTGCACCTCTTTCTCCAGTTCCCTCCGTATGTATCTCCTAGTACCTATTCAACCAATTACCACCTATGTAGTCTGTTGGATTTTTGTGTTAAGGCTATTCTCTTTTATTATTGGCTACCCAATTTTTAAAGGTGTTGATCAGGTTGCCAACAATCTGGTTAAGTTTGTCTATCCTTTGGTCCACACGAGTGGAAGCCCTTCCTCTCCTCAGAGGTGCCCTTCAAATGTGAGAGCAAGGTTTCTAAGAGCTAGGCCTTCCTTCTAGCACCAATTGTTGATAGTTAAAACTTGTCAATGTGTTGAATCTTTACCAGGAAGCACTCTCATTGAAAGTTCTTGATCTCAAGTACTTTTAATTGAAAGTAGTAAAAAAGTAAACATAAAGAGATTTATAGAGATTCACCTTAATACATGCTATATCCTTTTTGTGCTTTTAGGACAGTTTTTCAATATTTTTGAGAGAAAAATTATAGGGTATTTTCAGAATAAAAAAATTAAGATCTGTGTTCTTTTGAGGCCCATTACATTACTTATTCCCCTTGTCGCTTAGCTGTGATCGGTTACTTCCTATTCTCTAATAACTGCCCTATTCAGATTATCCCACGTGTCAAGCCTTTGAATCTTCATTCTTCAATCATTGATAACTGGTCGATAGTATTCCTTCTTTCTTGGACATAGTGTGGTAGGGGCCCTTCAGCCAAAATTATATGAACCTATTAAATTACTTGGTCGATGATGTCATGACGTTAGGCTACCGATCTTGACGTTCCCTCCTTCGTGTAGGACGTGGTGGACCATTGTACGTTGTGAACTTCTTACAATAATGATCTACTCTCCATTCTGATCATTTTTGCTATTTAAGGCGGAGTCATCACATTGCACTTCTCGCAATAGAGTACTCCAATTTCTCCACTAGGATGCAATAGAACCAATAATAATCATAAACATAAATTTACATATATTTTAATCATCAACTAAATATCTACCAAATATTTTAATTATAAACAAATTATTTACACATATATATACGTATATATTTATAGATTATTAAAGTCAGATCTACGAAAACCATTTCATTATCATATATGTAATTCTTGAACCTAACATGGATTAATATCAACTATAACGACTACTAGTCAATTTTAATTAAACATGAAACTTGACCAGTGATTATACATGAAACTTGAACCGGACATACTCGTTAGGTTAAAGAATGCCTGCGGAGTCCTCATGCCCCATTGCCGGCGGCCATATGCTGTCGAAAACTTTTCATCACGAAAAGCTCTATTAGGTCTAGATGAATAATCTCCAACAATACAGCAGCAAAATTTTCTAGGATGAAAATAATATTCCCACAAAAAATATTTGTGGGAATCTTTTCCATCTAAATGGTTATTTCTTGGTAAAATTAATAGGAGTGTTGATGTTCGTAAATAATTCAAAATAATCTAATTAGCTATAATTTATAGAAAACAGGGGAAGAAAACGTGAATTTACATATCAAACAACAATTAATTATTCAGAAAAAAGAAGACAATTAATTTGAAACTTTCTTGAAAAACCTTTGGGTTTGTTTGGAACACAATTTAAAACTAAACTTTTATAACCCATTTTTTTCTTTTTAATATAATGTTAATAAAAATTTTAATTAGTTTTTAAAAAGTGAAATAATTATTATACAAAAAGTTTTATTCCAAGTAATGTACTAAACTCAAGTTAACTCTCTACTTTCATATATGGTATGACTAGTTTAATATGATAATGAAACCGATTTTCCTAATATTAATTTTAGAGGGACAAACTTGAGTTTTAAAGTTTTACTTTCTTTAATAATGATACATGCGCCTTAAATTAATTCCAGCCTATTGTAATTTGCAATAAATTGTTGTAGTGATCATTTGAACACTTGTGTTAAGTTGGGACAAAAAATTTGTAAAATTAGCAATGCCCTACTACCACATCATTAAATTAATTGCGACAGCACCTGTTGTGATACATTTTAGAAAAGTCGCTTGGCAAATGTTACCCTGAAAATCTACCCGCCATAAAAGCAAATCTTTCTAGCTAAGCAATATGAAGCCAACAGAGCGATTGGGAAAACGACTTTCATTGGTCAAGAATTTAACTTTTAAAATCAAGATGATTTAAATAAACAAACTAAAAAAATTATAATAAAGTATGTGTCATACATTATAATAGCGCTCCAAGAAAAAAAGTCTGTCTTTCTCTAAGCCTAATTTGTATCATTTAATCACTCTGATTACACCAAAAGTATACCCAAGTTAGTGGGGCTTTAGTCATTAACGCAATAGGTGGAAAAACAAATGAAGACGGCCAAACCAAAATTATAAAAGCTCTCTCCCTCCCTCTCTCTCTCTCTTTAATTTTTCCTCACTGAACCCGGAGCTACAATCCTGGAATGTTCTTACAGGTGGGACTAAATATATTGTTTGCTTGCCTAGCTAGATTCCATATTAGTATTAAAATAGTATTACTTTTGGACCTAATCTAAGAAAATCAGGCTCAAATTTAGTCCATCAATAAATAGATGTTCTTCCAACCACCACTATTAACAATGAATATCAGGTACGTTTTTCCACATAGCCCACTTCTAAATTGCTTACCATTTAGTATTTAGCACAGTAAATTAAAGGACAACAAAAGGCGTGAGGGACGCGGAAAAACGTAGAAGTTGCGTATAAGTTCACTAGTCAAGCGTGCACGCTCCATTAGTCCACCAATAAATATATATATATATTTATACAACGTTACATCATGAATGATCTAAAAAATATTCATTGATCAGGGTTTTTTTTTTTTTTTCCCTATTCAAACCCACTAGAGTGGTTAGAGAGAGAGGGCATTTAATTCAAGTAAAATACACATCACAATTTAATGTAGATATTAGAGAAAAACCAAAATAAATATAACGAACAACTCCTTACAAGAATTAAAATAGGTAAACAATTGATTTGACAAAAAAACAAGGAGGATGTTTTCAACATGCACTCTTTCAGGTCGAGTACACACATATATATATATAACTATTCAAGGGAAACAAAATCAAGCTCCGGGAGAAAAATTTATTGGATATTGGAAAATGTACTATTCTTTCCATTTAGGCTCTTCTGCTAATCATGGCACTCAAAATCGAAGAATTCGCTTTTTCTTGCACCCTTATGCTATGTTTGGTTGGAAGGATTGAGGAGGAAGGATGGAGAATATAAATAATGGAGAAGACTCTAAGAATTCGTTATATTGTTAGATAAAGAGAGAGAGAGAGAGTTGAAAGTATTATTTGTCTAATCACCAAATTGTCCATTTATAAGCTTGTCTAAGAATTGATTCTACAACTAATTTTCATTTCTTCTTCCCTTTATCTTTCTTTTATCTCTTTTTCTTATAATTTTGTATTGAACCTGTGCTAAAAAATGGATTACTTGTTTAGTGTATTTGTGGTTATAAATTTGAGAATTTCTATGTGTAGCTAAACATCTAAGTTAGTGGATATAATATAGTTTGACATTTGGTTATTATGCTTTGATGATTTAGTACTTCTTGGTTGATTTTTCATATCAATTCATTTGTGTTTCTCTTTGTTTATGGTTTCAATTTAATTACCTATTAAGTTGATAATTTATATATGTGGAAATTGACTTCGGAGAGTGATTTTCATATGTTGTGACTTGAAAAACACAACCTATAAGATGTTGAGTTAGAGAGGCTAATATGCTTGGGTAATCACATGTTAGGCTTGCTAGTAAGTGTTAAATTAAACAATTTAGATAAGGATATCAAATATTTTAATTTTACACATTGTCTTGCTCGACACTCAGTAGAGGAAGTGAAATTACAATAGAAAGCCTAAGATTCATAAATTGAGTGGAAGCAGTCAACAAACAATTAAATCAGATAAGCATAACCTAGTTAAATGAAGTCATATTCGCCTAACCTTTTAATCGATAGAGTTCTATTCAATCCATTTTCTCCATTGGCATTATTTTTTAAGTTTCTAGCTTACTTTAATTGTTTAATTTATTTTTACTTTTTCTTTTTTACTTGCTTAAATAAAATTGGATCATTGTAGTTGTGGTATTTAGTATATTGCTTAACTTCAATCATTGTGAAATGATATTTGATATTTTCATCATTTTATTACTTAAGGCGACTCATTCATTTGCGAGCATATACAAGAAAACACGCAATAGGAATAAGGAAAGACAATCTAAACAAAGAAAAAAAAATCTAAAAGTTGAATAATGATCCTAGATTCTAAAAGGACTAGAATTAAGATTCAGGCCCAACAACATGTAACACCCTCCTTCTAGGTAGGAAGTATTACTCGCTAAACTCTTAATTTAAAACAAAATTTTTTAAAGCAAATTACTATTAATGAAAAATGCTAAGGAATTTTCTTTTATTTTTTCAAACTAAATAATACTTATTAAATAAATAATGATAGTCTCAAATAAAATCTATAACCAAATAAATTATGGTTTATAAAACAAATAAACCAAACTGAAATTAAAACTAAAATACGAAATACTGAAATTAAATATCTTAAAAAACAACTTAACTTAAACTTTAGTATTTAAACCTGAAATAGCTCTCCCAATATTTTTCAATAACCCATGTCTGCCAGCACATTAATATCCGCATTGAACTTCCTCCATCTACATTATAACTACTCCTTTGTTCTTACCTGTAACATGCAAGGTTAAACTAATAAGTGAATGCTTAGTAAATACAACAACTATCTTAAAAAACACTTTAAAATTTGTAGGAATTAAAATACTAATCTAATAAAATAAGTCTACAATGAAAAATACATAAAACAATCACCAACAAAACAATAACCAATTATGCTTAATATCTTATACTCCCAATTAATATCTTTTCTACAAGAAAAGCCCTTAGGCAATGTACCAAACTGATGCACAAATCTTTTCTAGGGTGAAGGAGTGACCTCTAAACCCAACAAAGCAAATGTGGGAGGACTAATCCCAAAATTGGGGAGGATTGATCCCTAGTACACACCACCTCACTGCCATCTTATACTTCAATCCATTTATGTATATTTAACAAAAGATTCTACTAACTGAACAAAAATTGAAGCTGGGAGATTTACCACCTTAAAATAATCTTTGATTGAATCTATGTACATAACATGAAATATTTGAGCTAGCATAATTGAAATATGTATCTGGCATATATCTAGATATCTAAACTGAAATATCTAATCATATAAACATGATATCTAACAACTAGTATCATAGCACACATATAAAATTGCTATCTACTCACAATATAAAATACTAATCACATGCTATGTTATGAAAAACTCATCTATAATAAATACATCTCAAAACCTTTTTAATTTTGAATCAACATGTTATAGGCGAGAGATGTATTTATCTTACTTGAAGCACTTAATATTATTGCTATTTTTGGAGATTTAATTCTTCAAAACCTTGATGCGCTCACTTTTAATGGAATCCATTTTACAAAACCATCACACCAAATTCTATCACTAGGAAAAATTCTAAAAATCCCAAAAATCATAATAGCCATAATTTTCCAATTCCCCATAAACCTTAGAATTTCAATTTCATAAAATTGACATAAACAATTTAAAATATTATCTTCCAACCCTTTATTACCTCAATCTGTATAATCAATTTCATCACCTAAATCAATAATTTATTAATCTCTAAATTTTTACAAAACCCTAAAAATTTAAAAACCTTAACATCAATATAAGAGAATAAAATTATCTTGAATTTTCAATGAAATCGAACCTAGAAGCTCTTAAGAGATTCAAATCCTTTGAGGTTTGGACGGTGAAATTCGTACTTAATTGATCTTCTAAAGGAAAGAAGGAAGAGAAAGGTTTGGGAGAGAAGGAAAGCAAAAGTTATGAGAAAATATGTGTAATAAGTATAAAATGAATGATTTAAACTTAAATACTAATCCCTAAATTTTAAAATGCTAGGATTAAAAGTTAAAAGATAATATAAGGGGATCTAAAATAAGCCTGCGAAAGTTTCTAAATTAGTTCCTTTCCCTTTTTTATTTTTCAGGTGAAAAATCAACCTTAGGTTGCAAAACGGCATCACGGCACGCACAATTGGTGTCGTGACTCTACGTATTATCTCTCCATGGTGCTGTAACTCCAAAAGACAGCGTCGTAGTGCTTCCCTTGCGGCAACCCAACATCTCATGGCATTTTGGCCATAACTTTATACTCTGATATCAGAATTGGCCAATTCAAGAGGTGTAACAAAAAAATCTACAACTTTGATAAAGAAATTTTTGTCTAATTCAAATGTTTTCCAATTCAAATTCTTATTTGAATATAGCCCTACACTTTTTGTTATAAAATTCTTAGTACATAACCTCTTCCAATGATACAAAACTTCTTAAACAATCTAACATCATATAAGATAGTCAAGCAAGTGGGCAAAATTCTTAGTACATAACCTCCTCCAATGATACAAAAATTCTTATTTGAATCTATTTTATACCAAATCAAACATTCTTAAACAATCTAACATCATAAAACCCTTGTGAAAAATTAATACAAAACTTTATAATTTTTACTTTTCTCATCTTTCATATAATAAATGAATTCTTAAACATATCAAATTCCTTAGTGGCACTACCTATAAAACACTTAATCCAACATTTATACTATAATTCTAATCCATATTTTATAAAAAGTTGAATCTCTTAGCTTTATTTAAGTACCATGAAATGATTAGATGTTACAATCCCCTTACCTTATAAAAAGTTTTGTCCTCGAAACTTAAAATAACATTGGATACTTTGCTTTCATCTCATCATCACGTTCCTACATGGTTACACCACAAAACTTTAACCAAAGCTATATCCTTGTTACTCCTAAGCTTCCAGACTTCTCTATCTAGGATCCTAACAAGCATTTCTTTATAGCTTAAATCCTCTTGGATTTGAACTACTTATGGTGCTATGACATGACTAGGATCGGGCACATACTTTTTAACATCCAAACATGGAAAACATTATAAATCGATGACATCTCTTTGGGCAACTCAAACTCATAAGTAACCTTGCCCACTTGCTTGACTATCTTATATGATTCTACAAAATGGGGACTAGGCTTTCCCTTCATTCCAAACCTCATCATGACTTTCATGGGAGCTATTTTGAGGAAAACTAAGTCTCCAACCTCAAACTTAAGAGGTCTTTTTCGAATAGCTACATATTTTTTTTTTTTTGCCTACTTTGAGCTGTTTCAATTCTTTGTAGGATTAGCTTAATTACGCTTATTACATCTTCTTCAAAATCAGTCTTCTTGACAATGATTTTCTTCTTGATCTCTTCTTCTAACTCCTTTTTTTCCTCATGCCTCGTGCCAATAGATTGGTGACCTATACTTCTTGCTATACAACGCCTTGTAGGGTGCCATCATTATAAGTGCCTGAAAACTATTGTCATAGGAAAATTCTGATAATGATATGAACTTGCTCCAGCTGCCTTTCTAATCTAGGCCACTTGCTTTAAGCACATCTTCCATGATCTAGTTGACTCTCTTAGTTTGACCATCGTCTGTAGATAAAAGACTGTGCTAACTTAACTTGGTTCCTAATTCTAATTGCACATACTTTTAGAAATGTGAAGTGAACCTACTATCTTCATTTTAAAGGATGGTCTTAGGAATTCCATGAAGCCTCACTATTTCCTTTACATAAAGTTACACTAGCTGCTCAAAGGTGATTGTCATTTTGAATGCAAGAACGTAAGTAGACGTGGTTAGTTTATCGACTATAGCCCATACTACATCATTGTCGTTCATCATCTTGGGTCGTCTAATAATGAATTCCATTGAGATATCTTCCCATTTCTAGTCTAGAATCTAGATCGCTAAAGAACTCCTTTGGTTTTTTGGTGCTCATACCAAAGAACTCCTTTTTTTACTAACATGCTTAGCTACATGAGCTTTATACCATGCCACCAATAACTCTTTTTTAGATCATTGTACATCTTCGTGGCCCCTAAATGCATAGCATATGGAACATCATAGGCTTCCTTCAGAATCTACTCTCGTAGTTCCCTACATCTGGGACACATATACACTCTTTGAAAAGCAACAGTCTATCCTCGACAATATATAAACCTTGACCATTTCCTTTTTTGACAAAGTACCTGATTTTCATTAGCTCGAGGTATTTAGCTTCCTCTCTTGGATAGTCTTAAACAATGTTATCATCATAATCCAGGTTAATAATTGACCCAACATTAATTCTAATCTGTACTCTATGATTTCTAACTTAAAGGGCTAAGAGACTTCTTGCAACAACATCGACTCTACAAATGACTTCCTACTAAGTGCATTTGTAACTTGATTTACCTTGCCTAAGTGGTATAAGATTTCACAATCATAATTTTAGTAGCTCTAATCATCTATGTTGCCTTATATTAAGCTCTCTTTAGGTGGAAAAGTACTTCAAGCTCAATGGTTGGTGAAGATCTTGCAATAAATTCCACAAAGATGATGTCTCTAAATCTTAATCTCAAATACCACTACAGTTAATTCTAGATCATACGCCGGGTAATTCTGCTCCTAGTCCTTCAACTTTTTTGAGCCATAAGCGATCATTTTGTCATTCTACATCAAAACCACTCTAAGACCTATCTTTGACACATCGCTATGAATTACAAATCCTTTGGTGCCATTAATAATGGTCAAAACTAATAGGCTAGTCAATTTCTACTTTTTCTCTTCAAAACTCTCCTTGCAAGCTTTATCCTATTTGAACTTCTTCCCTTTTCGAGTAAAGGCAGTCAACGGCATGGCTATCTTCAAATGCCTTTCGACAAACTTCTGGTAGTAACTCGTTAATCCTAAGAAACTTCTTACTTCTCCACTTCCATAATGTAACTGCCTTGAACTTTGTAGGGTCTACTGTAACTCCCTCTTTGAAGATCACGTGGCTTAGGAATGCCACACTGTCCAACCAAAACTTACAGTTAGAAAATTTAGCATAAAGCTGCTTTTTTTTAAGAATTTGCAAGACCACTTTAAGGTGCTCCTAATGTTCTTCTTGAGACTTAGAGTATATAAGGATAATATCAATAAAGACAATGATGAAACTATTGAGGTAATCCCTAAACATATTATTCATTAAATCCATGAATATAGCTAGGGTGTTGAGCAAACCAAAGGGCATGACCATGAACTTATAATGGTTGTATCCTTTTTGGACTACTGATTTCAGAATATCCTCTTCCATGATTCTCAATTGATGGTAGCTGAAGCAAAGATTAATCTTAGAAAACATAATGGCCATTTTCAACTAGTCAAATAAGTCATCAATTCTCGATAAAGGATACTTGTTCTTAATTGTTTCCTTGTTCAGGTCCCTATAGTCGATGTATAGGCTATCTTTCTTTTTCACAAGCAATACCAATGCTCCCTAGGGTAAATAGCTTAAGTAAGTGAACCCCTTTATAAAGCAACTCCTTTAGTTAGTTATGCAATTCCTTAAGCTTGACTAGTGCCATGTGGTAAGGTGCCTTGTAATATGGTGCAGTTCCAAGTGCAAACTTAATCTTAAACTCAATCTTTTTCTCTACTATTCTCATTGGTACACGATGTAACTAAAGAAAAGATTCCATAACCTCCCTAGAGGGTAGTGTGGTAAATGAACCTATGTTCCAACACATCTCGATGCATATCTAAGTCCTTAGCATATTTACTAGATACAAAAGAGTATGTAGCACTAATATTGAACAACATATAAGAAGGCTTATTGAACACACAATTTGACTTGTGACTATTAGGAATGCCCTAAGCGGGAAAAATGTTTTATACGTATTTAATTTATTTTGAACTAGATAATAAAAGTATATTTAGAGGTTATTCATTACATTGTTATATGTCCTTATTCTATTTACATGTTAAAGTAAATGTAAGTAAATATGGCTCACTAACTGCTTGTGTTAAACTGATAGAATGTTACATATAATAGACTTTTGTATGCGAGAAGACAATATTCTAAAATAAACAGTCTAAAAATATAGTTTGTAGTCTATGGGGATAGGCCAAGCATCTAACTCATGTTAAGACTATTATGTTGTCTAAAACCAAATTGAGGGACAATTTGTTTTGATTGTCTGGAGCTTTGACTCTCAAGTAGACATATAGATATGTTGCTTGGTGGTGACATATTGGATTGGGATCAAAGTATAATTGATCTACATAGTCCATTTGAGTGGAACATGTCACTTTTGACATTCATTATGCAATAACATTAATCCTGAGTAAATGAATCGCTTAGTGTATATAACTTGTGTACTTTAATGCTCTATTGGCTAAAGTGTCTCATAGACAGTAAGCTTATAGATCAATTCATTGGATACATGACTTGTATACAATAGAGGGTTTGTTTATAAATATTGAAATCATAACTCTAATAAGGTGTAAAGGGTAACCTCTTAAAGGAATTATACTAAATGTGAAAATGGACAAAGCCTTAGATTGTCTGCTGGACAGATGGCTTCTTATTCACACATGGTAAATAATCATTTTCTTATTTGGTAGTGTAATAGAACTTTAAGATAGCTTGATCGGTAGGTTGAACGGACTTTGACCTAAGGCTCATCATAGATATCATATAACGGTTTTGTATATATGACAAGGTCATTGGACAATAGTTTATCACTAGCTTACATAATACAGTATATAATTAGGAGTGCAGTTTCAGGTTTATAGTGGCATGACTCTAAAATTAATGATCATATGATTTAGTTGTTTGGTACAGAATGACGATCATATGGATTCATGGGAGCCTGATTATATATGTCCAATTGGTCCCTCTATTAGCTCCACATAATTTCTTAACGGATGGCAAATCGATCAGGGTATACTTGTTGGCTGGTTGTCTTGCATGAAATATGGATTGTGTCCACATAGGATTAGGATGGAAGACAAGATTCTCTCCTATTGAATTCGATTTTTATTTTGGATAAGAGATTATACAATTATTCAAATTCTAAATAAAGTTGCCATGATTTTATTTGAGTTTGAGTTGGAGTTGCGGAAAATTATCCATGAGGACAAAATTTAAAATACAAGTTTTTTGTGGAGTTTGAAATTTAAATTTTGAATTTGAAATTTGAATTTGAAATTTGAATTTGACATTTGAATTTGAAATTTGAAATTTGAAATTTGAAATTTGAATTTGAAATTTAAATTTGAAATTTGAATCTGAAGTTTGAATTTTGAAATTTGAACTTTGAAATTTGAATTCAAATTTTGAATCACAAAATCTTGTGATAACTGAATTTGTTAAGGTAAATCTATCCTAGAAGAATCCGGTTTTATTGAGGATAAGAGAGAGGAAAATCTTATTTGAATCCTACTTGAATTTTGAATCCTAAATCTATCTAAAGGTGGTCGCATTTGTTAAGGGAAATCTACCATATTAGGATTTGGTTTTTATGGAAAAGGATGAAGGGAAATTCAAGTTAGAAAATCTGATCTGAATTTTGAATCTTTCCCTCACAATGGTGGTCGAAATTTCTATGGATAAGCCTAAGGGAAATTCAGATTTTTTATGGATAAGGGTAAGATGAAATTCAAGCTAGAAAATCCTATTTGAATTTTAATTCTCCTCATACTTGGATGGCCGAATCTAGACATGCCTCTTGGTACAAGGGAGAATCAGTTTTAGTGGACAAATGAGGAGATAAAATTCAAGTTAAAATCTTGTTTGAATTTTGAATGCAAAATTTCCTAGGGTGCTTGAATCTTCCCTTGATTTTGGCCTATAGAGAATTTAAATTTTGCGTGGAAGAAAGGGGAGAAAACCTTCTCTTGGTCCAATTCAATTTCAAGGTATCACCTCGTGCAAGTCTATAAATAGGGTTCTTAGCACTTCAATTCTCTCAGACCATAGACGCTCAAGTAAGCAAGTTTATTATTGCACAACTCATTGTGACAATAAGTTCTTTAGAGATCTGGGCGGTCGGAAGGAGACTAGCAGTGCTAGCAAACCGATCGAGGATCCTAATGTCCACGCACTCTACCATCTGGGAATTGGAGAATAGTAGAGAAGACTAGTTGATTAAATCCCTCCGGTTATTCTCCTCTTGCAACTTTGGCATCATCTGAAGGTATAAAGTTATTGTTGTTGATTTATTGTATATGACATCATGAGATATTTAACGATCTTGAAAATTTTTTGTAATTCTGCTGTGCCACTCTGATGCATTTTTACTGATTTTCCCTACATATAAAAATATGTAATTGTAAATTTAAATTTTGAAATTACATATCATGTAATGTAAATTTAAATTTTGAAATTACATATTGTTATGCATGAAATTTGAAATTGTTTAAAATTTAAATTTTATAAATTTGAATTTTAAATAAATTTTAGGATGAAAAATATATGGAGAGGCTTCATGAAGACGGATACAAGAAGATAAAGCAAAATTCAAGACCTAAAGAATGCTTAGAATGAAATTTTGTAATCTTTAACTTTTCCTTTTTTCTAGGATGGGACCATGGCTTGATTGTTTAATTTTTTCCATCATTTTTTCTCCTGTGATATGTCATGGATAGATGAATATGTATTAATGGATGTATTGTATGCATATTTGATAACATATCATATAGGATAGAAGAATACTACTTAAACTATGTTGATCATAGATATTTTCAAAAACTTGCATGTTTTTCAAAATATTAAGTAGGCGGGGGATTCAAACAAATCCTATGGCTTCCCGTATTGATCCATATGTAAAAGCATGATAACACTTCACGTCAATTCTGCCTTAACTACACCCTTCGGTAGGTGTTTACCATTGCTGGTATACTAAGTTGGATCTTCTATGCGAAAAACATGTTTGGGCATGATCCTACTCATGACCATCCCTTAGTGGCTTGGTAGGATGTGGATCGAACTACATGAACAATGGTTACAAACTTAAGACTCATTTAGCTATTAACCTTCCCTAGAAGTTCTATTAGCTAAATTGGTGGCCAAAATAAGTGGTTATTAATATATATCTTAACCTTGGAGGATTTAAGGTAGCATGTATTAATTGGATGAGGTCCATATTCTAGCTATTTGTGTCATGACCACCCCTCAATGGCTTGGGGTAATAAGTGCTGAGAATTATCATTGCAATGCTATGTGTTTTTTTTTTTTCTAACTTTCGTGTAGGAACATCATCGTATGTTTTATTTTCTAAACTTTCCTTATATTTGGTTGGGCTATGTGATGATGTACTTTTATAATTTTATTTCAGTTCAAAATGTCACCAACACCTCTTATCTCAATACACACTAAAAATAAATTAAATGGTGATAATTATAAAGACTGGAAAAGAAATATGCTAATAGTTCTCAGCTGCGAGAGACACAAGTTTGTGTTGGACAAACCATGCCAACTAGGGCCACGACCTGATACGCCATTTGAGGAAGTCCTAATTGCCTATTCTCATTAGAGAGAATTCAATGAGATACCTTGACGTTACATTTTAGCTAGCACGACGAGTGCTCTACAAAAGCAGCATGAAACCTACCAAGTTGCCAAGGAAATCATGGATAACTTGGAGGATATGTTCGGAGACCATGAAAAATTGGCTCGACAGTCTGCCATTACAGGTGTTATGAACTCTAAGCAGAATGTAGGTACTTTGGTCAATGATCATATGCTCAAATTTATGGGATTCTTTGCTGAGGCTACTGAAAATAACGCAAAATTAGATTACAACACCCAGATCAAAATGGTGTTTAAAACCCTGTCAAAAGATTTTGTAGGGTTTAAAGTTGCATACAATCTAGCAACAAGAGAGTTAGGATTCACCGAGCTCATGAAGCAACTCCAAACTTATGATCGAATGATCAAGGATGGAGATGCAGTCCAGCATAAGGGAGAGGCCAACTTGGTAGAATCTTCTAAACCCTTTGGGAACAAGAATAAGCCAAAGAAAAAGCAAGCGGCTTCTAGTTCATTGATTCCTCCTATCTCTGACGAGAAGAAGAAGAACAAGAATAAGAAGCCTAAGGACTCTAAAAAGTCCAAGTACTTCTATTGTGGGAAAGTAGGCCACTTCAAAAATGCTTACTTGGAATTCCTAGCCACCAAGGGTAAGGAAGGTAAGGAACATCTTTATTTAGAAGCATGTTTGGTGGAAGAATCAAAAGACTCTTAGGTCATTGATAACTTTATAAAATAAAGTTATTTTACCACTTTCTCATGCACAAAAATTAGCTTGTTCTTGAGAATTTTAGTCGTTTTTAATTTGTTTTTTATTTATTTTGTTTTGTATACTTTAATTTTATTTTCATAAATTTCATAAAGTTTTTATTTAATTTTCTTTTTTTTTCTAATAATATATTAAATAAGCTTAAAATTAAACATTTCCAATGAGTCTACTTATAGCATTTTATTTTGACAATATCTAATTTTAGCACTTTATTTTTCTGTAGCATCAAAGAGGGCATCACTATTCATGTTAAGAAACTGTGAAAACCAAGCTTATCACGCATTCTATCACACTGGATTCTTCCTAATTTTATGCACTAGATTGTAGCTAATATACTACTATAGCAGCATTGTAGCAAGTGTACACTGATACTGTAGCAAGCATGTGTGATACTATAGCAGTCTGATTACTGTAGTACATGTGCACTGATCACTGTAGCACTGTAGCAGAATGAAATTTTTGTTGTGTAGCACCGAATACTATAGCATGTTTGAAAATTTGTGTTGTGTGGGCACCAAATACTGTAGAAAGTTTGAAAAGTTTGTGTGAAGATTAGTTGGAATAGTGTAAATTTATACTTATAAAAGGGGGTATTCTTGGAGCAATTGGTGGGAGAGGGAGGATATACTTTGTCTCTCTCATTTTCGCCTTGTTTTCATTCTCATGTTTTCTCTCTAGAAAATTGTGAGAATGTTTTGCAAGTTAGGCTAGAGTTTTTGGGTGAGGCTAGAGATGATCCTGTATGTACAGTGAGCTTGTTTGTATTTTGATTCTCTATGGTTTGTAAGGTTTATACATTTGAGTAAATAATTTTTTTTCATCTCATTTATTTCTCACATCAATATATTTTGTTAATAACTTTTATATAAATTTAGTCAAGCTTTTTTTATGTGATTATTGTATGATACAATATATTGATAAACATGGTTTTATAAGTAGTCTTTTACTGCATTATCACCGGTGGCATATTGTCGATTTTAGATTTCTTATAAGACAATATTTTCTAGCACTTAACGTAAGAATTTTATTTACTCGAATACATTTAATTCATAAGTTCTTCAAATCTAATCTTCCAATTGATTGTTTGGAATGTGAAACTTTCAAATGCATCAATTTATGAATCAAAATTCAAATAGATGAATGAAGCATATTGAGGATTCTCGATGTCTTACCATTTTTAACTATTAAATTTTCTCTACTTTAAATTGCATTATCTTTTAATAAAATTGCTCTAAAATCACAAAAACACCTTCTTTCTTTTCTTGTTTGATTGCATATCTCTCTTAAGTTTTTGTTCTACTAATCTCTTTTGTTTGTTTTTATCACATTCTCGTAAGATTGATCATCCTAATTGTACTACAATTAACCACTTTGTTTTGTGACAATTTAGGCGTAATCAAATTTTGGCACCGTTGTCAGGGAGGTGCTTCAAGCAAGATTAATTGATAGATTTTAAGCCAAAAGAGATACATTCATTTTTTTTCTTTTATTTATTTTGACTTTTATTTTCTTTTTCTTAAAAAAAAAAAGAAAAATTAACAACTACTTTTAATTTTTAGATTAGTTTTTAGGTTATCAATTTTAATTAGGTTTCATAATTTGTCCAACTGTAGGTTTTAGAATAGGATTAATTTACTAATATCTAACATTTAACATTTCATAAAATACATCATAAAATTTAATAAAACTTTCAAGTAATTGTGTGGAATCATTGAAAAGTACAAACTAAGGGAGTTCTGTCTAGGAGGCTGGGTTTTGTTAGCGTTCTACACCACCAATCTTTCTTGGGAACATTGCTCTGTCTAGGAGGTTCATTTTTAAAAAGGCCTTGCCCCACCAGTCTTTCTTGAGAGCACTCTTACGGGTTGCGATTCTCGGTTTTGTATTATTGTTGTTTTTATAAAAAATTTTCTTTGTTTAAAAAAAAATAAAAAGACTATAAAAAAATAATACTAAAAAGAAAAATGGAACACTTAGGGTGAATGAATCGCTATAGAGATGAACTAGAAAGATTTGCAAAAAGACTTGAAAACCCTAATGAAGCTTCTTCTCATATGTCTAGCCCTCCGTCACCCCCAGTTTCATTAACAGTTCAAAATCCATTCTCGATGACTCAAAACGAGGAGGTCCAACTGAAAATGTTGAATGATTATCTTCACCCTACGCATACGGCCACACCATCATGTATAATGTTTCCTCCCAATATGCCTAATTTGGACTTCAAGCTGGGCATGATTCAACTCTTTCCAACCTTTCATGGGTTAGAGAACGAGAATCCATATGTGCATATACGAGAATTTGAAGAAGTGGTGGCCACTTTTCATAACTAAGCTGAAGTCACAAATTCTGTGTGATTAAAGTTTTTCCCTTTCTCTTTAATGGAAAAGGCTAAAAGCTGGTTGTATTCTCTTTGACCTAGGTTGATTGGAACATGGGAAGAAGTGACAACTTTATTTTTCAACAAATATTTTCCACACCATAAAACCAACGCTTTGAAGCGGCAAATCTCGACCTTCACCTAAAAGGACAATAAAACTCTTTATCAAGTTTGGGAATGATTCAAAGATCTATTAAATCAATGTCCCCATGATGGTTATGAGAGTTAGCATCTCGTTAGCTATTTTTATGAAGGACTCATGATCTGAGAGTGCCAATTTGTGGAGATGATATGTAACGAGGACTTTCTTTAAAAGACCCTACAGAAGCTTTTGAGTATCTCAACGAGTAAGCTGAGAAATCCTACACATGGACTATACCAAGTGCTACTGATAGTACTAGTCGATCTCGACCTGTTACAATCTACCAATTAAGGAAAGTGGACAACCTTAAGGTCCAAATCAAGTTTTTGACTCAACAACTTGAGGCCCTTAAAACCAAAAAAAGTAGAGGAATCCACATGATCGCAAGGGTGCAATCACAAGGGCCATGCTTTGTTTGTGGAGGGGTGGAACATCTAACTAAGGATTGCCCTACTATGGTGAAATGAGAAGGGTTTACGAGGAGCAATGTAATGCTTTAGGGGCATACAACAACCCTTTCTCTAAAACCTACAATCCTGGCTGAAAGAACCATCCGAACTTTAGTTGGAGAGATTCCAATCAAACATAATCATCAGGAGGACAATGGAAAACTGAGCAACATCTACAACCACCAAAGGTGTATTCTGCACCTCAGTACCATATGCAACCATTGAGGAGTTCTTTTGAGAATTCTGTGTAGGCTTTCATGGAAATGCAGAATAAGACGAACCAAGAGTTTAAATCTTTTTTTACGCAAATAATGGAAGAAAGAAAAGAGATAAAGATCCAGATTTCAAAGCTAACTGAAGCTTTAGCTATTTCTTCTCAAGAACATGGCCAGTTCCCTTCACAAGCTCAGTCTAACCTAAAGGGATAAAACAAGGCACAAACCTCTGACTCTGAAGATCATAATATCAAAAAGCTCAATGTTGTCAACACTCGTAAGCCAGATTTTAGATGATCCATCAACAACCACAGCCACTTCAATTGGTCAAGAAGTCACCCCTAAGAAAAAACAGCCAACAAATCTTCCAGTTAAGGTGAATTTTCCCCAAGCTCTGTGACATCCTGGAAAAGTATTGGAAAATCAAAGTGAGATCCTAGAGCACTTAACTTAAGTGAAGATTAATCTTCCCTTACTTCATGTGATCAAGCAAGTGCTGGCTTATGTCAAAGTTATCAAAGATCTGTGTACCATAAAAAGGAAGCACCATGTCAAAAAGACTGCATTCTTGATGAAAAAAGTAAGTGTGGTGATCGAATAGAAAACACCACCCAAATACAAAGATCCTGATTGTCCCACCATTTCATGTCAAGTTGGGGCTCATGAATTTGGCCAAGCTTTGCTTGACTTAGGAGCTAGTGTCAACCTCATGCCTTATTCTATTTACTCGCAACTTGGTCTTGGAGAAATCAAGCCCACATCAGTGATGTTGCAGTTGGCTGATCGGTCAATCAAGAAGCCTCAAGGTATAATCGAGAATGTTCTAGTTTAAGTTGAGAAGTTCTATTACCCTGTTGATTTTCTTGTTTTGGACACCCAATCTGTGGTAAGCATGGAGTATAAGATTCCCATTATTCTTGATCGACCTTTCCTTACTACGGCCAATGCTCTCATTAACTGTAAGAATGGTCTTATGAAGATATATTTCGGGAATATGACTTGAGAAGTAAATGTTTTCCATATTTTGAAGCAACCACGTGATGATGACAAGTATCACCAAACATTTCAGATCAACACAATAGTCTCAAAGAAGGTTTAGCTATATAGTGATCCTGATGAACTCGATGATCTCCTTTGCACTGAAAATTTTGATCCTTGTGAGTTGGTAAAAAGTGTTGCCATCTTCAAAGACTCATAAGGTAAAGGAACCAAGTTTTTGGAACTACAGTTTGAAGAGCTTCCTCGAGGGAAAGAAAGCCCAAAACCATCTACTGAAGAGAACCTAACACTCAAGCTGGCTTAACTGCCTGAGGATCTCAAACATGTCTTCTTGGGAGCTGATGATACCTTTCTTGTTATCATTTCATCTAAACTTGATGCATCTCAAGAGCAGTGGTTAGTTGACATGCTGCGTGAGCACAAATCAGCATTAGGTTGGACAATAGCTGACATTAAGAGTATTAGCCCCTTGATTTGTTCTCACCATATACATTTAGAAGATACAGCTATTCCACGAAGGGATCCCTAAAGGAAATTGAACCCGATAATGAAAGAAGTCATGAAGAATGAAGTTTTGAAGCTTCTAAATGTAGGGATCATCTATTTGATTGCTGATAGCAATTGGGTTAGTCCAACTCAGGTAGTTCTAATGAAATTAGGGGTAACAATGGTGAAGAATAAGAAAGCGACTTTTATCCCCACAAAAACCATTACAGGTTGGCATATATGCATTGACTATAGAAAGTTAAATGTTGCCACTCATAAGGATCACTTTCTGCTACCATTCATCGACCAATTCCTAGAACATGTGGCCAGTCATCCCTATTATTACTTCCTTGATGGCTACTCAAGCTATTATCAAATTGAAATTGTATTGGAGGATCAAAACAAGACCACATTTACCTGTCCTTTTGGTACCTATGCTTTTCTACACATGCCATTTGAGCTATGTAATGCACCAGCCACCTTCCAAAGGTGTATAATGAGCATTTTCAATGACATGGTTGAGAAGTATATGGAAGTGTTCATGGATGATTTGACCATCTTTGGTGACTCTTTCGAATCATGCCTTCTCAACTTGGAAGCTGTTTTGACAAGATGTGAAGAAAAAGGTCTCGTTCTCAACTAGGAGAAGTGCCATTTTATGGTACCATCTAGCATAGTGTTAGGTTACATTGTTTCTAATAAAGGGATTGAGATTAATCAATCTAAGATTTGAACTCATCTCCGAGATGCCTACCCCTAGGTCTGTCAAAGAAGTTCGGTCGTTTTTGGGGCATGCTGGTTTCTATAGGAGATTCATAGAAAAATTTTCTATAATTTCACACCCGTTGTGTAACCTCCTAACCAAAGATGTTGTTTTTAAGTGGATACCTAAGTGTGAGGATTCCTTCCAAATGCTTGTGGTAAAGTTAACTTCCGCCCCTGTCATTCAACCACTGGATTAGAGCTTACCATTCGAAATCATGTGTGACATAAGGAACCATGTTGTTGGGGCTATCCTAGGTTGAAGAAGGGAAAAGAAGCCCTTTGTTATGTATTACGTGAGTAGAACTTTGAATAGCACTCAAATAAACTACTCAACCATTAAGAAAAAGTTGCTTGCTATAGTTTTCACACTTGACAAGTTCTGCATGTACTTAATCGATTCACCAATCACCATCTTTACAGATCATTCTGCCCTTAAATATCTCCTTTCTAAAAAGGATGCTAAGGCAAGACTAATTTGGTGGGTCCTTCTATTACAGGAATTTGATTTAACCATTAAGGATAAGAAGATTGTTAAAAATGTTGTGGCAAATCACTTATCTTGATTAGACTTTAAAGACTCCATCGATACTCCTACCATCCAAGATGACTTTTCTGATGAAAATCTCCTTACTATTATAAAGCTGCCTTGGTATGCTCACATCGTCAATTACTTGGTGACTAACGAACTTCTTTCTAATTGGAGTGCTCAAGATAAGCGCAAGTTTCTGGTGGAGATGTGTAATTTCTTTTGGGATGATCCATATCCATTCAAGTACTACCCTGACCAAATCATGAGGCGATGCATTCTTGATAATGAGGTTGTGAGTGTCCTAAATTTTTGCCATAATGATGCATGTGGTGGTCACTTCTCTAAGAAGAAAATTGCTGCAAAATCTTGTAGTGTGGTCTTTATTGGCCCACTTTGTTTAAAGATACTAATGATTTTTGTTGATCTTGTGTACGATGCCAAAAGTTATATGCTTTGTGTCGTCATCATATGATGCCCTTCAACTCGATTCTTATGATAGGAATTTTCGATTGTTAAGGGATAGACTTTATGTGACCATTTCTGCCTTCTTTTTGCTACCTTTACATTCTCCTTGCTGTGGATTAAGTGTCAAAATAGGTAGAAGCTGTGCCGTGTCAAACCCATGATAATGCAATAGTGGCATCCCTAATTTTGGCCACGTATAACTATTCCAATCAAACTCTGTAGCCGATTGAAATAGCCCGTGAACCTCATCAGATCACCAAAAACTCTATTTCATTTTCAAACCTTTGTATTTTGGAGCCCTTTTTTTTTAAATACTTTTCAAATATGTAAACCATATAAAACTTTAAAACTATACTTTAGTTGTTCTTTGTACAATAACATAATTTACAAAAATTTCATTGTTCAACTTTGTATCTTAAAATGCATTTTCTTCATATCTTCTCTTCAAAGCTCAGTGGAAGACTGGTAGTAGGACCATAATCTACAGTGAAATTCCCTATCCCAATGGCTCCATATATCCATTATCTTACCGTCATCCAACGTAATCTACTACTAGACAAGTTTCTTACCTGTAACATAAACATACTGGTGAACTAACAGGCTCAGTAAGTTCAAACAGATACACTAGGAATCATGTAGATTCAAAAACATAATGAATAAACTTTCCCATGAAAAAAACTATTCATTCATGAATAGTAGCTTTGACTTTGACCAATGAACAGTAACTTTAACTTTGATTGGGTACTATTCACATCAACTATGACCAAGACTACTAAACATATTGTTAGTGCCTATCGTATCTGATTATGCTTACTTATGGCATTTCTTTCAGTTTTACGTCATTATCTTTCATTATGTTCTGGTTTTGGATCCATAATGGCTGTACCGATGGTGCGCGCTACTGGGAGGGACTTGAGGAGCGACCTGCTGGTCAATCCTCCACAGTCTATATAGCCCTCTTGGCTTATCCTCGTAGGATTTGAAAAACCTCTAATTATTTCTGGAGGCTGGTACGCCAAAAGTGGTTTCATTACCATCTTTCTTATAGTTCGACCGGGTGGCATTAATCATCACCTCAAAGTCAAGAACCTCTAATACTCTTAGGTCTTTACACATTCTCTTATTTATGGGTGTGTCTTAAATTTAGTCACACTCTAGTGCTATGGCACCTCCTTCCTTAGTGTATCTACAGTACACCTCTCCAACTTGTCAATTATCAGGTGAGTTAGTTTAACTACACCCTAGTACCCGTAGGACTTTTCATCTAATATATAAATAGTATATAATTAAACATTATAATATATCATGTTGCAGACAAATAAATATTTGAACTTACTAGTATTTGGCTAGTGTTGTCTTTCCATAATCCACAAATGTTCTCTCGATCCGTCTAGATTGGGGTTCATATAGACAAAATATTGTCTATTAATTATCATCATCATTTATTACTTTGCATGTATTAATTTTTCTCTAATCATCACAATACATTTCATCCCTCTTTATGCTACACGGCCTGGTACACGGCCGTACCTGAAGCCGTGTACCCCTCGGTCCTTTGCTACATGGCCATGTAATTCCTTTTCTATCCGTGTAACTGTACACGACTTGGTACATGCCTGTGTTCAAGCTTATGTACTTCTCTGTCCTTCTCTCCCACATGGTCGTGTAACCCCTATTTGCCTGTGTAATAGTACACGCTTGGTACACGTCCGTGTTCAAGGCCGTGTACCTCTTGGGTGGCTTAATTTCTTCCATACACGGCTGTGTACCCATCTACACGCTCGTGTTCTTTACAAATTTTGGATTTTTGACCTTAAAAATCTTATTTTAATTATTCTAAGTCCTTCATGGTCCTTTTCAAGTCTTTCGGATATTTTTGGTCAAATGAGCATTTTTTCCTTGGTGAGTCTTGGGACCGTTCTTTTTCACTCTATTGTTTTTCTGGGATTTTCTAAGCCTAAATATCATAAAATAATATTTCTTAGGCTTAGTTTCATCTTTGTAGTAGTCATGGCTACCACATACACCACTATTGATTATTCAACCCCTGGGTGGTACTATTTCAACACTTAAGGTCGTTTCTCGTTTTTCTATCTTTTTGGAGCCTCAAACAAGTATTTCACTACTCTTGAAACATTTGTTATTTTAATCACAAGCCTTGGTTCCCAAGAAGTTTGGGTTTTCCATCCCGTTCATAATTTACCCCTCGTTTCCTAAAATATCCTTGTTGCTGTTTTTAAAATTTTGGCAGCATTTCTGTTTAAATTTTTAGGTTTTCCTGGCATTAGGTACACCTCAGAACCTTAGTACTTGTTACGTACTATACCAAAGACCTATTTTATGCAAAGTTATCAAACTTTTATGTAAAACTTTCTTCATTAAAAATCATTCATCAACCACAAAATTCCATCATTTTTTCTATGCAATTCAACACCAATATTTTTCATCATAAAGCTTATTTATCATATCATAATCGTATGGTTTCTAAGTCATAATTCCTCATCAAAACCAAATAAATTATCATTCCAAACTTCATTCTATATCCATAGGTTTTACATGAAAACATACACAAAATTTACTTATTTCAAGCTCCCAAAATGCACTTCAATTATCATGCAACCTAACCAATCACGAACAACAAGGTTTAACACCATATTTTCACAATTCTTTCACACCTATCATGGCATAGTTTTGAATATCAAAATGGTAAGAAAAGGTGTCACAATAGAGGCTCACCTTGTTAACTTGATCACTTGATGCTTGGGAGAGGTTTTGATACTAGTTTGGGGAAATTTTTGCTAAATTCTTGGCTTAGAAAGAGGTAAGAGTTCACGGTAGAAAATGGCCAAAATTTGGCTAAGTTTTCTAATTTTTTTCGAATGCCATTTTCACTTGTATTTATAGGCAAAAGTAAGAAGGACTAAATTGCAAAAGTTTCCAACAAAGTAGCCTAAGTTTAGGGACCTTTCGGCAACTTTTTGGGGATTAATTAGCAAAATTTTGGTGATTATTTCAGCTTCCACCGACTCCAATTCCAACCCATAAATCCAAAATTTTTTTTCTAATTTTCTTGTTGCATTTTTGGCCTAATCCTAGTCCTTGATCAAGGATCACAATAAATGCTAGCCTTTGGATCTACCTACCATCTTAATTACTCATTACTTTCTTATTTATTGCATCATTAATTGATGTCATCAATGACATCATCTAATTAATTTAACATATTAATTTGTGGTCAAAGTTTAACCAAAAGTCAAACCGAACGAAAATCTACCGAAATAGCATAGGCGAGTTTTCGACACCTCCTGTGCGAACGGTCTGCCTTATTTTGCTTCCATTTGACCAGAATTCACTACCATAAGTTGTTTGTCTTTTAGTGTATTCAGTGCACTCTCTAGGAATTTTGGCTCCGATTTGAAACCGTTTCACTTATTTCAGTTCGAAAAAATTTTTCATCTCCGAAAACACACTCTTTAACACTGTTAGAACATTTTAGCGCATTCTAAACAGTATTAAAACACAACTTTTTCATATTTTATACATTAAAATTGTCATATACATACAATTTTCAATTCTTCCAAGAATCTAAAAATTCCTGGTTATCATAGCAATAATTGTAAAATTCTTGAAAGAAAATGTGTTATCTAGGTTTAGCATTCCATGTGTTATCATCAGTGATCAAGACACTCACTTCTGCAACCATTCTTTTAAGGCTCTCATACGCAAATACGGTGTTATTCACAAGGTTGCCACTACATACCATCCACAAACAAATGGTCAGGCTGAGTCAGTAAATAGGAAGATCAAACAAATTCTGGAAAAGATGGTAAGCCCCGACCATAAGGATCTGTCCTCACGTCTCTTAGATGCTCTTTGGGCATTTCGCACTACTTATAAATCCCTTCTTAGGATGTCACCCTATAGGCTTGTCTTTAGAAAAGCCTATCATTTACCTATAAAGCTTGAACTTAAAGCTATCAAAGCCCTTAACTTTGATCTCAGTGCTACAGGTATTCAACGGAGGCTCCAACTATTAGAAATTGAGGAATTAAGAAATGATGAATATGACAACTCCAGGATCTACAAAGCAAGATTGAAAGCAGCTCATGACAAACAAATCCTACGAAAAAACTTCGAGCCAAATCAGCAGGTATATCTTTATGACTCCCATCTGCATCTCCATCCAGGTAAGTTGAGGTCGCGGTGGAGTAGCCCATTTGTGGTGAAATAAGTTTTCCTAACGATGATGTCGAGGTTAAGGATCCAAGTGATGGGAGGATATTCAGAGTCAATGGCCAGAGATTGAAACACTACATTGAGCGAGTGAGTCAGGTTGAAGAAGTTACTCTCCAGGCTCCAGTTTACCAACCCTGAGCAGTTGCTTCCAACCGTTATGTATCATATAAATATATATTTTTGTCTCACTTATTTCTTTTACATTTTTTTTCCTGTGAATATTTTATGTTTTTAATTTTGGTTTGCTTTTGTGTGTTTGTTTTGTAGAAAAGCATTTCAAGAAGCTCATCTACATTCTTTTTATGTGTTTTCTGTTAGGCACATAAGAATGATCTCCATAAATTTAGGTGACAAATTCCAGTTCATAAAGGATGGTTAAGTAAAGAGTAATTGGATAATTTCCTTTTATCTCTTGATGCACATCCTAATGAACAAGTTCAAGATATCATTCTCAATTTATAGAGTTTATTCATAGATAAACAGAAGCCCTATAGTCTAGGGAATCTGACGTTAAAAGACCCTATTTTCCAGTTTATAAGAAAACTGGATGGGAAGCTCATCCTCGACTCATAGAAGGCATTTAAGTCATTACTGGATGTAAAACCAGAGGAAGATGTGAGCCACAATCACAACTACTCTATAAATCTTGCTTATTTTTCTCATGTTTCACTGTAATCATTATTATTATTATTATTTTGCATCGAGTTTGCATTTTTGACTTTTTCTTTGCATCATGTCTATATTTTTGTCTTTTTCTTCTTTTTCCATCGAGTGTGTATTTTTTACTTTTTCTTTTTGCATCAAGTGTGCATTTTTTACTTTTTATTTGCATTAAGTGTGTATTTTTTACTTTTCTTTTTATTTTTCAAAGTCATCTAACAAATAGCTGATCTACCCCCTGATAGACTTAACTTAGTATCGTCTTTCCTCACCTTATAAATATGCATGCATTTTCACCATTTTCATCACACACATATCCATTTGTAAGGTTAGAAAGAAGTGAGTTGAGATGGAAGGTCCTTCAATTCATAAGTTTAAAACTATTTGTGTTTTTGGTGGGACTAGTCTGGGAAAAGATAGAGAGTTTTGAAAGCAGCAAACAACCTTGGTAGGGTATTAGCTGCTAGACAAATTAATCTAATATATTGGGGAGGAAGTCTTGGGTTAATGGGTTGTGTGTCATCCAATGCATATGTGGGGGGGAGGACAACAAAGTCTTAGGTATCATTCCTAGTGCTTTAGCTGACAAAAAAAATACTAGTTATACTCTGGGTAATAAGTTAAAGGTCTCATCTATATATAAGAGAATGGGTAACATGATGTGTAATGCAGACGTCTTTATTGCTTTACCTAGTGGTTTAGGAACACTGGAATAGATTTTCAACACTGTGTCTTAGGCCCAACTTAATCTTCATCAAAATCCATTAGGATTGTTAAATTTTAATAGTTTATATGATGGTTTGTTGTTTTTTCTAGATCATGCTGTAGAACAAAAATTCATTACACCATCGGCTCGGAAAATCTTAGTCTCAGCTCCAACTGCTAACCAGCTGATTGATCAACTACAGATCTTTGTGCCTGAACCTAACCCATTAATGTCACAAGTAGTATGGTCAACTATGGACAACAAAAGTAGTAAGAAACGAGGGTTGGATCTGACGCTACAGTTGTAACATTCCTTAACTTGTTGGTTTTTCTTGTAACATTTGATTTCCTTTTTTTTTTTTTTTTTTAGTTTGAGTTTGTCAGTTTTTGCTTTAAATAACACCAGATCAGGTAAGACTGTTCATTCTCTACTTTTCTACATTAGACATTGGAGACAATTATGACAACTGGGAAATTTAGGCATTCTCGGAAGAAAATGTACAAATGTATGTATATAACAATTTGTACTATTTAAAGAGTGAAATAAATGTATTTATATTATTTATAATATATTAAAATGTTCTAACAATATTGACGAGTAAGAATTCAGTGTTGGAAAAATTCACTGAGTTGAAACGGGTGGAACGGTGCCAAAACCGGCATTGAAAACCCTAACCGGAGCACTAAAAGATGGAAAACTTCCGGGATTGATTTTGATCAAACGGAAGCAGTATAAATTGATCCGACTGCGCAGGAGACCTCAGGAACCCGCCAGGACGATTTTAGGAAAATTTCGGCTCGAATCAGTATCGGTCAAAAAGTAGTTGAATTAATGTGAATAGTAAAAGTCAAAGTCAAAATTTACTTTGCATTTATGACATCATAAATCCATTTAATAAATGGAAGGAAAATGGTGGTTGGTAGCATTAATGGCCAAGATTAAGTTGCTTTTTGATCTAAAGGCCAAGATTTGGCCAAAATTCCACCATTTTAATTTTTGAAAAATTTGGAAAGAATTAGGCTTGAAAAGTGGTGATTTTTGATTGGTTGAAAGCCAAATTAATTGGTTTCTTTGTTGCATAAGTCAGCAAAATTGGGAACAAAAGGGACCAAAGCTATTCACGTGGAAACAAAGAACAAAAAAAATTTCTAAGTGTTTTCATGGTGAGTACGTGAGCAACCCAAGAGAGACCAAGTGAAATCTTCAAGCTTTCTTCACAAAATTGGTGTCAATCCTTTCATTGAAGTCTAAGGAAGCAAGTGAACAAGGTAACTTTCCTTGGGTTGAAACTTTTCTTGATTTTTCTTCCAAAAATCCGTGTAATGAATAGTGTAAAGGATGGAAAATTTTTTGGTTGTTTGGATTGATTTGGTACTTGGGTTTTGTTAAGGGTGTAATTAGGAGAAAAACCATGTATTTGGTTTAAAGAAAAACCAAATTTTTGTTGGTTTTTCAAGGGTAAAACCGTGGGTTACCAAGAGTAGTCAATGAGAATTTGTTGTGGTTTAAGTGTTAACATTCTTTAAATCATAATTTGGTCTAATGTAAAGCATGATTTGTATGATGGAAAGCTTGAAAAAAAATTTGGTGTGAAATAACCCTAAAAGGCCGTGGGTTAATTAGGGTTTGAAAAAAAAAATTTTGGCATGATTTATTTGATGTTTGGATGATTTAAATCATGCAATTTATTATGGAAATGATGAATTTGTGATTGAAAGCACGAAAAAAAAATGGTGTATGTTTCTCTTAATTTGGCCGTGGGTTGTAAAGGTTAAAAACCCTAGGAATTGTGTTGAAAAATGCAATGAAATTGGCTTGAAAATGTGTTAGAAAATGACATTGCAATAGCCTAAAATTTGGTTGAAAAATTGAGAAATTTTGGTTAGGTTTTATTGTGAAAACCGTGGCCAAAAACCAAGGGTAAAATTGAGAGAAAATTTTGTGTAATGTGGTTCAAAATGAGAATTCAATTTTGTGAGCTTTTATGTAAAAGTTTGGAAAACTTTTACATAAAATAGGTTTGTGGTATAGTACGTGGCATGTACATATGGTTCGAGGCGTACCTAACGCCGGTAACCTTAAATTTACGCCGAAATGCTGCCGAAATTTCGAAAACGGCATTTGGGGTAAAAAGAGAATTAAAAATAAAAGTTTAGGGTTGGGTCGGAAACCCGAGTCCCTAACGGAAAATTGAATAAGAAAAACCTAAGGGTGGTTCGTGAATAGTAACCCGTCCCCTAAAAATGTAAAACGCGAGTGAAACTGAAAAACCGACCCCGAGGGGGGGCGTTTTTAGGAAATGAAATAAAGGTCCGAGTCGGGTACGGAAAATCCGAGCCTCGGAGACCTAGATCGGGAATGTCTAGATGAGCGTTTTAAATACTAGTGAAATGTCCATTTGAGGCTCTGAAACAATAGAAAATCACTAAACCGACATAAGGGTCAGAATAGTGCTTCCCGAGGGTCGAGAAAGTGAAAAATGAAAATAAAATAGAAATGAACCCGGTAATGATTAGAAAAGAGTCAGAAAAGTTCCTGAGAGCCAAAAATGCAATCTGGATCAAGAAAATTCCGTCAGGGGCAAAACTGTAATTTTACCAAAATATAGGGGCAAAATCGTAATTTTGTAAAAGTTGAGAAAAATGGGGAAAATGATAAATAAAGCCTAAAAAGTTATAAATAGGTTTTATTTAAGCTTTTTAATGAAAAATAAAAGCTATAAATGGAAATGAAATTAACAGACAAAGTTTTGTCTGTAGGATCCAAAAATCGATCTACAAGGAGGGCGATCAAAGATCCAAGAGAGAAAAAAAGGGAAGAGACTGATAAGGTAAGTTCAGACATTTACCTGTCTGCAACATATAGCATTATTGTTGCTAACTTTGATGTACTAACTATAAGTTAGATACATATGTGCTACGGGCACTATTATAGAGTAGAGAGAGAGACGTAATGTGCTACGGGCACTATTGAGAATGGACACATTGTTAATTGTGCTTCAGGCACTAAAGCGAGGTTAATGAAACCCACTCACCTAAAATTAAAATGTGAACCATTCCTAACCACGGGACAATGTGAAGTCACCAGGTTAGAACTTTAAAAAGTCGGTAATGAAACCACTTTTGGCGTACCAGTCTTCCGTACAGGAGGTAAATTTTGCCTTCGGGGCTATGAGATTAAGGCTGTGGAGGTCAGCACTGATGTACCGCTCCCAGTCATGTATAATTTTGCCTTCGGGGCTATGAGATTAAGGTTGTGGAGGTCAGCACTAATGTACCGCTCCCAGTCATGCGCACTTAAATGGTACTGTCAACCTGAGCTCAAAACCAGAATATAAGCAAAGATAATTACCTAAAACTGAAACTATGTCATAATTGAGCATAAGACAGTTTCGTGAGGGTACTAACATCGCGGTAGATGTACTGTTGATATACTGTGTTGTGGTCAAACTTACTATTCATAATGAATAGTGGTCAAAGTTACTATTTACATATGAATAGTGGTCAATGTACTATTCATGATGAATAGTATTATTCATAGAAATTTTATTTCTTGCATGTTTGAACTTACTGAGCCTGTAGCTCACCATTTTTGCTTATGTTGCAAGTAAGCGACCAGCTCAGTAGCTTTGTTTGACTGGATGGCGGACGAGATAACGTGTATCAAATAGGATAAGTGGGCGAGGGATATGGTCCTGCTAGAGTTTTTCCGCTAAGCGATAAAAGAGAAAAAAAAAAGGGGAAACAGTTCTTTTGTAATTATATATTTTACGAAAGTACTGTATTATGTAAATTACTTTGTACTTGCCAACAAAGTAAATAGTGGGAAATGTTTTACATGATGTTTAAAGAAAAAAAAATTTTCCCAAAAAACGTCATGATTTAAAGAGAAAGAGATTAGCCGGCGACCTATGAGAGTACAATCTATCGCAGTTAACAATAAAGCTTAACCGTAATAGTATTGTATGATCTCTACGAGGGGTGGGCCGCCACAACAATGTCTCAATTAGGTTGTGGAGAGGGAATGGTTTGATTTTTTTTTTTCAGTTTTTTGTGTTTTTACTAAAAAAAATTTTTAAAATAACTAGATTCATTCTTTATAAGATGGTTGAGTAAAGAGTTACTTATAGTACTCTTGATGTACATTTTATAGTAATGATTGTTTCCCGATGTCATTGTTTTATCTTTATTTAAAAAAAAAATAAAAAAAAGCAAAAAAAAAAGGTGATTTCCCACAGATTCGATGATGAAAATTTTAGTTGTTTTATTTTATATAGTCTTTCAGAAAAGTATAAATTTTGGATAAATTTACCTTTAAATTTTTGAGTTAGTCTAACTCAGTTGTAATATTCAATATTTGAGCACTAATTTTTGATCTATAAGTTGTGTGTTTGTTTAGAGAAAGTTTTATGAATATGAAATATTTATGATCTCACAAGTACTAGAATTTGTTTGATTTTCTCTCAAGGTGAAATCTTAGACAATATCAAAATTAAGGAAATGATTTAGGCAATTTTTGGAACGTTTGAGCTTTTAAGCTAATCCTGTAATATTTTTATCCTTAGTTTACCCCTTTTGAGCCTTGATTTATACAACATTTTCCTTGTCACATACATTTTTAGCCTAGCCTTTTAAATAAAATATCTAACCTTTAGCCCTTAAGTATGTTGATCATTTTAGAAATTATTTGTGTTAATGAGTGTGAAAGGTTGTAAGAATAGAAGGCCACAAGAACATGTTGAAAATGTTGGTTTTTCTTTTTTCAAAACCTATGGGTGCAAATGGTGCCAAAAAAAAAAAAAAGAAAGAAAAGAAAGAAAAAGAAGCAATAAAAGAGAAATACAAGTTAGGAATTCTAGTAGCAAAAATAAGGCTACTAAAAGAGAGAGTTTTATGTGCCTACAAAGTGTTTTATTTTGTAGAGAAAATAGTGAGATTACCATATTTGTGAGTGTAAGAGAATTTTGTTAAGAATATTCTTCAAGTTATTGTTAAAACTTAGTTTGTTGGATACCCATTTTTATAGTAGAAAATTTGCTCTATGTATGCCATGATTTTTCCTTTCCAAATTAAAAAGTTTTTCATGAGATAAAATTCTTAATGTCAATTTTTATTTTTTCTGCACAAGTAAGATTTTGAATAAGAATTGGAATTTATCCTTATTCCAAGCAACTGGTATCAGAATATCAAGTTTAGTACCAGAAGAGCAGATTTCTCTATGATTACTATTCATAAATAGTGAACAAAGATGGTTCCTACAGTAAATATTGTAGCATCATTATAGAAGGTCACTGTAGCATCACGATTATAGTTCCTGTAGCGGTCATTGTAGTAATCCTCTAACAGTCACTGTAGCAGTTACTGTAATAGTCACTGTAGCAAAGTGCGGTCCCTGTAGCAAAGTATGGTTATTGTAGCAACATGGCAGGTCAAAAGATCAAGATCGAGAAGTTCAACTGTAACAAGAACTTTTCCCTCTAGCAGCAGAGAATGAAGGATCTCCTAATCCAACAAAAGGTCTATAAGACTATATTAGGTAAAGAAAAAAGCCTAGTATGGTTAAGGATGAAGATTAGGAGGTGATGGACAAGATTATGACTAGTATAATTCATCTAATTCTCTCAGACACGGTCTTACAAAATATCAAATCTAAGAAGTGCAAGAAAGTAAAAGATACTTAGGAGACCTTAGAAAAGTTGTACATGTCAAATAATCTTTCTAACAAGTTTTACATATGGAAAGAGCTGTACTAGATGTGGATGTTGGACAATGTAAATATGTTGTAGCACTTAAGCAACTTCAATAGTATGATCTCACAATTGTTAAAGTTTAATGTGAAATTTAAGGATGAAGAAAAAGTTGTACTCATCATGGTGATGCTCCATTCATCATATGATCACCTCATCACCATTCTAACTTATAAAAAAGATAAGTTAGAGTACAAAATCATTGCAAAAGTCTTGGTATCCTTTGATAAGCAAAACAAGGCATGAGGTGCATATATACAAGCCTTTGTTACTAAAAATAAGGGTAGAAGTTAAAGCAGAAGAGGGAGGAACAGGAACGACAAATTTTACGAGATGATCAAAATCCAAAAATAAAAATGATGGCTATTTTCACTGTAGTAAGAAAGGCCACATAAAAAAGAATTTTCGGATTTTGAAGAGAGAACTACAAGAAGCCAATTAAAAGAAGAATGGTGGCAGTAATAACACGATTATGGTAGCAACCGTAAAAAAAGTAGTTGTAGTGGTTGCCTGTGATGACCGAGAATTTTAAGATTCTCGAAAGAATTGAAAATGGCATGTATATGACAATTTTAATATATAAAATATGAAAAAGTTATATTTTAATACTGTTTAGAATGCGATAAAATGTTCTAACAATGTTAAAGAGTGTAAATTTAGAGATGGAAAATCTTTCCGAACTAAAACGGGTGAAACGGCCCTAAATCGGAGCCAAAAGCCTGATGAACAACTTACGGTAGTGAATTTTGGTCAAACAGAAGCAAAATAAGGTAGACTGATCGCACAGGAGGTGTCAGAAACTCGCCTACATGATTTCGATAGATTTCCGTTCGGTTTAACTTTTGGTTAAACTTTGACCACAAATTAATATATTGAATTAATTGGGTGATGTCATGGATGACATCAATTAATGATGCAATAAATGATATACTTATGTATATTTATGGTGGTAGGTAGATCCAAAGGCTTGTAATTAATGTGCTTTTGGATGGAAGGCTATGATTAAGCCAAATTTGCAAGAAAGAAAATTAGCAAAATTTGGGATTTATGGGCTGTCAAGGAGTCAGTGGAGGCTGAAATAATCAGCCAAAAAGTTGCCAATTAGTCCCTAGAAAGTTTGCTAAAAAGTCCCTAAAGTTAGCCAAATTGTTGGAAAAATTTGCAACTTAGTCTTCCAACCTTTTGCCTATAAATAGAAGTAGAAAATGGCCACTTAAAAATCAAAAAAACTAGCCAAACTCTGCCCAATTACAGCCTTGAACTCCCACCCCTTTCCAAGCCAAAATTTTAGCAAAATCCTTTACCAAACTTGCACCAAAATAACCTCCAAGCATCAAGGAGTCAAGCTAGTAAGGTGAGCATTCATTTTGCTTGATTTCCTTGTGTTTTTCTTACAAAAATCTATACCTTGTATGGGGAAAAAAATGATGAAACTTTGGGTGCAAACTTCATGTTTAGTTGATGGCTTTGTTTTATAATTGAATTGTATCATGCAAGCTTGAAACACAAAATTTGGGATGTATTTTAGGAACAAAATCCGTGGACTATGTGGAATAAAAGATGGAAAATTTTGTGATGAAATTGGTGATGGAATTTATGTGAAATAGGTTGATTAAAAACCCTTAGAATAAGAAAATTTTGTTTAGGATTTTGGACATGAAAACCATGGCTTAAAGGTAAGGTTTGGAATCAAAATTTTAGGGTTTTTGATGTGGAAAGATGCATTAGAAATCATAAGGTTGAAATGTGATAAATGAACTTTATGGTGAAAAAATTTTGTGTTGATTCACCTAAGAAAACCGTGGCCTATGTTGAGGAAGAATAATGAAATTATATGTTGGGTTGAATGATTGATCATGTGGAAAAGTTTTTACGCAAAAGTTTGGTAACTTTGTGTAAAATAGGCCTTTAGGATAGTACATGGTAGGTACTAAAGTTCTGAGGCATACCTAACGTCAGAAAAACCTAAAATTTAAGCAGAAATGCCGTTGAAATTTTGAAAATAGTAAAAAGAGTATTTCAGGAAACGAGGGGTAAATTTATGAATGGAATGGAAAACTCGAGCCCTTCAGGAACCAAGGCTCGGGATAGGATAACCAACATTTCAGGAATAGTGAAATACCCATTTGAGGCTCTGAAATATTAAAAAAACGAGAAAAGGCCCTAGGTGTCGGTATAGTGCTACTCGAGGGTCGGGTAAGGAATAGTCACCAATTTTGCATCAAATAATGCTGTAAAAAATATATATCGAAGCTTAAGAAATATTATTTTATGATATTTGGGCTTAGAAAATCCTAGAAAAACAGTACAATAAAATTTAATAGTCCCGAAACCCACCAGGGGTAAAATTGTTATTTTGACAAAAAATTTCTAAAAGACTCGGAAAGGACCATGAAGGACTTAGAATAATTTAAATAAGATTTTTAAGGTAAAAATCCAAAATTTGTAAACAACACGGGCGTGAAGTTGGGTACACGGCCGTGTATTGAAGAAATTAAGCAATCCAAGAGGTACACAGTATTAGACACAGGCATGCACCAAGTCGTGTGCTGTTACATAGGCAAATAGGGGATACACGGCCATGTGGAAAAAAAGACTCGAGAGGTACATAGCCTTAGACACAGGCATGTACCAAGCTGTGTACTATTACACAGGCAAATAGGGGTTACACGGCCATATGGAAAAAGGACTCGAGAGGTACATGGTCTTAGACACAGACGTGTACCAAGCTGTGTACTGTTGTATGGATACATTAGGAGTTACATGACCGTGTAGCAAAGAACCCGAGAGGTACATGGCCTTAGACACGGGAGTGTACCAGGCCGTGTATCACAAAGAAAGATGAAAAATAGTATGATGCTAAGAACAAAGTGAATGCATTCAAAGTAATGAATAATATTGGGAATTAACAGGCAATGTTTTGTCTATAGGGACCCAAACTAGAGGAGATAAAGGAATTGCAAAGGACGTCAAGAATTGGACGTTAGCGCAGTTGTGGTAAGTTCAGAGATTTAAATTGTCGGCAACATGAAATACGGTGATGTTTAATTATGTACTAATTGTACATTAAATGTAAAGTCCTACGGGCACTAGGGTGTAGTTACATTAACACACCTAACAAATTGATAAGCTTGAGACATGTACTAAGAGTACACCATAGAAAGAGGCACAATGGCACTACAATGTGACTAAATTTAAGACACACCCGTAAATGAAAGAATGTGAAAAGACCTACGGGCATTAAAGGTTCTTGACTTTGAGGTGATGATTAGTGTCACCCAGTCGAAACTATAAGAAAGATGGTAATAAAACCAAAACTGGCGTACCGGCCTCCAGTAAGGTTGGGGTTTACAAGTCCTTCGGGAACATAATGACCACTTCGGGTGATGATAGATTGCAGAGGATTGGCCTCAGGGTTGCTCCCAAGGTCCTTCATAGTTAACGCACACAATCTGTAGGAATAAAATCGGTAAAAACATATCAAAGCGGCACAGCGAAACATAAAAATTTTTTTAGGATCGTTAAGTATCTCGTGATGCCATATATAATAAACTAACAACAATAAAACTCATACCTCAAAAGGATGCCAAACTACAGGAGGAGAATGACTGGAGGGCTTTAACCAATTAGCCTTCTCTACTATTCTCCAATTCCTGGATGGCAGAGTGTGTGGGCACTCGGTTCCTCGACCGATATGTTAGCACTGCTAGTCTCCTTTCGGCCATCCAGATCTCTAAATAACTTATTGTCATGGTGAGTTATGCAACAATGAGCCTGCTCACCTGAGAGTCTGCGCTCTAAGAGAACTGACCCCTATTTATAAACTGACATGAGGTGATCTCTTGAATTCGAATTGGATTAGGAGAAGATTTTCTCCCTTATCCACTCACAAAAAATCTGAATTTTCTAGGCCAAATATTAAGGATAATTTTCAGCCATTCTACGATTTTTACAATCCAAATTCAAATAGGATTTTAATTTTAACTTGAATTTTATCTCCTCATTTATCATAAAAACTGATTTCCCCTAGTGCCATAAACAAGGCTAGATTCGGCCACTTTAATGTGAGGAGAATCAAAAATCAAATAGGATTTTTCTAGCTTGCATTTAATCTTACCCCTATCTATTAAAACCGAAAATCTCCCTTGAGATTATCAAATAATTTTCGACCAAACTAGGGAGGGAGAGAATCAAAATTCAACTAGGATTGAAACTTGAATTTTTCCCTACAACCTTATCCATAAAATATAAAATTCCCTTGGGAGATTTTTCCCTAACAAATTCCGTTTTTCCTTGATGGATTTGGGATTCAAAATGTTAGGAAATGCCCTAAGCATTAGAGACATTTTATGTATTTATTTTGAACTGGATAATAAAATTATAATATAGAGGTTATTCATTACATTGCTGTTTGTCCTTATTCTATTTACATGTTAAAGTAAATGTAAGTAAATATGGCTCAATGAATGCTTGTATTAAAACTGTTAGAATGTTGCATGCAATGGATTTTTGTATGCAAGAAGACAATGTTCTAAAGTAAGCGATCTAAACTAAGGTCTGTAGTTTATGGGGTTAGACCGAGCATCTAACTCATGTTAAGATTATTATGTTATCTAAAGCCATGGTGGGGACGATTTGTCTTAACTGTCCGGAGCATAGACTCCCAAGTAGAGACATATATATATTGCTTAGTGGTGACATATTAGACTGGGACTAAAGTGTGATTGATCTACGTAGTCCGCTATGAGTGGATCAATCAGCTTTTGACGTTCATTATGCAATAACCTTAATTCTGAGTAAATGAACTACTTCATGTATATGACTTGTATACTTTGATATTCCAATGGCTAAAGCATCTCAGAGGTAGTAAGCTTATAAACTGGTTCTTTGGGTGCATGACTTGTATACGATGAAGGGTTTGTTTACAGATATCGGAATCATAGCTCTAAGGAGTTAAAGGTATCCTCTTAAAGGCATTATACTGGATGTGAAAATGGACAAGGCCTTGGGTCGTCTACTGGGCAGATGACTTCTTATTCACATATGGTGAATAATCATTTTCTTATTCGGTAGTATAATAGAACATTAAGATAGCCTGATCAGTAAGAAAAAACAAACTTGACCTAAGGCTGATCATGGATATCATATGAGGGTTCTGTACACATGACAAGGTCATTGGACATTAGCTTGTCACAGACTTTCGTAATACGGTATATAATTAGGAGTTCAGTTTCAGGTTTATAGTGGTGTGATTCTGAAATTAGTGATCATATGATTAAGTTGTTTGGTACAGAATGATGATCATATGGATTCACGAGAGCCCGATTATACATGTCCAATTGGCCCTCTACTAGCTCCACATAATTCCTTAATAGTTGGCAAATTGATTTTTGTATGCTTATTGGCTAGTTGATTATGCATGGATGGTGTTGACATAGGATTAGAATGGTGGACAAGATTCTCTTCGGTTGAATTCATATTTTGTTTTGGATAATAGAGTACACAATTATTCGAACTCTAAATAAAGTTGCCATGATTTTATTTGAGATTGCATTGGAGTTGTAGAAAATTATTTATGAGAACAAAAATTTGAATTACAACTTTTTTGTGGATTTTGAAATTTGAAATTTAAATTTTGAATTTGAAATTTAAATTTGAAATCTAAATTTTGAATCACAATCCAAGTGGAATTCGAATTCTTTGTAGATAATTCCACAGGGTTAGAATTCAAATTAGAGTTGGATTATGGAGAGAAAAATCTTGTTTGAATCCTTCTTGAATTTTGAATCCCAATCCTAACTAAAATGATCGAAAATTATTGAGGGAAATCTTCCTAGATATTTTTGGTTTTTGTGGATAAGGTTCAAGGAAAATTCAAGCAAGAAAATCCCAGTTGAATTTGGATTCTCTCCTCCCTAAAAGTGGCTGAAAATTTTATGGATAATTCTAAGAGAAATTTTCGGTTTTTTAGTGGATAAGGGTGAGATAGAATTCAAACTAGAAAATCCTATTTGGATTTTGATTCTCCTCACTTTTAATGGCCGAATCTAGTCATGATTTTGGCACTAAGGAAATTCAGTTATTATGGATAATTGAGGAGATAAAATTCAAGTTAAAATCCTGTTTGAATTTGGATTGGATAATTCCAAAAAGTGGACGTTTTGTTTAGGTTGGATAATGCCTAAAAAAATTCGGTTTTTGGTGAATGGATAAGGGAGAAAATCTTCTCCTAATCCAATTCGAATTCAGAGGATCACCTCATGCAAGTCTATAAATAAAGGTCCTACCACTCCAGTTCTCTCAGACCACAGACTCTCAGGTGAGCAGGCTTATTGTTGCATAACTCACTGTGACAATAAGGTTTTTAGAGATCTAGGTGGTCGGAAGAAGATTAGTAGTGCTAGCATACCAATCAAGGAACCGAGTGCCCACACCCTCTGCCATCTGAGAATTGGAGAATAGTAGAGAAGACTAGTTGATTGAAGCCTTCCAGTCATTCTCCTCCTACAGTTGGCATCCTCTTGAGGTATGAGTTTTATTGTTGTTAATTTATTGTATATGGCATTACGAGATATTTAACGATCTTGAAAATTTTTTGTTGTTCTGCTGTGTCATTCTAATGCGTTTTTACCGATTTTATTCCTACAATTAGTATCAAAGCCATTTCGTGACTATGCCATGTACATAAATTAGACAATTAGTTAGTCTTTTTATTTATGTATGGATTTGATATTTAGAGAGTGGCATTCTAGGATTCTTTTATGTTATTATCATGTATTGTATATGTAGTATGTGGTATGTTGTTATTTTAATTTTTTAAATTATTATAAGCATGCTTGTTTTATGCCGATTATGGTTCTTTAAAATTAGAAAATTGTACTTAAGATTTTTTATGTAACCATAGGAGCGGTTTATCATCAACGTAATTTTCCCATGGATTTTAATTTTTTGTCTCTTAGAAATATTAGAACTAGAATTTTTGTATACCGGAAACAGTTTAGGAAATTTTATGTAATTATTCTTGGAGGAGATTAAAGTTTGAAGACCGTAATTTATTTTTCCTAAAAGTTAAATTTAATTTAAAGGTTGAAATTTTGATTGTGTGGAAAATTCCAATTTAATTAGGATTCAAATTAATTTTTAGAGATCCTAATGGGAAAATTAGAATATGGCACGAAAATCAAAGCACGACCCCTCGGGATAGGCCATCGGCCTTGGTAGGGATGCAGCCCCTACCCTCGAGTAGGATGGGGCTACGACAGCCCCTGTCCAGGCCCAACCACCCATGGCCGCAGGCTTTGCCTGCAACCAAGGGTGACCGTGGGCCACCCAAGGGCCGCCCAGGCCTTGGGTGTACAGCCCATGACTGCAGGCATTACCTGTAGCCTGGCGAGCTGCTGCGCCCACCTGGACGTACAGCCCATGGCTACAGGCACTGCCTGTAACCTGACGGCTACTGCACCCAGCCCAGGCATGTAGCCTGGGGTTGCAGGCTTAGCCTGCAACCTGGCATGGCTGTACATGGCCTGTAGCCGTGGGCTGTCAGCCCCCTCATGGGTTGGGGGTTGCCCACGGCAGCTGTGGGCCTACAGGCCCCGTGGGTCGAAAAATGAAAAATTTTGATTTGTAAATTTGAGATTTAATTTTAAATCATGTTTAATAATATGTAATTAAAAATTTTTGAAATTTTTGAAATTACATACTATTACACATGAAATTTAAATTGTTTAAAATTAAAATTTGAAATTTAAATTTGAAATTCGAATTTGAAATTTGAATTTGAAATTTAAATTTTGGGATTTAAATTTTAAATGATTCTTGGGATGAGAAATAAATGGAGAGGTTATATAAAGATGGATACAAGAAGATGAAACAAAATTCAAGACCCAAAGAATGCTTTGGATGGAATTTTCTTTGTTCTAGGATGGAACATGACTTAGTTATTTTTTCCGTCAATTATTTTTTCTATGATATGTCATGGATGGATGAATATGTATTGATAGATGATGTGTATGCATAAGTGAATGCCGCTCATACTATATTGATCATACATATTTGTCAAAAGTTACACGTTTTTCAAAATATTGAGTGGGAGAGGGTTTCAAACAAAACCCACGACCTCTATTGTTGATCCATATGTGAAAGCATGGTAACACCTCGCGTCAGTTCTGCCCTGACCACACCCCTCGGTAGGTGTTTACCACCGTCGATATACTAGGTTGGATCTCCTATGTGGAAAATGTGTTCGAGCATGATCCTATTCATGACTACCCTCGGTGGCTTGGTAAGATGTGGATCGGGCTATGAAAACAATGGTTATACACTCAAGACTCGTTTAGTTATTAACCTTCCCTAGAAGCTCTGTTAACTAAATTGGTGGCCAAAATAAGCGGTTATTAATATATGTCTTAATCTTGGAGGATTTAAGGCAACATATATTAATTGGACGGGATCCATGTTCCGGCTATTTGTCTCATGACCACCCCTCGGTGGCTTGGGGCAATAGGCGTTGAGAATTACTGTTGCAATGCTACATGTTTTTTTTTTTAAAGTTTCATGTAGGAACATACTTGTATGTTTTATTTGCTAAATTATCTCTATATTTGCTTGAGCTTTGTAATGATGTCTAGTGTAATTTTATTTCAGTTTAAAATGTCACTGACACCCCTCATTTCAATACTTACTGGCGATAATTATAAAGACTGGAAAAGAAATCTACTGATAGTGCTCAGCTGCGAGAGACACAAGTTCGTGCTGGATGAACCATGCCCACCTGGGCCTAAACTAGACACACCACTTGAGGAGGTCCTGGTTGCCTATACTCGTTGGAGAAAATCCAATGAGATAGCTTGGTGCTACATACTTGCTAGCATGAAGAGTACTTTACAAAAGCAGCATGAGACTTATCAAGTTGCTAGGGAGATCATGGAAAATCTAGAAGACATGTTCGGAGGTCAAAAAATTTGGCTCAACATTCTGCTATTACTAGCATTATGAACTCTAAGCAAAAGGTAGGTACTCCGGTGAAGGACCATATGATCACTCTAATGAGATTCTTTGCCGAGGTTGTTGAGAATGGTGCTGAGTTGGACTACAACACCTAGATCAAAATAGTATTTAAAACTCTGTCTAAGGATTTTGTGGGGTTTAAGGCCGCATATAATCTAGCAACAAGGGAGTTAGGACTTACTGAGCTCATGAAGTAACTCCAAGCTTATGAGTGGATGATCAGGTATAGGGATGCAGTCCAACCTAAAGGAGAGGCCAATTTGGCAGAATCTTCCAAACCCTCACGGAAGAGGAAGAGGCCAAATAAAAAGCAAGCAGCTTCCAGTTCTTCTAATCCTCCTGTCTTGGATAGGAAGAAGAAGAAGAAGAACAAGAAGCCCAAGGACCCTAAAAAGTCCAGGTGTATGCACTATAGGAAGGTAAGTCATTTCAAGAATGATTATCGAGAATTCCTAGCCACCAAGGGCAAGGAAGGTAAAGAACTTCATTATTTAGAACGTGTTTGGTGGAAGAATCGATAGACACTTATCATTAATTCGAGCGCTACTAATCATGTTTGTGTTTCTATGTAGGGGTTCGTAGAAACGAGAAGTCTACATAATAGGAGCCTCTTATTGTGGACTGGAGACGGTAGCTTGGTGCTGGCTAAGGCAGTGGGAGATGTCTATCTTTATTTTGATGAATTTAGGTTTATATTATTGAAAGACTATTTTTATGTTCTTAATTTTAGGAGAAACCTTATATCGGTAGCTTGTTTAATAAAGGATTCTTATTCAGTTTCTTTTAGTAAAAGAGTTGATATTCGTAAAAATAAGTCTTTTATCTATTCTGGATGGATGGATGGAAACCTATATTTGATCAAACCAAAGATGTACTCACTGCTTGACACCGAATTAATAAATAACTCTAAAAAGTTAAAAGTTTCTCACTTTAACAAGGCGTATCTTTGGCATTTAAGACTTGGTCATATTAATCAAGATAGGATTCAAAGGTTGATGAAAGACGGTCCTCTAGAATCTCTGGAAGAGGTACGTTTTCCTCAATATGAGTTTTGTCTTGAGGGTAAGATGACTAAGAGGTCTTTTGGAGCTAAAGGTACTAGGGCTCAAGAACTCTTAGAAATTGTGCACACTGACATATGTGGCCCCATGAACATTACAGCACGAGAAGGGTTTGAATATTATGTCTCGTTTACAGACGATAACTCAAGGTATGGATATGTGTACCTAATGCACCGCAAGAGTGAAACCTTTGATAAGTTCAAAGAGAATCGTGTGGAAGTGGAAAAGCAATTGGGTAAATCCATGAAGACACTTCGATCTGATCGAGGTGGTAAATACCTCTAAGATGAATTTCTAGGGCATCTTGTAGAGAATGGGATATTATCCCAATTGATTGCACCTGGTACTCCACAACAGAATGGTGTAGCTGAAAGGAGAAACAGAACCTTATTGGATATGATACGGTCCATGATGACTTATTCAACGCTGCCGTTATCATTTTGGGGATATGCATTATAAACAGCGTGTTATATTCTGAACCAGGTTCCAAGCAAGTTAATTCTCAGGACTGCGTATGAAATGTGACATGGTAGGAAGCCCTCCCCTGGACATATAAGAATATGTTGCTACCCAACATATGTACTGGATGGGGATGCAAAGAAGTTGGAACTAAGATTAGAATTATGCATGTTTGTAGGATATCCGAAGGGAACTAAGGGAGGTCTATTCTATAACCCAAAGAAACAAAAAGTCGTTGTTTCAACCCATGCGCCATTCTTGGAGGAAAGTCACATGAATGACTTTAAGCCTTAAAGCAAAATGGTGCTAGAGGAGTTATCGGGTGAAAGAGCTGCTCCATAGGTTTTGGTCTTGGACACAAGTCCGAGTTCCGGTGAAAGACCTACAGACGATCAACAATTTAGGGTGCCTCATCATAGTGGGAGGGTTTCAAAGAAGCCTAATTTCTTCATGTATGATGCTGAGGCATACCAAACTGAGGCTCATGAGCATGAGGATGATCCGGTCACTTATGATGAAGCTATAAATGATGTTGATTCTAAATCTTGGAAATAGGCCATGAACAATGAGGTGGATCCTATAAAATCCAACTCTGTTTGGGAACTTGTAGATCTACCAGATGGGATAAAACCCATTGGATGCAAGTGGGTCTATAAAAGAAAGAAAGATACGGAAGAGAGAGTGGAAACTTTCAAAGCTGGACTGGTTACAAAGCGGTACATGCAAAAGGCTGGAATCAATTACGATGAAACCTTTTCGCCTATTGCTATGCTGAATTCTATCTGTATTCTTCTGTCTGTTGCTGCGGCTCTCGATTACGAGATCTGGCAAATGGATGTCAAGACGGTATTCTTGAATGGCCAGCTTGAGGAATATATCTACATGATACAGCCCGAAGGGTTTGTGGTAAAAGGCCAAGAAAGAAAATTCTACAAGTTGCTTAGATCCATTTATGGATTAAAGCAAGCATCCCGCTCATGGAACCAGAGATTTGATCAAGTGATCAAGACATTCAGTTTTGAGCAGAACGTTAATGAACCCTGTGTTTGTAAACGTATTAAGGATAGTAAAGTGGTCTTTCTAGTACTATATGTCGATGATATATTACTCATTGGGAATGATGTAGGGAATTTATCATCGGTCAAGCTCTAGCTACACCAACAGTTTGACATGAAGGACTTGGGAGAAGCTAATTATATTCTATGCATTCGTCTCTTTAGAGATCGAAAGAACAAAATGATAGCATTATCTCAGGCTTCATACATAGATAAAATAATTGACAAATATGCAATATAAGAGGCAAAGAAAGGTTCACAACCTTCCATTGTCGGTCTAACTCTTTCATAGGATGACTGTCCTAAGACATCGAAAGAAAGAGAGCATATGAGTAAGGTCCCTTATGCATCGTCTGTGGGTAACCTTATGTACGCTATGCTTTGCACTTACCCAAACATATGTTTTGCAGTAGGTATAGTGAGCCGATATCAAGCGAATCTTGGAACCAAGCACTGGCAAGTAGTAAAGCATATACTCAAGTAGCTTAAGAGAACAAGGGATTATATGTTGGTGTATTCTAAAGGGGACCTAACACCTGTAGGATACACAGACTCAAACTTTCAGACTTGCAAGGATTCGAGGAAATTGACTTCAGGATCAGTGTTTTTACTTGGAGGAGGTGCCATTGTGTGGAGGAGCATGAAGCAGGGTTGCACAACTGACTCTATGATGGAGGCTGAGTATGTGGCTGCGGCTGAGGCATCTAAAGAAATAGTTTGGTTCCGCAAGTTCTTTAGAGACCTTGAGGTCATTCCGAGTGTTGACAAGCCTATCACACTTTACTGTGATAACACTGGGGCTATTGCCAACACAAGGGAATCTCAGCACCACAAGAGTACCAAGCACATAGATCGGAGGTATCACACTATAAGAGGGCACGTGGAGACAGGACAAGTGGATGTATGTAAGATCGCGTCCGAGGACAACATTGTCAATCCCTTTACTAAGACTTTGGTGGCTAGAAGCTTTAAAAGGCATGTAGAGGCGATGGGGATGCGTAACATGGCACATCTGCTGGCTTAGGGCAAGTGGGAGATTGTTAGGAAATGCCCTAAGTATTAGAGACATTTTATGTATTTATTTTGAACTGGATAATAAAATTATAATATAGAGGTTTTTCATTACATTGCTATTTGTCCTTATTCTATTTATATGTTAAAGTAAATGTAAGCAAATATGACTCACTAACTGCTTGTTAGGAAATGCCCTAAGTATTAGAGACATTTTGATGTATTCATTTTGAACTGGATAATAAAATTATACTTAGAGGTTATTCATTACATTGCTATCTGTCCTCGTCTTATTTACATGTTAAAGTAAATGTAAGCAAATATGGCTCACTGACTGCTTGTGTTAAAACTGTTAGAACGTTGCATGCAATGGACTTTTGTATGCGAGAAGACAATGTTCTAAAGTTAGCAGTCTAAACTATGGTCTGTAGTCTATGGGGTTAGACCGAGCATCTAACTCATGTTAAGACTATTATGTTGTCTAAAGCCTTGGAGGGGACGGTCTGTCTTGACTGTCTGGAGCTGGACTCCCAAGTAGAGACATGGATATGTTGCTCGATGGTGACATATTAGACCGGGACTAAAGCGTGATTGATCTACGTAGTCCGCTATGAGTGGATCAATCTGCTTTTGACGTTCATTGTGCAATAACTTTAATCCTGAGTAAATGAACTACTTCATGTATATGACTTGTGTACTTTGATGTTCCAATGGCTAAAGCGTCTCAGAGGTAGTAAGCTTATAGACCGGTTCGTTGGGTGCATGACTTGCATACGATGAAGGGTTTGTTTGCAGATATCGGAATCATAGCTCTGAGGAGTTAAAGGTATCCTCTTAAAGGCATTATACTGAATGTGAAAATGGACAAGGCCTTGGGTCGTTTGCTGGGCGGATGACTTCTTATTCACATATGGTGAATAATCATTTTCTTGATTCGGTAGTATAATGGAACTTTAAGATAGCCTGATCAGTAGGATTAAACGGACTTTGACCTAAGGCTGATCATGGATATCATATGAGGGTTTTGCATATATGACAAGGTCATTGGATGGTAGCTCGTCACAGGCTTACGTAATACGGTATATAATTGGGAGTTCAGTTTCAGGTTTATAGTGGTGTGACTCTGAAATTAGTGATCATATGATTGAGTTGTTCGGTACAGAATGATGATCATATGGAATCACGGGAGCCCGATTATATATGTCCAATCAGTCCCTCTACTAGCTCCACATAATTCCTTAACGTTTGGCAAATTGATTTGTGTATGCTATTGGCTAGTTTATTATGCATGGATGGTGATGACACAGGATTAGGATGGTAGACAAGATTCTCTCCGGTTGGATTCAGATTTTGTTTTGCACAATAGAGTACACAATTATTCGAACTCCAAATAAAGTTGCCATGATTTTATTTGAGATTGGATTGGAGTTGTAGAAAATTATCCATGAGAACAAGAATATGAAACACAACCGTTTTGTGGAATTTGAAATTTGAATTTTGAAATTTGAAATTTGAATTTTGAATTTTGAAATTGAAATTTGAATTTGAAATTCGAATTTGAAATTTGAATTTGAAATTTAAATTTGAAATTTGAAATTTGAAATTTGAAATTTGAATTTGAAATTTGAATTTGAAATTTGAAATTCAAATTTTGAATCACAGTCCAAGTAGGATTCGAATTTGAGTTGGATTTGGAGAGGATAATCTTGTTAGAATCCTACTTGAATTTTGAATCCAAATCCCAACAAATAAGGGACGAAATTTTTGAGGATAATCCTCATGAAAGATTTTGGATTTTGTGGATAAGATTCAAGAGTAAATTCAAGCTTCAATCCTAGTTGAATTTGGATTCTCTCCTCCCTAAAAGTGGCCGAAATTTTGGAGCCTTTATCCTAGGAAATTCGGTTATTTTTGGATAAGGTTGAGATGAGATTTAGCTTGAAAATCCTAGTGGAATTGTTGATTCTCCCTTATCCATAATGGCCGAAATTTTTTGGAGGATTTTCTCCTTGTGAATTTCGGATTTTTTGGTTGAAAAAGGGAGATAAAATTCTAGTTAAAATCTTGTTAAGATTTGGATTGGATTTATCTTAGGAAAAACCGAATTTATTGTTAGGATTATCTTATGGAAAAATTCAGATTTTTTGGTTAAAGATAAGGGAAAATATCTTTTCCTAATCCAATTCAAATTCAGAGATTCACCTTATGCAGGTCTATAAATAGAGGACCTACCACTCCAGTTCTCTCAGACCACAGACTCTCAGGTGAGCAGGCTTATTGTTGCACAGCTCGTCGTGACAATAAAGTTCTTTAGAGATCTGGGTGGTCGGAAGAAGACTAGCAGTGCTAGCATACCGATCGAGGTTCAGAGTGGCCACACACTCAGCCATTCGGGAATTGGAGAATAGTAGAAAAGGCTAGTTGGTTGAAGCCTCCGGTCATTCTCCTCCTGCATATTGGCGTCCTTGAGGTATGAGTTTTAATTGTTGTTGATTTATTGTATATGGCATCATGAGATATTTAACGATCTAAAAAATTTTTATTGTTCCGCTGCGCCACTCTGATACGTTTTTACCGGTTTATTTTCCTACACTGCTTGTGTTAAAACTGTTAGAACATTGCATGCAATGGATTTTTGTATGCAAGAAGATAATGTTCTGAATTAAGCGGTCTAAACTAAGGTCTGTAGTCTATGGGGTTAGACCGAGCATCTAACTCATGTTAAGACTATTATGTAGTCTAAAGCCATGGTGGCGACGATTTGTCTTGACTGTCCAGAGCATAGACTCCTAAGTAGAGACATAGATATGTTACTTGGCAGTGACATATTAGATCAGGACTAAAGCACGATTGATCTATGTAGTCCGCTATGAGTGGATCAATCTGCTTTTGAAATTCATTATACAATAACCTTAATCCTGAGTAAATGAACTACTTCATGTATATGACTTGTGTACTTTGATATTCCAATGGCTAAAGCATCTCAGAGGTAGTAAGCTTATAGATCGGTTCGTTGGGTGCATGACTTGTATACAATGAAGGGTTTGTTTACAAATATCAGAATCATAGCTCTAAGGAGTTAAAGGTATCCTCTTAAAGGCATTGTACTGGATGTGAAAATGGACAAGGCCTCGGGTTGTCTGCTGGGTAGATGACTTCTTATTTACATATGGTGAATAATCATTTTCTTATTCGGTAGTATTATGAAACTTTAAGATAGCCTGCTCAGTAGGATTAAACGGACTTTGACCTAAGGCTAATCATAGATGTCATATGAGGGTTCTGCATACATGACAAGGTCATTGGACATTAGCTTGTCATAAGCTTTCGTAATACGATATATAATTGGGAGTTCAGTTTCAGGTTTATAGTGGTGTGACTCTGAAATTAGTGATCATAAGATTGAGTTGTTCGGTACGGAATGATGATCATATAGATTCACGGGAGCCTGATTATATATGTCCAATTGGTCCCTCTACTAGCTCCACATAATTCCTTAACGGTTGGCAAATTGATTTATGTATGCTTATTAGCTAGTTGATTATGCATGGATGGTGTTGATATAGGATTAGTGGACAAGATTCTCTCCAGTTGAATTCATATTTTGTTTTGGATAATAGAGTACACAATTATTCGAACTCCAAATAAAGTTACCATGATTTTATTTGAGATTACATTGGAGATGCAGAAAATTATTCATGAGAACAAAAATTTGAAATATAACTTTTTTGTGGATTTTGAAATTTGAAATTTAAATTTGAATTTGAAATTTGAAATTTGAATTTGAAATTTGAAATTCAAATTTTGAATCACAATCCAAGTGGAATTTGGATTCTTTGTGGATAATTCCATAGGGTTAGAATTTGAATTTGAGTTGGATTATGGAGGGGAAAATCTTATTTGAATCCTACTTGAATTTTGAATTCCAATCCTAACTAAAATGGTTGAAAATTGTTGAGGGAAATCTTCCTAGATATTTTCAGTTTTTGTAGATAAGTTTCAAGGAAAATTCAAGCAAGAAAATCCCAGTTGGATTTGGATTCTCTCCTCCCTAAAAGTGGCTGAAAATTTTGTGGATAATCCTAAGGGAAATTTTCGGTTTTTTTAGTGAAAAAGGGTGTGATAGAATTCAAACTAGAAAATCCTATTTAGATTTTGATTCTCCTCACTTTTAATGGCCGAATCCAGTCATAATTTTGGCACTAGGGAAATTCAGTTATTATTAATAGTTGAGGAGATAAAATTCAAGTTAAAATCCTGTTTGAATTTGGATTGGATAATTCCAAAAAGTGGATTTTTTTTTTGGGTTGGATAATGCATAAAAAAATTTGGTTTTTTTTTTAATAGATAAGGGAGAAAATCTTCTCCCAATCCAATTCGAATTCAGAGGATCACCTCATGCAAGTCTATAAATAGAGGTCCTACCACTCCAGTTCTCTCAGACCACAGACTCTCAGGTGAGCAGGCTTATTGTTGCATAACTCACCGTGACAATAAGTTTTTTAGAGACCTAGGTGGTCGGAAGAAGACTAGCAGTACTAGCACACTGGTCGAGGTACCAAGTGCCCACACACTCTACTATCCGGGAATTGGAGAATAGTAGAGAAGGCTAGTTGGTTAAAGCCCTCCAGTCATTCTCCTCCTACAGTTGACGTCCTCTTGAGGTATGAGTTTTATTGTTGTTAATTTATTATATATCTCATCACGAGATATTTAATGATCTTGAAAAATTTTTGTTGTTCCACTGTGCCACTCTGATGTGTTTTTACCGATTTTATTCCTACACAAAATTCAAGTAGGATTCAAACAAGATTTTCCTCTCCTTTATTCATATTAATTTCGAATTTTTCCGTGTAGATTATCCATAAAAAATTCGAATCCTACATGGATTGTGATTCAAAATTTGAATTTAAATTTCAAAGTTCAAATTTCATAATTCAAACATTTCAAATTCCATAATTCAAACATTTCAAATTCAAATTTCAAATTTAAATTTCAAATTCAAAATTTAAATTTCAAATTTCAAAATCCACAAAAAGTTGTATTTCAAATTTTGTCCTCATGGATAATTTTCTACAACTCCAATTTAATCTCAAATAAAATCATGGCAACTTTATTTGGAGTTTGAATAATTGTGTACTCTATTATCCAAAACAAAATCGAAATTGAACCGGAGAGAATCTTGTCTACCATCCTGATCCTATGTTAACACCATCCACGCAAAGTCAACTAGCCATTAAGCATAAACAAATCAATTTGCCATTCGTTAAGGAATTATGTGGAGCTAGTAGTGGGACCAATTGGACATATATAATCGGGCTCCCATGAGTCCATATGATCATTATTCTGTACCGAACAACTCAATCATATGATCACTAATTTCAGAGTTACACTATTATAAACCTGAAACTGAACTCTCAATTATATACCGTATTATGAAAGCCTATGACAAGCTAAGGTCTAATGACCTTGTCATGTATGCAAAAACCCTCATATAATATCCATGATCAGCCTTAGGTCAAAGTCTGTTCAATCCTACTGATTAAGCTATCTTAAAGTTCCATTATACTACTGAAAAATGATTATTCACTACATGTGAATAAGAAGTCATCTGCCCAGCAGACGACCCAAGGCCTTATCCATTTTTACATCCAGTATAATGCCTTTAAGAGGATACCTTTAAATCCTTAGAGCTATGATTCCGACATCTATAAATAACCCTTCATCGTATACAAGTCATGCACCTAACGAACCGATCTATAAGCTTACTACCAGGGAGACGCTTCAGCCATTGGAACATCAAAGTACATAAGTCATATACATGAAGTAGTTCATTTACTCAGGATTAAGATTATTGTATAATGAACATCAAAAACAGATTGATCCACTCATAGCAGACTACGTATATCAATCACGCTTTAGTCCCAGTATAATATGTCACTACCAAGTAATATATCTATGTCTCTACTTGGGAGTCTGTGCTTCGGATAGTCATGACAAACCGTCCCTACCATGGCTTTAGACAACATAATAGTCTTAACATAAGTTAGATGCTCGATCTAACCCCATAGACTATAGAACTTAGTTTAGACTATTTACTTTAGAACATTGTCTTCTCGCATACAAAAATCCATTGCATTCAACGTTCTAATAGTTTTAACACAAGCAGTCAGTGAACCATATTTACTTTCATTACTTTAACATGTAAATAGAATAAGGACAAATAACAATGTAATGAATAACCTCTATATTATAATTTTAATATCCAGTTCAAAATAAATACATCAAAATGTTTCTAATACTTAGGGCATTTTCTAACAATCTCCTACTTGCCCTAAGCTAGCAGATGTGCCATGTTACGCATCCCCATCACCTCAACATGCCTTTGAAAGCTTCTAGCCACCAAAGACTTAGTAAAGGGATCGACAATGTTGTCCTCGAACGCGATCTTACATACATCCACTTGTCCTATCTCCACATGCGCTCTTATAATGTGATACCTCTGATCTATGTGCTTGGTCCTCTTGTGGTTTCGAGATTCCCTTATGTTGGCAATAGCCCTAATGTTATCACAGTAAAGTGTGATAGGCTTGTCAACACCCGGAATGACCTCAAGGTCTCTAAAGAACTTGCGGAGCCAAACTGCTTCTTTAGATGCCTCAGCTATAGCCACATACTCAGCCTCCATCATAGAGTCAGCTGTGCAACCCTGCTTCATGCTCCTCCACACAATGGCGCCTCCTCTGAGTAAGAACACTAATCCTGATGTCGATTTCCTTGAATCCTTGTAAGTCTGGAAGTCTGAGTCTGTGTATCCTACTGGTGTTAGGTCCCCTCTATAATACACCAATATATAATCCCTCGTTCTTTTAAGATACTTGAGTATATGCTTTACTGCTTGCCAGTGCTTGGTTCCAGGATTCGCTTGATATCAACTCACCATACCTACTGCAAAACATATGTTCAGGCGAGTGCAAAGCATAGCGTACATAAGGCTACCCATAGCGGATGCATAAGGGACCTTACTCATACACTCTCTTCTTCTGATATCTTGGGACAGTCATCCAATGAAAGAGTTAGACCAGTAATAGAAGGTTGTGAACCTTTCTTTGCCTCTTGCATTGCATATTTGTCAATTATTTTATCTATGTATGAAGCTGAGATAATGCTATCATTTTGTTCTTTCGATCTCTAAAGAGACGAATGCCCAGAACATAATTAGCTTCTCCCAAGTCCTTCATGTCAAACTGTTGGTGTAGCCAGAGCTTGACTGATGATAAATTCCCTACATCATTCCCAATGAGCAGTATATCATCGACATAGAGTACTAGAAAGACCACTTTACCATCCTTAATACGTTTATAAACACAGGGTTCATTAACGTTCTGCTCAAAATCGAATGTCTTGATCACTTGATCAAATCTCTAGTTCCATGAGCAGGATGCTTGCTTTAATCCATAAATGGATCTAAGTAACATATAGAATTTTCTTTCTTAGTCTTTTGCCACGAACCCTTCGGGCTGTATCACGTAGATACATTCCTCAAGATGGCCATTCAAAAATACCGTCTTGACGTTCATTTGCCAGATCTCATAATCGAGAGCCGCAGCAACAGACAGAAGAATACGGATAGACTTCAGCATAGCAACAGGTGAAAAGGTTTCATCATAATCGATTCCAGCCTTTTGCATGTACCCCTTTACAACTAGTCTAGTCTTGAAAGTTTCCACTCTCCCTTCCGCATCCTTCTTTCTTTTGTAGAGCTACTTACATCCAATGGGTTTTATCCCATCCGGTAGATCCATAAATTCCTAAGCAGAGTTGGATTTCATAAATTCCATCTCATTGTTCATGGCCTGTTTCCAAGATTTAGAATAACATCATTTACAGCTTCATCATAAGTGACCAGATCATCCTCATGCTCATGAGCCTTGCCTTGGTATACCTCAGCATCATATATAAAGATATCAGGCTTCCTAGAAACCCTCCCACTATGACGAAGCACCCTAATTTGTTGATCGTCTGTAGGTCTTTCACTAGAACTTGGACTTGTGTCCAAGATCGAAACCTGTGGAGCAGTTCTTTCACCTGATAACTCCTCTAGCACCACTTTACTTCGAGGCTTAAAGTCATTCATGTGACTTTCCTCCAAGAATGTCGCATGTGTTGTAACAATGACTTTTTGTTCCTTCAGGTTATAGAATAGACCTCCTTTAGTTCTCTTAGGATACCCTACAAACATGTACAACTCCAATCTTGGTTCCAACTTCTTCGCTTCCCCATCCAGTACATGTGCCGAGCAGTCCCATATTCTCATATGTCTAAGGGAGGGCTTCCTGTCATGCCACAATTCATACGGAGTCCTGGGAATTAACTTACTTGGAACTTGGTTCAGAATATAGCATGTCGTTTATAATGCATATCCCCAAAATGATAACGGCAGCATTGAACAACTCATCATGGACCGTACCATATCTAATAATGTCTTATTTCTCCTTTCGGCTACACCATTCTGTTGTGGAGTACCAAGTGTAGTCAATTGGAATAATATCCCATTCTTTACAAGATGTCCTAGAAATTCATTGGAGAGGTATTTGCCACCTCGATCAGATTGAAGTGTTTTTATGGATTTACCTAATTGCTTTTCCACTTCCGCATGATACTCTTTGAACTTATCAAAGGTTTCGCTCTTGTGGTGCTTTAAGTACACATATCCATACCTCGAGTAATCATCTATAAAGGAGACATAATACTCAAACCCTCCTCGTGCTATGACGTTTATGGGGCCACATACGTCGGTGTGCACAATTTCTAAGAGTTCCCGAGCCCTAGCACCCTTAACTCCAAAAGACCTCTTGGTCATCTTACCATCAAGACAAGACTCACATTGAGGAAGATGTACATCCTCCAGAGATTCTAGAGGACCTTTCACCAACCTTTGAATCCTATCCTGATTAATATGACCAAGTCTTAAATGCCAAAGATATGCCTTGTTAGAATGAGAAACTTTCAACCTTTTAGAGTTATCAGTTAATTCGGTGTCAAGCAGTGAGTACATCTTTGGTTTGATGAAATATAGGTTTCCATCCATCCATCTAGAACAGATAAAAGACTTATTTTTATGAATATCAATTCTTTTACTAAAAAAAACTGAATAAGAATCCTTTATTAAACAAGCTATCGATAAAAGGTTCCTCCTGAAATTAGGAATATAAAAGCAGTCTTTCAATAATATAAACCTAAATTCATCAAAATAAAGATAAATATCTCCCACTGCCTCAGCCACCACCAAGCTATCGTCTCCGGTCAGCAACGAAAGGCTCTTATCATGTAGACTTCTCGTTTCCACGAACCCCTGCATAGAAACACAAACATGGTTAATGACTCCCGAATCAATGACCCAAGTGTCCTTAGATTCTCTACCAAACACGCTTCTAAATAATGAAGTTCCTTACCTTCCTTACCCTTGACGGCTAGGAATTCCCAGCAAGCTTTCTTTAAGTGACCTACCTTCCCACAGTGGAAGTACTTGGACTTTTTAAGGTCCTTGGGCTTCTTGTTCTTCTTCTTCTTCTTCCTATCCGAGACATGAGGATTAGAAGAACTGAAAGCCACTTGCTTCTTATTTGGCCTCTTCCTCTTCCATAAGGGTTTGGAAGATTCCGTCAAATTGGCCTCTCCTTTGGGTTGAACCGCATCCATGTCTTTGATCATCCACTCATAAGCTTGGAGTTACTTCATGAGCTCAGTGAGTCCTATCTCCCTTGTTATCAGATTGTATGCGGCCTTAAACCTCACAAAATCTTTTTATAGAGTTTTAAGTACCATCTCGATCTGGGTGTTGTAGTTCAACTCAGCACCATTTTTGGCAACCTTAGCAAAGAATCCCATTAGAGTAATCATATAGTCCTTCACCGAAGTACCTGCATTTTGCTTAGAATTCATAATGCTGGTAACAGCAGACTGTCGAGCCAGTTTTTCTTGGCCTCCGAACATATCTTCTAGATTTTCCATGATCTCCCTTGCAACTTGATAAGTCTCATGCTGCTTTTGTAAAGCACTCGTCATGCTAGAGAAAGGATAGCATTGAGCTATCTCGTTGGATTCTCTCCAACGAGTATAGGTAACCGGGACCTCCTCAAGTGGTGTGTCAAGTTTTGGCCCAGGTGGGCATCGTTCATCCAACACGAACTTGTGTCTCTCGTAGCTGAGAACTATCAGCAAATTTCTCTTCCATTCTTTATAATTATTGCCATTCAACTTATTTTTAGTAAGTATTGAAATGAGGGGTGTTGGTGACATTTTGAACTAAAATAAAATTATACTAGACATCATTACAAAGCTTAAGCAAATATAGAGATAATTTAGCAAATAAAACATACAAGTATGTTCCTATATGAAACTTGAAAAAACATGTAGCATTACAATGGTAATTCTCAGCACTTATTGCCCTAAGCCACCGAGGGGTGGTCATGAGACAAATAGCTAGAACATGGACCCCGTCCAATTAATATATGTTGCCTTAAATCCCCCAAGGTTAAGACATATATTAACAACTGCTTATTTTGACCACCAGTTTAGTTAACAGAGCTTTTAGGGAAGGTTAATAATTAAACGATTCTTGAGTGTATAACCATTGTTTATGTAGCCCGATCCACGTCCTACCAAGCCACCAAGGGGTGGTCATGAATAAAATCGTGCCCGAACACGTTTTCCACATAGGAGATCCAACCTAGTATATCGGTGGTGGTAAACACCTACCGAGGGGTGTGGTCAGGGTAGAACTGACGCGAGACGTTACCATGCTTTCACATATGGATCAACAATGGAGGCCGTGAGTTTTGTTTGAAACCCTCTCCCACTCAATATTTTGAAAAACATGCAAGTCTTGACAAATATGTATGATTAATATAGTTTGAGTAGCATTCACCTATCCTATATGACATGTTATCAAATATACATACAATTCATCCGTCAATACATATTCATCCATCCATGACATATCATAGAAAAAATAATTGATGGAAAAATAACCAAGCCATGGTTCTATCCTAGAACAAAGAAAATAAAGATTATAAAATTTCATCCAAAGCATTCTTTGGGTCTTGAATTTTGTTCCGTCTTCTTGTATCCAACTTCATGTAGCCTCTTGATTTATTTCTCATCCCAAGAATCATTTAAAATTTAAATTTCAAATTCGAATTTCAAATTTAAATTTCAAATTCAAATTTTAAACAATTTAAATTTCATGTGTAATAATATGTAATTTCAAAAAATATCAAAAATTTAAATTACATATTTTTAAATATGATTTAAAATTAAATATCAAATTTAAAAATTAAAATTTTTGATTTTTGGCCCATCGGCCCACGGGGCTCGAAGACCCGTAGCCACCGTGGGCAGGACCCAGCCCCCGGGGGCCTAGCAGCCCATGGCCATAGGCCAGGTACAGCCCTGTTGGGCTGCACGGTCGGGCGGCTACAGCAACCGCCAGGCTGCAAGCAGCGCCTGTAGCCATAGGCTACACACCCAGGTAGGCGCAGCAGCCTGCCAGGCTGCAAGCAATGCCTACAGCCATGGGCTATATGCCCAAGGCCTTGGCCAACCCCAAGGGGGGCCATGACCACCCTTGGCTGCATGCAAAGCCTGCGGCCGTAGGTGATCAGGCCTGGACAGGGGCTGCCACAGCCCCATCCTGCCTGAGGGCAGTGGCTGCAGCCCACCAAAGCCGGTGGCCTATCCCGAGGGGGTCCGTCCTTGATTTTCATCCCATATTCCAATTTGCCCATTAGGATCTCCAAAAATTCATTTGAATCCAAATTAAATTGGAATTTTCCACACAAACAAAATTTCAATCTTTAAATTAAATTTAACTTTTGGGAAGAAATAAATTACAGTCTTCAAACTTCAATCTCCTCCAAGAATAATTATATAAAATTTCCTAAATCGTTTTCGGTGTACAAAAATTCTAATCATAATAATTCTAAGAGACAAAAATAAAATCCATGGGAAAATTATGGTGATGATAAACCACTCCCATGGTTACATAAAAAAGCCCTAGATACAGTTTTTCTAAATTCTAAGGAACCATAACTGGCATAAATATGCATGCATATAATAATTCAAAAAATTAAAATAATCACATACTACATACATAATATATGATAACAACATAAAGGAAACCTAGAATTCCACTTTCTAAATATCAAATCCATACATAAATAAAAAAGACTAACTAATTATCTAATTTATGTACATGGCATAGTCACGAGATGGCTCTAATACCAATTGTAGGAATAAAATCGTTAAAAATGCATCAGAGTGACGTAGCGGAACAATAAAATTTTTTTAGGATCGTTAAGTATCTTGTTATGCCATATACAATAAACTAACAACAATAAAACTCATACCTTAAGAGGACGCCAAACTGCAGGAGGAGAATAACTGGAGGGCTTCAACCAACTAGCCTTCTCTACTATTCTCCAATTCCTAGATGGCAGAGTGTGTGGGCACTCGGTTCCTCGATCGGTATGCTAGCACTACTAGTCTCCTTTTGACCACCTAGATCTCTAAAGAACTTATTGTCATGGTGAGTTATGCAACAATAAGCCTGCTCACCTGAGAGTCTGTGGTCTAAGAGAACTGGAGTGGTAGGACCCCTATTTATAGACTGGCATGAGGTGATCCCTTGAATTCGAATTGGATTAGGAGAAGATTTTCTCCCTTATCCACTCACAAAAAATCTGAATTTTCTAGGCCAAATATTAAGGATAATTTTTGGCCATTCTAGGATTTTTACAATCAGAATTCAAATAGGATTTTAACTTGAATTTTATCTCCTCATTTATCCATAAAAACTGATTTCCCCTAGTGCCATAAACAAGGCTAGATTCGGCCACTTTAATGTGAGGAGAATCAAAATTCAAATAGAATTCTTCTAGTTTGAATTTAATCTTACACTTATCCATTAAAACCAAAAATCTCCCTTGAGATTATCCAATAAATTTTGGCCAAACTAGGGAGGGAGAGAATCAAAATTCAACTAGGATTGAAACTAGAATTTTTCCCTACAACCTTATCCATAAAATCTGAAATTCCCTTGGGAGATTCTTCCTGAACAAATTTGGTTTTTCCTTAATAGATTTAGGATTCAAAATTCAAGTAGGATTCAAACAAGATTTTCCTCTCCTTTATCCATATCAATTTCGAATTTCTCCATGTGGATTATCCACAAAAAATTTGAATCCTACATGGATTGTGATTCAAAATTTGAATTTAAATTTCAAAGTTCAAATTTTAAAATTCAAACTTCAAATTCAAATTTCAAATTTAAATTTCAAATTCAAATTTCAAATTTAAATTTCAAATTCAAATTTCAAATTCAAAATTTAAATTTCAAATTTCAAAATCCACAAAAAAGTTGTATTTCAAATTTTGTCCTCATGGATAATTTTCTATAACTCCAATTCAATCTCAAATAAAATCATGGCAACTTTATTTAGAGTTCGAATAATTGTGTACTTTATTATCTAAAACAAAATCTGAATTCAACCAGAGAGAATCTTGTCCACTATCCTGAGCTTATGTTAACACCATTCATGCAAAGTCAACTAGCCATTAAGCATACACAAATCAATTAGCCATTCATTAAGGAATTATGTGGAGCTGGTAGAGAGACCAATTAGACATATATAATCGGGCTCCTGTGAATCCATATGATCATTATTCTGTACCGAACAACTCAATCATATGATCACTAATTTCAGAGTCACACCACTATAAACCTGAAACTAAACTCTCAATTATATACCATATTACGAAAGCCTGTGACAAGTTAATGTCCAATGACTTTGTCGTGTATGCAAAAACCCTCATATGATATCATGATCAGCCTTAGGTCAAAGTCCGTTCAATCCTACTGAACAGGCTATCTTAAAGTTCCATTATACTACCGAATAAGAAAATGATTATTCACTACATGTGAATAAGAAGTCATCTGCCCAGCAGACGACCCAAGGCCTTGTCCATTTTCACATCCAGTATAATGCCTTTAAGAGGATACCTTTAACTCCTTAGAGCTATGATTCTGATATCTATAAACAAACCCTTCATCATATACAAGTCATGCACCCAATGAACCGGTCTATAAGCTTACTAGCTCTGAGATGCTTTAGCCATTGGAACATCAAAGTACATAAGTCATATACATGAAGTAGCTCATTTACTCAAAATTAAGGTTATTGCATAATGAATGTCAAAAGCACATTGATCCACTCATAGCGGACTATGTAGATCAATCACACTTTAGTCCCGGTCTAATTTGTCACCACCAAGCAATATATCTATGTCTCTACCAGGGAGTCTATGCTCTAGATAGTCAAGAAAAACCATCCCCACCATGGCTTTAGACAACATAATAGTCTTAACATGAGTTAGATGCTCGGTCTAACCCCATAGACTATAGACCTTAGTTTAGACTGCTTACTTTAGAATATTGTCTTCTTGCATACAAAAATCCATTACATGCAACGTTTTAACAGTTTTAACACAAGCAGTCAGTGAGCCATATTTGCTTACATTTACTTTAACATGTAAATAGAATAAGGACAAACAACAATGTAATGAATAACCTCTGTATTATAATTTTATTATCCAGTTCAAAATAAATATATCAAAATGTCTCTAATGCTTAGGGCATTTCCTAACGCAATCGGTACGGCCACTATGAGCTCAAAACCAGAACATAATGAAGATAATGACCAAAAATTGAATGAAAGATATAAATGAGCATAACCGACACTAACTTTACTATAGTGTATTCGATCAAAGTTGACGTAAATAGTACCCAGTCAAAGTCAAAGTTATTCTTCACTGGTCAAAGTCAAAATTACTATTTATAGATGAATAGTATAATTCATAGGAAATTTTATTATTGATGCTTTTGAATCTATACGATTCATAGTATGTATGTTTGAACTTACTGAGCTTGTTAGCTCACTAGTTTGTTCATGTTACAGGTAAGAAACCTGTCCAATAGATACTCTAGATGGCGGTAGGATATGCGGTGCCAATGGGATAGGGAATTCCACTATAGATTATGGTCCTGCTGCTAGTCTTTTGCTGAGCTTTAAAAGAGAAGATTCAAAGAAAATTTATTTTGAGATATAGAGTTGAACAATGTAATTTTGTAAATTATGTTGTTATACAAAGAATGACTAAAGTATAGTTTTAAAGTTTAATATGGCTTTCATATTTGTAAAGTATTTTGAAAAAAAATAATGAGCTCCGAAATACGAAGAGTTGAAAATGAAATAAATTTTTGGCAACCCAATGAGGTGCACGGGCTGTTTCAATCGGCTATAGAGTTTGATTGTAATGGTTTTACGTAGTCAAATTTAGGGGCGCCATAGGGTGGTATCAGAGTAGTTAACCATATCCCCACTGGCATAAAGCGCAGTCTGTTCGTCAATCCAAGTAAGTTAGCTTTCCTTAAGTTAGTTAGCTACTTGTTTATATGAGGTTATATATTTTGTAGGATATACGATGACTAGGCCACCAGAGGTGTGATCTCAGTCATATAGACCGAGAGGACCGATCAGCGTATTGACCAGGTCCGTGATTAGGCCATCCATGTCCCAGCGACCAATACATAGACCACCGACGCCTGAGCCACCAGCGCCACGGGCTAGGGCACCGTTGCCGATCCGAGCGCCACCTCCTCGACCGGTACTTAATCCACCGGTCGAGATAGACATTCCAGTTGTCAAAGGGCGACCACATGTACGAGCTAAGGTATCAACTTGCGCTGTACACACATTTCGAAGCAGTCATCCACCTACATTCAAGGGAGGTCAACAGAGGATTGCCACTAGGGATTAGTTACATGATGTACGGATGATTATGCATCAATGCGACATTGACGAGGACTGCTGGGTTATGTTAGCAGTCGACACATTCGATGGAGACGCCTGAATGTACTGGGAGTACTGCGACCAGGACATGCGTTAGGGCTTGACTGGGCTAAGTTAGGCATATTATGATACAACAGTTTCTGCCTAAAAGCCTGGCAATGGTTCCAAACCCTCTAGAGAGCAGGGCAGCGAAACCACCGCCTGCTTTACCCCAATATGTGGATATTAGAGAGCTCATTCTCCATATAGAGAGACTCCAGATGCTACTGAGTGACACAGTCTTCACTTATGCAGTATGATTTGAGGAGAATATTGTGAGGAGATGTCCCTTATCCAACCTCATTGATGACGATTTTTGTGACATATTTTAGAAGGGGCTTACAATAGATTTATGACAGAGGGTAACCTTGCTATATCCTCTTACTCTACTAGAGTTTATAGTGACAGTAGCTAAAGTAAAGGAAGAGCTATTATTGGAGTGCATTGTGCGCAATAGATGTGAGCAAGCATTACAAGAGGTAATGTCAGATCATCTTTATGGAGCGCGACCTATGGCTAATGACCATGAGGCTGGCCCATCTAGGCAAAGTGAGGGGACAAGTCCCATTAAGGGAACACCATCTGGGACCGGGAATGGTTCAGATGAGGAAGAGGAAGATTCGGAAGAATTTCCTGTAGTTCCAGATCAACCAGAGGGTTAGAATGTAAACATATAAAGATGTATAAATGTATATATCTGTATATGTACATGTATAACTGTATTGAAAGGCTATTTTTAGAAAAAGCCTAAAGTTGATCTATATATGAATGTTGTGAAATGATATGTTGAAATGATGAGATGCTGAAAATTATATAATGATTAAAATTTATTTTTACGTATTTTGTAGAAATATACTTGTTGAAAATCTAATGATTGATTTTCATGCGACTATAGGAAATAGAGAATATGGTGAATACGTGAAATCTAAGAAATATGAGAAGGCATCCTGTCCTTTCAGAAAGGATTGATGAATTATAGGCCCTTATAGAAGCTCAGATGAAGGAGAATGCTAAGCTAAGACAACATTTAGAGTAAATGGAACAGCGGCAAGGCCCAGAAGAAGGCCAATCCTCACAAATGGCTACCACTGAACGAGCAGTGCTACCAATTATGCTCGAGGTAGTACTAGAACCCTAACCTCAACCTCGAGTAAATCAGGAACCATTGTACCAGTGATTCTGACGAATGAAGCCATCGAAATTTGAGGGCTCTACAAACCAGTTAGACGCAGAGGAATGGCTTTCCTCGATCCAAATGATCCTAGAATTCATGGATCTGATGGAATAAGAGAAGGTCATGTGTGCATCCTTTGTGTTAAGGAAGGATGCAAGGTTTTGGTGGGATACCATCAAACTAAGAAGAAACATAGCCATGATGACATGGATAGATTTTTTAAAAGAATTCAATCAGAAGTACTATGACCCCGCGCTGCTATGACCTCAGCAGATAGAGTTTGTAGAGCTGAAGTAAGGGAACATGACAGTGAGCGAAATCTATCAAAGATTTGATCAACTATCCCGATTATGTCCATATGTCGTCCCTACTGAGAGGGAGAAAATACAAAAGATGCTTAGGATGTTTTGACCAGACATCTCGGCATCGATAGATAGTGGGTTAACACCACCCACTATGGTAGCTGATTATGTCAATCGAGCTCAGAGAGCTGGGTACCATTTAGCTCAACAAAAGGAAGAGAAGGAGAAAATCTAGGATGCCAAGAAGAAGGAAAAAGTCTTGGCCAAAGTTGCTTAAGTAGGAACCCAAATTGGACAAGGTAGCAAGTAGAATCTGAATGTTAAGACTAGACAATCAAGCACTTCCAGCCAACAGTCGCAAGGAAAAAGGAAAGGGAATAGTTTCAGAAATAGGAATCAACAATGGAGGATGAACAATAATGCCCTATCCATGGTAAGCGATTGTGTTATGTGCGGAAAAAGGCACACAGGCTGATGCAGATACACCCCAAAAATTGCCCCAAAAATTGGCAAAATTTACGGTGTACGTTTTAGCCACAACAGTAACATCCCCAAACTTATGCACTACAGGCTAAAATTGAAGGGCCTTCGGAGACACAAGAAAGACCAAAGCATATGCCTCGCGCAGATGCTCAGGTCATGGTTTACACAAGGGAGGATGCGAAAGCTAGAATGTCTAATGTAGTGACAGGTCAGCATTCTGTCGCTAATCATTTGGCATCTATTTTCTTTGATTTTGGAGCTACGCATTCATTTATTTCATAGGAATTTATGAGTAGGATAGGATATCCTAAGGATAGCATAGGTAAGATGTTTAGAACGGCCTTACCCTCAAGCGAAACTTTGCTGTCCAATTATTGGTTACCTTACATACCAATAATTATGGCAAATAGGGAGTTATACGCGGAGTTGATCATGATGAAGTTAGCTGATTACAACGTAATCTTAGGAATGCATTTCATAGGAAAGTATCAAGCCACGATCGATTGCCAAGACTGAAAGATTATATTCAGACCGTATCAGAAAGATAGTTTTGACTACGTAAATTTGTCGCATAAACTAAGGAAGACGATGATCAACTCGATGAGAGCAAGAAGGCTAATGTCTAGCAGCTATGCTAGATACGTAGCTTATATAGTGGGTGTGACTGAGGAGCCGAAGCTTCAACCCGAAGAAGTTCTGATCGTCAATGATTTTCTCGACGTTTTTCCATAAGAATTACCTGGATTGTAGCTAAAGTGAGAGATCTCGTTCGAGATTGAATTGATGCCAGGAACCACACCTATTCAAAGGTGCCATATCAAATGACACCGATGTGGCTGAAGGAGTTGCAAGTACTATTAAAAGAGGTTATTGACGAAGGATTCATATGTCTGAGCTACTCCCTATGGGGTGCTCTAGTGTTGTTTTTCAAGAAGAAGGATGGAACGTTCCACATGTGTATCGATTACTGGGAGTTTAACAAGGTCACTATCAAGAATAGGTATCTGTTACCTAAAATTGACAATTTGTTCGATCAACTCAAAGGCATAGCAGTATTCTCTAAGATCGATCTGTGATTAGGATATCATCAGCTGTGGATTAAGGAGAATGACATTCCAAAGACAGCATTTAGGACCTGTTACAGTCATTATGAATTTCTTGTGATGCCATTTGGGTTGACAAATGCTCCAGCAGTGTATGTGGACCTGATGAATCGAGTCTTCAAGGAATTTCTAGATAAGTTTGTCATTTGTGTTTATCGATGACATACTTATATATTCAACGACTCATGAGGAACATGAGGAACACCTGAAGATCATTCTTTAAATGATAAGGAAGCACCAACTTTACGCGAAATTCTCCAAATGTGAATTTTGGCTAAATAAAATTGCATTTCCTAGGACACGTAGTCTTCAAAGAAGGAATTACTGTGGATCCTGCCAAAGTGGAGGCGATTAACGAATAGCCTACACCTAGGAACGTGACCGAGATACGGAGTTTCTTAGGTTTAGCTGGTTATTATACGAGATTCGTAGAGGGATTCGCATGACTCGCTGCACCTCTCACAGCTCTTACGCGCAAAGAAAGGAAGTACGAGTGGACAGAGGAGTATGAAAGGAGCTTTCGAGATTTGAAGAAGTGACTAACGAGCGTGCCAATCCTTACACTTCCCACTAAAGGGGAGACATTCGTGATATACATTGACACATCAAAAATGGGATTAGGGGCCGTCCTGATGCAAGGCGACAAGAAGATCGTGTATGCCTCGTGTCAACTAAAGGATCATGAGAAAAATTATCCCATGCACGATTTAGAACTTACCGCAATAGTGTTCGTACTTAAGATTTGGTGACACTATTTATATGGAGCTCAGTGTCAAATTTACACTGATCATCAGAGCTTAAAATACTTATTTACTTGAGGGGAGCTAAACATGCAGCAAAGAAGATGGTTGGAGTTGGTAAAGGGTTACGATTGTGAAATCCTCTATGATCCAGGAAAGGCCAATTGCGTTGTGGATGCCTTAAGTAGAAAGTCTACCATCTCGTACCAACTGTTGATAGAGGAACTCCCAAAGCCATTGTAACAGGAGATTAACTTGTTGAAGTTGGAGCTGATATCTGGAAAATTAGCTGTACTCTAACTAGAATCGTCGTTATTCAAGGGCATTAGAGAGGCTCAAAAAACAGATCTAATTCTGACAAGTCCTTGGGAAGGGATTTCTAAGGATGGACTATGGAGGATTAAGAAGGCGAATTATGGAAGAAGCTCATGAGACATCGTATTCAGTGCATCTTGGAGGCAGTAAATGAACCAGGATTTGAAATTACAATTCTGGTGGAAATGGATGAAGAATGATATCACAAAGTTCTTGAGCCGATACCTGACATGTCAAGGTCAAAACAGAACATCAGCATCCAAGTAGAAAATTAAAGCCGTTAGAAATTCCTAAATAGAAGTGGGAACATGTTACAATGGACTTCATAGTAGGATTACCAAAAACCTGAGAGGGCTATGATGCCATTTAGGTTATTGTAGATAGACTAACTAAGGCAGCGAGATTTATAACAGTGAAAATGACTTTCTCACTAGAAAAGTTAGCAAATCTCTATGTAGCCAATATCGTTAGGTTACATGGTGTTCCTAAGTCCATTATGTCAGATCACGACGCATGATTCACTTTGAATTTCTGGAAGTACGTTCAAGAAGCCATGGGAACAGAATTACGTCTTAGTACGCTTTCCATCCATAGACGGATGAACAATCTGAACGGACGATCCATATATTAGAAGACATGCTTCGCACATGTATAATGGATTTTCTGATAAATTAGAATGAAAAACTTTCATTAGTAGAATTTTCATACTATAATAGCTACCAAGCTTCTATAGGAATGGCAACCTATGAAGCTTTGTATGAAAGGAAGTGTAAATCACCCATCCACTGGTATGATCTATAAGAAAAGCAGCTGCACAAAACGGATTTTATGCAAGAAATAACGACTGTAGTTGTAAAGATACAACGATGAATGAAGATTGCACAAAGATGACAGAAGAGCTATGCGGATAAACGACGAAGATCCTTAGAGTTTAACAAAGGGGATTTCGTATTCTTAAAAGTTTCACTAATGAAAGGAATAATGCGTTTTGATAAGAGAGGGAAATTGAGTCCGAGATATATTGGACCTTTTGAAATCATTGAACACATTGGGAAAGTTGTCTATAAGTTGGCATTACCTCTAGAGATGTCGGCAATGCATAATGTGTTCCACGTGTCTATGCTGCGGAAGTACGTACTGGATCCGTCTCATATACTGAAACATGAACCAATTCAGATCCAGGAAGATCTGACCTATAAGGAGCTGCCTGTTCAAATTCTGGCATGGGAAGAAAAAGCATTGAGAAATAAGACGATCCCATTAGTCAAAGTTTTATGGAAGAATCACAACATAGAAGAGGCTACATGGGAATTCAAAGAAGAAATTAGGGAGTTGTACCCCTACTTATTCTAAATTTTTGAGGACTAAAATTTTATAAGGAGGGGTGAATGTGATGACCGGGAATTTTAAGATTCTCAAAAGAATTGAAAATGGTATGTATATGACAATTTTAATGTATAAAATATGAAAAAGTTGTGTTTTAATACTGTTTAGAATGTGACAAAATGTTCTAATAGTGTTAAAGAGTGTAAGTTCGGAGATGGAAAATCTTTCCGAACTAAAACCGGTGAGATGGACCTAAATCGGAGCCAAAAGCCCTAGAAATTGCATTGAAGGCACTAAAAGACGAACAACTTACGGTAGTGAATTTTGACCAAACGGAAGCAAAATAAGGTAGGCCGATCGCACAGGATGCATCAGAAACTCGCCTACGCGATTTCGGTAGATTTCCATTCAGTTTGACTTTTGGTCAAACTTTGACCACAAATTAATATGTTGAATTAATTTGGTGATGTCAAGGATAACATCAATTAGTGATGCAATAAATGATATAGTTATGTGTATTTATGGTGGTACGTAGATCTAAACACTTGTAATTAATGTGCTATTGGATGAAAGGCTAGGATTAAGCCAAATTTGCAAGAAAAAAATTAGCAAAATTTGGGATTTATGGGCTATCAAGGAGTCCGTGGAGGCTAAAATAATCAGCCAAAAATTTACCAATTAGTCCTTAGAAAGTTTGCTAAAAAGTCCCCAAAGTTAGGTTAAATTGTCGAAAAAATTTACAACTTTGTCCTCAAACCTTTTGCCTATAAATAGAAGTGGAAAATGGCCACTTAAAAATCAGAAAAACTGGCCAAACTCTACCCAATTGTAGCTGTGAACTCCTACCCCTTTCCAAACCAAAATTTTAGCAAAATCCTTCACCAAACTTACACCAAAATATCCTCCAAGCATCAAGGAGTCAAGCTAGTAAGGTGAGCATTTGTTTTGCTTGATTTCCTAGTGTTTATCTTACAAAACTCTGTGCCTTGTATGGGGAAAAGAATGATGAAACTTTGGGTGCAAACTTTGTGTTTAGTTGATGGTTTAGTTTTATGATTGAATTGTATCATGGAAGCTTGAAACACAAAATTTGGAATGTGTTTTAGGAACAAAATCCATGGACTATGTGGAATAAAAAATGGAAAATTTTGTGATGAAATTGGTGATGGAATTTGTATGAAAAATGTTGATTTAAAAACCTTTAAAACAAGAAAATTTTGTTTAGGATTTTGGACATGAAAACTGTGGCTTAAAGGCAAGGTTTGCAATGAAAATTTTAGGGTTTTTGATGTAAAAAAATGCGTTAGAAACCATAAGATGGAAATTTGATAAATGAACTTTGTGGTAAAAAAATTTAGTGTTGATTCACCTAAGAAAACCGTAGCCTATGTTGAGGAAGAATAATGAAATTATATGTTGGGTTGAATGATTGACCATGTGGAAAAGCTTTACGTAAAAGTTTAGTAACTTTGTATAAAATAGGCCTTTGGTACAGTACGTGACAGGTATTAAATTTCTGAGGCATACCTAACACCGAGAAAACCTAAAATTTAAGCAGAAATGACACCGAAATTTTGAAAACAGGAAAAAGAGCATTTCAAGAAATGAGGGGTAGATTTATGAACGGAATAAAAAACTTGAGCCCCTCGGGAACCAAGGCTTGGGAATAGGATAACCAACATTTTAGGAGTAGTGAATACCCATTTAAGACTCTGAAACGTTAGAAAAATGAGAAACGACTAGGTGTCAATATAGTACTACCTGAGGGTTGGGTGAAGAATAGTCACCAATTTTGCAGCAAATAATGTTGTAAAATAAATATATCGAAGCCTAAAAAATATTATTTTATGATATTTGGGCTTAGAAAATCCTAGAAAAACAGTATAATGAAATTTTACGGTCCTGAAACCGCCAAGAGTAAAATGGTCATTTGACAAAAAAATTTCTGAAGACTCAGAAAGGACCATGAAGGACTTAGAATGATTTAAATAAGATTTTTAAGGTAAAAATCCAAAACTGGTAAAGAACACAGGCATGTAGTTGGGTACACGGCCATGTATTAACGAAATTAAGCAACCCAAGAGGTAAACGGCCTTGGACATGGGCATGTACCAAGCAGTGTACTGTTACACAGGCAAATAGGGATTACACAGTCATGTGGAAAAAAAGACCTGAAAGGTACATGGCCTTGGACATGGGCATGTATTAAGCCATGTACTGTTACACGGCCAAATAAGGGTTACACGGCCATATGGAAAAAGGACCCGAGAGGTACACTGTCTTAGACACAGGCATGTACCAAACCGTGTACTATTGTATGGATACACTAGGGGTTACACGACCGTATAGCAAAGAACCTGAGAGGTACACGACCTTAGACATGAGCGTGTACCAAGCCGTGTATCACAAGAAAAGATGAAAAATAGTGTGATGCTAAGAACAAAGTAAATACATTCAAAGTAATGAATAATATTGGGAATTAACAGGCAATGTTTTGTTTGTAGAGACCCAAACTAGAGGAGATAAAGGAACTGCAATGGACATCAAGAATTAGACATTAGCGCAATTGTGGTAAGTTCAGACATTTAAATTGTCTGCAACATGAAATACTGTGATGTTTAATTATGTACTAATTGTACATTAAATGTAAAGTCCTATGGGCACTAGGGTGTAGTTACATTAACGCACCTAACGAACTGATTAGCTTGAGATGTGTACTGAGAGTACACCATGGAAAGAGGTACTAAGGCACTAGAGTGTGACTAAATTTAAGACACACCCATAAATGAAAAAATGTGAAAAGACCTACGGGCATTAAAGGTTCTTGACTTTGAGGTGATGATTAATGCCACCTGGTCGGAACTATAAGAAAGATGGTAATAAAACCAAAACTGGCATACCGGCCTCCAATAAGATGGGGGTTTATAAGTCCTTCGAGGACATAATGACCGTTTCAGGCGATGATATACTAGGGAAGATTGACCTCAAGGTCTCTCACAGTCAGCACGCATAATCGGTACGGCCACTATGAGCTCAAAACCAGAACATAATGAAGATAATGACCAAAAATTGAATGAAAGCCATAAATGAGCATAATCGAGCATAACTGACACTAATTTTATGTATAGTGTATTTGGTCAAAGTTAACATGAATAGTATCCGATTAAAGTCAAAGTTATTATTCACTAGTCAAAGTCAAAATTACTATTCATAAATAAATAGTAATATTCATAGGAAATTTTATTATTAATGCTTTTGAATTTATACTATTCATAGTATGTATATTTGAACTTACTGAGCTTGTTAGGTCACTAATTTGTTCATGTTACAGGTAAGAAACCTGTCCAGTCGATACTCTGGATGGCGGTAGGATATACGGTGCCAATGGGATAAGGAATTCCACTATGGATTATGATCCTGCTACCAGTCTTCCACTAAGCTTTGAAAGAGAAGATTTAAAGAAAATGTATTTTGAGATACAGAGTTGAATAATGTAATTTCGTAAATTATGTTGTTGTACAAAGAACGACTAAAGTATAGTTTTAAAGTTTTATATGGCTTTCATATTTGTAAAGTATTTTGAAAAAAATAATAAGCTCCAAAATATTAAGAGTTGAAAATGAAACAAAGTTCTTGGCAACCCAACGAGGTGCACGGGCTGTTTCAATCGGCTACAGAGTTCGATTATATTGGTTTCACGTGGCTGAATTTGGGGGCACCACAATGTGGTATCAGAGCAGTTGACCATATCCCTACTGGCACAAAGTGCAGCCTGCTCGTTAATCCAAGTAAGTTAGCTTTCCTTAAGTTAGTTAGCTACTTGTTTATACAAGGTTATATATTTCATAGGATATACAATGACTAGGCCACCATATGTGCGATCTCAGCCGTATAGACCGAGGGACCGATCAAGGTATGGAGCAAGCCCATGATTAGGCCATCCATGTCCCAGTGACCAGTACATAGACCACCAACACTTGAGCCACCAACACTACGGGCTAGGGCATCATCGCCGATCTGAGCACCACCTCTTCGACCAGCACTTAATCCACCAGTCAAGATAGACATTCCAATTGTCGGAGGGCGACCACATGTAGGAGCTAGGGTATCAACTCACGTTGTACACGTGTTTTGAGGTAGTCATCCACCTACGTTTGAGGGAGGTGAATAACGGATTGCCACTAGAGATTGGTTACATGATGTGGAGATGATTATGTGTCAAAGCGACATTGACAAATACTGCTGGGTTATGTTGGCAGTCGGTGTATTCCATGGAGATGTCGGGATGTACTGGGAGTCCTGTGACCAAGACATGCTATTAGGGCTTGACTGGGCTGAGTTTAAGCATATTATGATACAGTAGTTTCCACCTCAGAGCATGGCACCGGTTCCAGACCCTCTGGGGAGCAGGGTAGTGACACCACCGCCTACTGTACCTCGATACGCGGATATTAGAGAGCTCGTTCTCCATACAAAGAGACTCTAGACGCTGCTGAGTGACACAATCTTCACTTATGCAGTATGATTTGAGGAGACTATTGTGAGGAAATGTCCCCTATCCAACCTCACTGATGAGGATTTTTGTGACATATTTTGGAAAGGGCTTACGATAGATTTATGACAGAGGGTAACCCCGCTATATCTTCTTACTCTACGATAGTTTATAGTCACAATAGCTAAAGTAGAGGAAGAGCTATTGTTGGAGCGCATGGTGTGTAATAGACTTGAGCAAGCATTGTAAGAGGCAATGTTAGATCGTCTTTATGGAGTGCGACCTATGGCTAATGACCATAAGGCTGGCCCATTTAGGCAAAGTGAGGGGATGTGTCCCATTAGGGGAACACCATCTGGGACCAAGAATGGTTCAGATGAGGAAGAGGAAGATGCGGAAGAATTTCCTATAGTTCCGAATCAACCAGAGGGTTAGAATGTAAACATATAAAGATGTATAAATGTATATATCTGTATATGTACATGTATAATTGTATTGAAAGGCTATTTTTAGAAAAAGCCTAAAGTTGATCTATATATGAATGTTGTGAAATGATATGTTTTGAAATTATGATATGTTGAAATGATGAGATGTTGAAAATTATATAATGTTTAAAATTTATTTTTACGTATTTTGTAAAAATATACCTATTGAAAATCTAATGATTGATTTTCATGCGACTATAGGAAATAGAGAATAAAGTGAATACGCGAAACCCAAGAAATATGAGAAGGCATCCTGTCCTTTCAGAAAGGATTGATGAATTATAAGCCCTTATAGAAGCTCAGATGAAGGAGAATGTTGAGCTAAGACAACATTTAGAGTAAATGGAATAGAGGCAAGGCCCAGAAGAAGGCCAACCCTCACAAATGGCTACCACTAAACAAGCAATGCCGCCAATTATGCCAGAGGTAGTACTAGAACCCCCACCCCGGGTAAATCAGGAATCGTTGTACGAGCGATTCCAATGAATAAAGCTGCCAGAATTTGAGGGCTCTATAAACCAGTTTGAAGCAGGGGAATGTCTTTCCTCGATCCAAATGATCCTAGAATTCATGGATCTGATGAAACAAGAGAAGGTTATGTGTGTATCCTTTGCGTTAAGGAAGGATGCAAGGTTTTGGTAGGACACCATCAAACTCAGAAGAAACGTGGCCACGATGATATGGATAGATTTTTTAGAAGAATTCAACCAAAAGTACTATGACCCCACGTTGTTATGACCTCAGTAGAGGAAGTTTGCAGTGTGACACCCCGTGTCCTCAATGGCCCAGACCGTCACTTAAAAACTTGCTTACTTAAATAATACTTATACTTTCTTGCAATTGATATTTAAAGTTACTTAATTTGATACCATAATTTTAGGGTTTTTTTTTACTGCGTACATATTACTATTCACACACGTATACTATTAACGGTTACTATTCAAAATACCACTTAACGATTACTATGTAAAATTACTATTTAATAGTTACTATTTATAAATACTATTTAACGGTTACTGTTCAAAAATACTATTTATTGGCTACTATTCCAAAATACTATTTAATGGTTACTATTTAAAATACTATGTAACTATCACTATTCAAAAATACTATTTTCCGATTACTATTTACAAATACTATTTACTCAAAAATTATGCGGAAGAATACTTATGGTGTGTCCACAACCTCCCCTCATATCTGCCTCCGCCACCATCATCGCCCATAGTTGATTAAGCCATAGGACGCTTACCTACAATATGAACGCATTCCGTGAGCTTTACGCTCAATAAGTACAACATGTTTACTGTAAAACATGTTTAAAACATAATACATACTTAAAATCACATAGTAGTTCATATAGCACTGATCATAACATGTCATTGAATATCACACTTTACATAATATATGCATAATAGAATACATCGTGTATTGCAATGTATCTTGGAGGCATGGTGAACTATAACTAAGGCATGATCCGGTTATGTTTGTTTATACTTCAGATTTTTCTTTTCTTTTCTTCTTGTCTATTTAGGGCCCATGTGCCTGTACCGTGTGCGCGCAAACCAACGGTAATGCCCGTGGTCACTAAAAAGCAGGAGAGCCATCAATGGATGCTCAACTTTCTGCTTTAACTTACTTAAAAACCCTTTCAACTGAAAAAGGCCGGTATGATATACCTATAAATTTCCATTTTGTTTATCTTTTCTAGTCACGTGTTTCTCTAAGCTATCCCTAATCTTACGCGATAAGGACGTGTGGCATCTAACATGATCTTTCACCAATCTACTTGATTGTGAAACTATATACTCTTAAATATGCTGTGCATCATCGTGTGCATGGCATACATATTTTAACATACTATAAAACATCGTTTTAACTTCATTTATATTCATACCATAGGCGGAGTTATACTTACCTAAATTGCAAGCAAATGCGTACTCTTACTCATGCCTCTATTAGCTTACAGGTTACCACCTATCATCAATAACGTATCTCATTAGCACCTTTGTTGAGTCACTAATACTATTAGTGAATATTACTTGTGTTTCTATGTGGTACCGAGGCCCATTGGTGCCCTATTGGCCTACTTTGGGGATTTGGCATCTAACTCCTATCGTCGTTTGATTAACTATCTTCTTAATAGATTAATCACCATTCCTCACAATGTCGTTCAGAACACGGTCCTTGACTGGTTGCCGACTAGTCAACTGACCGGTTACCTCATGTATTGGTAACTAGATAGCCTACCGAGTTACTATGCATAAACTTGGTATAGTAACCGACCAGGTTACGTTGCCTATCTGGGTGTGGTAGCCTACCGGGCCATTATGGCTTATTTGGTACACTAGCCTACCGGGCTACTAAGGCTTGTTTGGTGTGATAGCCTACTGGGCTACACACACCAGTTTGTTTATTTAAGAAAATCCTTTTGGTTAACTTATAAAATTCTTAGAAAAATTACGTATTTGGAACCCGTCCTCTTATCACCCCGTTGGAAGGTGGGGGATGTTTTTGTGAAAACCATGTTTATATTTTAAAATGTTAAAACACATTTTTGAGGTTACATTTTAAAGGTGGTTTTTGAACCACTTTTGAAAACTATTTTGAAACTTGACCGAAACGACTTTGTTTGTAAATTTGATGAATATGAAAGTTTTCATTCTCGACAAGACGAACAAATCTTGTGTTCACCTCAGAACTCAATTCTAACTTTAATTAGCCCTAATCTTGCTAAACCCGTGGGCTATGTGCCCAGTTTTTACAAAAATCCCAGTTTTGTGTTGTTTTGAAAACGGCTCTATTTAAGGCCCGAAATGGCCAAATTTTTAAAACACGCATAAGTTGTTCTCAAGGTCTCGATGAGATCTACAACTTTCATGCTGAGCTTGAAATCCAATTCGGAATCTAAGTGGTCCATTTTTTATAAAACCTGAGACTGATTTCTGGGTTCAGATTTTGTTCCCAATTTTGGGCACCGAGTGAAAACCACTCGAAAAGCCTATCGTGGTGTCGTTTTTGGCCAAAGGTTATTTCACGCAAGAACGACTGTATCAAAATTTTCTTAAAGCATCATGTTTTACCAAATCCCAAAAGTAGACCCTAAAGGGATCAAAATAGCCAAAATCCGTGGCTATTTCTTGAGGACAGATTGTGTCCAATCACTAAAAACATTTATGCTCTCATTTGCACACAACTATTCGTAAAAATAATGTAAACACAACCACAACCACATAAACTTAAAAATGGAAACTTAAGGACTTAAAACAAACTTATTACAAACCACTTGCATAAACAAATACACATAAATGGCGTTGATCAAAATCTTAAAATCACTAAATCACCAAGGGTAGGGTTTTCGGTTATTACCTTTGTGCTTTGAACCAAGCACAATTTTGAACCAAGACTTGATGACCAAAATGGCCATGGGAAACCAAGGGAATAAGGGTCAGTTTTGTGTTAGCAAAACACCAAAATAATGTCTCTTAGTATCAAACCAAATCAACATCTACAAACCACAAAGATTGATTCGAAATCTTACCCTTGAAAGACTTAGAATGACTTGGAATGAAAACCTCTAACACAAGCTTGAAGGGGGCTAGCTTTTGGTAAGTTTTTGGCTTGGTTATGGCTTGCAAAAATGGTGGTTTTGGGGCTGTGGAAGTGGTCGGCTGTTGTATGGAAAAGAGAGAGAGAGAGTTGTGATTTTTTTTTGGAGGTGTGAAATAAAAGAAACATAAGCTAAGGTAAAGTCACCCTTTTTATAGGAAAACTCTAAGCAAGCTTAACCAACTTAAGCTTAATTAATCAAGCCAACTTTAGGCTAATTTAGGGACAAAATTCTGCCCTTTTCAGCCCATTCCTACCAGATTTGCTGTAGCCATAATGGAGGGGAAGAAAAAAAAAATGGCATGGTGTAAGGTGATGGTAACTGATGTGAGATTTAGCAATTGTTTAAATAATGTGTCATAAACTAACCCAATATTTTATTTTTCACCTTTTTGGGGTTTTTAGCAGCTGAAAACCAGCTGGTTTTCTAGCTAGAGAACATGGTTTTGGGCCAAGAAAAATTCATCTGTATTGCTCTCTTCGCAGTCCAGTTTTCTACTGCCGTTTTCAGTCCTTTTTCGGCAGTATTCTAATCTTCATCCAGAAATCAGATTTTCTGAACCCAATTTTTATACTGATAATTTCTAATTGATTTATACTGTCTATGAGCCCATTCTACACCAATTTACTATTTATTTTCTATACTGTGGTTGTGTCTACACTATGCTGTCCTTTTACACGCAAACTGAGGTGTTTCCAGTTGAAGTTTCAGACACGGTCTCTCTTGACTAATTCAGACGTGCTGATTTCAATTTTATCAGTCTTATATCTGTTCAGGGTCGTCTGGACCAGTTTTTGGGATCTATGTGATCCCGTCTCGAAAAACATGTCAAGTGCCTGATTGACTAATTTGGGCGTCCTGAGTCCAAATATATCAGTTTTGGGGCGAGTAAAAGTTATCTTGACCCTCTTCCCGATACTGTGTATCTCTTAGATAAAAATTCACAGTTTGTGCCCAATTAACCAAATTGGGCCTGTTGACTGTGAATATATCAGTTTTGAGTCAAATTAAGGCCGTCTTGGCCAATAACTTGACACTGCATTTTTCACTATTTACTATTCATTGTTTTATGTTCTAACTGACTAGTCTGAACATTCTGACTCTGATTTTGTCAGTTTCTAGACGAGAAGAGGTCATCTGGACCATTTTCTCGGTATTATACCCTGCTTGGGTTTCTATCGCTGTGATGCTCAAACGTTCGGTCCGAGCATTCTGGTGATTTGTTCAGTAGTCTTGTGTCAGGAAATGGTCATCTGGACTAGTTTCCTGATACTACGTACTTCATACACTTATACACATAATAGGGTGGACCAGATTCGCTATCAGTTACCCCCTTTCATTACATGAATAATACTTGAATAGTACTGTATCTGTTTAGTCTATTCAACTGGAATTTATACCGTATTTTTTAGCTTAATTGCTTATTACATAGTAATTAAGCTTTATAAATCATGAGAGTCATTTTAGTGGCTCCCTACTCCTTACACGGCCTCCTACACAGGCTTGTACAAGGCTACATAGGCGTGTACCAGTTGAGCTTGCTCAACACGGCCGTGTCTTGGGACAAGTTCATTTTACTGATTGGTACACGGCCTCCTACACGGGTGTGTACCTAGCCATGTTCACTTACACAGCCATATTCATTTACACGGCTTCATGCATGTGCACAATACCAATGATACACGGCTACTTACATGGCCGTGTACCTGACCATGTTCACTTACATGGCCTCTCACACACGCATAGACCGGACAGTACACGGCCATGTATATGCCCGTGTTCTTCAAGTTTTACACTAAAATGCATCAAATTATTCCTCAATTTCTCATTAAATGAAAATTAAGTTACAGGAATGGGGCAGTCCTTACAACCTACCCCCTTTACAAAATTTTCATCCTCAAAAATTAGAATAAATTTAGGAAATCTCTTCTCATATCTTCTTCCTATTCCCATGTAGCTTCTTCGAGGTTATGGTTCTGCCATAATACTTTAAAAAGCCGAATCACTTTATTCCTAAGGACTTTATCTTCCTTGGCTAGAATTTGCAGGGGTTTTTCTTCATAGGTCAGATCGACGTGTACTTCAACCTACTCCTGGCTCAGAATACGGGAGCTGTCTGGCATGTACTTATTTAACATTGAGACGTGGAATACATTATGCACCAATGCTAGTTTGGGAGGGAGTGCTAATCTGTAGGCTATCTTCCTAACTTTCTCAAGAATCTTAAAGGGTCCCATATATCTAGGACTAAGCTTTCCTTTCTTCCCAAAATGTATCACCCCTTTCATGGGTACCACCTTGAAAAAAACTGAATCTCCTTCTTGAAATTTGAGAGGCCTTCGTCGTTTATCCGTGTAACTCTTTTGGCGGCTATGAGCTGTATCCAGTCTCTCTCATATAAGCTTCACATCTTCTGTTGTGCTCTTGATGAAGTCCGTGCTGGTGAGTTGTTTCTCTCCAGTTTTATACCAATGCACCGGAGATCTGCATTTCCTTCCATAGAGTGCCTCGTACGGTGCCATCCCACTCGAGGAATTGTAGCTATTGTTGTACGAGAACTCTATCAGTGGTAGCTTCTGATCCCAGTTCCCTTTGAAATCTAGGGCACACACTCTCAACATATCCTTCCATGTCTGAATGGTTCTCTCGGACTGGCCATTAGTTTGAGGATGGAAAGCTATGCTAAACTTTAACTTGGTTCCCATTGAAGCTTGAATGCTTTGCCAAAACCTTGAAGTGAAGCATCCATCGCGATTTGAGATGATCGATTTCAGCATACCGTGCAGTCTTACTATTTGGGCCACATACATTTCTGCCAGTTTCTCTACTGAATAGCTCAGCTTTATGGCTAAGAATCGAGCTAATTTCGTCAGTCGGTCCATAATTACCCAGATTGCATCGTTGCCGCTTGATATTCTGGGCAGTCCAACCATGAAATCCATTGTAATTTGCTCCTATTTCCATTCTGGTAGCTCGATCTTCTACAGTTCTCCTCCCGATCACTGATACTTTACTTTGATTTTCTGGCATGTGAGGCACTCTACTACGAATTTGGTGACATCATTTTTCATTCCCGATCGCCAAAAGCTCTCCTTTAAGTACTAGTACATCTTATTTTCCCCTGGATGTATCGAGTATGGTGTGTCATGGGCTTCTGAAAGGATCCTTTTCGTGAGTTCTTCATCCTTCAGAATGCATACTCTACCTCTAAAATAGAGTATGTTATCCTTAGAGACTTGATATACTAAACTTTGGTTCTCTGTTGCCTCCTTTTTAAGCTTGATCAGGGTCGATTCAAGGTCTTGACCGACTTTAATCTCCTCTAGTAGCATAGATTAGAGGGTCATTTCGGACAACCTCCCCATTAGAATCTCAATCTCACTACTCCTTAGCTCCTATTATAGTGCATCTGGCAAGGCATGGATAGCTATAAGCGACGAGGTATGCTTTCTACTCGGTGCATCGGCCACCTTATTTGCTTTCCCTGGATGATGTAGGATTTCACAGTCGTAATCCTTCACCAGTTCCAGCCATTTTCTCTAACTCATGTTGAGCTCTTTCTGTGTGAAGATATACTTGAGGCTCTGGTGGTCCGTGTAGATCTCACACTTGACATCATATAGATAGTGCCTTCATATTTTAAGTGCAAAGATGACCACTAGAAGCTCCAGGTCGTGTGTTGGATAATTCCTTTCATGGTTCTTGAGTTGTCGCAAAGTGTATGCGACCACTCTACCACCTTACATTAATACAGTTCCTAGTCTAATTTAGACGCGTCATTGTAAATCACAAAATTTCCTTGTCCAGCATCTGGTATGGTTAGGATTGGAGCGCTTGTGAGTCTACATTTTAACTCTTGGAAGATTTTCTTGCACTTGTCAGTCCACTCATACTTCTTTTCTTTCTTGGTGAGTGCTGTGAGTGGTGCGACTAGCTTTGAGAATCCTTCCACAAAGCGTCGGTGTAACCCACTAAACCTAAAAAGCTGCAGATTTCTGTTACATTCTTCAAAGTCGGCCATTCACTAACTGCTTCTACCTTTGTCGAGTCTACTGATACTCTTTCCTTGGAGACCATGTGACCAAGGAAATGGACCTTCTCCAGCCAAAATTCACACTTAGAAAATTTGGCATACAGTTGATGCTCCTTTAACTTGAGTAAAATGACCCTCAGATGCTCCTTGTGCTCCTCATTTATCTTAGAATATACAAGTATGTCATCGATAAATACAATGACAAACTGAATACTTGATTCATCAGGTCCATGAAAGCTACAGGTGCGTTGGTCAGCTTGAACGACATAACAAGGAACTCGTAATGTCCATATCATGTTCAGAATGCTGTCTTAGGTATGTCTGCATCTTTGATCCGTAATTGGTGATATCCGGAACGTAGGTTAATTTTTGAAAATACTGTAGCACCTCGGAGCTGGTCAAATAGATCATCAATTCGTGGCAACAGATACTTATTCTTTATGGTGATCTTGTTCAGCTTCCGGTAGTCTATACACATCCGTAATATTTTGTCCTTCTTTTTCATGAACAAGACTGGTGCTCCCTATGGTGAACAACTCTGTCGAATAAAACCATTGTCCATCAACTCCTTTAACTGAGTTTGGAGCTCCTGTAACTCCGCTGGTGCTATTCTATAGGGGGCCTTGGATACAGGTGCTGACCCTGGTAATAGCTCTATCTCAAATGATATTTCTCTCTCTGGCGGAAGTCCAAGGAGATCCTCTGGAAACACTTCTACGAACTCCTTGACTATTGGCACGCTGTCTGGCCCTACTTCCACTTCTTGGGTCTTGTCTACTATGTGTGCGAGGAAGCCGGTGCATCCACTGGATAGAAGCTTATGGGCTTTCATGGGATAAATCATCATCTTAGGTTGTTTCAGCGATAAACCCTCGTAGACAAACTTCCTGTGTCTGACTAGCTCAAAGGTAACCTCTCATCTTCAACAGTTGATGACGGCGTGGTACTTGATGAGGAAATCCATCCCCACTATCACGTCATAATCATGTATGTCAAGGATAATTAGGTTGATACTTAGCTCCTATCCGCAGATAATTATTGGTACGTGGCATAGCCAGTAATTAGACAACAAAACTCCCCCAAAGGGAAGAGCAGTTTGAAAATTCTATTTCATTCTATCTACATTCTGGTCTATTCTTTTAGCAAACTCTGATGATGCGAATGAATGTATAGTTCCAGAATCAAACAGAACTAGTGCAGTAAAGTTGGCGACAGAAAGCTGACATGTCACCACCGTTGAGGTTCCAGCTTCTACGTCCTCTCTTATGAAAGTGTAGATCCTCTCCTACGTCTCTGGAGCTTCTAATCTGCCTTGGGTGATTGATGGGCCTTCGATTCTAGCTTGGACCGCATATAGTTGTCCGCTAGTGGGGTAGGCTTGGCCTTGTTAATGATTTGGGTTTGAACAGCATTGTTTGGCAAAGTGGCCTTCCTTGCCACAAATGTAACAACCACTAGTCCCAAGGTGACATTCTCCTATGTGGTTCTTCCCATACTTTGGACAAGGTGGGTGTTGATTTCCGTTCCCCCCCCCTCCCCCGGTTGTGCTTCTTTTAGGGAAAATTCCTCTGCTGCCCCTGGTTGCTCTGGTTTCCTTTTCTTTTGTTATTGTTGTGGTTGGACTATTTTTGGTGTTGGCTGGTCCCTGTGTTCTGCCCTTTGTGCTGTGAGTTAGAATTCGGCCTTCCCTTGATCTGCTTCGGCTGATTCTTCTCTTCTCTCTTTGCCTTGAAGATTTGGGCTCTCCTCTCCTTGTCTTAGGCTAGCCAATATTCAGCCCGGATGGCCCTGTTGACACATTTAGCCATGGTTGCAAGTCTATGGCTACTACTACCGACTTGGATGGCTATGTCTGTCCGAAACATTTTCAACATCCTTCTTACTTTCTCCTTTTCTGTCGACATTAAGTCAGGGCAAAGTCGTGCCAGTTGTTTGAACTTTCTTATGACCTCCATGATCGTCATGTTGTCGTAGTACAAATTGTTGAATTCGTCCGACTGGACTACTAGGGCTTCGTCGTTGAAGTATATTTCCCTGAACTCGGTGATGAAGTCCACCCAGTTCATTTCATTAATGTTCCTCCTAATAGCCACAGTCTTCCACCACTAGCATGCTACTTTGCGTAGGGTGAAAGAGGCATATAGTACTTTCTCCCTCTCCGACAGCCCTACGAGGTTTAGGATGACCTGGACGTTGGTCAACCAGTCATCTACTTCAATAAGGTTCATCGTCCCCTCAAATTCAGGTACCTTCATGCACCTAAATCACTCATATAGGTCTCCTTCTCTGTGGGCTGGCACAAGGACGTTGGCTATTACAGGAGCAACCACAGCTGGTAGTGCTGGCATTGTTTGGACTGGTAGGGCCACTTATTCTCTAGGGGTGTCGGGGGCTACAGGTGCTGATTGGACTAGCACCTCCATCGGTTGTGGTGCCTGTTGTTGTCGGTTCATTTGCTCCCGGAGTTGAGAGAGCTCTTGTTGTTGATTCATCATCATCTTTTGCATAGCGGTGAGCTGTGTTATTAGCTCGTCCTCACGGGCGGGTTGATTAGTCTGTGCTCTTATTCTTACCATCGTCCCTATGTAACCCTATCACATAATGGGAAAGAGAACATGAGTTCTTTAAACTTTGTACTTCGGACTCATATTATATATCATTTTCTTTCTTTCTTAACAATTTCATTTAAACATCATAGATATAGATATACATATTATATCTTTCTTTTCTTTTCTTAGTCGATGATGCCCAGTATGATTACCACATCATATTGGAACATTAACCACGTGCCAGGAATCGTCCTGCACTTTTCATCATGCTTTGATCATACTCATGGAAAATCATGTTTAGGCCCTCAGGGCAAAACTTAACTGGTTTTTCATAAAACATCTCACAATATATATATACTCAAAAATACGTATAAACTTCTAGTTTAGTGGGAGTGATGCATACTTCAAAAAATACGATCCCATTAAGTACATTAAGTAAAGTCAGATGAGGAAAGCTACTGTTTCCCTCTATATATTTACATAACAAGAATTCCCGTGAAAAAGGTTACTACTACTCAGAGGACAATCCTGGCTCCGCGTCGGACATTTCCTCATCCTCACTGTCATTAAGAGGAAACTCTTCAGGATCTTTATCTTCATCTCCCCAGATAATACGGCCTTCGTCTTCACTAGTAATGATAACTTGGGGATCATACATGTCCATCCACTCATCATCGCTAATGTGATCGGGGAGCTCCTCCTCCTCATCATCAGGTTGGGCATCAGGGATAGCCTCGTCATCATTTTCCTCCTCGGGGTGTTCAGGAGACTAGGGGACTAGCTCGGGATCCTCGGGTCTTCGGGTACTGCCAGCTGCGGCTCGACTGCGAACTCACCATCAGTCGGTTGGGGTGCTGCATTTGCCTGGTCACCCTCTACGTTGGCTGCCGCTACAAGGCCTTTGCTAGGTGCAGGATTGAGTGCCACTCGCTCAGCATCCACTATGTCTCGAACAAGGTACCTCAGATTCTCATGTGGCAGAGGGTAATGGACGAAGTCCTTCACGTACCATAGGATCCCTCTCCAAAGCAGGTTAGTTACCATGGAAAATGGCTTGTCTAAGGGAATGCATGGTAACATAGCATCCAAAAAGTGCTGACAATAGTGTACCATGGTTTCTCCCTCATAAACGTCCCAAATATCAGAGAGGACTAGATATCGCCTCTCTTCCATGTCATCCCAAATAGCTGCATCCTTAGCTGGGCCATCGGAGTTACGGAGGTCTTGGCAAAAGTTAGCCTACTACATTGCTGGATCTCTGATCCTGCGTCATTCGTTCCACCATATCATTACTGATCCTCGCAGTCGGCTACTGACCATTACCACCTGTAGGTGAGGTGGAATATGGCATGCTTCAAAGATCACCTCCACATGATGAATAAAATAAGCAAGTTCATGTGGGTTGCTGTCGTCATATGTGTGTGGTCGCATGGCAGTGAAAGCTATACTAACTTCTCGGTCCTTTTGCACTTGGTAGGGGTCTATTGGTGCAGCTATAATCTCCTATTATAAATTAAGAGTCAACTTGTGTACTAAACTTTGAAAAAACAAAACTAACTTACTTGGACAGATGAGGCAGGCATCCGACGATGTGAGGTAGGGTGGTAAGAAACTGTTTTGATACTAACTGTGATGCCCCGTGCCCTTAGTGGCCCGGACCGTTACTTAAAAACTTGCTTACTTAAATGATGCTTATACTTTCTTGCAATTGATATTTAAAGTTATTTAATTTGATACCATAATTTTAGGGATTTTTTTTTACTGTGTACGTATTTACTATTCACATATATGTACTATTAACAGCTACTATTCAAAATACCACTTAACAATTACTATACAAAATTACTATTTAATGGTTACTATTTATAAATGCTATTTAACGGTTACTGTTCAAAAATATTATTTATCAATTACAATTCGAAAATACCATTTAACGGCTACTATTCAAAATACTGTGTAACCATCACTATTCAAAAATACTATTTAACGATTACTATTCATAAATACGGTTTACTTAAAAATTATATGGAAGAATACTCGCGGTGTGTCCACATCCTCCCCTCACATCCACCTCCGTTACCATCATCGCCCATAGTTAATTAAGCCATAGGACGCTTACCTATAGTATGAACGCACTCCGCGACCTTTACGCCTAGTAAATACAACATGTTTACTGCAAAACATGTTTAAAACATAATACATACTTAAAATCACATAGCAGTTCATATAGCACTGATTATAACATCACATAACATCTCATTGAATATCACACTTTACATAATATATACATAACAGAATACATCGTGTATTGTAATGCATCTTGAAAGCATGGTGAACTATAACTAAGGCATAATCTGATTATATTCGTTTATACTTTAGATTTCTCTTTTCTTTTCTTCTTGTCTATTTAGGGACCATGTGCCAGTACCATGTGCGCGCAGACCAACGACAACACCCTGTTAGGAAATGCCCTAAGCATTAGAGACATTTTTGATGAATTTATTTTGAACTGGATAATAAGATTATATATATAGAGGTTATTCATTACATTGCTATCTTTCCTCGTCTTATTTACATGTTAAAGTAAATGTAAGCAAATATGGCTCCCTGACTGCTTGTGTTAAACTGTTAGAACGTTGCACGCAATGGATTTTTGTATGCGAGAAGACAATGTTCTAAAGTTAGCGGTCTAAATTATGGTCTGTAGTCTATGGGGTTAGACCGAGCATCTAACTCATGTTAAGACTATTATGTTGTCTAAAGCCTTAGAGGGGACGGTTTGTCTTGACTGTCTGGAGCTGGACTCCCAAGTAGAGACATAGATATGTTGCTTGGTGGTGACATATTAAACCGGGACTAAAGCATGATTGATCTACGAAGTCCGCTTTGAGTGGATCGATCTGCTTTTGACGTTCATTATGCAGTAACCTTAATCCTGAGTAAAAGGACAGCTTCATGTATATGACTTGTGTACTTTGATGTTCTAATGGCTAAAGCGTCTCAGAGGTAGTAAGCTTATAGACCGGTTCATTGGGTGCATGACTTGTATATGATGAAGGGTTCGTTTACAGATATTGGAATCATAGCTCTAATGAGGAGTTAAGGGTATCCTCTTAAAGGCATTATACTGAATGTGAAAATGGACAAGGCCTTGGGTCGTCTGCTGGGCGGATGACTTCTTATTCACATATGGTGAATAATCATTTTCTTTATTCGGTAGTATAATGGAACTTTAAGATAGCCTGATCAGTAGGATTAAACGGACTTTGGCCTAAGGCTGATCATGGATATCATATGAGGGTCCTGCATACATGACAAGGTCATTGGACGATAGCTTGTCACAGGCTTACGTAATACGGTATATAATTGGGAGTTCAGTTTCAGGTTTATAGTAGTGTGACTCTGAAACTAGTGATCATATGATTGAGTTGTTCAGTAAAAGAATGATGATCATATGGATTTGCGGGAGCCCGATTATATATGTCAAATCAGTCCCTCTACTAGCTCCACATAATTCCTTAACGTTTGGCAAATTGAATTGTGTATGCTATTGGCTGGTTTATTATGCATGGATGGTGATGACACAGGATTAGGATGGTAGACAAGATTCTCTCCGGTTGGATTCAGATTTTGTTTTGGATAATAGAGTACACAATTATTCGAACTCCAAATAAAGTTGCCATGATTTTATTTGAGATTGGATTGGAGTTGTAGAAAATTATCCATGAGAACAAGAATATGAAACACAACCGTTTTTGTGGAATTTGAAATTTGAATTTTGAAATTTGAATTTTGAATTTTGAATTTTGAATTTGAAATTTGAATTTGAAATTCGAATTTGAAATTCGAATTTGAAATTTAAATTTGAAATTTGAAATTTAATTTCAAATTTGAAATTTGAAATTTGAATTTGAAATTTGAATTTGAAATTTGAAAATCAAATTTTGAATCACAGTCCAAGTAGGATTCGAATTTGTTGTGGAAAATCCACAAGGTTTGAAATTCGAATTTGAGTTGGATTTGGAGAGGATAATCTTGTTAGAATCCTACTTGAATTTTGAATCCAAATCCTAACAAATGTTGCACGAAATTTTGAGGATGATCCTCAAGGAAATTTCAGTTTTTTGTGGATAAGATTCAAGGGAAAATTCAAGTTTCAATCCCAGTTGAATTTGGATTCTCTCCTTCCCTGAAAAGTGGTTGAAATTAGGGAGAAAATCTCCTAGGAAAATTCGGTTATTTTGGATAAGGTTGAGATAAGATTCAAGCTTGAAAATCCTAGTGGAATTTTTTATTCTCCCTTATCCATAATGGCCGAAATTTTTAGGAGATATTCTCCTTGTAATTTTTGGATTTTTTGGGTTGAAAAAGGGAGATAAAATTCTAGTTAAAATCTTGTTTAGATTTGGATTGGATTTATCTTAAGAAAAACCGAATTTTTTGTTGTGATTCTCCCTTGGAAAAATTCGAATTTTTTGGTTATGGATAAGGGAAAATATCTTTTCCTAATCCAATTCAAATTCAGAGAATCACCTCATGCAGGTCTATAAATAGAGGTCCTGCCACTCCAGTACTCTTAGACCACAGACTCTCAGATGAGCAGGCTTATTGTTGCACAGCTCATCATGACAATAAAGTTCTTTAGAGATCTGGGTGGTCGGAAGAAGACTAGCATGCTAACATACCGATCGAGGTTCAGAGTGCCCACACACTCAGCCATTCGGGAATTGGAGAATAGTAGAGAAGGCTTGTTGGTTGAAGCCTCCGGTCATTCTCCTCCTGCAGATTGGCGTCCTTGAGGTATGAGTTTTAATTATTGTTGGTTTATTGTATATGGCATCATGAGATATTTAACCATCTAAAAATTTTTTATTGTTCCGCTGCGCCACTCTGATACGTTTTACCGATTTATTTTCCTACACACCCGTGGTCACAAAAAGCTGGAGAGCCATCAACAGATACTCAACTTTCTGCTTTAACTTACTTAAAAACCCTTTCAACTAAAAAGACTGGTACGACCTGCCTATAAATTTCCATCTTGTTTATCTTTTCTAGTCACGTGCTTCTCTGAGCTGTCCCTAATCCTACACGGTAGGGACGTATGGCATCTAATATGATCTTTCACCAATCTACTTGATTGTGAAACTATATGCTCTTAAATATGCTGTGCATCATTGTGTGCATGGCATACATATTTTACCATACTGTAAAACATCGTTTTAACTTCATTTTTATTCATGCCATAGGCAGAGTTGTACTTACCTAAATTACAAGCAAATGCATACTCTTACTCACGCCTCTATCAGCTTACAGGTTATCATCTGTCATCAATAACGTATCTCATCAGCACCTTTGCTGAGTTACTAATACTGTTAGTGACTATTACTTGTGTTTCTATATGCTACCGAGGTCCATCGGTACCCTATTGGCCTACTTTGGGGATTTGGCATCTAACTCCTATCGTCGTTTGATTAATTGTCTTCTTGACAGATTAATCACCGTTCCTCACAATATCGTTCAGAACACGATCCTTGACTGGTTGCCAACCAATCAACTAACCAGTTACCTTGCGTATTGGTAACTAGGTAGCCTACCGGGTTACTATACATAAACTTGGTGTAGTAACCGGCCAGGTTACTTTGCTTGTCTGGGTGTGGTAGCCTACCGGGCTACTATTCCTTGGTGTAGTGGCCTACCAGGCTACTATGGCTGTTTGGTGCAGTAGTCTACCGAGCTACTAAGACTTGTTTAGTGTAGTAGCCTATCGGGCCACTAAGGCTTGTTTGGTGTGGTAGCTTACTGGGCTACACACACTATTTTGTTTATTTAAGAAAATCATTAAACAAAAATCATTTTGGTTAACTTATAAAATTCTTGGAAAAATTACATGTTTGGAACCGTCCTCTTATCACCCTATTGAAAGGTGGGGGATGTTTTTGTGAAAACCATGTTTATATTTGAAAATGTTAAAACACATTTTTGAGGTTACATTTTAAAGGTGGTTTTTGAACCACTTTTGAAAACTATTTTGAAACTTCACAGAAACGACTTTGTTTGTAAATTTGATGAATATGAAAGTTTTCATTCTCGACAAGATGAACAAATCCTGTGTTCACCTCAAAGCTCAATTCTAACTTTAACTGGCCCTAATCTTACTAAACTCGTGGGCTATGTGCCCAGTTTTTACAAAAATCCCAGTTTTGTGTTATTTTGAAAATGGCTCTATTTAAGGTCTGAAATGACCAAATTTTTAAAACACACATAAGTTGTTCTTAAGGTCTCGATGAGATCTACAACTTTCATATTGAGCCTGAAATCCAGTTTGGAATCTAAGTGGTCCATTTTTAATAAAACCCGAGACTGATTTATGGGTTTGGATTTTGTTCCCAGTTTTGGGCACCGAGTGAAAACCACTCAAAAAACCTATCGTGGTGTCATTTTTGGCCAAAGGCTATTTCACACGAGAACGACCGTATCAAAATTTTCTTAACACATTGTGTTTTACCAAATCCCAAAATCAGACCCTAAGGGGATCAAAATAGCCAAAATCTTTGGCTATTTCTTGAGGACAGATTGTGTCCAATCACTAAAAATGTTTATGCTCTCATTTGCACACAACTATTCGTAAAAATAATGTAAACATAACCACAACCGCATAAACTTAAAAATGGAAACTTAAGGACTCAATATAAACTTATTACAAACTATTTGCATAAACAAATACACATAAATGGCCTTGATCAAAATCTTAAAATCACTAAATCACCAAGGGTAGGGTTTTTAGTTATTACCTTTGTGCTTTGAACCAAGCACAATTTTGAACCAAGACTTGATGACCAAAATGGCCATGGGAAACCAAGGGAATAAGGGTCGGTTTTGTGTTAGAAAAACACCAAAATCATATCTCTTAGTATCAAACCAAATCAACATCTACAAACCATAAAGATTGATTCGAAATCTTACCCTTGAAAGACTTAGAATGAATTGGAATGAAAACCTCTAACACAAGCTTGAAGGGGGCTAGCTTTTGGTAAGTTTTTGGCTTGCAAAAATGGTGGTTTTGGGGATGTGGAAATGGTCATCTGCTGTATGGGAAAAAGAGAGAGAGAGTTGTGTATTTTTTTTTTTTTGGAGGTGTGAAATAAAAGAAACATAAGCTAAGGTAAGGTCACCCTTTTTATAAGAAAACTCTAAGCAAGCTTAACCAACTTTAGGCTAATTTGGGGACAAAATTCTGCCCTTCTCAGCCTATTCCCATAGGATTTGTTGCAGCCACAATGGAGGGAAGAATAAAAAAATGGCACGGTGTAAGGTGATGATAAGTGATGTAAGATTTAGCAATTGTTTGTACAATGTGTCATAAACTAACCCAATATTTTTTTTTCCACTTTTTTGGGGTTTTTTCCTGAGGAACCGTGCCCTAGTGGCACAGACCTCTACAAAATACTACTTATCTTAACTTATCTCGTTGAAAACTATTACTTGTAGATACCCAAAATTTAGGAATTTTTTTTTTGAACAGAGTGTTTACCAATTACATACTACATACTTATACTTATAACCATACAAAGGTCTTGGTACAATTTGGGTTAACATATACATACACAAAATGCCAAACTGTTAAATTACTATCCATAAAATAGACTCTCAAAATAACTTGTAGAAGTATACTCTGACGGTGGTAACCATAACCTCACCCTCACATTCGCCCTGCCACCGTCATTGCCCAACAGTGTTTAGCTTGCAGGTCACTTACTTACAGTATGAACCCACGTGGTGAGCTTTACACTCAACAAATACAACATATTCGTCTGCAAAACATGCTTTGAACATACATGCCATACTCAGGGCATAATTAAAACAAACAGTTATCTCGCAGCATCACAGGTAAACTTATTATATAGCATATAATAGAAAGCATACCATCCAATCACATCATGTAGCATATTGTATCATATCATGCAACTAAGAAACATACAGTACTGAGATTTAGGCATAACGTGATCAATGCATGAGCCGGTTATGCCTAAATTATGCTTCATTTATTCTTTATCTTGTCTTATCTGAAGGGCCCTGGTGTCAGTACTATTGGGCGCGGATCATCAGATTCACCATGATCATGGGCTCGGCATGACCCGTTATCTTTATACTTGTCTTCCTTGCGGACCCGACGGGGCCCATTAGCCTGACACCCTTAATCTGATTACCTAATTGTGGATTATGAGCACTAAAAACCATGTGCCCTATGCTCAGCTGGGCTTATCCCCCATCATGCCCTAGTGGGGGTGTATCGGCACCTAACTTATAATGTTCATTAATCTATGTGATTATGAACCCCTACATGTCATGCAACCAACATATAATATGACATACTTTAACATAGGTTAAACAACCATTTAAAACTCATTTTGCTCATACTGTAGGTGGAGTTATACTTACTTGTTCGCCAACAGTTTGCACTTTGCCTCGATGCAAATTACAGGTGACGACCCATAACCATAATACACTACCGTTAACATTTACTCTTAAGTCACTATGGTCATTAGTGACTATAAATCGTCATATGGTACCAATGTCCCATCGGTACCAAACTGTTCTACTTGGGAATTTAGGGACGAAATTCTAATCGTGTCTGATTAATTTTCCTATTCGACAAATTAATCACCGTTCCTTACCATCTTATTCAAACTCGATCTTTGACTGGTTGACCAACTAGTCTACCGACCGGTTACCTCGCGTGCCATTAACTATGTAACCTACCAGGCTACATTGTGTATTGGACTGTTTAACCTATCGGGTTACCTTGTGTATGGTCCGTGTAACCTATCGGGTTACCTAGCATATCAAATTGGTTAACCAGTTAATCCGCTAACCGGTTACCTCATGTTGGGCCTCAGGACTAGTTGGGCTAGTCATATATCTAGTTACTTGGTACATTGGTGTAGTAGCCAATCGGGCTACCACTGCCATTTTTAAGAAAACGTTATAAAACCTTTGTAAAATTTTAAGGCAATAAATGTCCTTTAAACTCATCCCCATACCACCCTGTTGGAATGTGGGGGCATTTTTATGAAAATCATTTTTCATTTTAAAATGGAGAACACATTTTGGTGTTCATTTGTTAAGGGGGTTTTTGAACCTTTTTTTTAGAAAACCATTTAAAACTCGCCCGAAACAATTTAATTGGTGATATTGGCTAACATGAAAGTTTTATCCTCAACAAGATGAACAACTTCTGTGAACATCTAGGAGCTTGGTTTGCCCTCTAAGGGGTCCGAATTCTCTAAAACCCGTGGCCGATTTTCGTGTCCAATTTTTACAAAAAAATTCCCAGTTTGCACACTTTTAAAAACGTGTCTATTTGAGGCCCGAAACGGCCAAATTTATGAAGCTCACGTGTGTCATTCTTAAGGTTTCGACGTGATCTAAAACTTTTGTATTTTAACCAAAGTCCGGTTCGGCCTCTAAAAGAGAAAGTTTTACAAAAACCTAAGGTCGTCCCTGTAAATTAGGATTTTGGCTCTAGTTTTGACCTCCAGTAGAAAAACGTTCCAAAACCCTATCTTAGAGTCATTTTTGGTCAAAGCTTATTTGACGCAAAAACCCTCGTAACAAAATTTCCTTAAAGTTTTATGTTTACAAATTCTTAAAAACAGATTGTATCCTATCGAAAACTGGCTAAAACTGTGGCCCTAAAACTGGACAGATTCACACACATTTTTGGTGTCCAGTCATCCTAAAAACATCCAAGCTCACACACATTCACAAACCATTCATAAAAATATGTAAACACAACCACAAACTTAAAAAAATGGAAAACTAAGGGCTTAAATAAACTAATTACAATCCATTTGCATAAAGAAATACACATAAATCTCTTGATCACAACTTAGAAACAACTAACCATAAAAAGGTAAGGTTTTTTTTCGGTTTATACCTTAGTGTGCTTGAAACTAGCACAAACCGAGCCAAGTAAGGGATTGATGATCACGACCAACCAGTGGGGACCAAGAGGAGGAGGGGACGACTTGTGCTAAGAAGGAAAACACAAGGCTTTTCTTATTATCAAGTCATAACAAAACTAAAATCACCAAAAATTTTGGTTCTAAGACCTTACCAAAATTAGCCTTGAGATGTGTACCCCTAAGCACCTTTGCAAGCAAGCCTTGGTGTGGATTTTTTATGAAGAAATTTTTTGTGTTTGGGAGGCTAGAAGTGGTAGATTTTTGGCTGAAGAAAGAAGGAAAGAAATGCTTTGGTTGGGAGCTTTTTGGTGCTAAAAAAAGAAGAAGTGGAAGGCAAGGGTGTGTGCACATATTTATAGGCAAAATCTAAGCAAGGTTAACTAACTTTAAGCCAAAACTTGGCTAAATTGGGGACAAAAATCTGTGTATGTGCAGCCCATCAAATGTTCGAACACCATGGGGAAGAGGGAGCCAAAAGTTGCATTAAATGAGTTGATAAAGCACTAGTCCTTGGTCCTTACTTTGGCAATTTTTTATTCACCCTACCCTAGCCTTCATTGACCATCTTGGGACAAGTTTTTATCTACATTTGGGGGCTGGAAAAACAGTGGGTTTCAGCTAGGAAAATCAGAAAAAATTTTGGCCAAGGTTGCATTAATGGAGTGCGTTAAATAGCATGAGAAAGGAATAGTATTGTGTCATAACTTTTACTTATTTTAATTCCATTTGTCATAAGCATGTGGGCTTGATTCAAGGGCTGTGTTTGGCTGAAAATTGGCTGCATGTGCACGATTTTCTAGGGCTAAAAATTCATCTGTGAAAGCCTCTTGTTGCAGTCTAAATCTTTCCATTTCGGTATTGGCCGTTTTTCTATTGTTCTCTAGATTTCACCCGAAATTGTGTCTACAAGTTCTGATTTTCATTCTAGACATTTCTAAACATTCTTGGTTAGGTTGAAATGCCTGTGAGCCCACTTGGTCACTATTCAGTATTCATTTCCTACACTGTGATTGTGTCTTACACTGTATTGACACTGCATGTGCATAGTACAACTCTTTCGCACGAAATGTCAGACACAGGCTATCCTCCCTAATTTAGACGCGCTGAATCCATTTTTAGTAGTTTTACATCCATCTGAGGTTGTCTGGACCAATTTTCGGTATCTGTGTGATTTTGACTTGGAAGTCACATTTTATGCTAGACCGACCAGTTTTGGCGTTTTGAATCTAAATATATCAATTTTGAGCTAAGAATAGGTCGTCTTGACCTTTTTCTTGGCACTGCGTATCTCTCTGATGAAACCTCGTATTTCATGTCCAATTGACTAGTTTGGGCCCGCTAACTATAAATATACCAGTTTTAGGTCAAGAAAACGTCATCTCGACTATTTCATCAATACGGTATATTTATCATGTGGAATTTCACTATTTCACTCAGATAACCATCTGAGCATGCTGACGACTATTTCATCAGTTTTGTATCAAGATATGGTCGTCTAGGTCATTTTCTCGATACTGCGTGTCTCACATGCATATTTCATGTATTACGAGGTAGACCGATTGTACTTGTCGGTAGCCCCTTCTACTGCATGAATAGTGATTAAACGATTCCGTACTCATCTAATTCATTCAACTAGCAATTTACACTGTATTTATTAACTTAATTACTTATTACATGGTAATTAAGTTTACACGTATAAGGCAGTCATCACAACCTACCCCCCTTACAAAATTTTCATCCTCAAAAATTAGAACAAGTCTGGGAAGTCTCTCTTCATGTCCTCTTCCCATTCTCACGTAGCCTCTTCTACGTTATGGTTCCACTACAAAACTTTTACTAATGGTATAACCTTATTTCTGAGCACCTTCTCTTCTCTAGCTAGGATTTGTACAGGCTTCTCCTCATAGGTCAGATCAGTGTGAAATTCAATGGGTTCTTGGCTTAGGATATGTGAGCTATCTAGCATGTACTTTTTTAGCATCGATACATGGAAGATGTTATGCACTGAAGCTAATTCGGGAGGAAGTGTTAATCTATATGCTACGTTCCTGACTTTCTCGATTATCTCGAAGGGTTCTATGTACCTAGGACTGAGCTTCCCTTTCTTTCCAAAGCACATCACTCCCTTCATGGGTGCCCCCTGAGAAAGATCGAGTCTCCCACTTGAAACTCAAGACGTCTATGGTGTTTTTCTATATAGCTCTTTTAGCGACTGTGTGTTGTATCTAATCTTTCTCTGATAAGCTTCATGTCAGCTGTTGTACCCTTGATGAAGTCTATGCTAGCTAGATGTTTCTCTCCGGTCTCATGCTAGTGAACCAGGGATCTGCACTTTCTTCTGTAAAGTGCCTCGTACAGTGCCATCTTTATCGAGGAATGGTAGTTATTGTTGTACGAGAACTCAATCAGTGGTAGTTTCTGATCCCAGTTTCCCTTGAAGTCTAAGACACATGCTCTTAGCATGTCTTCTAGTGTCTGTATGGTCTTCTCAGACTGACCATCGGTCTGAGGGTGGAAGGCCGTGCTAAACTTTAACTTGGATCCTAATGTGACTTATACGTTCTACCAAAATCTGGAGGTAAAGTGTCCATCACGATCTGAGATAATCGATTTTGGCACTCCATACAACCTTACGATCTGAGCCACGTAAATTTCTACTAATCATTCCACCGAGTAGCTGATCTTTATGGCTAGGAATCTAGCTGATTTCATCAATCGATCAATAATCACCTAGATTGCGTCATTGCCGCTGGATGTCCTTGGTAGTCCGACAATGAAATCCATCGTAATCTGATCCCATTTCCACTCAAGTAGCTCGATTTTTTGTAATTTTCCTATTGAACGCTGATGTTCAGCCTTAACTTGAATACTACGTCATTCTTCAATCCAGGCCACCAAAAGCTTCCCTTTAAGTCCTTATACAACTTATTAGCTCCTGGATGTAGGGAATATGGTGTCTCGTGAGCCTTTGAGAGAATTCATTTTCTGAGCTCTTCCTCCTTCGGCATACACACCCTACCCTTGTAATAGAGTATGTCGTCCTGGGACAAGTTTATTTTACCGATTGGTATATGGCCTCCTATACAGGTGTGTACCTGGCCATGTTTACTTACACAACCATGTTCATTTACACGGCTTCATGCACGTGCACAGTACCAACGATACACGGCCACTTACACAGCCGTGTACTTGACTGTGTTCACTTACATGGCTATGTACAGTTACACGGCCTCTCACACACGCATAGATTGAACAGTACATGACCACTTACATGGCTGTGTATATGCTCATGTTGTTCAATTTTGCATTAAAATGCATCAAATTATTCCTCAATTTCTCATTAAATGAAAATTAAGTTACAGGAATAGGGCGTTCCTTACATGCAGAGCTAAAGCAAGGGAACATGACAGTAAGCGAAGTCTGTCAAAAGTTTGATCTGTCAAAAGTTTGATCAACTATCCCGATTATGTCCATACATCAACCCTACTGAGAGGGAGAAAATACAAAAGATGCTTGGGATGTTCTGACCTGACATTTTGGCATTGGTAGACAGTAGGTTAACGCCACCCACTACGGTAGCTGATTGTGCAGTCGAGCTCTGAGAGCTGAGTACCATCTAGCCCGACAAAGGGAAGAGAAGGAGAAAATCTGGGATGCCAAGAAGAAGGAAAAAGTCTTGGCTAAGGCGGCTCAAGTTGGAACCCAGATTGGACAAGGTAGCAAGTAGAATCTGAATGTTAAGACTAGACAGTCAAGCATTCCAGCCAACAGTGGCAAGGAAAAAGGAAAAGGAATAGTTTCAAAAATAGGAATCAGCAATGGAGGATGAACAATAATGCCCAATCCATGGTTCGTGACTGCGTTACTTGTAAAAAAAGGCACACAGGCCGATGCAAATACACCCCAAATGTCTGTTTTCAATGCGGAAGAAAGAGCCATTTTGCCAAAAATTGACAAAATGTGCGGGGTACGTTTCAGCCATAGTAGCAACATCCCCAAGCTCAAGCACTACATGCTAAAATCGAAGGGCCTTTAGAGACATAAGAAAGACCAGAACGCATGCCTCACGCAGATGCTTGGGTTATGGTTTACACAAGGGAGGATGCGAAAGCTGGGATGTCTAATGTAGTGACAGATCAGCTTTCTGTCACTAATCATTTGCCGTCTGTTTTATTTGATTCTAGAGCTACGCATTCATTTATTTCATATGAATTTGCGAGTAGGTTAGGATATCCTAAAGATAGCATAGGTAAGATGTTTAGAATGGCCCTAGCCTCAGGCGAGACTTTGCTATACAATTACTGGTTACCTTACATACGAATAATTGTGGCAAATAGGGAGTTATACGTGGAATTGATCATGATAAAGTTAGCTGATTACAACGTAATCCTAGGAATGGATTTTCTAGGAAAGTATTAAGCCATGATCGATTACCAGGACCGGAAGATTGGATTTGACCAGATCAAGAAGATAGTTTTAAATACGTAGATTTGTCACGTAAATCAAGGAAGATGATGATCAACTCAATGAGAGCAAGAAGGCTAATGTCTAGCGGCTGTACTGGATACTTAGCTTATATAGTGGACGTGACTGAGGAGTAGAAGCTTCAACCCGGAGACACTCCGATCGTCAATGATTTTCTCGATGTTTTTCCAGAAGAATTACCTGGATTGTAGCCAGAGTAAGAGATCTCATTTGAGATTAAATTAATGCAAGGAACTACACCTATTTCAAAGGCGCCATATCGAATCACACCGGTGGAGCTGAAGGAGTTGCAAGTATAATTAAAAGAGCTTCTTGACAAAGGATTCATACGTCTGAGCTACTCCCTATGGGGTGCTCCAGTGTTGTTTGTCAAGAAGAAGGATGGAATGTTTCGTATGTGTATTGACATCCCAGAGTTGAACAAGGTCACTATCAAGAATAGGTATCCGTTACCTAGAATTGACGTCTTATTCGATCAACTCAAAGGCGCAGTAATATTCTCCAAGATCGATCTGTGATCAAGATATCATCAGCTGCGGATTAAGGAGAACGACATTTCAAAGACAGCTTTTAGGACCCATTACGGTCATTATGAATTTCTTGTGATGCCGTTTAGGTTGACAAATGCACCAGCAGCATTTCTAGATAAGTTTGTCATTGTGTTTATTGATGACATATTTATATATTCGATGACTCGTGAGAAGCATGAGGAACACCTGAGGATCGTTCTTCAAACGATAAGGAAGCACTAACTCTACGCAAAATTCTCCAAATACGAATTTTGACTTGATAAAGTGCATTTCCGAAGACACATAGTCTCCAAAGAAGGAATCACCGTGGATCTTGCCAAAGTAAAGGTGATTAACGAATGGCCTGCACCTAGTAATGTGACCGAGATACGGAGTTTCTTAGGTTTAACTAGCTATTATAGGAGATTCATAGAGGGATTCGCATGACTCGCTGTACTTCTTATGGCTCTTATGCGTAAAGAGAGGAAGTACGAGTGGATAGGGGAGTGCAAAAGGAGCTTCCAAGAGTTAAAAAAGTGACTAACGAGTACACCAATCCTTACACTTCCTACTGAAAGAGAGACGTTCATGATATACAATAACGCATTGAAAATGGGATTAGGGGCCGTCCTGATGCAAGGCGACAAGGTGATCGTGTATGTCTTGCGTCAACTAAAGGATCACGAGAAAAATTATCCCACGTATGATTTAGAACTTGCCACAGTAGTGTTCGCACTTAAGATTTGATGACACTCTTTATATGGAGCTTAGTGTCAGATTTACACTGACCATCAGAGCTTAAAATACTTCTTTATGTAAAGGGAGCTGAACATGCAGCAAAGAAGAAGGTTGGAGTTGGTAAAGGATTACGATTGTGAAATTCTCTATCATCCTGGAAAGGCCAATCGTGTTACGGATGTTTTAAGTATAAAGTCTACAGTCTCGCACCAACTGCTGATAGAGGAACTCCTAAAGCCGTTGTAGCAGGAGATCAACTCGTTGAAGTTGGAGCTGATATCTGAAAAATTGGCTACACTCCAACTAGAATCGTCGTTATTCGAGGATATTAGAGAGGCTCAAAAACAAGATCCAAGTCTAGCAAGACCTCGGGAAGGGATTTCTAAGGATGGACTAATCCTACATCAGGGAAGAATTCATGTCCCCAATAATGAAGGATTAAGAAGGTGAATTATGGCAGAAGCTCATGGACGTCGTATTTAGTGCATCCGGAGCCAATAAAATATACCAAGATTTGAAATTGCAATTCTAGTGGAAAGGGATAAAGAGTAATATCGCAAAGTTCGTGAGCCGATGTCTGACGTATCAAAAGGTCAAAGCAGAACATTAGCATCCAAGCAGAAAATTGGAGTAATTAGAAATTCCCGAATGGAAGTGGGAACATGTTACAATGGACTTCGTAGTAGGATTACCGAAAACCCGAGAGGGCTATGACACCATTTGGGTTATTGTAGATAGACTAACTAAGACGACAAGATTCATAGCAGTGAAAATGATTTTCTCACTAAAAAAGTTAGCAAATCTCTATGTAGCTAATATCGTTAGGTTACATGGCGTTCCTAAATCCATTGTGTCGGATCGCGATGCAGATTCACTTCAAATTTCTAGAAGTACGTGCAAGAAGCCATGGGAACGGAATTGCATCTTAGTACGGCTTTCCATCTGCAGACGGATGGACAATTTGAATAGATGATCCAGACATTAAAAGACATGCTTCGCGCATGTATAATGGATTTTTTAAGAAATTGGAATGAAAAACTTCCATTGGTGGAATTTTCGTACAATAATAGCTACCAAGCTTCTATAAAAATGGCACCCTATAAAGCTTTGTATGGAAGGAAGTGTAAATCACCCGTCCACTGGTATGATCTATAAGAAAAGCAACTGCATAAGACGAATTTTGTGCAAGAAACAACGGATGCAGTTGCAAAGATACGACGACAAATGAAGATTGCACAAAGCCGATAGAAGAGCTATATGGATAAACGACGAAGATCTCTGGAGTTTAAAGAAGGGGATTTCGTGTTCTTAAAGGTTTTGCTTATGAAAGGAGTGATGCATTTCGGTAAGAGAGGGAAATTGAGTCTGAGATATATTGGACCTTTTGAAATCATTGAACGCATTGGGAAGGTTGCCTATAAGTTGGCATTACTTCCAGAGATGTCAGTAGTGCATAACGTGTTCCATGTGTCTATGTTGTGGAAGTACATACCGAATCTGTCTCATATACTGAAACATGAACCAATTCAAATCTAGGAAGATCTGACCTATAAGGAGCTGCCTGTTCAAATTTTGGCATGGGAAGAAAAAGTATTGAGGAATAAGTAAAAGAGGCTACATGGGACTGCGAAGAAGAAATTAGGCAGTTGTACCCTCATTTATTCTAAATTTTCGAGGACGAAAATTTTATAAGGAGGGGTGAATGTGATGATCGGGAATTTTAAGATTCTCGAAAGAATTGAAAATGGTATGTATAGAACAATTTTAATATATAAAATATGAAAAAGTTACATTTTAATACTATTTAGAATACGATAAAATGTTATAACAGTGTTAAAGACTGTAAGTTCAGAGATGGAAAATCTTTCCGAACTGAAACGGATGAAACAGCCCTAAATCGGAGCCAAAAGCCCGAGAAAGTACATTGAAGGCACTAAAAGACGAACAACTTACAGTAGTGAATTTTGGTCAAACGGAAGCAAAATAAGGCAAACCAATCACATAGGAGGTGTCAGAAACTCGCCTATGCGATTTCGGTAGATTTCTGTTTGATTTGACTTTTGGTCAAACTTTGACCATGAATTAATATGTTGAATTAATTAGGTGATGTCATAGATGACATCAATTAATAATGCAATAAATGATATAGTTATGTGTATTTATGGTGGTAGGTAGATCCAAAGGCTTGTAATTAATGTGCTTTTGGATAGAAGGTAGGATTAAGCCAAAATTGCAATAAAAAAATGAGCAAAATTTAGGATTTATGGGCCGTCAAGGAGTCGGTGGAGGCTAAAATAATCAGCTAAAAAGTTACCAATTAGTCCCTAGAAAGTTTGCTAAAAAGTCCCTAAAGTTAGGCCAAATTGTTGGAAAATTTTGTAACTTAGTCCTCCAACATTTTGCCTATAAATAGAAGTGGAAAATGGCCACTTAAAAATCAAAAAAACTGGCCAAACTTTGCCCAACTACAGCCGTGAACTTCCACCCCTTTCGAAGCCAAAATGTTAGCAAAATCCTTCACCAAACTTGCACCAAAATAACCTCCAAGTATCAAGGATCAAGCTAGTAAGGTGAGCATTCATTTTGCTTGATTTCCTTGTGTTTTTCTTACAAAAATCCGTGCCTTGTATAGGGAAAAAATGATGAAACTTTGGGTGCAAACTTTGTGTTAGTTGATGGCTTAGTTTTATGATTGAATTGTATCATGGAAGCTTGAAACACAAAATTTGGGATGTGTTTTAAGAACACAATCCGTGGACTATGTGGAAAAAAAGATGGAAAATTTTATGATAAAATTGGTAATGGAATTTGTGTGAAAAAGGTTGATTAAAAACCCTTAGAATAAGAAAATTTTGTTTAGGGTTTTGGACATGAAAACCGTGGCTTAAAGGCAAGGTTTAGAATGAAAATTTTAGAGTTTTTGATGTGGAAAAATGCATTAGAAACCAAAAGATTGAAATGTAATAAATGAACTTTATGGTTAAAAAATTTAGTGTTGATTCACCTAAGAGAAAAGTGGCCTATGTTAAGGAAGAATAATGAAATTATATGTTGGGTTGAATGATTGATCATGTGGAAAAGTTTTACGTAAAATTTTTAGTAACTTTGCGTAAAATAGGCCTTTGGTATAGTACGTGGCTGGTACTAAGGTTCTGAGGTATACCTAACGTCGAGAAAACCTAAAATTTAAGCAGAAATGTTGCCGAAATTTTGAAAACGACAAAAAGGGCATTTCAGGAAACGAGGGGTAGATTTATGAACGGAATAGAAAACTCAAGAACCTCGAGAACCAAGGCTTGGGAATAGGATAACCAACGTTTCAAGAATAGTGAAATACCCATTTGAGGCTCCGACATGTTAGAAAAACGAGAAACGACCCTAGATGTCGATATAGTGCTACCCGAGGGTCGGGTGAGGAATAGTCACCAATTTTGCAGCAAATAATACTGTAAAAAAATATATCAAAACCTAAGAAATATTATTTTTATGATATTTGGGCTTAGAAAATCCTATAAAAATGGTAGAATGAAATTTTACAGTCCCGAAACCTGGCAGGGGTAAAATGGTCATTTTAAGAAAAAAATTCCGAAAGACTCGGAAAGGATCATGAAGGACTTAGAATGATTTAAATAAGATTTTTAAGGCAAAAATCTAAAATTTGTAAAGAACACGAGTGTGTAGTTGGGTACACGGTTGTGTATTGAAGAAATTAAGCAACCTGAGAGGTACACGATCTTGGACATGGACGTGTACCAAGCCGTGTACTGTTACATGGGCAAATAGGGGTTACACGGCCATGTGCAAAAAAACACCCGAGAGGTACACGACCTTGGACACGGGTGTGTACCAAGCCATTTACTGTTACACAGCAAATAGGGGTTATAGTAAATAGGGGTTACACGACCGTGTACTGTTACATGGGCAAATAGGGGTTACACAGCCATGCAGAAAAAAAGACCTGATGTGCCAGCCCGCCCTGCTGTAGAGGCTCTACAGTACTATTACAGTCAACTCTGTAGTTAACTGCAATAGTATGCAGGCCTCTAGGGTCACCGGCAATCATGTTGAACTGAAAACTTGCTTGCTAATTTGCGAAATAAATTTTTTTTCTTTAAAAACATAAACTGTTCGAGAATGTGATAAGAAAATCATGTTAACAAAATAACATGCCCATGAATCATGATTCCCCTATCACATAATCTTAACTTGAATCTTGTTCTTGAAACTACATGGTTTAAATTTCAAAATCTGTATAGCGGAAGACTTAAGGGTGACCAAATCCCTCACCCAATCCCCTCGGCATGCATCTACCCTGTCCGTCGTCCACCGTGTACTACTGGTGAACAGGTCTCTTACCTGCAACATGTGAACAAACTGATGAGCTACGAGCTCAGTAAGTTCAAACATAAAAACATGAAACATGACATGTTGTACTGCTGTGCTCATGCATAAAACTGGACTCTGTAAACATGCTCATGGCTGAAAGGTTAGTCTTAGGACATTATCTTATATTTTAGTTCTAGTTTTGGACCCCTGGTTGGTCGTGCCGACATGTTAGCGCAACTGGGAGCGGTACTTTAGTGCTGACCTCCTCAGTCTTAACTGAAGCTAAACATGAAAACCTCCCCCTGGGTCGAGAGGCCGATACGCTAATAACTGGTTTAATTACCATCTTGCTGGTATTCCAACTGGGTAGCATACTGGTTACCCCCACAGTCGGAACCTGTTACATGATTTACTGGGGTGTGAATTATATTAACACACTAAGGTGCCTTGTGCACCTACCTGTTTTCGTGTACCTGGTACTGTCTGACACGTGTACTGAAACATGAAACTCTACATGCATGACATGAACTGACCTGAGCTGACATGAGACTGGCATGAATATCGTGATGTAGATAATCAATGTCTAACAAACACGTCATACAACATACATAACATCATAATATAACAAGCTTGTCCACGTTGCAGTCAGGACAATGCTTGAACTTACAAAAAAATCCGCTAGCGTAAGCCTCTGCTGCTCTGAGACTACTGTATCGAGGTCTCTGGCTTGAACTCCTATAAAAGGAATAAATACTGAATATTTCCAATATTCATCTTATACTGGAAATATGGCAAAACATGAAAATTTACATTTCCAGACTCTTTTTTTTTTTTAACTCTTTGGCTTCGGACACGCCCTCCTACATGGCCGTGTCTCTGCCCGTGTACCTCTCTGGACTTACATGCCTGGCCGTGTACTTCGTGGAATATAGCCGTATATACTTACACGGGTGAATACACGACCGTGTACTCCTCTGGACTCTTACACGGTTACTTACACGGCTGTGTTTCTGGTCATGTTTTCTTGCTGTCTAACATGGTCTGCTACACGCCCTTTCCATGACCGTGTGCCCCTTGACACGGCCCGATACACGGCCGTGTTCTTGGCCGTGTACCTCTTGTTAGGAAATGCCCTAAGCATTAGAGACATTTTGATGTATTTATTTTGAACTGGATAATAAAATTATATATAGAGGTTATTCATTACATTGCTATCTGTCCTCATCTTATTTACATGTTAAAGTAAATGTAAGCAAATTGGCTCCCTGACTGCTTGTGTTAAACTGTTAGAACGTTGCATGCAATGGACTTTTGTATGCGAGAAGACAATGTTCTAAAGTTAGCGGTCTAAACTATGGTCTGTAGTCTATGGGGTTAGACCAAGCATCTAACTCATGTTAAGACTATTATGTTGTCTAAAGCCTTGGAGGGGACGGTTTGTCTTGACTATCTAGAGCTGGACTCCCAATTAGAGACATAGATATGTTGCTTGGTGGTGACATATTAGACTGGGACTAAAGCATGATTGATCTACGAAGTCCGCTTTGAGTGGATCGATCTGCTTTTGACGTTCATTATACAGTAACCTTAATCCTGAGTAAAAGGACAGCTTCATGTATATGACTTGTGTACTTTGATGTTCCAATGGCTAAAGCGTCTCAAAGGTAGTAAGCTTATAGATCGGTTCGTTGGGTGCATGACTTGTATACGATGAAGGGTTCGTTTACAGATATCGGAATCATAGCTCTAATGAGGAGTTAAGGGTATCCTCTTAAAGGCATTATACTGAATGTGAAAATGGACAAGGCCTTGGGTCGTCTGCTGGGCGGATGACTTCTTATTCACATATGGTGAATAATCATTTTCTTTATTCGGTAGTATAATGGAACTTTAAGATAGCCTGATCAGTAGGATTAAACAGACTTTGGCCTAAAGCTGATCATGGATATCATATGAGGGTTCTGCATAAATGACAAGGTCATTGGACGATAGCTTGTCACAGGCTTACGTAATACGGTATATAATTGGGAGTTCAGTTTCAGGTTTATAGTGGTGTGACTCTGAAATTAGTGATCATATAATTGAGTTGTTCGGTAAAAGAATGATGATCATATGGATTTGCGGGAGCCCGATTATATATGTCCAATCAGTTCCTCTACTAGCTCCACATAATTCCTTAACGTTTGGCAAATTGATTTGTGTATGCTCTTGGCTGGTTTATTATGCATGGATGGTGATGACACATGATTAGGATGGTAGATAAGATTCTCTCCGGTTGGATTCAGATTTTGTTTTGGATAATAGAGTACACAATTATTCGAACTCCAAATAAAGTTACCCTGATTTTATTTGAGATTGGATTGGAGTTGTAGAAAATTATCCATGAGAATAAGAATTTGAAACACAACTGTTTTGTGGATTTTGAAATTTGAATTTTAAATTTTGAATTTGAAATTTGAATTTGAAATTCGAATTTGAAATTTGAATTTGAAATTTAAATTTGAAATTTGAAATTTAAAATTTGAAATTTGACTTTGAAATTCGAATTTGAAATTTGAAATTCAAATTTTGAATCACAGTCCAAGTGGGATTCGAATTTGTTGTGGAAAATCCACAAGGTTTGAAATTCGAATTTGAGTTGGATATGGAGAGGATAATCTTGTTAGAGTCCTACTTGAATTTTGAATCCAAATCCTAACTAAAAGTTGGACGAAATTTTGAGGATAATCCTTAATGGATTTTCAGTTTTTGTGGATAAGGTTCAAGGGAAAAATTCAAGTTTCAATCCCAGTTGAATTTGGATTCTCTCCTCCCCAGAAAGTGGCCGAAATTTTGGAGAATATCTCCTAGGAAAATTCGGTTATTTTGGATAAGGATGAGATAAGATTCAAGCTTAAAAATCCTAGTGGAATTTTGATTCTCCCTTATCCTAAATGTGGCCGAATTGTTTGAGGATAGTTTCTCCTAGGAAATTTCAGATTTTTTGGTTGAAAAAGAGAGATAAAATTCTAGTTAAAATCTTGTTTAGATTTGGATTGGATTTATCCTAAATGGTCGAATTTTATTGTTGGGATTTTCCCATGGAAAATTCAGATTTTATGGTTATGGATAAGGGAGAATATCTTTTCCTAATCCAATTCGAATTCAGAGAATCATCTCATGCAGGTCTATAAATAGAGGTCCTGCCACTCCAGTTCTCTCAGACCACAGACTCTCATGCAGGCTTATTGTTGCACAGCCCACCGTGACAATAAAGTTCTTTAGAGATCTGGGTGGTCGGAAGAAGACTAGCAGTGCTAGCATACCGATCGAGGTTCAAAGTGCCCACACACTCAGCCATTCGGGAATTAGAGAATAGTAGAGAAGGCTAGTTGGTTGAAGCCTCCGGTCATTCTCCTCCTGCAGATTGGCGTCCTTGAGGTATGAGTTTAATTGTTGTTGATTTATTGTATATGGCATCATGAGATATTTAACGATCTAAAAATTTTTTATTGTTCCGCTGCACCACTCTGATACGTTTTTACCGATTTATTTTCCTACACCTCTCGGGTTTGAATTTTCTTGCAACACGGTCGTGCATGTGGGCATGTTCGAGGCCGTGTACTGAACACGCCCTTGTACACGCCCGTGTACATGCCCGTGTTCATACCAGAATCAAGATTCTGGGTCCGAACTGCTCTGCTCTGATTTTCTAAGGCTTTTATGGCCTTTGTTCTACTTCTTACACTCGAAATCGATCTCTATAAGATCGTTTCAAGGTATTATCATTTCAAGGTATCTACTACATTTCTACTATCACAAATCCATGATTTCATAAGCAAAATCTCACATTTTGCTTATAAATATCTCTTGACTCAACTTTTGAAAAAAATCTGCACTTTTGTGAAGAAAACTCACTAAACTTAGTTTTCTAAACCATCAATTCATGGGTTCGTGTTTGAAAACATCTAGACTCGAACCATGTTTCAATTTTAACCAAAAATCTCAACATGATTCATTCACATTCCCTTTTTCCTCTCAAAACCCCAGATTTTCCCCCAAGAAAACGTGAGAAAATGAGGGTTTACCTTGCTTAAATCTTGAGAACTTCTTGCTACTGATTCTTGACCGAACTCGATCGATCTGTTGCTTGAACAAGAAAATCTGAACTTGTTTGGATTTCCTTTTTCTTCTTTCTCTTTTTCTCGGTTACTTTCTCTCTTTCTTTCTTTCTCTTTCTTTCTTTCTTTCTTTCTTTCTTTCTTTCTTTCTCTCTCGTCTGCTTCTCTTTGTAGCTAAGGCAAAAGTGAATTAATTCACTTTGCTGCTGTGGGATTTGAGACCCCCACCTCACACACGTGCCTCACTCCCTCTCTCTCACTTTCTTTCATTTTTTTTTTTTTTTGCAAAGGCTTGTTTGGCTAGTCTTTTGGCCATTGATCAATGTGGCTCACCTGTGTGCCATTGATCTCTTAATATGTATTTTTCACATACTTTTCTATTAAATTTTAAAACACCATAATTTGAATTAATGCTTAGCTTTTAACTATTTTCATTAATTCATTGTCAAATTTTGATTAAAACTTAATTAATCAAAATTTTCCTCTGCTCTGTATTCTGTAACATGTCTCACTGTAAATGTACATTTATTTACATATCTTGTACAAATATTTCCGAAAACGTAGATTTCTCTGTTATCACACCCGAGAGGTACACGACCTTGGACACGGGTGTGTACCAAGCCATTTACTGTTACACAGCAAATAGGGGTTAGACGACCATATGGAAAAAAGACCTGAGAGGTACACGGTCTTGGACACAGGCATGTACCAAGCCGTGTATTGTTGTATGGATACATTAGGGGTTACACGACCGTGTAGCAAAAAACCCGAGAGGTACATAGCCTTAGACACGGGTGTGTACCAAGCCGTGTATCACAAAGAAAGATGAAAAATAGTGTGTTGCTAAGAACAAAGTGAATACATTCAAAGTAATGAATAATATTGGGAATTAACAGGCAATGTTTTGTCCGTAGGGACCCAAACTAGAGGAGATAAAGGAACTGCAAAGGACGTCAAGAATTGGATGTTAGCACAGTTATGGTAAGTTCAGATGTTTAAATTGTCTGCAACATGAAATACTATGATGTTTAATTATGTACTAATTGTACATTAAATGCAAAGTCCTACGGACACTAGGGTGTAGTTACATTAACACACCTAACGAACTGATAAGTTTGAGACGTGTACTGAGAGTACACCATGGAAAGAGGTGCTACGACATTAGAGTGTGACTAAATTTATGACACACCCATAAATGAAAGAATGTTAAAAGACCTACGGGCGTTCAAGATTCCTAACTTTGAGATAACGATTAATGCCATTCGGTTGAAACTATAAGAAAGATGGTAATACAACCAAAACTGGTGTATCGGCCTCTAGTAAGGTGGGGGTTTACAAGTCCTTCAGGGACATAATGACTGCTTCGGGCGATGATAAATTGGGGAGGATTGGCCTCAAGGTCACTCTCAAGGTCCCTCATAGTCAGTACGCACAATCGGTACGGCCACTATGAGCTCAAAACCAGAACATAATGAAGATAATGACCGAAAATTTAATGAAAGCCATAAATGAGCATAATCGAGCATAACTGACACTAACTTTACGTATTGTGTATTAGTCAAAGTTAACATGAATAGTACCCAATCAAAGTCAAAGTTATTATTCACTAGTCAAAGTTAAAGTTTCTATTCATAGATAAATAATACTATTCATAGGAAATTTTATTATTAATGCTTTTGAATCTATATGATTTATAGTATGTATGTTTGAACTTACTGAGCCTGTTAGCTCACCAGTTTATTCATGTTGTAGGTAAGAAACCTATCCAGTAGATACTCTGGATGGCGACAGGATATGCAGTGCCAATAGGATAAGGAATTCTACTATGGATTATGGTCCTACTACCAGCATTCCACTAAGCTTTGAAAGAGAAGATTTGGAGAAAATGTATTTTGAGATACAGAGTTGAACAATATAATTTTGTAAATTATGTTATTATACAAAGAACGACTAAAGTATAGTTTTAAAGTTTTATATGGCTTTCATATTTGAAAAGTATTTAAAAAAAAAAAAGGGCTTCAAAATATGAAGAGTTGAAAATGAAACAAAGTTTTTGGCAACCCAATGAGGTGCATGGGCTGTTTCAATCGGCTACAGAGTTCGATTGTAACGGTTTTGCATGGCCGAATTTGGGGGCGCCACATTGCCAATGAATGTTTACATGTCGGTGATAAAATGGTTGAGTGGATGGTTGATTCAGGGACTTCTTTCCACGTCACTCATTGTAAAGAAATGTTTGCCACGTATAAAGTAGGTGACTTTGGTAATGTGAAGATGGGAAATTTTGCATGCTCTAAGATTGTCAGAATTGGAGATGTAAGGATTCAAACAAATGTTGGATGCTAGCTGATGTTAAAAGATGTGAGGCATGTTCTCGATTTACATCTCAATCTGATCTCGATAAATGCCTTAGATGAGAAAGGCTACAAAAGTCACTTCAACAACAAAAAATGGAAACTCTGCAAAGGATCGATGATTGTTGCAAGAGAAAAGCTTTGTTTTATGCTATAAAAGACTAATAGGAAGGCTTGCGTAAGCAAAATAAATGTAGCAGTTAATACTTCCTTAATTTTATGGCATAAACTGCTTGACTACATGAGTGAAAAAGGACTACAACTCTTCGCAAACAAAAAGTTTATTCCTTTAGAAAAAGGTAATTTGTGTAGAGTGCCTAGCTACCTTAACGTTAAACTTACTTTTAAACTTGCTCTAATACCAAATGTAGCTACCCTAACTTGCACTCTGATACTATCTCTTATGGGCGACTCGACTCGCTCCAGCCGTCCACTTAAAACTTTGCTCTTCTTAACTATACTTTTCTTAACGTTACTCTTCTTGACTTTACTCTTATTAACTTAGCATACTTACTTTACTTCTTATACTTTTCTTACCTTCTTTAAACTCTTCACTTAACTTCATCCTTTTAAAGTACTTTAAGAAGTACTTTCTTTAACATACTCATTTCTTATGCTATTGAACTTTGTCATTTTATACTTGACATTTAAACTTACTTACGAAAGCGGTGTTTGAAAAATTACTGATAAAATTTTTTTTTCTTTCTTTGACTTGATTTAAACATATGAGTTTTCAAAAACATATTGAAATACTTCGTAAATTTAACTTACATTAAACCTTGTCTCTTTTTTTTTATATTACATATATATTTTCTTTTTATTGCAGCAGAAAATCATAATGAAACCATAACCCTCTCCATGACACTTTGGGAATCTATCTGCCAGTCCATTTGTTTCTTCTCTCATAGTGCAGGTAACTTGGCTTTGTTACCTACATAACGAATAGACTAGTGAGTTAGAGCTTAGTAAGTACAAACATACATATAAAATCATTACATATACATATATGGATGCTAAAACTTTATGCAGACATAACATATATTTAAAACTTTACTTAAACACATCAACTAACAATGAAAGTTAGTCAGATTATGCTTGCTTATTTTTCTTCTTCGTTCTCATTGTTCTTTCTGTTCTTTCATATTCTTCTGTTCTGTTCTGTTCTTTTCTTTTCTTTTCTTAACTTTTGTTTGCTTTTCTTTCTTTTCTTTTCTTTTATTTTCTTTATGTTTCACTATCTTGCGGGCCCATGGTTGGACGTACCTAATGCACGCGGACCAATGGGGGAAAGGGGGAACGACCCACTTATCAACCCCAAGGTCAAACTTTGAACTACTAAACTTGGGGGTAGCACATTGAGTCACTAACTACCATATTCTTGCAGTAGCATCACACAACTAAGGTGGAGGCTATTCTTAAACCTTACTTCTGGGGAGTCTGGTACGTCAATCTTAAATTTTCAGTCTTATTATCTTACTTATCTTCATCTTTCTTTTCTTTAGCTTTTCATACTTTTCTAACTTCATGAACATGTTAAGTTTGCATGTCACAAGTGTATAACTTAGATATGTAAAACACAATTCTATAGCAAGTTAGTTCGTGAGTAGATATTTAAATGTCTATACTTATAAATACTTTTACTCGTATCTCTTTCTTTACTTCTAGATCCATAGACGTTCCTTCGTCGCCTCTAGGTTGGATCTCTATAACCGAAATAATAATAACGGTTATTTAAATCTTTATTCTTATGTAAAATTTAGTAAAACGTAAAAATTCTATGTTTAATTTCCCAATCATGAACTTAGGGATCTAATATCCCATTTCTAATCTTTCCGTCAACTTTTGTCAAAATTACCATTTTACCCCTAAATTTTGGCAAAATGACAATTTCATCCCTAGTGGACTTTTTTTGCTTTTCTCCTTCTTAAATCTTGAATTTGGCCTTAAAAATCTTAATTAACTTCATTTGTCACTTTTTCACTAACTTTTGGAAAAATGACTGTTGTATCTCAAACTTTTGGTAAAATTATTATTTTTCCCTAGCAGGATTTTTCATCATAACTTTACTTTTCTTTGGTTTACAACTTGGCTTTGGCCCTTAGGATCTTAATTAAGCGATTCTAAGTCCATTAGGCCTTTTCTATCATTTCTGAAATTTTGGATCAAAATGATCGTTTTGCTCCTGACGGGTCTTTCTTACTTTCTTCGACTTAAAACTCGATTTTGGCCTTTAAAATTCTATTTAGGCTATTCTAAAGCTCTAATGGTCTTTTCCGAGCATTCAAAAATTTTGGTCAAAATGATGAATAGTAACTTTGATCGTGAATAATACTATTCATCATGAATAGTAATTTTGACTTTGACTGTGAATATTTTCATTTTATTGGTTAGACTGGATTTTTTAATCCCAAAAGTCATAAAATAATTTTTCTTAGGCTTTACTAAATTTTTACGGTATTATTTGCCGTAATTTCTCAGTTTACTATTCCTCAAAAACGTCCATCCTTCTTTTTCGGGCCTAGGTCACCGAGGGGTGCTCAGGTTTCTATCCCAACCACATTTTACCGTTCGGTTCCTAAAATACCCCTTTGTGCCGTTTTAGAAATTTTTGCAGTATTTCCGCTTAATTTTTGGGTTCCCGGCATTTAGGAAACTCCTCAAAACTATCTAACCAATTCTAATCTACTATGTACTAAACCAGCGGCTTAATTTTTAGGTAAAAACTCAAGCTTTTTACATAAAAATCTTTACATTTAACACATTTTCTTATTCGATCATTTTTCATCCAAATAGTCCATAATTAACATTTAATCATTCCAATTAATAAATTGAGGAATAAAAATAGTTGAGATCACTATCGAAGTCGTTTAACGACGTTCACTAGGTAGGTCGATTGCAATCGTCGATCAACGGAGCCATTAAACTTTGATTCACCGTTCTTTACGTTTGAAATTTCGTCTTGTGATTCCGACGCTGTGGATGTGTCCGGAACGTCAAAAATAGACCAGAGGGCCATTCTTCAAATTTTAGGGTCCGAGTCGCCATTGACCGGCATTGATCGCCGTTAACCGGTGTTGACCAACGTTGACTCACCATTGACCGGCATTGACCGATGATGGCATGGGTGAAGGTGGACACCATCTTGAAGAGCTCAATGAGAGGAACCAAAATCTGGTGTCAATTTCTCGATTCGAGTCTCGAATCACCGAAAACAACCCCTCGAACGGCGGACGGCGGCGGTGAGGTTTGTTCTTCGCCGTGCCAGCGTTGATTCTTGAAATTGGCTTGGGACTTTTGTTTTTCACTCTATTCTGAACATTTTGGGCTGGACGGTGTCACTCACCTTCACCAGAATCAGTGACTTTCACGTTGCTAACACGGTTGCGACGGCGAAGGCTTGGGCGGCGCGATCCGGTGGCTGTTGAGGTGAAACAAGACCTGGGTTTTGTTCTCCTCTTCACCACAAATCTTTTGGGAGCGGAATCAGCTCGATTAGAGGTTGGACGGCAAAGTTACAATGTCACGAAATTTTCACTCCTCCGTCGACTTTGGGCGGTGCGTGCGGCTTCCTCCGGCGACTGTTCTGTTGACTCAATCCACCGTTGGACTCAGCTTGGCGAGAGCTTTCCAACGAGACTGGTGGTGTAAAAAATGGACACCGTTTCCAATGGTCGATTACTATTCATTTTCGGTGGTGTGGGAGAAAAAGAGAGAGAGGAAAACATATGGGGGACTTTTTTGGTAATTTCTAACTTTTCCACCCTTTTATACTTTTTTTTTTTGTGAAAATTTTAACATAGGCTATACTGACTAATTTGGGCGTGTTGAACCCAAATATATCAGTTTTACATTCATTCAAGCTCATCTCGATCAGTTTTTCGGTACTGCGATTTCCTAGTCAAAAATTACTTTTTGTGCTCAATTGACTAATTTGAGCACGCTGATTCCAAATATATCAGTTTTATATCAAGAAAATGTCATCTTGATCAATTTTTTGATACTGCATATTTCCTGATTAAAAATTACTTTAAATCATAACCATATGATTCAACTACCACATTTCTTTTAAAAGAAATAAATCAATTATGACATCATCATGCTTACATCATCCATGATATCATCTATTTTGTCCTCATTATATTAATCTGGGGTCAAAATTTGACCAAAAATCAAACTGAACAGAAATTTACCGAAATCGCTTAGGCGGGTTTCTGGTGCCTCATGTGTGATCGGTTTGCCTTATTCTACTGTCGTTTGACTAAAAATGCTTATCGAATTTTTTCGTCTTTTTCCCCAATCTTGGGTTACCTAATGTAATCTCTTGGGGTTTTTTGTTTCTAAATAGCATCTTCGTTTTTCTAAAAATAACAAAATTTCTGGGGGAGCACACCAGAGGACTTACGTAGCCATCTGTGCTATCGATTTGATCTAACTCAATCTTGAAACTCTTAAAAACCTTAAAACTTTTTTCTTGCCTTATCTTTGTTCTGACTTGCTATTTCTTATATCTTATCTTTTTGGGATACCGAAACCACTTCATTTTTAGCGTTTTGGTCTGAAATCACTTTCTCAGTCATGAACTTTATTCTTTGATCATTTTTGGAGAATTTAAATCCTCCAAAACATTTATTTATTTCTATTAATAATATTATTTATTTATTTACAAATATAATATTTTCATACATTCTTATTCATAGAAATTCCTAGAAAAACTTAGCTTAATCCTAGGTAGCACTGTAGGAAATTTTCAGTCTATTACAATTTGTCGGATCCTTATGATCAAATTCTTTATTATCCTCATCACTCTACCCTATGAGTGCACCAAAAAATCGCCCACCTTAGGTATAGGAAACTCAAATTTTGACTCAAACTTCAATCTATATTTATCTTGTGATTTTATTTGCATAGATAATGTTTCATAAATCAAATTTAAATTCAAAATAAAATCATAATAACTTTATTTGAGTTAAATAATTATATAATAATTATCCAAATAAAATCAATAAGGAGAAAATCTTTTTCCTTGCCTTATCCTAGTGGAAAGACTGCATAGTATAGACAAGGATAAGATTTTATTTTAATTCAAATTCAAACAAGATAATTATCAAATTTAATTTAAAACATTTATTTAAATAAGACTATTTAGATATTTAAATTAATTATTTAAATAATTAATTTATCTATATCTTTTAATTTAAATTAATCTTATATTTATCTCAAAAGATAAAAAATAATTAATTTAAATTTCAAATCATATCTTCCAAATTAATAATTATATAAATTAAATATTTATCCAATTAACTAAATGAACAAAATTTCAACTCTATCTTCATTGAAAAACGCCTATACCTGTGAAAAGGTGATCCAGATTTTTCTCTTTACTAAGTCTAAGAATTAAAATCACAATGAATATAATTACCATCTGTTAAAGAATTATATTAAGCTAATAAAGAGATAAATTGGACATATATAATATAGACATCAATAATATATGCAATTAATTATTCTATATCAAATAAATTAATTACACAATTATTAGTTTCAGGTCAAACCACTATAAACCTGAAATTGTTCTTTCAATTATATATATTATTACATAAGTCAGTGTATAACCAAAGTTCAATGACTTTGTCGTATATACAACACCCTCATATGATATCCATGATCAATTTAAGATCAAAGTCCTTTCAACCTTTTGATCATGTTATCTTAAAGATCTATTATACATCTAATAAGAAAATGATTATTCACTATACATAAATAATAAAACATTTTCCAAGCAAACGACCTAAGGCATTATTCATTTTCACTTTCTATATAAGGCCATTAAGAGGATAATCTTTACTCCTTATTAGAACTATGATTCTCTATCTATAAGCAAAACTCACATCATATACAAGTCATGTACCTAATAAACCGGTCTTATAGCTTACTACTCCAAGATGCTTTAGGTTTTAGAATATCAAAGTACACAAGTCATATGCATGAAGTCATTTACTTACTTAAGATTTAGGTTATTACATAATGAGTGTCTAAAATGAATTAATCCATTGAAGCACACTATATAGATTAATTACACTTTGGTCGAACTCTGATATATCACTACCACTAGGCAATGTATCTATGTCTCTACTTAGGAGTTAGCTCACTTTTGACGATCAAGACAAATCATCTCCCCAATTGGATTTAGATAACATAATAGTTTTAACATGAGTTATATGCTTACTCTAAACTCATAGACTACATACTATATATTTAAACTACTTATTTTAGAATATTATTTTATTGCATATAAAATCTATTATATACAACATTTTATTAAACACTAAGTAGTCAATGAGTTATATTTGCTTATATTTATTTTAACATGTAAATAAGGTTAAGGACAGTAAATTAAAAGTGTAATGAAAAATCTCACATATATTATTAATTAGTTCAAAACAAATAAAATACATTCTAAATGTCTTTTTTTCTTAGGGCATTTATAACAAAACTAACTTTTATAAGTATTTAAATTTGATTCTAATTTTCTTGTCAAAATCTAAACAAAGGTAAAAAGCCTAAAAACTAACCTAAGTGTTAACTTAATGTTATACTAGCTATAAAAGAAAAATCTAAACTAGACAATTCTAAAAGAAATGCAAAATTAATAGAAATTTAAATCTAACAAATCAAAGAAAATACAAAATAGGAAATGAGATAGACAATTTAAAATAAAAATTCTCTCTCTTTTTTTTTTTAAATTAAAAAAATTAAGAAATGTTCAAAAAAAAAAAAAAGAAACAGCTTGAGATATAAACTTTTCATTTTTAACAAAATGTTAAAAATAGAGAATAATAAACGTAAATAAAAAAAAGATTTAAAAAAAAACTTTTAGTGAGAAAAACATTAAGAAAAAAAAGGATAAATATTAAATAAATATAATTGTTTTTTTAGAAACTGAGTTTTATTTCATAAAAACACAATAAAAGTAAACAAAAACAAAACTTACCCAACCTTATTGCATATTCGCTCCAAAAATTCTAGATTTGTTTTAGACAGCTCCCGCAATAGTGCCGAAATTTGATTAATGTCCAAAGATGCACTCACAAAATAGTCGATTGCAGCATAAATCGGTTGATCATATCTACAGGGGACAACAAAACAAATTAAAAAAATTAGTGGAATTAAACGATAGAAGGGCAAGGAAAAATAATAATAATAACAAGAGAAAATATTTTTGGTGAATTTTTGTGATAAAGAAAATAACCAAAATGTAAAAGGGAGATATAAGTAGAGAAAAACTCAATAATAAATGAGAAAAGGCGTCGTGAATTTTTTATATGCTTCATTTTTCTATTTAAATTAAATCTTTAGTTATGACTTAATTACAAGTTTTGCATCCCAAACATACAACTGGAAAATTTGGAAGTTAATTCAATGAAAATAACAAATGCATTTGAGTGGATTAAATTTCTTATATTTGAAGCAAATGGATTTGTCGTTATAAGTTATTCAAAATCAACAAAATGCTTTTTAGCAATCTTGCAATAAAAGACAACTCATAAAACAAATCTTATCAAACAGATATGTGACAATATTACATAAATAAAGTATGACTGAATTTATATAAAAAATTAGTACAAAATATTTTGAATAGAAAATGAGATGAAGAAATTCAATACATTAAAATATATCAACTTTGTAAAACAACCATGAAAACCAAATTCAAATTGGATTACTCAACACATGAACTCCTCACTAGCCTCACTAATACGTCTAATCTAACTTGCAATTTATCTTACAAAATTCTAGAAAGAAACATGAGATGAAAAATACAAGAAGAAAATAACATAAAACACAGGCAAAATATTCTCTCAAATTTCAGCCTAAAATTCTAAGGGATGAAAGTTCATGGCTTGCTGAAGACTTAGCCTTGTATAGGCCTCATTCCTAAAGAGCGTTGAGTGACGTAAGCCCACAAAATTAGCACCGAGATATAGCAAGTGCTGTGCCCATGGCTGCAAATTGATCGGGCCAGCTGGAGGAAAGGAGAAAAACATGGGCTCAGATTTGCAGGCCCAAGAATCGCGTATTCGAAGGAGGCAAAAATGCAACCCAAATCTCATGCAGACTGGATGTTCGTACGCGAAAAGGACGATGCAGGTGGACACGTGGCAGACACCAAGCATCTGGCAAGGGAAAGCGACTAGCGAATCCAGAGGTGTCGCGTGGTGACGTAAAAGTCAGCAGACATAAAGGGCGGAAAAAACGAAAAATAAAAATAAAGAAAATAAAAACCATAAAATAAATGGATTATTAAATAAAATTAAACATTTTTAAAATAAAATATTTTTAATTAAAATGATGGAAATATCAAATTAAAGTTTAAATTATTTAATAAATGAAATGGACTAAATTGTATTTTTGCATACTTATCAACTGTTGATGCTATTGCTAGTCGTAATCGTCGATGGGATAAAAAAAAGAGACTTGAGTAGATGATAGAGAAAATGAGATAGAGGTAGAGATTAAGATTCTGGGAAAGTGGAAAGAGAGAAAAAAGTGAAGGAATATTAGGACTAGCAATTCGTGTTATCATGTCGTGTTATACTCTTTAGTTAATACTATTGTATTAAACTAAAAACCAGCCCATTTAAAATTCGTATCAAAATCTCAAACTCCAACCCAACTCAACTCATTTATCCAACCCATTTAATAATCGTGTTAACTCGAATTAACTTGTTTAAATTAAATATGAATAAAATAATAGCTTACTCAATATGATTGTGATACTTTGACATGTTTATTAGGTAACATATCTTCTCTTTTATGAAAAACAAATGAAATTTACTTATAAAGTTTTAAAATTTATATTATTTATACTTTATTAGTTATGAAAACTCTTATTTTATATCTTATACAATTAAGTTGTAATATCCGCCATGATCATAGACATAATTTACTTTGAGACAAGTAATTAAGTCTATGATTACTATTTAAATTACCCATTTGAATAAATTAAACGGAGTAAGAAACGTTTAATTTCAATTCATACAATGAAATGGACAACCAAAAATAAATCAGTACACCCCATTTACTATTGAGCAACATATATATATGCCTATATATATTGAGTGGTATGATACTATATATGTATGTGTGTATCTGTGTAGGTGACACGCATATCAAGAAAACTGAATATATATATTTATGGTTACGTATATATATATTGAGAGATATAATAGTACATGTGAGTGTGTGTGTGACACACAGTATCAAGAAATTAGTCAAAACAATCTTTTCTTGACACAAAACTAATGTACTTACAATCAGTACGCTTAAATTAGTTATCTAAGCACAAAAGTGAATTTTGAATGATAATATATATTATCGAGAAAATGGTCGAGACGATATTTTTCTGACACCAAACTAATATATTTATGATGAGTATGCTCAAATTAGTTAATTGAGCACAAAACCTAAAGTTATGAACGAGATATACGCAGTATCAGGAAAGGGGTCAAGACGATATTTTCTCAACTCGAAACTGATATGTTTAGAATCAGCATGCTCAAACTAGTCGATTGAGCACAAAAAGTGATTTCTGAGTAGGGATCACGTAGTATCTAGAAATTGGTTGAGACGACTTCAGATAGGTATAAAACTGATAAATTCATGATCAGCACGCCCAAATTAGCCAAGATAGCCTGTGTTGAAATTTTTAGTACAACAAGTGTACTACGCATATACTATGCTGGTACAATTTAGAACATAACTACAGAGCCAGAGAGGAATAGTAAATAGACACAGAGTAAGCTCGTAAGCACTTACAACCTATTAGAAATGATTAGAATAAGAATCGGATCAAAAGAATCAATTTTTCGGCAAAGGTTAAAACACAACTGGACAATTACCGAACACCGTTGTGGGAAATTGACTAATAAGATAAGTTTTTACAGATAAAATCCAACCTCAAAAACCGTTCCTAGCAACCAAGAGACATGGTGAAAAAGTTTTCCTTGAAACAAGAAAACTGTAGGAAAAAAATAATAAAAACGCATCAGAGCGACGTTACAGAATTACAAAAATTTTTCAAGATCGTTAAATATCTCGTGATGCCATATACAATAAACTAACAATAATATAAATTTGTACCTTAGAGGACGCTAACTGCAGAAGGAGAATGACTAGAGGGCTTGAACCAACTAGCCTTCTCTACTATTCTCTAACTCCCGGATGACAGAGTGTGTGGGCACTCGGTTCCTCGACTAGTATGCTAGCACTGCTAGTCTTCTTCCTACCACCCTAAAGAACTTATTGTCGCGGTGAGTTATGCAACAATAAGCTTGCTTACCTGAAAGTCTGTGGTCTGAGAGAACTGGAGTGGTAGGACTCCTATTTATAGATTGGCATGAGGTGATCCCTTGAATTCGAATTGGACTAGGACAAAATTTTCTCCCTTATCCACTACCACAAAATCCAAATTTTTCTAAGCCAAAAATCAAGTTATATTTTCAGCCACCTTTTAGGATTTTGGATTGTAAATTCAAAAAGGATTTTAACTAGAATTTTATCTCATTATTATCCACTATAACCAAATTTTCCCTAGCCCAAAAACAAAGCTAGATTCGGCCACCCTAGTGTGAGGAGAATCAAAATTCAAATAGGATTTTCTAACTTGAATTTTATCTCACCCTTATCCATATAAAAAATTGAAATTTCTCTTGGATTTATCCACAAAATTTTCGGCTACTTTGTGAGGGGAAGAATCAAAATTCAACTAAGATTTTCTTGCTTGAATTTCCCTTGAATCTTATCCACAAGAATCGAAAATATCTAGGACCTCAACTAATTTCGGCCATCTTGTGTGGGATTTGGATTCATAATTCAAGTAGGATTCAAATAAGATTTTCCTCTCCATTATCCATATCAAATCCGAAATTCCTATGTGGATTTATCCATAACTAATTCGAACTTTACTTGGATTGTGATTCAAAATTTGAATTAAAATTTTAAAGTTAAAATTTTAAAATTCAAACTTCAAATTCAAAATTCAAAATTTAAATTTAAATTTCAAATTCAAATGTCAAATTCAAATTTCAAATTTCAAAATTCAAAATTCAAATTTCAAATTCCACAAAAGGTTGTATTTCAAATTTTGTTCTCATGGATAATTTTCTACAACTCCAATTCAATCTCAAATAAAATCATGACAACTTTATTTGGAGTTTGAATAATTGCATACTCTATTATCCAAAACAAAATCTGAATTCAACTGGAGAGAATCTTGTACACCATCCTGATCTTATGTCAACACCATCCATGCAAAGTCAACTAACCAATAAGCATACACAGATCAATTTGCCATTTGTTAAGGAATTATGTGGAGCTAGTAGAGGGACCAATTAGACATATATAATCGGGCTCTCGTGAATCCATATGATCATTACTTTGTACTGAACAACTCAATCATATGATCACTAATTTTAGAGTCACACCACTATAAACCTAAAACTGAATTCCCAATTATATACCGTATTATGAAAGCTTGTGATAAGCTAATGTTCAATGACCTTGTCATGTATGCAGAACCATCATATGACATCCATGATCAGCCTTAGGTCAAAGTCCATTCAACCTACTGATCGGGCTATCTTAAAGTTCCATTATACTACCAAATAGAAAATGATTATTCACCATATGTGAATAAGAAGTCATCTGCCTAGCAGACGACTCAAGCCCTTGTCCATTTTCACATCCAGTATAATGCCTTTAAGAGGATACCCTTAACTCCTTATTATAGCTATGATTCCGATATCTGTAAACAAATCCTTCATCGTATATAAGTCATGCACTCAACGAACCGGTTTATAAGCTTACTACCTCTGAGACGCTTTAGCCATTGGAACATCAAAGTACACAAGTCATATACATGAAGTAGTTCATTTACTCAGGATTAAGATTATTGCATAATGAACGTTAAAAGCAGATTGATCCACTCATAGCGGACTACGTAGATTAATCACGCTTTAGTTCCGGTCCTATATGTCACCACTAAGCAACATATCTATGTCTCTACTTGGGAGTCTATACTCCAGACAGTCAAGACAAACCATCCCCACCATGGCTTTAGACAACATAATAGTCTTACCATGAGTTAGATGCTCGGTCTAACTATATAGACTACAGACCTTAATTTAGACTACTTACTTTAGAACATTGTCTTCTTGCATACAAAAGTCCATTGCATGCAACGTTCTAATAGTTTTAACATAAGCAGTCAGTGAGCCATATTTGCTTACATTTACTTTAACATGTAAATAAAATGAGGATAAACAACAATGTAATGAATAACCTCTATTATTAATTTTATTATCCAGTTCAAAATAAATGAAATGCATCAAAATGTGTTTCATACTTAGGGCATTTTCTAACAATCTCCCACTTGCCTTAAGCAAGTAGATGTGCCATATTATGCATCCCCATCACCTTAGCATGCCTCTCAAAGCTTCTGGCCACCAAAGTCTTAGTAAAGGTATCGGCAATGTTATCCTCGGGCGTAATTTTACATACATTTACTTGTCCTATCTCCACGTACCCTCTAATAATATGGTACCTCCGATCTATGTGTTTAGTCCCCTTGTGGTGTCAAGATTCCTTTGTGTTGGCGATAGCCTTGCTATTATCACAATAGAGTGTGATAGGCTTGTCAACACCCGGAATGACCTCAAGGTCTCTAAAGAACTTGCAGAGTCAAACTGCTTCTTTAGATGGCTCAACTGTAGCCACATACTTAGCCTCCATCATAGAGTCAGTCGTGCAATCCTGTTTCACGCTCCTCCACATAATGGCACCTCCTCCTAGCAAAAACACTGATCCTGATATCGATTTCCTCGAATCCTTGCAAGTCTAGAAGTTTGAGTCTGTGTATCCTACGTGTGTTAGGTCCCCTTCAGAATATACTAGCATATAATCCCTCGTTCTCTTAAGATACTTGAGTATATGCTTTACTGCTTGCCAGTGCTTGATTTCAGGATTCGCTTGATATCGACTCACCATACCTACTGCAAAACATATATCTGGGCGAGTGCAAAGCATAGCGTACATAAGACTACCCACAGTAGATGCATAAGGAACCTTACTCATACGCTCTCTTTCTTCCGATGTCTTGGGATAGTCATCCAGTGAAAGAGTTAGACCGGCAATGGAAGGTTGTGAACCTTTCTTTGCCTCTTGCATTGCATATTTATCAATTACTTTATCTATGTATGAAACCTGGGATAATTCTATCATTTTGTTCTTTCGATCATTAAAGAGACGAATGCCTAGAACATAATTAGCTTCTTCCAAGTCCTTCATGTCAAACTGTTGGTTCAGCCAAAGCTTGACCAATGATATGTTAGGAAATGCCCTAAGTATTAGTGACATTTTGATGTATTCATTTTGAACTGGATAATAAAATTATACTTAGAGGTTATTCATTACATTGCTATCTGTCCTCGTCTTATTTACATGTTAAAGTAAATGTTAGCAAATATGGCTCACTGACTGCTTGTGTTAAAACTGTTAGAACGTTGCATGCAATGGACTTTTGTATGCGAGAAGACAATGTTCTAAAGTTAGCAGTCTAAACTATGGTCTGTAGTCTATGGGGTTAGACCGAGCATCTAACTCATGTTAAGACTATTATGTTGTCTAAAGCCTTGGAGGGGACGGTCTGTCTTGACTGTCTGGAGCTGGACTCTCAAGTAGAGACATAGATATGTTGCTTGGTGGTGACATATTAGACCGGGACTAAAGCGTGATTGATCTACGTAGTTCGCTATGAGTGGATCAATCTGCTTTTGACGTTCATTGTGCAATAACCTTAATCCTGAGTAAATGAACTACTTCATGTATATGACTTGTGTACTTTGATGTTCCAATGGCTAAAGCGTCTCAGAGGTAGTAAGCTTATAGACCGGTTCGTTGGGTGCATGACTTGTATACGATGAAGGGTTTGTTTGCAGATATCGGAATCATAGCACTGAGGAGTTAAAGGTATCCTCTTAAAGGCATTATACTGAATGTGAAAATGGACAAGGCCTTGGGTCGTCTGCTGGGCGGATGACTTCTTATTCACATATGGTGAATAATCATTTTCTTGATTCGGTAGTATAATGGAACTTTAAGATAGCCTGATCAGTAGGATTAAACGGACTTTGACCTAAGGCTGATCATGGATATCATATGAGGGTTTTGCATACATGACAAGGTCATTGGATGGTAGCTCGTCACAGGCTTACGTAATACAATATATAATTGGGAGTTCAGTTTCAGGTTTATAGTGGTGTGACTCTGAAATTAGTGATCATATGATTGAGTTGTTCAGTACAGAATGATGATCATATGGAATCACGGGAGCCCGATTATATATGTCCAATCAGTCCCTCTACTAGCTCCACATAATTCCTTAACGTTTGGCAAATTGATTTGTGTATGCTATTGGCTAGTTTATTATGCATGGATGGTGATGACACAGGATTAGGATGGTAGACAAGATTCTCTCCGGTTGGATTCAGATTTTGTTTTGGATAATAGAGTACACAATTATTCGAACTCCAAATAAAGTTGCCATGATTTTATTTGAGATTGGATTGGAGTTGTAGAAAATTATCCATGAGAACAAGAATATGAAACACAACCGTTTTGTGGAATTTGAAATTTGAATTTTGAAATTTGAAATTTGATTTTTGAAATTTGAAATTTGAATTTTGAATTTGAAATTTGAATTTGAAATTCGAATTTGAAATTTGAATTTGAAATTTGAAATTTGAAATTTGAATTGAAATTTGAAATTCAAATTTTGAATCACAGTCCAAGTAGGATTCGAATTTGTTGTGGAAAATCCACAAGGTTTGAAATTCGAATTTGAGTTGGATTTGGAGAGGATAATCTTGTTAGAATCCTACTTGAATTTTGAATCCAAATCCCAACAAAAGTGGGCGAATTTTTTGAGGATAATCCTCAATGGAAAATTCGGTTTTTGTGAAGAAGATTCAAAGGAAAATTCAAGTTTCAATCCTAGTTGAATTTGGATTCTCTCCTTCCTTAAAAGTGGCCGAAATTTTGGAGCCTTTATCCAAGGAAAATTCGGTTATTTTTGGATAAGGTTGAGATAAGATTCAAGCTTGAAAATCCTAGTGGAATTTTTGATTCTCCCTTATCCATAATGGCCGAAATCTTTTGGAGGATTTTCTCCTTGTGAATTTCGGATTTTTTGGTTGAAAAAGGGAGATAAAATTCTAGTTAAAATCTTGTTAAGATTTGGATTGGATTTATCTTAGGAAAAACCGAATTTATTGCTAGGATTATCCTATGGAAAAATTCAGATTTTTTAGTTAAAGATAAGGGAAAATATCTTTTCCTAATCTAATTCAAATTCAGAGATTCACCTCATGCAGGTCTATAAATAGAGGTCCTGCCACTCCAGTTCTCTCAGACCACAGACTCTCAGGTGAGCAGGCTTATTGTTGCACAGCTCATCGTGACAATAAAGTTCTTTAGAGATCTGGGTGGTCGGAAGAAGACTAGCAGTGCTAGCATACCGATCGAGGTTCAGAGTGCCCACACACTCAGCCATTCGGGAATTGGAGAATAGTAGAGAAGGCTAGTTGGTTGAAGCCTCCGGTCATTCTCCTCCTGCAGATTGGCGTCCTTGAGGTATGAGTTTTAATTGTTGTTGATTTATTGTATATGGCATCATGAGATATTTAACGATCTAAAAAATTTTTATTGTTCCGCTGCGCCACTCTGATACGTTTTTACCGGTTTATTTTCCTACAATTGGTATCAGAGACATCTCATGACTATGCCATGTACATAAATTAGACAATTACTTAGTCTTTTTATTTATGTATGGATTTGATATTTAGAGAGTGGCATTCTAGGGTTCCTTTATGTTGTTATCATGTATTATGTATAAAGTATGTGGTTATTTTAATTTTTTGAATTATTATAAGCATGCTTGTTTATACCGGTTATGGTTCCTTAGAATTTAGAAAAATTGTATCTAGGAATTTTTATGTAACCATGGGAGCAGTTTATTAACACTGTAATTTTCCCATGGATATTAATTCTTGTCTCTTAGAATTTTTATGGTTAGAATTTTTGAACACCGGAAACGGTTTAGGAATTTTTTATGTAATTATTCTTGGAGGAGATTGAAGATTGAAGACCGTAATTTATTTTTCCCAAAAGTTAAATTTAATTTAAAGATTGAAATTTTGATTGTGTGGAAAATTTCAATTAATTGGGATTCAAATTAATTTTTGGAGATCCTAATAGGTAAATTGGAATATGACACGAAAATCGAGACACGACCCCTCGGGATAGGCCGACAAACCTTGGTGGGGCTGCAGCCCCTGCCCTCAGGCAGGATGGGGCTGCGGCAGCCCCTGTGCAGGGCCACACCACCCACGGCTGCAGGCTCTGCCTGCAGCCAGGGGTGGCCGTGGCCTACCCAAGGCTGGCCGCAGCCTGGGCGTGCAGCCTGCCGGCTGCTGCGCCCAGTCTGGGCGTGCAGCCTGGCACTGCAGGTTTGGCCTGCAGCCCGGCAGGGCTACACAAGGGGCGGCCGTGGGTTGCCAGCCCCTCCGGGGTTGGTGGCTGCCCACGGCGGCTGCCGCCTACGGGGGCGGCGGTCCGACGGTCCAAAAATCAGAAAATTTTGATTTTTAAATTTGAGATTTAATTTTAAATCATGTTTAAAAATATGTAATTAAAATTTGAAATTTTTGAAATTACATATTATTACACATGATGTTTAAAATTGTTTAAAATTTAAATTTGAAATTTAAATTTGAAATTCGAATTTGGAATTTGAATTTGAAATTTAGATTTTTGGAGATTTAAATTTTAAATAATTATTGGGATGAGAAATAAATGGAGAGGCTACATAAAGATGGATACAAGAAGACGGAACAAAATTCAAGACCCAAAGAATGCTTTGGATGGAATTTTGTAATCTTTATTTTCTTTATTCTTGGATGGAACCATAGCTTGGTTATTCTGTCAATTATTTTTTCTGTGATATGTCATGGATGTATAAATATGTATTGATGGATGTTTTGTATGCATATTTGATAACATGTCATATAGGATAGGTGAGTGCCGCTCATACTATATTGATCATACATAATTTGTCAAAACTTGCATGTATTTCAAAATATTGAGTGGGAGAGAGTTTCAAACAAAACCCACGGCCTCCATTGTTGATCCATATGTGAAAGCATGGTAACGCCTCGCGTCAGTTCTGCCCTGACCACACCCCTCGGTAGGTGTTTACCGCCGCCGGTATACTAGATTGGATCTCCTATGTGGAAAACGTGTTCGGGTGCGATCCTATTCATGACCACCCCTCGGTGTCTTGGTAGGACGTGGATCGGGCTACGTAAACAATGGTTAAACACTCAAGACTCGTTTAGTTATTAACCTTCCCTAGAAGCTCTGTTAACTAGACTGGTGGCCAAATAAGCGGTTATTAATATATGTCTTAACCTTGGAGGATTTAAGGTAACATATATTAATTGGACGGGGTCCATGTTCTGGCTATTTGTTCTCATGACCACCCCTCGGTGGCTTGGGGCAATGGGTGCTGAGAATTACCGTTGCAATGCTACATGTTTTTCAAGTTTCATGTAGGAACATACTTGTATGTTTTATTTGCTAAATTATCTGTATATTTGCTTGGGCTTTGTAATGATGTCTAGTATAATTTTATTTCAGTTCAAAATGTCACCGACACCCCTCATTTCGATACTTACTGAAAATAAGTTGAATGGCGACAATTATAAAGATTGGAAAAGAAATCTATTAATAGTTCTCAGCTGCGAGAGACATAAGTTCGTACTGGACGAACCATGCCCACCTGGGCCCAAACCTGACACACCACTTGAGGAGGTCCCGGTTGCCTATAATCGTTGGAGAGAATCCAATGAAATAGCTCGATGCTACATCCTTGCTAGCATGACGAGTGCTTTACAAAAGCAGCATGAGACTTATCAAGTTGCTGGGGAGATCATGGAAAATCTGGAGGACATGTTTGGAGGCCAAGAAAAATTGGCTCGACAGTCTGCAATCACCAGCATTATGAACTCCAAGCAAAAGGCGGGTGCTCCGGTGAAGGACCATATGATCACTCTAATGGGATTCTTCGCTGAGGCTGCCGAGAATGGTGCTGAGTTAGACTACAACACCCAGATCGAGATGGTGTTCAAGACTCTGTCTAAAGATTTTGTGGGGTTTAAGGCCGCATACAATCTGGCGACAAAGGAGTTAGGACTTACCAAGCTCATGAAGCAACTACAGGCTTATGAGCGGATGATCAGGGATGAGGATGTGGTCCGACCTAAAGGAGAGGCCAATTTGGTGGAATCTTCCAATCCCTCACGGAAGAGGAAGAGGCCAAATAAGAAGCAAGTGGCTTCCAGTTCTTCTAATCCTCCTGTCTCGGACGGGAAGAAGAAGAAGAAGAACAAGAAGCCAAGGGACCCTAAAAAGTCCAAATGCTTCTACTGTGGGAAGGTAGGTCACTTCAAGAAGGCTTGCCGGGAATTCCTAGCCTCCAAGGGCAAGGAAGGTAAGGAACTTCATTACTTAGAAGCGTGTTTGGTGGAAGAATCGAAAGACACATGGGTCATTGATTCAGGCGCCACTAATCATGTTTGTGTTTCTATGCAGGGGTTCATGGAAACGAGAAGTCTACATGATAGGAGCCTCTCGTTGCGGACTAGAGATGGTAGCTTTGTGGTGGCTGAGGCAGTGGGAGACGTTCATCTTTATTTTGATCAATTTAGGTTTATTTTATTGAAAGACTGTTTTTATGTTCCTAATTTTAGGAGGAACCTTATATCGGTAGCTTGTTTAATAAAGGATTCTTATTCAGTTTCTTTTAGTAAAAGAGTTGATATTCCTAGAAATAAGTCTTTTATCTGTTCTGGATGGATGGATGGAAACCTATATTTGATCAGACCAAAGATGTACTCACTGCTTGACACTGAATTAATTGATAACTCTAAAAGGTTGAAAGTTTCTCACTCTAACAAGGCGTATCTTTGGTATTTAAGACTTGGTCATATTAATCAGGATAGGATTCAAAGATTGGTGAAAGACAGTCCTCTGGAATCTCTGGAGGAGGTACGTCTTCCCCAATGTGAGTCTTGTCTAGAGGGTAAGATGACTAAGAGGTCTTTTGGAGCTAAGGGTACAAGGGCTAAGGAGCTCTTAGAAATTGTGCACACTGACGTATGTGGCCCCATGAACGTCACAGCACGAGGAGGGTTCGAGTATTATGTCTCTTTTATAGATGATTACTCGAGGTATGGATATGTGTATCTGATGCACCGCAAGAGCGAAACCTTTGACAAGTTCAAAGAGTATCGTGCGGAAGTGGAAAAGCAATTGGATAAATCCATAAAGACACTTCGATCTGATCGAGGTGGTGAATACCTCTCTGATGAATTTCTAGGACATCTTGTAGAGAACGGGATTTTATCCCAATTGACTGCACCTGGTACTCCACAACAGAATGGTGTAGCCGAAAGGAGAAACAGGACCTTATTGGATATGGTACGGTCCATGATGAGTTACTCAACGCTGCCATTGTCATTTTGGGGACATGCTTTACAAACGGCGTGCTATATTCTGAACCAGGTTCTGAGCAAATCAATTCCTAGAACTCCGTATGAATTGTGGCGTGGCAGGAAGCCCTCCCTTGGACATATGAGAATATGGGGCTGCCTGGCACATGTACTGGATGGGGATGCGAAGAAGTTGGAACCAAGATCAGAATCGTGCATGTTTGTAGGGTATCCAAAGGGAACTAAAGGAGGTCTGTTCTATAACTCGAAGGAACAAAAGGTCATTGTCTCAACCCATGCGACATTCTTGGAGGAAAGTCACATGAATGACTTTAAGCCTCGAAGCAAAGTAGTGCTAGAGGAGTTATCGGGTGAAAGAACTGCTCCACAGATTTCGGTCTTGGACGCAAGTCCGAGTTCCAATGAAAGACCCGCAGACGATCAACAATTTAGGGTGCCTCGTTGTAGTGGGAGGGTTTCTAAGAAACCTAATTTCTTTATGTATGATGCTGAGGTATACCAGGCCGAGGCTCATGAGCATGAGGAAGATCCGGTCATATATGATGAAGCTATAAAGGATGTTGATTCTAGATCTTGGAAACAGGCTATGAACAATGAGATGGATTCTATGAAATCCAACTCTGTTTGGGAACTTGTAGATTTGCCGGATGGGATAAAACCCATTGGATGCAAATGGGTCTACAAAAGAAAGAAGGATGCGGAAGGGAGAGTGGAAACTTTCAAAGCTAGACTGGTTGCAAAGGGATACACGCAAAAGGCTGGAATCGATTACGAGGAAACCTTTTCGCCTGTTGCTATGCTGAAGTCTATCCGTATTCTTCTGTCCATTGCTGCGGCTCTCGATTACGAGATCTGGCAAATGGATGTCAAGACGGCATTCTTGAATGGCCATCTTGAAGAGTGTATCTATATGATACAGCCCGAAGGGTTCGTAGCAAAAGGCCAAGATAGGAAAGTCTGCAAGTTGCTTAGATCCATTTATGGATTAAAGCAGGCATCCCGCTCATGGAACCAGAGGTTTGATCAAGCGATTAAGACATTTGGTTTTGAGCAGAACGTTGATGAACCTTGTGTTTATAAACGTATTAAGGATGGAAAAGTGGTCTTTCTGATACTCTATGTCGATGATATACTACTCATTGGGAATGATGTAGGGAACTTATTATCGGTCAAGCTTTGGTTACACCAACAGTTTGACATGAAGGACTTGGGAGAAGCTAATTATGTTCTAGGCATTCGTCTCTTCAGAGATCGAAAGAACAAAATGATAGCATTATCCCAAGCTTCATACATAGATAAAATAATTGACAAATATGCAATGCTAGAGGCAAAGAAAGGCTCACAACCTTCTATTGCCGGTTTAACTCTTTCATTGGATGACTGTCCCAAGACATCGGAAGAAAGAGAGCGTATGAGTAAGGTCCCTTATGCATCCGCTGTGGTTAGCCTTATGTACGCTATGCTTTGCACTCGCCCGGACATATGTTTTGCAGTAGGTATGGTGAGTCGATATCAAGCGAATCCTGGAACCAAGCACTGGCAAGCAGTAAAGCATATACTCAAGTATCTTAAGAGAACGAGGGATTATATGCTAGTGTATTCTGGAGGGGACCTAACACCCGTAGGATACATGGACTCAGACTTCCAGACTTGTAAGGATTCGAGGAAATCGACATCTGGATCAGTGTTTTTACTCGGAGGAGGCACCATTGTGTGGAGGAGCGTGAAGCAGGGCTGCACAGCTGACTCTACTATGGAGGCTGAGTATGTGGCTGCGGTTGAGGCATCTAAAGAAGCGGTTTGACTCCACAAGTTCTTTAGAGACCTTGAGGTCATTCCGGGTGTTGACAAGCCTGTCACACTTTACTGTGATAATACAGGGGCTATTGCCAACACAAGAGAATCTCGGCACCACAAGAGGACCAAGCACATCGATCGGAGATATCATATTATTAGAGGGCATGTGGAGACAGGACAAGTGGATGTATGTAAGATCGCGTCTGAGGACAACATCGCTGATCCCTTTACTAAGACTTTGGTGGCTAGAAGCTTTGAGAGGCATGTAGAGGCGATGGGGATGCGTAACATGGCACATCTGCTGGCTTAGGGCAAGTGGGAGATTGTTAGGAAATGCCCTAAGTATTAGTGACATTTTGATGTATTCATTTTGAACTGGATAATAAAATTATACTTAAAGGTTATTCATTACATTGCTATCTGTCCTCGTCTTATTTACATGTTAAAGTAAATGAAAGCAAATATGGCTCACTAACTGCTTGTGTTAAAACTGTTAGAACGTTGCATGCAATAGACTTTTGTATGCGAGAAGACAATGTTCTAAAATTAGCAGTCTAAACTATGGTCTGTAGTCTATGGGGTTAGACCGAGCATCTAACTCATGTTAAGACTATTATGTTGTCTAAAGCCTTGGAGGGGACGGTCTGTCTTGACTGTCTGGAGCTGGACTCTCAAGTAGAGACATAGATATGTTGCTTGGTGGTGACATATTAGACCGGGACTAAAACGTGATTGATCTACGTAGTTCGCTATGAGTGGATCAATCTGCTTTTGACGTTCATTGTGCAATAACCTTAATCCTGAGTAAATGAACTACTTCATGTATATGACTTGTGTACTTTGATGTTCCAATGGCTAAAGCGTCTCAGAGGTAGTAAGCTTATAGACCGGTTCATTGGGTGCATGACTTGTATACGATGAAGGGTTTGTTTGCAGATATCGGAATCATAGCTCTGAGGAGTTAAAGGTATCCTCTTAAAGGCATTATACTGAATGTGAAAATGGACAAGGCCTTGGGTCGTCTGCTGGGCGGATGACTTCTTATTCACATATGGTGAATAATCATTTTCTTGATTCGGTAGTATAATGGAACTTTAAGATAGCCTGATCAGTAGGATTAAACGGACTTTGACCTAAGGCTGATCATGGATATCATATGAGGGTTTTGCATACATGACAAGGTCATTGGATGGTAGCTCGTCACAGGCTTACGTAATACAATATATAATTGGGAGTTCAGTTTCAGGTTTATAGTGGTGTGACTCTGAAATTAGTGATCATATGATTGAGTTGTTCGGTACAGAATGATGATCATATGGAATCACGGGAGCCCGATTATATATGTCCAATCAGTCCCTCTACTAGCTCCACATAATTCCTTAACGTTTGGCAAATTGATTTGTGTATGCTATTGGCTAGTTTATTCTGCATGGATGGTGATGACACAGGATTAGGATGGTAGACAAGATTCTCTCCGGTTGGATTCAGATTTTGTTTTGGATAATAGAGTACACAATTATTCGAACTCCAAATAAAGTTGCCATGATTTTATTTGAGATTGGATTGGAGTTGTAGAAAATTATCCATGAGAACAAGAATATGAAACACAACCGTTTTGTGGAATTTGAAATTTGAATTTTGAAATTTGAAATTTGATTTTTGAAATTTGAATTTTGAATTTTGAATTTGAAATTTGAATTTGAAATTTGAATTTGAAATTCGAATTTGAAATTTGAATTTGAAATTTAAATTTGAAATTTGAAATTTGAAATTTGAAATTTGAATTTGAAATTTGAATTTGAAATTTGAAATTCAAATTTTGAATCACAGTCCAAGTAGGATTCGAATTTGTTGTGGAAAATCCACAAGGTTTGAAATTCGAATTTGAGTTGGATTTGGAGAGGATAATCTTGTTAGAATCCTACTTGAATTTTGAATCCAAATCCCAACAAAAGTGGGTGAATTTTTTGAGGATAATCCTCAATGGAAAATTCGGTTTTTGTGAAGAAGATTCAAAGGAAAATTCAAGTTTCAATCCTAGTTGAATTTGGATTCTCTCCTTCCCTAAAAGTGGCCGAAATTTTGGAGCCTTTATCCAAGGAAAATTCGGTTATTTTTGGATAAGGTTGAGATAAGATTCAAGCTTGAAAATCCTAGTGGAATTTTTGATTCTCCCTTATCCATAATGGCTGAAATCTTTTGGAGGATTTTCTCCTTGTGAATTTCGGATTTTTTGGTTGAAAAAGGGAGATAAAATTCTAGTTAAAATCTTGTTAAGATTTGGATTGGATTTATCTTAGGAAAAACCGAATTTATTGTTAGGATTATCCTATGGAAAAATTCGGATTTTTTGGTTAAAGATAAGGGAAAATATCTTTTCCTAATCCAATTCAAATTCAGAGATTCACCTCATGCAGGTCTATAAATAGAGGTCCTGCCACTCCAGTTCTCTCAGACCACAGACTCTCAGGTGAGCAGGCTTATTGTTGCACAGCTCATCGTGACAATAAAGTTCTTTAGAGATCTGGGTGGTCGGAAGAAGACTAGCAGTGCTAGCATACCGATCGAGGTTCAGAGTGCCCATACACTCAGCCATTCGGGAATTGGAGAATAGTAGAGAAGGCTAGTTGGTTGAAGCCTCCGGTCATTCTCCTCCTGCAGATTAGCGTCCTTGAGGTATGAGTTTTAATTGTTGTTGATTTATTGTATATGGCATCATGAGATATTTAACGATCTAAAAAATTTTTATTGTTCCGCTGCGCCACTCTGATACGTTTTTACCGGTTTATTTTCCTACATGATAAATTCCCTAAATCATTCCCAATGAGCAGTATATCATTGACATAGAGTACTAGAAAGACCACTTTACTATCCTTAATACGTTTATAAACATAAGGTTCATCAACATTCTGCTCAAAACCGAATGTTTTCATCGCTTGATCAAACCTTTGGTTCCATGAGTAGGATGCTTAATTTAATCCATATATGGATCTAAGTAACTTGCAGACTTTTCTTTCTTGGCCTTTTATCATGAACCCTTCAGGCTGTATCATGTAGATACTTTCCTCAAGATGACTATTCAAGAATGCCGTCTTGATGTCCATTTGTCAGATCTCGTAGTCGAGAGCTGTAGTAATGGACAGAAGAATACGGATAGACTTCAGCATAGCAACAGGTGAAAAGGTTTCATCGTAATTGATTCCAGCCTTTTGCGTGTACCCCTTTGCAACAAGTCTAGCCTTAAAAGTTTCTACTCTCCCTTCTGCATCCTTCTTTCTTTTGTAGACCCACTTGCATGTAATGTGTTTTATCCCATCCGGTAGATCTATAAGTTCCCAAATAGAGTTGGATTTCATAGAATCCATCTCATTGTTCATGGCCTGTTTCCAAGATTTAGAATCAACATCATTTATAGCTTCATCATAAGTGACCCGGATGATCCTCATGCTTATGAGCCTCGGCCTGGTATACCTCAGTATCATACATGAAAAAATTAGGCTTTCTTGAAACCCTCCCACTACAACGAAGCACCCTAATTTGTTGATCGTCTATAGGTCTTTCACTGGAACTCGAACTTATGTCCAAGACCGAAACTTATGGAGCAGTCCTAAAACTCGATAACTCCTCTAGCACCACTTTACTTCGAGGTTTGAAGTCATTCATGTGACTTTCCTTCAAGAATGTCACATGTGTTGATATAATGTCCTTTTGTTCCTTCAGATTATAGGACAGACCTCCCTTAGTTCCCTTAGGATACCTTGCAAACATGCATAATTTCGATCTTGATTCTAACTTCTTTGCATCCCTATCCAGTACATGTATCGGGCAGCCCCATATTCTCATATGTCCAAGGGAGGGCTTCCTACTACACTACAATTCATACAGAGTCTTGGGAATTGACTTACTTAGAACTTGGTTTAGAATATAGGATGCCGTTTGTAATGTATATCCCCAGAATGATAACAACAACGTAGAATAACTCATCATGGACTGTACCATATCCAGTAAGGTCTTGTTTCTCCTTTCAGCTACACCATTCTATTCGCCACCTCGATATCCTAGAAATTCATCGGAGAGGTATTCGCCACCTCGATCAGATCGAAGTGTCTTTATGGATTTACCCAATTGCTTTTCCACTTCCACACGATACTCTTTGAACTTGCCAAAGATTTCGCTCTTCCAGTGCATCAGGTACACATATCTAACCTCGAGTAATCGTCTATAAAGGAGACATAATACACGTACCCTCCTCGTGCTATGACATTTATGGGGCCACATACGTCGGTTTACACAATTTCTAAGAGTTCTTGAGCCCTAGTACCCTTAGCTCCAAACGACCTCCGAGTCATCTTACCCTAAAGACAAGACTCATATTAAGGAAGACGTACCTCCTCCAGAGATTCTAAAGGACAGTCCTTCACCAACCTTTGAATCCTATCCTAATTAATATGATCAGATCTTAAATGCCAAAGATACGCTTTGTTAGAGTGAGAAACTTTCAGCCTTTTAGAGTTATCAGTTAATTCGGTGTCAAGCAGCAAATATATCTTTGGTTTGATTAAATATAGGTTTCCATCCTTCTATCCAGAACAGATAAAAGACTTATTTTTACGAATATCAACTCTTTTACTAAAAGAAACTGAATAAGAATCTTTTATTAAACAAGTTACCGATATAAGGTTCCTCCTAAAATTAGGAACATAAAAACAGTCTTTCAATAATATAAACCTAAATTTATCAAAATAAAGATAAACGTCTCCCACTGCTTCAACCACCACAAAGCTACCATCTTCGGTCCGTAACGAGAGGTTCCTATCATGTAGACTTCTCATTTCCACAAACCTCTGCATAGAAACGCACACATGATTAGTGGCACCTAAATCAATGACCCAAGTGTCTTTTGATTCTTCCACCAAACACGCTTCTAAATAGTGAAGTTCCTTCCTTGCTCTTAGCGGCTAGGAATCCTCAACAAGCCTTCTTGAAGTGAGCTACCTTCCCACAGTAGAAGCACTTTGACTTTTTAGGGTCCTTAGGCTTCTTTTTCTTCCCATCCGAGACAGGAGGATTAGAAGAACTGGAAGCTGCTGCTTCTTATTTGGCCTCTTCCTTTTCCGTGAGGGTTTGGAAGATTCTGCCAAGTTTGCCTCTCCCTTTGGTTGGACTGCATCCCCATCCTTAATCATCTATTCATAAACTTGGAGTTGCTTCATGAGCTCAGTGAGTCCTAACTTCCTTATCACCAGATTATATGCAGCTTTAAACCCCACAAAATCCTTAGATAGAGTTTTAAATACCATCTAACTCTGGGTGTTGTCGTCCAGCTCAGCACCATCTTCAGCAGTCTCAGCAAAGAATCCCATAAGAGTGATCATATGGTCTTTCACCAGAGTACCTACCTTCTACTTAGAGTTCATAATACTACTAATAGCAGACCGTCGAGCCAATTTTTCTTGGCCTCCGAACATGTCTTCCAGATTTTCCATGATCTCCTTAGCAACTTGATAAGTCTCATGCTGCTTTTGTAAAGCACTCGTCATGCTAACAAGAATGTAGCACCAAGCTATCTCATTGGATTCTCTCTAATTAGTATAAGCAACTGGGATCTCCTCAAGTGGTGTGTCAGGTTTGGGCCCAGGTGGGCATGGTTTATCTAGTACGAACTTGTGTCTCTCACAGCTGAGAACTATTAGCAGATTTCTCTTCCAGTATTTGTAATTATCACCATTAAGTTTATTTTCAGCAAGTATTGAAACGAGGGGTGTCGGTAACATTTTGAACTGAAATAAAATTATATTAGACATCATTACAAAGCCCAAGCAAATATATAGATAATTTAGCAAATAAAACATACAAGTATCTTCCTATATGAAACTTGAAAAACATGTAGCATTGTAATGGTAATTCTCAGCACCTATTGCCACAAGTCACCGAGGGGTGGTCATGAGACAAATAGCTGGAATATAGACCCCGTCCAATTAATATATGTTGCCTTAAATCCTCAAAGATTAAAACATATATTAATAACCGCTTATTTTGGCCATCGGTTTAGTTAACAGAGCTTCTAGGGAAGGTTAATAACTAAACGAGTCTTGAGTGTATAACCATTGTTTAAGTAGTCCGATCTATGTCCTACCAAGCAACCGAGGGGTGGTCATGAATAGAATCATGCCCGAACACGTTTTCCATATAGGAGATCCAACCTAGTATACCGACAGCGGTAAACACCTATCGAGTGGTGTGGTCAGGGCAAAATTGATGTGAGGCGTTACCATGCCTTTATATGTGGATCAACAACGGAGGCCGTGGGTTTTGTTTGAAGCCCTCTCCCACTTAATATTTTGAAAAACATGCAAGTTTTGACAAATATGTATGATCAATATATTCGGAGTGGCATTCACCTATCCTATATGACATGTTATCAAATATGCATACAAGTCATATATCAATACATATTTATCCATACATGATATATCACAGAAAAAATAATTGACAGAAAAATAATCAAGCCATGGTTCCATCCTAGAACAAATAAAATAAAGATTACAAAATTCCATCCAAAGCATTCTTTGGGTCTTGAATTTTGTTCTGTCTTCTTGTATCCATCTTTATGTAGCCTCTCCATTTATTTCTCATCCCAAGAATCATTTAAAATTTTAAATTTCAAAAATTTAAATTTCAAATTTCAAATTCGAATTTAAAATTTAAATTTCAAATTCCAAATTTTAAACAATTTAAATTTCATGTGCAATAATATGTAATTTCAAATTTTCAATTACATATTTTTAAACATGATTTAAAATTAAATCTCAAATTTAAATATCGAAATTTTTTGTTTTTTGGCCCATCGACCCAAGGGCCCCGGAGGCCCATAGCTGCTGTGGGTAGCCCCCAGCCCCCGAGGGGGCTGGCAACCCACACCAGCCTGGGTGCAGCCTCTGCTTGCAGCCTCTGCCTGCACGCCCGGGTGGGCGCAATAGCTGCCAGGCTGCAGCTTAGGGCCTTGACAGCCCTTGGGGGGGGGGGGGGGGCCACGGCTACCCCTGGCTGTAGGCACATCCTGTGGCCGTGGGTGGTCCAACCTTGGATAGGGGCTGCCGCAGCCCCATCTTGCCCAAGGGCAAGGGCTACAACCCCACCAAGGCCGGTGGCCCATCCCGAGGGGGTCAGTCCTCGATTTGCATGCCATATTTTAATTTACCCATTAGGATCTCTAAAAATTAATTTGAATCCTAATTAAATTGGAATTTTCCACACAAACAATTTCAATTTTTAAATTAAATTTAACTTTTGGGAAAAATAAATTACGGTATTCAAACTTCAATCTCCTCTAAGAATAATTACATAAAATTTCCTAAACCGTTTCCGGTGTACAAAATTCTAATCATAATAATTCTAAAAGACTAAAAAATTAAAATCTATGAGAAAATTACGGTGATGATAAACCACTCCCATGGTTACATAAAAATTCCTAGATACAATTTTTCTAAATTCTAAGGAACCATAACCAGTATAAACAAGCATGCTTATAATAATTTAAAAAATTAAAATAACCACATACTACATACATAATTCATGATAACAATATAAAGGAATCCTAAAATGCCACTCTCTAAATATCAAATTCATACATAAATAAAAAGACTAACTTATTGTCTAATTTATGTATATGGCATAGTCACGAGATGGCTCTAATACTAATTGGAGGAAAAAATCGGTAAAAACACATTAGAGCGATGCAGCGGAATTACAAAAATTTTTCAAGATCATTAAATATCTCGTGATGCTATACATAATAAACTAACAACAATATAAATTCATACCTCAGAGGACACCAACTGTAGGAGGAGACTAAGTGGAGAGCTTCAGCCAACTAGCCTTCTCTATTATTCTCCAATTCCCCGGTGGCAGAGTGTGTGGGCACTCGATTCCTCGACCGGTATGCTAGCACTGCTAGTCTTCTTCCGACCACCCAGATCTCTAAAAAACTTATTATCACAGTGAGTTATGCAACAATAAGCTTGCTCACCTGAGAGTCTGTGGTCTGAGAGAACTGGAGTGGTAGGACCTGGTCCCTTGAATTCTAATTGGACTAGGAGAAGATTTTCTCCCATATCCACTACCACAAAATCTGAATTTTTCTAAGCCAAAAATCAAGTTATATTCTCGGCCACCTTTTAGGATTTTGGATTCCAAATTCAAACAGGATTTTAACTAGAATTTTATCTCATCATTATCCATTATTTCCTAGCCCAAAAACAAGGCTAATTCGGCCACCCTAGTGTGAGGAGAATCAAAATTCAAATAGGATTTTCTAACTGGAATTTTATCTTACCCTTATCCACATAAAAAACTGAAATTTCTCTTGGATTTATCCATAAAATTTTCGACCACTTTGTAAGGGAAAGAATCAAAATTCAACTAGGATTTTTGTGGCGACCCATGCCCTTAGTGGCCCGGACCGTCACTAAAAACTTTCTTTCTTCAACTGATACTTATACTTATATATAACTTATATTAGATTTAATACGAAATATTAGAGATTTTTTTATACACGTACGTATTTACTATTCACGTACGTATATTTTTAAAATGCGGAATTCAAAAAACATAAGGATTTTAATTATACATACACACTTATATACTTGTTTATCTGATTACTATTCACCAAATACTATTTAAATATACTATTCATACATATATTGTTTGCTATTTCAAAATATCGTTTAACCTTTACTATTCAAAATACTATTTAACTGTCACCATTCAAAATACTATTTATTCATACTATGCAGAAGAATACTTGCGGCATGTCCACAACCTCCCCTCACATCCGCCTTCGCCGTCGTCATCGCCCATAGGTGGTTAAGCCATAGGATGCTTACCTACAGCATGAACACACTTTGTGAGCTTTACACCCAATAAGTACAACATGTTTACCGCAAAACATGTTTAAATATACACATACTTCAAATCATGTGAGCACACCAGTCATCACAGATATCATATAACATATCATATATCATAGTATCATGTATCGCATCTTAGAATGCATCATCACATCATACTGAATGCATAACATAGCATATCATATATTGAGTGCAACTTATGGAGATTGGAAGCATAAGGAACTAATGCGTACGATGATTAATGCATGATCCGGTTATATTCATTTATGCTTCAACATCTTCTTTTTCTTTATCTTTTCTACTCTGGGCCCCTGTGTCAGTACCGAGTGCGCGTAGACTAACGGTAATGCTGAGGTCACTAAATAGGCCGGAGGACCATCAACGGATGCTCAACTCTCTGCCTTCTCTTACTTCAACTCTGAAAACCCTTTCAATGGAAAGAGCCGGTACGACACGCCTATTAAATTCCATCTTCCTTATTATAGGAAATAAATCGTTAAAAACGTATAAGAGTGGCACAGCGGAACAATAAAAAATTTTTAAGATCGTTAAATATCTCATGATGCCATATACAATAAACCAACAACAATTTAAACTCATACCTCAAGGACGCCAATCTGCAGGAGGAGAATGATCGGAGGGCTTCAACTAACTAGCCTTCTCTACTATTCTCCAATTCCTGAATGGCTGAGTGTGTGGGCACTCTGAACCTCGATCGGTATGCTAGCACTGCTAGTCTTCTTCCGACCACCCAGATCTCTAAAGAACTTATTGTCACGGCGAGTTATGCAACAATAAGCCTGCTCACCTGAGAGTCTGTGGTCAAAAAGAACTGGAGTGGCAGGGCCTCTATTTATAGACTTGTATGAGGTGATCCTCTAAATTCGAATTGGATTAGGAGAAGATTTTCTCCTTTATCCACTCACAAAATCCAAAATTAACCAAGCCAAATCCTAACTAAAAAATTCGGCCATTATGTCGATTTTGTATTTAAAATTCAAACAGGATTTTAACTTGAATTTTATCTCACCATTAACCGACCAAAAATTCAAAAATCTTTAAGGATTTTCAATGAATATTTTCGGCCACAAAAAGTAGGGGAAGAATCAAAATTCAACTAGGATTTTCAAGCTTGAATTTTATTTCATCCTTATCCAAAATAACCGAAAATCTCCTTGGAGATACACTCAATATTTTCAGCCACAAATAGGGAGGAGAGAATCCAAATTCAACTAGGATTGAAACTTGAATTTTTACCTGAATCTTATCCACAAAAATATGAAAATTCCATGAGGATTTTTCCTCAAAATTTTCGACCAACTTAGTTAGGATTTGGATTCAAAATTCAAGTAGGATTCAAACAAGATTTTCCTCTTCATAATCTAACTCAAATTCGAATTCTAGCCTTGTGGAATTATCCACAAAGAATTCAAATTCCACTTGGACTGTGATTCAAAATTTGAATTTCAAATTTCAAAATTTAAATTTCAAATTCAAATTTCAAATTTCAAATTTCAAATTTAAATTTCAAATTCAAATTTCAAATTCAAATTTCAAATTTCAAATTTCAAAATTCAAATTTCAAAATCCACAAACAGTTGTATTTCAAATTCTTGTTCTTATGGATAATTTTCTATAACTCCAATCCAATCTCAAATAAAATCATAACAACTTTATTTGGAGTTCGAATAATTGTGTACTCTATTATCCAAAACAAAATCTGAATTCAACCAAAGAGAATCTTGTCCACCATCCTAATCTTATGTCAACACCATCCATGTATAATCAACCAGTCAATAGCGTACACAAATCAATTTACCAATCGTTAAGGAAATATGTAGAGCTAGTAGAGGGACTAATTGGATATATATAATCGGGCTCCTGAGAATCTATATGATCATCATTCTTTACCAAATAACTCAATCATATGATCACTAATTTCAGAGTCACACCACTATAAACCTGGAACTGAACTCCCAATTATATACCGTATTACGTAAGCCTGTGACAAGCTATTATCCAATGACCTTGTCATGTATGCAGAACCCTCATATGATATCCATGATCAGCCTTAGGTCAAAGTCCGTTCAATCCTACTGATCAGGCTATCTTAAAGTTCCATTATACTACCGAATAATAAAATAATTATTCACCATATGTGAATAAGAAGTCATCTACCCAGCAGACGACCCAAGCCCTTGTCTATTTTCACATCCAGTGTAATGTCTTTAAGAGGATACTCTTAACTCCTTATTAGAGCTATGATTCCGATATCTGTAAATAAACCCTTCGTTGTATACAAGTCATGTACCCAATGAACCAGTCTATAAGCTTACTACCTCTGAGACGCTTTAGCCGTTGGAACATTAAAGTACATAAGTCATATACATGAAGTAGTTCGTTCACTCAGGATTAAGGTTACTGCACAATGAACGTCAAAAGCAGATTGATCCACTCATAGTAGACTTCGTAGATCAATCACGCTTTAGTCCCGGTCTAATATATCACCACCAAGCAACATATCTATGTCTCTACTTGGGAGTCTATGCTCCAGACAGTTAAGACAAACCGTCCCCACCATGGCTTTAAACAACATAATAGTCTTAACATAAGTTAGATGCTCGGTCTAACCCCATAGACTATAGACCTTAGTTTAGATCGCTTACTTTAGAACATTGTCTTCTCGCATACAAAAGTCTATTACATGCAACGTTCTAACAGTTTTAACACAAGCAGTCAGGGAGTCATATTTGCTCACATTTACTTTAACATGTAAATAGAATGAGGACAAACAGCAATGTAATGAATAACCTCTATATATAATTTTATTATCCAGTTCAAACTAAATACACCAAAATGTCTCTAATGCTTAGGGCATTTCCTAACACTTATCTACTCTAGCCATGTGCTTTTCTAAGCTATCCCAAGGCCTACGCAGCGGGGACGTATGGCTTTTATCTTGTTCTTTCATCAATCTAGTCGATTGTGAAACTATATGCTCTTATGTATGCTGTACAGCATCATGTGCATGGTACATACTTAAAATACTAGAAAATCATCATTTTAAATTCATTTTTCTTTATACTGTAGGCGGAGTTGTACTTACCTAATTGCAAGCAATTCGCACTTGTACTTGCACCTTTATCAACTCACAGGTTACCACCTATCATCAATAACGTTACTCATCAGCACCCTTGCTGGGTCGCTAATACCATTAGTGACAAACACTTGCGTCTCTGTGTAGTACCGAGGCCCGTCGGTACCCTGTTAGCCTAATTTGGGAATTTGGTGTCCAATTCCTATTATCGTTTGATTAACTATCTTCTTATCATATTAATCATCGTTTCTCACAATGTTGTATAAAACACGGTCCTTGACTGGTTGCCTGCCAGTCAACTGACCGGTTATCTCGTGCATGGGCAACTAGGTGGTTTACCGAATTACTAAGCGAATTAGGTGTAGTAACTGGCCAGGTTACTTGCCTATTGGATGTGGTAGCCTTCTTGGCGACTATCCTTTGGTACAGTGGCCCACGGGCCACTATGACTAAATTGGTGTAGTAGCCTACCGGGCTACTACATCGCTCTTGGTGTGGTAGCCTACCGAGCTACCCTCATTATTTTGGTTTGCTCAAGAAAATGTTTTGGTTTATTTATAAAAATTCTTGATACAAATCGTGCGTTTGGATCCCGTCCCTTCATCACCTCATTGGAAGGTAAGGGACGTTTTTGTGAGAAAATTATGTCCATATATTAGAAATGTTAAAATACATAATTATTTGAGGTATGTGAAAATACATTTTTAATGCTTGTATTTTAAAGGTGGTTTTGAACCAATTTTGAAAACTGTTTTGGAAATAAGTCGAAATGACTAACATAAAAGTTTTCATCCTCGACGAGATGAACAAATCTCGTGTTTATCTCGGCGCCTAATTCTAACTCTAACGGCTCCTAATTTCATTAAATCCGTGGGCTTTGTACCCAGTTTTTACAAAACTTCCAGTTTTACACTTCTTTGAAAACGACTCTGTTTCATACTCGAAACGGTCGAATTTTTAAGACACACGTGGGTCATTTTCAAGGCATCGACAAGATCTACAACTTCTGTGTTGAGCCCGAAGTCCGGTTAGGAATCTAAAGGTTCTGTTTTCAATAACAATCGAGACTATAGTCTGGGGTCGGGTCCTGTTCCTAGTTTTGCTCCCAGTTTGGGCACTGAGTGAAAAACACTCGAAACGCCTATGTTATTGTCATTTTTGGCCAAAGGCTATTTGATAAAAAAACGACCATAACGAAATTTTCTTAAAATATCCTATTATCAAATCACAAAATCAGATCCTAAGTAGGTCAAAATGGCCAAAATCTGTGGCCTATCTTGAGGACAGTTTTATGTCCAGCCACATTACTAAACTTTACACTCTTAACCTTATGTAAAAAAATTTGTAAACATAATCACAACCACAAACTTAAAAATAGGAACTTAAGGGCTCAAAATAAAATTATTACAACCCATGTGCATAAACAAATACACATAAATAACTTTGATCAAAACTTAAAAATCACTAACCACAACACAAGTGTTTTTCGGTTGTTACCTTTTTGGTGTTTTGAACTTTGGCTTGGGTGAGAAAGTGACCGTTGGAAATCACAAGGAATGGGGGTCGGTTCTTGTGCTAACAAATACCAAAATATTTTTTCTTAATCATTAACTTAAAACAAAGAACTAAAACCACAAAATCAGTCTAGAATCTTACCCTTAAAAGACTTGAAACAACTTGAAAATGATTCCTCTAAATCTAAACTTGAAGGGGTTTGTTTTTGGTATATTTTTGGCAAGAGTTTGAACTTGAAAATAGGTGGTTTTGAGGCTGAGAAGTGGTCAGTTGTAGCAAGGGGGAGAGGGAAAACGTCAGCTGAAAAATTGGAGTGTGAAAAGAGGAAACTAAACCCAAAGGTATGGCCATTCCTTCCTAATCTCACTTAGCTATCTTAAGCTTGATTAATCAAGCCATCTTTAGGCTAATTTTGGAGACAAAAACTTGCCCATTTCAGTCCCCAATTCAGAAAGCAAGCGTCCATTTAAGGGGGAGGGTGAGAAAGGAATGGTGATGGTAAGGTGATATGAAATTTTTGGCAATTGTTTATACAATTGTGTCATCAACCACCCCAATATTTTACTTGTCACTTTTTGGGGTTTTTAGCTGCTGAAAACCAGCTGGTTTTCTAGCTAGAGTACACAGTTTTGGGGTGAAGAAAAATTATCTGTGTTGCTCTCTTCGCAGTCCAGTCTTATACTGTGATTTTCGATCCTTTCTCATTAGTGTTCAAATAGTCATCTGGAAGTCAAATTTTCTGAATCTGATTGTTATGTAGATGATTTCTAGTTGGTTATATTTTCTATAAGCCCATTCTACACTAAATTACTACTCATACTCTATACTATGTTATATTCACACATGCATACCGAAGCGTTTTTGGGCGCGACGTTTTCAATACAGTTTCTTTCGACTAAGTTGGCCATGATGAGCCTATTTTATTGGTCCTTTGGTGGGAAAAGGTCAACCAAACCATCCTCCTGATACCATATTCCTTGCTAGGGTTTTTCTTCTGTTTACATGGCTTCTTACACGGCTCCTTACATGGGCGTGTTCAAGGCTACACAGGCATGTCTTTGCTAAACATGGCCGTGTCGTGGAAAAATTTCATTTTCTTGATTAGTACACGGTGTCACACATGATCCCATACACGGGTGTGTGCATGATGCACGAGTGTGTCTTCGTTCAATACGGCCGCGTCTCGAAAAATTTTATTTTCTGACTTTTACACGGCGTCTCACATGGCCGTGCACCTTGGTGTGTCTCTCTACATGGCCATGTTCCACCAGCATGTCTGCTGACATCTCAACGACCCGATCAGTACACGGTCTATTACACGGCCGTGTACTTGACCGTGTTCATTAATATGACCCTGTTCACTCGAACCACCTTATGTTCGTGCACAGTGTGGATAATACACGGCTGCCTACACGGACGTGTACCTGGCCGTGTCTTACTTACACAGCCATGTTTTCTCACACGACCTAACCCACGTGCATAGTCTGGGTAGTACACGGCCATACACACGGCCGTGTATGTGCTCGTGTTCCTTGAATTTTGCACTAAATGCTTCAAATCGTCCCTAAATTTCTCATTAAATGAAATTTATGGTACAAGGATGGGGCGGTCCTTACAACCTACCCCTCTTACAAAAATTTTCGTTCTCGAAAATTAGAATAAATTCGGGAAGTTTCTTCTCATATCCTCTTCCCGCTCCCATGTAGCTTCTTCTAAGTTGTGGTTCCGCCACAGCACCTTTACAAGCGGAATGACTTTGTTTCTGAGGACTTTGTCTTCTCTGGCTAAAATCTGCACAGGTTTCTCCTCGTACGTCAGATCAGCGTGTATTTCTACTGGTTCCTGGCTCAGAATATGAGAACTGTCTAGCATGTACTTCTTTAACATGAAAATGTGAAAGACGTTATGTACCGAGGCTAATTCAGGGGGAAGGGCTAATCTATAGGCCACCTTCCTAACTTTCTCGAGAATCTCGAAAGGTCCTATGTATCTAGGACTAAGCTTTCCTTTCCTCCCAAAGCTCATCACCCCTTTTATAGGTGCCACCTTGAGGAAAACACTATCACCTACTTGAATTCGAGAGGCCTCTGTCGTTTATCTGCGTAGCTCTTCTGACGGCTATGAGCTATATCCAATCTTTCTCGTATGAGCTTCACGTCTTCTGTTGTGCTTTTGACGAAGTCCATGCTGGTGAGCTGTTTCTCTCTAGTTTCATGCCAATGTAATGGAGATCTGCACTTCCTTCCGTAGAGTGCCTCATACGGTGCCATCCCAGTTGAAGAATGGTAGCTGTTGTTGTATAAGAACTCTATCAAGGGTAACTTCTGGTCTTAGTTTCCCTTAAAGTCTAGGACATAAGCCCTCATCATATCTTTTAGCGTCTGGATGGTTCTCTCAGACTGGCCATCCGTCTGAGGATGGAAAGCGGTGCTGAATTTTAACTTGGCGCCCATTGATGCTTGAATGCTTTGCCAAAACCTTGAAGTGAAGCATCCATCACGATCTGAAATGATCGACTTCAGTAAACCGTGGAGCCTAACTATTTGGGCCACATACATTTCAGCTAGCCTCTCCACTGAGTAGCTCAGCTTCATAGCTAAAAATCAGGCTGATTTCGTTAATCGGTCCACAATTACCCAGATGGCATCATTTCCGTTTGAAGTTCTAGGCAATCTGACCATGAAATCCATCATGACTTGCTCCCATTTCCATTCTAGTAGTTCAATCTTTACAATTCTCCTCCCGGCCACTGATGCTCTACTTTGATTCTTTGGCAGGTGAGACACTTTGCTACAAAATTGGCGACATCGTTCTTTATTCCTGGTCGTTAAAAGCTTGCCTTTAGGTCCTGGTACATCTTATTCGCTCCTGGATGTATCGAGTATGGTGTGTCGTGAGCTTCAGATAGGATCATTTTCCTGAGTTCTTCATCCTTTGGAACACATACCCTATCTTTGAAATAGAGTATGACATTCCTAGAGACTTGAAATTCTGAATTTTGTCCCTCTGTCACCTCCCCTTTTAGCTTAACTAGGGTCGAATCGATGTCATGGTCGGCCTTGATTTCCTCTAAAAGGGTTGACTAGAGGGTCATTTCAGACAATCTCCCCGTTAAGACCTCAATTTCTCCACTATGTAGCTCTTTTTGTAGTGTTTCTGGTAAAATGCAAACCGTTGCAAGCGTTGAAGAGTGCTTCTGACTCAGTGCATCGGCCACCTTATTGGCTTTGCCTGGGTGATATAGGATTTTGCAGTCATAATCCTTTACCAACTCCAGCCACCTTCGTTGTCTCGTGTTATCTGCGTGAAGATATACTTGAGGCTCTGGTGGTCTGTGTAGATCTCGTATTTGACACTATATAAGTAGTGCCTATATATTTTGAGCGTAAAGGCAACTGCAGCAAGCTCTAAGTCATGTGTCAGGTAATTCTCTTCGTGGTTCTTGAGTTGTCACGAAGCGTACGCTACTACTCTACCATTCTGCATAAGTACGGCTCCTAGCCCAGTCTTGGACACATCACTGTAAATCATAAAATTCCCTTATACCACATCCGGTATGGTCAAAATTGGAGCGCTTGTGAGTCTATTCTTTAACTCCTGGAAGCTTTTCTCGCATTTATCAGTCCATTCGTACTTCTTCTCCTTTTTGGTCAATGCTGTGAGTGGTGTGGCTAGCTTCGAGAATCCTTTCACGAAACGTCGATAGTAGCCTGCTAAACTGAAGAAACTACAGATTTTCATTACATTCTTCGGAGTCGGCCAGTTGCTAATTGCTCCAACTTTTGCTGGGTCTACAGATACTCCTTCCTTGGAGACCACATGTCCAAGGAAGTGGACTTTCTTCAGCCAAAATTTGCACTTAGAGAATTTGACGAATAGCTGATGCTCCTTTAACTTGAGTAGAATGACCCTCAGGTGCTCCTCATGCTCCTCCTTTTTCTTAGAATACACGAGTATGTCGTCAATAAATACAATGACGAACTTGTCCAAAATTCCTTGAAGACACAGTTTATCAGGTCCATGAAAGCTGCAGGCGCGTTTGTCAGTCCAAATGACATGATGAGGAACTCATAATGTCCATACCATGTTCAGAAAGCCATCTTGGGTACGTCTTCATCATGAATTCGTAGCTGATGATACCCGGATCATAGGTCGATTTTTGAAAATATGGCAGCGCCTCGGAGTTGGTCGAATAGGTCGTCGATTTGAGGCAATGGATACTTATTCTTGATCATTATCTTGTTTAGCTCCTTGTAGTTAATACACATTCTCAAGGTCTCGTCCTTCTTCTTAATGAATAATACAGGTGCTCTCCATGGCGAACAGCTTTGTCAGATGAATCCTTTGTCCACCAGATCCTTCAACTGGGTTTGAAGCTCATTTAACTCTGTTGGGGCCATTCTATACGGGGCCTTAGATATAGGGGCTGATTCTGACAACAGTTCGATTTCAAATGAAATCTCTCGCTCCGGTGGAAGTCTTGGGAGATCTTCGGGGAACACTTTCCCAAACTCTCGAACTATAGACACACTGTTTAGTGTTATCTCAACTTCCTGAGACTTGTTTACGAGGTGGGCAAGGAATCTGCTGCATCCACTGGATAGAAGCTTGTGGGCCTTCATGGTAAAAATCGTCATTCTAGGCCGTTTCAATGATAAACCCTCGTATACAAACTTCTCATGTCTGTCCGGCTCGAAGGTAACTTCTCGTCTTCAGCAATCTATGACAGCATGGTACTTGGTGAGGAAGTCCATTCCTATAATCACGTCGTAGTCGTGCACGTCAAGGATGATCAAGTCGATGCTCAGATCCTGTTCGTAGATAATTACTGGTATATGGCGTAGCCAGTAATTTGACAACAATACTTCCCCGGTGGGAAGGGCAATTTTAAAAGTTTGTTTCATTCTATCTACAACCTGGCTTATCTTCCTAGCAAACTTTGTCGATGCAAATGAATGTGTAGTTCCAGAATCAAATAAAATGGATGCAGTGGAGTTGGCGATAGAAAGATGACCTGTCACTACTGTTGAAATTCTGGCTTCCGCGTCCTCTCTAGTGAACGCCTAGATTCTCCCCTGCGTCTTTGGAGCTTCTATTCTACCTTGGTTGATGGAGGGGCATTCAATTCTTGCTTGGGCGGTGTGTAGCTGTCCTCCTACAGCACGAGCTTGGCTTTATTGATTTTGGGGGTTTGAGTAGCAGTACTTCACGATGTGGCCTTCCTTGCCACAAATATAGCAGCCGCTAGTGCCTAGGCGGTATTCTCCGAGGTGCTTCTTCCCGCACTTCGGGTATAGTGATCTCTGATTACTATTTCCTCCACGGTTGTTCTTCTTCTAAGGAAAACTCCTATGTTGCCCTTGGTTACTTGGATTCCCTTTTCTCTTATTATTTTGGTTCGGTTGTTGGTAGTGCTGGCTGGTCCCTGTATTCTGACCTTTGTGCTGTGAGTCAGGAGTCGGCCTTCCCTTGAATTACCTTGGTTGATTCTTCTCTTCTCTTCTTGCCTTGGAAAGCTGGCCCTCATCTCCCTGTCCTGGGCCAACCAATACTCAGCTCTAATGGCCTTACTGATGCATTCAGCCACAGTTACGGTGCTATGCCTGCCGTTGCAAACTTGGACAGCGATGTCTATCCGGAACATCTTTAGCATCCTTCGGACCTTTTCCTTCTTGATCGGTACTAGATCTGGGCATAGTCGAGCCAATTATTCAAACTTTCTTATGGCCTCCATGACTATCGTGTTACCCTAGCCCAAGTTGTTGAACTCATCCTGCTGCACAGCTAAAGCTTCGTCGTTAAAATACATTTCCTTGAATTCAGCAATGAAGTCTGCCCAATTCATTATGTTGATGTCCCTCCTAATTGCCATGGTTTTCCACCACTGGCACGCTCCTTTGTGTAAGGCAAGGGATGCACATAGCACCTTTTCTCTCTCAGTCAGCCCTACGAGGTCGAGAATGACCTGAACATCGGTTAACCAATCATCGGCTTCAATAGGGTTCATCGTCCCCTCGAATTCTGGCACCTTCATGCGCCTAAATCGTTTATATAAGTCACCATCTCTCGAAACTGGCACCTGGAAATTGGCCGCTGCGGGAATAGCCATGGCTGGTGGTGCTGGTGGGGTCGGACTGGTGGGACCACCTACTCTCCAAGTGTGTTAGGGGCTGTTGAAACTATTTGAATCGGCACCTCCACCAGTTGTGGTACCTGTCGTTGCTGGTTCATTTGTTCCCTGAGTTGGTTAAGCTCCTGTTGTTGGTTTACCATTATTTCTTGTATTGTTACAAGACGTGTTCGTCATCTCGCGTAGCTTGGTTGCTACGGGCTCTCGGTCTTGCCATTTTCGCCTATGTGACCCTATCACATACGGAAATTGAGAACATAAGTCTTTTAAATCTTGTACTTAGGATTCATATTACATTTCATATTCTTAACTTAAATATCGTAGATAAAATACGTGTGTTATATCTTTCTCTTCCTTTCTTGCTCTTGTGACGCCTAATACGATTACCACATCGTATTTGAGACATCCTTTGAGTGTCAGGAACCGTCCTGCACTCCTCATTAGTCTTTGGTCTTTTTGTGAAAAAGTCACGTTCTGGCCCCCTAGGGCAAAATAATACTTTCTTTCACCAAATATTCCATAATACACATATACATACATCAAAATGCGTACAACTTCTAGCTTAGTGGGAGTGGTACACACTTCCCATAATACGATCCCAAAAGTACATGTTTTAAGTCAAACGGGGAAGCTATTGTTCCCCTATACATTTTCAAAACATTCTTCCCGTGTGAAAGGTCCCTATTATTCCGAAGATATCGCAAACTCGGCATCTGACATTTCCTCATCCTCACTGTCACTCAGGGGGAACTCCTCAGGATCTTCATCTTCGTCTCCCTAAACAATACTACCTTTGTCGTTATTGGCAATAATAACCTGGGGCTCATACATCTCTACCCCTTCATCGTCGTTGATGTGGTTGTGGATCTCCTCTTCCTTATCATTAGGTTGAGCATCAGGGATGGCCTCATCACTGTCTTCATCCATGTGGTGCTCGGGAGACTGAGGAACTGGCTCTGGGTTTGCTATCAGATCTCCATTGTCTTCCGGTACTATTGGCTACGGTTCAGCCATGAATCCCTCATTGGCCGACTGAGGTGCTGTGTTTGCCAGGTCAGGGTTGAATGCCACTCGCTCAGCGTCCACTATATCCCTGACCAGGCGTCGTAGGTTCTCATGTGGCGGGGGATACTGGACGAGGTCTCTTATGTACCATGGGATCCCTCTCCAAAGTAGGTCGATCACCTTCGCAAAAGGCTTGTCTATAGGGATGCTCAGTAACATGGCGTCTAAAAATCGCTGGCAGTAGTGTACCATGGTCTTCCCCTTGTAAATGTCCCAAATGTCGAAGAGGACCTGATATCTCCTCTCATACATATCATCCCAGATGTTTGCATCCTTAGCTGGGCCATCAGAGTTGCGAAGGTCTTGGCAGAACTCAGCCCACTGCATCGATGGACCCCTAATCCTGCATTGATCATTCCATCATGTCATTACTGGTCCTTGCAACCAGCTACTGGCCATTACCACCTGTAGACGGGGTGGGATATGGCACTCTTCGAAGATTGCCTCCATATGATGAATCTAGTAGGGGAGTTTGTATAGATTGCTGCCGTCAAATGTGTGCGGTTGCATGACAGCGAAGGCTATGCTCACTTCTCAGTCCTCTCGTATCTGTCGGGGGTCAACTGGTGCAGCCATCCTCCTACTACAACTCAAACGTCAACTGATATACTAATATTTAAAAACAAAAACTAACTTACTTGGACAGATAAGGTAGGCGTTCGACGATGTGAGGTAGGGTGGCAGGAAACCGCTCTATACCAACTGTGGTGACCCATGCTCTCAGTGGCCTGGACCGTCACTAAAAACTTTCTTTCTTCAACTGATACTTATACTTACATATAACTTATATTAGATTTAATATGAAATATTAGGGATTTTTTTTTATACGCGTACGTATTTACTATTCACATACGTATACTTTTAAAATGCAGAATTCGGAAAACATAAGGATTTCAATTATACATACACACTTATATACTTGTTTATCTGATTACTATTCACCAGATACTATTTAAATATACTATTCATACATATACTGTTTGCTGTTCCAAAATACCGTTTAACCTTTATTATTCAAAATACTATTTAACTGTCACCATCCAAAATACTATTCATTCATACTGTGTGGAAGAATACTCGCGGCGTGTCCACAACCTCCCCTCACATTTACCTTCGCCGCCGTCATCGCCCATAGGTGATTAAGCCATAGGATGCTTACTTACAGCATGAACACACTTTGTGAGCTTTACGCCCAGTAAGTACAACATGTTTACCACAAAACATGTTTAAACATACACATACTTCAAATCATGTGAGCACACCAGTCATCACAGATACCATATAACATATCATATATCATAGCATTATGTATCGCATCTTAGAATGCATCATCACATCATACTGAATGCATAGCATAGCATATCATAAATTGAGTGCAACTTATGGAGACTAGAAGCATAAGGAACTAATGCATACGGTGATCAATGCATGATCCAATTATGTTCATTTATGCGTCAACATCTTCTTTTTCTTTATCTTGTCTACTCTGGGCCCCTGTGTCAATACCGAGTGCGTGCAGGCCAACGGTAATGCCAAGGTCACTAAATAGGCTAGAAGACCATCAACGGATGCTCAACTCTCTGCTTTCTCTTACTTTAACTCTGAAAACCCTTTCAACGGAAAGAGCCGGTATGACACGCCTATTAAATTCCATCTTGCTTATCTGTTCTAGCCATGTGCTTTTCTAAGCTATACCAAGGCCTACGCAGTGGAGACGTATGGCTTCTATCTTGTTCTTTCATCAATCTACTCGATTGTGAAACTATATGCTTTTATGTATGCTGTGCAGTATCGTGTGCATGGTACATACTTAAAATACTGGAAAACCATCATTTTAAATTCATTTTCTTTATACTGTAGGTGGAGTTATACTTACCTAATTGTAAGCAATTCACACTTGTACTCGCACCTTTATCAACTCATAGGTTACCACCTGTCATTAATAACGTTACTTATCAGCACCTTTACTGGGTCGCTAATACCAGTAGTGACTAACACATGCGTCTCTATGTGGTACCGGGGCCTGTCGGTACCTTGTTGGCCTACTTTGGGAATTTGGTGTCCAATTCCTATTATCGTCTGATTAACTGTCTTCTTGTCATATTAATCATCGTTTCCCACAATGTTGTATAGAACACGGTCCTTGACTGGTTGTGTTAGGAAATGCCCTAAGCATTAGAGACATTTTGATGTATTTATTTTGAACTGGATAATAAAATTATATATATAGAGTTTATTCATTATATTGCTATCTGTCCTCGTTTTATTTACATGTTAAAGTAAATGTAAGCAAATATGTCTCCCTGATTGCTTGTGTTAAAACTGTTAGAACGTTGCATGTAATGGACTTTTGTATGCAAGAAGACAATGTTCTAAAGTAAGCAGTCTAAACTATGGTCTATAGTCTATGGGATTAGACCGAGCATCTAACTCATGTTAAGACTATTATGTTGTCTAAAGCCTTAGAGGGGATGGTTTGTCTTGACTGTCTGGAGCATAGACTCCCAAGTAGAGACATAGATATGTTGCTTGGTGGTGACATATTAGACCTGGACTAAAGCGAGATTGATCTACGAAGTTCGCTTTGAGTGGATTGATCTACTTTTGACGTTCATTATGCAGTAATCTTAATCCTGAGTAGATGGAAAGCTTCATGTATATGACTTGTGTACTTTGATGTTCCAATGGCTAAAGCGTCTCAGAGGTAGTAAGCTTATAGACCGATTCTTTGGGTGCATGACTTGCATACAATGAAGGGTTCGTTCACAGATATCGGAATCATAGCTCCAATGAGGAGTTAAGGGTATCCTCTTAAAGGCATTATACTGAATGTGAAAATGGACAAGGCCTTGGGTAGTCTGCTGGGCGGATGACTTCTTATTCACATATAGTGAATAATCATTTTCTTTATTCGGTAGTATAATGGAACTTTAAGATAACCTGATCAGTAGGATCAAACGGACTTTGGCCTAAGGCTGATCATGGATATCGTATGAGGGTTTTGCATACATGACAAGGTCATTGGATGATAGCTTGTCACAGGCTTATGTAATATGGTATATAATTGGGAGTTCAGTTTCAGGTTTATGGTGGTGTGACTCTGAAATTAGTAATCATATGATTGAGTTGTTCGGTAAAGAATGATGATTATATGGATTTGCGGGAGCCCGATTATATATGTCCAATTGGTCTCTCTACTAGCTCCACATAATTCCTTAATGTTTGGCAAAACTGATTTGGTATGCTATTGGCTAGTTTATTATGCATGGATGGTGTTGACATAGGATTAGGATAGTCGACAAGATTCTCTCTGGTTGGATTCAGATTTTGTTTTGGATAATAGAGTACACAATTATTCGAACTCCAAATAAAGTTGTCATGATTTTATTTGAGATTGGATTGGAGTTGTAGAAAATTATCCATGAGAACAAGAATTTGAAATACAATTGTTTTGTGGATTTTGAAATTTGAATTTTGAAATTTGAATTTTGAATTTTGAATTTTGAAATTTGAAATTTGAAATTTGAATTTGAAATTTGAATTTGAAATTCAAATTTGAAATTTGAATTTGAAATTTAAATTTGAAATTTGAAATTTGAAATTTAAATTTGAAATTTGAAATTTGAAATTTGAAATTTGAAATTTGAAATTTGAAATTCAAATTTTGAATCATAGTCCAAGTGGGATTCGAATTTCTTATGGTAAATCCACAAGGAATGAAATTCGAATTTGAGTTGGATATGGAAAGGAAAATCTTGTTAGAATCCTGCTTGAATTTTGAATCCAAATCCTAACAATAATGGACGAAAATTTTGAGCATTATCCTCATGGAATTTTCGGATTTTTTGTGGATAAGGTTTAAGGAAAAATTCAAGTTTCAATCCCAATTGAATTTGGATTATCTCCTTCCTGATTATGGCCAAAAATTTAAGAAAGATCTCCTAGGAGATTTTCGGTTATTTTGGATAAGGATGAGATAAGATTCAAACTTGAAAATCCTAGTAGAATTTTGATTCTTCCTTATCCAAAAGTGGTCGAAATTTTGGTTGGGATTTTCCCCTTGAATTTTCGGATTTTTTGGTTGAAAAAGAGAGATAAGATTCATGTTAAAATCTTGCTTAGATTTGAATTGGATAATCCTAAAAAGGCCGAATTTTTAGTTGGGGTTTTCCCCTTGGATAATTTAGATTTTTTGGTTGTGGATAAGGGAGAATATCTTCTCCTAATCCAATTCAAATTCAGAGAATCATCTCATGCAAGTCTGTAAATAGAGGTCCTGCCACTCCAGTTCTCTAAAACCACAGACACTCAGGTGAGCAGGCTTATTATTGCATAATTCATCGTGACAATAAGTTCTTTAGAGATCTGAGTGGTCGGAAGAAGACTAGCAGTGCTAGCATACCGATCGAGGTTCAGAGTGCCCACACACTCAGCCATTCGGGAATTGGAGAATAGTAGAGAAAGCTAGTTGGTTGAAGCCCTCCAGTCATTCTCCTCCTACAAGATTGGCGTCCTTGAGGTATGAGTTTTAATTATTGTTGGTTTATTGTATATGGCATCATGAGATATTTAACGATCTTGAAAAATTTTTGTTGTTCTGCTGCGCCACTCTGATACGTTTTTACCGATTAATTTCCTACAGGTTGCCTACCAGTGAACTGACCGGTTATCTCACGCATGGGCAACTAGGTAGTCTACCGGATTACTAAGCGTAACTAGGTGTAGTAACCGGCCAGGTTACTTGCCAATTGGATGTGGTAGCCTTCTTGGCTACTATCCTTTGGCATAGCGGCCCACCGGGCCACTATGGCTCAACTGGTGTAATAGCCTACCGAGCTACTAGATCGCTCTTGGTGTGGTAGCCTACCGAGCTACCCTCATTATTTTGGTCTGCTCAAGAAAATGTTTTAGTTTATTTATAAAAATTCTTGATACAAATCATGTGTTTGGATCCCATCCCTTCATCACCTCGTTAGAAGGTAAGGGACGTTTTTGTGAGAAAATTATGTCCATATATTAGAAATGTTAAAATACATAATTATTTGAGGTATGTGAAAATACATTTTTAATGCTTGTATTTTAAAGGTGGTTTTGAACCAATTTTGAAAACTATTTTGGAAATAAGTCGAAACGACTTCATTTGTGATTTTAGCAAACATAAAAGTTTTCATCCTCGACAAGATGAACAAATCTCGTGTTCATCTTAGAGCCTAATTCTAATTCTAACGGCTCATAATTTCATTAAATCTGTAGGCCTTGTACCCAGTTTTTACAAAACTTCCAGTTTTACACTTCTTTGAAAATGGCTTTGTTTAAGGCCCGAAATGGCCAAATTTTTAAGACACATGTGAGTCGTTCTCAAGGTCTCGATGAGATCTACAACTTCCATGTTGAGCCCGAAGTCTGGTTCGGACTCTAAAGGGTCCGTTTTCAATAAAAACTGAGACTATGGTCTGGGGTCGGGTCCTGTTCCCAGTTTTGCTCCCAGTTTGGGTACCGAGTGAAAAACACTCGAAACGCCTATCTTAATGTCATTTTTGGCCAAAGGCTATTTGAAGTAAAAATGACCATAACGAGATTTGCTTAAAATATTGTGTTTTATCAAATCCCAAAATCAGATCCTAAGTAGATCGAAATGGCCAAAATCCGTGGCCTATCTTGAGGACAGTTTTATGTCCAGCCACATTACTAAACTTTACACTCTTAACCTTACGTAAAAAATTTGTAAACATAATCACAACCACATAACTTAAAAATAGGAACTTAAGGGCTCAAAATAAAATTATTATAACCCATGTGCATAAACAAATACACATAAATGACATTGATCAAAACTTAAAAATCACTAACCACAACACAAGGGTTTTTCGGTTATTACCTTTTTAGTGTTTTGAACTTTGGCTTGGGTGAGAAAGTGACCGTTGGAAATCACAAGGAATGGGGATTGGTTCTTGTGCTAACAAACACCAAAATATTTTCTCTTAATCATCAACTTAAAACAAAGAACTAAAACCACAAAATCAATCTAGAATCTTACCCTTAAAAGACTTTAAACAACTTGAAAATGATTCCTCTAAATCTGAACTTGAAGGGGTTTGTTTTTGGTATATTTTTGGCAAGAGTTTGAACTTGAAAATAGGTGGTTTTGAGGCTGAGAAGTGGTCAGTTGTAGCAAGGGGGAGAGAGAAAATGTGAGCTAAAAGATTAGAGTGTGAAAAGAGGAAACTAAACCCAAAGGTATGGCCATTCCTTCCTAATCTCACTTAGCTATCTTAAGCTTGATTAATCAAACCATCTTTGGGCTAATTTTGGGGATAAAAACTTGCCTATTTCAGTCCCTAATTCAGAAAGCAGGTGTCCATTTAAGGGGGAGGGTGAGTAAGGAATGGTGATGGTAAGGTGATGTGAAATTTTTGGCAATTGTTTATACAATTGTGTCATCAACCACCCTAATATTTTATTTATCACTTTTTGGGGTTTTTAGTTGCTGAAAACCAGCTGGTTTTCTAGCTAGAGTACACGGTTTTGGGGTGAAGAAAAATTATCTGTGTTGCTCTCTTCGCAGTCCAGTCTTATACTACGATTTTCGGACCTTTCTCGTTAATGTTCAAATAATCATCCGGAAGTCAAATTTTCTGAATCTAATTATTATGCAGATGATTTCTAGTTGGTTATATTTTCTATGAGCCCATTCTACACTAAATTACTACTCATACTCGATACTGTGGTTGTGTCTACACTGTATTGTATTCGCACACGCATACCGAAGTGTTTTTGGGTGCGACATTTCTAACACAGTTTCTTTTGATTATGTTGGCCATGATGAGCCCATTTTATTTGGTCCTTTGGTGGGAAAATGTCAACCAAACCATCCTCTAGATACCATATTCCTTGCTAGGGTTTTTCTTCTGTTTACACGACTTCTTACACGACTCCCTACATGGGCGTGTTCAAGGCTACACGGGCGTGTCTTTGCTAAACACGGCCCTATCGTGGAAAAATTTCATTTTCCTGATTAGTACACGGTGCCACACATGATCCCATACACGGGTGTGTGCATGATACATTGGCGTGTCTTTGTTCAACACGACCGTGTCTCAGAAAATTTTATTTTCTGACTTTTACACGACGTCACACATGGCCGTGCACCTTAGCGTGTCTCTCCACACGGTCATGTTCCACCAACACGTCCGTTGACATCTCAATGACCCGATCAGTACACGGTCTATTACACGGCTGTGTACTTGATCGTGTTCATTAATACGACCCTGTTCACTCGAACCACCTTATATTCATGCACAATGCAGATGATACACGGCTGCCTACACGGATGTGTACCTGGCCGTGTCTTACTTACATAGCCATGTTTTCTCACACAACCTCATACACATGCACAGTCTGGGCAGTACACGGCCATACACACGGCCGTTTATGTGCTCGTGTTCCTTGAATTTTGCACTAAATACATCAAATCGTGCCTAAATTTCTCATTAAATGAAATTTATGGTACAGGGATGGGTTGGTCCTTACAATTTTCTTGCTTGAATTTTCCTTGAACCTTATCCACAAAAACCGAAAATATCTAGGAGGGATTCCCTCAACTAATTTTGGCCATCTTGTGTGGGATTTGGATTCAAAATTCAAGTAGGATTCAAATAAGATTTTCCTCTCTATTATCCATATCAAATTCGAAATTCCTATGTGGATATATCTACAACTAATTCAAACTTTACTTGGATTGTGATTCAAAATTTGAATTCAAATTTCAAAGTTCAAATTTCAAAATTCAAACTTCAAATTCAAAATTCAAATTTAAATTTTGAATTTAAATTTCAAATTTCAATTTCAAATTCAAATGTCAAATTCAAATTTCAAATTTAAATTTCAAATTCAAATTTCAAATTCAAAATTTAAATTTCAAATTTCAAATTTCAAAATTCAAATTTCAAATTCCACAAAATGTTGTATTTCAAATTTTGTTCTCATGGATAATTTTCTACAACTCCAATTCAATCTTAAATAAAACCATGGTAACTTTATTTGGAGTTTGAATAATTATGTACTCTATTATCCAAAATAAAATCTGAATTCAACTGTAGAGAATCTTATCCACCATCCTGATCCTATGTCAACACCATCCATGCTAAGTCAACTAGCCAATAAGCATACACTGATCAATTTGCCAACCATTAAGGAATTATGTGGAGCTAGTAGAGGGACCAATTGGATATATATAATCGGACTCTCGTGAATCCATATGATTATTATTCTGTATCGAACAACTCAATCATATTATCACTAATTTCAGAGTCACACCACTATAAATCTGAAACTGAACTCCTAATTATATACCGTATTACAAAATCCTGTGACAATCTAATGTCCAATGACCTTGTCATATATGCAAAACCCTCATATGATATCCATGATCAGCCTTAGGTCAAAGTCCATTTAACTTACTAATCAGGCTATCTTAAAGTTCCATTATACTACTGAATAAAAAAATGATTATTTACCATATATGAATAAGAAGTCATCCGCCTAGCAGACGACCCAAGCCCTTGTCCATTTTTACATCCAGTATAATGCCTTTAAGAGGGGCTTAACTCCTTATTAGAGCTATGATTCCGATATCTGTAAACAAACCCTTCATCGTATACAAGTTATGCACCCAATGAACTGGTCTATAAGCTTGCTACCTCTGATACGCTTTACCCATTAGAACATTAAAGTACACAAGTCATATACATGAAATAGTTCATTTACTCAGGATTAAGGTTATTGCATAATGAACGTCAAAAGCATATTGATCCACTCGTAGCGGACTACGTAGATCAATCACGCTTTAGTCTCGGTCCTATATGTCATCACCAAGCAACATATCTATGTCTCTACTTGAGAGTCTATGCTCCGAATAGTTAAGACAAACCGTCCCCACCATCTTTAGACAACATAATGGTCTTAACATGAGTTAGATGCTCGGTCTAACCCCATAGACTACGGACCTTAGTTTAGACCCCTTACTTTAGAACATTATCTTCTCGCATACAAAAGTCCATTGCATGTAACATTCTAATAGTTTTAACACAAGCAGTCAGTGAGCTATATTTGCTTACATTTACTTTAACATATAAATAAAATGAGGACAAACAGCAATGTAATGAATAACCTCTATTATTAATTATATTATCCAATTCAAAATAAATGAAATACATCAAAATGTGTTTCACGCTTAGAGCATTTCCTAATAGAAACATGTTTGGAAACTTCTGAATTAAAAAAAGAGGTTTTGAAGACAAGTACTATTGCTTTTGTAACTCATTAATGCAATGTTGGCTTTGTTTCTTTCCATGCCTCCACTGAATCTACATGGGGCAGCAACTGAAAAAATTTTTTGTCCCCCTTAACTTAGCTAAGTTTAGCTTAATTAAGATGCTTAGGATTACCTAAACATGCTTAAGAATTGTCTATATATAGGTGTACTTGGCCATTAGGGTTACTTTCTTTCTTGCTTTCCAAAAGCCACCCAAAAAGCTCCATTTTGTCTCTTCTTTTCAGCACACAACCAAACCCCCTCTTAGCCAAAAAACACACCCAAAAATTTGTCACTAGTTGCTTGGATCGAACTCATTCTTTGGGTCACACAAAGGTAATTGCTAGGACCCTTTTTCTTTATGGCTATTGTCTTTAGTTAAGCTTTGATCTCAAAGAAATTTATTATGTATTTGAGCATATAGGTTTTAATAAGTTTATTTTAAACTTTAAGTACTTTATCATGTGATTATGTGGTTGTGAGGTTACGATTTTCATTTTTGTAGCTTGTGGTATGCATGAATATTTAGGGTTAGTATGGTAGCCAAACTGCCCTTATTTTTCAACCACAGATTTTGATAGTTTTGAGCATGATATGGATGGCTTTTGAGAATATGTGAAACACAAAAGTTTTAGAAAATTTCGTAACGGACGTTTTTGCGTGAAACAGACCTAGGCTAAAAATGATGTAATATGGCTTTCGGATGGTTTTCTAACCAGAGATCAAAACTGGGACTGTAACCTGGAGGCAGGGATAGTTTCAGATTTTTATAAAAACGGGTAACCTTGAGTCTGAATCAGTTTTCGGGCTCAACATAAAAAACATAGACCACATTGAAAACTTAAAAATGAGCCACACTAGTATAAAAAATTCGGCCATTTTAGGGCCGAAACAGGGCATTTTTCCTAAACCTAAAAACTGGGAAATTCTCTAAAACTAGGCCAAAGCAAAGCCACGGGTTTGAGATGTTTAGGAGAGGCTAGAATCTGAACCAAGCTTTGAGATAAACATGAAAGTTGTCCATCTCATCGAGACCTTAAAATATCATGTTTGCCAATTTTACAAATTTGATCTTTTAAGCAAGTTGAGATCGGTTTTTCACAAGAAGTTCAAAAACCATATTTTTGACTTAACACCAAAGAGTGTTCTTTCAAAATGAGATAAAGGATTTAAGGCAATGAACACACCTTCCAACAGGGTGTTAAGAGGATTATTTTTAAAGAGTATATGTTGCTCAAATGAAAAATACGCTTGCGAATAGTTTTCAAAATCTGTAGGATAGTAAAGGTACCTTGATTACTTTATATGGCTGATTAGTTAACTAGCCGATTAGCTAGCATGACCAAGACAGTGAGAGAGACGTTAATTGTTATATTAAGCAAATAAATCAATTAACCACAACTAGAAGATAGTTAAATGAACTCTCCGAAAAGAGAGCAGTTTAGTACCGATGGTAATCGGTAACATATGTCGATAGATGCTTTAGTCATTAATGATATTAGTGACTCAAAAATAAGTGTTAATAGAATACGTTATGATGACAGGTAGATAACTGTATTACGATAAGGTGAAGTACAAACTACCTATAGATAGGTAAGTAAAACTCCGCCTACAGTATGAATGAAAATGATTTTAAATATTTTTACGATGAGAATGCTTTTATTCCTTAATCATGTATGATTAATGAATAACATGATAAAGATGTTTCAGTCAGCTTTTATGACAAGCATGTTTTTATTCTTTAATTATATATGATGACTAAATAACAAGATAGAGTTCATGACATGATGATAGTAATTCATGATCTCAACAATTGGGTAATTAAGAAGCGAGTCAAGACTCGTTGAGCGTATCGTACCAAGCCTCTCGATCTACGGGGAGGTTTTCAGTTAAGTACCACGAGTCAAGGCTCCAAAGAAAGTTTGTGGTCTCGGTGAATCTAAAGATCCGCATGCATTCAATACTGACATATGAGCCCTCAGAAAAGTAAAGAGAGATAAAGCTTAATGAAGCATAATTGAGTATAATCGGTTCATGCATAGTTCACAATATGATTTAAGTTATAGTTATCATATGCTTCTAAGTTATGTGATATATGTTATGCTTTCAGTTATAAAATACATGATATGTTTTCATGATATACTTTGAAGTCACGATATGTTTATCAGTATGATAGGGGCCTATGTTTTCAAGTTATGTTTTGCGGGTTAAGTGTTGCACTTGCTGAGCGTAAAGCTCATCATGTGTGTTCATGCTGTAGGTAAGAAACCTACGGGCTAGACTTCGATGGACGATAATGGCGGTAGGGCTGAAGTGAGGGTTGGGTATGGATATTACCACAAGTTCTACTTTCGCATGATGTTAAGTAACCCTTTTATTTTGAGAGCCAAACTCATGTTAAGTAATAACCAGTTTAGTATTTCCTGTGTGTGTATGTATGTTTGACCTCAAGTTGTATTAAGACCCTTATATATTTGTAAAGTATATTTAAATATGTATGGCTATAGTAAAGCTTATGTATAAAAAAAAAAAAAAAACCCGTCGAAATTATGATGTTGAAGTATGATTGTTTTAAGTACGTTCCAAGTAAGTTTAAGTAAAGTAAGTTTAAATGAGTAGCGATGGCCGCGCCACTAGGGCGGGTCAAAGTCAGGGTCGCCACATAAGTAAAAAATATATATATAGTGTTGTGGTGAGTGGAAACAGAGGGTGACGGGGAAGGGGATGGGGCGACGGCGACGGGGTGAGGGGCGACTAGCCATGTTGTCATGAAGGTCGACGAGGTAAAGAAGGGAGGGCAATGGGGTGAGGAGGGGAGGGGGCGATGGCAACAAGGTGAGGGTGACTAGCTATGTTGTCATGAAGGTCGACGGGGTAAGGGGATGGAAGGGTGACAGGGTGGGGGAAAAGGAAGGGGAAAGGGAGGGGAGGTAAGGCACGTAGCAGAGCTATAGAAACAAGAAAAGACTAAAGAAACAAAAACAAAATCTAGATTTTTCTTTTCTATGTTAAAAAAGTTTTTAAAATATACATAAAAAATAAAAGATATAACTTATATTTGAATTTTAAAATTTGAAAACTCAAAATTAAAATTAGTAAAACATTATATAATATATTTATATAATAATATAAATATATTAGATATTATAAATGAGTAATTTATGGGTCGTATTCGTGTCAATCCATATATGAATCATTTATTAGACGGGTTATTTTGTGTTAATTGTGAGTTGGCGGGTTCATGTAGGTTCGACCTTTTATTTAATTGTGTTTGATGGATTTGATCTTTTTTAACCTAAACCTATTTAAGGAAAACTTAAACCCTTTAATTTTGTGTGGGTTTCATATCGTGTTGTTGTGTCATGACTCAAATTGCCAACCCTAAGGAATATAGAGAAAAAGAGAGTGGGAAAAACGGTAGATGTTGAGAGTAAAATGGTCATTTTTGTGTGTCTAGTCAATCAAAAATAGGTCAATGGGACAAAATTACATATAGTATTTAGGGCTTATTTGGGGGTAGGTTCAAATCTTCCCCCATAGGTTGAGTTTTGTTTTATTTTCTTAATTTTACTATTAACTTTTTCAAAAAGTTCAAACTTTAGAAGCTCATAATTTTCTCATCATAATTCGGAATAAGATGATTTTTTTAAAATTACATAGAATTTAGAAAGGAACGAAATAAGATTCACATTTTTTATTGAACGCATTTTAAATTATTATACTCTTTTCACTTTAAGTAATTTGTTTTCACCAAACACACATTCCGTAATGATAACTATATAAAATAGGGTTATTTTACTACTTTTTCATACACAAAAATTAGCTTATCCTTGAGAATTATATATTTTTTAATTTGTTTTGATTTGTTTTGCTTTGTTTATTTTAGTTTTAGATTTTTATAAATTTCATGAAATTTTTATTTAATTTTCTTTTATTTTATCTTATCTTTTTCTTTTAATAATAGTATATTAAATAGGCTTAAAATTAAATATTTCCAATGAGTTTACTATGGCATTTTATTTTGAAAATATCTAATTTTAGCACTTTGCTTTTTCATTGTCAAATTTAGGTAAAAAAAATTCGTATATTGGAAGTGAGTCCCACCAAATGCCAGTATTCATATCAGGAAATTACGAGTTTGACTGATCTTATTTGATCCTCTTATTGATATAAGTATTTTAAAAAAAGAATCACTTCAATCAGAGCTCGTATGAAGAAGTTAAAGCAATTTTTAAGATTGGATCAATATGGAGACACCTGGGTCTCACGCATATTATCATGTTTCAAAACAGGGATTCGGTGCACCTAAAATCACATAAGCCCACTTTTTTTTTTTATCCAATAATGGCATAACATGCGGCGGAGGCTAAAATGAACCAATAAGACTGTGACACGTGGTATTTTCTTAGTTTCAGCAAATTAAAATCAAGCTTATCATACATCTTACTATACTGGAACCTTCCTAATCACATATATTGGCACTATAGCTACTGTAGCAAAGTTTACTTTTCACCACTGTTTTTCATTATAGCTACTGTAGCAAGCTGACTTTTCACCACAGTTTTTTTGCCTCAAATCTTTTATTTTTTATTTTTTCATTTTGTTTAATTTGCTTTGTTGTGTTAAATTATTTTTCATTATGATCTTGTGAGTTTTTGTTTTCAATAACACTAAATTAGGTGAGATTGTTTGCTCTCTACTTATATATATTAAACATTAGAGACAATATCCCAAATAGGTCATGGGGAGATATTATCTTAATTTTTTTTATTTTTAGATTTTCTTGAATTTTTATTCAGTTTCTTGTGTTTTAAAAAAAAATTAGCAAAACTACAAGATTCATTATTTATAAGATAGCTGAGTATAGAGTTACCTTTAATACTCTTGATGAGAATTTTATAATAATGATTGTTTTCTTATGTTGTTATTTTGTCTTTGTTTTAAAATATAAAAAAAGTAAAAAAAAAAAAAAGTTGATTTCTCATAAATCCAATAATTAAAATTTTGGTTATTTTATTTTATATAGTCTTTCTAAAAAATATGAATTTTTTCAAATTTGCATTTAAAAATTTGAGTTAATTTTACTTAGTTGTGATATTCAACATTTGAGTACTAATTCTCGATCTATGACTTATATGTTTGTTTGAAGAAAGTTTTTGTGAATATGAAATATCTCTGATCTCACAAATCCTAAAATTTGTTTGAATTTCTCTCAAGGCGAAATCTCAAACAATACAAACACTAAATTAATGATTTAGGTAATTTTGAGAACATTTGAGTTTTTTAAGCCAACCTTGTAATATCTTTATTTCTAGTTTACCCCTTATAAACCAGTCTTGTTTTTTTTATAACTTTTTCTTTGTCATCCACATTTTTAGCCTAGTCTTTTAAATAAAATGTCTAACCTTTAACCTTTAAGCATATTGTTCATTTTAGAAATTATTTTGAGCTATACTGAAGTCTAAAGAAAGATTGAAATTACTAAATACAAAAAAAAAAAAAAAAGAAGAGTACTATATCATTTATTTATCATAATAAATTTAGGGATGTAGTATCTCTTAAAAAAATAAAAAAAATTATAAAAAAATTTATTTTTATCACGGGAAAGTTATAAATAAGTTTGGGGGTGTTACTTGGGTATAAATAAAAGCTCTACAATTGATTCTAAAATGATTAATGTGTTGAAAGGTGATATAAGCCATATAATTATCCTATATCTTACTTTCATCTCAACCACACATTACAAACTTAATAAAGCCGTAATAATCCTTAGTTTTGTATTTGTCAACATTAGTGGAGAGAAATGAAAAATGAACCTATAGCATTTGAACATCTGAGATCAATTATTTCATGTCCTTACAAACCTATCTAAATTGTACACAATCAAATAAAAAAGGAATTCTACTGTGACAACCGAGAAATTTCACCATTGTCGAAAAATAGGTACATTGAATGTACATTATGAATTTTAGGTTTAAAATGTGAAATGAATGATTTAATATTATTTAGAATGTGATAAAATATTCTGACAATGTTAACATGCTTGGTACTATATGGTACGAGTATTTTATATGTATGAATGTCACTTGTATATATTACGAATATGCATGAATGTTACTATTACTAGTATATGATACTAGTATGCGATATGTGGTAAATAAGCTTACGAAATGTAAGTAACTTGAAGTATGATATGATGTCAAGTATGTTTATGATGTTCAAGTAAGTGTTAAGTATGCTTACTATGCTACGTGTGAATGTTTTAAAGCAATGAATGGTGTATGTTATATGTTATGTTAATGCTTTAATGCCATAGTTCGTGACAGAGCTATATTATATGTTATGGTTACTCTGATGCCACAGCTGGTATCAAATATGCTCGTTACTATATGGTAAGAGCTTTTATATGACACGTATTTATGTTTGAACTTACTGAGCTTTAACTTACCAGTTTGTTCATGTTGCATGTAAGAAACCTGTATCTCAGCAGTAGAGTACAATAGATGACGGTAGGATTTGCGTGTGCCAATGAGAATAGGAAATCCACTGTGAATATGGTCTTGCTACTACTCTTCAGCTGAGCGAGTTAAAAGAGAAGATTTGAAGAAAAGAGAATTGATATATTTTATGTACAAAGTTGAAATAATGTATTTCTGTAAATTATGCTTTATAGAAATATTTTTTAAAAGAAAAATTATGTATTTTGAGAAATTATGTATTTCTGCAAAGTATAGAAAAATATTTTAAGATAAAAGTTTAAAAAGAAAAAAAAATTTGCCCTAAAATATCGAAAGTTTAAAAATAAGAGAAGGTTTTAGGCGACCCAACGAGGTTCACGGTCCATTGCGATCGGCTACAAAGCACGATTGTAATGGTTTCGTATGACCGGCGTCAAGGGCGCTACATCTACACACACACATAGAATATTCAATTGTAAATAGACATACTCTTAAATTAAACTCAAATTTTTGGTCATATCTTTTACGGTAACCTATAAGGAAAATTCTTGAATTTACCATTGTTAATGTAATATTTTTCTACCCTTTTCTTTTCTTTTGCTTGAAGACAAGCAATATCTAAAGTTTGAAGGTATGATAACTCTATAAAATAGTATTATTTTACTATTTTTTCATGCATAAAAATTGACTTATCCTTAATAATTTTATTTATTTTTATCTATTTTGATTTATTTTGTTTTGTTTATTTTAATTTAGAATTTTATAAATTTCGTGAAATTTTTATTTAATTTTGCTTTATTTTATCTTATCTTTTTCTTTTAGTAATAGTATATTAAATAACCTTAAAATTAAATGTTTATAATGAATTCACTTATAACATTTTATTTTAGAAATATCTAATTTTAGTACTTTGTTTTTTAATAGTATCAAATTTAGACAAAAATTTCATGTGTTAGAAGTAAGCTCCACTGGGAGTTACTATTTATGTTAAGAAACTATGATCTTGACTGATTTTATTTGATCCTTTCATCGACACGAGCATTTTAAAAAATGAATCACTCTAATCGAAGCTCATATAAAAAAGTTATGACAATATCTAAGATTAAATCAATAAAGAGACATCTAGGTCCTACGCATATTATTAGGTTTCTAGATAGGAATCTAATATACCTAAGACTATATGAGCTCACTTTTTTTGGTCTAATAATGACGTAACACATGGTAGAGGCTAGAAAATAACTAATAAGAATGTGACACATGGCATTCTCTTTATTCAATAAATTAAAATCAAGTTTATCATACATCATACTATACCAAATCCTTCTTAATCACATGCACCGACACTATATCTACTATAGCAAAGCTAACTTTTCAGTGCTGTTTTCACTATAGCTATTGTAGCAATTGATTTTTTTGCCTTCTATTCACAAGCGGAATATTGCAGTTAAGGGCCCATAAAAGGCCACTTAGATGGAGGCATATGGAGTCATGGAGAAGAGATAAAGATAGAAAGATATAGTGAAAGAAATCTGAGTGTATTTTTTTCTCTTTCTTCTAATTAGTTTTATTTTAAAATGAGGAGTTTTTAGAGGTTCTACCTGCGTAAATATCAATATCTATTCTAGACTCTTTTATTTTATTGTTTATTTTGTCATTATGTTTAATTGGTTTTGTTGTGTTGTTTTATTTTTCATTATGAATTAAATGAATTTTTGTTGAGAGTTATAATATAGTCTAATTATGATGGTTTAGTTAATTTAAACATGTTATTTTAATTGTCATATTTGTTAGTTTATTTATTCTCAAACTTAATACTTTCAAATTTCTAGCCGACTTTTGAATGATTTGATAAATAAAATGAAATTGAAAGGAGATTTTTATAACATGGTTTTAGAATAAACACAATAAAATTTGAGATAAAATAGAGATATATATATATCTGTTTTGATGTAGTCATATTATTAACTATCATGAATTTATCAATGAACACTTTTTATAATTGAATTCGGATTTCTATTTTTATTATTCATATATATAGTACTATTCATCGTAAATTTTAATTCTAATTGTTTATGTAAATTTAATTATGAAAATGTATAACTTATGTATAACTTGAGAAAGAGTACATAAAATAAAAATGATAGTTATTCATTAATAAATATAAACACAAAATCATAATTATATAGTTAAATAAAATTAAATCTGATTAATTATGGTCAAGTCATAATTTCTAGCATCTGTGTACTTGATTATTTATCATCAATTTATGTTTATTTATTTTCATAATTTTATTTAACTTTTACTTGTAATATTTTTTTGGTTAATCAAATAAAATTAAAATTAATTAATTTTGATACTTAATATCACTATTTACGTAGGAACGATATTTTTTCTCATCACTTTATTATTTGTTCGATTCGTACCCTTACAAAAAACCAACAACACATAACTCAACCATCTTCAATCTTCTAAATAAATGTTCTAGTCCTCTTCTTACGTGAGCCCTTAATTGGTGCAAATTCTAAGTGTTTGTTGCCCAATTTTCTCTAAATATAATATTATATACATATTTTTAATTTATTCTATTTCAAAGAGGGCTCGTGTCTCCATTGGCCCTATACTCAATCTACCTCTAGAGTAGAAAATACCTAATCTAAAACATCACAATAATCTAATAATTTAAAGATGTGATAAATTTACGATCTAACAACATCTATATCTTTATATATTAATTCAATAACGCTTATCCGCATGGTCATACGCATGATTCTCACATAAAGAAAACTGAAAAAAAAAAAAAAAAACTAATAGAAAATTTAAAGTATTTGTTACGAAATATCTCCAACTAAAGGTATAAATATCAAATTCCCCCACTTTGCATTCAAAATATATATATATATATATGTATATATATACAGCTAGTCTCATTTTCAATATTGAATACGAGACGACACTGATGTGGTTTTTGAAGATTGTCAGCATGAGGACAAATGGCAGACTATTTGTGAGGCTTTTGAAAAAGTATGAGGGAAAGGATAGTGGGTAATGAAGCATGTTATGGAAAAAAAACAACGTTTAATATTCAAATAGAGCAAAAAAAAGGTAATTGTAATTGAAATAAAAAAAAAAAGAAAAGAAATAACAATTGAAATAATAACTTAGATAAAAACATGGCATTGAGATGATGAATATTTAATCTTATAAGAAAGTAAATGTAAAGTGCAAAGCATAATATGGTAATAGTATGATTGGAAAATAGTACCATATATGCAAATAGTATTGTACATGTAAATATTCTATACATATGAACAGTATTATATAAGTAAATAGTGAAGATATGAATCCAAATTCAATTATAAAAAGTGTTTGTTGAAAAATTTATGGTAGTTGATAATATAACTATACAAAAACAGATAGATATATCTCTGTTCTATTCTAGATTTATTGGTATTTATTCTAGAGTTATGTCACAAAAATCTCCTCTTGGTCTCATTTTATTCCTTAAATCATTTAAAAATTAACTAGAAATTTGAAAGCATTAAGTTTTAAAATAAATATGCTAACACATACTACTATCATAACAATATGCTTAATTTAATTAAGCATCATAATTAGACTACATCATAGTTTCCAAAAAAAAAAACTTTATTTAATTCATAAAGAGAAATAAAATAACACAACAAAATAAATTAAATATAATGACAAAATAAAAATAAAAGAAAGAAGTTTAGAATGATTAATGATATTTGTGCTGTGAAACCTCTGAAAACTCCTCATTTTATTGATACAAGATTTACAACTTAAACTAAAAAGACAAATTTATAAGTAACCTATGCTTCAAAACAACAATCTTCAAAAGCATAATATTTACAACACTATTCTCTTATTAATGGTCGAGACCTTTAACTGATTACCCAGAGTATAACCGGTGATGTTTTTGTCAACTAAAACACTAGTAATGATGCCTAAGACTTGGCTACCCTCCATATATGTACTAGATGACACACAACCTATAAACCAAGATTTCCTCTCCCACATACTAAATTAATTTGTCTAGCAATTAACACTCTACCAAGGTTGTTTATTGCTTTCAAAAACTCTTTATCTTTTCCTAGACTAGTCCAACCGAAAATACAAATAGTTTTAAACTTACAAACTGAAGGATCTTCTATCTCAACTCACTTATTTCTAATCTTATAAATAAAGATATGTGTGATGACAATAGTGAAAATGTTTGTGTATTTATAAGGTGAGAAAGGAGAATGCTAAGTTAAATCTATCAGGGGGTAGATCGACTAATATCAAAAAATTTAAGGAAAAAAATAGAAAAAGTAAAAATGGACACTCAATGCAAAAAAGGTAGAATAAAAAATGCACACTTGATGAAAAAAAAAAAAAGTCAAAAATACACACTTGGTACAAAAACAAAAATTCAGAAATGATAACAATGAAACATGAGAAAAATAAAAAGGAAATATGCAAAAAAGAAAGCAAGATTTTATACAATAGTTATGATTGTGGCTCACATCTTCCTCTAATTTTATGTCCAATAACGACCTAAACAACCTCTATGAGTTAATAATGAGCTTCCCATCTAGTTTTCTTATAAATTGGCAATTACGGTCTTTTAAAGTCAGATTCCCTACCCTATAGTGCTCCTGTTCATTTACTCCATGTCTTGAGCTTTGATAGAGCGTTTCCATATCTTAAAAAAGTTAAAAAAATTGTTAAAATAAAACAAAAAATAAACACACAAAGAAAATAAAATATAGATAATGAAAAGATAACTTGGGTTGCCTTTCAAGCAGCGCTTGATATATAGTCATAAGCTTGACTTCAAAAATGCGTTTTATCAAAAAACAGCTTCTGCCCGTAATAGGTGATATATGTCTTCATTAATGATACCCTCAAGCTTGGCTGAATATGGAGCGATTTGGTATGTATGTCTAACAAAGATTGATTTTGAATATTTTACTTGGTAGACCCTAAGGATTGATAGTATTGATGGTTTCGGAGGAGTTGTCTGTAAATAAATGCTCTTAATGCTTTGAAATCCCCCACCACTATCTCTGTATGCTTTACGGTATCGAATGGTTCCTCTAAAATGTCATTCACCCTATTAATAATTTGATTTATCCTCTTTATATATTGAGCAACTAGGCTTTAAAATTTAGAGGATACCTTCATCTCTTGAGTTTGGGTGTGAATTCATGACTCCTCAATATTAAAATTATTCTCCTAAATTTGATTGTTCATTAAATAATTTCAATTATCAAATTTTGCTACATCTTCCAACATGTAATAGATTTCATTTAAGGATTATTGATAGAAAGAGATGGTACCATCTCCCCTTTCAACTCAATGCTTAGTTGTGTAAAATAGCCCACCAAGGTATATTTCTAATTAATATTCTTTTGAAAATCCATGATATGGAAACCTAATTAGCAAATCCTTAAATCTCCACTAGGCACTATGAAATGGGTTTAAATCTTGTTGGGCAAAATTTGTGACAATTAGATGATGAGATATTTTTACCAAAGCCTTATCTAAAATCCTTTTTTATTTTTATTACAAAAACTCAAAGAGAAAACAAAGGAAAAATAAAGCTTAAATTAAAATTAAAATCAATTAGTATCGAATTTAATAACTAACTATCCCTGATAACAGCACCAAAAACTTGTTATGGATTTTCATAAGTGCAAGTAATAAAGTGATAAGAAAAGTATCATTCCCATAAGAATAGTATTATTAAGTATCGAAATTAGTTGGCTTTAATTTTATATGAGCGACTAAAAGATAATATTACATGTAAAAATTAAATAAATAAAATAAAATTACAAAAATAAATGAACATACAAAAAAACACACAGATGCTAGAAATTATAGTTTCACCATGATTAATCAGATTTAATTTAATTTAAGTAGATTGTTATGATTTTGTCTTCATATTCGTTAATGGTGGATTATCCTTTTTGCTTTATGTACTCTTTCTGAAGTTATACATAAATTCTATTTTTTTAAAATTAAATTTACATAAAACATAAAGATTTAGTAAATTAAAATTTACAATAAATAGTACTGTATATGTAAATAGTACTATACATATGAATGGTACCATCCATATGAACAATACTGTATATGTAAATAGTAAAAAATATGAATCCAAATTCAATTATAAAAAGTATTTATTGAAAATAATATGATAGTTAATAATATGACCACACAAAAACAGATAGATATATTTTTATTTTATCCTAGATTTTATAGTATTTACTCTAGAGTTATAACAAAAATCTCCTCTCGGTCTCATTTTGTTCCTTATATCATTCAAAAATTGGAAGCATTAAGTTGGAAAATAAATACACTAACAAATACAACAATCATAACAACATGCTAAATTTAATTAAACCATCATAATTAGGCTACGTCATAGTTCTCAACAAAAAATTTATTTAATTCATAAAGAGAAATAAAATAACACAACAAAACAAATTAAATATAATGATAAAATAAAAATAAAATAAAGAAGTTAATAAAGGTTAATGATGTTAGGAATGCCCTTAGTAAGAAAGACATTTTAGATTTATTTCATTTATTTTGAACTGATTAATAAAAATACATTAGAAGTTATTCATTATATTATTATATGCCCTCATCTTATTTACATGTTAAAGTAAATGTAAGCAAATATGGCTCACTGACTACTTATTGTTAAACTGTTAGAATGTTGTATACAATAGATTTTTGTATGTGAGAAGACAACATTCTAAAGTAAGTAGTCTAAACTATAGTCTATAGGGCTAGACCGAGAATCTTACTCATGTTAAGAAAATTATGTTGTCTAAAACCAATTGGAGGGACAGTTTGTCTTGACTGTCTAGAGCTTTGACTCCTGAGTAGAAGCACAGATATATTGCTTGGTGGTGACGTACCGGATTGGGACTAAAGTGTAATTGATCTGCATAGTCTACATGAGTGGATCAATTAACTTTTGATGTTCATTATGCAATAATCTTAATCTTGAGTAGATGAATTGCTTCATGTGTATGAATTATGTACTTTGATCTTCCAATGGCTAAAGTGTCTCAAATGTAGTAAGCTAATAACCATTGGATATATAACTTGTATACGATGAATGATTTGTTTACAAATATTGGAACCATAGCTCTAATGAGGAGTAAAGGTTACCCTCTTAAGGGCATTATACAGGATGTAAAAATGGATAAGGCATTGGGTCGTTTGCTGGGCAAACGACTTCTTACTTACATAGATGAGTAATCACTTTCTTATTCGAGAGTATAATGGATCTTTAAGATAATATGATTAGTAGGTCGAATGGACTTTAATCTAAAGTTGATCATAGATATCGAATGAGGGTTTTGCATGCATAATAAGGTCATTAAACAATAACTTAGCACTGGCTTACAGGAAAAATCGGTAAAATTTGCACAGCAAAATTACAAAAGTTTTTAAAGATCATTATAATACTCGTGATGCCATATATAATAAATCAACAACAATCTATTATACCTTTAGAAGAAACACCTAGGATACTAGAGGAAGTGACTGAAAGACTTTAACCAACTAGCTTTCTTTACTATTCTCCAATTCCCAAACGGCGTAGTGTATGGGAACCCGGAGCCTTGATCGATATACTAGCGTGGCTTGTCTCCTTCTGACCTAGATCTCTTAAGAACTTATTATTACACTGATTTGTGCAATAATAAGCTTGCTCATCTGAGAGTCTGTGGTCTATTGAGAACAAGAGTGGAAGGACCCCTATTTATAATATTGCATGAGGTAACATTTAGAATTTTGAATTAGACTAAGAGAAGATTTTTCTTTCCCATTCCCTTCAAAAACTAATTCTCCCTATAGGGCAGGAATTTGGCCAAATTTGGCCACCTAAGGGAGAAGTGGGATTCAAATTTAAACAAAATTAAACATAAATTTTCTCTACTCCTTATTCACAAAAAATCGATTCACACCTAGGGTATATATACCCTATAAAATATGGTTGCCTTTTGTGTGGGAAGAATCAAAATTCAAATAGCATTCAAACTTGAATTTTTCTCTCCTCCAAGACCTAAAAAAACAATTCCCCTTTACGCCAAAACAAGGGTAGATTTGGCCACACCAAAAGGAAGGAAGACTCAAAATTCAAGTAGGATTTAAATAAGATTATCCTCTCCTTTATCCATAAGAAAACTGAATCTTTCTAGGAGTTTTGTCCTTAATAGAATTCGGCCTTCACTAAGTTTGTGATTCAAAATTTGATTCAAATTTCAAACTCTACAACTATTTGAATTTTATCCACATGGATAATTTTTCACAACTCCAATTCAAATTCGAATAAAATCATAGGAACTTTATTTGAAATTCAAATAATTGTATAATCTCTTATCCAAAACAAAATTTAAATCGAAATAGGAGAGAATCTTGTCTTCCACCCTTATCCAAATAGATGCCACCTTTAGGTTATGCAAGAATAAGATATTGTTCAATTTAAATTCAAATAGGATTTAAATTTCAAATATTTATTTGAAGACAAGATTTTCAAAATTCAAAATGATCACATTTTCAAATTCAAATTCAAATACAGTTAATTTAAATTTCAAATCTTATCATCCAAAATAAATATTAATTAAATATTTATCCTATTTATTGAATAATACAAAATTATAATTTTGCCCCTTCAGCATATAGAGAAAAATGCTTACACCCTATAGGAGGGTGATCTGAATTTTTCTCTTTACTAAATATAAGACAACAAGCCAATAAGTATACCCTAATCAATAGTCATCCATTAAGGAATTATGTGGAGTTAGTAAAGGGACCAATTGGACATATATAATTGAGCTCCCATGAATCCATGTGATCATTGTTCTATGTCAAACAACTCAATCATATGATCACTAATTTTAGAGTCACACCACTATAAACCTAAAACTGAACTCCCAATTATATACTGTATTATGCAAGCCAGTGATAAGCCATTATACAATGACTTTGTCATTTATGTAGAACCTTCATATGACATCCATGATCAGCCTTAGGTTAAAGTCTATTAAACCTACTGATCAAGCTATCTTAAAGTTCCATTATACTACTGAATAGAAAAATGATTATTCACCATATGTGAATAAGAAGTCATCTGCCCAGCAGACGACCGAAGGCCTTATCCATTTTTACATCTAGTATAATGCCTTTAAGAGGATACCCTTTACTCCTTATAAGAGCTATGATTCCAATATCTGTAGACAAATCCTCCATTGTATATAAGTCATGTATCCAACAAACTGGTCTATAAGCTTACTACTTATGAGATGCTTTAGCCATTGGAACATCAAAGTACACAAGTCATATGCATGAAGCAATTCATCTACTCAGGATTAAGGTTATTGCATAATGAACATCAAAAGTGACATGATCCACTCAAGCGGACTATGCAGATCAATTACGCTTTAGTCCCGATCCAATATGTCATCACCAAGCAACATATCTATATCTCTACTTGGGAGTCAAAGCTCTAAACAGTCAAGGCAAATCGTCCCCAATCAGTTTTAGACAACATAATAATCTTAACATGAGTTAGACTACTTAATTTAGAATGTTGTCTTCTTACATACAAAAGTCCATTATATGCAACATTCTAACAGTTTAACACAAGCAATCAGTTAGCCACATTTGCTTACATTTTCTTTAATATGCAAATAGAATGGGATATATAGTAATGCAATGAATAACCTCTAAATATAATTTTATTATCTAGTTTAAAATAAATGAAATATATTAAAATGTCTTTTCAGCTTAAGGCACTCCTAACATGGCTTACATAATATGGTATAATATTGGGAGTATAGTTTTAGGTTTATTGTGGTGTGATTTTGAAACTAATAATTGTATAAGGTTTATTCAGTATGCGATAATAGTTACATAGATTATTGGAGTCCACATTATATGTGTCCAATTGACCCCCATACTAGCTCTGCATAATTCTTTAATGGATAGTAATTGATCAGGATATTTTTTTATTGCTTGTGTTCTTGCATTTAGTAAAGAAAAAATTCCGAAACACCCTTTAAAGGACAGGGATGATTTTTTCTAGGCGCCGGAGGGTAAAATTGTAATTTTGTATCCTTTAATAAATGGGATAAATATTTAATTTAGAAGAATATTTATTTTGGAAGATAAGATTTAAAATTTAAATTAATTATATTTATATTTCAAAAGATAAATATGAGATTAATTTAAAATTTGAAAATCTTGTTTAAAAAAATATTTGAAATTTAAAATATTATCCTCTTTGAATTTGAATTGAACAAAATCTTGTCCTTGAACAAGGAAGTTGGTGTTGATACTCTAAGATTGGAAGACAAGATTTTCTCCTAATTTGAATTTGAATTTTATTTTGTATAAGAGATTACATAATTATTTAAATTTCAAATAAAGTTTCCATGATTTTATTTGAATTTGAATTGGAATTGTGGAAAATTATCTATGTGGACAAAATCATATGATTTATAGAGTTTGAAATTTGAATCAAATTTTGAACTACAAAACCCCTTAGATGCCGAATTCCTTAGTGAATAAACCCTATGGAAGAATTCGGATTTTGTTAGGAGAGAGAAGAAAGAAAAATCTTGAATCCGGTTTGAATTTTGAATGATCCTCAACTTGGTTTGGCCAAATTTTTTAAGTGGTTTCACCCTTAGGATAATCGGCGTGGGGTTGTTGGAGCAAAGAAAACAATCATTTCTTAGTCTAATTCAAAATTCTGAAAGCCACCTAATGCAAATTTATAAATAGGAGTTTTTACACTTCTATTTTCTTTAGACCACAGACTTTCAAGTGAGTGAATTTATTATTATATACCTCACTAATAATAATAAATTCTCAAAGATCTGGGTGGTTGGAAGGAAATAAGTCACACTAGAATACCAATCGAGGAATCGAGTGATCACTAAAATACCAATTGAGGAACTGAGTGCTTACACACTCCACGGTTCAAGAATTAAAGAATAATAGAGAAAACTAGTTGGTTGAAGCCTCTCGGTTATATCCTTCTATGTTCCTGATGTTTTCCTCTGAAGGTATAATGATTGTTGTATAATTTATTATATATGGTAATATGAGTTATTAATGATTTTTGAAAATTTTTTAAAATTCCGCTGTGTATTCTCACATTTTTTTTTTAACAATTGATATCAGAGCTAACTTGTGATTATGTCATATACATAAATCAAACGATCATTTTTTTTCTCTTTAATGTATGAATTTGTTATTTAGATAGTGGCATTCTAGGTTTCCTTTATATTGTTATCATGTATTTTGTATAGTATATGTGGTTATTTAATTTTTTAAAATTATTATAAGCATGCTTAATTTTAACGGTCATGATTTCTTAGAATTTAGAAAAATTATATCTAGGACTTTTTATGTAACCATGGGAGCAGTTTATGATTACTATAATTTTCTCATAGATTTTAATTTTTTGCCTCTTTGAATTTTTTAGAATTTTTATACACTAGAAACGATATAGGAAATTTTATGTAATTATTCATAGAAGAGATGAAGATTAAAGGTATAATTTATTTTTCTCAAGAAGTAAATTTAATTTAATAATTGAAATTTTTTTGTTGGAAAATCCCAATTTAAATAGGATTCAAAAAATTTTTCTTTTCGGAGATTCTAAAGGGCAAATTGGGAATATGGCAAAAAAAGGAATGAACCTTGGACCATATCTTAGTACCGGACCTAAAGGACTGGTGAGATAGTGAACCGACAACAGCCCAAAAGGGGCAGCCATGATAGCCCCACAAGCAACCAACAAGCTAGCCTATGCCTATGCATAGGTGGCTAGCCTACACGGCCTATAGGGCTTACCTATACCCAGGCACAGGCTGGCAGGCCTGCTACGAAATAGGCCGTGGGCCTGCCTGGGGCTGTAGGGCAGTCGTGGCCCGTCTTGGGCTATGGAACTTTAGGCCCATGGCTTATGGGGTTGAGGTTTGTAAATTTTTCAATTTTTAAATTTAAGATTTAATTTTAAGTTGTGTATAAAATTATGTAATTGTAAGTTTAAATTTTGAAATTACATATTATATAATTGTAAATTTAGATTTTGAAATTACATATTGTTATGCATGAAATTGGAAATTGTTTAAATTTTAAATTTTGAAAATTTGAATTTTAAATAATTTTTGAGATGATAAATAAATGGAGGAGTTACATGAAGATAGATACGTAAAGATGGAATAAAATTCAAGACCCAAAGAATGCTTTAGATGTAATTTTGTAGTCTTTAATTTTTCTTTTTTCTAGGATGAGACCATGACTAAGTTATTTAATTTTTTGTCATTTATTTTTTCTTTGTTTGGCCATGGATGGATGAATATATATTGATGGATAATATATATGCATATTTGATAACATGTCATATGGGATAGAAGAATGCCACTCAAACTATATTTATTGTACATATCTTTCAAACACTTACACGTACTTATGGCCTCCATTGTTGATCCATATGTTATAGCATTGTAATGCGTCGTTTTAGTTTCACCCTAACCATACCTCTCGGTAGGTGTTAATCAGTATACTAGGTTGGATCTGTTATATGAAAAATGTGTTTGGATATGATTCTATTCATGACCATCCCTTGCTGGCTTGGATAGGATATAGATCAAATTACATAAACCATGGTTATACACTCAAGACTCGTTTAGCTATTAACCTTCCCTAAAAGCTCTATTAGTTAAACTAGTGACCAAAATAAGCAGTTGTTAATATATGTCTTAACCTTGGAGTATTTAAGGCAACATTGATTAACTGGATGGGGTCCATGTTCTAGTTCTTTGTCTCATGACCACCCCTTAGTGGATTAAGGCAATAGGTGTTGAGAATTACCGTTACAATGCTACATGTTTTACTAAGTTTCATGTAGAAACATACACGCATGTTTTATTTGCTAAACATCTTGTATATTTGCTTGGGATTTGAGATGATGTTCTTTTATATTTTATTTCAATTCTAAATATCACCGACACTTATAATCTAATACTAACTGATAGCAAACTTAACGGTAATAATTATAAAAATTAGAAAAGAAACTTGCTAATAGTTCCCAGCTGCATGAGACATAAGTTTGTACTAAATGAACCATGCCCACCAGGGCCCCGACCTGATGCACTACTGGAAGAGGTCCCTTTCATGTACACTCATTGGAGAGAATCTAAAAGGATAGCTCAATACTATATCCTCACTAGCATGATAACTACTTCATAAAAGTAACATGAAAACTATCAAGTTACCAGGGAGATCATGGAAAACTTGAAAGATTTGTTTGGAGGCCAACAAAAGTTAGTTGGACAGTCTGCTATCATAGGTATTATAAACTCTAGGCAGAAGGTAGGTACTCTAGTGAAAGGCCATGTGCTTATGCTGATGGCACTCTTTGCTGAGGTTACTGACAATGGTACTGAGTTGGACTACAACACCTAAACTGAGATAGTGTTCAAGACTCTACCTAAGGATTTTGTGGGGTTTAAAACTGCATATAATCTGGCGATAAAGGAGTTAGGGCTAACCGAGTTCATAAAGCAATTAGAGGCTTATGAGCTGATGATCAATGATGAGGTTCTGGTCCAGACAAAGGAAAAGGCCAACTTGACGGAATCTTCTAAACCCCTCTGGGAACAAGAAGAGGCAAAAGAAGAAGCAAGACACTTCTAGTTCATCTATTCCACCTATCTTAGATGGGAGAAAAAAGAAGAAGAATAAGAAATCAAAGGATCCTAAAAAGTATAAATGCTTTCACAATAGGAAGGTAGGCTGTTTCAAGAAGTCTTACAAGGAATTTCTAGCCACCAAGGGTAAGGAAGGTAAAGATCTTCTTTATTTAGAAGCGTGTTTAGTGGAAGAATCAAAATACACTTAGGTCATTGATTTGGGTGCCACTAATCAGGTTTGTATTTCTTTGTAGGGGTTCGTGAAAACAAAAAATCTACTTGATAGAAGCCTCTTATTGTAGATCGGAGATGGTAGCTAGGTGGTGGCTGAAACAATGGGAGACATACATCTTTATTTTGATGAATTTAAGTTTATTTTATTGAAAGACTGTTTTGACGTTCCTAATTTTAGGAGAAACCTTATATTGATAACTTATTTAATAAGAATTCTTATTCAGTTTCTTTTAATAAAAGAGTTTATATTTGTAAAAACAAATCATTTTTCAGTTTTGGATGGATGGATGGATATTCTTTATTACTTGTATTCTCGTATTTAGTGAAGAGAAAATTCCAGAGCACCCTTTACAGGGCATGGGCAATTTTCTCTAGCTATTGAAGGGGCAAAATTATAATTTTAAATTATTCAATGAACAAATATTTAATTAATATTTATTTTAAAAGATAAGATTTGAAATTTAAATTAATTATATTTATTTTTCGAAAGAAAAATATGAGATTTATTTGAATTTTGAAAATCTTGTTTAAATAAATATTTAAAATTTAAAAGATCATCATATTTGAATTTGAATTAAATAAAATCTTGTCGTAGCACAAGGAAAGTGGTATCCACACTCTAGGATTGGAAGAAAAGATTTTCTCCTAATTTGAATTTGACTTTTGTTTTGGATAAGAGATTATACAATTATTTGAATTTCAAATAAAGTTGTCATGATTTTATTTGAATTTGAATTGGAGTTATGGAAAATTATCCATGTGTACAAAATTATATGATTTGTAGAGTTTGAAATTTAAATCAATTTTTGAATCCCAAAATCTCTTAAAGGCCAAATTTCTTAATAGATAAACCCTATGGAAAAATTTCGATTTGCTTAGGGAGAGGAGAGAAAAATCTTGTTTGAATCCTATTTGAATTTTGAATGATCCTCAACTTGGTGTAGATGAATTTTTTAGGTGCCTTTACCCTTGGGATAATCAGCCTGGGGTTGTCAGAGAAGAGAGAAAATTCTTTTTTTGGTCCAGCTCAAAATTCTGAAAGCTATCTAATGCAAATTTATAAATAAGAGTTTGGGTTCTCCTATTTTCTTTAGACCACAGACTCTCAGGTGAGCAAATTTATTATTATATATCTCACTAATAATAATTAATTCTCAGAGATTTGAGAGGTTGGAAGGAGATAAGTCATGCTAGAATACCGATCGAGGAATCAAATGTCCACACACTCCACTGTCTGAGAATTAGAGGATAGTAGAGAAGGTAAGTTGGTTGAAGTCGCTCAATCACATCCTCTGACATTCTTGGTGTTTTCCTTAGAAGGTATAATGATTGTTGTATAATTTGTTATATATGGCAACACGAGTTATTAATGATCTTCAAAAAATTTTTAAAATTCCACTTTGTACTCTCATGTTTTTTCCCACAACTGATATTTATGCTAGCAGAACCTCTAAAAATTCCTTATTTTATTAATATGAAAATTACAACTTAACCTAAAATGAAAAATTTCTAATCTGTCATCAACAGAGTTCGCCTATAACAATGGTTATCAGTCTAGCATTAAGATGGCACTGTTCGAAGCTCTTTATAAAAGACCATGTAGATCCCTTATATGTTAGATCAAACCCGAAGATCGAGTTCATACCAAAGCAACTATTGTTGAGGAAACTACTGAGAAGATTCAGATCATTTAGGAGCATTTAAAAACAGTTCAGAGTCGACAAAAGAGCCATGTTGATCGACGAAGGAGATAATTGGAAATTGAGGTAGGTGATTTTGTGCTTTTAAAGGTCCCACTCCAAAAAGGAGTTTCTCGTTTCAGTAAGAAAGGGAAACTAGCTCCACGATATGTGGAATTGTTCTTCATTATTCAATGTTTCAGTAAAGTAACTTATTACATAGCATTGCCTTAGAGTTGTCACATGGACATGATGTATTTCATGTATCCATGCTAAGGATGTGCAATCCGGGTCCTACAGCAATAGTCTCCCTCGATGATATTCTAATTCGAAAAGATGTTTCCTACAAAGAGGCACCGGTATGGATTCTTGATGTAAAGGTCAAGATAAGTCGACGTCAGGAGATTTCATTGGTCAAGGCTTTATGGCAACACCACGGTAGTGAAAGCAAGATGTTTGGAAAATACTCTTATTTATTTGAGAGTTAAGATTATTTGAATTTCGAAGATGAAATTCTTTTGTAAAAGGGGAGAATTATCACGTTGCAAAATTTTGAATTTAAAATTCACACGTGAATGTAGAAAATTCAATTATTAGTATGTCAATTAATTTTTTTATCTTGAAAAATCAATTTTAAATTTTTGATGTATTAAATATTAATTTGAGGGTATTTTGAAATTTTTACTCATTAAATTTTTACCAAATGCTATTCTATTTTTCTACCCATTTTTTTCTTTTTCTTTCTCTCTCTCTATTCTTAATCCTCCCATTTCTCTTCTTACTCTCTCGAACTCTCCCTCATTTTCTATCATCTTCTCACCCTATTGTTATATCTCTCCACACTCTCTCTCTTTTTCCCACCCTTTCTTCACGTTTCTCTCACTCTTTCTGTTTCTAATATTTTTTTTTCCTTCTTCCTTCTACACAAAACTGATCCTCTCCCCCATATTCTTACATAATTTTTCAAAGAAAATTTCACTCTTCATCTCTCATCTTTCACCTCTCTCTCTAAAATCTTACTCACTTTTTCTCTCTTCTCTCTCTTTCTCTCTCTACTCCCTCTCAATTTTTAGCCTCCACCCATGGCCACCCATGGCAGCCAACTAGCTCGTGCCACCAACTAGCCTCACACCTGGTCGCCATGGCAGCCAACTAGCTCGTGCCACAAACTAGCCTCACGCCTGGTTGCCATGGCAGCCAAGCAAACAGAACCCCATTCCACTGGTCAGCTCTCTCTCTCCTTGGCCTCCACTCACGGAAGCCACAATTGTGTAGCCGTTCCCTCGTGAGCCACCAGATTACCAAAATGCTACCCAAGCTCAACTAACCCAACACCGCCAAGACCCAAAAACCCCAATGCCGACCTCTTGACCGACCTAGGCCTAGCCTTGTGCCTCACTGTCCGACCGAACCCAAGCCCTACCATAGCCCTTTGCCCTCCTCGCGATGCCCGCTACCCAACTACCATTCACCGTCCACCTAAGCTGCATCGAACCTCAAGGTTGCCACTCGAGCTGCCTCATTGCTTGCCATCACACGCCATGAGCCACAAGCCGAAAAGCCCCTCCAAAACATAGATTGTTTTTCTACAAGTTTGAAGCTTTTAGAATTTTTCTCGTAGTTAATATTTTAAGGTAGGTTATGCAAAAGTTTTAAAAAAATGTACAAGTATTAAAAATAAAATGTCGGTTTTAAAATTTTAAGTGTTAAAATAAATTCTTGTTTTAAAATTTAAAGTTAATGACAAGCTAATTAATTAAATTTATCATAATTACGATAATAGGATTTTTAGATAGATAATTAAATTATCTATGGTATTTGCTTTATTCATTGACCAAACTTTCGAGTAAAGGACTGTCTCAGAACACGTGTTAGAAGTTATCTATAGATATATTGCCAACAGATAGGATATCTCATCCTTTCCTTGTAGCCATTTTTTTTAGTGATTTGGCCAAAAGATTAATTTAAAAAAAATGAGCTTATAAAGTTTTATAAATTCTGTAATTTTGGAAAATATCACGATTTTGGAAACTAAAGGAAAAATATCCGTTATGGATGTTTAAGAAAATAATATGGTATATTTTACTATGTGAATCGTATTTTCAAAGGAAATTTAGAAAATGGATTTGGTTGTTAAAATCTAGAATCGGGAGCCAGCACACATATGCGAAGAGTGCACATATTGATCAATGACAACCTATCATGGAATTTTATGGTAGCGGGGCTCATACGGACAGTACACAACTTATATATACTTACAGACACAATCTGCATATTCACGATTCCACAATTTAGATTCTATAATACATTAATATAATATTATTATTCTGGTTCAAAATAAAATGTTCAAAAAATGATTTAAAAATATCCTATTGAGTCTTTTGCTCATTATTTTAAAACTGATAAACCCCAAGATAGAAAGGTGATTAGAAGAGTACGAGTTATATGAAATCACAACTTGAAGGCTAGGGATTAGAAGTTGAAGCTTATTTTCTTTACTTTTGGAATCAAATATGTAAGCTAAGTATTTGAATGCTTCAGAATTGTATACTTTAAATTCTATTTTATAGTTTGTAATTTATTTTATTTTATCTAAGTATACATCCGTGGGGTATAGGGAACCTATCGTGATATTTTAATAATAATATTTAATTAATCCACTTGAGCATAATCGGAAACAAAATTAAATAAACAATAAATGGTTTTAAGATAAAACTGGTACACCTAGGGAGTCGGAACTCCCCTTCCCTCCCTAATTCATTGTTTATTCTTCCTTAAAACTATAGGAAAATCGGCAAAAATTACACAATAGAATTATAAAAATTTTTAAAGATCGTTAAAAAGGCTTGTGATGCCATATACAATAAATTAACAATAATCTTTTATACCTTCAGAGGAAATGCTTGGGATGCCAAGGAAGTGACTGAAGGTGTGATAACCGAGAAATCTATACTCTCGGAAAATTTTGTACAAAATTTGTAAATAAATGTACATTTATAGTGAGACATGTTACAAAATAAAGAGCAGAGGAAAATTTTGATTAATTGATTTTTAATCAAAATTTGACAATGAATTAATGCAAATAGTTAAAACCTAAGCATTAATTCAAATTATGATGTTTTAAAATTTAATAGAAAAGTATGTGGAAAAATGCATACTAAGAGATCAATGGCACACAAGTGAGCCACATTGATCAATGGCTAGAAGTAGCCAAACAAGCCCTTACATTTTCAAAAAAAAAAATGAAAGCAAATGTGAGAGGGAGAGGCACGTGAGGGAGAGATCTCCACCAGCCAAAGTGAATTAATTCACTTATGTTGAGCTGCAAAGCAGCCGGCAGAAAGAAAGAAAGAGAGAGAAAGAAAGAAAGAAAGAAAGAGAGAAAGAGATACCGAGAAAGAGAGAGAGAAGAAAAAGGAAATCCAAACAAGTTCGGATTTTCTTGTTCAAGCTGCAGATTGATCGAGTTTTTAGTCAAGAATCAGCAGCCAGAAGTTCTCAAGTTTCAAGCAAGGTAAACCCTCATTTTCTCACATTTTCTTGGGGAAAAAATCTGGGGTTTTAAGTGAAAAAAAAAGAGAATGTGACTATATCATATTGAGGTTTTCGGTTAAAATCGAAACATGGTTCGAGTCTAGATGTGTTCAAACATGAATCCATGAGTTGATGGTTTAGAAAACCAAGTTGAGTGAAATTTCTTCACAAAAATGTAGATTTTTCAAAAGTTAAGTCAAGAGATATTCATAAGCAAAATGTGAGATTTTGCTTATGAAATCATGGATTTGTGATAGTAGAAATGTAGTAGATACCTTGAAACGATCTTATGGAGATCAATTTCAAGTGTAAGAAGTAGAACAAAGGCCATAAAAGCCTTAGAAAATCAGAGCAGAGCAGTTCGGACCCAGAATCTTGATTCTGGTATGAACACGGGCGTGTACACGGGCATGTACAAGGGCGTGTTCAGTACACGGCCCTGAACATGCCCATATGCATGACCGTGTTGTAAGAAAAATCAGACCCGAGAGGTACACGGCCAAGAATACGGCCGTGTATCGGGCCGTGTTAAGGGGCACACGGTCAAGGGAAGAGTGTGTAGCAGACCATGTTAGAGAGCAGGAGAACACGGCCAGAAACACGGCCGTGAAAGTAACCGTGTAAGAGTCCAGAGGAGTACACGGCCAGTAACACGGCCGTGTATTCACCCGTGTAAGTATACATGGCCATGTTTCACGAATTACACGGCCAGGCATCTAAGTCCAGAGAGGTACACGGCCAGAGACACGCCCGTGTAGGAGGGCGTGTCTGAAGCCAAAGAGTAAAAAAAAAAAAGAGTCTGGAAAGGTAAATTTTCATGTTTTGCCATATCTCCAGTATAAGATGAATAATGGAAATAATCAGTGATTATTTCTTTTATAGGAGTTCAAGCCAGAGACCCCGAATTAGCAGTCCCAGAGCAGCAGAGGCTCACGCTAGCCGACTTTCTATAAGTTCAAGCATTGTCCTGACTGCAACGTGGACAAGCTTGTTATATTATGATGTTATGTATGTTGTATGACGTAGTTGTTAGATATTGATTGTCTACATCACGATATTCATGTCAGTCTCATGTCAGCACATGTCAGTTCATATCAATTCATGTCATGCATGTAGAGTTGCATGTTTCAGTACACATGTCAGACAGTACCAGAACACGAAAACAGGTAGGTGCACAAGGCACCCTAGTGTGTTAATATAATTCACACCCCAGTAATTCATGTAACAGGTTCTGACTGTGGGGGCAATCAGTATGCTACCCAGTTGGAACACCAGCAAGATGGTAATTAAACCAGTTATTGGCGTATCGGCCTCTCAACCCACGGGGAGGTTTTCATGTTTAGCATCAGTTAAGACTGAGGAGGCCAGCACTAAAGTACCGCTCCCAGTTACGCTAACATGTCGGTACGACCAATCAGGGGCCCAAAACCAGAACTAAAATAACAGATAATGTCCTAAGACTAACTTTTCAGCCACAAGCATGTTTATAGAGTCCAGTTTCATGCATGAGCACAGCAGTACAACATGTTAATTTCATGTTTTTATGTTTGAACTTACTGAGCCCATAGCTCATCAGTTTGTTCACATGTTGCAGGTAAGAGACCTGTTCACTAGTAGTAGACGGTGGACGACGAACAGGGTAGATGCATGCCGGGGAGGATTGGGCGAGGGACTGTGGTCACCTTTAATTCTTCCGCTGTATAGTTTTGAAATATAATTTCAAAAAGAACAAGTTTCAAGTTAAGATTATGTGATAAGGGAATCATGATTCATGTGCATGTTATTTTGTTAACATGATTTCCTTATCACATTCTCGAACAATTTATGATTATAAAGAAAAAAAATTTATTCCGCAAAATTAGCAAGTAAGTTTACAGTTCAGCATGATTGCCGGCGACCCTAGAGACCTGCAGACTATTGCGGTTAACTACAGAGTTGACTGTAATAGCACTGTAGGGCCCCTACAGCAGGGTGGGCCATCACAGTTGGTATCAGAGCGAAGTTTTTACGATGGGTTCAGTTTAGGATACCAAACGTAGTCATATTTGGTATTAGAGCCTAAGTTTTAAAATGGGTCTAGCTTAGAATACTTACTGTAGTCACAGTTGGTATTATCAGAAAAGTTGGTTGACCATATCCCGCCTGACTCCGTGCATGTCCTATTCGTCGATCCAAGTAAGTTCAGTTTATGTTAAGATCAGTAGCTAGTTATGCATGAAAGTAAAGGTCTGTAGAGACCTATACTTTGTAGTAAGTATATGATATTATGATAATGCAAGAAACCATGTGGATCCTTTTTATACAGGATCTAATATAAGTTCATCGTGTAATTATAGGATAAAAAGTAGCATGATGGAAAACCGAGGCCAAGGCCAAAGAAGGAGAAGGGGACGCCCATCTCTAACTCAACGACTAGAAGAGATGCAAGCTCTTCTAGAAAACCAGATGAGAGAAAATGCAGAGTTGAGACAGAGATTAGAACAACTAGAGCAGGGGCAGGGATCAGTAGGGACTCCTGCACAACCAGCAGCAGAAGCAGAACGAGTAGTGCCACCAGCGGCACCAGAAGTGATTCAGGAACCACCGGTTAGGGTGAATCCAGAGCCATTATATGAAAGATTTCGAAAGATGAGGCCTCCGGAATTTAAGGGTTCAACAAATCCCCTAGAAGCAGAGGATTGGCTTTCCTCAATACAGATGATTATGGAGTTCATGAGACTCACAGATGAAGAGAAAGTCATGTACGCATCCTTTGTTCTAAGGAAGGATGCAAGATTTTGGTGGGACACAGTCCGCATGAGGAGGGACGTGACCACCATGTCATGGGCAGAGTTTCTGGAGGAGTTCAACCAAAAATATTATGATCCTGCATCACTCCGACCCCAGCAGAAAGAATTCTCAGAGTTACAGCAGGGGGATATGTCAGTCAGTGAGGTTTGTAGGAGATTTGAGCAGCTCTCCCACCTATGTCCGTATGTGGTATCTACGGAGAGGGAGAAGATACAGAAGATGATAGGCATGTTCAGGCCTGAGATCTCTGCTTTGATTGACGTTGGCCTATTTCCGCCAGTTTCAGTAGCCGACTGTGTTAGTCGTGCTTTGAGGACAGAGTACCATCTAGCCCGACAGAAAGAGGAAAAGGAAAAGGTCTGGGAAGCCAGGAAGAAAGAAAAGATCTTGGCTAAGGCCTCTCAACCTGGACAACCCAGTAAGGGCAGTCAGAGTACAAGACCAGAGCAGTCCAGTCATCCAGGCCCTCAGTCCCAACAGAAGAGAAAGGAAAATTTTCAGGGAACTCAGAGTCAGGACAACAGAAGCCAGTCTCAGAGGACTAGCACCACCACAGTTCCAGGTAACCCCACCTGTCCAAATTGTGGGAGGAAACATGTGGGTCAGTGCAAAGCTGGCATGACTGCCTGTTTTCAGTGTGGAAAAAAAGGCCACTTCATTAAGAATTGCCCCATGAACCGCCAATCAGTATCAGTATTAGGAGCAAACTCTTCACGTCCACAGCAGTCACAAGTACATGCACTCAGACTGATCTATGAAAGTCCATCAGAAGTGCATCAGTAGTGCAAGAAAGAGCTCCACAGGCAGATGCTAGGGTGATGGTCTACACCAGAGAAGAGGCAGAGGCAGGGATGTCCAACGTGGTGACAGGTCAGATTTCTGTCGCTAACCACTTGGCATCTGTTCTATTTGACTCTGGGGCCACCCATTCTTTCATATCATATGCATTTGCTGATAAGTTAGAATACCCTAGAGATCACATGGGAAGAACTTTTAGAACTGCCCTTCCATCAGGAGAAATAATGTTGTCAGAGTACTGGTTACCTCATCTACCAGTAATCGTGGCAAATAGAGAATTATATGCAGAGTTGATCATGATGAAGATCGTAGACTATGATGTAATCTTGGGAATGGATTTCCTAGGAAAATATCAAGCTACGATAGATTGCAGAAACAAAAGAATAGTGTTCAAGCTAGAAGATGAAGAATGCTTTGAATATGTCGATTCTTCGAGAAGATCAAGCAAGATGATGATCAGCTCAATGAAAGCCAAGAAGCTAATAGCCAGTGGTTGTACTGGATATTTAGCTTATGTCACAGATACAGCAGTAGAGAAGAAGTTACAGTTAGAAGATATTCTTGTTGTCAGAGAATTTCTCGAGGTCTTTCCCAAGGAACTACCAGGACTACCTCTAGAACGGGAAATCTCATTTGAGATAGAGCTCCTACCTGTAACAGCACCGATCTCCAAGGCACCGTACCACATGGCACTAGTGGAGTTGAAGGAGTTACAAGTGCAGTTGAAGGATCTGCTTGACAAGGGATTCATCAGACCGAGCTATGCCCCATGGGGAGCTCCCATACTGTTTGTCAAGAAGAAAGACGGGACGTTCCGCATGTGCATAGATTACAGAGAATTGAACAAGATCACCGTCAAGAATAGGTACCCATTACCTAGGATTGATGACTTGTTCGATCAGCTCAAGGGTGCAGCAGTGTTCTCAAAGATTGATTTGAGATCAGGATATCATCAGCTAAGAATCAAGGAAGATGACGTTCCCAAGACAGCTTTCAGAACCCGTTATGGGCATTATGAGTTCCTAGTAATGCCGTTTGGGTTAACAAACGTGCTAGTCGCTTTCATGGATCTGATGAACAGAGTCTTCAAGGAGTATCTTGACAAGTTTGTCATTGTGTTCATCGATGACATCCTTGTATATTCAAAGACTCACGCAGAGCATGAAGCCCAGCTAAGAGTTGTTTTTCAAAAGTTGAGAGAGCATTAACTCTCTGCCAAATTTTCAAAATGTGAGTTTTGGCTAGACAGAGTGCATTTCCTCGGTCATGTAGTATCTAAGGAGGGAATTGCAGTGGATCCAATCAAAATGGATGCAATCAACAAATGGCCTGCACCTAAGAGCGTGATAGAGATACGTAGTTTCTTAGGACTAGCTGGCTATTACAGGAGATTTGTGGAGGGATTTGCATGATTAGCGGCACCTCTCACCACCCTCACACACAAGGAAAAGAAGTATGTATGGACAGAAGAATGTGAAAGAAGCTTCCAAGAGCTAAAGAGACGGCTGACAAGCGCGTCGATCCTCACACTCTCTACTGAAGGGGAGAAGTATGAAATCTACAGTGATGCCTCAAGAGTGGGTTTAGGAGCAGTATTGATGCAAGAAGGCAGAGTGATTGCCTACGCTTCGCGTCAACTGAAAGAGCACGAGAAGAAATATCCCACCCACAATCTAGAACTTGCTGCAGTAATGTTCGCACTCAAAATTTAGCGACACTATCTATATGGAGCACAGTGCCAGATTTACACAGATCATTAGAGCCTAAAATACTTCTTCACACAGAAGGAGTTGAACATGAGGCAAAAAAGATGGTTGGAGTTGGTAAAAGATTATGACTGTGAGATCCTTTATTACCCAAGAAAAGCCAATCGAGTAGCAGATGCATTGAGCAGAAAAGCGACAGTTCCACAGCAGTTGCCTATTGACAGGTTGCCAAAACCATTGCAGCAAGAGATTCATTCGCTTGAGTTAGAGCTGATATCAGGAAAATTGTCAGCACTGCTGCTGAAGTCATCATTATTTGATGATATCAAGGAAGCTCAGAAGCAAGATTCAAGTCTGATATACTCCCAAGAAGAGATGTCCACAGATAGATTAATCATGTATCAGGGGAGAATTCATGTGCCAACAGATGAAGAGCTTCGAAGGCAAATCATGTCAGAAGCTCATGAGACGCCATATTCAGTCCATCCTGGAGCCACCAAGATGTACGAAGACTTGAAGCTATAGTTTTGGTGGAAAGGGATGAAAGGAGACATTGCAAGATTTGTGAGTAAGTACCTTACTTGTCAGAAAGTCAAGGCTGAGCATCAGTATCCTAGAGGGAAATTAGAACCTCTAGAGATTCCAGAATGGAAATAGGAGAATGTTACCATGGATTTTGTGGTAGGACTACCCAAAACAAGAGGAGGACACGATGCCATTTGGGTAATCATGGACAGGTTGACAAAGACAGCCAGATTCATACCAATAAAGATCACTTACTCATTGGAGAAGCTGGCACATCTGTATGTAGATCATGTTGTCAGGTTACATGGAGTGCTAAAGTCCATAGTATCTGACAGAGATGCATGATTCACTTCAAACTTTTGGGAGTGTGTGCAAAGAGCCATGGGCACAGAACTGAGGTTCAGTACAGCCTTCCATCCTCAGATAAATGGACAATCAGAACGGACTATCCAGACTTTAGAGGATATGCTCCGAGCATGTGTCATGGATTTTCCAGGAGCTTGGAATGAGAAGCTGCCACTAATGGAATTCTTATATAACAACAGTTACCAAGCTTCTATCAAGATGGCACCGTATGAGGCCCGTATAGAAGAAAGTGCATATCACCCATTCACTGGTATGATCTAAAGGAAAAACAACTGCATAAGACAGATTTCATGCAGGAAACTTGCGATGCAGTTGCCAAGATCCAGCAAAGAATGAAGAGTGCTCAGAGCAGACAGAAGAGTTATGCAGACAGGAGACGGAGATCCCTAGAATTCAAGGAAGGGGACTTCATTTTTCTGAAAGTGTTACCCATGAAAGGGATCATGCGATTTGGTAAGAAGGGGAAACTGAATCTAAGGTATATTGGACCCTATGAGATTATCAAATGCGTTGGGAAGGTTGCCTACAAGTTGGCATTACCTCCTGAGCTGTCAGCAGTACACAACGTATTCCATGTCTCCATGCTCAGAAAGTACATGTCAGATCCATCTCATGTGCTACAACATGAACCAGTCCAAGTCTAAGAAGATTTGACCTATGAAGAGCAGCCTGTTCAGATACTGGCTAGAGAAGAAAAGGTGCTGAGAAACAAGACCATCCCACTAGTCAAGGTATTGTGGAGAAATCACAACATTGAAGAGGCTACGTGCGAGAGAGAAGATGAGATGAGACTTTCATACCCTCACTTGTTCTAAATTTTCAAGGACGAAAATCTTATAAGGAGGGGTGAATGTGATAACCGAGAAATCTATACTCTGGGAAAATTTTGTACAAAATTTGTAAATAAATGTACATTTATAATGAGACATGTTACAGAATAAAGAGCAGAGGAAAATTTTGATTAATTGAGTTTTAATCAAAATTTGACAATGAATTAATGAAAATAGTTAAAAGCTAAGCATTAATTCAAATTATGATGTTTTAAAATTTAATAGAAAAGTATGTGGAAAAATGCATATTAAGATATCAATGGCACACAAGTGAGCCACATTGATCAATGGCTAGAAGTAGCCAAACAAGCCCTTACATTTTCAAAAAAAAAAAAATGAAAGCAAATGAGAGAGGGAGAGGCACGTGAGGGAGAGACCTCCACCAGCCAAAGTGAATTAATTCACTTATGCTGAGCTGCAAAGCAGCCGGCAGAAAGAAAGAAAGAGAGAGAAAGAAAGAAAGAAAGAAAGAGCGAAAGAGAAACCGAGAAAGAGAGAGAGAAGAAAAAGGAAATCCAAACAAGTTCGAATTTTCTTGTCCAAGCAGCAGATTGATCGAGTTTTCGGTCAAGAATCAGCAGCCAGAAGTTCTCAAGTTTCAAGCAAGGTAAACCCTCATTTTCTCACGTTTTCTTGGGGAAAAAATCTGGGGTTTTAAGTGAAAAAAAAGAGAATGTGAGTGAATCATGTTGAGGTTTTTAGTTAAAATCGAAACATGGTTCGAGTCTAGATGTGTTCAAACACGAATCCATGAGTTCATGGTTTAGAAAACCAAGTTTAGTGAAATTTCTTCACAAAAATGCAGATTTTTCAAAAGTTGAGTCAAGAGATATTCATAAGCAAAATGTGAGATTTTGCTTATGAAATCATGGATTTGTGATAGTAGAAATGTAGTAGATACCTTGAAACGATCTTATGGAGATCGATTTCAAGTGTAAGAAGTAGAACAAAGGCCATAAAAGCCTTAGAAAATCAGAGCAGAGCAGTTCGGACCCAGAATCTTGATTCTGGTATGAACACGGGCGTGTACCCAGGCGTGTACAAGGGCGTGTTCAGTACACGACCCCGAACATGCCCATATGCACGACCGTGTTGCAAGAAAAATCAGACCCGAGAGGTACACGGCCAAGAACACGGCCGTGTCAAGGGGCACACGGTTAAGGGAAGAGCGTGTAGTAGACCATGTTAGACAGCAGGAGAACACGGCCAGAAACACAGCCGTGTAAGTAACCGTGTAAGAGTCCAGAGGAGTACACGGCCAGTAACATGGCCGTGTATTCACCCGTGTAAGTATACGCGGCCATGTTTCATGAATTACACGGCCAGGCATGTAAGTCCAGAGAGGTACACAGCCAGAGACATGCCCGTGTAGGAGGGCGTGTCCGAAGCCAAAGAGTAAAAAAAAAAAAAAGAGTCTGGAAAGGTGAATTTTCATGTTTTGCCATATTTCCAGTATAAGATGAACAATGGAAATAATCAGTGATTATTTCTTTTATAGAAGTTCAAGCCAGAGACCCCGAATCAGCAGTCCTAGAGTAGCAGAGGCTCACGCTAGCTGACTTTCTGTAAGTTAAAGCATTGTCCTGACTGCAACGTGGACAAGCTTATTATATTATGATGTTATGTATGTTGTATGACGTGGTTGTTAGACATTGATTGTCTACATCATGATATTCATGTCAGTCTCATGTCAGCACAGGTCAGTTCATATCAGTTCATGTCATGCATGTAGAGTTGCATGTTTTAGTACACATGTCAGACAGTACCAGAACACGAAAACAGGTAGGTGCACAAGGCACCCTAGTGTGTTAATATAATTCACACCCCAGTAATTCATGTAACAGGTTCCGACTGTGGGGGCAATCAGTATGTTACCCAGTTGGAACACCAGCAAGATAGTAATTAAACCAGTTATTGGCGTATCGGCCTCTCGACCCACGTGGAGGTTTTCATGTTTAGCATCAGTTAAGACTGAGGAGGTTAGCACTAAAGTACCACTTCCAGTTGCGCTAACATGTCGGTACGACCAATCAGGGGCCCAAAACCAGAACTAAAATAACAGATAATGTCCTAAGACTAACCTTTCAACCACAGGCATGTTTACAGAGTCCAGTTTCATGCATGAGCACAGCAGTACAGCATGTTAATTTCATGTTTTTATGTTTGAACTTAATGAGCCCATAGCTCATCAGTTTGTTCACATGTTGCAGGTAAGAGACCTGTTCACCAGTAGTAGACGGTGGACGACGAACAGGGTAGATGCATGCCGGGGAGGATTGGGCGAGGGATTGTGGTCACCTTTAATTCTTCCGCTGTACAGTTTTGAAATGTAATTTCAAAAAGAACAAGTTTCAAGTTAAGATTATGTGATAGGGGAATCATAATTCATGTGTATGTTATTTTGTTAACATGATTTCCTTATCACATTCTCAAACAGTTTATGATTATAAAGAAAAAAAAATTTATTCCACAAAATTAGCAAGTAAGTTTACAGTTCAGCATGATTGCCGGTGACCCTAGAGACCTGCAAACTATTGCGGTTAACTACAAAGTTGACTGTAACAGCACTGTAGGGCCCCTACAGCAGGGCGGGCCGTCACAGAAGGACTCAACCAACTAGCCTTCTCTGCTATTCTCTAATTCTCGAATGACAGAGTATGTAGGCACCTGGATCCTTGATTGGTATACTAGCACGGCTTGTCTCCTTCCAACTACTTAGATCTCTTATGAGCTTATTACTATGGTGATTTGTGTAACAATAAGCCTGCTCACTTGAGAGTCTGTGGTCTAAAGGAAACTAGAGTGGAATGACCCCTATTTATAATCTTGCATGAGGTGACTTTTTGAATTTTGAATTGGACCACGAGAAGATTTTTCTCTCCCAGTTTCACTTAAAAACCAATCTCCCTATAGGCCAAGAATAAGCATAAATTTTGGCTACCCTAGGGGAGTGGGATTCAAAATTCAAATAGGATTCAAATTTGAATTTTCTCTCCTTTATCGACACAAGAAAACCGATTCTATCAAGAGGAAAAATCCTTACAAAATTCGACTATTCAAGTGTGAGTGAGATTTAAAATTCAAACATGATTGAAACTTGAATTTTATATCCTATTTATGTACAAAAAACTGATTCTTCCAAGCCGATAAATCCCTACAAAATTTAGCTGCCTTTTGTGCAAGGATGGATTTAAAATTCAAGTAGGATTCAAACAAGATTTTCCTCTCCTTTATCCATAAGGAAACTGACTCCTCCTAGGAATTTTCTTTCTAATGGAATTTAGCCATACCTAGGTTTGTGATTCAAAATTTAAATTTAAATTTCAAACTCTACAAATATTTGAATTTTAAATTTTATCCACATAGACAATTTTCTACAACTCCAATTCAAATTCAAATAAAATCATGCTAACTTTATTTGAAATTCAAATAATTATGTAATCTCTTATCTAAAACAAAATTCAAATTCAAATAGGAGAGAGAATCTTGTCTTCCACCTTTATCCAAAGTAGATGCCACCTTTGCATGTGTAAGGATAAGATTTTGTTCAATTCAAATTTAAATAGGAATCAAATTTCAAATATTTATTTTAAGACAAAATTTTCAAAATTCAAATTAATCACATATTTGAATTTCAAATTTCAAATACAATTAATTTAAATTTCAAATCTCATCATCCAAAAATAAATATTAATATATATTTATCCTATTTATTGAATAATATAAAATTAAAATTTTGCCCCTTCAACACATAGAGAAAAATGCCTATACCCTACGGGAGGGTGATCTGGATTTTTCTCTTTACTAAATGCAAGACAACAAGCCAATAATTATATCTTGACCAATTACCATTTGTTAAGGAATTACGTAGAGCTAGTAGAGTGACTAATTAGACATATATAATTAGGCTCCTATGAATCCATATAATCATTGTTCTAAACTAAATAACTCAATCACATGATCACTAATTTCAAACTCACACCACTATAAACCTGAAACTGAACTTCTAATTATATATTGTATTACGCAAGCTAATGATAAGCTATTGTCTAATGCCTTTGTCATATATGTAAAACCCTCATATGATATCCATAATCAGCCTTGGGTCAAAGTTCGTTCAACCTACTGATCAAGCTACCTTAAAGTTCCATTATACCACCGAATAAGAAAATAATTATTCATCATATATAAATAAGAAGTCATCTGCTCAGTAGATGACCCAAGGCCTTGTCCAATTTCACATCTAGTATAATGCCTTTAAGAGGATACCTTTTACTCCTTATTAGAGCTATAATTTCAATGTGTGTAAACAAACCCTCCATCATATACAAGTCATGTACTCAACGAATCGGTCTATAATCTTACTACCTCTGAGACGCTTTAGTCATTGGAACATCAAAGTACATAATTCATATACATAAAGTGATTCATCTACTCCGGATCAAGGTTATTGCATAATGAATGTCAAAAGTAACATGATCCACTTAAGCAGACTACACAGATCAATTACACTTTGGTCCTATTCCAATATGTCACTACCAAGCAACATATTTATATCTCTACTCAGGAGTCAAAGTTTCAAACAATCAAGACATATCGTCCCTCAATTGGCTTTAGACAACATAATAGTCTTAATATGAATTAGATGCTTGGTCTAACTCCATAGATTACGGATCATAGTTTAGACTACTTACTTTAGAATATTGTCTTCTCGCATACAAAAATCCATTGTATACAACATTCTAACAGTTTAACATAAGCAATCAGTGAGCCATATTTGCTTACATTTACTTTAACATGTAAATAGAATGAGGACATACAGTAATATAATGAATAACCTCTAAATATAATTTTATTATCCAGTTCAAAATAAATGAAATACATTAAAATGTCTTTCTTACTTAGGGTACTCCTAACAAAAACATCACACCCCGGGCCTCAGGATGTGATAATTGTTTTGGGATCAAAGCACGGTTTAGGATTCCTATGGGAAATTACATAAATACTTGGAGTAAAATAAAATATAAACTTACAATTCAGCATTTTATGTTTTTTAAATGTTGCCAAGACATAGAATAAAAAATGTCCCAACACTAACACTGACACCAGAGCCGGATCAGGTAAATAACATTGAGGAAACCATGCATCAGGTGTTTCAGAACATAGCTAATTGTACAAGGAATGAGCCACTGGTACATGAAGTGAATAAGAGTTAGTGGGATTTCCAATGGCTCAAAGTTCCAATCTTCACTGGTGATGGCGACACCTAAGAAGCAAATAACTAGTTTTAAGGGGTAGTGATGAAAATAGACACCATACAGACCCCACCCGAACATAGGGTTGAAGTTATCTCCACCTATTTAGATGGTAAAGCTGGTTTCTAGTAGAGACAAATTAGAAGAACTCACGATTTACAAGAGTTAACCTATGAATTTTTTGAGTAGCTATTCTATGACCAATTTTTCCCAGAGAGTTTCAAAGACCAAATGATAATAGAGTTTATAAGCTTGCAACAAGGGAACATGATTGTGTTCGAATATGTGTCCAAATTTAGGGAGATATCAAGATTTGCTTCATCAATGATGACCATTGAACGAATAAAATGCATAAAGTTTGAGTAAGGACTCAAACACTTGATAAGAAGATTATTGATGGGTTTATAAATCTAAGACTACCCTACACTTGTGTTAACCACCCTGCGTATAGAACAAGACAACCAGAACTTCTAGAAGGAAAAGACAGAAGCTCCAAGGTCATCTGGTGGTCTGATAAGGAGTCAGTCAGTAACTCATCCCTAAGCTAACGAAGTTAACATCAGAAGTGGAAATGCTGATAGCACCAGTAACACCTCCATTGGTAGGTCAAATCCATATGAGAAGAGCTACTATAATTATGGCCAAAAGGGATACCTAAAGAGGAATTACCCCTATAGGCAGCAGCAACAGGGCCAACATCCTTAGCAGTCCACCTAGTCATCTACAGGATTCTATAAGCCTGGATCCAAATAATATAGCTAGGGATAGTCAGGGTTTAACCAGCCATAGTTTAGGCTGCCACAAACCTCTTATTAGCAGAATTTTAGATTTCAGTCATCTCAACCCTAACCGAGACCTTAAATGTCAACCAGTATACAAGCATCCTTACAACCACCTCAGTTTAGGCCAGTAGGACCTACTTCATCTAAGAACAACACAAATAACAAAGGCAAAGGGAAGATGTATGTTGTGGAAGAAGGTGACCCAATAGTATGGAACAGCCCTACAGTTATGGATAATATGATCCTGATCTCATCTAGTTGGGCACACGTATCATCTGATACTGGTGCCAGTCATTCATTTATCGCATTGACATTGGCAAAAATACTAGAACTAGAAATAAAACCTCTAAAGTCACCTTTGCACTTATATACACTGCTTGGGAAAACTGAAGCTTCTTTGATGTGTTGGACTAATGTTGTTATGCTAGAAGGTGAATAACTTATGTTCAGTTGATTATCCTACCAATGACACGCTATGACATGATTCTTGGAATGGATTAGATAACCCAAAACAGGCTTTAGATTATCATCATTGGAAGATGATGTTATTAACAAGATCAGACATGAGAATGATCGAACCTGAAGATACCAATCAAGTGGTGACCAGTAAGCTATTATGACTAGCCATAAGTGGTCAACGAAAGTTGTCATGTGTTGCTTCTATTTTGCATTGGAAAGTGATCACAACATGAGTAATGGTGATTACTCTACTCAGTGGCAGATGAATTCCCAAATGTATTCCCTAAAGATTTACCTAGATAACCACCTAATCGAGAGATAGAATTCTGTATTGATCTCATTCCTGGTACAACTTCGATATCAGTTCAACCTTACAAAATGACACCTACAAAGAAAGCTGAGTTATAAAAACAGTTGACGAAACTGGAACTCAAGGGATTCATTCAACTTAGTAAATCACCATGGGGAGCACAGGTTTTATTTGCAAAGAAACAAGTTGGAAGCTTATGGTTGTGTGTCGACTACAGGCAGTTGAATAGGGTGACGATAAAAAACAAGTATCCCTTGTCAAGGATCAAAGAATTATTTGATCAATTAAAAGGTGCTCAGTACTTCTCCAAGATTGACTTAAGATCAAGATATCATCAATTGAAGATCCAAGAGGTGGATATTCTGAAGATAACTTTTAGGAATTGGTATGGATCTTATGAATTTTTGATTATGCCTTTTGGTTTAACGAGTGCACCGACATCTTTCATGAACATGATGAATTGTGTCTTCTGATCGTTTCTAGATTAGTTTTTTATTGTCTTCATTGAAGATATTCTAATCTACTCCAAGCTTTGGGAGGAACACGAATAACATTTGAGATTAGCTCTACAAACCCTGAAGGAGCATCAGTTGTATGCCAAGAGGGAGAAATGTGACTTTTGGCTATCGAAAGTCAAATTTCTTAGACACATTATATCCAGTCAAGGTATAGCTATAGACCCTATTAAGATCGAGATATTGAAATGGGAACGACCTACGAATATAACTGAAATAAAAAGTTTTCTAGGATTGGCAGGATATTATTGCAAATTTGTTCAGGATTTCTCTCGAATTGCAACTCCAATGACACGAATAACAAGGAAGGATGTTTGATTTGAGTGGGATAATAAATGTGAGAATGCTTTTCAAGAATTGAAGACTCACCTAACTAGTGCCATAGTTCTCATAATTCCTAAGCATGAGGACATGAAGTCTACACTGATGCATCGAAGGAAGGACTTGGGTTTATTCTAATGCAAGAAGGACACATTATGGCTTATGCATCACGACAGTTGAAGACGCATGAAAAGATTTTATCCAACACATGATTTAGAGTTAACAACCATTATCTTTGCTTTGAAATTTTGGAGATGTTATCTTTATGGTGTCTTATTTCGGATTTTCTCTGACCATAAGAGTTTGCAGTATCTCTTTACTCAGAAAAATCTAAACTTGAGACAGAAACATTGGGTAGAATATATGGAAGACTATGACTTTACTTTAGAATATCATCTAGGTAAGGCCAATGTCGTAGCAAATGCTCTTAGCCGAAGGGTGCAGGTGTTCTTACCTTGTTAGCATTGCTTGATTGGAAAAGAATAGTAGTGGTTAAAGACTATGACTTTTGAATTTTAGGGGATCAAGAATCATTCATCTTGTATAACTTAGTGACTCCACCATATTTGGTTCAACAAGTCAACGAAAATCAGCATAGGGATAGCCATCTACAAAATGTCTAGTTAAAGCTTCAAAATGGGGAATAACTGGAACACTAGAACATTTGTAGTGATGGAGCTTTGTATTTCAAATATCATCTAGCTATTTTGTAGATACCAGAATTCAATAAAGCAATTATGGATGAAGCTCACCAATCTCGATTTGCGATACACCTAGGAGTTTTCAAGATGTATAAGGATCTAAAGAGATAATACTAATGGCAAAGCATAAAGAATAATGTGACAAAGTATGTGAAAACTTGTTAGAACTATCTAAAGGTCAAAGCGGAACATCAGAAACCTAGAGGAATGCAATAGCCATTACCCATTCTAGAATGGAAGTGGTAAGAAATTACATTGGATTTTCTTATGGGGTTACCAAAGACACTAAATGGCTTTAATGCTATTTTGGTAATGGTTGATCGATTGACGAAGGTAGCACACTTTTTTCCTTTCAAGTCAACATATGGTAGGAAGAACTTGGCAAAAGTATATCTTGATGAGATCATCAAATATCATGGAGTACTAGTAAGTATCATTTTTGATCGAGATCCTCCTTTTACCGTGCAATAGTGGAAGAGTTTGCAAGTAGCTTTGGGAATGGATTTGAAGTTTAGCACCGCTTTCCATCCGTAAACCAACAGACAGTCTGAATAGGTTATTCTTATTCTTGAAGACATGTTGAGAGCATGTGCTTTGTATTATAGGAATAAATGGATTGATAATCTGTCGTTAGCAAAGTTTGCCTATAACAACAATTATCAGTCCAGTATTAAAATGGCACAGTTTGAAGCTCTTTACAGAAGGCCATGTAGATCTGCTATATGTTGGATCGAACCTGAAGACTGAGTTCACATTGGAGCAACTATTATTAAGGAAATAACTGAGAAAATTCGAATTATTCGAGAGCACTTAAAGACAGCTCAAAGTATTAAAAGAGTTATGCTGATAAATGACAGAGACCATTAGAATTTGAGGTAGGTAATTTTGTAATTTTGTACTTCTAAAAGCCTTACCTCGAAAAAGAGTTTCTTGTTTTGACAAGAAAGGGAAACTGACTACGCGATATGTAAGACTGTTTCTCATCATTCAACGTGTCGGCAAAGGAGCTTATCGCTTAGTATTGCTATTAGAGTTGTCACATGTACATGATGTATTTCATGCATCCATGCTAAAGAAGTGCAAGCCGAGTTCTACTGCAATAGTATCACTTAAAAACATTCCAATCTAAGAAGATGTTTCCTATTATGAAGCACCAATTCAGATTCTCGATAGGAAGGTTAAAACCATTCAATGACAGGAGATTGTGTTAGTCAAAGTCTTATAGTAACATCACGTTAGTGAAGCTGCTAGTTGGAAATTAGAAAGCGAAATATTTGAAAAATACTCCCATTTGTGTGAGAGTCTAGATCATTCAAATTTTGAGAACAAAATTCTTTTGTAGGAGGAGAGAATTGTTATATTACGAAATTTAAAATTTAAAATTCACACGTGAATGTAGAAATTTTCAGTGTTGGTGTGTCAATAAATTTACTTTGGAAGTTCAACTTAAAATTTTTGATATATTAAATATTAATTTGAGAATATTTTGAATTATCTGATAAATTTTGAAAATTTTACAATTTTTACCCTAATTTTTATAAATAAAATTATTAAAAAAAAAAAAAACAAAACAGGATGAAGCAAAACAGAAGTAGTTCAACTGCTCCAACCAACGTTACCGAATATCTATCAATCTGTCTCCCACTCTCCGTTCTTCAAAACTTTTTAAATCTTTCAGTCTCAATTGCCAATATTCCTCCCAGCTCACCCCTTTTATTTTGCCTCTCACTTGCTCCTAACGACTATCTCAACCTCTCTTTTCTCAGCATTTTTCTTACTCTCACGTGCCCTAAGAAAACAGATTCCCTCATCCTCTCCCAAAGATCTCTCTTTCCTTCAAATTTCATAACTCACTTTCTCTCTCATCTTCTCTCACCGATCTCTCTCTCCCCCAGCGGACCCAAGCACCACGCTGGTCCCCTTGCCCGCTGCCGTTCGACCCACTCACCGCCGCCCTCAACCCCAATTGGGGACCACAAGCTCCATCCAACTCCACGGCCGCCCAAGCACCAGCCCTCCCCACAAGCAGCCTCGCGCCCGAAGGCCGTGCAGCCCAAGTTCGTGCCGAACCCAGCCGACCCCTTGCACCACCGCCCTTCGCCTGTCGCACCTCGCTGCAACCTCGCGCCCGATCGCCTCGCCGAGCTCATCCTCGTGACCTCTCGCCCCGCCCATCCTCGTGACCTCTCGCCCCCGTGACAAAGCCAGCGCCGTCAAACCAAACCCAGCAGCTCAGCCGTCCCTCGTGCCGTGACATTTCGCGCCGCCTCGCTCCTTGCAGCCAGGCCCGAGCTTTACCATCTTCCTCGCGACGCCGTCCGACCAGCCCAGCCACCAGTTTCCCCCTCCTCCGCCGCGACCAACACCGCGAAGCCCAACGCCTCCAGGCTGCCTCGCCCTCCCCCTTGCGACACAACCCGCCGCCACCGGAGCCAAAGGCCGCAACCAAGCCAGCCGCCCGATCCATCCCCCGAGCTCCACCGTGCCCAAGCTGCCCTTACGCTCCTCCACCGCCGTGAGCTCCTTCGCCGGCCGGTTGCCTCAAGAAGAAAAAATATCTATATAACAGTATATGTGAATATAAATATATATAACAAATAACAAAACAATAACATTAATAATGCATAATAATAATACAAAATAAAGTAACAATAATCAAATGTCAGATGAAAATTCTAAATAGATATGAGATGTAATCAGTATCTTATATATGAGTATTAAAAAAAAGACATCGTTTTAAAATTTTGAGTGTTAAAATAAAATATCGTTTTAAAATTTAAATTCAACAACACTAATTAATTAAATTTATTATAATTATAATTACGAAATTTTTATACAGATAACTAAATTATTTATGATTTTTGTTTTAAGTATTTGTTGACCAAAATTTGGAGAAAATGTCTATCTCGGAATATATGCTAGAAGTTATCTGTAGATTTATTACCCACAGGTAGGATATCTTATTCTCTTCTTATAATTAATTTTGTTTTTTAGTAATTTGGTTAAAATATTGATTTAAAGGAAATGAGCTTATAAAGTTTTATAAATTTTGTGATTTTTTGACTAATAAATTATAAAGCATTTGTACTAACAAATTGTAAATGAGCTTATAAAGTATTTAATGGATTATATTTATACTACCAAATTATGTAAAATAAAATATAAGAGAGTGTCCACTTATATTATCATAAATATTTTGTCACCTTGCAAAATCCGAGATAGTGCCGTGTAGAAGGTATTAAATAAATAAAATAAAATCTCAGATTTCTAAATCTATTAGTTTTTATATTTTACCTTTTACTGTCTCTTTAAACTTATTCATAAATTATGCTTGTATATTTTAAATTTATTATTATCTGTATTTTAATTCTTATCACAATATCAGGTGGTGAGGTACTCATATCTCACAGATGCATACTTGGACAAAATAAAATAAGTGAGAATACAAAAGTAAAGTTTAGAATTTACAATCCCGGAATGCTTATTTACATACTTGGTCTTAAAGTAAAAGAACACTACTTCAAGTCTTTAATCCGTGTTGTTCACTGATGATTCCACGTAATCCGTATCATCTAATCACCTTTCTCTCATGGGGGTTTATCAGTTTTAAAACAGTGAATGAAAGGCCCAGTAGGATAATTTTTAAAAAAAATTTTCCAACATTTTATTTTAACCATCATACTAAGTATATATCAATGTAGTACAGAAATATAAACGTGGAATCGTGATTATGTAAATTGTGTCCCTAAATACACTTAGTTCATGTATGGTCCGTATGAGCCTTCTCACCATGTTGAAGCATGATAAGTGATCCTCGATCGAGCTGTGCACTCTTCATACATGTATGCTGACTCCTAGTATACTTTAACACCAAATTCAATTTTCAACATTTCATTTGAAAATAAGATTCACATAATAAAATATGTCGTATTATTTTTCAAAAAAAATCCGTGACCTAATATTTTTCCTTGAATTTCCAAAATCGTGATATTTTCTGAAATCACAGAATTTTTTTAAAACCTTATAAACTCATTTTTTTAAATCATTTTGGTCAAATCACTACAAACAAAACTAACTACAAGAAAATGGTAAGATATCCTATCTCGTTGGCAATTTAATCTACTATCAACTTCTTACACGAATTCCAAGATAATCTTTTTCTCTGAATTGGATCAACAAGTACCTAAAACAAGAAATACAGATAATTTAATTATCTGTCTAGGACCTACGTGATCGTAATTACGATAAATTGAATTAATTATTGTGCCGTTAATTCTAAAATTTAAAACGATATTTTATTTTAACATTGAAATTTCAAAATGATAATTTTAATACAAATACCCGAAATATTTATAAAATATTTTGGCATAACCTGCCTTAAAATGTGGACTACCTAAAAACTCCAAAAGCTTAACCTGCATAAAAAAAAAATTTTTCCAATTCGCAGAACAATTTCAATAAAATTTTCAAATTTCAAATCCTAAATCACTTTTAAAACATTTGTTTTTAAAAAAAATATTATTATTACTATTATTATTATTTTGATTGCTCTCTTTTCTTTTTCATTCATATACACACAAACATATATATATTTATATATACTTTGGGGAAGGTAGGTTTTTCGGCTGATGGCTCATGGTGATGGGAGGACGGGCGAACGGTAAAGGCTCACGAGGTGGTAGATTGGTGACTCAATTCACGAGGAGAATGACGATGTTCGGCTGGTGGCAACAACCAGCTGGCGACGGCGTGGCTGAGCCCGGGCTGCAAACAACGAATTATGGAGGCAGCTCGGTGGCTAGCAGACGTGAGGGAGTGTGAGGCTTGTGAGGTTATGGCTCAAACTTGGTGGCGGCCTTCGACTAGCAGCTTGGGTAGGTTGGGTGCATGATGGCAAGGCATAGCTAGTTTCAAGGCATCACAAGGGAAGTTCAGTGAGGCGAGGCGCAGCCTGCACACGGGGTATTTTTCTGGCGCCGTGGCTCACGATTTCGACTCTTAGGGGGAGGGGGTTGACGACACGGCTTGTTCGCGGATGGTTCAATGGTGGCCAGTGACTTATGATGCTTAGGGCGGCGGCTGATTCGAAAAGAAGGAAGAGAGATATGAAAGAGAAAGAAAGGAGGAAGTGAGAGGGATGAGAGCTTTGAAAATTCTTGGAAAATTTGTGAGAGAAAGAGATCGATGAGAGAGAGTGAGAGTTAAGGAGTGAGAGAAAGCAGACAGAGAAAGAGAGAGAGAGTCGATGAGAAAAAGAGTGAGAAGATTTAAGAAGAGTGTAGAAAAGAAAAGAAAAAAAAGGGCTTTCGGAGAATTCCGGAGAGAGGAAAAATAAAAAGAAAAAGAAAAATGAAGTAAAATAATATTTAGTAAAAATTATTGTGTAAATTATAAAAATTTCAAAATTTTGTGAAAAGGTTCAAAATAACCTCAAATTAATATTTAATACACCAAAAATTTAAAATTGAATTCTCATAATTAAAAATTTATTGGCACACTAATAATTGAATATTAGACATTCACGTGCGAAATTTAAACTCAAAAATTTTGCAACGTGACAATTCTCCTCTCCTACAAAAGAATTTCGTCCTCAAAATTCAAATGATCTAAATTCTCAAATAAATGGGGATGTTTCTCTAACATTTCGCTTTCTACTTCCCAAGTGGCATCTTTACTTCCGTGATGTTGCCATAAAACTTTAATTAATGCTATCTCTTGATGTCGTATTCTCTTGATCTTTCTATCAAGAATTTGTACCAGTGCCTCTTCGTAAGAAACATATTCTCGAATTGGAATGTCCTTGAGCGAAACTATTGCAGTAGGATCCAGTTCATATCTCCTAAGCATCGATACATGAAATACATCATATGCATGGAATAAGTCTGATGGTAATGCTAAATGATAACCAACTTTATCAATTCGTTGAATAATGAGGAATGGTCCCATATATTGCGGAGCTAATTTCCCTTTTTTGCCAAAACAAGAACTCCTTTTCGAGAGGAGACCTTTAGAAGCACAAAATCTCCTATCTTAAATTCTAATGGTCTCCATCGTCTATCAGCATAACTCTTTTGGTAGCTTTGAGCTATTTTTAAATGTTCCCGAATAATTCAAATTCTCTCGATAGTCTCTTCGACAATAGTTGCTCCAGTATAAACTCGATCTTCAGGTTTGATCCAACATATAGGTGCTCTATATGGTATTCTGTAAAGAGCTTTAAACAGTGCCATTTTAACACTACACTGATAACTGTTGTTATAGGCAAACCTGCTAATGACAAATTATCAATTTATTTTTTCCTATAATCTAAAGCGCATGCACGTAACATGTCTTCAAGAATCTAAATAACCCTTTCAAATTGTCTATCGGTCTACAGATGGAAAGCGATGTTGAATTTCAAATCTGTTCCAAAAGCTACCTAGAAACTCTTCTAATATCGAGTGGTAAATCGAGGATCTCGATCAGAAATAATACTTAATCATTCTCCATGATATTTGACCATATATCATGACCATTCTGTGTTTTTGGTAGCCCTATAAGAAAATCCATGGTAATTTCTTCCCATTTCCATTCTGGAACAAGTAGCGTTGTAGCATTCCTCTAGGTTTCTGATATTCCGCTTTGACCTTAAGAAAATTCTGACAAGTCTTCACGTACTCTATCACATCATTTTTCATATTTCGCCACCAATATTGTCTCTTTAGATCTTTATACATCTTAATAACTCCTGGGTGTATTGCAAATCGAGACTTATGAGCTTCATCCATGATTGCCTTCTTCAATTCTAGTATTTATGGAACAGCTAGATGATGTTTGAAATACAAACCTCCATCACTACGGATGTTCCAATGTTCCAATTGTTCTTCATTCTAAAGCTTTGACCAGACATTTTGCAAATGGCTATCTTTATGTTGATTCTCCTTAACTTGTTGAATCCGGAAAGGTAGAGTTACTAAATTATACAGAATGATTAAATCTTGATCCTCAGAAATCTGAAGATCTAATCACTGTTATTCTTTTCCAATCAAGCACTGCTAACGAAGCAAGAACACTTGCGCCTTTCCAGCTAAAAGCATCGGCTACGACATTAGCCTTATATGGATGATATTCTAGAGTAAAGTCAAAATCTTTCATATACTCTATCTAGTGTCTCTGTCTCAAGTTCAAATCTTTCTAAGTAAAGAAATACTACAAACTCTTATAATCAGAGAAAATCTGAAATGAGACACCATAGAGATAACATTTCCAAATTTTCAAAGCAAAAATAATGGCTGCTAACTCTAAATCATGTGTTGGGTAGTTTTTCTCATACGTCTTCAATTGTCAAGATGCCTATGCTACAACATGTCCTCTCTGCATTAGGACACACCGAGTCCTTCTTTTGATGCATCAATATTAACTTCATAGGGTTCTTAAGGCTTGGGAATTATAAGAACTAGGGCACTAGTCAGGCAAGCTTCTAATTCCTGAAAAGCATTCTCATGTTTATAGTCCTAATCAAATCGAACATCTTTTCTTGTCAATTGTGTCATTGGGGCTGTAATTCGTAAGAAATCTTGAACAAATTAACGATAATATCGCTAATCCCAGAAAACTTTTGATTTCAATTACATTTCTAGGTCGTTCCCATTTTAGTATTGCCTCGAGCGAGGTCCACAGCTATGCCTTGACCAGAGATAATATGCCCAAGAAATTTGACTTCAGATAACCAGAAGTCACATTTCTCCCTCTTGGAGTACAACTGATGAGAGTTTGTAGGACCAACCTTAAGTGTTGTTCGTATTCCTCCCGGGTCTTAGAATATATCAGAATATCATCAATGAAGACGATGACAAACTATCTAGAAATGGTCGAAAAACACGATTCATCAAGTCCATGAAAGCTGTTGGAGCATTCATCAAACCAAAAGGCATAACCAAGAATTTGTAAGATCCATACCAAGTCCTGAATGTAGTCTTTGGGATAACCGCCTCCCGGATTTTCAATTGATGATATCCGGATCTTAGGCCAATCTTGGAGAAGTACTGAGCAGCTTTTAGTTGATCAAATAACTCGTCAATCCTTAGTAAAGGATATTTATTCTTGATTATCACCCTATTCAGTTGCCTATAGTCAACACACAATCGTAAGCTTCCATCTTGTTTCTTTGCACATAAGACTGGTGCTCCCTATGGTGATTTACTAAGCCAAATGAATCCTTTAAGTTCTAACTTAGCCAATTGTTTTTGCAACTAAGCTTTCTCCGCAAGTGCCATTTTGTAAGACAGAATTGATATCAGAGCTATACTGAGAATAAGTGTTAGGAAATGTCTCTAATGCTTAGGGCATTTCCTAACAATCTCCCACTTGCCCTAAGCCAGTAGATATGTCATGTTACGCATCCCCATCGCCTCTACATGCCTCTCAAAGCTTCTAGCCACCAAAGTCTTAGTAAAGGGATCAGCGATGTTGTCTTCAGACACGATCTTACATACATCCACTTGTCCTGTCTCCACATGCCCTCTAATAATATGATATCTCTGATCGATGTGCTTGGTCCTCTTGTGGTGCCGAGATTCCCTTGTGTTGGCAATAGCCCCTGTATTATCACAGTAAAGTGTAATAGGCTTGTCAACACCCGGAATGACCTCAAGGTCTCTAAAGAACTTGTGGAGCCAAACCGCTTCTTTAGATGCCTCAGCCGCAGCTACATACTCAGCCTCCATAGTAGAGTCAGCTGTGCAGCCCTGCTTCATGCTCCTCCACACAATGGCGCTTCCTCCGAGTAAAAACACTGATTCAGATGTCGATTTCCTCGAATCCTTACAAGTCTGGAAGTCTGAGTCCGTGTATCCTACGGGTGTTAGGTCCCCTCCAGAATACACCAGCATATAATCCCTCGTTCTTTTAAGATACTTGAGTATATGTTTTACAGCTTGCCAGTGCTTGGTTCCAGGATTTGCTTGATATCGACTCACCATACCTACTGCAAAACATATATCCGGGCGACTGCAAAGCATAGCGTACATAAGGCTACCCACAGCGGATGCATAAGGGACCTTACTGATATGCTCTCTTTCTTTCGATGTCTTGGGACAGTCATCCAATGAAAGAGTTAGACCGGCAATAGAAGGTTGTGATCCTTTCTTTGCCTCTTGCATTGCATATTTGTCAATTATTTTATCCATGTATGAAGCTTGGGATAACGCTATCATTTTGTTCTTTCGATCTCTGAAGAGACGAATGCCTAGAACATAATTAGCTTCTCCCAAGTCCTTCATGTCAAACTGTTGGTGTAACCAAAGCTTGACCGATGATAAGTTTCCTACATCATTCCCAATGAGTAGTATATCATCGACATAGAGTATCAGAAAGACCACTTTTCCATCCTTAATACGTTTATAAACACAGGGTTCATCAACATTCTGCTCAAAACCAAATGTCTTAATCGCTTGATCAAACCTTTGGTTCCATGAGCGGGATGCTTACTTTAATCCATAAATGGATCTAAGCAACTTGCAGACTTTCCTTTCTTGGCCTTTCGCTATGAACCCTTTGGGCTGTATCACATAGATACACTCTTCAAGATGGCCATTCAAGAATGCTGTCTTGACATCCATTTGCCAGATCTCGTAATCGAGAGCCGTAGCAATAAACAGAAGAATACGGATAGACTTCAGCATAGCAACAGGCGAAAAGGTTTCATCGTAATCGATTCCAGCCTTTTGCGTGTATCCCTTTGCAACCAGTCTAGCTTTGAAAGTTTCCACTTTCCCTTCCGCATCCTTCTTTCTTTTGTAGACCCATTTGCATCCAATGGGTTTTATCCCATCCGGCAAATCTACAAGTTCCCAAACAGAGTTGGATTTCATAGAATCCATCTCATTGTTCATAGCCTGTTTCCAAGATTTAGAATCAACATCATTTATAGCTTCATCATAGGTGACCGGATCATCCTCATGTTCATGAGCCTCGGCCTGGTATACCTCAGCATCATACATGAAGAAATTAGGTTTCTTCGAAACCCTCCCACTACGACGAGGCACCCTAAATTGTTGATCGTCTGCAGGTCTTTCACTGGAACTCGGACTTATGTCCAAGACCGAAATCTGTGGAGCAGTTCTTTCACCTGATAACTCCTCTAGCACCACTTTGCTTCGAGGCTTAAAGTCATTCATGTGACTTTCCTCCAAGAATGTCGCATGGGTTGAGACAATGACCTTTTGTTCCTTCGGGTTATAGAACAGACCTCCTTTAGTTCCTTTTGGATACCCTAAAAACATGCACAATTCTGATCTTGGTTCCAACTTTTTCGCATCCCTATCCAGTACATGCGCCGGACAGCCCCATATTCTCATATGTCCAAGGGAGGGCTTCCTGCCATGCCACAATTCATACGGAGTTCTGGGAATTGATTTGCTCGGAACCTGGTTCAGAATATAGCACGCCGTTTGTAAAGCATATCCCCAAAATGATAATGGCAGCGTTGAATAACTCATCATGGACCGTACCATATCCAATAAGGTTCTGTTTCTCCTTTCGGCTACACCATTCTGTTGTGGAGTACCAGGTGCAGTCAATTGGGATAATATCCCATTCTCTACAAGATGTCCTAGAAATTCATCGGAGAGGTATTCGCCACCTCAATCAGATCGAAGTGTCTTTATAGATTTATCCAATTGCTTTTCCACTTCCGCATGATATTCTTTGAACTTGTCAAAGGTTTCGCTCTTGCGGTGCATCAGATACACATATCCATACCTCGAGTAATCATCTATAAAAGAGACATAATACTTGAACCCTCCTCGTGCTATGACGTTCATGGGGCCACATATGTCAGTGTGCACAATTTCTAAGAGCTCCTGAGCCCTTGTACCCTTAGCTCCAAAAGACCTCTTAGTCATCTTACCCTCTAGACAAGACTCACATTGGGGAAGAGGTACCTCCTCCAGAGATTCTAGAGGACCGTCTTTCATCAATCTTTGAATCCTATCCTGATTAATATGACCAAGTCTTAAATGCTAAAGATACGCCTTGTTAGAGTGAGAAACTTTCAACCTTTTAGAGTTATCAATTAATTCAGTGTCAAGCAGTGAGTACATCTTTGGTTTGATCAAATATAGGTTTCCATCCATCCATCCAGAACAGATAAAAGACTTATTTCTACGAATATCAACTCTTTTACTAAAAGAAACTGAATAAGAATCCTTTATTAAACAAGCTACCGATATAAGGTTCCTCCTAAAATTAGGAACATAAAAACAGTCTTTTAATAAAATAAACCTAAATTGATCAAAATAAAGGTAAACATCTCCCACTGCCTCAGCCACCACCAAGCTGCTGTCCCCAGTTCGCAACGAGAGGCTCCTATCATGTAGACTTCTCGTTTCCACGAACCCCTGCATAGAAACACAAACATGATTAGTGGCGCCCGAATCAATGACCCAAGTGTCTTTCGATTCTTCCACCAAACACGCTTCTAAGTAAAGAAGTTCCTTACCTTCCTTGCCCTTGGCGGCTAAGATTTCCCGGCAAGCCTTCTTGAAGTGACCTACCTTCCCACAGTGGAAGCACTTGGACTTTTTAGGGTCCCTGGGCTTTTTGTTCTTTTTCTTCTTCTTCCCATCCGAGACAGGAGGATTAGAAGATCTGGAAGCTGCTTGCTTCTGATTTGGCCTCTTCCTCTTCCGTGAGGGTTTGGAAGATTCCGCCAAATTGGCCTTACCTTTGGGATGGACAGCATCCCCATCCCTGATCATCCGCTCATAAGCCTGAAGTTGCTTCATGAGCTCGGTTCGTCCTAACTCCCTTGTCCCCAGATTGTATGCGGCCTTAAACCCCACAAAATCTTTAGACAGAGTTTTGAACACCATCTCGATCTGGGTGTTGTAGTCCAACTCAGCACCGTTTTCGGTAGCCTCAGCGAAGAATCCCATTAGAGTGATCATATGGTCCTTCACCGAAGTACCCGCCTTCTGCTTAGAGTTCATAATACTGGTGATAGTGGATTGTCGAGCCAATTTTTCTTGGCCTCCAAACATGTCCTCCAGATTTTCCATGATCTCCCCAGCAATTTGATAAGTCTCATGCTGCTTTTGTAAAGCACTCGTCATGCTAGCAAGTATATAGCATCGAGCTATATCATTGGATTCTCTCCAACGAGTATAGGCAATCGGGACCTCCTCAATCAGTGTGTCAGGTTTTGGCCCTGGTAGGCATGGTTCGTCCAGTACGAACTTGTGTCTCTCGCAGTTGAGAACTATTAACAGATTTCTTTTCCAATCCTTATAATTGTCACCATTCAGTTTATTCTCAGTAAGTATTGAAATGAGGGGTGTCGGTGATATTTTGAACTGAAATAAAATTATACTAGACATCATTACAAAGCCCAAGCAAATATACAGATAATTTAGCAAATAAAACATACAAGTATGTTCCTACATGAAACTTGAAAAACATGTAGCATTGCAACGGTAATTCTCAGCACCTATTGCCCCAAGCCACCGAGGGGTGGTCATGAAAACAAATAGCCTTAACATGGACCCCGTCCAATTAATATATGTTGCCTTAAATCCTCCAAGGTTAAGACATATATTAATAACCGCTTATTTGGCCACCAGTTTAGTTAACAGAGCTTCTAGGGAAGGTTAATAACTAAACAAGTCTTGAGTGTATAACCATTGTTTACGTAGCCCGATCCACGTCCTACCAAGCCACCGAGGGGTGGTCATGTATAGGATCGTACCCGAACACGTTTTCCACATAGGAGATCCAATCTAGTATACCGGCGGCGGTAAACACCTACCGAGGGGTGTGGTCAGGGCAGAACTGACGCGAGGCATTACCATGCTTTCACATATGGATCAACAATGGAGGCCGTGGGTTTTGTTTGAAACCCTCTCCCACTCAATATTTTGAAAAACATGCAAGTTTTTGACAAATTATGTATGATCAATATAGTATGAGCGGCACTCATCTATCCTATATGACATGTTATCAAATATGCATATAAAACATCCATCAATACATATTTATACATCCATGACATATCACAGAAAAAATAATTGACAGAATAACCAAGTCATGGTTCCATCCTAGAACAAAGAAAATAAAGATTACAAAATTTCATCCAAAGCATTCTTTGGGTCTTGAATTCTGTTCCGTCTTCTTGTATCCATCTTTATATAGCCTCTCCATTTATTTCTCATCCCAAGAATTATTTAAAATTTAAATCTCCAAAAATTTAAATTTCAAATTCAAATTCTAAATTCGAATTTCAAATTTAAATTTCAAATTTAAATTTTAAACAATTTTAATCATGTGTAATAATATGTAATTTCAAAAATTTCAAATTTTTAATTACATATTTTTAAACATGATTTAAAATTAAATTTCTAATTTAAAAATCAAAATTTTTTGATTTTTTAGACCATCGCACCGCCGCCCCCGAAGGCCGCAGCCGCCGTGGGTAGCCACCAGCCCCAAAGGGGCTGGCAGCCCACGGCTACCCCTTATGTGCAGCCTTGCCGGGCTGTAGGCCAAGCCTGCAGCGCTAGGCTGCACGCCCAGGCTGGGCGCAGCAGCCAGAGGCTGCAAGCCTAGGCTGATGCTAGCCTTAGGCAGGCCACGGCCACCCTTGGCTGCAGGCCAAGCCTGCGACCGTGGGTGATGTTGGCCTACACAGGGGCTGCCGCAGCCCCATCCTGCCCGAGGGCAGGGGCTGCAGCCCCACCAAGGCCCGTCAGCCTATCCTGAGGGGTCGTGTCTCGATTTTCGTGTCATATTCCAATTTACCTATTAGGATCTCCAAAAATTAATTTGAATCCCAATTAAATTAAAATTTTCCACACAATCAAAATTTCAACCTTTAAATCAAATTTAACTTTTGGGAAAAAATATATTACGGTCTTCAATCTTCAATCTCTTTCAAGAATAATTACATAAAATTTCCTAAACCGTTTCCGGTGTACAAAAATTCTAACCATAAAAATTCTAAGAGACAAAAATTAAAATCCATGGGAAAATTACAGTGTTAATAAACTGCTCCCATGGTTACATAAAAATTCCTAGATACAATTTTTCTAAATTCTAAGGAACCATAACCGGTATAAACAAGCATGCTAATAATAATTCAGAAAATTAAAATAACCACATACTTTATACATAATCCATGATAACAACATAAAAGAACCCTAGAATGCCACTCTCTAAATATCAAATCCATACATAAATAAAAAGACTAAGTAATTGTCTAATTTATGTACATGTCATAGTCATGAGATGGCTCTGATACCAATTGTAGGAAAATAAATCGGTAAAAACGTATCAGAGTGGCGCAGCGGAACAATAAAAATTTTTAGATCGTTAAATATCCATGATGCCATATACAATAAACCAACAACAATTAAAACTCATACCTCAAGGATGCCAATCTTGCAGGAGGAGAATGACCGGAGGCTTCAACCAACTAGCCTTCTCTACTATTCTCCAATTCCCGAATGGCTAAGTATGTGGGCACTCTGAACCTCGATCGGTATGCTAGCACTGCTAGTCTTCTTCCGACCACCCAGATCTCTAAAGAACTTATTGTCACGATGAGCTGTGCAACAATAAGCCTGCTCACCTGAGAGTCTGTGGTATAAGAGAACTGGAGTGGCAGGACCTCTATTTATAGACCTGCATGAGGTGATTCTCTGAATTCGAATTGGATTAGGAAAAGATATTCTCCCTTATCCATAACCATAAAATCTGAATTTTTCCATGGGAAAATCCCAATAATAAAATTCGGTTTATTTAGGATAAATCCAATCCAAATCTAACCAAGATTTTAACTAGATTTTATCTCCCTTTTTCAACCAAAAAATCTGAAATTCCTAGGAGAAAATCTCCTCAAAAAATTCAGCCACTTTTAGGATAAGGGAGAATCAAAATTCCACTAGGATTTTCAAACTTGAATCTTATCTCAACCTTATCCAAAATAACCGAATTTTCCTAGGAGATTTCCTCCATAATTTCGGCCACTTTTCAGGGAAGGAGAGAATCTAAATTCAGCTGGGATTGAAACTTGAATTTTTCCCTTGAACCTTATCCACAAAAACCGAAATTCCATTGAGGATTATCCTTAAAATTTCATCCATAATTTGTTAGGATTTAGATTAAAAATTCAAGTAGGATTCTAACAAGATTATCCTCTCCAAATCCAACTCAAATTCGAATTTCAAACCTTGTGGATTTTCCACAACAAATTCGAATCTCACTTGGACTGTGATTCAAAATTTGAATTTCAAATTTCAAATTCGATTTTCAAATTCAAATTTCAAATTTCAAATTTCAAATTTCAAATTTCAAATTTAAATTTCAAATTCAAATTTCAGATTCGAATTTCAAATTCAAATTTCAGATTCGAATTTCAAATTCAAATTTCAAATTCAAAATTCAAAATTCAAATTTCAAAATCCACAAAACGGTTGTGTTTCAAATTCTTGTTCTCATGGATAATTTTCTACAACTCCAATCCAATCTCAAATAAAATCATGGCAACTTTATTTGGAGTTCGAATAATTGTGTACTCTATTATCCAAAACAAAATCTGAATCCAACCGGAGAGAATCTTGTCTACCATCCTAATCCTGTGTCATCACCATCCATGCATAATAAACCAGCCAATAGCATACACAAATCAATTTGCCAAACGTTAAGGAATTATGTGGAGCTAGTAGAGGGACTGATTGGACATATATAATCGGGCTCCCACAAATCCATAATCGGGCTCCCGCAAATCCATATGATCAACCACAAATGCCCTAAGCATTAGAGACATTTTGATGTATTTATTTTGAACTGGATAATAAAATTATATATAGAGATTATTTATTACATTGCTATTTGTCCTCGTCTTATTTACATGTTAAAGTAAATTTAAGCAAATATGACTCATTGACTGCTTGTGTTAAAACTGTTAGAACGTTGCATGCAATGGACTTTTGTATGCGAGAAGACAATGTTCTAAAGTTAGCGGTCTAAACTATGGTCTGTAGTCTATGGGGTTAGACCGAGCATCTAACTCATGTTAAGACTATTATGTTGTCTAAAGCCTTGGAGGGGACAGTTTGTCTTGACTGTCTGGAGCTGGACTCTCAAGTAGAGACATAAATATGTTACTTGGTGGTGACATATTAGACCGGGACTAAAGCGTGATTGATCTACGTAGTCCGCTATGAGTGGATCAATCTGCTTTTGACGTTCATTGTGCAATAACCTTAATCCTGAGTAAATGAACTACTTCATGTATATGACTTGTGTACTTTGATGTTCCAATGGCTAAAGCATCTCAGAGGTAGTAAGCTTATAGACCGGTTCGTTAGGTGCATGACTTGTATACTATGAAGGGTTTGTTTGCAGATATCGGAATCATAGCTCTAAGGAGTTAAAGGTATCCTCTTAAAGCCATTATACTGAATATGAAAATGGATAAGGCCTTGGGTCGTCTGCTGGGCGGATGACTTCTTATTCACATATGGTGAATAATCATTTTCTTAATTCGGTAGTATAATGGAACTTTAAGATAGCCTGATCAGTAGAATTAAACAGACTTTGACCTAAGGCTGATCATGGATATCATATGAGGGTTTTGCATATATGACAAGGTCATTGGATAGTAGCTCGTCACAGGCTTACGTAATATGGTATATAATTGGGAGTTCAGTTTCAGGTTTATAGTGGTATGACTCTGAAACTAGTGATCATATGATTGAGTTGTTCGGTAAAGAATGATGATCATATGGATTTGCGAGAGCCCGATTATATATGTCCAATCAGTCCCTCTACTAGCTCCACATAAGTCCTTAACGTTTGGCAAATTGATTTGTGTATGCTATTGGCTGGTTTATTATGCATGGATGGTGATGACACAGGATTAGGATGGTAGATAAGATTCTCTCCGGTTGGATTCAGATTTTGTTTTGGATAATAGAGTACACAATTATTCGAACTCCAAATAAAGTTGCCATGATTTTATTTGAGATTGGATTAGAGTTGTAGAAAATTATCCATGAGAACAAGAATTTGAAACACAACCGTTTTGTGGATTTTGAAATTTGAATTTTGAAATTTGAAATTTGAATTTTGGATTTGAAATTTGAATTTGAAATTTGAATTTGAAATTTGAATTTGAAATTTGAATTTGAAATTCGAATTTGAAATTTGAAATTCAAATTTTGAATCACAGTCCAAGTGGGATTCGAATTTGTTGTGGAAAATCCACAAGGTTTGAAATTCGAATTTGAGTTGGATTTGGAGAGGATAATCTTGTTAGAATCCTACTTGAATTTTGAATCTAAATCCTAACAAATTATGGACGAAATTTTGAGGATAATCCTTAATGGAATTTCGGTTTTTGTGGATAAGGTTCAAGGGAAAAATTCAAGTTTCAATCCCAGTTGAATTTGGATTCTCACCTTCCCTGAAAAGTGGCTGAAATTATGGAGGAAATCTCCTAGGAAAATTCGGTTATTTTGGATAAGGTTGAGATAAGATTCAAGTTTGAAAATCCTAGTGGAATTTTGATTCTCCCTTATCCTAAAAGTGGCCGAATTTTTTGAGGAGATTTTCTCCTAGGAATTTCGGATTTTTTGGTTGAAAAAGGGAGATAAAATTCTAGTTAAAATCTTGTTTAGATTTGGATTGGATTTATCCTAAATAAACCGAATTTTGTTGTTGGGATTTTCCCATGGAAAAAATTCAGATTTTATGGTTATGGATAAGGGAGAATATCTTTTCCTAATCCAATTCGAATTCAGAGAATCACCTCATGTAGGTCTATAAATAGAGGTCCTGCCACTCCAGTTCTCTTAGACCACAGACTCTCAGGTGAGCAGGCTTATTGTTGCACAGCTCATCGTGACAATAAGTTCTTTAGAGATCTGGGTGGTCGGAAGAAGACTAGCAGTGCTAGCATACCAATCGAGGTTCAGAGTGCCTATATACTCAGCCATTCGGGAATTAGAGAATAGTAGAGAAGGCTAGTTGGTTGAAGCCTCCAGTCATTCTCCTCCTGCAAGATTGGCGTTCTTGAGGTATGAGTTTTAATTGTTGTTGGTTTATTGTATATGACATCATGAGATATTTAACGATCTAAAAATTTTTATTGTTCTGCTGCGCCACTCTGATACGTTTTTACCGATTTATTTTCCTACAATAAGATCAATGCAAAATTCTACCTTTCAGTCAGGTAGCAAACCAAGTAGATCTTCAGGAAATATATCTAAAAATTTATCTACCACTGGAGTGTAGTGATCGCCACTTTTCACATTGTTGTCACCTTCTAATGCAAAAATAATAATGACGCAAGACAACTTTCGTCAACCACCTATTGTAACAGACCAGAGAATCTTAATAGTGTTACCTAAGTTAAACTAGGGTTTTTCTAAGAATTTATGTGAATAAGAATGTGTGAGAACAGTGTATTTGTAAATAGACGAATAATAGTATTACTAGAAATAAATATATGTTTTGGAAGATTTAAAATCTCTAAAAATGATTAAAGGATAAAGTTTATGATTGAGAATATGATTTCGGACCAAAACGCTCAAATGGAGTGGTTTTCGTATCTGAAAAATAGATATAAGAAATGGCAAGTTGAAGCAAAGATAAGACAAGATAAGTGTTTTAGAGTTTTTAAGAGTTTCAAGATAGAGTTAGATCAAATTGATAGCACGGATAGCTAGATAAGTCCTTCGGTGTGTTTCCTAAGAAATTCCATTATTTTCGGAAAAATAATGATGCTTTTCAGAACTAAAAACCCCCAAGAGATTACCCTAGGTAAACTAAGTTTATTAAAAGACGAAAATTTACGGTTTTGATTTTTAGCCAAACGACAGTAAAATAAGGCAAACCGATCACGCGGAAGATTTGGATGAAATTTCCTTTGGTTTGACTTTTAGATTAATTAAGTGAAGTCATGCATAATGTCACATGTATGATGTCATAAGTAAAGAAAGAAATGATGTGGAAATGTGGTAGGAAGATCCAATGGTTTGGGTGAATCTTGATCTTGATTGAATGGCTCAAAATGTGCCAAAAATGCAAGCAAATTTAAAAGAAAAAATTTGGGCTGATTATGTACATGTTTTTGGGCTGAAAAACTAAAGCAAACATAGCAGCAAAAAAAAAAAATCAGTTTCAAGCACCCATACACACAGCATCCATAGCCAAAGAAGGAGAAAGAGAAAACCAAGCAATTTTCTTCGAGTTTTGGTGACAAAATTTTAAGCAAAGTTCATCCCCAAGCATTAAGAGACCAACATAGTAAGGTGAGCAATGAAAAACTTAAGTTTTCTTAGTGTTTTTGAAACCAAAAATCAGTGTTTGTTAGGGGGAGGAATTGTGGAAATTCTAGTTCAAACTTTATTGTTTTAGTCTTGTTGGTGTATTGTATATAACAGATTAGTGATGAAATTTAAATTTCATTTCGTTAGTTTAGTATGCTAAAAAGTTAGGTAGTAAAAGATTGGATAAGAAAATAATTTTGAAGCACGAAACTTTAAATTTTTATGCTTGCTGCAAGAATGAAAATCCGAGGGTAAAGTAGTGAAGAAAATTGTGCTTTTGTAAAAGAATAAGGTGAAAGAATTGTGAACAAGAATCGAGAGTTTGAATAAATTGGAATTGGTTAGAAATAATTAAGGTTTCATGAAAAATTTTACATAAGAAGTTTGTTGACTTTTGTATAAAATTAGGCCTCTGATATAATACGTGGTAGGTACCATGGTTTTGAGACGTTACCGAAACGCCGGGAACTCGAAAATTTTAGCAGAAATGCTGCCGAAAATTTTAGAACGGCATAAATAGTTATTTTGAGAAACGAGGAGGAAAATAAGGTCGGATATTAAAAATTTGAGTCATTGGTAAATTAGGCTGGAGAAAAGGATGACGAACATTTTGAAGACTAGTGAAATGTCCATTTGGAGTTTCTAAATATGAGAAAAAGAGGACTAATGACTAAGTGTCAAAATAGTATCCACGAGAGACAGTAAAGAGTAAACCGAGAAATAATATTGTAAAGATTTAGTAAAGTCTAAGAAAAACGTTTTCATGTTATGATTTTTGGGTTAGAAAGGCCATAACCAAGATTTTTAAGACAAAAATTTAAGTTTTGTACAGTACACGGGCATGTATTTTAGTACACGGGCGTGTAGGAAGAAAAAAATTCAGAACATTCCCAAGCTACACGGTTATATAGTGAGAAAATAAATCACTCGAGAGTTACACAGCCAGGAACATGACTGTGTACCAGGCCGTGTACATATGCAGGATACATGGGTAAGTACACGAGTAGGATACACGGTCATGTAGCAAGAATATAAACCACTCGAGAGTTACACGACCAGAGACACGACCGTGTATCAGGCCGTGTACATGCAATGTATAGGAACATGGGTAGGTTACATGGCCATGTTGTGATTATATAAATCACCGAGAGTTACACGGCTAGAGATATGGTCATGTACATGCAATGTCTAGGAACACGGGTAGATTACACAGTCATGTAGTGATTATATAAATCACTGAGAGTTACGTGGCTTGGGACATGGCCGTGTATAATATACACACCCAGATCACATGGCCATGTTACACAGCCATGTAAGGAAGGACTTTAATAGATAGAGAGGTACACGGTCATGGACATTGCTGTGTACCAGATCATATATTGTTTACAAGTAATGGAAAGAGAGAGAGAGAGAGAGAAAAATAGGCTCTAAAAAGATCTAAATAGGACCATTAAAGTTTTAGATACTGTCAAAAGGCTTTAATTAAAATCTTAAAGCCAAAATTCAGATTTTAAGTAAAATAAATATACTTAATAAAAGTGTATTAACTGACGACATTATTGTCTATAGGAAACCGAACTAGAGACGGACAAAGAAAATCAAAGGACCCACAAAAGTTCACTTTAGCACAAATACTATAAGTACAAACATTTAAATGTCTACTCACAAATTGAATTGCTATAGAACTATGTTTATATATAAGTTATATATTTTATGGCATGATAATCTAACATGTTCACGAAATTAGAAAAGCATGAAAAGCTAAAGTAAAGAAAGATAAATATAAGTAAGATAATAAGACTAAAAATGTAAGATTGGCATACCGGCCTCCCCAGAGTGAGGTTTAAGAATAGCCTCTACCCCAGATGTATGGTGCTACCTTAAGAATGTGGTAGTTAATGGCTCAAGTGCTACCCCAAGTTTAGTAGTTCAAAGGTTGACCTTGGAGTTGATTGGTGGGTCGCTCCCCCTTCCCCTATTGGTCTGCGTGCATTAGGTACATCCAACCATGGGCTTACCAGTGAAAGATAAAGAAAGAAAAGAAAGGAAAAAAAAAAAGAAAAGAAAAGAAAGAAAAGAAAAAGATAGATCAGAAAGAATAAAGAAATCATAAGAGTAAGAAATAGTTACACATAAAAGACTAACCCTAAGTATTATGCATAAAGCATGTTTTACATGTATGTTTGTTCTTACTGAGTTTTAACTCACGAGTTTGTTTGTGATGTAGGTAACAAGGGTAAACAACCTGCATTATGAAAGAAAGCTGAAGGACTGGTGACAGATCCCTACAGTGTCATGGACGTGTTATGGATCCGCTTCACAAAATTTTCCGTTGTGAAAGAAGTGTAATAGAAAAGCATTTGTATAAATGTATAAAGACAAGACAAGTGTATTATGTATAGAAGTGAAGCAAGATTAAAAGTATACTTATGTAATAAAGTATGTTTATATTACTAATATTTTAAAGAGAACAAGATCACAAGTATTTCCCGAAGAATAAAATAGAGTAATATATATATGCGATTTCAAAGAACTCATATTTTCATTAAGTTATACAAAAAAAAAATCTATGGTTTTTCAAGCACAAGTCCTATAAAGGAAATAAAGAAAAGCATATTAAGTAAGAAGAAGCAAAGAAAAAGAGAGTGGACGACTCGAGCTAGTCGGGTGGCCCATAAGAGTTGGTATCAGAGCGAGCGGCTCTTCCACTGACCTTCCATAACATTCCTGTATCTACATCTGCTCAGTCTAAGTAAGTTAGTCTTTAGATAATTATTGCATTGTTATGAACACTAAACCATGTTGCTATTGTTTGTAATAGGTTATATACAGCAACATGGTTCATCCACGAGCTAGGCAAACTCAAGAAACTAATTTCGCTGCTATACTAGCCAATATACAAGCTCGACTAGATGCGCAAGAGAGACAGAATCAGAGATTATAAGAATTATTAGAACAGAGAAACGTAGAATGAGTAAACCCCCCTCCACCCCAAATACCCGTACTAGAACCACAACCAGCCATAGAGCCTGTTGTACCCCCAGTAACAGCTGCACCAAAAATGGCCTTAGGTGCCCAACCAGTGATTAACCAGGAACCTTTGTATGAAAGGTTCAGAAAAATAAAGCCATAAGAGTTCGAGGGATCTATGGATCCATTAGAAGTGGAAGAATGGTTAGCTTCACTATAGACCATTTTTGAGTTTATAAACCCTACGGACCAGGAAAAGGTCATTTGCGCTTCCTGCATGTTAAAGAAAGATGCACGATACTGGTGGGAGACTGTAAGTATACGGAGAGATGAAAGAAGAATGACATGGAATGATTTCCTAGAAGAGTTTAACAAGAAGTTTTTCAACTTGGACACTCTCAGAGCCTAACAGAAAGAGTTTGATGACCTAAGGCAAGGCAGTGACAGAGGCCTGCCACAAATTCAATAGACTGGCATGATTATGTCCACACCTGGTACCCATAGAGGGAGAACAGGTACAGAGGATGATTAATATGTTTTGACCGGATATAGCCACAATTGTGGAAAGTAGTGAGACCCCGCCAAACACAATAGTAGACTGTGTGAGCAGAGCCATGAGGGCAAAACATCATCTAAGCTTGGCAAAAGAAGAAAGAATGAAAGCTTGGGAGGAGGAGAAGAAGGAAAGAGATCTAGCAAAGCAGATTCAGAAGAACAACCAAGCAGGCCAAAGTAACATGCCTAACCAAGGAATGAAGCCTGGTCAGAAAAATAATCAAAGTCAGACGAACCCCAACAAGCGGAAGGCCGACCCAAATGAAAATTGGAGTCAAAATGCTCGAAACACTCAACAAAGATAAAGCCTTGAAGTTGTGCAAAATCGACAAGCATACCCAAAGTGCGGAAGGATGCATAGGGGCGAGTGTAAATTTGGGATTACTGCATGCTACATCTACGATAAGGAAGGCCATTATGCTAGGGTCTATACATCCAACCGACAGAATCAACTAGGACCCTTCTAGCCTTGATAAACTGGTCAAGTCCATGCCATACAAGGACTCTCTACTTAGGCAGGGCGTCAGGAGATGACACCAAAGACAGAGGCACACCTTCTAGCTTACACCAAAGAAGATGTAGAGGTAGGCACTTCCAACATAGTGACATGTCAACTTCTTGTCACTCAAAGCCCTACACATGTTTTGTTTGACTTAGGTGCATCACATTCATTTGCCTCATATAACTTAATGGAAAGAATTAGCTCTACTAAGGATAAATTGGATAAGTATTTAAGACAACCTTGCCATCTAATGAGGTATTACTGTCTGATTGCTGGTTACGTCATGTACCAGTAATTATTGCTAATAGAGAGCTATACGTCTATCTAGTCATCTTAGAATTAGTTGACTATGATGTTATCCTTGGAATGGAATTCCTTGTGAAGTACCGTGCAATAATTGACTGTCGACAGCGAAAAGTAGTATTTCAGGCAGAAGGATAAGATTAGTTTGAGTATGTAGCTTATTCTCAGAAGTTGTCAAATATGATGATCAGTTCTATCAGGGCAAGAAAGCTAATATCTAGTGGTTGTACTGGATACTTAGCCTATGTCACGGACACAACCAAAGAGGTGAAGCTTCAACCTAACGATGTGTCTATGATCAACAAATTTGTAGAGGTGTTTCCAAAAGAATTGCCAGGGCTTCCCCCAGATAGAGAAATCAACTTTAAGATTGAATTACTGCCTGGAACGTCTCCAATTTCTAAGTCCCCATACAGGATAGCTCTAACATAGCTTAAGGACTTACAAGCTCAACTAAAGGAATTGTTAGAGAAAGGTTTTATTCAACCTAGTTTTTCACCATGAGGAGTTCCAGTCCTCTTCGTGAAGAAAAAGGATGGCGCTTTAAGGATATGTATAGATTTTCGCGAGCTTAATAAAGTCATGATCAAGAACAAGTATCCACTGCCAAGGATCGATGACTTATTCGATTAGCTCAAATGATCCGCGATCTTCTCAAAGATTGACCTTTGATCTGGTTATCACCAACTAAAGATCAAAGAAGGGGATATTTCAAAGATTGTGTTTCAACATGGTATAGGCACTACGACGTCCTTGTTATGCCTTTTAAATTGATGAACGCACCAGCTGTTTTTATGAATTTAATGAATCGAGTATTTAAGGAATATTTAGACAAGCTTATCATTGTATTTATCAACGACATCCTTATTTACTTGAAAAATCGAAAGGAACATGAAGAGCATCTTAGGATTACATTACGTACTCTGAAGGAGTACCAATTGTATGCTAAGTTTTCGAAGTGCAAATTCTGGCTAGATAAAGTCCATTTCTTAGGACATGTCGTCTCCAAAGATGGGATTTTAGTGGATCCAGCAAAGATAGAACCGGTAAGTAAATGGTCTCCTCCGAAGAATGTGACTAAGATTTGGAGTTTTCTAGGATTGGCAAGATACTACCATAGGTTCGTAAAGGGATTTGCAAGATTAGCTGCCCCTCTCACTGCCCTTACCTGTAAAGAAAAGAAATTTGAATGGACAAAGAAGTGTGAAGAGAGTTTCTAAGAACTGAAAAATCGACTGACCAGTGCTCCAGTTCTTACAATCCCTAAAGATGCGGGAGAGTTTGACATTTATAGCAATGCATCTAGGACGGGATTAGAAGCTATCTTGATGCAGGAAGGAAAGGTGATAGCTTATGCATCTCGCCAAGTCAAAGAGCATGAGAAGAACTACCCAACTCACAATCTAGAGTTAGCAGCCATCATGTTTACACTTAAAATATGGTGACATTATTTGTATAAAGTTCAGTGTAGGATCTTCACATATCATCAGAGTTTAAAGTATTTCTTCACCAAGAAGGAGCTCAATATGAGACAAAGGAGATGGCTAGAACTGGTAAAGGACTATGATTGTGAAATTTTGTATCAAACCGGCAAGGCAAATAAAGTAGCAGACGCGTTGAGTCACAAGTCAATAATGCCAGAATGAATAGCCATCGACGAGCTACCTAAGCCACTGCAGTATGAAACTTCCTCACTACGAGTGGAGCTAATTTTAGGAAAGTTGGTGGCAATGCAACTAAAGCCAACAATCCTAGAAGAAATTAAAGAAGCTCAGGAATTAAATGATCTTCTCAGAAAACTTAGAGAAGAAGCTTCCAAGAAAGAAAAGTCAAGATTCCACACCTCCGATGACGGAATATTACTCTTTCAAGGATGAATTTACGTACCAGACAAGGAGGATTTAAAGAAAAGAATTTTGACAAAAGCCCATAATACTCCTTATTCAGTACATCCGGGTAGTACAAAAATGTACTAAGACCTGAAACAGTACTTTTGGTGGAGAAAAATGAAGAATGACATTATTAAACACGTCAGTAGTTGTTTGACATGTCAGAGGGTTAAAGCCGAGCATCAACAGCCAGCAGGCGAGTTACAGCCATTAGAGATCCCAAAATGGAAATAGGTGTAAGGACCGCCCCATTTCCGTAACCTGATTTTCATATAATGAGAAATTGAGGAATAATTTGATGCCATTTGGTGCAAATTCGTAGAACACGGTTAGGTACACAGCCGTGTAAGAAGCCGTGTACCGATCGAACTATATATGCGAGAAAGGCCATGTAATGAGCAGAGAGCTGCTATATAGACTCTCAAAATGCATGAAACGTAATTACTATGTCATGAGTAATTAAGTTGAAAATATAGTATGATTTCCAGTTAAATAGACTAAATAGGTACGGTATTGTTTATTACTATTTATACAGTGAAAGGGAGTAATCGACAGTGAACCCGATCTACCCTATTATATGTATGAGTGTATGAGACACGCAGTGTCAAGAAACTGGTCCGAACGATCATTTCTTGACATAAGACTGGTGAACAAATCGCCAATACGCTCGGACCGGTCATCTGCGCATAAAAACAATAGAAAACCTAGCAGGGGTATAGTATCGAGAAAATGGTCCAGATGAATTCTTCTCATCCAAAAACTGATGAAATCGAAGTCAGAACGCTCAGACTAGTCAGTTAGAATAAAAAGCAGTGAATAGTAAAAAATGCAGTGTTAAATTACTAGCCAAGACGGCCTTAATTTGACATAAAACTGATATATTAGCAGTCAGTAGGCTCAATCTAGTTAATTGAGCACAAAATGTAAAATTTTGTCTGAGAAATATGTAGTATCGGGAGAAGGGTCAAAACAACCTTTTCTTATCCCGAAAATGATATATTTAGACTCAAAATGCCCAAATTAGTCAATCAGGCACCTGACATGTTTTTCGAGAAGGGGTCACACTGATCTCAAAAACTAGTCCAGACGACCCTGGATAGACGTAAAACTGATAAAATTAAAATCAACACGTCCAAATTAGTCAAGAGAGACTGTGTTGAAAATTTTATGCAAAAATACCTCGATATGCGTACACAAGTATAATATAGTATAGACACAACCACAGTATAAGAAATAAATAGTAAATTAGTACAGAATGGGCTCTTAGACAGTTTAAACCGACTAGGAATGATCAGTACAAAAATCGGATTCCAAAAATCTAATTTCGGATAAAAATTAGAACATTGCTGAGAAAGGACCAAATATCGCGGTAGAAAATTAGACTGCAAAGAGAAACCAACACAGATAAAACCCACCCTTAAAATCCATGTCCCCTAGCTACAAAAGCAGGTGAAAATGGCAGCAAAATAGCCTAAAAGGTGGCAAGTAAAAAATGCAAAAAGTTATGATAACTTTTGAATAAAAAACTCAAGGTTTTCAAGCACATGGTCAACAAAATTTTGTTTATTCTTTCCCCCCTTCCATGCGCAACCCATGGCCATTATGGGGCTGAAATGGGCAGCAAATTTATCCCTCGATTAGGCTAAAAATGTAGATAATTAAGTAAGTTAAGTGTAAGCAAGTTGGGTTAAGTTTACTTATAAAAGGCACACATGACCAACAGGGGTTGTTTTCTTACTTTGGCCTCAAAATCACAACTCTCTTTCTCTCTTCTTTTCTTGCTGCAGTCGACTGTCCCTAGGCCCCAAAACTCACCATTTTCAAGCCAAAAACCAAACCAAAAACTCACCAAAAATCAGCCCCCTCAAGCTTGTGCTAGGAGGATTCAATCCAAGTCATTTTAAGTGTGTTCAAGGGTAAGTTTTGGAACCTATCCTTGTATATTCTAGTTGTTATTTTGGGTTAATATTAAAGGGAAATTTTTGGTATTTTGCTAGCATAAAATCGACCCCCATTCTCCTTGGTTCACAGGGCCATTTTAGGCACTCAAGCCCTTGATTCGGAGTTGTACTTGGATCATTGACCAAGAGGTAAAACCAAAACCCTTCTTGGTGGTTAGTAATTTTTATGTTTGATCAAGGCCATTTATGTGTATTTGTTTATGCAAATGGGTTGTAATAAGTTTCTTTTGAGCCCTTAGCTTTCCATTTTTTAAGTTTATGGTTGTGCTTACGTTTTTACGAATGGATGTATGCACGTGTGAGCATGAACGTTTTGTTTTAGAATGGCTGGACACAATCTGTCCCCAAAAAAAGGCCACGGATTTTGGCCATTTTGACCCCTTTAGGATCCAAATTTAGGATTTGGTAAAAACACAAAGTTTTAAGAAAATTTTGTTACGGTCGTTTTTGCAGCAAATAGATTTTAGCCAAAAACAACACTAAAATAGGTTTTTCGAGTGGTTTTCATTTAGTGCCCAAAACTGGGACTAAAAATCCGAACCTAGAATTAGTCTCGGTTTTTGTTAAAAATGGATTACTTAGAGTCCGAACCAGATCTCAGGCTCAACGCAAAAGTTGTAGAACACGTTGAAACCTTTAAGAGACCTATGCATGTTTTAAAAATTTGGCCGTTTCATGCCTTATACAGAGTCATTTTTAAAATGATGTAAAATTGGAATTTTTACAAAAAAAAAAAAAAAAAAAAAACTGGGCACAATAGCCACGGGTTTAGTAAGATTAGGACCTGTTCAAGTTAGATTTGAGTTTCAAGGTGAACACAAGAATTATTCATCTCGTTGAGGACGAAAAATTTTATATTTGCAAAATTTACAAACGAAGTCATTCGAATAAGTTTTTAAAACAGTTTTGATAAGTGGTTCAAAAACCACCTTTAAAATGCAACACCCAAAATGTATTTTAACTCTTTAAAAATAAAAATGGCTTTCATAAAAAACGTCCCTCACCTTCCAACGGGGTGATAAGGGGACGGTTTCAAAACACACAATTTTCCAAGAATTTTATAACGCAACCAAAACGATTTTTTTCAAAAATGACTAAAATAGTGTGGGTAGCCCTGTAGGCTACCACACCAAACAAGCAATGGTAACCCGGTGGGTTACTACACTAAGTTTATACAAGGTAACCTGGTAGGATATACGGTCATCAACATACGAGGTAACCGGTCAGTTACTGGTCGATTAACCAGTCAAGGACCGAGTTTGATCAATATTGTGAGGAACGATGATTAAATTATCAAGCAGACAAACTTAATCAAACGCGATAGAAGTTAGACACCAAATCCTCAAAGTAGACAGATAGGGTACTGACGGGCCTCGGTACCGCATAGAAACACAAGTTATAGTCACTAACGGTAATAGTGACCTAAGAACGACATTAATTAATTTATTGGGTAATAAATTAATTAAACACACCTAGAGAATCAAACTCTGAATAGAGAGTGACTTAGTACCGACGACAATCGGTACCAAGCGATTTTATTTGCCTTAGTCACTAACAGTATTAGTGACTCAACAAGAGTATTAATAAGATACGTTATTGATGATAGGTGGTAACCTGTAAGTTGACAAGGCGAGAGTACGAATTGCTTGCAACTAGGTAAGTACAACTCTGCCTACAAAATGAATGAAATGAATTTAAAACGATGTTTTTACAGTATGTTAAGTACGTATGCCATGCACACATAGTTGCACAGCATGTATAAGAGCACATAGTTTCACAATCAAGTAAATTGATGAAAGAACAAATTAGATGCCATATATCCCTACCGCATAGGATTAGGGACAGCTTAGAGCAGTATATGGCTAGAATAGATAAATAAGACAGAATTTAGTAAGCGTGTCGTACCGGCCTTTTCACTTGAAGAGGTTTTTCAAGTTAAAGTAAGTTAAGGCAAAGTTGAGCATCCGTTGATGCCTCTTCGACTTTTTGACCATGGGTGTTACCGATGGTCTGCATGAACACGATACTGGTACACGGACCCTAACTAAACAAGAGAAAGAAAAAGAGTATTGAAGCAGAAATGAACATAACCGGACCATGCATTGTTCATAATATGGTTCACTATGCTTTTAGCTACAATAAGATGCATTCAGTACATGATGTTTCTGTTATGCATGAGAAGTTTTGTATTCAATGACATAATATTTGATGATCTGGTATGTACTATATGTTAAGTGGTATGTGTTGATTTATGACATGCTTATATGATTTTAAGTATGCACTATGTTTTAAACATGTTTTGTGGTTAACATGTATTTACTAGGCAATAAAGCTCTAGGTATATATTCATGCTGTAGGTAAGCATCCTATAGCTTAAATCTTAATAGGCGATGACGGCGGCAGAGGCGGGTGTGAGGGCGAGGTTACGGATACCACCACGAGTATTATCTTCTGCATAGTTTTTGAGTAATAGTATATTTTAGAACAGTAAACAGTATATATATAAATAGCATATTTTAAATAGTAATTAGTTAAAGAATTTTAAAAGTATGTATGTAAAGCTAAATCTCTTATGATTTAGACTTTGTATTTTCAAAGGTACACGTATGTGAATAATAAATACGTACGCCTAAAAAAAAATCTCCTAAAATTAAGGTATCTAAGTTAATAAATTTTAAGTAAGTATTAATGGTTTGCTAGTAAAAATATAAGTATCAGTTCAAGTAGTAGTTTTTAAGTGATGTTTCGGGCCACTAAGGGCACGGGACATCACAGTTAGTATCAGAGCGGTATCCTGCCACCCTACCTCACATCGCCATACACCTGCCTCTTCTGTCCAAGTAAATTAGTTTCCTTTTTCTTTCAGTGTTAGCATATAAGTTGATGTTTAAATTATAAAAAGAGATGATGGCCGTACCGATCGACCCCCATCAAGTGCAAGAAGACTATCAACCGAGCTTAGCTTTTGCCGCTAGGTGACTCGCCATACGATGGTCATCGCTCCAGCGAACTTTCATATTGGATCCATCACTTGGAGGTTATCTTCGCAGCATGCCATATCCCACCCTGCCTACAGGTAGTATTGGCCAATAGCAGACTAGAGGGACCAGTACTGACCTGGTTGAACGAACGACGCGGGATCGGGAATCCGGTGCAGTGGGCCGAGTTCTACCGCGACCTCCGTGATAATGTTGAACCAGCTCTAGACAGAGATATATGGGATGATATGCACGAGGGGCAATACCAGGTCTTCTCTGACATGTGGGATATCTTTGAGGGAGAGATCATGGCGCACTACTGTCAGAGGTTCAGGGATGCATTGCGTTCTTACACTCCCTTAGACAGGCCCTTCATAGAGATAGCTGACCTACTATGGAAAGGGGCTCCATGGCACGTGAGGGACCTTGTTCCCTACCCTCTACCACATGAGGATCTGAGGTGCCTTACCCGAGATATAGTGGAAGCTGAGAGAGTGGTACTCTACCCTACACCTAGTGAAGGCTTTGCAGCAGCAGTTAACGTGGGGGGTGACCCGACAGATTTAGCACCCTAACTGGCCAATAATGAGTTCATAGTTGTACCCCAACTAGCAGTACCTGAAGACAATGAGGACCTTGATCCAGCTCCTTTGTCTCCCAAGCACCAATTGGGGGAGGACGATGATGAGGCTCTCCCTGATGATGAGGGGGATAAGATCCCCAACCACTTCAACGATGATGAGTGGATGGGGATGTACGAGCCCCAAGTCGTCATAGCCAGTGTTGACGAAGGCAATGTCGTCTAGGGAGATGAAGAGGAAGACCCAGAGGAGTTCCCCCTTAGTGATAGCAACGACGAGGAAATGTCCGATGCCGAGTCAGGAATGTCTTTCGAGTAGTAATAACCCTTTTTGCAAGCGTTTTGTTTTTGTGTATATATAGAGGGGAGTAGTAGCTTTCCTCACCAGACCTAACTTAATGTACTTATTGGGATCGTTTATTGGGAAGTGTGCATCACTCCCACCAAACTAGAAGTTTGTACATATTTTTGAGTATATATATATTGTGATATATTTCGTGAAAAACTATAAAGCTTTGCCTAAGGGGGCCAGATATGACTTTTCCATAAGTATGATCAAAGAATAATAAAAAGTGCAGGACAGTTCCTGGCACTTAGGTGATGTTCCAATACAATGCGGCATTTGTATTAAACATCACAGTATGAGAAAAGACAGATATAATACATACACTTATATCTATGATGTTACGTGAAATTATTAAGTAAGAAGATGATATGTGATACGAGTCCCAAGTACAGAATTTAAAAGACTCATAATTTTCTTTCCCGCTGTGTGATAGGATAACATATATAATCATGGCAAGAACAAGAGCTCAGATTAATCAATCTACCCAAGACGAGCTAATGGCATGGCTCACAGCCATGCAAGAGATGATATTAAATCAACAACAAGAACTTGCTCAGCTCAGGGAGCAACTAAACCAGCGACCTCAGGCACCACAATCGGTAGAGGTGCCAACCCAAGCAGCTCCCGTAGCCCCCGATACTCCCAGGGAGCAAGCAGCTCCCCCAACCCAAGTGACTTTAGCACCATGAGCCGTGGCTGCTCCCCCGGCAGCCAACGTTCTTGTGCCAACTCCTAGAAAAGGCGATCTCTATAAGCGATTTTGGTGCTTGAAAGCACTAGAATTCAAAAGAACCACAAATCCCATTGAGGTCGACGACTGGCTGACCGATATCCAGGTCATCTTGGACCTCGTAAGACTAACGGAGAGGGAGAAGGTATTGTGTGCATCCCTAGCCTATACAAAGGGGCACGACAATGGTGGAAGACCGTGGCCATCAGAAGAAACATCAATGAAATGAACTGGGCAGACTTTGTCAACGAATTCAAATAGATGTACTTTAACGATGAGGCCCTGGCAGCGCAACAAGACGAGTTCAATAATCTACACTAGGGAAGCATGACTGTCATGGAGGTAGTGAGAAAGTTCGAGCAGCTGGCTTGACTTTACCCAGACCTAGTGCCGACGGAGAAGGAAAAGGTCAGGAGGATGCTAAAAATGTTCAGGACGGATATTGCCATCCAAGTCTACAGTGGAAGCCACGGACCCGCAACCATGGCTGAGTGCGTCAACAGCGCCATCCAAGTAGAGTATTGGCTGGCCCAAGACAGGGAAAGAAAGGCTCAAATTTTCAAGGCCAAGAGAGAGGAGAAGATGCAAGCCAGGCTGACTAAGGGAAGACAGAACCCCGAAGCACAGCATAAGGGTCAGAACGTGGGGAATAGCCAGAATAATAGACAATCCCATCCCAACAACAAGAGGAAAGGGAATCCAAGCAATTAAGGGCGGCAGAGGAATTTCCCCTAGAAAAAGAACAATCGAGGGGGAAATGGCAGCCAACACCCACCTTGTCCAAAGTGTGGGAAGAACCATCCGGGAGAATGTCACCAAGGAACCAGTGGCTACTACATCTATGGCCAGGAAGGCCACTTTACCAAGCAGTGTCGCTCTAACCCACAAAATCAACAGGGACAAGCCCGTGCCACTAGTGGCCAACTGCATGCTGCCCAGACCAGAATCAAGGGTCCATCGATTGCACAGGGGAGATTAGAGGCTCCAGAGACGCAGGGAAGGATCTACACTTTCACTCGAGAGGATGTAGAGGCTGGAACCTTGGCGGTGGTGACAGGTCAGCCTTCGATTGCCAACTCCACTGCACTAGTTATGTTTGATTCTGGAGCTACACATTCTTTTGCATCATCTGAGTTTGCTAGGAAAATAGAGAAGAACCTAGATAGGATGGAACAAACTTTTGGAACTGCCTTTCCTTCTGGGGAAGTTTTGTTGTCTAGCTATTGGATACGTCACGTGCCAGTAGTTATCATTGGGCACAAGCTGAGCATGGACCTAATCGTCATCAATATGTGCAATTACGACATAATCATGGGAATGGATTTCCTCGCCAACTATAACGCCATTATAAACTGTCGAAGACAGGAGGTTACCTTCGAACCGATCGGACACAAGAAGTTTTTCTACAAGGGCTTATCACTGAAACAACCCAAGATGATGATATCGGCTATGAAGGCTCACAAGCTACTATCCAGCAGATGCACCAGTTTCCTCACACACATAGTGGACAAGACCCAGGAAGCAAAAGCAGGGCCGGACAGTGTGCCAGTAGTCAAGGATTTCGTGGAAGTATTCCCAGAGGATCTTCTAGGACTTCCACCGGAGTGCGAGATAGCATTTAAGATCGAGCTCCTAGTAGGATTATCCCCAATCTCCAAGGCCCCCTATAGAATGGCCCCAGCAGAGTTAAAGGAACTTTAGATTCAGTTGAAGGATCTGATGGACAAAGGCTTCATCCAACAAAGCTGCTCACCATGGGGAGCACCAGTTTTGTTTGTAAAGAAGAAGGATGAAACGCTGAGGATGTGCATAGACTATCAGGAGTTAAACAAGATCACAATAAAGAACAAGTATCCGTTGCCATGGATCGACAGTCTGTTCGACCAACTCCGAGGTACTATAGTGTTATCAAAGATTGACCTACGTTTCACGTGTCACCAGTTGCGAATAAGGGATGTAAACATACCCAAGATAGCCTTCCGAACAAGATATGGACATTACGAGTTTCTTGTTATGTCGTTCAGATTGACAAATACCCCTGCAGCCTTCATGGACTTAATGAACCGTGTTTTCAAGGAATTCTTAGACAATTTTGTCATTGTGTTTATCGATGACATACTTGTATATTCTAAGACAAAGGAAGAGCACGAGGAGCATCTGAGAGCTGTCCTACTTAAGCTACGAAATCATCAGCTATACACCAAATTCTCCAAGTGAGAGTTTTGGCTAGAGAAGGTTTACTTCCTTGGCCATGTAGTCTCCAAGGAGGGAGTGTCAGTAGACCCAGCAAAAGTCGAAGCAATTAGCGAATGGCCGACCCCAAAGAACGTAATGGAAATTCACAGTTTCCTTAGACTAGCAGGATATTACCAACGCTTCTTTAAAGGCTTCTCAAAGTTAGCCGCACCACTCACAGCACTCACCAAGAAAGAGAAGAAGTATGAGTGAACTGACAAATGCAAAAAGAGCTGAAATGAAGACTCACAAGCACTCCGATTCTGACCATCCCAGACGCTAGATAAGGGAATTTTATAATTTACAGTGATGCCTCCAAGACTGGACTAGGTGCTGTGTTAATGTAGAATGGTAGAATGGTCGCATACGCTTCGTGACGACTCAAAAACCATGAAAGAAACTACCCAACGCACGACCTGGAGCTTGCAGTGGTCGTTTTTGCACTCAAGATTTGGAGGCATTACTTATATGGCGTCAAGTGCGAGATCTATACGGACCACCAGAGCCTCAAATGTATTTTCACGCAGAAGGAGTTGAATATGAGGCAACGAAGATGGCTGAAACTGGTGAAGGATTATGACTGTGAAATCTTATATGACCCAGGAAAAGCTAATAAGGTGGCTGACGCACTAAGTTGAAAGCACTCTTCAATGTTTATGGCTATCCATGCCTTGCCGGAGACACTACAAAAGGAACTATAGAGCAGCGAGATTGAGATTTTAACAGAGAGGTTGTCCAAAATGACCCTCCAGTCGACGCTCCTAGAAGAAATTAAAGCCGACCAAGACCTCAATTCGTCCCTGAACAAGCTAAAAAATGAGGCAACAAAGGACCAAAGTTCAGAATTTCAAGTCTCTAGGGATGGCATACTCTATTTTAGAGATAGAGTGTGTGTCCGAAGGATGAAGAATTCAGAAAAAAGATCCTTTTGAAAGCCCACGACATGCCATACTCGGTACATCCAGAGGCAAACAAGATGTACCAGGACTTAAAAGAGAGTTTTTAGTGGCCGGGAATGAAAAACGACGTCGGTGAACTCATTGTAAAGTGCCTCACATGCCAAAAGATTAAAGTAGAACATCAGCGATCGGGAGAAGAACTGCAAAAAATCAAGCTGCTCGAATGGAAATAGGAGTAGATTACAATGGATTTCATGGTCAGATTGCCCAAGAAATCAAGCAAAAATGATGCAATCTGGGTAATTATGGACTGACTGATGAAATCAGCTCGATTTTTAGCCATGAAGTTGAGCTATTCAGTAGAAAGGCTAGCAGAGATGTACGTGGCTCAGATAGTAAGGTTGCATGGAGTATCGAAATCAATCATTTCAGATCGTGACGGATGCTTCACTTTAAGGTTTTGGCAAAGCGTCCAAGCTTCATTGGGAACTAAATTGAAGTTCAGTAAAGCTTTCCATCCTCAAACTGATGGCCAGTCTAAGAGAACCATTCAGACGTTAGAAGATATGCTGAGAGCTTGTGTCCTAGACTTTAAGGGGAATTAGGACTAGAAGCTACCTTTGATAGAGTTCTCGTACAATAATTGCTACCATTCCTCAATTGGGATGGCTCCATACGAGGCACTCTACGAAAGGAAATGCAGATCTCTGATGCATTGGCACGAAACTGGAGAGAAACAGCTCAACATCACAGACTTCATTAAGAATACAACAGAAGATGTGAAACTTATACGAGAGAGACTGGATATAGCACATAGTCACCAGAAAAGCTATGCAGATAAATGACGTAGACCTCTCGAATTTCAAGAAGGAGATTCAGTTTTTCTCAAGGTGGCACCCATGAAAGGGGTGATGTGCTTTGGGAAGAAAGGAAAACTCAGTCCTAGGTACATAGGTCCCTTCGAGATCCTCGAGAGAGTCGGGAAGGTAGCCTACAGATTAGCTCTCCCTCGCGAACTAGCTTCCATATATAATGTTTTCCACATCTCGATGTTAAAGAAGTACGTGCCAGATACTTCCCACATCCTAAGCCAAGAGCCAGTTGAAGTACACGCCGATCTAACATATGAAGAAAAACCAGTGCGAATTTTAGCTAGAGACGATAAGGTACTTAGGAATAAGGTTATATCGCTTGTAAAAGTGTTATGGCGGAACCATAACCTCAAAGAAGCTACATGGGATGTGACAACCGAGAAATTTCACCATTCTCAGAAAATAGGTACATTGAATGTATATTATGATTTTTAGGTTTAAAATGTGAAATGAATGATTTAATATTATTTAGAACGTGATAATTATTTAGGTTTAAACGTGAGAAATTCGGTTACGGAAAAATTTCACAGAACCGAAACAAGAATAAATGGTGTCATTTAGGTATCGAGAGCTCTAGAAGGTGACTTGTGGTAAGACAAGTCTACCAAAAGATGAAAGAGTTACGGAAGTGATGTCATATGTGCATGCATGTGTGTTACACGTAGTATCAAGAAATTGGTCAAGATGACATTTTCTTGATGAAAAACTGATATATTTAGAATCAGTATGCTCAAAATAGTCAATTGAGCATAAAATGAAATTTTTGACCAAGGAACATGCGGTATCAAGAAATTGGTCAAGATGACCTTTTCTTGATATAAAACTGATATATTTGGGATCAGAATGCTCAAATTAGTCATTTGAGCACAAAAAGTAAATTTTGATCGGGAAATTCACAGTATCGAAAAACTGGTCAAGATGACCTCGGATGAAAATAAAAGTGATAAATTTGGGTTCAGCAAGCCCAAATTAGTCAGTATAGCATATCAAAATGGTCAAATTAGTTAATTGAGCACAAAGGTAATTTTTGACCGAGAATTCGCAGTATTAGAAACTGGTCAAGATGATCTCAGATGAAAACGAAACTGATATATTTGGGTTCAGCATGCCCAATTTAGTCAAGATAGCTCATGTTGAAATTTTAGACAAAAAAAGTATATAAAGGGCAAATAATTGGATATTTGCAAATAGGGTCTCATAACTTTCCTTATCTAGATTTTTCCCCACACCACCCCAAAAGTGAACAGTAGCCGACTATCGGAAACGGTGTCCATTTTCGACATCGTCGGTCTTGTTGGAAAGCTTTCGCCGAGCTAGGTCCAACAATGGGTCGAGTCGACGGAGCAACCGCCGGAGCAAGCCACATGGGCTGCCCGAATGCCACCGGAGACAAAAATTTTGATCGGCTGTTTCTCCGACGTTCGAGGTCCAAATGCCATGATTCCGATCCTAATGGATTCGTGGTGAAGAGTAGAACAAAGCCCAGGCTTCATTTTAGCTCAACAACTGTCGGATCGCGCCGTGCAAGTTTGTCAATCGCCGTCGGCGTCGCGGCCATGGAATCCGATGATTCCGGCGGAGTTGAGTTATGGCGCCCCCGACCTCGGTCCACTGAAACTATTACAATCGAGCTCCTTAGCCGACTGAAATAGCTAGTGAACTTCGTCGGGTCGCCTATATTCTTTTCTTGCCTTTAAACCCTTTGTGAAATTTGGAATCATTTTTTTTTTCTTAAATACTTTTTCTTGATTGTAACATGACGTGATTAAATTGAATTATGTTTGTCACTTTTTAAAAGTACAAACATACTTTATACATAAATACCTAAATCAAATATTTTTATAATACATATCTTTTCTTTCAACGCTCAGCGAAAAACTTGTAACAGGACCATATCCACAGTGGATTCCCTATCCCTTTGACATGCTCGCATCCTGCTGCCATTCAGAAATCTACTGGACAAGTTTCTTACCTGCAACATGAACAAACTGATGAGCTAACAGGCTCAGTAAGTTCAAACATACATAGTAAGAATCATATTGATTCAAAAACACTAAAACTCAATTTTCTATAAATAGTACTATTCATAATGAATAGTAACTTTGACCTTTGACCGATGAATAGTAACAGTTACTCTAACTGGTTACTATTCACTTTACTCTATCAGGGTACTATTCACATACCCTAACCGAATTTACATTATTCTAGCGTAAGTTTCGGTTATGCTCAATTATGATTTTTATCATTTTATTAATTGTTTATTCTCTATTTGATTTCTAGTTTAGAGCTCTGTTTATGGCAGTACCGATGATTATTAGCGCACTGACTGGGAGGGTCTAAGGAGCGACCTTAGAACATCGGCCTCCACAGCCCTGATATCCTCATAGGATCTGAGAAAAACCTCCACCACTATGTTGGAGGGGCGGTATGCGTTAGTGATTTCATTACCATCTTTCTTTTAGTTCCCCATCGACGACATTCATATGAATCGTCCCATGGTGGAACCCTTATTGCCTGTAGGTCTTTACATTTATTTCTTTATGTGTGTTTTTAATTAACCACACTATAGTGCCCTAGCACTTCTCCATAGTGTATTATTTATACAATTTTTAATTTCTCATTTCATTAGGTGAGTTAGTTTAACTACACCCCTATTGCCCGTAAGACTTTACAAGTTTGTACAAAAAGTACTTAAATCAATCAAATAGTAATTCATGCTGCAGACATGTGAATATCTGAGCTTACCAAACATTTATCACAGAATCGCGCTATGAAACATTCATATAGCACATAAACCTAGACATAACAGATCAATTCATTCATATAATGAACAACATCAAAATGTTCATGAGCAGACAAATGAATGCTGGAACTTAAACATATCACACTTAGACATAATAGTCTATTCATGTCGCAGTCAATTAAATGTTCGAACTTACAGATACTTTCGCTAGCATTTCCTTCCCCGGCTCCGCAGACGTTCCTTTGCCGTGTCTGGAACGGGTTCCTATAACCGGAATAATTACGGTTATTCTAAATCTTCATTTCATATTCAAAATTTAGTAAAACGTAAAAATTCTACGTTTTATTTCCCGTAAATGGTCTTAGGAATCTAAAATCCCATTTTTCATTTTTACACTAACTCTTGGTAAAATTACCATTTTGCCCCTGATTTGATTTCTCATCATAAACTTACTTTTTGTTGGTTTAAGACCCAAATTTAACTTTTATAATTTCATTTTAACTATCCTTAGGCATTCACGGTCCTTTCCGAACCTTTCGGAAATTTTTGGTCAAAATGATCATTTTGCCCCTGACGGGTCTCGAGACCGTCATATGCTCACTGTGACTTTTAACAGGATTTTCTAAGCCCAAATGTCATAAAATAAAATTTCTTAAACTTTTACACACTTTTACGACATCCATTGCTGTTCCATAGAGGACTATTGGTCATCCGACCCTCGGGTGGTACTATTCCGACACCTAGGGTCGTTTCTCGTTTTTCTCACGTTTCGGAGTCATAAATGGGTATTTCACTACTCCTGAAACATTTGTTATGCTAATCCCGAGGCTTAGACACCGAGTGGGCTCGGGTTTTCATCCCGACTTTAAATTTACCTTTCGTTTCCTAAAATACTCCTGACATTGGTTTTTCCATTCTCTTACATTTTCACAACCTCGGAGGGACGGTTTACTATTCCTCAAAGGTTCATTTGCCCATTTTCTGAGCTTAACTCATCGAGGGGTCTCGGTTTCCATTACCGAACACAATTTGTCTCTCGTTTTTCACCGAAGTGCCTTTAGTGTCGTTTTCAAAATTTCAACAGCATTTCGGCTAAATTTCTAGGTCTCCTGCGTTTAGGAAACGCCTCAAAACCATCTAACCTATTTTATTCTACCACGTACTATACCAGAGACCTAATTTTTACGTAAAACTCAACTTTTTACGTAAAAATTTTCACATTTCCCATACATTTTCTTTTTCTGACATTTCATTCATTTTACTCTTTTTTTTCTTTTCTTTTTACAATTTGAATACAAATTACATATAAATCATTCCAATACATAAATAAGGAATGAAGGAAAACGAAATCACTACCGAAATCGTCCCGACGGTGATCGGACGAACCATTCGGTCTCGACCGCGTAAACTTTTTGTCACCGTTCTTCACGTTTGGAATCCCGGTTGGCAATTCTGATGCCGCGGATGTGTCCAGAACGTCGAAAATAGGCCAACGGGCCATTCTTCATTTTTCCGCCCTGGGGTTGCCGTTGACCGGCGTCGACCATGTTGACCGACGTTGACTCCAGCGTTGACCGATGGCGAATGGCGGCGGCGCGAACAACAGAGGTGCCCACCTTGAAGATCTCGATGAGAGGAGTCCATTGGTGGTGTCAATTTCACCATTGGAGGCTCCGATCATCGATAATCTGCCTCGAAAACTCAACCCAAGGTGGCGACGTTGAATCTCTGCCGTGCCGGGGTTGTTGCCCACAATTACCTTGGGGCTTTTGTTCCCCATTGTCTTCTGAGTATTTTGACACCCACGGTGTCCCTCGACTCGACCGGAAACGGTGAGTTTCACGGCAGCGATGTCGCGGCTTCGGGCGGCGCAATCTGGCGGCTGTTGAGGTGAAATGAGCTATAGGTTTTGTTCTCCTCTTCACCACGAAACTTGTGGGACTGGAATCGTGTCGATCGGAGGTCGGACGGCGGAGATAAGGCCGTTTGAAATTTCCGGCCACCGGCGGCTTCGGGCGGCGTGTGCGGCGTTCTCCGACGTCGATTCCGTCGATTCAGCACATCGTTGGACTCAGCTTATCGAGAGCTTTCCAACGAGACTGGCAGTGTCGAAAACGGACACTGTTTCCGGTGGTCGGTTACTGTTCACCGACGGTGTAGGTGTGGGGGAGAAAATTTAGGATAATGAAAATATGGGGCCTCTTTTTGCAATTTCGACCTTTTATGCACTTTTTGTCCAAAATTTTAACATGAGCTATCCTGACTAATTTGGGGGTGCTGAACCTAAATATATCAGTTTCGTTTTCATCCGAGATCATTTCAACCAGTTTCCGGTACTGCGAATTCCCGGTCCAAAATTACCTTTGTGCTTAATTAACTAATTTGAGCATTCTGATAGGCTATACTGACTAATTTGGACATCCTGAATCCAAATATATCAGTTTCGTCGTCATCCGAGGTCATCTTGGTCAGTTTCCGATACTGTACATTTCCCGGTCAAAATTTACTTTTCGTGTTCAAATGACTAATTTGAGCATTCTGATCCCAAATATATCAGTTTTATATCAAGAAAATGTCATCTTGACCAATTTCTTGATACTGCATATCTCCGGGTCAAATATTACTTTTCATGCTCAATTGACTAATTTGAGCATGCTGAATCTAAATATATCAATTTTAGGTCAAGAAGAGGTCATCTAGACCAACTTCTCAATACTGTGTGTAACACACACACGCACTCACATCTAAAATCACTACTATCAGTATTTTATCTTTTTGTGCACTCAGCTTACCCTGAGTCACCTACTAGGGTTTACAGTTCACTGTTTTTCCCCAGCTCAATTCGGCATGCTTTTACATCACTGAATTCTTAATTTATAATATCGTTAGAACATTTTATCTCGTTCTACATAATATTAATCATTCATTTCATGTTTTAAACATGAAATTCATCATGTACAAGCAGTTTACAATATTCCGAGAACAGTAAAATTTCCCCGTTATTACATTCACCCCTCCTTATAAAATTTTCGTCCTCGAAAATTAGCACAAGTGAGGGTACAACATTCTCGTGTCACTTTTCCTAGTAAAATCTGAACAAGTTGCTATTCATATGTCAGATCCTCTTGAATCTAAATCGATTCGTACCTCAATACATGAGATAAATTCGATACATGTTTCCTTAGCATACATTCGTGAAAAACACTATGTACTGCTGACAGTTCTGAAAGTAGTACCAATTTATAGGTAACCTTTTCAATATGTTCAAAATTTCATAGGGTCCAATACATCTTGTACTAAATTTTCTTTTCTTACTGAACACATTATTCCCTTCATTGGGAACACTTTTAAAGGATATGAAATCCCTTTCATTAAACTCTAAGGATCTTCAGCGTTTATATGCATAATTCTTCTGCCGACTTTGTGTGATCTTTCTTCATCGCTGTATTTTCACAATTACATCCGATGTTTCTTATACGAAATCGGTCTTGTGCCACTGTTTCTCTCACACGTCATACCAATAGGTAAGCGATCTGCACTTTTGTCCATATAAACCTTCACAGGGTACCATTCCTATAGAAGCTTGGTAGTGTTGTTGTACGAGAATTTCCTCTAACATTAACTTCTCATTTCAATTCTTAGGAAATCCATGACTTAGACACAAAACTTGTCTTCTAGTGTCTGAGTAATTCGCTCAGATTGATCTTCCATCTAGGGATGAAAAGTCGTACTAAGACGCAATTTCGTTCCCATGACTCCTTGTACACACTTCCAAAAATTTGAAGCGAATTGCGCATCTAAATCGAATATGACAAACTTGAAACACCATGTTATCTAACAACATGGTTTACATAGAAATTCGCTAACTTTTCCAGTGAAAAGTCATTTTCACTATTATGACTCTTGCGGTTTTCATCAATCTATCCACCATAATTCAGATGGCGTTATACCGCTCTTAGGTCCTTGATAATTCCACTACAAAATTCATCGTAATATGCTCCCACTTACATTCGGGAACTTCCAATGATTCCAGTTTTCTACTTGGATGTTTTGTTCAGTCTTGATCTTCTGACGGTCATGCATCGATTCACAAATTTTTTTTTTCACTTTCATTCGTCATCTCTCTCCACTAGAATTGAAATTTTAATTTCTGGTATACTTTACTCATTCCGAAATGCACTGAATATGGCATTTTATGGGCTTTTTCCATACTTCACCTCATTAATCCTTCATTAGTTGGAATATGAATTCCTCCTTAATGTAGGATCATTCCACCCTTGGAAATCCCTTCTTGATAACTTATTTTATTTGATCTTGCTTCAAAGCCCTTTTAGTGTCTTCGAATAGCGATGACTCTGATTGGAGTACAGCTAACCTTTCGGATATCAGCTCCAACTCCAATGAGTGTATCTCTTGTCGTAATTGTTCTGCTAGTTTTCCTTTTGGCTACTGGTACGGAACAGTAGACTTTCTGCTTAAGGCATCCATCACACGGTTGATTATTTTTTTTCTGGGTGGTAGAGGATCTCACAGTTGTAATCCTTCACCAACTCCAAACATCTTCTTTGCCACATATTCAGATTCTCTTTCGATGCATCGCAATATATCACGAATTTCTCCCTTTTTGTGAGAAGCGTGTGAATTGGCGCACTTGTTAGTCAATATTTCAACTTTCGAAAACTCTTTTCACATTCTTCAGTCTACTCATATTACCTCTCCTTGCGCGTAAAAGCTGTAAGAGGTGCCACTAGTCATGCGAACCTTTCCACAAGTCTTCTCTAGTTGCCAGCCAAACTTAAGAAATTATATATTCCCATTACAGTCTTAGGTGCAAGCAATTCGTTAGTCATCTCCCCTTGACAGGATCTACGACGATTCCTTGTTTGGGGACTACATGTTCCAAAAAAATGCACTTTATCTAGCCAAAATTCGCACTTGGAAAATTTTGCATAGGATTAGTGCTATCTCATAATGTACAGAGCAATTCTCAAATGCTCTTCATACTCCTTATGAGTCTATGAATATATAAGTATGTTATCGATAAACACATTGACAACTTATCTAGGAATTCCTTGAACACTCAATTGATGGTATCTTAATCGTAAATCAGTCTTAGAGAATACTGCCACACCTTTGAAAATGGGTGCAGTTCTTTGCATGAGCTCTATCTCAAAGGAAATTTCTTGTTCTTACAGAAATCTAGACAATTTCTTTAAAGATCGTCAAGAAATTCATGGACAATGGGAACATTTTCTGATTAAAGCTTCTATTCCTCTATTACATTTGCCACATAGGCCAAATATCCAATTCAATCATTGGACATTAGCTTACTCGCACTTCACGAGTTAATTATCATCTTCCTTGATTTATGTGACGAATCCACAGGTTCAAAGTTTTCTTCGTCGTCTAGTCGAAACACTATCTTTCTATTTCGGTAATCAACTATGGTTTGATATTTCCCTAGGAAATCCATTCCTAGGATTATGTCACAATCAACTAACTTTATAACAATCGATTCTGTCGCTATGTTTGATGTTTCTACTTTCGCATCCTCCTTAGTGTACACCAAGACACGAGCATTTGCACGTGTTACGTGTTCTTGTCTTTCCAGTACTACCAATGATCTTTCAAATCTAGCCTATAACACACGGGCTTGGGACGTTATTGCTGTGGTTAAAATGTTTCCTGTGTATTCTACCGATTTGTGGGTCAGTTTCTAGCATAACGGCCTTCTTTTCCTACATTGGTAACATGCATTGAGATCAATTCAATATTATGGCCAGTGCCTCTTCTCACTCGTAGCGCAACTGGATACATCTGATCCTATATTATTGGTCAGCTTCCTTTGCTGCCTTCTATTATCCCAGGTTAGGTTTTCATTTTCTTAGAAAATTTACCTTTTCTTTTAATCTACGACTATAGGCCTGGAGCATTAAACTGTCCTGGCCTAACATTCTGATTAGGTTTATTGCTTTGGCCAATTTAGGTTCCAACTTAGGAAAAATTTAGTCAAAGTCCTTTCCCTCTTCCAGGTTTCTCGGACTTTTTCTCTTTCTTCTTTTTGTCTAGCCCGCTGGTATTCAACCCGCAGAACGCGACTGATGCAGTCTGTCACTGAAGGTGATGGCATTAGACCACTATCGACCAAAGCAAAGATCTCTGGTCGGAACATTCCACTCATTCTCTGTATCTTTGCCCTTTAAATAATTACCACGTAAGGGCATCATTTGGACAATTGATCAATTTCTGATGCACTTCACTCACTGATACATTTCCTTGCTTTAATGAGGTAAACTTTTTTTTTTCGTTACGGTTTCCCTGATACAGGATCATAAACCTACTTTTTGTTGGTTTAAGATCCAAATTTAACTTTTATAATTTCATTTTAACTATCCTCAGGCATTCACGGTCCTTTCCAAGCCTTTCGGAAATTTTTGATCAAAATGACCATTTTACTCCTGACAGGTCTCGGGACCGTCATATGCTCACTGTGACTTTTAATAGGATTTTCTAAGCCTAAATATCATAAAATAATATTTCTTAAACTTTTACACACTTTTACAGCATCCATTGCTGTTCCATAGACGACTATTGGTCATCCGACCCTCGGGTGGTACTATTCTGACACCTAGGGTCGTTTCTCATTTTTCTCATGTTTCGGAGTCATAAATGGGTATTTCACTACTCCTAAAACATTTGTTATGCTAATCCCAAGCCTTAGACACCGAGTGGGCTCGGGTTTTCATCCCGACCTTAAATTTACCTTTCGTTTCCTAAAATACCCTTGACATTGGTTTTCCCATTCTCTTACATTTTCACAACCTCGGAGGGACGGTTTACTATTCCTCAAAGGTTCATTTTCCCATTTTTTTAGCTTAACTCATCGAGGGGTCTCGGTTTCCATTACCGAACACAATTTGTCTCTCGCTTTTCACCGAAGTGCCTTTAGTGTCGTTTTCAAAATTTCGGCAGCATTTTGGCTAAATTTCTAGGTCTCCGGCGTTTAGGAAACGCCTCAAAATCATCTAACCTATTTTATTCTACCACGTACTATACCAGAGACCTAATTTTTACATAAAACTCAACTTTTTACGTAAAAATTTTCACATTTCCCATACATTTTCTTTTTCTGACATTTCATTCATTTTACTCTTTTTTTTTTCTTTTCTTTTTACAATTTGAATACAAATTACATATAAATCATTCCAATACATAAATAAGGAATGAAGGAAAATGAAATCGCTACCGAAATCGTCCCGACGGTGATGAGACGAACCGTTCGGTCTCGACCGCGTAAACTTTTTGTCACCGTTCTTCATGTTTGGAATCCCAGTTGGCAATTCTGATGCCGCGGATGTGTCCAGAACGTCGAAAATAGGCCAACGGGCCATTCTTCATTTTTCCGCCCCGGGGTCGCCGTTGACCGGCGTCGACCATGTTGACCGACGTTGACTCCAACGTTGACCGGTGGCGAACGGCGGCGGGGCGAACGACAAAGGTTCCCACCTTGAAGATCTCGACGAGAGGAGTCAATTGGTGGTGTCAATTTCACCATTGAAGGCTCCGATCGTCGACAATCAGCCTCGAAAACTCGACCCACGGCGGCGGCGTTGAATCTCCACCGTGCCGGGGTTGTTGCCCACAATTACCTTGGGGCTTTTGTTCCTCATCGTCTTCTGAGTATTTTGACACCCACGGTGTCCCTCGACTCGGCCGGAAACGGCGAGTTTCACGGCGCCGACGTCGCAGCTTCGGGTGGCGTGGTCCGACGGCTGTTGCGGTGAAATGAGCTATAGGTTTGGGTTCGGAATCGTGTCGATCGGAGGTTGGACGACGGAGATACGGCCGTTTGAAATTTCCGGCCACCGGCGGCTTCAGGCGGCGTGTGCGGCATTCTTCAGCGTCAGTTTCGTCGATTCAGCACACCGTTGGACTCAGCTCGTCAAGAGCTTTCCAACGAGACCGGCAGTGTCGAAAACGGACATATTTTCGGTGGTCGGTTACTATTCAATGACGGTGTAGGTGTGGGGAAGAAATATCTGGATAATGAAAATATGGGGCATCTTTTTGCAATTTCGATCTTTTATACACTTTTTGTCCAAAATTTTAACATGAGCTATCCTGACTAATTTGGGCGTGCTGAACCTAAATATATCCGTTTTGTTTTCATCCGAGATCATTTAGACCAGTTTCCGGTACTACAAATTCCCGGTCAAAAATTACCTTTGTGCTCAATTAACAAATTTGAGCATTCTGATAGGCTATACTGACTAATTTGGACGTCCTGAATCCAAATATATCAGTTTCGTCATCATCCGAGGTCATCTCGATCAGTTTCCGGTACTGTATATTTCCCTGTCAAAATTTACTTTTCGTGTTCAAATGACTAATTTGAGCATTCTGATCCCAAATATATCAGTTTTATATCAAGAAAATGTCATCTTGACCAATTTCTTGCTACTGCATATCTCCAGGTCAAATATTACTTTTCATGCTCAATTGACTAATTTGAGCATGCTGAATCTAAATATATCAATTTTAGGTCAAGAAGAGGTCATCTAGACCAACTTCTCAATAATGTGGGTAACACACACACGCACTCACGTCTAAAATCACTACTATTAGTATTTTATCTTTTTGTGCACTCAGCTTACCCTGAGTCACCTACTAGGGTTTATAGTTCATTGTTTTTCCCCAGCTCAATTCGGCATGCTTTTACATCACCGAATTCTTAATCTATAATATCGTTAGAACATTTTATCTCGTTCTACACAATATTAATCATTCATTTCACATTTTAAACATGAAATTCATCATGTACAAGCAATTTACAATATTCTGAGAACAGTAAAATTTCCCGGTTATTACATGAGTGACGTGGTGGGTATCAAAATGCTCAGAGAAGAACGGGGAACAAAAGCCCCAAGGAAATTTTGGGCAACAACCCTAGCACGGCGAAGATTGAACAACGCCGCCACTGACAACTTTTCGAGGATTCCGACGATTGGAGCTTCGAATCGAGAAATTGACACCACCAATAGGTTCCTCACGTTGAGATCTAAGAGATGGCGGTCACCTTTTTTCTCATCGCCGCTGGTCAACGCCGGTCAACGGTGACCAGTGACCAAAAATTGAAGAATTACCTGTTGACCTATTTTCGACGTTCCCGACACATCCGCGGCATCAGATTTGCAAACCTAAACTTGAAAAGTGAAGAATGGTGGAAAAAAAGTTTGTTCACGCGAGATCGAACGGTTTGTTCGATTGTCGGTTGGACGATTTCGGTAGTGATTTTGGTCCCTTCATTCCTTAATTTATGTTTTGGAATAGCTATGTATTAATTATGTATTTGGTCATGTGAAATTGTAAGAAAAATGGACAAAAAATGATGGGAAAAATGTGAGGGAATGTGAAGATTTTTACGTAAAAGTTGAATTTTACGTAAAAATATAGGCCTCTAGTATAGTACATGGGAGAATAGAATTTGGTTATATGGTTTCGAGACGTTTCCTAAACGCCGGGAACCTAAAAATTAAGCGGAAATACTATCAAAATTTCAAAAACTTCACAAAGGGGTATTTTAGGAACCAAAGGGTAAAATATGGTTGGGATGGAAACCCGAGCCCCCTCGGTGACCTAGGCCCGGGAAAAAGAGGATTAATGACCAAGGGTCGGAATAGTACCACCCGAGGGTTGGTGAATAGTAAAATAGGAAATTGCGGTAAAGGATGCCATAAAAATTTAGTAAAGCCTAAGAAACATTATTTCATGATTTTTGGGCATAGAATAGCTCGACAGTTAGTTAAAATGAAAATGATACGGTACCAAAACCCATTAGGAGTAAAATTGTCATTTTGACCAAAAATTTCTGAAAAGTTCAGAAAGGACCATGAGTGCCTTAGAATAGTTAAAATAATATTCAAAGGGCTAAATTTGGGTTTTAAACCAACTGAAAGTGGGTTTACGGTGAGAAAAGTGAACTAAGGGTAAAATGGTCATTTTTTCAAAAGTTAGGGACAAAATAGTCATTTTGTCAAAAGTTGGAAAAAAGAGCCGTTAAGGCTAGAAATGGTGTCCTAAGGCCATAATTGGGAGTTTTAAGGCCTGGTTCAAGAATTAAGAAGGGAAAAAATGAGAAAATTCCGCTAGGGGTAAAATGGTAATTTTGACAAAAGTTAGCGAAAAAGTGGAAAATGGGATTTTAGACCCCTAAGCTCATGATTGGAAAATGAAATGTATAATTTTTACGTTTTATTTAGTTTTATGTATGAAATAAGATTGAAAATAACAGTTGATTTTTCTGGTTATAAGAACCCGATCCAGACATAATGAAGGAACATCTGCGGACCCGTGAAAGGAGATACGTGCAAGAATATCAGTAAGTTCGGACATTTAATTGACTACAATATGAATGGACTGATCATGTTATGTGTTATGTGTTCTATGTAGTAAGTTCTTACATTGAATTGTCTGCAACATGAATAGACTATTATGTCTTAGTGTCATATGTGATAAGTTCAAATATTGCATTGTCTGCAACTTGAACGACTATTATGTCTATGCATAATGTGTTGTAATTTTAGAATTAATTGATTGCAACATGAATGGACTGGTCATGTTATGTGTTATGTGTTCAATGTAATAAGTTCTTACATTGAACTGTTTGCAACATAAATAGACTATTGTGTCTAAGTATTATTTGTGGCAAGTTCAGACATTTAATTTGTCTGAACATGAAATACTGTGATATATAATTATGTACTCGTTGTACATTAGTTGATAAGTCCTACGGGCAATATTGGGGAATAGTTAAACTAATATACCCTTAAGGAAAAGGGATTATGTAAAGACCTACGGGTAATAGAGATGATTGACTTAGAGATGATGATTAGTGTCATCTGGTCAGAATACAAGATGGTAATAAAACCATTAAAGGCGTATGGCCCCTCCAACATTGTGGTGGAGGTTTTACAGATCCTAGGAGGATATAATGAGGGCTAGAAAGGAAGAAGCTCTAGGGTCACTCCCTAAGCCTTCCCAGTCAGAGCGCAGTAAATTATCGGTACGCCACAATGAGCTCAAACCAGAATATAAGCAAAGATAGCAGTCAATAATGTGACGAATGCCATAATTGAGCATAACTGACACTTACACTAAATGTAGTGGACTCAGTTAGGGCAATAAGAATAGTACCCGATTAGGATAATGAGAATAGTAACCGGTTAGGGTAATGTGAATAACAACCGGTTAGAGTAATATGAATAGTAATCAGTTAGGTAACAGTTACTATTCATTGGTCAAAGGTAAAAATACTGTTTATGGTGAATAGTACTATTCATGAATGAATAGTATTATTCATAGAAAATTGTATTTTTGATTGTTTTGAATCTATGTGATTCATGGTACGAGTATTTTATATGTCTAAATGTTACTGTTACTAGTATATGATACTAGTATGCGATGTGAGGTGAATAAACTTACGAAATGTAAGTAATTTGAAGTATGATACTTGATATGATATCAAGTATATTTATGACGTTCAAGTAAGTGTTAAGTATGCTTACGTTGTTACGTATGAATGTTGTAAAGTAATTAATGGTGTTTACCATATGTAATGTTAATACTCTGATGCCCTAATTGGTGACAGAGCTATGTTATATGTTATGATGACTCTGATGCCACAGCTAGTATCAGATATGCTCGTTACTATATGGTAAGAGCTTTTATATGTCATGTATTTATGTTTGAACTCACTAAGCTTTAGCTCACGTGTTTGTTCATGTTGTAGGTAAGGAACCTGTATCTCAGTAGTAGAAACCAATGGATAACGGAAGGATTTTCATATGCCAATGGGGATAGGAAATCCACAGTGGATATGGTCCTGCTACCAGTCTTCCGTTGAGCGATTTGAAAGGGAGATTTGAAGAAAAGAGAATTGATGTATTTTATGTGCAAATTCTGAAAAGAAATATTTCTGTAAACTATGTTTTGCTTTATAGAAATATCTTGTGAAAAAAAAAAATTTATTCCATATTTTCATATTCAAATGGGAAGTTAAAATAAGCGTATTAAAGAAAGTATGATAAAACTAGGATACTAGCCACCATAGGTAGTATCAGAGTAACTTAAAAATAAGTTTAAGTATGTTGCCGACGACCCATGAAGTGATGGTCGATCGCAGTCGGCTTTAGAGTGCGATCACGATGGTGCCGACTGGCCTTATAAGAAGAAGGCGGGGCGTCACAATTGGTATCAAAGCAGTTTGACCATATCCCTCCTGGCACAAAGCGTAGCCTGTTCGTCAGTCCAAGTAAGTTAGTTTATTTTAAATTTGTAAATGTTTATTGATTGAAGGTAAACATTTTATAGTAATGAGATGACGAGATCTAAGATGATAAGGAGAAGATGAAGAGATGACGAGACCACTGTGCGTGAGATCACGACTGTACAATGCTAAAGGACTATCCAGAGTAAGAAAGCAGATTCTGTCGAACTGTGCCCTCAAAACTAAGTGGCAAATAGCACCGTACCACTTCATGGGAACGCAAGATTGGTTTTATACCATCTGGCTGAACTCCCCGATTGTATGCCATTGATCAGGATAACTGAGTCCTGTTAGCTGTTGATATCTTTCAAGGAGGTACTCTTATGTGTATTGGGATTATTGGTTCCAGATGCGATAGGGGCTTAACTGGGCTGAATTTTGCCATATCATGATCGAGCAAATCTCCAAGAGGAGTCTAGCATCAGCCCTAGTTTCTTGTTTCTTATGGGCAAGCCGGGAACTGAAATCGCCTAAGTTCCCTAGAGTTGTGAATATACGTGAATTCGTTCATCGAATTAAGAAACTATAGTCGATGTCCGGTGACACAGTTCTAACGTATGCTGTGTGCTACGAGGAACTAATGGGGACTTCTGTAACGATTCCTGTAGATGGTTGCTGAGGAACTGATAAGTTTTCTCCAACTCATGACGGAACTAAAGCCAAGGCAAATGCGGTTCAAGGAACATCCACTGTAGGCCAATAAATTTGATGACATACGTGATGATACAAATGATGAAAAAGAGTTTTCTGTCTTTAGGAAAATTCAATGTACAAGGCTAATATATATATAGCCTTTATGTTATGTTGAAATGTTCGAAATGACATGTACATGTTATGTAATGACACAATAAGAATCATTACATCATAGAGTAGAATATACGCTAAATATTAAGGACATGTTGCTATGTTAAGACATGTCGAAATGATTCTTGTTGTTCTACCCTAACTAAAAAGGGCAAAATATGCGATAAATAGGTCACGTGCATTTATCACACTAGAATGGATACAAGAGGATAAGGTCAATGGATACAAGAGGACGACGTCCTATATGTCCTAACATTAATTGAACAAGGAAAAGAGCCACTCTATGAACTTTTCATCTGACGAAAATGTGAGGGTTCAACAGATGAAGCTGCGAGAATGTGAAGGGTTGGTAACCCCTTGAAGCAGAAGAGAAGATGCAAAGGAATAACACGATTCCACTAGTTAAAGAGCTATGGAGGAATCACAGCATCGGAGAGGCTTTGTAGGAATGTGAAAAGGAAATGAAATCATTGTACCCTTACTTGACTCAATTTTCGAGGAAGAAAATTTTATAAGGAGGGGTGAATGTGACAACCGAGAAATTTCACCATTCTCAGAAAATAGGTACATAGAATGTACATTATTATTTTTAGGTTTAAAATGTAAAATGAATGATTTAATATTGTTTATAACGTGATAAAATATTCTAACAATGTTAAAGGTGAGAAATTCGGTTGTGGAAAAATTTCACAGAACTGAAACAATAATAAACAGTGCCATTTACATATCGAGAGCTCTAGAAAGTGACTTGTGGTAAGACAAGTCTACCAAAAGATGAAAGAGTTACGAAAGTGATGTTATATGTGCGTGCATGTGTGTTACATGCAGTATTAAGAAATTGGTCAAGATGACATTTTCTTAATGAAAAACTGATATATTTAGAATCAGTATGCTCAAAATAGTCAATTGAGCATAAAATATAATTTTTGACCAAGAAACATGTGGTATGAAGAAATTGGTCAAGATGACCTTTTCTTGATATAAAACTAATATATTTGGGATCAGAATGCTCAAATTAGTCATTTGAGCACAAAAAGTAAATTTTGACCGGGAAATTAACAGTACCGAAAAACTGGTCAAGATGACCTCGGATGAAAATAAAACTGAAAAATTTGGGTTCAGCATGTCCAAAATAGTCAGTATAGCCTATCATAATGCTCAAATTAGTTAATTGAGCACAAAGGTAATTTTTAACTGGGAATTTGCAGTACCAGAATTGGTCAAGATGACCTCGGATGAAAACGAAGCTGATATATTTGGGTTCAGCACGCCCAAATTAGTCAAGATAGCTCATGTTGAAATTTTGGACAAAAAAGTATATAAAGGGCAAAGAATTGGATATTTGCAAATAAGGCCTCATAACTTTCCTTATCTGGATTTCTCCCCACACTACCCCAAAAGTAAACAGTAGCCAACCATCGAAAACAGTGTCTGTTTTTGACACCGCTGGTCTCGTTGGAAAGCTCTCGCCGTGCTGAGTCCAACGGTGGGTCGAGTTGACGGAGCAGCCGCCAGAGCAAGCCACATGCGCCGCCCAAATGCCACCGGAGACGAAAATTTCAATCGGTTGTTTCTCTGCCGTCCGACGTCCAAATGCCACGATTCCGATCCCAATGGATTCATGGTGAAGAGTAAAATAAAACCCAAACTTCATTTCAGCTCAACAACCGCCGGATTGCACCGCGCAAGTTTGCCTGTCGCCGTCGCCGTCGCCGTCGTCGCCATGGAATTCGACGATTCCGGTAGAGTTGAGTGACGTGGTGGGTATCAAAATGCTCAGAGAAGAACGGGGAACAAAAGCCCCAAGGCAATTTTGGGCAACAACCCCGGCACGGTGGAGATTGAACAACGTTGCCGCTGACAACTTTTTGAGGGTTTGATTCTGGCGATAGGAGCTTCGAATTAAGAAATTGACACCACCAATAAGTTCCTCACATCGAGATCGACGAGATGGTGGTCGCCTTTTTTCTCATCGCTGTCGGTCAATGGCGAGTCAATGCCGGCCAACGGCGACCGGTGACCAAAAATTGAAGAATGGCCCGTTGGCCTAGGATATGGACATTGTTGTGATGCCAAAAGAATTATTTCACCTTCCTTCGAGTCTGCAGAATTTCACTTGATGGTTAATTATGCCATAATTACATGTCCCCAGACTTAAAATATGGAACGGGAAAATGGTGTTCAAAATTTTCTTACAATTAATGAAAGCAAGAGGTACAATTTAGACAATACACTCCAAGCTAATACGTTGAACTTTCCTGCAACGCTGCGTACTTAATTTAAAAAAAAAAAAGAGAACAAAAACCTGAAAATAAGAATATTAAATAAAATTTCTAAAAAAAAAAAAAAAAAAGAAAAATGAGAAAAAGAACTTAGATGGGGCAGCATTAATCTTTTCAAGTTCATTAATGATGGGGTGTTCTTTTCCACTTCAACCACAACCTGTAATTATATATATATATATAATTAGTAGACTGACAAACTTAGAAGGTAGTTCATAGCCGATATAAAATTTTATATTTACCAAATTATAAAAAATACAAGAAGTTTTCTAATCCTTCTCGAGGCCTTTTCATGGAGAAGCCAGCTTTGATCAAATGGAAGTCATTTACGGGCCTAAAAATCCCTAATCATTAGGTGGTCCGGGAGCTTTAAGCCACCGTTGAATCATAAGAGCACTTGATGTAATAGTATTCATCAAATGGCATTTCCTTAAACAGCTTCACACCTCAGAACAGTAAGCACAACAATGGTGTGAATTAAATTTAACAATAATATGTGAATCCTTTGTTGAATTATAAGAGTATCTGTTAAACCCCAGAATAGATTAATATACGTGTAGAAACATATATTTCCTTTTACCGCAATAAGTTTTTCCTTTCGATTTGGCAGCACAAACAAAGAAGCAGGTTATTATTTGTTGATTTAGCAAGTAATGTAGTCAATCTAAAAATTTGAAATTGGAAATTATGCAAATGGTGAGAGAGAGCAACTAGCATTAAGATGATTTAGGACATCCCAACTAGGTTGGCACCCCCTATGTCACTTATCCCATACTAAGCTCTCAACTCTAATTTATTAAAAAAATAAAATGGAGAAGCCATACAAGAAATAAAAAAAGGTAAAACAGAAAGTGCACGCAGGCGCATAAAGAACAAACTACACATGCAGGCGAGATGAAAGAGATCACCACGCGTGCAGGAATGAAAACAAGAACAGAAAAAAGTATCAAACCGGGAGATGATGCCAAAAATCAAAGCCGAAACTAAGATTTTGCTAGCATCTCCAAATATGCCTCGTCAAAAAACCCTCTAACCAAAACCCAATGGGAAAAATGCTAGAGGGAAAAAAGAGTACATATCTACCATGGAGGTCGGCTGTAAATGAAATGATAATTGGGAAGCCCTGCTGTATTGATTGATTTGAGGAAGACAGAAACTCAGGCTTTAAAACCTCCAAGTGGCCGCATCAAGGTGAACCCTGCCCAGATGATTTGGAAAATGATTACCTTTGCGGAAAATGTGAGAGACTATGCAAGTAATCAATAAACGTCAAGTAATTCAAAGCATTACTCCATCTAGCTTTGTAGCACCAAGGAACCACCCCTTTTTTATTCCAGCAAATCCACACATTAGCTGAGTTGCTTTTGAACAAAAGGTTATCCCGACTGAATCCTTTAGCATAATCCAATGCAGTAATGACAACTAAGAGTTCCACTTCAAAAGCAAACAAAATTCCGAGAGGACGAGCAAAACTATCTTTGTTCAACCTTTGATAGGCTATAAATATCCCATCTGCGACATCGGATTTGCAAACCGAAACTTGAAAAGTGAACAACGGTGGAAAAAAAAGTTTGTTCGCATGAGACCAAACAGTTCTTTCGATCGTCGGTGGGACAATTTCGGTAGTGATTTCAGTCCCTTCATTCTTTAATTTATGTTTTGGAATAACTATGTATTAATTATGTATTTGGTCATGTGAAATTGTAAGAAAAATGGACAATAAATGATGGGAAAAAATGTGTGGGAATGTGAAGATTTTTACGTAAAAGTTAAATTTTACGTAAAAATATAGGCCTCTAGTATAGTTTGTGGTAGAATAGAATTTGATTAGATGGTTTCGAGGCGTTTCCTAAATGCCAGGAACCTAAAAATTAAGCGGAAATGCTGTCGAAATTTCAAAAATGGCACCAAGGGGTATTTTAGGAACTGAAGGGTAAAATATGATCGGGATGGAAACCCGAGCCCCCTCGGTGACCTAGGCCAGGGAAAAAGAGGATTAACGACCGAGGGTCGGAATAGTGCCACCTGAGGGTCGGTGAATAGTAAAATGAGAAATTGCAGTAAAGGATGCCGTAAAAATTTAGTAAAGCCTAAGAAACATTATTTCATGATTTTGGGCATAGAATAGCTCAATAGAATGTTAAAATGAAAATGATACGGTCCCAAAACCCATTAGGGGTAATATGGTCATTTTGACCAAAATTTTTTGAAAAGTTCAGAAAGGACCGTGAGTGCCTTAGAATAGTTAAAATATTTTTCAAAGGGCTAAATTTAGGTTTTAAACCAACTGAAAGTGGGTTTACGGTGAGAAAAGTGAACTAAGGGTAAAATGGTCATTTTGACAAAAGTTAGGGGCAAAGTGGTCATTTTGTTAAAGTTAGAAAAAAGAGCCGTTAAGGCTAAAAATGGTGTCTTAAGGCCATAATTGAGAGTTTTAAGGTCCGATTCAAGAATTAAGAAGGGAAAAAGTGAGAAAATTCCGCTAAAGACAAAATGGTAATTTTGCCAAAAGTTAGCGGAAAAGTGGAAAATGGTATTTTAGACCCCTAAGCTCATGATTAGAAAATGAAACGTATAATTTTTACGTTTTATTTAGTTTTATGTATGAAATAAGATTGAAAATAACTGTTGATTTTTCCGGCTATAGGAACCCGATCCAGACGCAACGAAGGAACGTCTGCGGACCCGGGAAGGGAGATACGTGTAAGAGTATCAGTAAGTTCGGACATTTAATTGACTGCAACATGAATGGACTGGTCATGTTATGTGTTATGTGTTCTATGTAGTAAGTTCTTACATTGAACTGTTTGCAACATAAATAGACTATTATGTCCAAGTGTTATTTGTGGCAAGTTCAGACATTTAATTGACTGCAACATGAATAGACTAGTCATGTTATGTATTATGTGTTCTATGTAGTAAGTTCTTACATTGAACTATTTGCAACATAAATAGACTATTGTGTCCAAGTGTTATTTGTGGCAAGTTCAGACATTTAATTTGTCTGAACATGAAATACTGTGATATATAATTATGTACTAGTTGTACATTAGTTGATAAGTCCTACGGGCAATATTGGGGGAATAGTTAAACTAATATACCCTTAAGGAAAAGAGATTATGTAAAGACCTACGGGCTATAGAGATGATTGACTTAGAGATAACGATTAATGTCATCTGGTCAGAACTATAAATACAATATGATAATAAAACCATTAAAGGCGTACCGCCCATCCAACGTTGTGGTGGAGGTTTTACAAATCCTATGAGGATATAATAAGGGCTGGAGAGGAACAAATTCTAGGGTCGCTCCCTAGGCCCTCCCAGTCAACGCGCAATAAATTATCGGTACTGCCACAATGAGCCCAAACCAGAATATAAACAAAGATAGTAGTCAATAATGTGACGAAAGTCATAATTGAGCATAACTGACACTTACACTAAATGTAGTGGACTCGGTTAGGGTAATGAGAATAGTATTCAGTTAGGATAATGAGAATAGTAACCGGTTAGGGTAATGAGAATAGTATCCGGTTAGGATAATGAGAATAGTAACCGGTTAGGGTAATGTGAATAGTAATCAGTTAGAGTAATGTGAATAGTAACCAGTTAGGTAACAGTTACTATTAATTGGTAAAAGGTCAAAAATACTGTTCGTGATGAATAGTATTATTCATAGAAAATTGTATTTTTGATTGTTTTGAATCTATGTGATTCATGGTATGAGTATTTGATATGTCTGAATGTTGCTGTTACTAGTATCATATACTAGTATGCGATGTGAGGTGAATAAACTTACGAAATGTAAGTAATTTGAAGTATGATACTTGATATGATATCAAGTATGTTTATGATGTTCAAGTAAGTATTAAGTATGCTTACGTTGTTACATATGAATGTTGTAAAGTAATTAATGGTGTATACCATATGTTATGTTAATGCTCTAATGCCCTAGTTCGTGACAAAGCTATGTTATATGTTATGATGACTCTGATGCCACAGCTGGTATCAGATATGCTCATTACTATATGGTAAGAGCTTTTATATGTCATGTATTTATGTTTGAACTTACTGAGCTTTAGCTCATGAGTTTGTTCATGTTGCAGGTACGGAATATGTATCCCAACAGTAGAGACCAATGGATAATGGCAGGATTTGCGTGTGCCAATGGGGATAGGGATCCACTGTGCATATGGTCCTGCTACCAGTCTTCTGTTGAGCGATTTGAAAGAGAGATTTGAAGAAAAGAGAATTTGATATATTTTATGTGCAAATTCTAAAAAGAAATATTTCTGTAAACTATATTTTGCTTTACAGAAATATCTTGTGAAAAAAAAAATTTATTCCCTATTTTCATGTTCAAATGGGATGTTAAAATAAGCGTATTAAAGAAAGTATGATAAAACTAGGATACCAGCCGTCATAGGTGGTATCAGAGCAAGTTAAAAATAAGTTTAAGTATGTTGCCGACAACTCATGAGGTGACGGTCGATCGCAGTCGGCTTCAGAGGGCGACCGCGATGGTGCCGTCTGGCCTTATAAGAAGAAGGTGAGGCGTTACTTGGGAACGGGAAGAGGATATGAAATGAGACTTCTCGAATTTATTCTAATTTTCGAGGACGAAAATTTTGTAAGGGGGGTAGGTTGTAAGGACTGCCCCATTCCTGTAACTTGATTTTCATATAATGAGAAATTGAGGAATAATTTGATGCCATTTGGTGCAAATTTGCAGAACACGGTTAGGTACACGGCTGTGTAAGAAGCCGTGTACCGATCAGACTATATATGTGAGAAAGGCCGTGTAATGAGCAGAGAGCCGCTATATAGACTCTCAAAGTGCATGAAACCTAATTACTATGTCATGAGTAATTAAGTTGAAAATACAATATGATTTCCAGTTGAATAAACTAAACAGGTATGGTACAGTTTATTACTATTTATATAGTGAAAGAGGGTAACCGACAGTGAACCCGGTCCACCCTATTATGTGTATGAGACATGCAGTGTCAGGAAATTGGTCCGGACGACCATTTCTTGACACAAGACTGGTGAATAGATCGCCAATACGCTCGGACCAGTCATCTGAGCATAACAACGATAGAAACCCTAGCAGGGGTATAGTATCGAGAAATTGGTCCAACGCTCAGACTAGTCAATTAGAATAGAAAGTAATGAATAGTGAATAATGAAAAACGAAGTATCAAGTTACTGGCCAAGACGGCCTTAATTTGACATAAAACTGATATATTAGCAATCAGCAGGCTTAATCTAGTTAATTAAGCACAAAATGTAAAATTTTGTCTGAGCAATACGCAGTATTAGGATAAGGGTCAAAACGACCTTTTCTCACCTCGAAAAGGGTATATTTAGATTCAGAACACCCAAATTAATCAATCGGGCACCTGACACGTTTTTTGAAATGAGATCACACAGATCTCAAAACTAGTCTAGATGATCCCGGATAAACATAAAACTGATAAAATTGAAATCAGCGCGTCCAAATTAATCAAGAGAGACTGTGTTGAAAATTTCACACAAAAACTCCTCAATATGCGTGTGCAAGTACAACATAGTGTAGACACAACCACAGTATAGGAAATAAATAGTAAACTGGTATAGAATGGGCTCTTAGATAGTATAAACCAACTAGGAATGATCAGCATAAAAATCGGATTCAAAAAATCCAATTCAGGGTAAAAATTAGAACACTACTAAGAAAGGACCGAGCATCACGGTAGAAAGTTAGACTGCGAAGAGAAGCCAACACAGATAAAACCCACCCTTAAAATCCATGTTCCCGAGCTGCAAAAGTAGCTGAAAATGGCTACAAAATAGCCCAAAAGGTAGTAATTAAAAAATGCAAAAGTTATGATAACTTTTGAATAAAAAACTCAAGGTTTTCAAGCACATGGTCAACAAATTTTTGTTTATTCTTTCCCCACTTCCATGCGCAGCCCACAGCCATTATGGGGCTGAAATGGGCAGCAAATTTGTCCCTTGATTAGGCTAAAATGTAGACAATTAAGTAAGTTTAAGTTTAAGCAGTTGGGTTAAGTTTGCCTATAAAAGGCACACATGACCAACAAGGGTTGTTTTCTTACTTTGGCCTCAAAATCACAACTCTCTTTCTCTCTTCTTTTCTTGCTACAGCCGACTACCCCTAGCCCTCAAAACTCACCATTTTCAAGCCAAAAACCAAACCAAAAACTCACCAAAAATCAACCCCCTCAAGCTTGTGCTAGGAGGATTCAATCCAAGTCATTTCAAGTGTGTTCAAGGTTAAGTTTTGGAACCTATCCTTGTATTTTCTAGTTGTTATTTTGGGTTGATATTAAAGTGAAATTTTTGGTATTTTGCTAGCATAAAACTGACCCCCATTCTCCTTGGTTCACACGGCCATTTTAGGCACTCAAGCCCTTGATTCGGAGTTGTGCTTGGATCATTGCACAAGAGGTAAAACTGAAACCCTTCTTGGTAGTTAGTAATTTTTAAGTTTGATCAAGGTCATTTATGTGTATTTGTTTATGCAAATGGATTGTAATAAGTTTATTTTGAACTTTAACTTTCCATTTTTTAAGTTTGTGGTTGTGCTTATGTTTTTACGAATGGATGTATGCACGTGTGAGCATGAACGTTTTGTTTTATAAAGGCTGGACACAATCTGTCCCCAGAAAAAGGTCACAGATTTTGGCCATTTTGACCCCCTTAGAGTCTAAATTTGAGATTTGGTAAAACACAGAATTTTTAGGAACTTTTGTTACGGTCATTTTTGCATCAAATAAGTTTTGGCAAAAAACGACAGTAAGATAGGTTTTTCGAATGGTTTGCATTCGGTGCCCAAAACTGGGACTAAAAATCTGAACCTAGAATTAGTCTCGGGTTTTGTTAAAAATGGACCACTTAGAATCCAAACCGGATCTCGGGCTAAACATAAAAGTTGTAGAACGCGTCGAAATATTTAAGACAATCTATGCATGTTTTAAAAATTAGCCGTTTCGGGCCTTAATCAGAGCCATTTTTAAAATGATGTAAAACTGGAATTTTTACAAAAAAAAAAAAAAAAAACTGGGCACAATAGCCACGGGTTTAGTAAGATTAGGACTCATTTGAGTTAGATTTGAGCTCCTAAGTGAACATGAGAATTATTCATCTCATCGAGGACAAAAAATATTGTGTTCGCAAAATTTACAAACGAAATCGTTTCGAATAAGTTTTTAAAACAGTTTTGATAAGTGGTTCAAAAACCACCTTTAAAATGCAACACCCAAAATGTATTTTAACTCTTTAAAAATAAAAATGGTTTTCATAAAAAATGTCCCCCACCTTCCAACGGGGTGATAAAGGGACGGTTTCAAAGCACACAATTTTCCAAGAATTTTATAAGGCAACCAAAACGATTTTTTTCAAAAATGACTAAAATAGCATGGGTAGCCTGGTAAGCTACCACACCAAACAAACAATGGTGACCTGGTGGGTTACCACATCAAGTTTACACAAGGTAACCTGGTAGGATATACAGTCATCAACACACAAGGTAACTGGTCGATCAACCAGTCAAGGACCGAGTTTGATCAATGTTTTGAGGAATGATGATTAAATTGTCAAACAGAAAAACTTAATCAAACACAATAGAAGTTAGACACCAAATTCCCAAAGTAGACCGATAGGGTACCGATGGGCCTCAGTACCACATAGAAACACAAGTTATTGTCACTAACAGTAATAATGACCTAAGAATGATATTAATTAATTTATTGGATAATAAATTAATTAAACACGCCTAGAGAATCAAACTCTGAATAGAGAGCGAGTTAGTACCGACGGTAATCGATACCAAGCGATTTTATCTACCTTAGTCACTAATAGTATTAGTGACTCAACAGGAGTGTTAATGAGATACATTATTGATGACAGGTGGTAACCTGTAAGTTGACAAGACGAGAGTACAAATTGCTTGCAACTAGGTAAGTACAACTACGCTTATGACATGAATGAAATGAATTTAAAACGATGTTTTTACAGTATGTTAAGTACGTATGCCATGCACACGTTGTTGCATAGCATGTATAAAAGCATATGGTTTTACAATCAAGTAGATTGATGAAAAAATAAGTTAGATGCCATAAATCCCTACCGTGTAGGATTAGGGACAGCTTAGAGAAGCATATGGCTAGAACAGATAAACAAGACAAAATTTTGTAAGCGTGTCATACCGGCCTTTTCACTTGAAGAGGTTTTTCAAGGTAAAGTAAGTTAAGGCAAAGTTGAGCATCTGTTGATGGCTCTTCAGCTTTTTGACTATGAGCGTTACTGATGGTATATGCGTACACGATATTGGCACACGGGCCCTAAGTAGACAAGAGAAAGAAAAAGAGTATTGAAGCATAAATGAACATAACCGACCATGCATTGTTCATAATATAGTTCACTATGCTTCTAACAACAGTAAGTTGCATTCAGTACATGATGTTTCTATTATGTATGAGAAGTTTTGTATCCAATGACATGATATTTGATGATCTGGTATGTACTATATGTTAAGTGGTATGTGTTGATTTATGACATGCTTATATGATTTTAAGCATGCACTATGTTTTAAACATATTTTACGGTTAACAGGTTGTATTTACTAGGCTATAAAGCTTACGGTATATGTTTATGTTGTAAGTAAGCGTCCTATGGCTTAAATCCTAATGGGCGATGACGGCAGTGGAGGCGGGTGTGAGGGCGAGGTTACGGATACTACCACGAGTATTATCTTCCGCATAGTTTTTGAGTAACAGTATATTTTAGAATGGTAAACAATATATATATATGAATAGTATATTTTGAATAGTAATTAGTTAAAGAATTTTATAAGTATGTATGTAATGCTAAACTCCTTATGATTTAGACTTTATATTTTCGAAGGTACACATATATGAATAGTAAATATGTACGTCTCAAAAAATATCCCATAAAATTAAGGTATCTAAGTTAATAAGTTTTAAATAAGTATTAATGGTTTGCTAGTGAAAATATAAGTATCAGTTCAACTAGTAGTTTTTAAGTGATGCTTTGGGCCACTAAGGGCATGGGACATCACAATGGGAGCACGTGATTATAGATTTTATGATAGGATTGCCTAAGACAAGTGAAGGATTTGATGCAATATGAGCAGTGGTGGATCGATTGACCAAGTCCGTTTACTTCGTACCCGTAAAGATGACGTACACATTAGAGAAATTGGCAGAATTGTATATTGCCAACATTGTGAGATTACATGGGATACCGACAACAATAGTGTTAGATCGCGACAGTCGGTTCACATCTAATTTTTGAAAAAGTGAACAAGAAGCAATGGGCTCAGAGTTGAAATTCAGCACTGCATTCCACCCCTAGACGAATGGACAGTCTGAATGCACGATCCAAACACTGGAAGATATGCTCCAAGCATGCATACTAGGTTTCAAGGGAGCATGGAATAAGAAGCTACCATTGATTGAATTTTCTTACAATAATAGTTATAAAGCCTCCATTGGAATGGCTCCTTATGAAGCATTATATGGACAGAAATGCAGATTTCCTATTCATTGGTATGTTCTTAGGGAAAAAGAACTGCATAAGATCGAGTTCATTTAGGAGACGATAGATGCAGTCAAAAAGATCCAACAAAGGATGAAAACTGCACAGAGTCATCAGAAGAGTTATGCGGACTAAAGATGAAGATTCTTGGAATTTAATGAAGGGGACTTTGTTTTCCTAAAGATAGCGCCAATGAAAGGGGTTATGCAATTTGGAAGGAAAGGGAAGCTGATCCTAAGATATATAGGGCATTTTCTGATTGTTAATTGAATTGGAAAGGTAGCCTATAAGATAGCACTGCCACTTGAGTTGTCTTTAGTACATAATGTTTTTCACGTGTCAATGCTGAGGAAGAACATATCAGACCCTTCACATGTCCTGGACTATGAGCCGATTCAAATTTGAGAAGACTTGTCCTATAAGGAACAACCTATACAAATACTTGCTCGATAGGAGAAAATGTTAAAGAACAGAAGTATTCCACTGGTCAAAGTCCTATGGAGAAATTATAGTGTAGAAGAAGCCACGTGAGAAAGAGAAGAAGAAATGAGAGACAAGTACCCCTACTTATTCTGATTTTCGAGGACGAAAATTCTTAAGGAGGGGTAATTGTAATGGACCAGAGAATCTTAATGGTGTTACCTAGGTTAAACTAGGGTTTTTCTAAGAATTTATGTGAATAAGAATGTGTGAGAACACTGTATTTGTAAATACATGAACAATAGTGTTAACAAAAATAAATAAATATTTTGGAAGATTTAAAATCTCCAAAAATGATTAAAGAATAAAGTTTATGATTGAGAAAGTGATTTCAGACCAAAACACTCAAATAGAGTGGTTTTTGTATCCGAAAAAGATAAATATAAGAAATGGCAAGTCAAAGCAAAGATAAGACAAGATAAGTGTTTTAGAGTTTTTAAGAGTTTCGAGATAGAGTTAAATCAAATTGATAGCACGGATGGCTAGATAAGTGCTCCGGTGATTTTCTTAAGAAATTCCATTATTTTCAGAAAAATGATGATGCTTTTCGGAACTAAAACCCCCCAAGAGATTACCCTAGGTAAACCAAGTCAACTAAAAGGTGAAAATGTATGGCTTTGATTTTTAGCCAAACGACAGTAAAATAAGGCAAACCGATTATGCAGAAGGCCCCAGAAACTCGCCCATGCAATTTGTGTGAAATTTCGTTCGGTTTGACTTTTGGTTAAACTTTGACTTTTGGATTAATTAAGTGAAGTCATGCATGATATCACATGATGATGTCATAAGTAAAGAAACAAATGATGTAGAAAGGTGGTAGATAGATCCAATGGTTTGGGTGAATCTTGATCTTGATTGAAAGGCTCAAAATGTGCCAAAAATACAAGCAAATTTAAAAAAAAAATTTTGAAAAAGAGGGCTGGTTGAGTCGGTGGTTTTGGCTGATTATGTACATGTTTTTGGGCTAAAAAACTAAAGCAAACATAGTAGCAAAAAAAAAAAATCAATTTCGAGCACCCATACACACGGCATCAATAGCCAAAGAAGGAGAAAGAGAAAACCAAGCAATTTTCTTCAACTTTTGGTGGCAAAATTTTGAGCAAAGTTCATCCTAAGTATTAAGAGACCAACATAGTGAGGTGATCAATGAAAAACTTAAGTTTTCTTAGTGTTTTGAAACCAAAAATCAGTGTTTGTTGGGGGGAAGAATTGTGGAAATTCTAGTTTAAACTTTATTGTTTTAGTCTTGTTGGTGTATTGTATATAAAGATTAGTGATGAAATTTAAGGTTGGTTTCGTTAGTTTAGTATGCTAAAAAGTTAGCCAGCAGAAGATTGGATAAGAAAATAATTTTGAAGCATGAAACTTTAAATTTTTGTGCTTGTTGCAAGAATGAAAAACCGAGGGTGAAGTAGTAAGGAAAATTGTGTTTTTGTAAAAGAATAAGGTGAGAGAATTGTGAACAAGAATTGAAGGTTTGAATGAATTGGAATTGTTTAGAAACTATTAAGGTTTTGTGAAAAATTTTACGTAAGAAGTTTGTGACTTTTGCATAAACTTAGGCCTCTGGTATAATATGTGGCAGGTACCATGGTTTTGAGGTGTTACCTAAATGTCAGGAACTCAAATATTTAAGCAAAAATGCTGTCGAAAATTTTAGAATGGCACAAATAGGTATTTTGGAAAATGAGGAGGAAAATAAGGTCAGATATTAAAATCCTAGTCTTTGGTAAATTAGGTTAGAGAAAAGAATGATAGACGCTTCAAAGACTAGTGAAATGTCCATTTGGAGTTTCTAAATATGAGAAAAAGAGAACTAATGACTAAGTGTCGAAATAGTATCCACGAGAAACAATAAAGAGTAAACCGAGAAATAATATTGTAAAGATTTAGTAAAGTCTAAAAAAAAAGTTTTCATGTTATGATTTTTGGGTTAGAAAGGCCATAACTAAGATTTTTAAGGCAAAAATTTAAGTTTTGTACAGTACACAGGCATGTAGGAAGAAAAAAAAATCAAAACACGCCCAAGCTACACGACCATTTAGTGAGAAAATAAATCCCCGAGAGTTACACGGTCAGGAACACGACCGTGTACATCTACAAGATACACTAGTGAGTACATGGGTAGGATACATGGCCATGTAGCAAGAATATAAACGACCCAAGAGTTACACGGCTAGAGACATGGCTGTGATCAGGCCGTGTACATGCAATGTACAGGAACACAGGTAGGTTACACAGCCATGTTGTGATTATATAAATCACCGAGAGTTACACGGCTAGAGACACAACGTGTATCAGGCTGTGTACATGCAATGTACAACAACACAGGTAGGTTACACAGCCATGTAGTGATTATATAAATCACCGAGAGTTACACGGCTAGGGACAAAGCCGTGTATTAGCCTGTGAACAGTATACATGCCTAAATCATACGACCATGTTACACGGCTATGTAAGGAAGGACTTTAATAAATAGAGAGGTACACGGTTATAGACACGGCTGTGTACCAGACCGTGTATTGTTTACAAGTAATAAAAAAAAAAGAAAGAGAAAAAGAGGTTCTAGAAAGATCTAAATAGGACCATTAAAGTTTTAGATGCTATCAAAAGGCTTTAATTAAAATCTTAAAAACCAAAATTCAGATTTTAAGTAACATGAAGATAGTTAATGAAAGTGTATTAACCGACGACATTGTTGTTTATAGGAAACCCGACTAGAGATGGACAAGGAAAATCAAAGGACCCACAAAAGCTCACTTTAGCACAAATACTGTAAGTACAGACATTTAAATGTCTACTCCCAAACTGACTTACCATAGAACTATGTTTATATATAAGTTATATATTTTGTGGTATGATAATCTAACATGTTCACGAAGTCAGAAAAGCACGAAAAGCTAAAGTAAAGAAAGATAAATATAAGCAAGATAATAAGACTGAAAATGTAAGGTTGGCAGACCGGCCTCCCTAGAGTGAGGTTTAAGAATAGCCTCCACCCCAGATATGTGGTGCTACCTCAAGAATATAGTAGTTAACAGCTCAAGTGCTACCCCAAGTTTGGTAGTTCAAAGTTTGACCTTAGGGTTGATTGGTGGGTTGCTCCCCCTTCCCCTATTGGTCTGCGTGCATTAGGTACGTCAGCCACGGGCCCACATGTGAAAGATAAAGAAAGAAAAGAAAGGAAAGAAAAGAAAAGAAAAGAAAAAGATAGATCAGAAAGAATAAAGAAATCATAAGAGCAAGAAATAGTTACACATAAAAGGACTAACCCTAAGTGTTATGCATGAACCATGTTTTACATGTATGTTTGTACTTACTGAACTTTAGCTCACGAGTCTGTTCATAATGTAGGTAACAAGGGTAAACAACCTACATTATGAAAAGAAAGCTGAAGGAGCGGTAGGCAGATCCCCACAATGTTATGGATGGGTTATGGATCTGCTTCGCAAAATTTTCCACTATGAAAGAAGTGTAATAGAAAAGTATATATAAATGTATAAAGACAAGACTAATGTATTATGTATAGAAGTGAAGCAAGATTAAAAGTATACTTATGTCATAAAGTATGTTTATATTACTAAGTATTTTAAATAAAACAAGGTCGCAAGTATTTCACGAAGAATGAAATAGAGTAATATATATATATATGCAATTTCAAAGAACTCATATTTTCATTAATTTATATAAAAATAAAAATCTATGGTTTTTCAAGCACAAGTCCTATAAAAGAAATAAAGAAAAGCATATTAAGTAAGAAGAAGCAAAGAAAAAGAGAGTGAATGACTCGAGCTAGTCGGGTGGCCCACACCTATGGCTGGTCTCAACAGCTTATTAGTCATCACTCGATTTAGATCTTTGAGTTCAAGTACCATCGGGTTAGGCCTTACGAATAATATCACATTTTGGTGATGACAATCTAACGTTACCCTATTCTGAGGTAACCAATCCATACCAAGAATCACATCATAGCATGTTATTAGTAGGATAATGAATTGAACAATAAGTTGTTTGCCTTCTTGCATAACAACATTAGTCCAACATATTAATGAAGATTCAGTTTTTCCAAGTGGCGTACTTAGATGCAAAGGTGACTCTGAAGGTTTTATTTCTAATTCTAATGCTTTTGCAAATGTGGATGCAATAAAAGAGTGACTGGCACCAGTATCAAACAATACGTGTGCCTAACTAGAAGAGATCGGGATCATACCATCCATAACCGTAAGACTATTCTAAACTGTTGGTTCTTCCACTTTTACAACATACATTTTCCCTTTTTCCTTGTTATTCATGTTATGCCTCGAGGTAGTGGGTCCTGCTGGCCTGAATTGCGGCCATTGCAAGGAAGCTTTCCTACTAGTGGACATTTAAGGTCTCCACTGTGATTGGAGTGATTGAGGTCCAAAATTTGGCTAATAAGGGGCTTGTGGTGGCCGATATTATGACTAGCTAAATCCTGGCTGTCCTTGGTTAAATTGTCCCTGGTTAACCTGTCCCTGGATAAATTGTCTAGATCCAGACTAATAAGATCCTGCTGATGATTGGATGGACTGCTGGAATTGTTGAGTTGACTGCTGTTTCCTATAAGTACAGTTCTTCTTTAAATATCCTGTCTGGCTACAATTATTACAGCTTCTCTCATATGAGTGTGATCTTCCGGTAGAAGTGTTACTAGTACTGTCAATTCTCTTACCTCCGATGTTAACCGCACTAACATGAGTAAAGTCCCATGTTGACTTTTAGTCAACCCACCAGACATCCTTGGAGCTTCTGATTTATCCTTTTGGAAATTTTAATTGTTCTATTCAATACATAGGGTAGTTGACACAAGTGTCGGGTAGTCTCGAATTTGCATACCCACCACTAATCTCCTTATCGATGATTTAAGTCCCTGCTCAAACTTAATATATTTGGTATGCATAGTCGCCACCATCGTAGAAGCAAATCTGGACAATTCTCTAAATTTTGACACGTACTCGAACATGGTCATATTTCCTTGTTGTAGGCTCATGAACTCTATAATCTTTTGGTTCCTAAAAGTCTCAGGGGAAAATTGATCATAAAATAGCTGTTCAAACATCTCGCAGGTCATTTCTTGCAGATTGTGAGTTTTCCTAATTTGTCTCCACCATATGCCAACTTTACCATCCAAATAGGTGGAAATAATTTCAATCCGGTGTTCAGGTGAGTTTGGATAGTATCCATTTTCATCGCCACACTATGGAACCAATCATCCGTTTCTTGAGGATCGCCTTCACCAGTAAAGGTTGGAACTCTAAACCGTTGAAAATCCCACAAGCTCTGGTTCATGTCATGCACGACCGGTTCATCTCTAGCATGAGTAACCATGTTTTGTAATACTCGATACATGGCTTCTGTGACGTTAGCCTATTCCGGCTCTGGTGTCGGTGCTAAGATTGGGGTCGGAGTAGTTGTCGAGACGTTTCCCTTTCTACATTTAGGCAGAAATCTATAAAAATAAAAGTTCTGTGTTGTAAATTGGCATTTTATTTTATTCCAAGTATGCATACAATTCCCATGGCAATCCCAAATCATGCTCTGATACCAAAAATTTCTATCACATCCCAAAATCCGGGATAGTGATGTATAGGGGGTGTTAAATAAATAAAATAGAATCTCAGATTTCTAATTCTATCAGTTTTTATATTTTACCTTTTACCATCTCTTTAAATTTGTTCACAAATTATGCTTGTATATTTTAAATTTATTATTCTCTGTATTTCAATTCTTATCACAATATCAGATGGTGAGGTATCCATATCTCACAAATGCATACTTGGATAAAATAAAATAAGTGAGAATACAAAAGTAAAGTTTAGAATTTACACTCTTGGAATGCTTATTTATATACTTGGTCTTAAAGTAAAAAAAAACACTGCTTCAAGTCTTTAATCCTTGTCGTCCATTGATGATTCCACGTAACCCATATCCTCTAATCACCTTTCTCTCCTGGAGGTATACCATTTTTAAAACAGTGAGTGAAAGGCCCAATAGGATAATTAAAAAAAAAACACTTTTTCAACATTTTATTTTAACCATTATACTAAATACATATCAATGCAGTACAAAAATATAAACGTGGAATCTTAATTATGTAAATTATGTCTCTAAATACACCTAGTTCTTATACGGTCCGTATGAGCCCTCTCACCATACCAAAGCATGATGAGTGATCCTCGATCGAGCTGTGCACTTTTCGCACGTGTGTGCTGGCTTCCGGTATACTTTAATACCAAATTCAATTTTTAACATTTCATTTGGAAATAAGATTCACATAATAAAATATGCCTTATTATTTTCCAAAAAAATCTGTGACCGAATATTTTTCCTTTAATTTCCAAAATCGTGATATTTTCTAAAATCACAGAATTTTTTTAAAACTTTGTAAACTCATTTTCTTTAAATCATTTTGGTCAAATCACTAAAAAAAAACTGGCTATAAGGAAAAGGTAAGATATCCTATCTCGTTGGCAATTTAATCTACTATCAACTTCTTGCATGAATTCCAATATAATCTTTTTCTCTGAATTTGATCAACGAGTACCTAAAACAAGAAATACAGAAAATTTAATTATCTGCCCAAGCCCTCCGTGATCGTAATTACTATAAATTCAATTAATTAGTGTGTCATTGATTCTAAAATTTAAAACGATATTTTATTTTAACATTAAAATTTCAAAACAACAATTTTAATATAAATACCCAAAATATTTTTAAAAAATTTGGGCATAACCTACCTTAAAATATAGACTACCCAAAAAGTCCAAAAGCTTAACCTGCATAAAAAAATTTCCAATTCCCAGAATAATTTCAATAAAATTTTCAAATTTCAAATCCCAAATCACTTTTAAAACATTTGTTTTAAAAAAAATATTATTATTACTATTATTATTATTTTTATTACTCTCTTTCTTTTTCATTCTGTATACACACAAACATATATATATATATATTTATATATACTTTGGGGAAGGTAGGTTTTCCGGCTGGTGGCTCACGGCGGTGGAAGGATGGGCAAACGACAAAGGCTCGCGAGGTGGTGGATTGATGGCTCGGTTCACGAGGAGAATGACGACATTTGACTGATGGCACAACTTGTGACAGACTAGAAAATCCCAACAGTGCTACCTAGGATCAAGCTAGGTTTTTTTGGGAATTTCTGTGAATAAGAATGTATGAGAACACTATATTTGTAAATAGACAAATAATAGCGTTAATAGAAATAAATAAATGTTTTGGAGGATTTGAAATCTCCAAAAATGATCAAAAAATAAGTCCATGATTGAGAAAGTGATTTTAGACCAAAGTGCTCAAAATAGAGTGGTTTTGGTATCCAAAAAAGTTAGATATAAGAAAATAGCAAGTCAAAGCAAAGATAAGACAAGATAAGAGTTTTGAGATTAAATTAGATCGAATTGATAGCACGAATGGCTAGATATGTCCTCCGATGTACTCCCCCAAAAAGTTTGTTATTTTTGGAAAAGTGAGGATGCCATTTAGAAACTAAAAACTCCAAGAGATTACCTTAGGTAAACCAAGAATGGGGAAAAAGATGAAAATTTACGATTTTGATTTTTAGCCAAACAACAGTAAAATAAGGCAAACCGATCTCGTGGAAGGCCCTAGAAACCTGCCTACGCAATTTTGGGAAAGTTCTGTTTAGTTTGACTTTTGGTCAAACTTTGACTTTCGGATTAATTAAGTGAAGTCATGCATGATGTCACATGCATGATCTCATAACTGATTTATTTCTTTTAAAGAAAGGTGGTAGTTGGATCCAATGGTTATGATTTAAAGTGATTTTGATCCTATGGCTAAGATTTTGCCAAAAAGATAAGAATTTTTGTTTTTGAAAAATTTGAGAATTTTCTGTGGCGCCCCCGAATCCAACCACGGTAAAACTGTCATGAACCGACTCTGTTGCCGACCAAGACAGCCCGTGTGCTGAATCTAGATCGCCATTTAAAACTCTTTTTCTCTCAACTCTTATTTTTCAGGGTCCAAATTTCACCCATGATTTTTTTTTCTTTTTAATACACACTTTCCTTAAAAGAAAGCCAAGTAAGAAAGACTTGTAAAATACAATACTAGCTTTTACATGTCTTTTTGAGTACAACATAATGTACAACATACAATATATTTATACTATATCTTTTAAAACACATTCTCTTCAATTCACTAACTCTTAATGCCCAGCGGAAAACTTATGGCAGGACCAAATTCACGGTGAATTCCCTATCCCATTGACACGCGCATATCGTGCCGCCATCCATATAGTCTATTGGACAGGTTTCTTACCTGCAACATGAACAAACTGACGAGCTAATAGGCTTAGTAAATTCAAATATACTTAATAAGAATCACATAAATTCAAAAACATCAAAATCTAATTTTCTATGAATAGTACTATTCATACACGAATAGTAATATTCTCCATAAATAATAACTTTGACCTTTGGTCGGTAAATAGTAACTATTACCCTAATTGATTACTATTCACGTTGCCCTAACCGATTCTACTACACTTAGTGCTAGCGTCGGTTATACTCAATTATGCTCTGTTATGGCTTTTGTCACATTATTGTCTATTATCTCTATTTACCTTCTAGTTTTCGAGCTCTTAGTGGCTGTACCGATAATTTATAGCGCGCTGACTGGGAGGGCTTAGGGAGCGACCCTAAAGCTTCTTCCTCACAGTCCTCATCACTCGTGGCGATTATTATATCCCCGAAGAACCTGTAAACCTCCACCACAATGTTGGAGAGGCGGTACACCTTAAATGGTTTTATTACCATCTTTCAATTTTAGTACTGACCAAGTGACATTAATCGTCACCTCAAGGTCATTAACCTCTATTACCCGTAGGTCTTATTTATTTTCTTCTTCCTATTATGTGGGATGTGTTATACTAACTAATCCCCAAGGTCCATAGGACTTAACCAATGATGTACAACTAGTACTAAACACAATATCACAGTATTTCATGTTGCAGACGTGAAAATACTTAAACTTACTACCACTGCGATAATGTCCACTTCCGGAACTCCTCCGCAGTTTTATCCCTAGATTGGGTCCCTATAGACATAGTATTATCTATTAATACCCTTTGTTAATTATAACTTTGAATATATTTATTTTATGATAAATTTTACAAAACATTTCAACTCTTTATGTGGTACACGATCTGCAACACAACCGTGTCCATGACCGTATACCTCTCGGTTTCACTCTACATGACCGTGTTTCACTGTACACGCCTGTATACTATTTAAACTTTAGATTTTTAACTCTAAAATCTTTATTTTGGGTCCTAGAATTTTATTTAAGTCATTCTAGATCCTTTACGGCCCTTTCCGAGCCTTTCAGAAATTTTTGGTCAAAATGACCATTTTGCCCCTGACGGGTCTCAGGACCATAACTATTCCATTTTATCATTTTTCTCAAATTTTCTAAATCCAAATATCTTAAAATAATATTCCCTAGGCTTCTGTATCATTTTACAGCTCTATGTGCTATAAAAAACTAATTATTCATTTTCCGACCCTCAGCTACTATTCATCTGACATCTAGGGTCATTTCTCATTTTTCTAGCGTTTCGGAGCCTCAAATGAGTATTTCACTACTTCCGAAACGTTTTTCATTCCCATCCCCTAGTCTCGATTCCCGAGGGGCACGGATTTCTTGTTCCGACCTAATTTTTCCCTCGTTCCAAAATACCCCTAACATGAATTTTTTCCCGTTTTAGGCATTTTAGTCATTCAGGGTCAATTTATTATTCCTCTTGGGTTGGTTTTCCATTACTAACCCTAATCCACCGAGGGGGTCCGGTTTCCTTCCTGAGTCTAATATTTTTACCCCTCATTTCTAGAAATGCCCTTATACCATTTTAGAAATTTCGGCAGCATTTCCGCTTGTATTTTAAGGTTTTCCCGGTGTTAGGTACGCCTCAAAACCTTTATACCTACCATGTACTATACCAGAAACCTATTTTATACAAAGTTATCAAACTTAGTATAAAATTTTTTCACATTACTCCATATTCAAAATTCAACACCAATCATCATTTTTTTTTCCACTAATCAACTTGATTTCTCATGTAAATCTTCACCAAATATTTTTCATCACCATAATCAATTATCACATATCACTCATAGGTTTTCAAATGTACATATCAACATCAAAACCTAACAAAATTTTCATTCCAACCCTAGTATTAGCTATGGATTTTTCATGCTAATTCACATAGAAAATTTTTGTTTTTATTACTAGGGTTTTATCAACATTTCTTATCATTGCTTAACACAAAAAAAAATTTACTAATTTCTAGTGTTTGCTAGCCACGGATTTTAGCATGAAAAATGCATCTAATTTGCTAGTTTCATTATTCCAATTCATGTTTTAGTAACATAGTATCAAACCCACATTACTATCAAAGCGAATCATCAAATTTTCATCATGTTCACCATACTCATTACCCATGGATTTTATAGAAACCAAGCATCAAATTTTGCTTGTTTTTTAAACCTAATTCATGCTTCAAACTCTAAAACACCAAATCAATCAATAATCTCAACAAAACATTAATTTTTTTCAATGTTTTTTACACCTCAATAGCCACGGATTTTTGCAAGAAAAGAAATGAAAAATGCTTAAAATTGGAAGCTAACCTTATGAACTTGTTTCCTTGCAACCTTAGCTAAGATTGGAGGCTATTTTTGGTATGAAATTTTGGAAATTTTTGGCTTGGAATGCACTAAGGGAGGCACAGATTTTGGCTGCAGAAAATTGGCAAAAGTTTGGCCAAGTTTCACAAATTTTCAAATGGATTTTTGAAGCCTATTTATAGGCAAAAGCAAGGGACCTTTTAGCAATTTTTTCCCAACAAATTCCTAATTGATCAAGGGCTAAAATGTAATTTTTTTGGGCCAAAATTAAAAATTTTTGGCTGCCTCCTTTCCATGTGGCCGAATGCCATTTTTCTTAAATTTTAAAAATTTTTTCAATGTTATTTTGGCTTGGTCTTAACCATTGATCACAAAAGCAATAAATCCTAGCCTTACACCTATTAAGCCTTACTTTCCAAGCCTTCAAAAATTATATTTATGACATCATAAATGTGATGTCATCCTATGAATTGATTCATATATTAATTCGTGGTCAAATTTTTATCAAAAGTCAAACCGAACGGAAATTTACCGAAATCACGTTGGTGGGTTCCGGGCGCCTCCGGTGTGATCGGTTTGTTTTATTTTGCTTCCATTTGATCAAAATTCTCTACCGTAATTTTTTATCTTTTTAGTGCATTTCAGTATACTCTCTAGGGTTTTTGGCTCCGTTTTTGAATCGTCTTACCTAATTCTATTCGATAAGATTTTCCAACTCTGAACTCACTTACTTTAACACTGCCAGAACATTTTTACAGTATTCACAATAGTATTAAAACATAACTTTTTCATATTTTATTCATTAAAATTGATACTTACATACAATTTTAATCTACTCCGAGAATCTAAAATTCCCGGTTATCACATTCACCCTTCTTTATAAAATTTTTGTCCTCAAAAATTTAGAATAGGTGGGGGTATAAACTTCTAATTTCATCTTCTCGTTCTCATGTAGCCTCTTCAACATTATGATTTATCCACAGCACTTTGACTAATGGGATCGTTTTATTCCTCAAAACTTTATCTTCTCATGCCAGAATTTGAATAGGCCTCTCCTCGTACGTCAGATCTTCCTAGATTTGGATCGGTTCATGTTTCAACACATGGGACGGATCCGATATATACTTCCACAGCATCGACACATGAAACAAATTATGTACTACTGACATTTCGGGAGGTAACGCCAATCTATAGGCAACCTTACCAATGCGTTCGATAATCTCATATGGTCCAATATATCTTGGATTCAATTTCCCTTTCTTTTCGAACCACATTATTCCTTTCATCGGTGAGACTCTTAGGAATACGAAATCCCCTTTGTTGAACTTTAGGGATCTTTGTCTTTTGTCCACATAGCTCTTCTTTCCGCTCTAGACTATTTTCATCCATTACTGTATTTTTGTAACTGCATCTTGTACAAAATCCATCTTATGCAGTCGTTTTTCTTGTAAATCATACCAATGAATCAGTGATCTACACTTCCTTCCATATAGAGCTTGATAGGTGCCATACCTATCGAAGCTTGGTGGCTATTGTACGAAAACTCTACCAATGGAAGTTTCTCGTTCCAACTCCCCGGGAAATCTATTGTACACTCACAAAGCATGTCTTCCAGTGTTTGAATTGTTTGCTCAAATTGCCCATCTGTCTGCAGATGAAATGCTGTGCTTAGATGCACTTCCGTTCCCATAGCTTCTTGCACACATGTCCAAAAATTCGAAGTGAATCGTGGATCACGATCTGACAAAATGGATTTAGGAACTTCATGTAACCTGATTATGTGGTTAACATATAAGCTCGCTAACTTTTCCAACGAAAAGGTCATTTTCACAGTAATAAACCTTGCCGTCTTTGTTAATCTATCGACAATAACTCAAATTGCGTCATAACCTTCTCGGGTTTTCGATAGTCCTACCACAAAGTCCATTGCAATATGTTCCCATTTCCATTCACGAATTTTCAATGGCTCTAATTTTCCACCTGAATGACGATATTCAGCCTTAATCTTTTGGCACATCATGCATCTGCTTACAAACTCAGCAATGTCCTTCTTCATCCCTTTCCACCAGAATTGTAGCTTCAAATCCTGGTACATCTTACTGGCTCTGGGATGTACTGAATATGGAGTTTCATGGGCTTCTGCCATAATTCACCTTCTTAATCCTTCATCATCTAGAACATGAATTCTTCCCTGATGTAGGATTAATCCATCTTTAGACACTCCTTTTTGAGGACTTGCTAGCTTTGGGTCTCGTTTTTTAGCCTCTCTGATATCCTCATACAATGTTGATTCCAGTTGTAGTGCAGCCAATTTTCCAGCTATCAGCTCCACCTTCAACATGTTGATTTCTTGCTGCAATGGCTTTGGAAGTTTTTGAATTGACAATTGTTGAGACAGTAGATTTTCTACTTAATACATCTACAACGCGATTGGCTTTTTCGGGATGATAGAGGATTTCACAATCATAATCTTTTACCAGCTCCAGCCATCTCCTTTGCTGCATATTTAGCTCTTTTTGTGTGAAGAAATACTTTAAACTTTGGTGGTCAGTATAAATCTGACATTGAGCTCCATACAGATAGTGTCGCCAGATCTTCAATGCGAACACTACCGCAGCAAGTTCTATATCATGCGTGGGATAATTTCTTTTATGATCTTTTAATTGACGCGAGGCATAAGCAATTACCTTGTCACCTTGCATCAAGACAACTCCTAATCCCATCTTTGAGGCATCATTGTAAATCATGAACATCTCCCCTTCAGTAGGAAGTTTAAGTATCGGCGCGCTTGTTAGTCATTTCTTCAGTTCTCATAAGCTTTTCTCGTACTCTTCGATCCACTCCTACTTCTTTTCCTTACGTGTAAGAGCCGTGATAGGAGCGACAAGTCGTGCGAATCCTTCAACAAATCTTCTATAATAGCTAGCTAAACCTAAGAAACTTCATATTTCCATTACATTCTTAGGTGCAGGCTATTCATTGATTGCCTCCACTTTTGCAGGGTCCACGACGATTCCTTCCTTGGAAACCATATGTCCAAGAAAATGTACTCTATCTAGCCAGAATTCACATTTTGAGAATTTGACATAGAGTTGATGCTTTCTTATCATCTGTAGGACAATCCTCAGATGTTCTTCATGTTCTTCACGAGTCTTTGAATATATGAGAATGTCATCAATAAACACAATGACAAATTTATCCAGATATTCCTTAAAGACTCGATTCATCAAGTCCATAAATGCAGCTGGCACATTTGTTAACCCAAACGGCTTCACAAGGAATTCGTAATGACCATAGCGGTCCAAAATGCGGTCTTGACAAATATCACTCTCCTTGATCCTCAATTGATGGTATCCTGATCACAGATCAATCTTGGAGAATACCACTGCACCTTTTAGTTGATCGAACAGGTCATCAATTCTAGGTAGCGAATACCTATTCTTGACAGTGACCTTGTTCAACTCCCGATAGTCAATGCACATGCGAAAAGATCCATCTTTCTTCTTGACAAACAACACTAGCGCACCCCAGGGGGAATAGCTCGGACATATAAATCCTTTGTTAAGAAACTCCTTCAGCTGCTCTTGTAACTCTTTTAATTCTGCCGGTGCCAATCAGTATGGTGCCTTTGAGATAGGTGCAGTTTCTAGCATCAGCTCGATCTCAAAGGAGATTTCTTGTTCAGGCGACAATCCTGGTAATTCCTTGGGAAGACATCGATGAATTTCTTCACAATAGGAACATCTTTGGGTTGAGGCTTCCGTTCCTCCATCACGTCTACTATGCATGCTAAGTATCCAGTACAACCGCTAGACATTAGCCTATTTGCCTTCATCGAGTTGATCATTATCATCTTCGGTTTGTATGACGATCCGACATACTCGAATCCATCTTCCTGGTCAGGTTAGAACCTTATCTTCCACTTCTGGCAATCGATCGTGGCTTGATACTTCCCTAGGAAATCCATTCCTAGTATTACATCGTAGTCGGCAAGCTTCATCACGATTAATTCTGCATACAACTCCCTATTTGCCACAATTATTGGCACATGAGGCAACCAATAATTTGTTATCAATATTTCTCCTGAGGGTAAAGCCATTCTAAAGGTCATACCCATGTTATCTTTTAGATATCCTATCTTGTTCGCAAATTGGTAGGAAATAAACGAATGCGTAGCACCGGAATCAAATGAAACAGATGCCAAATTATTAGCGACAGAAAACTAACCTGTCACTACATTGGATGTCCCTACTTCCGCATCTTCTTTTGTATAGACCATGACTCTAGCAACTGATGGGGTAGGCCTTGTGGTCTTTCCTGTCTCTCTGTGGATGAAGGACCTTCCACCTTTGCTTGGATTGCATGTGCTTGGGGACGTTGCTGCTGTGTCTGGAATGAACCTTGCACATTTTGCCTGTTTTCGGGGTGATTCTTGGCAAAATGGGCATCTTTTCCACATTGAAAACAGGCATTTAGGGCAAGTCTGCATCTGCCTACATGTCTTTTTCCACAGACTACGCAGTCACGGACAATAGGTCCAGCATTGTTGTTCAACCTCCATTACTGGTTCCTATTTTTAGAATTATTCCCCTTCCTTTTGCCTTGCGTTTGCTGGCCAGAAGTACTTAGTTGTCCGGCCTTAGTATTCTGATTCGGCTTGCTGCTTTGTCCGACCTGGGATCCAACTTGTATAGCTTTGGCCAAGACCTTTTCCTTCTTCCTAGCATCCCAAATCTTTTCTTTTTCCTCCTTTTGCCTTGCCAAGTAATATTCAGCCCTCAACGCTATACTTACACAATCGGATATAGTAGTGGGCGGCGTCAACCCACTATCCACTAATGCTAAGATTTTAGGACGGAATATTCCCAGCATCTTCTGGATTTTCTCCCTTTGAGTGGAGACAGCATATGGGCACAGTCGAGACAACTGGTCAAACTTGCTACAGACTTCGATTACTGACATGTCCCCGTGCTTTAATTCTGTAAATTCTCTTTGTTGTGGTCGTAGTAGTAGGGGATTATAATACTTCTGATTAAATCCCTCTAGGAAATCTATCCATGACATTGTGTACATGTTCCTTCTCAACTTGGCTGATTCCCACCAAAATCTTACATCCTTTTTTAGAACAAAGGACGCGCACATAATCCTTTCTTGGTCATTTAACTCCATAAATTCCAAGATCATATGGAGTGAGGATAACCATTATTCTGCTTCTAATGGGTTTGTGGAACCCTTGAACTCCAGTGGCTTTATTCGTCAGAATCGTTCATAAAGTGGTTCTTGATTGACTCTAGGTTGGGGTTGGGGTTCTACTATTTCAATCTCAGGTTCAGTTGGCGACACTTCTTGTTTAGATGCAGCCATGTGTGGGTTTTGGTCTCCTTCCTAGTCTTGACTTTGTTCCATTTGTTCTATTCTTTGTCTTAGCTCTGCATTTGCCTTCATCTGAGCCTCCAACATGGCTTCTAGTTCATCTACTCTTCCAGATAGGACTGGTCACCCTCTCATGTTTCGCAAATTTCTTGGGTTCACCATCTTTTCTATTTCCTATAATCGCATACAAATCAATTGTTAGATTTTTTTCACAAACATATTTTTACAATATAAGTAAAAATAATTTTAATCATCATATAGATTTCAACATTTCATCCATTGAACATGTTAAAATATGATGGTCATTTCATTTCATTTCAAAATTTTCAAATATACATCAACTCGAAGGCTTCTTTTTCAAAACAGTCTTTCGATACTATCATACATACACATACATAGATATATTTATATTTATACATCACATGTGTTTCTACATCTAGTCTCCTAGCTGGGGTTGATCTGGAATTGTCAAAAATTCCTCTGGATCCACTTCATCCTCATCCGTACCATTTCCGGCCTTGGTGTCGATCCTTCAGCAGGACCTGTACCTTCTTGTTGCCTTGATGGACCAGCCTCATGATCGTTTGCCATAGGCTATGCCCCATACAGGTGATCTAGCATTGCTTCTTGTAATAACTGCTCACGTCTCTTATACACCATGCGCTCCTCCATCATCTCTTCCTCTACTTTAGCTACAGTAACGATAAACTCACACAAGGTAGTAGGGTATAAAGGGGTTACCCTCTGTCGTAGATAAATAGTGAGCCCCTTCCAAAATATGTCACAAAAATCCTCATCTGTGAGGTTAGACAGAGGACATCTCCTCACAACGTTATCTTAAAACTGGACTGCATACGTGAATATAGTATCACTTAGCATCATCTGCTGTCTCTCTGCCCAAAGAACAAAATCTCTGACATTTGTATACTTGGGCATAGTCGGTGGTGGCATTACTGCCCTGCTCTCAAGAGGGTCTGAAACCAGTACTGAACTCTTCAGTAAGAATTGCCGTACCATGATTTGGTGAAACTCAGCCCAATTAAGTGCTAACAGCATCTCCTAGTCGCAGTACTCCCAATACATCCGTGCATCCTCACGGAATGTGCCTACTACCATCCGCACCTAGCAGTCCTCATCTATGTCGCACTGGCGCATGATCGTCTCTATGTCATGTAGCCAGTCTCGAGTAGAGATCCCTTGTTGGCCTCCCTCGAATGTAGGTGGATGACTGCCTCTGAAAGTGTGTACTACTCGTACTGATACTTTAGCTCCTATATGAGCTCGTCCTCCCATCACTGGAATATCTACTTCAACTGGTGGATGTACAATTGGTTGAGGAGGTGGTGCCTGTACTGGTGCTGGTGCTACGATCCTTAGCGCTGGTGGCTCAGATATCGGCGGTCGGTGTACAGGTCAAGGCTCTGCTCGCGGTATCATAGATGGCTTGACCACAGACCTAGTCCATACTCGGATCGACCCTCTCAGTCTATATGGGTGAGGTCTAGCATACGGGGGTCTAGTCATTGTATGCCTTACAAAATTATATATAACCTTGAATAAACAGAAAGTTAACTAATCTTAAAGAGAACTAACTTACTTGGATTGACGAGTAAATCGCGTTCGTGCCAATAGGGATATGGTCAACCACTCTGATACCAACCTATGGTGCCCCCGAATCCAACCACGTTAAAACTGTCATGAACCAACTCTGTTGTCGACCAAGATAGCCTGTGTGCTGAATCCGGATCACCATTTAAAACTCTTTTCTCTCAACTCTTATTTTTCAAGGTCCAAATTTCACCCATGATTTTTTTTGTTTTTAATATACACTTTCCTTAAAAGAAAGCCGAGTATGAAAGCCTTGTAAAATACAATACTAGCTTTTAGATGTCTTTCTGAGTACAACATAATGTACAACATACAATATATTTATACTGTATTTTTCAAAACACATTCTCTTCAATTCACTAACTCTCAATGCCTAGCAGAAAACTTATGGCAGGACTAAATCCACGGTGAATTCCCTATCTCATTGACACGCGCACATCCTGCCGCCATCCATGTAGTCTATTGGATAGGTTTCTTACCTACAACATGAACAAACTAATGAGCTAACAAGCTTAGTAAGTTCAAACATACTTAATAAGAATCATATAAATTCAAAAACATCAAAATCTAATTTCCCATGAATAGTACTATTCATACGTAAATAGTACTATTCATGTATGAATAGTAACTTTGATCGGTGAATAGTAATTGTTACCCTAACTGGTTACTATTTATGTTGCCCTAATTGATTCCACTACACTTAGTGCTAGCGTCGGTTATACACAATTATGCTCTGTTATGGCTTTTATCACATTATTGTCTATTATCTCTATTTATCTTTTGGTTTTCGAGCTCTTAGTGACTGTACCAATAATTTATAGCGCTCTGACTAAGAGGGCTTGGGGAGCGATCCTAAAGCTTCTTCCTCACAGTCCTCATAACTTATGGCGATTATTATATCCCCGAAGGACCTATAAACCTCCACCATAATATTGGAGGGGTGGTACGCATTAAATGGTTTTATTACCATCTGTCAATTTTAATACTGACCAAGTGACATTAATCGTCACCTCAAGGTCATTAACCTCTATTGCCCGTAGGTCTTATTTATTCTCTTCTTCCTATTATGTGGGATGTGTTATACTAACTAATCCCCAAGGTCCATAGGATTTAACCAATGATGTACAACTAGTACTAAACACAATATCATAGTATTTCATGTTGTAGACGTGAAAATACTTGAACTTACCACCACTGCGATAATGTCCACTTTCGGAACTCCTCCGCAGTTTTATCCTTAGTTTAGGTCCCTACAGACATAGTATTGTCTGTTAATACCCTTTGTTAATTATCACTTTGAATATATTTATTTTGTGATGAATTTTACAAAACATTTCAACTCTTTATGTGGTACATGATCTGCAACATGCCCGTGTTCCTGACCGTGTACCTCTCAGTTTCACTCTACACGGTCGTGTTTCACTGTACACGCCCGTGTACTATTTAAACTTTAGATTTTTAACTCTAAAATCTTTATTTTGGGTCCTAGAATTTTATTTAAGTCATTCTAGATCCTTTACGATCCTTTCCGAGTCTTTCGAAAATTTTTGGTCAAAATGACCATTTTGCCCCTGACGGGTCTCGGGATCGTAACTATTCCGTTCTATCATTTTTCTCAAATTTTCTAAGCCAAAATATCTTAAAATAATATTTCATAGGCTTCTGTATCATTTTATAGCTTTATGTGCTATAAAAACCTAATTATTTATTTTTCGACCCTCACTTACTATTCATCCAACACCTAAGGTCGTTTCTCATTTTTCTAGCATTTCGGAGTCTCAAATGGGTATTTCACTACTCCTGAAATGTTTTTTATTCCCGTCTCCTAGTCCCGGTTCCCGAGGGGCTCGGGTTTCCTATTCCGACCTAATTTTTCCCTCGTTTCCCAAAATGCCCCTAACGTGAATTTTTTCCCTTTTTAGGCATTTTAGTCATTTAGGGTCGGTTTACTATACCTCTTGGGTTGGTTTTCCATTACTAACCCTAATCCACTGAGGGGGCCCGATTTCCTTCCCGAGTCTAATATTTTTACCCCTCGTTTCTAGAAATGCCGTTATGCTGTTTTAGAAATTTTGGCAGCATTTTCGCTTGTATTTTAAGGTTTTCCCGGTGTTAGGTACGCCTCAGAACCTTTATACCTACCACGTACTATACCAGAAACCTATTTTATATAAAGTTATCAAACTTTGTATAAAAATTTTTCACATTACTCCATATTCAAAATTCAACACCAATCATCAATTTTTTTTCACTTATCAATTCGATTTCTCATGTTAATCTTCACCAAATATTTTTCATCACCATAATCAATTATCACATATCACTCATAGGTTTTCAAATGTACATATCAACATCAAAACCTAACAAAATTTTCATTCCAACCCTAGCATTAGCTACGGATTTTTCATGCTAATTCACATTGAAAATTTTTGTTCTTATTACTAGGGTTTTATCAACATTTCTTATCATTGCTTAACACAAAAAAAAAATTTACTAATTTCTAGTGTTTGCTAGCCACGGATTTTAGCATGAAAAATGCATCTAATTTGCTAGTTTCATTATTGCAATTCATGCTTTAGTAAACATTGTATCAAACCCCCATTACTACCAAAGCGAATCGTCAAATTTTCATCATGTTCACCATACTCATGACCCACGGATTTTATAGAAACCAAGCATCAAATTTTGCTTGTTTCTTAAACTAATTCATGCTTCAAACTCTAAAATACCAAACCAATCAATAATCTCAACAAAACATCAATTTTTTTCAATATTTTCTACACCTCAGTAGCCATGGATTTTTGCAAGAAAAGAAATGAAAAATGCTTAAAATTGGAAGCTAACCTTATGAACTTGTTTCCTTGCAACCTTAGCTAAGATTGGAGGCTATTTTTGGTATGAAATTTTGGAAATTTTTGGCTTGGAATGCACTAAGGGAGGCACGGATTTTGGCTGTAGAAAATTGGCAAAAGTTTGGCCAAGTTTCACAAATTTTCAAATGGATTTTTGAAGCCTATTTATAGGCAAAAGCAAGGAACCTTTTAGCAATTTTTCCCAACAAATTCCTAATTGTTCAAGGGCTAAAATGTAATTTTTTTGGGCCAAAATTAAAAATTTTTGGCCGCCTCCTTTCCATGTGGCCGAATGCCATTTTTCCAAAATTTTAAAAAAAATTTCAATGTTATTTTGGCTTGATCTTAACCATTGGTCACAAAAGTAACAAATCATAGCGTTACACCTATTAAGCCTTACTTTTCAAGCCTTCAAAAATTATATTTATGACATCATAAATGTGATGTCCTCCTATGAATTAATTCATATATTAATTCATGATCAAATTTTGACTGAAAGTCAAACCGAACGGAACTTTATTAAAATCGTGTAGGCTGGTTTCGGGTGCCTTCGGTGCGATCGGTTTGTTTTATTTTGCTTCTGTTTGGTCAAAATTCTTTACCGTAATTTTTTATCTTTTTAGTGCATTTTAGTGTACTTTTTAGGGTTTTTGACTCTGTTTTCGACCCGATTCTATTCGGTAAGATTTTCCATCTCTGAACTCACTCACTTTAACACCGCCGAAACATTTTTACAATATTTACAACAATATTAAAACATAACTTGTTCATATTTTATTCATTAAAATTGATACTTACATATAATTTTAATCTACTCTTAGAATCTAAAATTCCCGTTTATCACATTTTCTCCCACATTGGAACCGGATGTGGATGGCATATATTATGTAAAATAAGGTTAGGTAGATCCAATGGATGAGAATTAAAGAAGCCTTTATCTAAGTGCCAAAAGATGGCCAAAATGGCATGATAAAAATAAAAAAAATTGGTGCAAAAGTGGCATAAAAGCCACCGGATCTTCTTGGCTGAATAGCAACCCCTTGTACACATTCCTTAGCACCAAAAATTCAGCCAAAAATCTGGTTTGAAGTAGCCCTTGCAGCCGTGTGTCTTCCTCCCACCAACCAAGCTAATTTCTTTAAAGTTTTTCTTCTAAGCCTTGCAAATCAGCCCTTCCCTTGTGGGCTATTTTAAGCATGTTTTGGGGCTGAAAAATGAAACCAAAACCAGCTAAAATCAGGTCCCATGGCTACCCATGGCTGCAGTGACCTTCCTCCTCCTCCAAGCTTGTGTTTTCACAAGTTTTGCATGGAAAATTATTTACCGAGCACAAGGTTGAGTTGTTAGTAAGGTCAGCATTATTTTTGCAACCTTTCTTGGTTTTTGATGAAGAAAACTGTGGGTTTGTCGGGTGAAAGGATTGTGAAATTTTTAAGTTGAAATTTGTTAATTTGATGTACAAATAAGCTAGGAAAGAATTAGTGTGAGAACTTATGATATTGGAAGCAAAAACATAAACTTTGTTTATGTTTTTCAATGAGGAAAACCATGTTTGTATAAGTGAGGATTTTAAGTTGAAGTTATGTCATTTAATGATTCAAAGGAATGAATTTCTATGTGAAAAGATTTGAAATGAAAATGGCATAAGAAACCCTAGAGAAAAATTGTGTGAAAAATGTTGAGGAACCTAGAGGAAAACCGAAATTTTGGCTAGGTTTTCCAAGGGAAAAACCGTGAGATGAATGAGTTAAAGTTTGAGAAAATCTTTGCTTAGGTTTTCATAAGAAAACCGTGAGTGATTGGAAGGTTGAAAACAGAATTTTTGACTTAGTTTTTCCAAGAGAAAAACCGTGGCCTACAATGAGATTGATTAAGTTTTTGTAAAGAAAAATTTGTAAGTGAATGTGTATGTAAGAACCGAGGGTGAGAAGGAAAAAGAATGAATGAAATGTTGTTAGAAAACGTTAAAGTTTTATGAGAATTTTTACACAAAAAGTTTAGACTTTTGTGTAAAAATTAGGCCTCTAGTATAGTATATGGCAGGTTAGAGAGGTTAGATGGTTTTGAGACATTTCCTAAATGCCAAAAACCTAAAAATAAAGCAAAAATACTGCCGAAATTTTTGAAACGGTACTAAGAGCATTTTGGGAAACGAGGGGTAAAAAGGTGCTCGAAAATAGAAACCGAGATCTCTTAATGAGTTAGGATCGAAAAAGAAGGAAGGATGTGTTAAGGGGTAATAAATCGTCCCTTCAAGAATTTTAAATGACAGAAAAGATGAAAAACGACCCTAAGGGCATTTTGGGAAACGAGGGATAAAATGTGGTCGGGGTAAAAACCCGAGCCCCCTCGATGATTAAGGTTTGAGAAAGGATGATGAACATTTTCAAGAGTGGTGAAACGTCCATTTGAGGGCCCAAAACGTTAGAGAAACAAGAAACAATGCCTACGTATCGAAATAGTACCACCCGAGGGTCCGGTGTGAAATAATTATGAAAATTATAGCGATTAATACTATAAAAATTTATTAAGGCCTAAGAAAGATGAATTTATGATTTTGGGTTTAGAAAATCACATTAAAACATTAAAGTAAAAATGATACGGTCTCAAGACCCGACAGGGGCAAAATGGTCATTTTGACCAAAAATTTCAAAAAGGTCCAAAAGGGGGTGTTAAGCCTTTAAGTTCATCGTTTTATGATTTTTGAGCTTAGAAAACCCAGTCTAAGTATTAAAATGACATGATTCACGGTCAAGGCAAAGTTACCATTCACAATCAAAGTCACTATTTATCATTTTGACCAAAATTTCTAAAATGCTCGGAAAGGACTGTTAGAGTCTTAGAATAGCTTAAATAGAATTCTTAAGGCCAGAATCAAGTTTGAAGATGAAGAAAAATAAGAAAACCCTGTTAAGAGAAAAATGGTAATTTTTACCAAAAATTTGGGGAATAGTCAAAATGAACCGTTAGAGTTTCAAGCATGATTCAAAGACTCTAATGAGGATTTTAAATGCGAAAAGTAAAGTTTAAGTGAGAAAAATCCCGTTAGGGGCAAAATAGTAATTTTGTCAAAAGTTCGGAATACAACGGTCACTTTTCCAAGAGTTAGTGGAAAAGTGACAAATGAGGTTAATTAAGATTTTGAAGGCCAAAATCAAGATTTAAGAAGGAGAAAAGTAAGAAAAGTCCGCTAGGGATGAAATTATCATTTTTGCCAAAAGTTAGGGACAAAATGGTAATTTTAACAAAAGTTAACAGAAAAGTTATAAATTGGATATTAGACACCTAAGTTCATGATTGGGAAATAAAATGTACAATTTTTATGTTTTACTAAGCTTTATGTATGAAATGAGAATTTAAAATAACCGTTATTATTTCAGTTATAGGGATCCACTCCAGACGCGATGAAGGGACGTCCATAGATCAAGAAAGTAAGAAAAGAGATACGAGCAGGAGTATAGTAAGTTCAAATATTGCCCTGTCTACAACATGAACTGACTACCATATATCTATTTTAATGTCAAGATGTTATGTATAAATGTTATGAAAGTCATATTATGAACTATAAGAAAGATTGTAATAAAACCAAAACTAGCGTACCAGCCTCTAGTAAGGTAGGGGTTTACAAGTCTTTCGGGGACATAATGACCGCTTTGGGCGATGATAGATTGGGGAGGATTGGCCTTAGGGTCACTCTCAAGGTCCCTCACAATCAGCGCACAACATTAGTACGGTCACTACGAGCTCAAAACCAGAACATAATGAAGATAATAACCGAAAACTGAATGTCATAAATGAGCATAACTGAGTATAACCGACACTAACTTTACATATAGTATACTCGGTCAAAGTTGACATGAATAGTACCTGATTAAAGTCAAAGTTACTATAATTGGCAAAGTCAAAGTTACTATTTATATATAAATAGTACTATTCATGAAAAATTTTATTTTTAATGCTTTTGAATCTATATGATTCATAGTATATATATTTGAACTTACTAAGCCTATTAGCTCACAAGTTTAATCATGTTATAGGTAAGCAACCTGCACGACGATAAGACAAGTGGTGGATGACGAATAAGGCCTGCATGTGCCAAGGGACTAGGCGAGGGTTATGAAACTGCTATAAGTCTTCTGCTGAGTTGTTAAAAGAGAGTATTGAAATGGATGTTGAAATAATATTTTATGATATAAATCAAGTTATGATAATGTAAAATGTTTACTATAGTAAATGTTTTACAATGATACCGTTTTCAAGTTTAAAGTTATAAGAAAAAAAAATTATTCCCTATATTCACGTTCAAATGAAATGTTAAGAGTAAGTTGTTGATGACCCATGAGGAGACGGTCTATAGTAGTCGGCTTCAGAGCTCGACTGTGATGGTGCCGTCTGGTCTCTACGAAAGGTGGGCCATTACACAACTGGCTGGCGATGGCGTGGTTGAGCCCGGGCTACAAACGACGCGTCGCGGGGGTATCTCAGTGTCTGGTAGGCATGAGGGTGTGCAAGGCTTACGAGGTTGTGGCTCAAACTTGGTGGCAGCCTTCTACCGGCAACTCGGGTAGATTGGGTGCGTGTGAGCAAGGCACAGCTAGTTTCGAGGCATCGCGAGAAGAGTTCGGCGAAGTGAGGGGCAGCTTGCACGAGGGGTGTTCTGCTAGCACCGTGGCTCACGATTTTAGCTCTTGGGGGTGGGAGGCTGACGACGTGGCTTGGTAGTGGATGGGTCAATGGCGGTCGGTGACTCACGATGCTTAGGGCGGAGGTTGATTCGAAAAGAAGGAAGAGAGAGATGAGAGAGAAAGTGAAGGAGGAAGCAAGAGGGATGAGAGCTTGGAAAATTCTTGGAAAATTTGTGAGAAAGAGAGATTAGTGAGAGAGTTAAGGAGTGAGAGAAAGCAGACAGAGAGAGAGAGAGAGAGTGAGAGTCAGTGAGAAAGAGAGTGAGAAGATTTAAGAAGAGTGTAGAAAAGAAAAGAAAAAAAAAAGGCTTCCGGAGAATTTTGGAGAGAGGAAAAAGAAATAGAAAAAGAAAAAGAAAAATGAAATAAAATAATATTTAGTAAAAATTATTGTGTAAAAATTATAAAAACTTCAAAATTTTATGAAAAGGTTCAAAATATCCTCAAATTAATATTTAGTCCACCAAAATTTAAAATTGAATTCTCATAATTAAAAATTTATTAACACACTAATAATTAAATATTATATGTTCACGTGTAAAATTTAAACTCAAACATTTCGTAACGTTACATATTTAAATAATGAAAATTATTGAAATATTAAAATTGAATGACTTAGTGAGTGAGACTCGGTGAACGCTTGCTACAAATGAGTGGAATCCATTAGTGTATAGATATTTATCTAATGGGTTTCAGTTTCTAAATTATAAATATTATAATTAAAATTAGAGTTTAAAATAAATGTTGATAATATACTATATAAATAAGTAAACAACGAATCGTTTTTTCTTTTTTTCTTAGTAATAGTTACGTATACAAATGTACGTGTGATATATATTTTAAAATAAGTAAATAAAATACAGGAAACCGAGAAAATTATAGGCGATGATTTATATATATATTGATATATATATATTATATTTAGAATATAATAAAAAATCTAATTTTGAATTAATCTTAATTTTGAATATTTGGAATATTGTAAATTACAATATGGAATATAGGGTAACTTCTATAAATAGGTTTTTACATCAAGGTAGAAAAGACTTTTGTGTTCTTGTAATACTTTAGAGAGAAATGTTCTCTTTGCACTTTTTTATTTTCTTATATGTTAAGGTCAAAATAAAGATATTCAAATTATGAGTGTACGAATCCTTTCATTAATAGAATACTCTCACTTGTTTCGTTGAATCAAGCGATGAATGTAAAGTATACAAGAACATGGTATTAAATGAAAGGTGCCATTCATGGGTTTATGTGATTTTTTTTTTCATGAAGGTGTATTCAAAATTATCAACCTAATCAGATAATGGTCCAATTTTATTTATTTCATTCGTATATATGAAATTAATATAGCTATAGAATAATAATAAAATTTGTCAAATTTTTGTTTTTTCGGTATTCCCTTTCTGCTAAAATTTTTAAAATATTGTTTCAAAACCCCCACCACTAAAGATTAGGAGGGTTGAAAAAAATTCCAAAAATCACCCACTCAACCCACACAATATTCACCCATTTACTTTATTTTTTTTCTTTTTTGTTAAATGATGTTCACCTCTAAGTGTTGTTTAGATTATTTGAATCTATAGAATGCATTATTTAATATTCAATATGGATGTAATTTTTGGTAATTTTGTGAAAAATACCATTAAAAACTTTAATATTCTTATATCTTTTAGTGATTATTATAACTTATATTTATTTTACATTTGATTATTACTAAGATTATAATAGAATTTTTTTACGTAAAGTCTGTGACGAAATTTATTTTGAAAATTATATCATAAGTTTAATTCCTTTTTTTCCCCTTAAAATTTTCATTTGTTATTAAATTTTTAGTATTAGTTTTATTTTTTATTTTTAATAAAAGGCACAACTCATCAAACTCACTCAATCCAATTCAACCTTAATGGGTGGAATGATTTTTTACATTAAGTTGATTAGATGGGTAAAAAAATGTTTAATCCATTCAATCTTCGTTACATATGTTTAAAATTTATAAAAACCGACTCAATCCGATGTTAGCATTTAGTTTTTATATGTTATTATCTGGCCTATATTTTAAAAAATAATTAATTTCTTAATGGTGTACTTCAAAAAGTCATCAAATGGTAAAGCTTGCCAGCTTGCGTGCTTAGCAGTTCGACCAATGCCCAACTAGCTCCACGCTCAGCTGTCAGCACTTTAAGCCGCAAGAGCACGCAAGCTTGGTTCCAAAAAATGGATTTTGATTAATTTTTGTCGTCTTTGGTTTTTGCTTGGCTAATTGGAAATATTAATCCTATTAGGTTTTTAATGCTTTTAATTAGTCAGCTACTATTAAAGTGATGCTGTTGGATTTTAATAAATTGAAAAATAGATTTTTGGTCTTGATCAACAATAGGGTTTTATACATAATTTGAAAGAGCAATATATAATTAATATGTGTGTAGTTTTTGTAGATGTTTCATCTTTTTAAGTTTATGTTAATTGGTTGTGTGATAATCGAGACTTTTATGGTTCTCAGATTGATATACAGGATAGATAGAAAATGTATTGATGTGAAAGAAATTTGTTAATTATATTCTAATAATTAAATAGAATTTATGTGTGGCGACCTTAGCTTTGACCCGCCTTAGTGGCGCGGCCATCGCCACTCACTTCAACTTACATTACTTTAACTTACTTGGAACATGCTTAAAACAATCATACTTCAACATCATAATTTCTACGGGATTTTTTTTTTATACATAAGCTTTACTATAGTCATACATACTTAAATATACTTTATGAATATATAAGGGTCTTAATACAACTTGAGGTCAAACATACATACACACATAGGAAATACTAAACTGGTCATTACATAATATACGTTTGGTTCTCAAAATAAAAAGTGTTACTTAACATCATGCAGAAGTAGAACTTGCGGTGATATCCATACCAAACCCTCACTTTAGCCATGCCGCCATCATCGTCCATCGGAGTCTAACCCGTAATTTTCTTACCTATAGCATGAACACACATAATGAGCTTTATGCTCAACAAGTACAACACTTAACCCGCAAAACTATCATTTAAAAACATATGCCATAGCTTAAAGGCACATCCACTAACTTGACAGCATGTATTATATCTCAATGCATATACTATAACTTAAAATACATATCATACTTAGGAACATATATCCTATAACTTAGAAGCATATCATAACTGTAACTTAAGCATATCGTGAACTATGCATGAATCAATTATGCTTAATTATGCTTCGTTATGCTTTATCTCTCTTTACTTTTCTAAGGGCCCATGTATCAATATCGAATGCGCGCGAATCTTCAGATTCACCGAGACCACAAACTTTCTTTGGAGCCTTGGCTTGTCATACTTAAACTGAAAACCTCCCCTTAGCTCGAGAGGTCGATACTACACGCTCAACGAGTCTTGACTCACTTTTTAATTGCCCAATTGTTGAGATCATGACTTATTATCATCATGTCATGAACTCTATCTTGTTATTTAGTAATCATACACGATTAAAGAATAAAAACATGCTTATTGTAAAAGCCGACTGAAATATCTTTATCATGTTATTCATCAATCATATGCAATTAAGGAATAAAAGCATTTTCATCATAAAAATATTTAAAATCATTTTCATTCATGCTATAGGCGGAATTGTACCTACCTATCTGTAGGCAGTTTATACTTCACCTTATCGTAATATAGGTATCTACCTGTCATCATAACGCATTCCATTAACACTTATTTTTGAGTCACTAATATCACTAGTGACTAAAGCATCTATCGACATATGTTACCGATTACCATCGGTACTAAACTGCTATCTTTTCAGAGAGTTCGTTTAACTATCTTCTAATCATGGTTAATTGATTTATTTGCTTAATAATCAATTAACGTCTCTCTCTCTCTCTTGGTCATGCTAGCTAATCGGCTAGTTAACTAATTGGTCATTTAAGATAATCGAGATACCTTTACTATCCTACCGATTTTGAAAACTATTTGCAAACGTATTTTCATTTTGAGAAACATATACTCTTTAAAAACAATCCTCTTAACACTCTGTTGGAAGGTGTGGTCATTGTCTTAAATCGTTTGTCTCATTTTAAAAGAACACTCTTTGGTGTTAAGTCAAAAAATATGGTTTTTGAACCTCTTTTGAAAAACTGATCACAACTTGTTTAAAAAGATCAAATTTGTAAAATTGGCAAACACAATATTTTAAGGCCTCAATGAGACGGACAACTTTTATGTTTATCTTGGAGCTTGGTTCAGATTCTAGCCTCTCTTAAACATCTCAAACCCGTGGTTTTGCTTTGGCCCAGTTTTAGAAAATTTCTCAGTTTTTAGGTTTAGGAAAACCATTCTGTTTAAGCCCTAAAATGGCCGAATTTTCAATCCTCATGAATCCATTTTTAAGTTTTTGATGTGATTTACGTTTTTTATGTTGAACTCGGAAACAGATTCGTACTCAAGGTTACCTGTTTTTATAAAAATCCAAAATTGTCCCTACTTCCAGGATTATAGTCCTAGTTTTGACCTCTGGTCAGAAAACCATCCAAAAACCTATCTTAACATCGTTTTTAACCTAGGTCCATTTCACACAAAAACGCCCATTACGAAATTTTATAATACTTTTGTGTTTCACATATTCTCAAAATCCATCCATATTATGCTCAAAACTATCAAAATTTGTGGCTAAAAAATAAGGATAGTTTGGCTTACCATACTAACCCTAAACATTCATGCATACCACAAGCCACAAAAAAGAAAATCGTAACCTCACAACCATATAATCACATGATAAAGTACTTAAAGCTCAAAATAAACTTGTTACAACCCATATGCTTAAATATATAATAAATTTCTTTGAGATCAAATCTTAACTAAAGACAATAGCCACAAAGAAAAAGGGTCCAAGCGATTACCTTTGTGTGAACCGAAGAATGAGTTTGATCCAAGTAACTTGTGACAAATTTTTGGGTGTGTTTTTGGCTGAGAAGGGGTTCGGCTATGTGCTAAAAGGAAGAGATAAAATTGGAGCTTTTTGGGTGGCTTTTGGAAAGAAAGAAAGAAAGTAGCCCTAATGGCCAAGCACACATATATATAGACAATTCTTAAGCATGTTTAGCTAATCCTAAGCATCCTAATTAAGCTAAACTTGGCTAAGTTAAGGGGGACAAATTTTTTTCAGCTACTGCTCCATATAGATCCGATGGAGGCATGGAAAGAAAACAAAGCCAACATTACATTAATGACTTGCAAAAGCAATAGTGCTTGTCTCCTACAACCCCTTTTTTTTAATTCAAAAATGCCAAACATGTTTCCTTGTTTCAAGGAAAACTTTTCAGCTTGTCTCTTGGCTGCTAGGGCCGGTTTTTAAGTTGGAAAATTTATTTGCAAATGCTTCTTTTATTAGTCTAATTTTTCACAATGGTGTTCGGTAATTATCCAGTTGTGTTCCAACCTTTACCAAAAAATGAATTTTCTTGATCTGATTCTTATTCTAATAATTTTTAATAGGTTGTAAGTACTTATGAGCTTACTCTATGTCCGTTTACTATTCCTCCCTGGCTCTGTGGTTGTGTTCTAAACTATACCAATACAGTGTATGCATAGTACACTTTCTACACTAAAAATTTCAACACAGGCTATCTTGGCTAATTTGGGCGTGCTGATCATGAATTTATTAGTTTTATGCCCATCTGAGGTCGTCTCGACCAGTTTCTGGATATTGCGTGATCCCTACTCAGAAATCACTTTTTGTGCTCAATCAACTAGTTTGAGCGTACTGATTCTAAATATATCAGTTTCGGGTTGAGAAAATGTCGTTTTAACCCCTTTCCTAATATTGCGTATATCTTATTCATAACTTCACGTTTTGTGCTCAATTGACTAATTTGAGTATACTGGTCATAAATATATCAGTTTGATGTCAAGAAAATGTCATCTCAATCATTTTCTTGATACTGCATATTTATCATTCAAAATTCACTTTTGTGCTCACATAACCATAGACTTGACCAAAGTATCAAGAAAAGGTCATCTTGACTAATTTCTTAATACTGCGTGTCACACACATGCACTCACATGTACTATCATATCTCTCAGTCTATATATATATACGTAAGCATGAATATATATATTCAATTTTCTTGATATACGTGTGTGGCGGCCCGCCGTTGCTGTAGAGGTTCCACAGTACTATTACAGTCAACTCTGTAGTTAACCGCAATAATATGTAGGCCTCTAGGGTCGCCAGTATCATACTTAACTTGAAAACTACTTGTAAATTTTGCGAAATAAATTTTTTTTCTTTTTTTTTCTTAATACATATCTTGAAAACATATACATGTCTTGTTTGAGAATGTGATAAGGAAATCATGTTAACAAAATAACATATACATGAATCATGATTCCCCTATCACATAATCTTGGGTTAAAATCATGTTCTTGAAATTACATGTTTAAATTTTCAAAACTGTACAGTGGAAAACTCATGGTAGGACCACCATCTCTCGCCCAGTCCTCCTAGCATGTACATACCTTGCCCGTTGTCTACCATGTACTACTGGTGAACAGGTCTCTTACCTACAACATGTGAACAAACTAGTGAGCTATGGGCTCAATAAGTTCAAATATAAAAACATGAATTCATAACATGCAATGCTGTGCTTATGCATGAAGCTTAACTCTGAAAAACATGTTCATGACTGTATGCAAGTCTTAGGACATTATCTGAAATTAGGTTCTGGTTTTGGGCCCCTAATTGATCTTACCGTAAGGCACGTATGACTGCGAGCGGTACTTTAGTGCTGACCTCCACAGTCTTAACTGAAACTGAACATAAAAACCTCCTCGTGGGTCGAGAGGTCAATACGCCAATAACTGGTTTAATTACCATCTTTTCTGAAATTCCAACTGGGTAGCATACGGATTGCCCCACAGTAGAAACTTATTACATGCTTTACTTGGGATGTGAGTTTTAATTATATTCAAAATATTAATATTATGATAAACGTGCTGTTCATGAATATTAGTAAACAAGTTCAACAGTACATAAGCGCATGTTTCTTTGTCCAAGAAAGACAAAATGGGGTAAGTGCATATAATGAATTTCAAAGAAAGAAATTAAACAACATAGGAACAATTAAAACGTTTTCAAAATCAATTATTTAAGGCGAAAACTAAATATTTTACCTTCATGAAAATTGCATCTGCATGAGGAATTTCCTCAAACATGTTCCCACCAACAAATTTCAAATTCTTACTTCCCTTCAAATCAGCAATGACATGGGGTAGATCAAACACAGTGCACTCCACATTAGGAAATTCATCCGCAATGGCCTTGGCCAATGTCCCAGTGCCTCCTGCAAGATCTACCAAGGACTCCAATCCCTTAAACACCCACTTGCACTAATCGATCACCACGCTTGCGACCAAACGCGCATCACTTGCCATGCCGTCGTTGAACAAGCGTCCAAACATAGGATCATACTCATTGTAGTCCCAAAATTCCATCCCATGTGTCACGGCATATGGCGTAGGGTCATGACCTTGGAGCCAATTACTAATAGAATGCCATGGTTTGGTCATAACAAGGTCAAGCATGGCAAGCAAGAAAGGTGTGACACTTAAGGGATTGTCCCTAATAAGCAATTTGGAAGAATTTGTGAGTACATAACCTTCTTCTAATTGGTCGGTGTGGCCGTTAACGACGAATTCTTGGAGGGCAAAGTAACCAGAGTTAACCAAGATGCACATGAGAAGGTGGATATGACAATTAGGTTTTTTGCTTTGGTGGATTGGCAATGAAGCTATGAGTTGGGAAAGGGTTATGGGTTTGCCATGGGAATGGATAATATCTGGGATACCTAATTCAATGGCATATTTTAGAGACATGGAATTTATGAAGTGGAAGAGATGGTTCCAAATGTGGGTTTGAGCTTTAAGTAGCTCAGTGGCATTCATCTCAAGATCATGCCCAGAGCTTCTTACTTTCTCCATATTAATTTTGGTATTCTTTGGTATTTTAGTGCTATGTATAATTTTGAGCTATGTATGTGTCTATATATAGAGAGAGGAAGACTCTTTTGTTGGATGTGATTGAGATATTCACTAGATGAATGTTGTTTTTCTTGCCTAAGGTATGTTTCACGTTACAATTGTCCAGCAACTTGGTGGTTAAAACATTGAACGATCACTTTCAAAATTTTAGCATGTGTTTGGAGGAACAATTGGAGGGAAAAAAAAAAAAAAAAAAGTGACTCGAGTTAAGTTGCGTGTTTGGCTAATTGGAATTGAAAAAAGTGTAAAAATTTAAAATGTGTATTCGAAAAAAAAATAATATAAATTTTATTTAATTCATTTTAAAATTCCATACAAGTGAAAAAATCCCATTTGAACTTATATATATAGTTATGGATATTTAAAATTTAAATTTTTAAGTTATAACTAGAATTGATAAATAGTAAAACTAATTAACTTTTGAGAAAAAATAAAAACTAAATTGAATTTTTCTTTTTGTTCAAAGTAGTTTCACCAAATGCCCTATCAATTCATTAACGGATCCGAACTTTAGTAAAACAACTTTTTTTTTGTCTTTGTTGTGAAGAATTATTGTTGACCATAAATATATAACTATTACTAGTCTTACAAATTTCTTCCTCCTAGAATTTCGGTTTTGTATACATATCCTTACTTAAAACTAGATAGATTTTTGAGGGATTTTTTAAAATAATTTTTATATCATGCATTTTTGAGGCTATACAAAAATCATATCCTATTTTCTGGATTGTATTATACTGACGGTTGATTGATGAGCGAATAAGCAGATTATTCAATGTTATTAAATAACTGACTAATCCAATCGTCGTAGTATGGGATATTAAAAACATTAAAAATCCACATGAATTAGATTGAATTCATTTTTTAGAGTAAAATCCCATCGACGAATTCAATCCAATCCAATGTATCACAACTTTTTATTTTGTTTTAGTCTTTATAATATTTACCATGCAACAGCTTTTCTTTTCTTTTCTTTTCTTTTTCTTTTTTTTTTAGTTGCGATACACCCCTCTACACTTGAGTTATTTTTTTTTTCATTTTTATTACTTTTCTTATTTGAATTTGTACTTGATAATTCGATGCTTATATTTTGTTGAAATACTTTGTTAGACATGATATTCTTAAATTTGGTCTCCTTATTTTTACATCTCTTATTTGAATTTGTACTTACAAATAATTCAACGCTTGTATTTTGATGAAATTACTTTGTTAGACATTTTCTTAAAATAAAAAATTTGGCTACGGTTTCATTCAATTTTCTATAATTACTTTTTATACGTTTAATGGCTTTCAAAAAAATTAATTTTTATGAATAAATTGAATTGAATTTTTTCTTAAAGTTGTAGTTGAATAATTACTTTTTATGAATAATTTGAATTGAATCTTCTCTTAAAATTTTAACTGAACAAGAACTTGGATTTTGTACGTTAATATAAGAACAGATTTGATGTATCATTTTAAAATCCAATATAAATTATATTCAATCGGATAGAGCCGTCCTTCTAGAAGTCTCTGAAATAATTTAATTATATATTTAAAAATAGAACAACCAAAACAACGATGAATTATACTTCTCAAAAAAAAAATTTTATAGTATCTTTCTCAAATTAAAGCCTCTATTCGACCCTCTTATTTCGTGAAGGAATATATTTATTTTTAATTATTAGTATGAGTGTGAGTGAGATGTGAGAGCAGAGCATTTGATCATTCTAATCTTTTTTATGTATAAAAAAAATAAACATATGCTTGCCTTTAAAAATTATGTCAAAAATTATTAGACATAATAATAAGGTTCGTATCAATTTAGATTTCAAAATCGTAGTCAGGTATCAAATTATTGTCATAATAAGCTCGTAATTGCAATTTGTTTTGTACTAAAGAAGAATTAGTTTCTTTTTTTTTTTTTTCCTCAAACTTTTTCAGGATTTAATAAACTCTTTTAGAGTTAACAGTAATACCTCTCAACAACCCACTACTAGCACATACATTGCATTATAACTAGTATTTTTTTATCTTATATGCTTATTTAATTAATTAAGATTCATCATTATTTTGTCCGGTTGGTGAATCATTAATATAATATTGTTATCCTCTATAATTTTATATAAATAAAAATGAGATGACACACACATGTTAATATTAGATACAACGTATCGCGATCCTAGTTGTGAGTCAATACAAGTCACAAATTTAGGATATTATATGCAAGTTTGTCCCGCAATGGTAATAAAATTACTTGACGTGAAAAGAATGGCATAAGATGATTTTTTAAATTAATTAATTAAAATATAATTAAATCAGCCGTCAGTTGTCAACAAAACATGTTTTTTGTTTTTAATGGTGAGTGTCGACATGTTTTTATTTTGCAAATCAACTTTTATCTATTGACAAATCAATTTTATTGACAGAACATGTTTTTCTTGCAATGGGAGCCTAGAACTTATAAACCAGTGCTACTTGAATTGACCAGCCAGTTTGTCGTTTACATAAATGTGAACAAAGAAAACTGAGAGGAGTTCTTATTTCCCATAGAAAAATAAAAGAAACGTTTAAAATATTGTTGGATAATAATCTTGTAAATGAATAGTATCAGCATATTTAATTGAAAAATCAAAATTTTAATATAGGAATAAGTGAAATAAAAAACTATAAAACATTTTTACCAGAAAAAAATTAAAAAAATTAGTTTCACAATATAGGGGCGTTTGGATAATGTATTGCGTTCGTATTACATTTGAATGCAACATGTATTTGAATGCAACATTTGAATTCAAACATAAAAACATGAAACTAACGTGCTGTACTGCTGTGCTCATGCATGATACTGGACTCTGTGAACATGCTTCTGGCTGAAGTTTAGTCTTAGGACATTATCTGATATTTTAGTTCTAGTTTTGGGCCCCTGATTGGTCGTACCGACATGTTAGCGCAACCGAGAGCGGTACTTTAGTGCTGACCTCCTCAGTCTTAACTGATGCTAAACATGCAAACCTCCCCGTGGGTCGAGAGGCCGATACGCCAATATCTGGTTTATTTACCATCTTGCTGGTGTTCCAACTGGGTAGCATACTGCTTGCCCCCACAGTCAGAACCTGTTAATCAAATTACTGGGGTGTGAATTAATTAACACACTAGGGTGCCTTGTGCACCTAACTGTTTTCTTGTTCTGGTACTGTCTGGTCTGTGTACTGAAACATGCAACTCTATATGCATGACATGAACTGATCTGTGCTGACATGAGACTGACATGTACTGACATAAACATCGTAATGCAGACAATCAATGTCTGACATACACGTCATACAACATACATAACATCATAACTAATAAGGTTGTCCACGTTGCAGTCAGGACAGTGCTTGAACTTACAGATAATCCTCTAGCTGAGCCTCCGCTGCTCTGGGACTGCTGATTTGGGGTCTCTGGCTTGATCTCCTATAAAAGGAAAAATCACTGATTATTTACCATATTTATCTTATACTGGAAATATGGCAAAACATGAAAATTTTCCTTTCCAGACTCTTTTTTTTTTTTTCCTCTGGCTTCGAACACGCCCTCCTACACGGGTGGGTCTCTGCCCGTGTACCCCTCTGGACTTTTAAGCCTGGCCGTGTAATTTGTGGAACATGGCCGTGTATGCTTACACGGGTGGATACACGGCCGTGTTACTGGCCGTGTACTCCTCTGTACCCTTACACGGTTACTTACACGGCCGTGTTTCTGGCCGTGTTCTCTTACTGCCTAACATGGCCTGCTACACGCCTCCCTCTTGACCGTGTGCCCCCTGACACGGCCCGATACACGGCCGTGTTCTTGGCCGTGTACCTCTCGGGTCTGATTTTTCTTGCAACACGGTCGTGCATATGGGCATGTTCGGGGCCGTGTTCTGAACACGCCCTTGTACACGTCCGTGTTCATACCAGAATCAAGATTCTGGGTCCGAACTGCTCTGCTCTGATTTTCTAAGGCTTTTATGGCCTTTGTTCTACTTCTTACACTTGAAATCGATCTCCATAAGATCGTTTCAAGGTGTCTATTACATTTCTACTATCACAAATCCATGATTTCATAAGCAAAAATTCCACATTTTGCTTATGAACATCTCTTGACTTAACCTTTGAAAAATCTGCATTTTCGTGAAGAATATTCACTAAACTTGGTTTTCTAAACCATCTGTTCATGGATTCGTGTTTGAAAACATCTAGACTCGAACCTCGTTTCGATTTTAACTGGAAATCTAAACGTGATTCACTCACATTCCCTTTTTCTTCTCAAAACCCCAGATTTTTCCCCCAAAGAAAAACGTGAGAAACTAGGGTTTACCTTGCTTTAATCGTGAGCTTTTCTTACTGCTAATCCTTGACCAAATCTCGATTGATCTACTGCTGGGACAAGAAAATCCGAACTCCCTTTGGATTTCCTTCTCTTTCTCTCGGTTTCTCTTTCTTTCTTTCTTTCTTTCTCTTCTTTCTTTCTTTTCTCTTTCTGCCGGCTGCTGTACAGCCAAGGGGATAAATTAAACCCCCTATCTCACGTGCCTCACTCCCTTACTTTCTTTTTTTTTTTTTTTTTTGAAAAAGCAAGGGCTTGTTTGGCTTATCTTTTATCCATTGATCAATGTGGCTCACTTGTGTGCCATTGATCTCTTAGTATGTGTTTCTCACATACTTTTCTATTAATTTTAAAACATCATAAATTGAATTAATGCTTAGCTTTTAACTATTTTCATAAATTCATTGTCAAATTTTGATTAAAACTCAATTAATCAAAATTTTCCTTTACTCTGTATTCTGTAATCTGTATCACTGTAAATGTACATTTATTTACATAATTTGTACAAATATTTCCGAGAGTATAGATTTCTCGGTTATCACACTAACAATGAGTTATGAGTTTGTATTCCTTAAGAAAGTTATAAGAGTTTTTTTTTTTATAATAATCTCCAACAAAATGATCATCTTAAATAAGAAAAATTAGATAATTAAAAAAAAAGACTAGATGAATATCTATATAAATATTATAAATATATATGTAACGTTGTGAAATTTTAAGATTAAAATTCACACGTGAATATAGAAAATTCAATTATTAGTGTGTCAATTAAATTTTTACTTTGAAAGTTAAATTTAAAATTTTCAATATTAAATATTAATTTAAAAATATATTAAACCTTATTAAAAATTGTATAGTTTTACCCTAATTTAAAAATAATAATAATAACAAAATAAATTAAATTAAATTAATTAACCAAAAAAAATATTTAACAACTCTCGTATCCGACACTTCTTATCTCGTCACTGATTTTGAAAATTCTAAACTTTGAAGGTGTTCAATTTATTAAAAATGCAGCTGTAAGAACAGCTTTATCTCACGAGTATTTAAGTACCTTAATTGCAAAAGATAATACCCTGTCAAGGTCAAGAAGGTGCCTATTTTTTTATTTCAGTCACTTCATTTTTTTAAGGTGTGTTATTAAGAGAGCTTTGACGAATAATTCCGTTTTTTGCAAAAATACTTTCCCAATATTTTGTTAAAATATTCACGGCCATTAACAGCCAGGTTGGGAGAATAATTTCTACTTTAAGGAGCTATGGTTTGACACTGTACCCCTAAATCTAGGTAGATCTCCTGAACTGAAAAGTGTCTTTGAATATTATATTAACATGACTTGTCAAATACCTGAGATGCAAGGACAAAGTAGAAAGGAGTCGAGAGACATTCTACGGAATTAAATGATGTGTCTAGTCATGGATGGCAGACTAAGGAGCAATTTTCTTTCCTAAAATGAAATTACCCTCGACCTGGTTTCGTGTTTTGTTTTGAGTGTAACTTTATGCATCAGATTTTGTGTGTTCTATTCCTATGTGTTAGGTTTGTTTTCATTTTTTCTTGATTGTAGAAATTTAGTTCAAAATTTTATAATTTTCTTCTTGTTTGAATTTTTCACATTCTTAAAACTCTTGAGCCAATATTATTAATTATGTTGCTTACATAGTTAGTTTGCAAGTACTTTTAAACCATCCTTTACACACACACTGCTATGTTATTGTGGTGTGTAAATTGAAAATTACAATTTTTTGTTCTTTTATTTCATTTAAGTTAGTAATGAAAGAAAGGGTGAATTTACTCAAACATGTATATGTGTATATATATAAAAACAAAAACAAAAACAAAAATAAAAACAAAAAAATAAAGTTATTGATGTGAATAGTTTGGTTTCGTAGCCTACTTGACTGGAGCAATTAAGTCCAAAGTGGTTCCCTAAGACCAATTGGTCTACGAACTATTGGCCCAAAGCTAACTATACAGGTCAAGAAGAAAGGCTTAAGTCTAACACCGAATAACTTCAAAGCAAGTTAATATAGGCCGGAGATTTAATTATTTATTAAACATAGATAAGAATTATAATTAAATGTTAAATTAAATGCTCTTGTAGGTGATGATATTAAAGACTTTGATACACTCAAATGTTTAAAAAATTAAGTGTTAAGAATTTTACATAAGGTATGTAATTTTATGTTCAATCATAATTTTAACTAGGAAAACATTCAAATTATGCAAATATCTTTTCATTAACTTTCTGACATTTTTTGAATCGTCTAACTTCAATATTTGAGTAAAAAATTATAGCCAAAATACTTTTAGAAGGTCGAATGGACTTCAAAAAAATTTGTTGAGAGACAAAGAGCCTTGTGCAGCCATGCACTACACATGGCCATGACTAGGGACAAAGGGCCCTACGTGGCCACTCGTTGCAAGTAGCGCCAATACAAAGAAGAAGAAGAAGAAGAAGAAAACGGGAATTTAAAAGTGGTTGAGTTAGTGAGTTTTCTAAATCTATTTTTAACCCTTACATCATTATTTAATTTTTAACTCTAGCCCTTAGATATTTGGGAATTAGGTATTTAAGTTAAAATCTATCTGTTTAACATCATTATGTAAAATCTCAAAAACCTTCCTCTCGTTCTTTCAAGCTACCTTCTTCCTTTTCCTCCTTCAGAGCATTAATTTAGTGTGAATTCTATCACCCAAACCTCAAAGATTTGCTCATCTCAAGAGCTTGTAGGCTTGAATTCATTAGAGGTTAAAGGTATTTTTATTTTCTTGTGTTGATTATGGGGTTTTGAATTTAGGGTTTCGGTGAATTTGGGAAATTCATGAATTATTGAATTGGAGGATGAAATTTATGATGTAGAATGATGATTTAAGGTTCAAAGATGGAATTTTAAATTGTTAATGTTGATTCTAAGGAATTAGAATTTTAGAGTTTATGAAGAATTGAAAATTTGGGGCTTTATGATTTTTGGGATTTCTTGGATTTTACTATATTTATTCACTTTTTGACCATGATTTTATATCAATTAATTATGATCAATTAGTGATTGATTAAGAGTTAATCAATGATTGATCAAATATGGTCAATCAATTATTGACCAAATACAAAATTGATTTACCATTTTCAAAAAAACAAGGCCTTTTAACTAATTTTTAAAAACTTGAGTCATTTGTTTAAAAAAAACTTCTTAAAAAAAGCTATTTAGCTATAAATCTCAATTCAATTTCAATCATAATTATTTTTTTGTCTTTTTCTAAAGTGTCAACCTCAATTTTATTATTTACAATTGTTATTACTCGAGTTTTTCATTTACCCATTCTCCCCATTTCCAGCTTCCTACGTCTACAATTTTTTCGAAACTCATCTTCCTGTTTTCTCCATTTTCTTCTTCCCGTTGCTCTTCACTCTCCCACCGGCCGCCGTTCTTGTGAAAACCCATTTTTTTGCCGCCGAAAGTTAAAAAAAAGTACACGAATGTGTCAGAAAAATCTGGAGGAAATTTCAGTCGAACTCAGTTTTGATTTGCATCGTCTGTTCTCTTCCTACATTTTCTCTCTCTACCATGTTTCTTTTACAATTTCTTGGTTGCAAAAAAAAAAAAAAAAAAAAAAACTTTTTTTTAATTTTTTTGGGTATTCTAGTTTCATTGTTGTTCTGGAAACTGATCATATACTTTTGGGGATGTTTGGGGTAAATGAGGGAGGGATCTAAAATTTACCATTATTGTTGGGGTTTTCTTGCTATTTTAATAAATTTTTTTGTGCTTTGTTCTCTAATGACTACCGTTTGTGTTGAGAAATTTTTATTTTACATCTTCCTCCCAACCGATTGGTAAATCGTTTTGTGTGTGTTGTTGCGATGACAATTGACCACAACGATAAGCAGGCATTACATTAAAAAGTTTGATGAGTTGTTCATAGAGGTTACCATCGTTGTCATTGATTTTTTGTTGCTCTGTTTTTTGGGCAATGCCATTGTGGTTTTGTAATGTTGGTTATTTGTGAGATTAATTGGTTTAGATGTGTTAGTAGTGGAATATCTGTAGTTTCAGTGTGGATTTTTCTCCGGTGACTGTTTATCTGTTTGGTTATGTACCGATGAAATTTTGTGCAATCTTTGGTTAAGTTCTTTTAATCACCTAGTTTTAAACTAACAGGACACGAAATGTAGTTGGTCTATGAATGGTCGTATGTGTTAGCAATTATGCGTTTTCATGATTGTTAAATGGTGTTGGATTTCATTTTGTTTTACTTATCAGATGGGCCCATGAAATAAACAATTATGGCTTTTTGCATTTTGCTCTATTAATTAACTATTTAATTTTATTATGTATTTGTTATGTCACATCATTTGTTGCATTGATCTTAGCCATTTTCTGGCAAAAATTCTACTTAGGAAATGATAAGTTGATGGGTTGATCACCGTCGACCTATATTGTCTAAGTAGCCACCGCCAACGGCAATAGGAGACACCTGGGTTGGGCTCACATACGAGCTACTCGGCTATACTACCGGAATCAAAAGCGGGCCCAAATTACATACCACTTCTGTTTTTGGAAGCAGATACGGTGATTAACATCTTCATTGCCTGATCCTGAGGTGACTAGCATTGTTTCATCCACCGGCTTTAACTCGATATCATCTAATTTAACATCTACCTTTTCAAGTTGCATGTGTTTTGTATTATTATTCTTTTATTTTTTTTGTTGCTGTTGGTATATATAATGAGTTGTTTGCTACGTTGTTGTTGGTGAGCAATTTACCAATGCAATGATTTTTCTTTTATGCTGGTATGTTGCCCATGTCCAAATTGTGTTTTTTGTTCTGATTTTCTTTGTTCGTTATGACGGCTATCGTTCTTCTGGTATTTAATACTTTTATCAAAGTTTTGACACCTCACTATGAAATGTGTTATGCTCAAATCACCTTGTTTATTATTGTATGTTGTATATGTAATGCCCTGCTTTTTTAGAGTATATTGTATTCTAACGTGTCTTCTGTTGTTGTTGTTGATCAGTGTTATCTATTATACGTGCTGGGCCTACTTGATTCTGTTGTTGGCCCCTACTGCTTCTGGTTGTACATAGGCTATGATGCTAATTTGTCACTATTGAATTGCTTATCCTATTATTGGTGTTTTGCAGACATGTTCAACAAATGTGTTACTGGTTGGTATATAGATTGTGATGGCTTATCGCCATTCTGGTATTCAACCTAGGTAGCCATTTGTGCTCTGTGTCTACAAATTGCCTAACTTGATTATGTGATATTTTGACATTGGACTGAGCCGTGTAAATTAGTCAACCAATTTGAAACCCTATCTTATATGTGATTATTTACATTATTTTATATGTTTTAGTTTGACACAGACATGCCTCAGCCTGATGGATCGTTTTACAATTGAAATGAGGAGAAGGAGGTATATTTTTTAAACCTCTTTGATGATTACCAAAGTAATCATGCTAAATGACTTCCCAAGAGTGATACATATTTGGAGTGGGCTGATATATGCAACAAGAGGTGGCCTGATATCAACACCCCATGTTATACAATGACTTTGCATGGGAAAATGACACGAATACGGTGGACATACATCACATGAAAGGCGTTACAAACATGGACGGGTTTAGGCAACAACCTTATTATTGATACGGTTATCCGCTCCGACGAACAATGGGCCTAATTCACTACTGTAAACACTACTACTCTTGTTTAGTATGGCAACTTAGAGATTACATGACAGTCTATACTTTAGCAAAGCATAATTTTGTTCATACAGGTTTACCCAAACCAAAACTTCCCCAGAACTCAGGGTTTAAAATATAAAGAGTTGTACTTCAATGTTTTTGAGAAGTACCAAACAACTGGTGCATGAGTTCAGCATTCATGATTCAGCCCTAGTCCGCATGTTCCACATTTCTCTGGAGGCAACATGCTTGGAGACATGTCTCCGATCCCTGGTATTATGGCTGATGGAAATGACTCGTAAGGCAACACGATGAACTTCTTGTAATTTTACACCCAATACACACCAAGATCGTCACGGAGTCGCGAGAAACAAGCTAAGCATAAGCCACGATAGAACATGGAAGATATTCCCACTAACGTAATATAGGGTATCGATAGTTACTACTCTAATAAGTCCTCACGGACATTAAGTATGGATGAGGCTACTTAAACTTCATTGCTTGGTGAAGCTAACAAGGTGATGGAAGAGATGGAAGTGCCTACCGATAATGCAGTTATCGTGTATCTATGGCTGTGTAACGAAAAAGCGGTGTTGAGGGACTTCATTAGGCTTTCCGTTGAGAAGAGGTGGAACATTATTAATAGGATTGTGAATGGCCATATATAGGGTTGGTTAGCGGTGAGGAAAATTTATTGTGGAGACTCTTCATTTGTAACGATAACAAACTTTTTGTTCATTGTTTTTATTTTTTATTTTTGTATGTTAACTCTAACTATTGTTATTTTCATCTTTATATTTGTATATTTATTCCACTTCACGGTTTCACCATGATGTTACTTTTATGATATGCCACTAAAATATATGACGGTGATATTGACTTTTATACAATAGTTATCAAAATTTAAATAGTAATTTTCTTACTATTTCACTGTTGGTAGGCCGCATATTGGACACAATATGAATACATCAGACATGGATAGCGATGATGATTTAGGCATTGTTGCATGTGTCCTATATACATACATGAGAAAGTTATATAAGAAAAAAGATCGCAAACACGACCCCATTTTAACGGAACAGATGAGTTGTTCTACAGCAATGACAATAACATCAAATAAAAGACTTGGATGAATAGGTGCACATTTATGTCTTTGTGTGAGTTGGTCGAAAAAAAGGGTTTACTTCAATTGATAGGTCGTGTATCCGTACTTGAGCAATTGTTCTTATTCTTAGAAATACTATGTCATGCAACAATGAATAGGTAGATACAGGATATTTGGCAACATTCAGGTGAGACGATGTCGAGATGGTTAACTATCGTGCTTGATGCACTTTTTACATTGAAAGCCGAGTTTATACGCCCTCCAGATTATAATACCGTGTAACCATAAATTGTGGATAATGTATATAAATATAAACCTTAGTTCGATGTACGTGATGAAGTTTATTTTCAGATTTATCGATTATAGTGTTATGTTATAATATTTCTAATACTGTTATTGATTTTGTAGAACTATGTTGGTACTATTGATGGCACACATACACCACGCATTCTGCTAGCAGATAACTCGTTAGCTTGGCAGAACAAGAAATGCATAAACACACAAAACATCCTAGCAGTTGTGTCATTTAATATGATGTTCACGTGCATGATCGCAGGCTGGGAGGGTTCCGTATATGATACGAGGATATTAGCATATACAATGGCTGTCAATGGATTCCCATTACCGCCTAAAGGTTTCCTTTGTGTTCATAAATTATTTGGTTATACTGTAGCAGTTATATGTTAGGAAATGTCCTAAGCATTAAAGACATTTTGATGTATTTATTTTGAACTGGATAATAAAATTATATATAGAGGTTATTCATTACATTGCTATCTGTCCTCAATTTTATTTACATGTTAAAGTAAATGTAAGCAAATATGACTCCCTGACTACTTGTGTTAAACTGTTAGAACGTTGCATGCAATGGACTTTTGTATGCGAGAAGAAAATGTTCTAAAGTAAGCAGTCTAAACTATGGCCTGTAGTCCATGGGGTTAGACCGAGCATCTAACTCATATTAAGACTATTATGTTGTCTAAAACTTGGAGGGGACGGTTTTTCTTGACTGTCTGGAGATGGATTCTCAAGTAGAGACATAGATATGTTGCTTGGTGGTGACATATTGGACCGGGACTAAAGTGTGATTGATCTACGAAGTCTGCTTTGAGTGGATCGATCTGCTTTTGACGTTCATTGTGCAGTAACCTTAACCTTAATCCTGAGTGGATGGACAGCTTCATGTATATGACTTGTGTACTTTGATGTTCCAATGGCTAAGGCGTCTTAGAGGTAGTAAGCTTATAGACCAGTTCGTTGGGTGCATGACTTGTATACGATGAATGATTCATTTACAGATATTAGAATCATAGCTCTAATAAGGAGTTAAGGGTATCCTCTTAAAGGCATTATACTAAATATGAAAATGGACAAGGCCTTAGGTCGTCTGCTGGGCAGATGACTTCTTATTCACATATGGTGAATAATCATTTTCTTTATTCGGTAGTATAATGGAACTTTAAGATAGCCTGATCAGTAGAATTAAACGGACTTTGGCCTAAGGCTGATCATGGATATCATATGAGGGTTCTGCATACATGACAAGGTCATTAGACGATAGCTTGTCACAAGCTTACGTAATACGGTATATAATTGGGAGTTCAGTTTCAGGTTTATAGTAATGTGACTCTGAAATTAGTGATCATATGATTGAGTTGTTCGGTAAAGAATGATGATCATATGGATTTGCGGGAGCCCGATTATATATGTTCAATTAGTCCCTCTACTAGCTCCACATAATTCCTTAACATTTGGCAAAAATTGATTAGTGTATGCTATTGGCTAGTTTATTATGCATGGATGGTGTTGACATAGGATTAGGATGGTAGACAAGATTCTCTTCGGCTGGATTCAGATTTTGTTTTGGATAATAGAGTACACAATTATTCGAACTTCAAATAAAGTTGCCATGATTTTATTTGAGATTGGATTGGAGTTGTAGAAAATTATCCATGAGAACAAGAATTTGAAATACAACTGTTTTGTGGATTTTGAAATTTGAATTTTTGAAATTTAAAATTTGAATTTTGAAATTTGAATTTGAAATTTGAATTTGAAATTTGAATTTGAAATTTAAATTTGAAATTTGAAATTTGAAATTTGAAATTTGAAATTTAAAATTCAAATTTTGAATCATAGTTCAAGTGGGATTCGAATTTGTTATGGTAAATCCACAAGGAATGAAATTTGAATTTGAGTTGGATATGGAGAGGAAAATCTTGTTAAAATCCTACTTGAATTTTGAATCTAAATCCTAACAATAAAAGATGAAAATTTTGAGGATTATCCTCATGGAATTTTTGGATTTTTGTGGATAAGGTTCAGGGAAAAATTCAAGTTTCAATCCCAGTTGAATTTGGATTCTCTCCTCCCTGATAATGGCTGAATTTTTTGAGTAAATCTCCTAGAAGATTTTCGGTTATTTTGGATAAGGATGAGATAAGATTCAAGCTTGAAAATCCTAGTGGAATTTTGATTCTTCCTTATCCAAAAGTGGCCGAAATTATTTGGTGAAGATCCTCTAGGATTTTCGGATTTTTTGGTTGGAAAAAGGGAGATAAAATTCTAGTTAAAATCTTGTTTAGATTTGGATTGGAATTATCCTAAAGTGGCCAAATTTATTGTTGGGATTTTTCCCTTGAAAAATTCAGATTTTATGCTTGTGGATAAGGGAGAATATCTTCTCCTAATCCAATTCAAATTCAGAGAATCACCTCATGCAAATCTATAAATAAAGGTCCTACCACTCCAGTTCTCTAAGACCACAGACTCTCAGGTGAGCAGGCTTATTGTTGCATAACTCACCATGACTATAAATTCTTTAGAGATCTGGGTGGTCAGAAGAAGACTAGCAGTACTAACATACCAATCGAGGTTCAGAGTGTCTACACACTCAGCCATTCGGGAATTGGAGAATAGTAGAGAAGGCTAATTGGTTGAAGCCCTCCGGTCATTCTCCTCCTGTAGATTAGCGTCCTTGAGGTATGAGTTTTAATTGTTGTTGGTTTATTGTATATGGCATCATGAAATATTTAACGATCTAAAAATTTTTATTGTTCCGCTGTGCCACTCTGATATGTTTTTATCGATTATTTATCCTACATCATACGTACCATATACCACTTATACGTACTTATATATCTTGGAAATGTAGGTAAATTTTATTTAGTAGACTCCTGTTATGCTGACAACGACCATTTTCATATACCTTACCATAGAGAAACATACCACTTGCCAGAATACTATCAGAGACGATATGGCTTTACAAGCAGGAAAGAAGTTTTTAATTACACACACTCGTCTTTGCGAAATTGTATTGAAAGGACATTTGGTATTTGGAAAGCGAGATTCAAAATACTGACTAAGATGAATAGTTACCCCATCGAGAAATAAGTGAATATACCAATTGTTTGTGCGATCTTGCATAACTTCGCAAGAATGCATGCAGCGGTAGAACTAGACTCAGTATTGTAGTCGTACATGCATGACATGCCAACGTGCAGTGCAAGTACATATGTGTCTACCTATGCAGTGGATATAGCCGAAGTTGACAAGTTGGAAGATATTGATGATGCTTACGAGGTCCTACAAACGAACACAACTAACGCCGACGCATAGCATCAACATCGAAGCGAGACCACAACTATGGTTCGATTCAGAGATGCTATTGCTGACCAACAGTATCCATGGTATAAACTTTGATCTCTGTCGTAATGAACCGTAATTGTATGCTTTTCTATGTAAATCGATAAGTAATGATAATTATTGTAATATTTTACTTAATGGCCTGCCGAATGATTTTGTATGTATAATTATGGCCAATTGGCCCATGTATATGAGTGATTGTCTTTCTTTAGTTTTTGGTCGGCGGTTTAACGGAATGTGTTGTCTTTCTGTGTTTTTTTTTATTTGCTTTCACATTGGCAATCATATTTGAATTGAATTTTAGAGATGTATTTTTTGATATGTTGGTTTTGAAAAATATATATGATTATTTAAATTTAGTTTTGGGTAAATGTTTAATTCAATAAGTTGTTATAAATATAAGAGAATTTGAATTTTAAATTATGTAGTAAAAACTTATTGTCTAAAAATACGTATAAGTATTGTTCGAGGTTTAGAGATATGTTGAAAGCAAACAAATTTTGTCATGGAGACACCAAAATCATGTCTTCAAAATCTTCATCCAAACACTCTCTTATTTCATCTACCATATAACGCACTCCCATCAAAATTCTTTTTTTCCACTTATTTAATAATTTTTATACTCTCTTTTTCATAATAAATTTTTTCTAAAAACTTTTATCCCAAACACAATTTCCAACACCATATCTTATCTCTAAAATCAACATTTTTAAAAATACATCTCTAAAACCTCTCCTAAACTCCCCCTTAGATCTCAAAATTATAGTTAGGTATCAAATTATTGCCACAATAAACTTGTAACTGCAATTAATTTGCACTAAAGAAGAATTAGTTTCTTTTGTTTTTTTTTGGTCAAACTTTTTCAGGATTTAATAAACTCTTTTATAATTTAACTGTAATACCTTAACAACCCACCACTAGCACATACATTGTATTATAACTAGTATTTTTTTTTATCTTATATGCTTATTTAATTAATTAAGATTCATCATTATCCTCTATAATTTTATATAAATAAAAATGACATTAAACACGCATGTTAATATTAGGTACAATGTTTCGCGATCATTGTCGTGAGTAAATGCAAATTACAAGTTTAGGATATTATATATAAGTTTGTCTCACTGTGGTGATAAAATTACATGACGTAAGATGATTTTTTGATTAATTAATTAAAATATAACTAAATCAGCTGTCAGTTGTCAACAAAACACGTTTTTCTTTTGCAAATCACCTTTAATCTATTGACTCATCAATTTTTTTTTTTACCAAAACATGTTTTTCTTGTAATGGTCTAGAAGGTCGTTTGAAAAAAAAAAAAAAATCTTCAAAATAATTTTAAATTTTTTTTTAATCTCATTATAACTTATTATTATTTATATCTTCCAAATATTATAATAAACTTTAAAAGTTTATAATTTTATATACACAAATTCAAATGAGATAATTTTTTTTAAATTATATAAAATTTTTTAAAAAATAAAACAATATCCGTATTATTTATTTTTTTCTAAAAAATTTTTAAAAATTTTTATTCTTTTCACGTCAAGCAGCTTTTTTTTTTTCCAAATATATATTCTAAAACTACTTAAATTAATCCAGTTTGTTTGCTATATAAATGTGAACAAACAAAACTGAAAGGAATTATTATTTTTCATAGAAAATGAAAGAAACTTTTTAAATATTGTTGGATGATAATCTTATAAATTAATATTCAATTGAGAAATCAAAATTATAATATAGGAATAACTGAAATAAAAAATATAAAACAGTTTTACCAGAAAATATAACTAAATCAGCTGTCAGTTGTCAACAAAACACGTTTTTCTTTTGCAAATCACCTTTAATCTATTGACTCATTAATTTTTTTAACTAAAACATGTTTTTCTTGGGATGGGAGTCTAGAGGGCCGTTTGAAAAAAAAAAAAAAAAAAAAAACTTCAAAATAATTTTTTAAAATTTTTTTTATCTCATGACCAATAATTATTATTTATATCTTCAAAATACTATAATAAACTTTAAAAATTCATAACTTTACGTATACAAATTTAAATAAGATTATTTTTTTAAATTATATAAAATAAAAAAAATGAAATAATATTTATATTATTAATTTTTTCTGAAAAATTTTTAAAATTTTTTATTTTTTTCATTCCAAACAGGTTTTTTTTTTCAAATATATATTCCAAAACTACTTAAATTGATCCAGTTTGTTTTCTACGTAAATGTGAACAAAGAAAACTGAAAGGAGTTATTATTTTTCATACAAAAATGAAAGAAACTTTTTAAATATTGTTGGATGATAATCTTATAAATTAATAGAGTCAGCGTATTTAATTGAAAAATCAAAATTATAATATAGGAATAACTGAAATAAAAAATATAAAACATTTTTACCAGAAAAAAACAAAAAATTTAGAATCACAAAATTATAATGAAAAGTGAACACAAATATTTCAAGCCAGAAATCAGTAAAATTGATAATAAAAAAAATCAAAACAGTTTTAAGAGAAATTTAGATAAGCATATATGTAATTTAGGTTTATTTAGAAAACATACCATCTATTTTAAGCGAATTAATAGCTATATTAGATATATAATGATATTGTGCTTACATGATCTATCAGTCTAATAACACAATTCATGTTTAATTAAGTAATTTGAAAATGTCAATTCTATTCTAATCAATTAAATGATACATGCTTTAGTACGAGAAAGAAAATGATGATTAATAATTTAAGATAAAGCATTTCAAGTCATATAAAATTATAACAGTAAAAGTTAATCTAATATTAGTTAAATCATCAGTAATAACGAGATTATGTCAATCTGGTGGCTGGCGATGAATGTCAACTTGAACTTGCCAAATTTTCCCGCCTTTATTTGCTGCCGTACTTAATACCAGATTATGTCAGCCCTGTTGACGATTGGATTTACAAGAACGCACTTGATGAATGTAATACTCCACATTACTCTTTTATAGACTATTAAAAGTTGTACAAGTATAAATGGCCTGTCCAACATGTATTATATTAGCCAAAAACCCATCGATACAGCGGGGGATATTATTATTTTATACAAAAACTTTATAATTTTTAAAACATAAAATTTATTTATATAGATGTCTAATATTTGCAAGAAGAACTTTTAATCTGCCATCCTTACTCTAACGAAGTTTAATAAAATTACACAGAAAAGAAAAATACACACAAAAAACACTTAAGGAAAAATGCATGCATAAAACACACACACACACACATACATATATATATTTGACATGATTATAAAAAGATAATAAACCATCATAAAAACAATTAATATTAAGTGATCCTAATGGCTTTTTATTAAGGTTAAGTTGGGTCCATGACGCAACATTGAATAGCTTTTCAAGGGTTCATAAACTATCGGGTAATGCGATCGAAGTATCAACATTGTATACTATGTTTGCTATTCTCTCATGCATGCTTGTGACCTATAACTCACTATCCACAGTGTTTCCAGTGATGTTTACCGCAGCTAAAGCCTTTGGGATGATTCCTAAGACTTTACTATCCGCAACATATGCAGTTATTGCGAAACGACTTATCAACCCAAGACTACCTCCTCCATACACTAAGTTAATCCCTCTAGCAGCTAAAACTTGGCCAAGGTTATTTACAGCTCAAAAGATTGGAACCACAAAAGACACAAATGCTTTTGAACTTACGAACAGATAGTCCCACCATCTTGGTTCACTCTTTTCTTTTTATCCTTATAAATGAAAATTTGTGTTTGTGATGAGAATTATGGTGAAAAGAGTTTATTTTTAAGGTGAAAAAGAAGAGTGTAAAAGTAAATATTGCATGGAGTAGGTTAGGTGTTATCAAACAAGATTATAAATGAAACATGGAATAGCAAAGAAAAATAAATAAGATTCAGTAAAAGCAACTAACAAACATCGAAAAATTAAAAAGGCTGACAAAATAAATAAAGTAATTGACAAATACATAAAGTTAAAGAAACAGTAAAAAGAAAAATACAAAATAATTGACTGGGAGGAATAATACAATAGTTGTGATTGTGACTTATATCTTTTTCTAGTTTTACATTCAAAGACAGTTTAAACGACTTCTATAAGTTGAGGATATGCTTCCTATTCAAATTTTATTAGTTGGTAAATAAGATCTGTTTGATTCAAATTCCCAAGACTTAAGCTCTCTTCTTGATTTTTGAATTTGCTCCATAAATTAAGAAGGCATTCATGAACTTGTCCACTCGGATGCATCTCAAGAGTCAATAGAATATTCTCCAAAAACTCCTCACTCAGGCCATCCTTAATGAATTTAATTTTGTCTTCTTGATTTACAAAAACCATTCTTATGTTCCTACAATGCTTATCGTAACTCTAACGTGCACATTTATAACATATTTGCAAATTTTGTGCCCCACGTTTATTAGCATAGGGGTTTTTTCCCATACCAGATATGTATCTAATAATCAAATGAGGACACTCACCTGATATTCTTAATTTAGCTTCAAGTAGTAAGTGAAAATCTTTTGGGATGCCATTGTGCATGACCATCCTCGATCTTTCAAGTTTGGTTTTATGAATTTTTACAAATATGTTTTTAGGAAGGGAAGGAAGTTGTTTTCTAAGGGTTGGAAGAAGATTTTTGATTTTAAGAAAGAAAGATGAAGAAAAGAAGGTGAAGAAAAGGAAAGTGAAGACGAGCAAAATTTTGTACAAATTAGTTGTTATGGGAAACTGAGAAATTTGACTTTAAAGCCACGGAGTATCATTACGCGCCATTGAAATGGTTTTAGTTTTATTTACAAAAATAAAGATAAAGTTATTATCAAAGGGTTAGCTCGAGATATGATAAATCATGCACCTTTGTCAAAAAGTAAACAGTTTTTATCAAAAAGTTTTTCTATAAACTTTTTAACAAAATTTTTCCAATACACATTTTCAAACTGTTAAGTGAAAATTTTTAAAGATTCGTTCAGGATAAATTTAAAATATATGTGGGTAATTCAATTTAACAATTTTTATCCTTCATTAGTTTTCAAATTTTTCAATATGTGGATCCCATAAAAGAAAATTTTAACCTGAGAAAATATTTTATATAAAATAATTTGGGAAATAATATTATATCATACAAAAAAATGGAAAATTTTTTATAACATGAAGTGAATTGATATAGATACATACCTATATATGTTTTTATATTGAAAATTATATTATTATCTTTTACAATTTTTTTCCCTTTTTTTTTCATCACTGCAAGACAGAAATAAGCAAAAAAAATTAAAAAATTATGAAAGTTAACAATGTTAAAATACATATATATACTATAAATTAAATTATTAAAGTACTTATACTACCTTTATGCTGGCTCATAAAGTTTGGGGCTGCACGTTTCCTTCCAGGCCTTGAGAGATTGGGTCAATTCTCAGCGATCATTTATTTTAAAAAACTTCACAACACTAAGAATACATATGTGTTTTGAGTGGTGAGACACGATTCACTCATAATATAAATCTTATTAATAAGTGTTTCGAGTAGTAGAACGCGATTGACTCACAATATAAATTTTATTGACGGGATAGACTCGAACAAAACACCATTTATTATTTTGTTATGGAAAAACTTCAATGAGTGATCTTGCAGTACCAAAAATAGGAGTGATCTTATAGTTACTAAAGCCTGCATCAGAAAATAGCTTAGCCCATTCTTTCTCTTGCCTTTCATGGCCAGGGAGCCACATCATCAACAACATGTCAGAGAAGAGTTGAGTTGCATAATCATGATGATCATCGTCCTTCTTTTGCTCCTCTACAACCATTTCTACTAGAATCACCTTGTTCCCTTTTTTGTTGCCATTGGATGCAATTACCTCTTTACATCGCTTAAGCAATTGCACACAATCTTCATCAACCCAGTCATGCAATATCGACTGCTTTTTGTTAAACAGAAAATAATCGTCAATTTAAGAGTAAATAAACACGTACAAACACAATAGTAGTATCTATTGGCTTTCATAGAATTTAAGGGGAAAAATAATTATGATGATAAATGTACTTTTATTTTATAGATATGTGTGTGCTGTTGTTTTATTTCCAACAATTTTATCTGCATGTGTCCGTTGGTAATATTTATAGCGTGGCATGTAAAACAACTCTTCGATATAGTTTACATTGTTAAAAAATTAGTCCAACAGTTAGAATAATAATATCTATCAATAAAGTGAAAATATAGTTCTTATTACAAAATTTTTCATATATTTAAGTATGCGTGTCGAGGACTCGCACAAACATAAATTCTTTCTTTTTAAATAAAGAAGATACAATAATCATAGATTTGGTAAAATTAGCATTCATGAACCACAATTAATTAACTGCTTAAAAGCCTATTTCTGTACATGAATATTACACTAGAGGTCATTAAGAGTTATACATTGAGTATATATAAGTGTATACATATCCATATATATATATATAATTTGCACCATATATATGATGTGCTGGTCAAGTTTTAATTTTTTTGCTGGCATTATTACCGGTAACTAAAAAAGCATAGTGTCCTACGTGCCCCTCATGAATATTACAAAGTTGCATGTTTCTTTGTCTTACAAAGGAAAAAATTGGGTGAGTGCTTATAATTGATTACAAAGAAAAATAAAATAAATGACATATATGAACGATTAAAAACAATTTCAAAATCAATTATTTAGAAGGAAAAATTAGGCAAAACTAATTAATTTACCTTCATGAAAATTGCATCAGCCGGCGGAATTTTTTCGTTAAACATGTTCCCACCAACAAATTTCAAGTTCTTACTTCCCTTCGAATCAGCAATGACATGAGGTAGTTCAAACACAGTGCACTCCACATTAGGAAATGCATCTGCAATGGCCTTGGCCACTGTCCCAGGGCCTCCTCCGAGATCTACCAAGGACTCCAATCCCTCGAACACCGACTTGCACTTATCGATCACTTGCTCATGACCAACCCCGCGTCACTAGCCATGGAGTCATTGAACAAGCGTGAGAAACTAGGATCATACTTACCATAGTCCCAAAATTTCATCCCATGTGCTGTGGCAAATGGTGTAGGGTCATCACTTTGAAGCCAAGTGCTAATAGAGTGCCATGGTTTGGTCATAATAGGGTCAACCATGGCAACCAGGAAGGGCGCGACACTTAAGGGATTGTCCTTAAGAAGTAATTTGGAAGAATTTGTGAGTACATAACCTTCTTCTAATTGGTTGGTGTCACTGTCAACGACGACTTCTTGGAGGGCAAAGAAGCCGGAGTAGACCAAGATACGCATGAGGCGGTAAATATGATTATTAGGGTTTTTGCTTTGGTGGATTGGCAATGAAGCTATGAGTTGGGAAAGGGTCATGGGTTTTCCATGAGTATGGATAATATCTGGGATACCTAATTGAATGGCACATTTTAGGGACATGATATTTATGAAGCTGAAGAGAGGGTTCCAAATGTGGGTTTGAGCTTTAACTAGCTTAGTGGCATTCACTTCAAGATCATGCCCAAAGCTTCTAACTTTCTCCATATTATTTTTGGCGTTTTTTGGTATTTTTTGAGCTGTGCATATATTTGAGCGATGTATATGTGTATATATAGAGAGAAAGATTGAGATATTCGTTACATGAATGCTGTTTTTCTTGACTAAGGGCATTTCCACCTTTTATTTACCAGCACCACATTACCTCCATCACTTCACACTAGCTGATCACCCAAGTTCTTTCTCCATCTATATTCTATCTCCACATTATCTTCAGAAAAGTAGGGGCATCTTTCATTAAAATATGTATAATTCTTAGTTAGTGCTACACATCTATCAATGCTATGAATTAAGAGTCAGTTTCGAATACAAGCTAGGATTATCTTGGATAAAATAATATTAAGAGATTGGATTAGAGTATATATCAAAGGATGAGATTAAATAATTCCTTCTCTTATTCTAAGAGAGCTAAATTATAAACTTGTCTTGAAATTTGTCACCAAATAAAGATTAAAATTCAATCTAATTCTATTTTTATTAATCCTGCATCAAACAGCCCTAAAAGCATTAAACTACTCAATATTGTCCATCATTTCCCACTAACTTTCCCAACATAAAAAGACAACTCCACTACAATATTTCAAGAAAAAAGAAATTGCCACCACCATATACTCCACAAGACAATTATATGTCTATTTGACTTTAGGACTGTAGTTAGAATCGAAGTGGCAGACAGAGATTTTGTGGGGGGTGATCTAAAGAAACCAAAGAAGGAAAGGAAGAGAGGAAGAGAAAGAGCTAGGGAGAACTTGAGGGAGGTATATAGAGAAAAAATAAAAAAGAGGACTAGCTTGGAATATTTTTTAAAAATCCCAAGAATTAAACAAACTACATTAGAAATAACATTCTATTTTTGAACATTATGTTCGAAATGTTATTTGCAGATTTTTTTAATTTATGTGATTAAAACTGGTACATTAATTTCACCATCTTATTTTCTATGAAATCGCATATTTCATGAATTTCCGGGAACCAAAAAAAAAAGGTTTTTGATAAAATTCTTTTTGGAGAAGTTTTTTTGTTGTCTTAGGATAGTCATAAAATTGCTAGCCGCAGATATTATAAATACAATTTTATATATAATTTAGGGTGAATGTTGTTTTATATCTCTGTTTTTCTAATTTAGTCACTGTTACAGATTCTACAATTCATAATCAGTACATATATCACATTATCGAGGCTAGATCAAATATATGTTGAATATGTAAACGTTATTTGTCGGTTACTCTTGGTAACCGAATAGTTAATTTCGGTTTTGAATATAAACGGACGTAACCGTTCGTGATTATGGTCTATTAATCCATCATTATTCTTCCATTTACGTTGAAAAATTCTCTTGATGGAAGAGAATAAGAGGAGGACGTCAGCTCTCTGTCCCGCAGCTTAAATTCTCAAAAATTTTCAGTTTTCATTGCACCATCGATCGAGGATTGAGAGCTTCGAAGGCCAAGCCTTCTGTGTGTGTTTTTAACATTTGTTTCAAAGCTTTGCAGGTTCGTCGGAGAAATAACAATGGCGGGAGGTATTTTTTTGGGTCCCGACGTTTTTTTTTTCCGCATTTTGATCTATATGCTTATTTGGATTCTTTTTAGCATGATTAGATCATCACAATTTACTTACATTTGGTATCAGAGCCCACGATTATGCCTCTGTCTTGTTTGCCGGAGAACCTGCAAATTTTTTTTCAAAAACTTACGTTAACGTTTTTTTTTATTTTGGGCTTGAATTTTAGACGTTGTTTTTGAAAAATAAGATTAGAAATCATTAGGAAATTTGATTTCTATGAATTCTGGCTTTTGAAACGTGAATTTTGACGTCCGGAAGGCCAAGAAACCGTCGGGTTTCATTTCGGGTCGAAACCGGGTCGACGGGTCTGTAAAAAACCCGACTGGAGGTTGAAGACGACGAAAAACGACATGTCGTTTTATGCTGTTGAAAAAACGACATGTCGTTTTGAGGGGTGAAAAACTGCTGTCAATTTAGAAAAACGACATGTCGTTTTGGCAGAGTAAAAACGACACGTCGTTTTGACGGTTGGGAAACGACATTCTGATGTCAAAAACGACATGTCGTTTCCAGAAGCCCATTTGTGTCGTTTTTTGAAGATTTTGTCGTTTTTTCTTTTCAAAAAAAAAAAAATTTTTTTTAAATTGTTATTTTATTTTGATGTACTTAATTAATTTATTTGGGTTTGTGTGTATAAATTTATTATTTTTATTATACATGCAATATTGTGTTAATTAATAAAGTACATTAATTTTATTAATATTGCTTATTGTTTTTTTGCAATATTATTAATTTTTGTTGATATTGCTTATGATATTATGCAATATATATGGTTATCTTGTTAATTAAATGTTGTATGATCCATATAATTTGTTTAATTTTTTGAGTGGCCACAGCATCTTTAAATTATGCAAATTATATATTAAGAATTTTTAGGATCACATTATAACATTAGTTGTAATTAATTATATGTAGTACAATAAAATTTATCCCACAGGAAATTTTGTTGTATTTGTATAATTAATTAGGATAAAATGTCAAATTATATTTCTTAATCTACCCACAAGAATTAAGAAAAGGAACGTAATTTGATAGTTTTGTCATTTATTTGAAATGGACCTAATTGAGTAAAACTTTAGCCCACAGGCAAGTTTTATGTCACTAGATTCATATTTATGTTTTGCATTGGTAAAGCATAACTTAAGTTTTGGCCTTAAAAAATTGTGAATTAAGCATGTATATTTAATTTGTGCAGCTATGCAACCTGTGAATTTTTCTGATTTTAAGTGTGACATTCTCAAATTAAAAGGCGATAATTACAAGATCTGGAAGGAGAGAATTCTTCTTCATTTGGGCTGGATGGACATTGATTATGCCATAAGGAAGGACGAACCACCTGCCATAACTGAAACCAGCACTCAAGCTGATGTTGCTCTTTATGAAAAATGGGAGCGATCTAATCACCTTAGTGTCATGTTCATAAAGACTAACATCTCTGTTGGTATTCGTGGTTCTGTCGAAGGCTATGAAAAGGTCCGAGATCTACTGAAGGCCATAGATGAACAGTTTGAAACTTCTGATAAGGCGCTTGTTAGCACCTTAATAATGAAGTTTTCATCTATGAGGCTCACTACAGTAAAAGGTGTGCGAGAGCACATCATGAAGATGAGGGATATTGCGGCTCAATTAAAAACACTTGAGGTTACAATGTCTGAAACATTTCTTGTCCATTTCATATTGAACACTCTTCCACAGCAGTATGGGCCCTTTAAAATTTCTTACAACACACATAAAGAAAAGTGGTCAATTAATGAACTCATGACCATGTGTGTTCAAGAAGAGGGCAGGCTGATAATGGAACAAGGTGAGAGTGTGATGATGGCAATAGACAAGAAAGATGACAAGCAAGCCAAGAAGAAAGGGAAAGGTAAAATACCTCCACAAGATGGAATAAAGAAAGAATCCAAGTGTTTCTTCTGTAAAAAGAAGGGGCACATGAAGAAGGATTGCACTAAATTCCAAAAATGGCTTGAGAAGAAAGGTAAACTAATCTCATTTGTTTGTTATGAATCTAATGTGGTTGATGTTGGTCATAACACATGGTAGATTGATTCTGGGTCTACAATCCATGTTTCAAATACCTTGCAGGGTATGCGAAATCTGCGGAAACCAGTGGGAAGTAAGCAATGTATCTTTTCAGGAAATAAGATGGGCTCGCATGTGGAGGCCATTGGGACATGCAGTTTAATTTTAAGTAGTGGCTTTATTTTGAATTTAGAAAATACCGTTTATGTTCCAAGTTTTTCTAGAAACTTGATTTCTGTTTCAAGACTTGTACCATTGGGTTTTTCCTTTAATTTTTCAAAGACATCCTTTAGTTTATCTTATAAATCTGATGTTGTTGGAAATGGTATTTTGTCTAATGGTCTTTTTTATATTAATTTACAAAATGATGCCACTAATAATGCTATGCATGTTCACGCTGGTTTAAAACGATGTGTTATAAATGAGGATTCTTCTATGTTGTGGCACCGGAGATTGGGACATATCTCCAAAGATAGGATTAAGAGATTGGTAAATGATAGAGTACTAAGTACTTTGGATTTTACTGATTTCGAGATCTGTGTGGACTGCATTAAGGGAAAGCAGACCAAAACATCTAAGAAGGGTGCGCACAGAAGTTCCAAATTACTTGAAATCATTCATTCAGATATCTGTTGTCCAGATATGGACATACAAAGTGGTCCAAAATACTTTATCTCCTTTATTGACGATTTCTCACGTTACATGTATATCTACTTGCTTCAGAATAAAAATAAAGCATTAGATGCCTTTAAGGTTTTCAAGGCTGAAGTAGAGAAACAATGTGAAAAACAAATTAAGATCGTGAGAACTGATAGAGGAGGAGAGTATTATGGTAGATACACCGAGGATGGACAAGCTCCTGGTCCATTTGCTAAGTTTCTTGAAGAGCAAGGAATAGTTGCTCAATACTGTAGGAAAATAAACCGGTAAAAACGTATCAGAGTGGCACAGCGGAACAATAAAAATTTTTAGATCGTTAAATATCTCATGATGTCATATACAATAAATCAACAACAATTAAAACTCATACCTCAAGGACGCCAATGAACAGGAGGAGAGTGACCGGAGGCTTCAATCAACTAGTCTTCTCTACTATTCTCCAATTCCCGAATGGCTGAGTGTGTGGGCACTCTGAACCTCGATCGGTATGCTAGCACTGCTAGTCTTCTTCCGACCACCCAGATCTCTAAAGAACTTTATTGTCACGATGAGCTGTGCAACAATAAGCCTGCTCACCTGAGAGTCTGTGGTCTAAGAGAACTGGAGTGGTAGGTCCTCTATTTATAGACCTGCATGAGGTGAATCTCTGAATTTGAATTAGATTAGGAAAAGATATTTTCCCTTATCCAAACCCATAAAATCCGAATTTTTCCAAGGGAGAATCTCCACTAAAAATTCGGTTTTCTTAGGATAGATCCAATCCAAATCTCAACAAGATTTTAACTAGAATTTTATCTCCCTTTTTTCAACGAAAAAATCCGAAATCTTTAGGAGAAAATCTTCTCCAAATTTTCGGCCACTTTTAGGATAAGGAAGAATCAAAATTCCACTAGGATTTTTCAAGCTAAATCTCATCTCAACCTTATCCAAAAATAACCGAATTTCCTAGGATAAAGCCTCCAAAATTTCGGCCACTTTTAGGGAGGGAGAGAATCCAAATTCAACTAGGATTGAAATTTGAATTTTCCCTTGAATCTTTTCTACAAAAAACGAATTTTCCATTGAGGATTATCCTCAAAAAATTCGCCCACTTTTGTTGGGATTTTGATTCAAAATTCAAGTAGGATTCTAACAAGATTATCCTCTCCAAATCCAACTCAAATTCGAACTTCAAACCTTGTGGATTTTCCACAACAAATTCGAATCCTACTTGGACTGTGATTCAAAATTTGAATTTCAAATTTCAAATTCAAATTTCAAATTCAAATTTCAAATTTCAAATTTCAAATTTAAATTTCAAATTCAAATTTCAAATTCAAATTTCAAATTCAAAATTCAAAATTCAAATTTCAAAATTCAAATTTCAAATTCCACAAAACGGTTGTATTTCATATTCTTGTTCTCATGGATAATTTTCTACAATTCCAATCCAATCTCAAATAAAATCATGGCAACTTTATTTGGAGTTCGAATAATTGTGTACTCTATTATCCAAAACAAAATCTGAATCCAACCGGAGAGAATCTTGTCTACCATCCTAATCCTGTGTCATCACCATCCATGCATAATAAACTAGCCTATAGCATACACAAATCAATTTGCCAAACGTTAAGGAATTATGTGGAGCTAGTAGAGGGACTGATTGGACATATATAATCGGGCTCCCGTGATTCCATATGATCATCATTCTGTACCGAACAACTCAATCATATGATCACTAATTTCAGAGTCACACCACTATAAACCTGAAACTGAACTCCCAATTATATACCGTATTACGTAAGCCTGTGACGAGCTACCATCCAATGACCTTGTCATATATGCAAAACCCTCATATGATATCCATGATCTGCCTTAGGTCAAAGTCCGTTTAATCCTACTGATCAGGCTATCTTAAAGTTCCATTATACTACCGAATCTAGAAAATGATTATTCACCATATGTGAATAAGAAGTCATCTGCCCAGCAGACGACCCAAGGCCTTGTCCATTCTCACATTCAGTATAATGCCTTTAAGAGGATACCTTTAACTCCTCAGAGCTATGATTCCGATATCTGCAAACAAACCCTTCATCGTATACAAGTCATGCACCCAACGAACCGGTCTATAAGCTTACTACCTCTGAGACGCTTTAGCCATTGGAACATCAAAGTACACAAGTCATATACATGAAGTAGTTCATTTACTCAGGATTAAGGTTATTGCACAATGAACGTCAAAAGCAGATTGATCCACTCATAGCGGACTACGTAGATCAATCACGCTTTAGTCCCGGTCTAATATGTCACCACCGAGCAACATATCCATGTCTCTACTTGGGAGTCCAGCTCCAGACAGTCAAGACAGACCGTCCCCTCTAAGGCTTTAGACAACATAATAGTCTTAACATGAGTTAGATGCTCAGTCTAACCCCATAGACTACAGACCATATTTTAGACTGCTAACTTTAGAACATTGTCTTCTCGCATACAAAAAGTCCATTGCATGCAACGTTCTAACAGTTTTAACACAAGCAGTCAGTGAGCCATATTTGCTTACATTTACTTTAACGTGTAAATAAGACGAGGACAAATAGCAATGTAATGAATAACCTCTATGTATATAATTTTATTACCAGTTCAAAATGAATACATCAAAATGTCTCTAATACTTAGGGCATTTCCTAACAATCTCCCACTTGCCCTAAGCCAGTAGATGTGCCATGTTACGCATCCCCATCGCCTCTACATGCCTCTCAAAGCTTCTAGCCACCAAAGTCTTAGTAGAGGGATCGACAATGTTGTCCTCAGACACGATCTTACATACATCCACTAATCCTGTCTCCACGTGCCCTCTAATGTCGACTTCCTCAAATCCTTGCAAGTCTGGAAGACTCAGTCCATGTATCCTACGGGTGTTAGGTTCCCTCCAGAATACACCAGCATATAATCCCTCGTTCTCTTAAGATACTTGAGTATATGCTTTACTGCTTGCCAGTGCTTGGTTCCAGGATTCGCTTGATATCGACTCACCATACCTACTACAAAACATATGTCCGGGCGAGTGCAAAGCATAGTGTACATAAGGCTACCCACAGCGGATGCATAAGGGACCTTACTCATACGCTCTCTTTCTTCCGATGTCTTGGGACAGTCATCCAATGAAAGAGTTAAACTGGCAATAGAAGGTTGTGAGCCTTTCTTTGCCTCTAGCATTGCATATTTGTCAATTATTTTATCTATGTATGAAGCTTGGGATAATGCTATCATTTTGTTCTTTCGATCTCTGAAGAGACGAATGCCTAGAACATAATTAGCTTCTCCCAAGTCCTTCATGTCAAACTGTTGGTGTAACCAAAGCTTGACCGATGATAAATTCCCTACATCATTCCCAATGAGTAGTATATCATCGACATAGAGTATCAGAAAGACCACTTTTCCATCCTTAATACGTTTATAAACACAAGGTTCATCAACGTTCTGCTCAAAACCAAATGTCTTAATCGCTTGATCAAACCTCTGGTTCCATGAGCGGGATGCCTGCTTTAATCCATAAATGGATCTAAGCAACTTGCAGACTTTCCTATCTTGGCCTTTTGCTACGAACCCTTCGGGCTGTATCATATAGATACACTCTTCAAGATGGCCATTCAAGAATGCCGTCTTGACATCCATTTGCCAGATCTCGTAATCGAGAGCCGCAGCAATGGACAGAAGAATACGGATAGACTTCAGCATAGCAACAGGCGAAAAGGTTTCCTCGTAATCGATTCCAGCCTTTTGCGTGTATCCCTTTGCAACCAGTCTAGCTTTGAAAGTTTCCACTCTCCCTTCATCATCCTTCTTTCTTTTGTAGACCCATTTGCATCCAATGGGTTTTATCCCATCCGGCAAATCTACAAGTTCCCAAACAGAGTTGGATTTCATAGAATCCATCTCATTGTTCATAGCCTGTTTCCAAGATCTAGAATCAACATCCTTTATAGCTTCATCATATGTGATCGGATCTTCCTCATGCTCATGAGCCTCGGCCTGGTATACCTCAGCATCATACATAAAGAAATTAGGTTTCTTAGAAACCCTCCCACTACGACGAGGCACCCTAAATTGTTGATCGTCTGCAGGTCTTTCACTGGAACTCGGACTTGCGTCCAAGACCGAAATCTGTGGAACAGTTCTTTCACCCGATAACTCCTCTAGCACCACTTTGCTTCGAGGCTTCAAGTCATTTATGTGACTTTCCTCCAAGAATGTCGCATGGGTTGAGACAATGACCTTTTGTTCCTTCGGGTTATAGAACAGACCTCCTTTAGTTCCCTTTGGATACCCTACAAACATGCACAATTCTGATCTTGGTTCCAACTTCTTCGCATCCCCATCCAGTACATGTGCCGGGCAGCCCCATATTCTCATATGTCCAAGGGAGGGCTTTCTGCCACGCCACAATTCATACGGAGTTCTAGGAATTGATTTGTTCAGAACCTGGTTCAGAATATAGCACGCCGTTTGTAAAGCATGTCCCCAAAATGATAATGGCAGCGTTGAGTAACTCATCATGGACCGTACCATATCCAATAAGGTCCTGTTTCTCCTTTCGGCTACACCATTCTGTTGTGGAGTACCAGGTGCAGTCAATTGGGATAAAATCCCGTTCTCTACAAGATGTCCTAGAAATTCATCAGAGAGGTATTCGCCACCTCGATCAGATCGAAGTGTCTTTATGGATTTATCCAATTGCTTTTCCACTTCCGCACGATACTCTTTGAACTTGTCAAAGGTTTCGCTCTTGCGGTGCATCAGATACACATATCCATACCTCGAGTAATCATCTATGAAAGAGACATAGTACTCGAACCCTCCTCGTGCTGTGACGTTCATGGGGCCACATACGTCAGTGTGCACAATTTCTAAGAGCTCCTGTGCCCTTGTACCCTTAGCTCCAAAAGACCTCTTAGTCATCTTACCCTCTAGACAAGACTCACATTGGGGAAGTCGTACCTCCTCCAGAGATTCCAGAGGACCGTCTTTCACCAATCTTTGAATCCTATCCTGATTAATATGACCAAGTCTTAAATGCCAAAGATACGCCTTGTTAGAGTGAGAAACTTTCAACCTTTTAGAGTTGTCAATTAATTCAGTGTCAAGCAGTGAGTACATCTTTGGTCTGATCAAATATAGGTTTCCATCCATCCATCCAGAACAGATAAAAGACTTATTTCTACGAATATCAACTCTTTTACTAAAAGAAACTGAATAAGAATCCTTTATTAAACAGTCTTTCAATAAAATAAACCTAAATTGATCAAAATAAAGATGAACGTCTCCCACTGCCTCAGCCACCACAAAGCTACCATCTCCAGTCCGCAACGAGAGGCTCCTATCATGTAGACTTCTCGTTTCCACAAACCCCTGCATAGAAACACAAACTTGATTAGTGGCGCCCGAATCAATGACCCAAGTGTCTTTCGATTCTTCCACCTAACACGCTTCCAAGTAATGAAGTTCCTTACCTTCCTTGCCCTTGGAGGCTAGGAATTCCCGGCAAGCCTTCTTGAAGTGACCTACCTTCCCACAATGGAAGCATTTGGACTTTTTAGGGTCCTTTGGCTTCTTGTTCTTCTTCTTCTTCTTCCCGTCCGAGACAGGAGGATTAGAAGAACTGGAAGCCACTTGCTTCTTATTTGGCCTCTTCCTCTTCCGTGAGGGATTGGAAGATTCCGCCAAATTGGCCTCTCCTTTAGGTCGGACCACATCCTCATCCCTGATCATCCGCTCATAAGCCTGTAGTTGCTTCATGAGCTCGGTAAGTCCTAACTCCTTTGTCGCCAGATTGTATGCGGCCTTAAACCCCACAAAATCTTTAGACAGAGTTTTGAACACCATCTCGATCTGGGTGTTGTAGTCTAACTCAGCACCATTCTCGGCAGCCTCAGCGAAGAATCCCATTAGAGTGATCATATGGTCCTTCACCGGAGCACCCGCCTTTTGCTTAGAGTTCATAATGCTGGTGATAGCAGACTGTCGAGCCAATTTTTCTTGGCCTCCGAACATGTCCTCCAGATTTTCCATGATCTCCCCAGCAACTTGAAAAGTCTCATGCTGCTTTTGTAAAGCACTCGTCATGCTAGCAAGGATGTAGCATCGAGCTATCTCATTGGATTCTCTCCAACGATTATAGGCAACCGGGACCTCCTCAAGTGGTGTGTCAGGTTTGGGCCCAGGTGGGCATGGTTCGTCCAGTACGAACTTGTGTCTCTCGCAGCTGAGAACTATTAATAGATTTCTTTTCCAATCTTTATAATTGTCGCCATTCAACTTATTTTCAGTAAGTATCGAAATGAGGGGTGTCGGTGACATTTTGAACTGAAATAAAATTATACTAGACATCATTACAAAGCCCAAGCAAATATGCAGATAATTTAGCAAATAAAACATACAAGTATGTTCCTACATGAAACTTGAAAAAAAATGTAGCATTGCAACGGTAATTCTCAACACCTATTGCCCCAAGCCACAGAGGGGTGGTCATGAGAACAAATAGCCGGAACATGGACCCCGTCCAATTAATATATGTTACCTTAAATCCTCCAAGGTTAAGACATATATTAATAACCGCTTATTTGGCCACCAGTTTAGTTAACAGAGCTTCTAGGGAAGGTTAATAACTAAACGAGTCTTGAGTGTATAACCATTGTTTACGTAGCCCGATCCACGTCCTACCAAGCCACCGAGGGGTGGTCATGAATAGGATCGCACCCGAACACGTTTTCCACATAGGAGATCCAATCTAGTATACCGGCGGCGGTAAACACCTACCGAGGGGTGTGGTCAGGTCAGAACTGACGCGAGGCGTTACCATGCTTTCACATATGGATCAACAATGGAGGCCGTGGGTTTTGTTTGAAACCCTCTCCCACTCAATATTTTGGAAAACATGCAAGTTTTGACAAATTATGTATGATCAATATAGTATGAGCGGCACTCACCTATCCTATATGACATGTTATCAAATATGCATACAAAACATCCATCAATACATATTTATACATCCATGACATATCACAGAAAAATAATTGACAGAATAACCAAGCCATGGTTCCATCCTAGAACAAAGAAAATAAAGATTACAAAATTCTATCCAAAGCATTCTTTGGGTCTTGAATTCTGTTCCGTCTTCTTGTATCCATCTTTATGTAGCCTCTCCATTTATTTCTCATCCCAAGAATTATTTAAAATTTAAATCTCCAAAAATTTAAATTCCAAATTCGAATTTCAAATTTAAACTTCAAATTTAAATTTTAAACAATTTTAAACATCATGTGTAATAATATGTAATTTCAAAAATTTTAAATTTTTTAATTACATAATTTTAAACATGATTTAAAATTAAATCTTAAATTTAAAAATCAAAATTTTCTGACTTTTTTTTTTTTGACTGTCGGACCGCCGCCCCCGTAGGCGGCAGCCGCCGTGGGCAGCCACCAACCCCGGAGGGGCTGGCAGCCCACGGCCGCCCCTTATGCAGCCTTGCCGGGCTGCAGGCCAAGCCTGCAGCGCCAGGCTGCAGGCAGCGCCTGCAGCCAATGGCTGCATGCCCAGGCTGCGGCCAGCCTTGGGCAGGCCACGGCCATCCCTGGCTGCAGGCAGAGCCTGCGGCCGTGGGTGGTGTGGGCCTGCACAGGGGCTGCCGCAGCCCCACCAAGGTTTTTCAGCCTATCTTGAGGGGTCGTGTCTCGATTTTCGTGCCATATTCCAATTTACTTATTAGGATCTCCAAAAATTAATTTGAATCCCAATTAAATTGAAATTTTCCACACAATCAAAATTTCAATCTTTAAATTAAATTTAACTTTTGGGAAAAATAAATTACGGTCTTCAATCTTCAATCTCCTCCAAGAATAATTACATAAAAAAATTCCTAAACCGTTTCCGATGTTCAAAAAATTCTAACCATAAAAATTCTAAGAGACAAGAATTAAAATCCATGGGAAAATTACAGTGTAAATAAACTGCTCCCATGGTTACATAAAAAATTCCTAGATACAATTTTTCTAAATTCTAAGGAACCATAACCGGCATAAACAAGCATGCTTATAATAATTCAAAAAATTAAAATAACCACATACTTTATACATAATACATGATAACAACATAAAGGAACCCTAGAATGCCACTCTCTAAATATCAAATCCATACATAAATAAAAAGACTAAGTAATTGTCTAATTTATGTACATGGCATAGTCATGAGATGTCTCTGATACCAATTGTAGGAAAATAAACCGGTAAAAACGTATCAGAGTGGCGCAGCGGAACAATAAAAATTTTTAGATCGTTAAATATCTCATGATGCCATATACAATAAATCAACAACAATTAAAACTCATACCTCAAGGACGCCAATGAACAGGAGGAGAGTGACCGGAGGCTTCAATCAACTAGTCTTCTCTACTATTCTCCAATTCCCAAATGGCTGAGTGTGTGGGCACTCTGAACCTCGATCGGTATGCTAGCACTGCTAGTCTTCTTCCGACCACCCAGATCTCTAAAGAACTTTATTGTCACGATGAGCTGTGCAACAATAAGCCTACTCACCTGAGAGTCTGTGGTCTAAGAGAACTGGAGTGGTAGGTCCTCTATTTATAGACCTGCATGAGGTGAATCTCTGAATTTGAATTGGATTAGGAAAATAACCTCTATGTATATAATTTTATTATCCAGTTCAAAATGAATACATCAAAATGTCTCTAATACTTAGGGCATTTCCTAACAAATACACCAATCCTGGTTCTCCGAGTGAGAATGGTGTTGCAGAAAGAAGAAACCGAACTTTAATGGAGATGGTTAGGAGTATGCACAGTAATGCTAAACTTCCTATATCATTGTGGACTGAAGCTCTTAAAACGACAGCGTATATATTAAACCGAATTCCAACCAAGGCTGTCCCAAAAACGCCTTTTGAGTTATGAAAGGTTGGAAACCAAGTTTGCGTCATATACGCATTTGGGGATGCCCGTCTGAAGTTAGAGTTTACAACCCACAAGAAAAGAAGCTGGATCCAAGGACTATTAGTGGATATTTAATTGGATATGCTGAAAAGTCCAAAGGATACAGATTCTATTGTCCATCTCACAGCACTAGGATTGTGGAATCTAGAAATGCGAAGTTTCTTGAGAATGACATGATTAGTGGGAGAGATCGATTTCAAGACATTGTTTCTGAAAAAGATCATATTGATGCTCAACCTTCCACATCAAGTAATAAAATGATTATCATTGTTAATGCCCCTCAAGTTCCAACGGGTGTTCAACAACCAGTTGTTGAGGTTCCACAAACTACTAATGATCAACCAGTAGATCAAGTTGTTTAAGAAGTACCAGAAATGGTTGAACAACCAGTTGATCAACACGATCTTCAAGAGAATGTTGAAACAACTTTAAGAAGATCTACTAGATTAAGAAGGTCAGCAGTACCTAGTGATTACATTGTGTACCTACAAGAGTCAGACTATAACATTGGAGCCGAAATTGATCCTAAAACATTTTCACAAGCCATGAGTTGTAAGTAATCTAACTTATGGCATGATGCTATGAAAGATGAGATGAATTCTATGTCATCTAACGGTGTTTGGGACCTTGTTGAGTTGCCTGATGGTGCAAAAGCCATTGGATGCAAATGGGTCTTTAAGACAAAGAAAGACTCACTGGGCAACATTGAGAGATACAAGGCTAGACTCGTTGCAAAAGGATTCACTCAAAAGGAAGGGATCGATTACATAGAGACATTTTCTCCTGTATCTAAGAAAGATTCTCTTCGTATTATCATGGCATTAGTTGCACATTTTGACCTAGAGTTGCAACAGATGGATGTGAAAACGGCTTTTCTCAATGGAGATCTAGAGGAAGAGGTTTATATGAAACAACCAGAAGGATTTTCCTCTAGTGGTGGTGAGCATTTGGTTTGCAAGCTCAAGAAATCTATATACAGATTGAAACAAGCTTCCCGTCAGTGGTATTTGAAATTTCATGATGTCATCTCTTCATTTGGATTTGTAGAGAACATTATGGATCAGTGTATATACCAGAAGGTCAGTGGGAGTAAGATTTGTTTTCTTATTCTGTATGTGGATGATATTTTACTTACAACCAATGATAAGGGCATGCTACATGAGGTGAAACAATTTCTCTCTAAAAACTTCGATATGAAGGATATGGGTGATGCATCTTATGTCATTGGGATTAAGATACATAGAGACAGAATACGTGGTATTCTGGGTATGTCTCAAGAAACCTATATCAACAAGGTTTTAGAGAGATTTCGGATGAAGGATTGTTCATCGAGTATAGCTCCTATTGTGAAGGGTGATAAACTCAGCTTGAATCAATGTCCAAAGAATGATCTTGAAAGAGAACAAATGAAGAATATTCCTTATGCTTCAGTTGTGGGAAGCCTTATGTATGCTCAGGTCTGCACAAGGCCTGACATAGCTTTTGCAGTCGGGATGTTAGGAAGATATCAGAGTAATCCAGGTATAGACCACTGGAAAGCTGCAAAGAAGGTGCTTAGGTATCTTCAAGGTACCAAGGATTACATGCTTATGTTCAGACGGACTGATCTTTTGGAAGTGATTGGCTACTCCGATTCAGACTACGCTGGCTGTGTTGATTCTCGGAAGTCAACTTTGGGATACATCTTTATGCTAGCCAGTGGAGCTGTTTCTTGGAGAAGTGCAAAGCAAACCTTAACTGTTACTTCCACTATGGAAGCTGAGTTCGTGTCCTGTTTTGAGGCTACTTCACATGGTGTATGGATAAAGAATTTCATTTCTGGGCTTAGAATTATGGATTCGATATCTAGGTCATTGAAGATATATTGTGACAATTCAGCTGCTGTTTTTATGGCTAAGAATAATAGAAGCAGTAGTCGAAGCAAGCACATCGACATCAAGTATCTAGCCATAAAAGAACGTGTTAAAGACAAATCAGTGGTTATTGAACACATTAGCACTGAATTGATGATTGCTGATCCTTTAACTAAAGGCATGCCACCACAAAAATTCAAGGATCATGTAGTTAGAATGGGACTTGGTTCCTCTATGTAATTTCGTTATAAGAACGATATTATTATAATGAAATTCCTTTGTGATGTTTTCTCATTTTTGTCATCTCGTGTACACATATGTTAGTCTTGAGAAAATATCTTTATGTTTGGACCAAGAATAAACATAGGGTTTATTCATTAAGTTATATGAGCTATTAAAGGGACAGATTGCATTATAATACATGGAAGATAATACTCGTGCTTAAGAGGACTTGTCGCCATGATTCATGTAATTTGTTTCTTACTTGGTGAATGTTGGAATTTATGGACCAAGTGGGAGAATGTCGGTTACTCTTGGTAACCGAATAGTTAATTTCGGTTTTGAATATAAACGGACGTAACCGTTCGTGATTATGGTCCATTAATCCATCATTATTCCTCCATTTACGTTGAAAAATTCTCTTGATGGAAGAGAATAAGAGGAGGACGTCGGCTCTCGGTCCCGCAGCTCAAATTCTCAAAAATTTTCAGTTTTCATTGCACCATCGATCGAGGATTGAGAGCTTCGAAGGCCAAGCCTTCTGTGTGTGTTTTTAACATTTGTTTCAAAGCTTTGCAGGTTCGTCGGAGAAATAACAATGGCGGGAGGTATTTTTTGGGTCCCGACGTTTTTTTTTTCCGCATTTTGATCTATATGCTTATTTGGATTCGTTTTAGCATGATTAGATCATTACAATTTACTTACATTATTTATATCTCAGAATTTTTACATAATTTAATTATGTGCTTTAGCAATTATTTTAGATTTTAAGGTTTGAGTGGAAAATCTGGAAACGTAATCTGGCAGATTTTAGATTCAAAATTTAAAATCTTAAAACCAGAACAAATGATATTTTTAATCGACTATAAAATTAGGGATGATCTGTTATGTGAAAATACAGTTCTGCAAGTTATATCTTCATTGGAATTGTATATTTTGAGTTATAAAATGTTCTGTAAATGGTGTTCAAAAAATTCCAATATTTTTTTTCAGAAAATTAGACCTGGATTAGAAATTATGAGAAGTGTATGTACACAATTTTAAAAATTCTGAAATAATTCTCTGGTATACGTGCGGATGTCACCAACTCTGTATCAAAATTTCAGACTTGTCAAGGGTGTATATGATTTTATAAAATTCTTGGAGTTCAGACTGTCTGGTTAAAAGTATCTATTTTTCAGAAAGTGTAGAATTGCTTACATAGTAATTTACTTGGTTTAAATCATATTTTAAAAGATTGATATTATGATTTGGCATACTAGTAAATATGCAGTAGTAGTATTAGACTGATACTGCAATGTTAGTTACATTTTGAATAAGAATTTATGGCGTGAACTTTCTAAAAATGCAAGCATATCGATGACATTTTTGGTACGAGAGAAACAACTATATTTGTATCCATAAAGTTTACAACGTAGGCAGAAGTTACAACAAGTGCAGTGAAACACGAACAATCAATAATATGTCGGAAAGAAAGGTTGGTCAATCTACAGTGGTTGTGAAACTCATGTCATGTTTGTGTGTACATTTATATATATATATATTTACATATGTGGGTGTATGTATATATAGCTATATCACGTAACACATGTAAAACTAACTCTACCAACCCTTTTTTTATCAAGATATACCAACTAGTCCCAAATGCACGTGCCTTTCTACAAAAGCCTTATTCCACCACTCTTTTTGATCGTGCATTTTAAACCAAACATTTGCCTTTTGCAATAAATAGTGTAACTATTTAAAACCTTCCCATATAAGAAGAACCGCGCCATTTACCATACCCAGTGGAGGAGCTTCAATTTTCATCTCCACAAGGTTGGTTTATTTGCTCAATATATACATATAATTCCCCTGTATATGAAAAAAAAAGTAGAAAAAATATATATAATACGTTAAGAAAAAAAGAAAATTAAAAAACTATATATATATATGTTACGAGAATTATATGCCTTACGTTTATATTTCCTTTCTCATTCTTCATCTCTTCACCTTTTTTTTTTGGTACACGCTCAATATAAAAACGTGGACATGCTTTCTTGATTAAGAGATAAATTATGTATATCATGTTCACCAACTCCAAAAAGCCAAAGTTCACCAGTTTATAATTTTTCATTGATTCTGCTAATGTATAACAAGAGTATACGTTACTAAAGTTTGAATTTTGACGATTAAAAAACTACGTATTTAATATTTCAATTAAAAAAAAAAAAACCCAGTGCTTATGTAAAGATCGTGGAAAGCAAAAATCAGGAAGTTTTTCATACTTGCAAATCCGCCCAACCGACCTACAATGCCTTTACTGCCCGAACACACTCACGCCTCTCACTGAAGAGGCCTTATCACGAGGAAGGGATTCTTCAGTGAAGGACGTTGGTGAAAGTATTTGACATCGGTTACAAAACTGTCTTTACCACCTAGCACAGTGAAAAGTTGCGTTTTCAACGTCGGCTATTAGTTTCAGGCAATAGTGAGGTTTGGTAATATCAATAGAGACCTTTGCTCGCATAAACTTCCCTTAAACCTGTCCAATTCTTATTTCTCCACCCGTACACACACACACACACACACACACACACACACCATCCCTTGAGAAAGTAGGCTATGAACCTAAACTTGAGTCATTATTAAAAATCTTGCCTAGATAGATTGATTTCATTAAGCACATATAATTATATAGCATTTGTTAGATATATATAGCGGTCCAGAAAGTTATTAAAGCGCTGCATATAGAATCCACACACCATTCCAATATTGGAAGATTTCCGCTCTAATAACACTTATTGGATTTAATTGTAAATCTTGAGATCCTTGGAATTATCATGTCAATTCATCAAAAATATACCTGAATCCATATTGATAAATTAGAGTATGATGAAATTTTCTACAGTTAAATCTCCTTAGGTTCTTTAAATGCTCTATATATTCTCTCTCTTAAATGAGGAAGGAACAAGATAGTAAATATTATGTATGATTTGACTTGGAGATCACAACTCTTATAATGATCTTTATATACTAATTCAAATTAGAGTTTCATCAATCCTAATTTAGTTAATATTAGGTTTCTACACATTAAAACTCATACCCAATAGATATCTCTAGACTTCAATTAATAGATCATTTATTTAGTCCTATTAGATTAGATAGTATATAATATAATTATTATTTAATATGTAAGCTCATAATAATAAATTAAATAAAATCCCAACATTTAATGCTCAGCCACACTCGCATCCCTCACTGAAGAGGCCTTATCACGAGGAATGGTTTCATCGGTGAGGGCGTTGGTGAAATTATATGACAGTGGTTATATTAAATTGACGTAATTTCTAACACTCATGTGGAAAGTTGCGTTTTCGACATCAAATGTTAGTTTCATGTAATAGTAAGGTTTGGTGATATCAATTGCTCGCATAAACTTCCCTAAACATTTCCAATTAATTATTATTTCTCTAGTACCCTTACACACACACACACCCCATTCCTTGAGAAAGGAGGCCGTGAGCCTAAAACTTGAGCAATTAGCAAAAATCATTGGTACCTTCTTTCTCATACACCTTCAATACAAGTTAGGCTCTACAAAAAATCCAAGGCTCCATTTCCACGATCCAATCCCATTCCCTTCACTACAAGAAATTTGACCTTTAGCAACTAATGATTTGGTTACAGAAAGCTTAAAATTAGTCATAGAAAACCATTTGTGACTAAAAAAATTTAGTCGCCCCATAGTCACAGAATGGTGGTCGTAGAATATCTTTTGTGACTAAACAGTTTTAGTCATAAAATATATTTAATATTTTGCGACTAATATTATAGTTGCAAATTAATTTTTAATTAGTCACAAAACGACTCAAAAGATATCAAAAGCTTGTGTTGTCAAGAGACCAAATTACTTACACCAACTACAGGAAAGTTAATTAGTGACTAACCATTAGTCATTGTTGAATCAATTGTTAGACATATAATGACTAGTAATTTAATCACTAAAAGAACCAAAGTCACGACTAATATTTTAGTCACTAAAGTTTTTACTTTTAATATTTGTAATGACTACGAGTTAGTCACAAAATAATTTGGTTGCAAACTTTAAGTGACCAAATTTTAGTCGCTACCTCACATTAATGAAAATATTTTATTTTGCCTTCAACGACTAAAATGTAATTGGTAAAGTCAAGTGAATTTCACTTTAGCAACTAAATGTTTCGTTGCTAAAAGGTTTTTTTTTTAAGTTCTCATTTAAATTGGATTAAAAGAATTTAAAATCAACATCCAAAATTAAACATACAAAAGCAATAAATTAATGTTGAAATACCTAAATAGTATTAATTATCATATAGATAAAAAAGATCCAATCAAGATTTAAAAAATAAACATCAATCAAATATATGAGTATATCTCAAAATATAAATATATTAAACTAAATAAATAACCGTATCTCCATTAAGAAAAAAAAAACAATATAAGTAAATATCAAACAGCTGATGCAGGAGGAGGTGGCGGCGGTGGCGACTGTTGTTGATATAGTGTTGAAGGATGTTCATCTGGTCCATTCATGAATGCTATCATCTCCCTTCGCACCTCCTCAAGAAGCTCATCTCTTAGTTGTCGTTGTAAGGTTGTAGCCATCTCGTTTCGCTCTCTCTGAAAATCCATTCGCATTTGATCAACCATGTCACCAACACGTTGTTGAATTTGTGTTTCAACTTGAGATGAAGATTGAGAGTGTCCTTTACGAGGGATGGGTCCAAGACCTGGTATATATCCATTTCTTTCATGACCAAGAACTTGAGCACATATTGCAGCCTCATCTACAACCTCATTGTTTTCTTCTCTTTCTTGCCTCAGTTCAAGCATAAGTTTCTATAATTTTAACAAACAGATTAGTAATCCAAACAAAAATAAAGTAGATGTTAAAAAAATCAAACAATCAAAACATACATATCGTCTTTCTGCCTCTTCATTGATCCAACCATGCATTGTATTCCAATGAGTTTCCCTAAATAATTGAATCCGTCCAAGCTCAATAACACCATCTGATGACTGTTAAACATACGTCAGTTTAATAGATTTTTGAATACTAACAGTGAAGTATAGAAAGATTAAGAGCTACGCACTTGAATTTATATGCATGCCCCTTAACTTTATTTGTAAAGCTAACTTTACCCATAGCCATAACATAGTAATTTTAGAAACCAAACCAAATAAAAAAAATCCTAAAATTAGTTCATTTCTATAGATTACAATTGTCTACTAAAGATGTGGGAAAATAATAATAACAAATAGAAAGATACCAAGCAAGTAGTTCGTCCATCTTTTTTATATATGTTATAGATTTTTACTTGTGACAAATATGATTCACCATGAAAAATGTTACTTTAAATGTCATTGCCACTTAATAATATGCAAAAGAAAAATACCTCTTGTGTTCGGTGTCCAATAAAAGACTTGGATCCACCTTGATGAACATGTGGGAGTTTACTTCTACTACGAACTGATGCATCAGATTTTTTCTGTATCAATTAATATTGCAATAGCACACATGTTAAAAAACATGGATATGGTTTAGAGCATAGACTATATTATATGTCATGAGATACACTAGCAAAAAATTTAAGCAAATAGAAGAAAAAAATTAAAGTTCAAACCAGCCATTATGGGTTGCTAAATATGTTGTCACACAGCCACTCCAAATCTTCATTTGATCTCACATTTGAAGGCGGATGAGCTCGCGAAAACATCAAGACATCACTGGACACTTCCAAGATTTTGATCCCCTCTCTTAACTCTGATCAACATTGTTCATGGTAGATCTTGACCTATAGAGATTAAGCACACACCATTGAATAGTTGGAAGATTAAGCACACATCATGATCTCTTGGTTGATTAGAATTAGTAAAAATATGTAATTGCCTTTTAACTGATATAAACCCCGCCAAGAATTGACGAAATCTGTAATTTAAGAAAGTCTCCAAGATCATTCTACAATCAGATTTGAATGAAATGATCATAATCCATTACCTATAAAGAGGTAAAAACCTTAGTATAGTGAAGATGTTACAATCAGTGATGGAAAAACTGATTGATAAGTCAAGAATGAATGCCACAAGAAATCTTAATAAGTTCAAAAAGTTTTTGAAGAACCAAAGAGAATCACTATCACTTTTCTAAATAAACATCTATGTCCATTATTCATATGAAATATACTTATAAATAGGCTGAAAATTACAATCTAAAATTCAAAGAATAAAATATTTTGAAAATTCAAAATTTTAAATTTTTAAATCTATCTGAAAATTTAAAGTTTAAAAATATTCTTTTACTATTCATGTTTTCCACCCCTAAAGAAAAGGACTTATTTAAAATTCAAATACCCCTTGAAAATAACCCATGCCAATCAGCCCTAAAGACAAGCTATTTAAAATTCAAAACCCTTCTTTAAAGATCTACATGTAAATCAGTTAGGAGACTTATTTTAGATTTCAAATAAAAGAAACTAAATTTAACCCTCTATAATTTAAACACCTAAAGAAAATTCAACATTATTCACGGCACTGTATGGACATTGTTCAGGGGCATTGTTCACGTGTAAATAAAGGTGGCCATGCATGTCATGCGTATGTGTGCTTGTTATTGATCCTCTTCCATTGTTGTTTTGATACCTTGGACCAATCTTGACTCACCATCAGTAGTGAACACGTATTTTTCAGCTTATTGAATCTCTCAGATTAATCCGTTAAGTACTTTCCTAAACAATTTAACTTGAGCTCTTGTAACTAGCCCTACTAGAGCTTGAAATAGGTTTTGCTTCCACTTGTTAGCCCTAGTCATGTTCTCATTATTAATTAAGTTTCTAGTAAAACTAGAAGGAAAGAATCAAAATAAACAAGAGAGTACATGATTTATAAGAAAATTACACCACATTAAACATGCGTGCATCTTGTTGAAAACGAAAACAAGATCCCAGAACATGAACATGCATACATCTTAGATTATGTTACGACAACAAAACCATACATTACATACTGAATTAAAATTAACAGGTTTCAATATCATATTGCACTAATTTTAGATATTTGATTATATAATAAGGTGTGTAATTCAGATCTAAATCCTAAATTCATAAATGAAAACACACATATTAAATATGCATTTCATTGATTCGTACATTTCAGGATCAATTAATGGGCGATTATCAAAAACTATTGCCATGTTTTTTTTAGTTCGCATTTTATTAAAGATCAAAGATTAATTTCTAAAAGCTAAACATTTAAGAGGCAACCTGTCAATTTATGTAAAATTAATTAGGGAAAATTACAACTCAAATCCATGATCTATGGTCCAAACAGACACTCAAGTTTTTGTTAAAAGCCGTAGATCTTAAAATTTCTCTTTTAAAACTAACTCTTTGCAAAAACTTACTCTCGATTTTCATTTACTCTCTATTTTCATTTTTTTTTCCACAAATACCCTCTTATATATGGAAATTTCAGTTCTATAGCTTGTAAATCAGTTTTTTGCAAGTCACTCCCTGCCAACAATCTTAAGTCAAAGTTTAGGCATGAAATCAGTTTTTTTTTCTTTTTTAGTAAAATTAACTGGCGTAGTTGGGATCAGGTTTTTGGTATTTCATCAATTGGCATATAAGCATGAATAACACTTCAATATTTTAATGCCAAACTTTAGAGCCTTTATTCTCATTCATTCATTTTAGTAACTGTTTCAAGTCGTGGAACATGATTCACTCACACTATAAGCATTACTGATTAGATAGACTCGAACACTACAACATTTATTATTTTATCATGGGAAAAGTTCAATGAGAGATCTTTTACGTCCCAAAATAGGAGTGATCTTATAATTACTAAAACCTGCATCAGAAAAGAGCTTAGCCCATTCTTTCTCCTGCCTTTCACGGCCAGGGAGCCACACCATAAACAACATGTCAGAGAAGAGTTGAGTTTCATAATCATGATGATCATAGGCCGTCTTTTGCTCCTCTACAACCATTTCCACTATAATCACCTTGTTCCCTTTTTTGTTGCCATTGGATGTAATTACCTCTTTGCATCGCTTAAGTAAATTCACACAATCTTCATCACCCCAGCCATGCAATTTGGACTACTTTTTGTTAAACAGAAAATAATCGTCAATATAAGAGTAAATAAACACGTACAAACCTATTGGCTTTTATAGAATTATAAGGGGAAAAATAATTATGATGAGAACTATACTTTTATTTAGCAGATAGGTGTAAATTGTTGTTTTAGTCTTTGAATTAATTTTAAAATGATTTTATTTGTATGTGTCCATGGTAATATTTATAGTATGATACTCAGAATCACTCCTAGATATAAATCAGAACATTAAAAAAATTAATCTAATAGTTCAAATAATAATGTCTATCAATAAAGTGAAAATACATTTCTTATTATAAAATTTTTCATATATTTAGATATGTATATCGGGACTCGCACAAACATTTAAATATATTCTCTTTTGACATGAAAAAACAAAATTAATTAGTAGGCCAGCGCGAACCAAGGTTTTGTTGTCGGATAATTTTAAGATTATGAAAATTCTTGCTTTTTAAGTAAAGAAGATACAATAATCATAGATTTGGTAAATTTGATTAGCATTCATGAACTACAATTAATTATCTTCTTAAAAACCTATTTCTGTACATGAATAGCACACCAGAGGTAACCAAGAGTTATACAATGAGTATATATAAACACACATACACATATAATTTGGACCATATTTACGATGTGCTGGTTAAGTTTTTAATTATTTTGCTGGCATTATTACCGGTAACTAAAAGAGCATAGCGTCTTTGGCTCTCTATCACTTTTTATTGGAAAGTTAACAATAATAGGAATATTTATGTTATTGTTATTGTTATGATAAACGTGCCACTCATAAATATTATAAAAGTGCATGTTTCTTTGTCTTAGAAAGACAAAAATTGGTAAGTGCTTATAATGAATTACAAAGAAAAACAAAATAAATGACATATATGAACTAGGGCTGGCAATTCGTGTTATCGTATCGTGTTTGTGTCATGTTTTACTCTTTAATTGACACCATTAATTAAACCCAAACCTAAACCTAATTCATTTTATATTCGTGTCAAAATCTCAAACCCAAACCCAACCCATTAATTAATTGTATTAATCGTGTTGACCCAAATTAATCTGTTTAAATTAAATATAAATAAAATAATGATAACAGGATCAGGGACAACTAGTTATTGCGAAGGTCGATGGAGTGAGGGAAGGGGAGGGCAATTAGATAAGGTGAGCAGAGCTATAAAAGCAATGAAAGACTAAAAAAAATAAAGTAAAATCTAGATTTTCTTTTCTATGTCAAAAAATTTTAAAATATATATAAAATAAAAGATATATATTATATCTAAATTTTGAATTTTGAACTCTCAAAATTAAAAATAGTAAAACATTATAATATATATAATAACATAAATATATCAAAGATTATAAATGGTTAATTTATGAGTCATATTCATATCAACCTATATATAATTCATTTGTTAAACGAATTATTTCGTATCAATTGCGGGTTGGTGGGTTCGTGCTGGTTTAACCCTTTATTTAATCGTGTTTGGCGGGTTTGACCCTTTTTGACCCAAACCTATTTAAAAAAAACCCAAACCCTCTAATTTCGTACGGGTTTCATGTTGTATTATCGTGTCGTGACCCAAATTACCAGCCTTAATATGAACAATAAAAAAAAAACATTTTCAAAATCAATCACTTAGAAAGAAAAATTAGGTGACAAATAATTAATTTACCTTCATGAAAATTGCATCAGCTGGAGGAATTTTTTCCTCAAACATGTTCCCACCAACAAATCTCAAGTTCTTACTTCCCTTCATATTAGCAATGACATGAGGTAGATCAAACACAGTGCACTCCACACTAGGAAATGCATCTGTAATGGCCTTTGCCACTGTCCCAGGGCCTCCTCCGAGATCTACCAAGGACTCCAATCCCTCAAACACCGACTTGCACTTATCGATCACCACGCTAGTGACCAAGCATGTGTCACTAGCCATGGAGTCATTGAACAAGCATCCGAACCTAGAATCATACTTACAATAGTCCCAAAATTCCATCTTATGTGCTATGGCGAATGGCGTAGGGTCATCATTTTGGAGCCAAGTGCTAAAAGAATGCCACGGTTCGGTCATAATGGGGTCAAGCATGGCAAGCAAAAATGGTGCGACACCTAAGGCCGGATTGTCCTTAAGAAGCAATTTGGAAGAATTTGTTAGTACATAACCTTCTTCTAATTGGTCTGTGTCACCGTCAACGACGACTTCTTGGAGGGCAAAGAAGCTGGAGTAGACCAAGATATGCATGAGGCGGTAGATATAACCATTATGGCTTTTGCTTTGGTGGGTTGGCAATGAAGCTACGAGTTGGGAAAGGGTCATGGGTTTTCCATGAGTATGGATAATATTTGGGATACCTAATTGAATGGCACATTTTAGGGACATGATATTTACAAAGCTGAAGAGAGTGTTCCAAATGTGGGTTTGAGCTTTAACTAGCTCAATGGCATTCCCTTCAGGATTATGCCCAAAGCTTCTAACTTTCTCCATATATTTTTTTTTGTCTTTTGAATTTTTTGAGCTGTGTATATTTTTTGAGCTATGTATTTGTGCATATTTAGAGACAGATTGAGATATTAATGGCGTGAATGTTGTTTTTCTTGCCTAAGGTAATGCTTCACGTTATAATTGTCTAAAAACTTACTTGGTGATTAAAATATTGAAAGGTCACTTTCAATCCTTTGAACTAAAAGCATCTCATTCTCCATTATTTCCCACTAAGCATCTTATTCTCCATTATTTCCCACTAACTTTCCTAACACTGAATAATATAATTCCAATACAATTTCTTTACAAAAACAAATCCCCACCACCATGTTCTCCACTCCGCACTGAAGAGGCCTTAGTATGATGAAGGGATTCTTCAGTGAAAATGAAAACTCTCATCCAATCTAAATTGGATTTTGTACATTAATAAGGACAGACTCGGTGCATCATTTTAAAATCATTCTAGAAGTCTCTAGAATGATTCAATTATATATTAAAAAAAGAACAAACAAACAATGATGGGTCATGTGGCTGGTCTTGAGGTTATCCTCTTCCCTTAGTTGGTAGATTCCAACAGGTCGGGACTGACTAGTGTTGTCAGTAGCCATTGGTCTAGTCCATGTGTAGGATTTCTCGACTAGCTCGTTGAGATACTCAAAAGTCTCTTTGGGTCTTTTTGGAAAAACTCTCCGTTGCACATCGTCTCCACAAATTGGCATTCTCGAACTATGAGTCCTTCATAAAAATAACTAATGAGGCACCAACTTGCGTAATCATGGTGAGGATACTGATTTAACAAATCTTTGAACCTTCCCAAGCTAGATAGAAAGTTTCATCATCCTTTTGGGTAAAGGTCGAGATCTGTCACTTCAAAACATTGGTATCATATTGCGGGAAAGACTTATTGAAAAACGCAGTTGTCATCTCCTTCCCATGTTCTAATTGACCTCCTTTATTTTTTATTTGTTTTATTTTGTTTTAAAACAAGGAAAGTTTTTTTTACAAAAACAACAATAATATAAAACCACAAATCACAACCCCTAAGAGTGCTCCTAGGAAAGATTAGTGGGGCGAGGCTTCCTTAAAAACTAACCTCCTAGACAACGCAACATTCTCAGGAAGGACTAGTGACGTAGAATGCTAACAAAACCTGTGATAATCGGGAATTTTAGATTCTTGAAGTAGGTTAAAATTGTTGTATATAGCAATTTTAATGAATAAAATATGAAAAAGTTAGGCTTTAATACTGTTATGAATAGTGTAAAAATGTTCTGGCAGTATTAAAGTGAGTGAATTCGGGAATGGAAAATCTTATCGAACATTTTTAGGTGTGACAGTTCGAATCAGAGCTGAAAACCCTAGAGAATGCAACAAAACGCACTAAAATAATAGAAATTTACGGTAGAGAATTCTGACCAAACGGAAGCAAAATAAAACAAACCGATTGCACCAGAGGCACCGGGAACCCACCTATGCGATTTCGGTACAGTTCCGTTTGGTTCGGTTTTCGATCAAAATTTGACCATGAATTAATTAGTGAATTAATATGAATAGTAAGATGATATCATCAAGATAATGTCATCAATTCATTTTTATTTTACATGGTTTGGAAAGTAAAAATGAAAGGTGTATGGTGAGATTTTGATCACCTTTTGATCAAAGGCTAAGATCTTGCCAAAATTATAGAAATTTTTTTTTATATTTAATTAAATGGCCATTTGAGGCTATGAAACATTCGAAAAACGAGAAACGACTCTAGGTGATAGATGAATAGTAATCGAGGGCTGGGAAAAAATGAAATTGAGATTTTGCAGCAATTTAAGCTGTAAAATGATACAGAAGCCTAAGGAATATTATTTTAAAATAATTGGGCTTAGAAAATTTGAGAAAAATGATAAAACGGAATAGTTACGGTCCCGAGACCCGTTAGGGGCAAAATTGTCATTTTGATCAAAAATTTTTTAAAGAGCCGGAAATGACCCTAAAAGGCCTAGAATAACTTAAATAAAATTCTAAGACTCAAAATAAAGATTTTAGAGTTAAAAATCTAAAAATTTTGAGGAACACGGGTGTGTAGAAGAATACACGGCCGTGTATAGGAAAAATTTTACAACTCAAGATGTACACGGGCTTGAACATGGGCGTGTATCAAGCCGTGTACAATTACACGGCTAGATAGTAAATAACACGGCCATGTAGTAAGAAACCAAAAGGTACACGGTCATGAATACGGGCATGTTGAAGGCCGTGTACCATGTTACAAGTTGGATTGTGTTGAAAAATTTATTACAAAATAAACATATTTAAAGTGATAATTAATAGAGAATATTGACAGACAATATTATGTCTGTAGGAACCCAAACTAGAGATAGAACTGCGGAGGAGTTCCAGAAGTAGACACTAGCATAGTATTGGTAAGTTCAAGCATTTTCATGTCTGCAACATGAAATACTGTGTTATTTTATTGTGCTAGATGTACTCTAGATATAAAGTCTTAAGGACAATTGGGGATTAGTAAGTATAACATATCCCAGATAAAGAGAATATGTAAGGCCTACAGGCAATGGAGGATAGTAACATGGAGGTGATGATTAATATCACTTGGTAAAGACTATAACTGAAAGATGGTAATGAAACCATTAAGGCGTACTGCCCCTCCAACATAGTGGTAGAGGTTTTTCTCAGATCCTACGAGGATATCAGGCCTATGGAGGCCGATGCTGTAGGGTCACTCCCTAGGCCCTCCCAGTCAGTGCGCAAGATAATTATCAGTATTGTCATAAACAGAGCTCTATACTAGAAAGTAAATAGAGAATGAACAATCAATAAAATGATAAAAATCATAATTGAGCATAACCAAAGTTTACGCTAAGTGTAGTGATTTCGGTTAGGATATGTGAATAGTATCTCGTTATGGTAAAGTGAATAGTAATCAGTTAGGGTAACTGGTACTATTCATCGGTCAAAGGTAAAAGTCACTATTCATGGTAAAATAGTACTATTCATGATGAATAGTAGTATTTATAGGAAATTGAGTTTTCAGTGTTTTTGAATCTGTATGATTCTTACTAAGTATGTTTGAACTTACTGAGCCTGTTAGCTCACCAGATTGTTCATGTTGCAGGTAAGAAACCTGTCTAGTAGATTTCTAGATGACGGCAGGATGCGAGCGTGTCAAGAGATAGGTAACTCATTGTGGGCTTGGTCCTGCTATAAGTTTTCCGCTGAGCTTTTAAAGTTAATGAATTGAAAAGAATGTGTTTGAAAACAAAATATACAGTACATATATATATTATATGTTGTATATTATGTTTTACTTCATAAAGACATATAAAAGTTAGTATTGTATTTTACATGGCTTTCTTACTTAGTTCTCTTAAGTGAAAGTATGTATTAAAGAAAAAAAAAATTATGGGCGAAATTTTAGGCCCTAATAATTAAGAGTTATGAGAAAAAGAGTTTAAAACTGACGATCCGGATTCGACACACGAGTCGTCTTGGTTGACCGTAGAGTCGGTTCATGATGGTTACGGGTGGTCAAAATCAGGGGGCGTCATAGGTTGGTATCAGAGCGGTTGACAATATCCCTATTGACACGATGTGTGATCTGCTCGTCAATCCAAGTAAGTTAGCTTTCTTTAAGTTAGTTAACTTTCCATTTATTCGAAATTATATATTTTGTAGGATTTAAGATGACTAGACCACCGTATGTGAGATCTCACCCATACCGACTGAGAGGACTGATCCGGGTATGGACTAGACCCGTGATCAGACCGTCCATGATGCGACAAGCGGTACAACGACCACCAGTACCTGAGCCATTAGCACCAAGGATCGTAGCGCCGGCACCAGTACAAGCACCATCTCCACGACTGATCGTGAACCCACCAGTAGCAGTAGACATTCCAATGGTAGGAGATCGAGTTCGTATAGGAGCTAGAGTGTCAGTGCGAGCCGTTCATGCTTTCAAAGGCAGTCATCCACCTACATTCGAGGGAGGTCAGCAGGGATTTCTATGCGAGACTGGCTATATGATGTTGAGGTCATCATGCGCCAATGTGATATAGATAAGGATTGCTGGGTTTTGATGGCCATTGACACATTCCGTGAGGATGCACGGTTATACTGGGAATATTACGATCAGGAGATGCTATTAGCAATGGATTGGGCCGAATTTCACCAAGTCATGCTGGAGCAGTTTCCACAGAAGAGTGCAGTACCAATTATAGACCCTCCTGAAAGTAGGACAGTATCGCCACCACCGACCATGCCCAATTATGCAGATGTTATAGACTTTGTCTTGAAGGCAGAGAGACAGCAAATGATGTTGAGAGATACGGTATTCTCATATGCAGTCAAATTCTAGGATAGCGTGGTAAGGACATGTCCTCTATCCAATGTCACAAGTGATGATTTTTGCGGCATATTTTGGAAGGGACTCACCATAGACCTACAGCAGAGGGTAACCCCTTTATACCCTGCTACATTACGTGAGTTTATTGTCGCGGTAGCTAAAGTATAGGAGGAGATGATGATGGAGCGCATGGTGCACAAGAGGCGTGAATAGTTGCTATGAGAAGCGATGTTAGATCGCCTATACGGATCTGGATCGATGGCAAACGACCATGAGGCAGGTCCTTCGAGACAACCAGAGGGTACGGGTCCAGTTGAAGGATCAACGCCGTTTGAGGCCAGAAACGGAATGGACGATGATGAAATAGATCCAATCGAATTTTTGACGATCCCAAAGCAACCTCAGCTAGGAGATTAGTTGTAGAAATACATGTGTTATACAAATGTATATATATAATTATATATGTGTATATATGATTGTATCGAAAGGCTATTTTGAGAAAAGCCTTCGAACTGATGTACTTTTGAAATGAAAAGAAATGATAATCATATTTTGACATGTTCAATGTGTGAAATGTTGAAATTATGTGATGATCAAAACTCATTGTACTTATGTTGTAAAAATAAGTTTGTGAAAATCTAACAATCGACTCGTATGCGATTTGAGGAAATAGGATAAGATGGTGAATCCAAGGAATCTGCAGAACATGTGAGGATGTCTAGTGTTATCAGAAAGAGTGGATGAGCTAAAAGCCCTAATAGAAGCCCAAATGAGAGAGAATGCTGAGCTAAGACAAAGACTCGAGCAAATAGAGCAGAGACAAGAACAAGATGAGAACCAAGAACCACAAATGGCTGCATCGGAACCTGAAGTGCCACTAGTGGTACCAAAAGAAGTGGTACCAAAAGAAATAGTACAACCCCAACCACCACCCAGGGCTAATCAGGAACCATTATATGAAAGGTTTCTACATATGAGGCCACCAGAGTTCGAGGGTTCCACAAACCCTCTAGAAGCTGAGGAGTGGTTGTCTTCACTCCACATGATATTGGAGTTTATGGAGCTGAATGACCAGGGAAAGATTCTGTGCGCGTCCTTTGTTCTGAAAAAGGATGCAAGGTTCTGGTGGGAGTTAGTCAAGCTGAGGAGAAACATGTATACGATGTCTTGGTTAGATTTTCTGGAAGAATTCAATCAGAAATATTATAATCTGGCATTGTTGCGACCACAACAAAGAGAGTTCGCAGAGTTGAAGCAAGGGGACATGACAGTGATAGAAGTCTGCAGCAAATTTGATAAACTATCCAGACCGTGCCTATACACTATCACCACTAAGAGGGAGAAAATCCAGAAGATGCTGAGAATGTTTCATCTCGAAATCTCAACATTGGTGGACAGCGAATTGACGCCACCTGACATTGTATCTGATTGTGTTAGTCGTGCACTGAGGGCAGAGTATTATCTGGTCCATCAGAAGGAAGAGAAAGAGAAGATCTGGGATGCGAAGAAGAAGGAAAAGCTCTTGACCAAAGCCATACAAGCTGGATCTCAAGTTGGACAAAACAATAAGCTGAGTTTAAATGTCAAGGCTGGGCAGCCAAGTACTTCTGGTCAGCAGTCCCAGGGGAAGAGAAAAGGAAATAATTCTGGAAATAGGAACCAGCAGAGGAGAACAAACAATAATGTTAGCCCTATGGTTCAAGACTGTGTGAATTACAGGAAAAGACATGCGGGTCGATGTAGACTGGCCCCAAATGCCTGTTTTCAATGTGGGAAGGACGGTCACTTCACCAAAAACTGTCCAAAAAATTGGTAAAATATGTAAGGTTCGTCTCAGTTACAATAACGCCCCTAGGCACATTCATTACAAGCCAGAGCTGAAGGGTCATCCCATTTTGAGAGACAGGAAAGAACGCTTGCCCCGTGCAGATGCTACGGTCATGGTATATACGAAGGAAGAGGCAGAAGCTAGAGCGTCAAATGTAGTGACAGGTCAGCTTTCTGTTGCTAATAATTTGGCGTCTGTTTTATTTGACTCTGGAGCTACGCATTCTTTCATTTCATGCCAGTTTGCTAATATGATAGGATATCCTAAGGAAAATATGGGTATGACATTTAGAACTGCACTACCCTCGGGGGAAGTCCTGATGTCCAATTACTGGTTACTGCGTATGCCAATAATTGTGGCAAATAGGAAGTTGTTCATAGAATTGATCGTGATGGAACTTGCCGACTACGATGTAATACTAGGAATGGATTTCCTGGGGAAGTATTAAGCCACGATCGATTTCCAGAAGCGGAAGATAAGGTTTCAACCAGACCAAGAAGAGGGATTTGACTACATCGATACGTCACGTAGATCAAAGAAGATAATGATCAACTCAATGGAAGCAAAAAGGCTGATGTCTAGCGGTTGTGCTAGATACCTAGCATGTGTATTGAACGTGACGAAGGAACGAAAGCTCAAACCCAAAGACGTTCTTATTGTGAAGGAATTTATTGATGTCTTTCCAGAGGAGTTACCAGGATTGCCACTTGAATAAGAAATTTCCTTTGAGATCGAGCTGATGCCAGGAACTACACCAATCTTAAGGGCACCGTATCGGATGGCATCGATAGAGTTAAAAGAGTTATAGGAGCAGCTGAAGGAACTTCTTGATAAAGGACTTATACGCCCGAGCTATTCCCCATGGGGTGCTCCAGTGCTGTTTATGAAGAAGAAAGATGGGTCATTTCATATGTGCATTGATTATCGGGAGTTGAACAAGGTTACTATCAAGAATAGGTATCCGTTACCTAGAATTGATGACCTGTTTGATCAATTAACAGGCGCAGCAGTATTCTCTAAGATTGATCTGTGATCAGGATATCATCAACTGAAGATCAAGAAGAGTGACATCCATAAGACCGCGTTTCGGACCCGCTACGGTCATTACGAATTTCTTGTGATGCCGTTTGGGTTAACAAATGCGCCTGCAGCTTTTATGGACTTGATGAATCGAGTTTTTAAGGAATATCTGGATAAGTTTATCATTGTGTTTATCGATGACATTCTCATATATTCAAACACTCGCGAGGAGCATGAAGAGCATCTGAAAGTTGTCTTGCACACAATAAGGGAGCATCAACTCTATGTCAAGTTCTCCAAATGTGAATTCTGGCTGGATAGAGTACATTTTCTCGGACATGTGGTTTCCAAGGAAGGAATTTCTGTGGATCCTGCAAAAATAGAGGTGATCAACGAATGGCCCACACCTAAGAACGTGACGGAAATACGAAGTTTCTTAGGTCTAGCTGGCTATTATAGAAGATTTGTTGAAGGATTTGCGTGACTTGCCGCTTCTATCACGGCGCTTACACACAAGGAAAAGAAGTATGAATGGACTAAATAGTGCGAGAAAAACTTTTAAGAGCTGAAGAAGTGATTAACGAGCGCGCCGATACTTACACTTTCGATTGAAGGGGAGATGTTCGTGATATATAGCGATGCTTTGAAAATGGGATTAGGAGCCGTCCTGATGCAAGGCGACAAGGTGATTGCCTATGCCTCGCGTCAATTAAAGGACCATGAGAAGAATTATCCCACGCATGATTTAGAGCTTGCCGCAGTAGTGTTCACATTAAAGATCTGGCGACACTATCTATATGGAGCTCAGTGTCAGATTTATATGGACCACCAGAGTCTAAAATATTTCTTCAGATAGAAGGAGCTAAATATGCGGCAAAGGAGATGGCTAGAGCTGGTAAAGGATTATGATTGTGAAATCCTCTATCATCCAGGAAAAGCCAATCACGTTGCAGATGCGTTAAGTAGGAAATCTACTGTTTCGCAGCAACTACCGATTGGGAAACTTCCAAAGCCATTACAACAGGAAATCAACATGCTAGAGATGGAGCTAATAGTTGGAAAGCTAGCTGCGTTACAACTGGAGTCAACATTGTATAAAGACATCAGAGAAGCTCAGAAATGAGATCTGAAGCTAGCAAGTTTGCAATAGGAAGCGTCTGAAGATGGATTAATCCTACATCAGGGGAGAATTCAAATTCCAGATGATTATGGCTGAAGCTCATGAAACGCCCTACTCAGTACGTCCCGGAGCCAACAAGATGTACCAGGATTTGAAACTGCAATTCTGATGGAAAGGGATGAAGAAGGATATAGCTGAGTTTGTAAATAGATGTATGACGTGCCAAAAAGTGAAGGCTGAACATCGGCATCCAGGCAGAAAGCTAGAGCCGTTGGAGATTCCTGAGTGGAAATGGGAACATATTATAATGGACTTTATGGTAGGATTACTGAAGAGCCGAGAAGGCTATGATGCCATTTGGGTTATTGTACACAGATTGACAAAAACGGCAAGGTTCATTGCAGTAAAAATGACCTTCTCGTTGGAAAAGTTAGCGAGCTTATATGTTAACCACATAGTCAGGCTGCATGGAGTTCCTAAATCTATTGTGTCAGATCGTGATCCACGATTCACTTCGAACTTCTGGACATGTGTATAAGAAGCTATGGGAACAGAAGTGCGTCTGAGCATAACATTTCATCCGTAGATAGACGGGCAATCTGAGCGAACCATTCAAACGCTAGAAGACATGCTGCATGCATGTACAATAGATTTCCCGGGGAGCTGGAATGAGAAACTTCCATTGGTAGAGTTTCCGTATAACAATAGCTACCAAGCTTCGATAGGTATGGCATCTTATGAAGCTTTGTATGGAAGGAAATATAGATCACCGGTTCACTGGTATGACCTACAAGAAAAACGACTGCATAAGACGGATTTTGTACAAGAGACAGTGGATGCAGTTACAAAAATATAACAACGGATGAAGATAGCCCAAAGCCGACAAAAGAGCTATGCGGACAAAAGACGAAGATCCCTGGAGTTCAATGAAGGGGATTTCGTATTCTTAAGAGTTTCACCAATGAAAAGAATAATGCGGTTTGCGAAGAAGGGGAAATTGAGTCCAAGATATATTGGACCATACGAGACCATCAAACGCATTGGTAAAGTTGCCTATAGATTGGCGTTACCTCAAGAAATGTCGGCAGTACATAATGTGTTTCATGTGTCAATGCTACGGAAGTAATATCGGATCCGTCCCATGTGCTGAAACATGAACCGATCTAGATTCAGGAAGACCTGACCTACGAGGAGAGACTTGTTCAGATCCTGGCACGCAAAGATAAAGTTTTGAAGAATAAACAATCCTATTAGTCAAAGTGCTGTGGAAAAATCACAACGTTGAAGAGACTACATGGGAACGTGGAAATGAAATTAGGAATTTGTATCCCCACTTGTTCTAAATTTTTGAAGACGAAAATTCTATAAGAAGGGGTGAATGTGATAACCAGGAATTTTAGATTCTCAAAGTAGGTTAAAATTGTATGTATATAGCAATTTTAATGAATAAAATATGAAAAAATTGTGTTTTAATACTGTTGTGAATAATGTAAAAATGTTCTAGCAGTGTTAAAGTGAGTGAGTTCGAGGATGGAAAATCTTACTGAACATTTTTAGGTGTGACGGTTCGAAATCAGAGCCGAAAACCCTAGAGAATGCATCAAAACGCACTAAAACAATAGAAATTTACGGTAAAGAATTCTGACTAAACAGAAGCAAAATAAAACAAACCGATCGCACCAAAGGCGCCGAGAACCCACCTACGTGATTTCGGTACGGTTCCATTCAGTTCGGTTTTCGGTCAAAATTTGACCATGAATTAATTAGTGAATTAATATGAATAGTAGGATGGCATCATCAAGTTAATGTCATCAATTCATTTTTATTTTACATGGTTTGGAAGGTAAAAATGAAAGGTGTATGGTGAGATTTTGATCACCTTTTGATCAAAGGCTAAGATCTTGCCAAAATTATAGAAAAAAATTTTTTGTATTTAATTAAATGGCCATTTGAGGGTCCGAAACACTCGAAAAACGAGAAACGACCCTAGGTGATGGATGAATAGTAATCGAGGACAGGAAAAAATGAAATTGAGATTTTGCAGCAATTTAAGCTATAAAATGATACAGAAGCCTAGGAAATATTATTTTAAAATAATTGGGTTTCGAAAATTTGAGAAAAATGATAGAATGGAAGAGTTACGGTCCCGAGACCCGTCAGGAGTAAAATGGTCATTTTGATCAAAAATTTTCGAAAGACTCAGAAAGGACCCTAAAAGACCTAGAATAACTTAAATAAAATTCTAAGACTCAAAATAAAGATTTTAGAGTTAAAAATCTAAAAATTTTGAGGAACATGGGGGTGTAGAAGAATACACGGCCGTGTATAGGAAAAATTTTACAATCCGAGAGGTACACGGGCTTGAACACGGGCGTGTATCAAGCCGTGTACAGTTACACGGCTTAATAGTAAACAACACGGCCGTGTAGTAAGAATCCAAAAGGTACACGGTCATGCACACGGGCGTGTTGAAGGTCGTATACCATGTTACAAGTTGGATTGTGTTGAAAAATTTATTACAAAATAAACATTTTTAAAGTAATAATTAATAGAGAATATTGACAGACAATATTATGTCTGTAGGAACCCAAACTTGAGATAGAACTACGGAGGAGTTCCGGAAGTAGACACTAGCATAGTATTGGTAAGTTCAAGCATTTTCATGTCTGCAACATGAAGTACTGTGTTATTTTATTTGTACTAGATGTACTCTAGATATAAAGTCTAAAGGACAATTGGGGATTAGTGAGTATAACATATCCCAGATAAAGAGAATATGTAAGGCCTACGGGCAATGGAGGGTAGTGACCTTGAGGTGATGATTAATATCACTTGGTCAAGACTATAACTGAAAGATGGTAATGAAACCATTAAGGCGTACTGCCCCTCTAACATAGTGGTGGAGGTTTTTCTCAGATCCTACGAGTATATCAGGGCTATGAAGGCCAATGCTCTAGGGTCGCTCTCTAGGCTCTCCCAGTCAGCGCCCAAGATAATTATCGGTACTGTCATAAACAGAGCTCTATATTAGAAAGTAAATAGAGAATGAACAATCAATAAAATGATAAAAATCACAATTAGGCATAACCGAAGTTTACGCTAAGTGTAGTGATTTCGGTTAAGATATGTGAATAGTACCCCATTAGGGTAAAGTGAATAGTAACCAGTTAGGGTAACTGTTACTATTCATCGATCAAAGGTAAAAGTCACTATTCATGGTGAATAATAGTATTCATGATGAATAGTAGTATTCATAGGAAATTGAGTTTTCAGTGTTTTTGAATCTATATAATTCTTACTAAGTATGTTTGAACTTACTGAGCCAGTTAGCTCACCAGATTGTTCATGTTGCAGGTAAGAAACCTGTCTAGTAGATTTCTGGATGACGGCAAGATGCGAGCGTGTCAAGGGATAGGGAACTCATCGTAGACATGGTCCTGCCATAAGTTTTCCGCTGAGTTTTTAAAGTTAATGAATTGAAGAGAATGTATTTGAAAACAAAATATATATTACATATATATATTATATGTTGTATATTATGTTGTATTTCATAGAGACATATAAAACTTAGTATTGTATTTTACATGGCTTTCTTACTTAGTTCTCTTTAGTGAAAGTATGTATTAAAGAAAAAAAAAAATTATGGGTGAAATTTTAGGCCCTAATAATTAAGAGTTATGAGAAAAAGAGTTTAAAACTGACGACCCGGATTCGGCACACGAGTCGTCTTGGTCGACCGTAGAGTCGATTTATGACGGTTGCAGGTGGTCGGAATCAGGGGGCGTCACAAAACCCAACCTCCTAGATAGAACTTCATTAGTTTGTACTTTTCAACGATTCCACACAATTGCTTAAAAATTTTATGACGCGTATTATGAAATGCTAAATGTTAGATATTAGTACCCTAAGTTAATACTATTCTAAAACCTATAGTTACATAAATTATGAGATCTAACTAAAAATGGTAACCTAAAAAACTAACCTAAAAATTAAAACTAGTTGTTAATTTTTTTAAAGAAAAAAAGAAAATAAAAAGGCAAAATAAATAAATAAAAATTGAACTATCTCTTTCGGCTTTAAATCTACCAATCAATCTTGCTCAAAGCACTTCCCCAGCAATGGCACCAAAATTTGATTACGCCCAAATTGTAACAAAACAAAGCGGTCAATTGTAGCACAATTAGGACAGCTGATCCCACAAGGAAGTGATAAAAACAAACAAAATAGATTACTGAAACAAAAGCGTCAGAGAGATACATAATCAAACAAAGAAAAGAAAGAAGTGCTTTTGTGATTTTAGAACAATTTAATTAAGAGATAATGTAATTTAAAGTGGAGAGAATTCAATAGTTAAAAATAGTAAGACATCAAGAATCCCCTATATACTTCATCTACTTATTTGAATTTTGATTCATAAATTGACTCAATTGAAAGTTTCAATCAATCAGAAGATAATATTTGAAGAACTTATGAATTAAATGTATTCCAGTAAATAAAATTCTTATGTTAAAAACTAGGAAAATTTGTTTTATAAGAAATCTAAAAGCAACAATATGCCACCGGTTGTGGTGCCTCCGCAACGTAGGTCACGCGAAACCATTACGATCACACTCTGTAGCCGATCGCAATGGATCGTGAACCTCGTTGGGTTGCCTAAAACCTTCTCTTATTTTTTTTAACTTCTTTCTTAAAATATTTTTCTTCACTTTGCAAAAATACATAATCTCTCAAAGTACCTAATTTTTCTTTCACAAAATATTCTGTAAAGCATAATTTACAGAAATATTTTATTTCAGCTTTGCACATTAAATATATTAATTCTCTTTTCTTCAAATCTTCTTTTTCAACTCGCTCAACGGAACACTGGTAGCAGGACCATATCCACAGTGGATTCCCTATCCCTATTGGCACACGCAAATCCCGCCGTTATCCATTGCACTCTACTGCTGAGATACATGTTTCTTACCTGCAACATAAACAAACTCGTGAGCTAAAGCTCAGTAAGTTCAAACATATATATATGACATATAAAAGCTCTTACCATATAGTAACGAGCATATTTGATACCAGATATGGCATCAGAGTAATCATAACATATAACATAGCTCTGTCACCAACTAGGGCATCAGAGCATTAACCTAACATATGGTATACACCATTCATTGCTTTAAAACATTCATACGTAACATAGTAAGCACACTCAATACTTATTTGCTTATCATAAACATACTTGATATCATATTATACTTGAAATTACTTATATTTCGTAAGCTTATTTCACAACACATCGCATACTAGTATCATATACTAGTAACAGTAACATTCATACATATAAAATACTCGTACCATATAGTACAAAGCATTAACCACTGATACCAAACTGTGGCATCAATAACAAAATAATAAATTTAACCATAAATAGTACTATTTATCAAGAATAATACCTCGACTTTGACCAAACACTACTCACGTTAACTTCGACCTAGACCATTAAACATACAGTTGGTGTCTATTGTTCTCAATTATGGTTCCCAATTTAGTTTTGGGTCATTATCTTTTATTTAGTTCTGGTTTTGGATCCATATTGGCTGTATCAAAGGTGTGCGCTGACTGTGAGGTACCTTAGGAGCTACCCTGAGGCCAATCCTCCCCAGTCTATCATCGCCCGAAGTGGTCATTATGTCCCCAAAGGACTTCTAAACCCCCACCTTACTGGAGGCTAGTACGCCAGTTTTGGTTTTATTACCATCTTTCTTATAGTTCCGATCGGGTTGCATTAATCATTACTTTAAAGTCAGGAACCTTAATGTCCGTAGGTCTTTTCACCTACTTTCATTTATGCGTATCTCTTAAATTTAGTCACACTTTTTCCACAGTGTACCCACAGTACACATCTCACCTTATCAGTTTATTGGGTGTGTTAATCTAACTACACCCTAGTGGCCGTAGGTCTTTGCATTTAATGTATAAATAGTACATAATTAAACATCACAGTATTTCATATTATAGACAAATTTAAGTGTCTGAACTCACTGCATATAACACATGGACATAAACATGTCAACTTAATTTATATATGATGTAGACATAACAAATAGTTCATAACATGGCTTTCATAACATTTATATCATCATATCTTGACATGAAAACAGACATACGATAGTCAGTTCATGTTGCAGACAATTCAATATTTGAACTTACAAATACTCTTGCATGTATCTCCTTTCCCAGGTCCGTAGATGTTCCTTTGTTGCGTCTGTATCGGGTTCCTATTACCGGAAAAATTAACGGTTATTTTCAATCTTATTTCATATATAAAACTAAACAAAATGTAAAAATTTTACGTTTTATTTCCCAATCATGAACTTAGGGGTCTAAAATCCCATTTTCCACTTTTCTGCTAACTTTTGACAAAATTACCATTTTACCCCTAACGGATTTTTCTCACTTTTTCCCTCTTTAATTCTTGAACCGAGCCTTAAAAATCTCAATTATGGCCTTAGGACACCATTTCTAGCCTTAACAGCCCTTTTCCCAACTTTTGACAAAATAACCATTTTGCCCTTAACTTTTGACAAAATGACCATTTTACCTGTAGTTCACTTTTCTCATCGTAAATCCACTTTCAGTTGGTTTAAAACCTAAATTTTACCATTAGAATATTATTTTAATTATTCTAAGGCATTCACAGTCTTTTTTGAGCGTTTCAAAAATTTTTTGGTCAAAATGACCATTTTACCCTTGACGGGTCTTGGGACCGTAACGTTTTTATTTTGATGTTTTAATGGGATTTTCTAAGCCCAAAAATCATAGAATAATGTTTCTTAGGCTTTACTAAATTTTTATGGCATCATTTGCCACAATTTCTAAGTTTACTATTCACCAACCTTCTAGCGGTATTATTTTGACCCTAGGTCACCGAGGGGGCTCGGGTTTCCATCCCAACCATATTTTATCCTTTAGTTCCTAAAATACACTTTTGTGCCGTTTTAGAATTTTTGACAGCATTTCCGCTTAATTTTTGGGTTCCCGGTGTTTAGGAAATGTCTCGAAACCATCTAATCAAATTCTAATCTATCACGTACTATACCAGAGGCCTATATTTTTACATAAAACTTAACTTTTACGTAAAAATCTTCACATTCCCATATATATCTTTTATGCATCATTTTCATCCATTTTTCTTACAATTTCACATGCCAAAATACATAATTAATACATAATCATTCCAAAACATAAATTAAGGAATGAAGGGACCGAAATCACTACTGAAATCATCCCACTGGTGATTAAACGAACTGTTCGGTCTCAAGGGCACAAACTTTATTCCACAATTCTTCACTTTTCAAGTTTAAGTTTGCAAATCCAATGCTGCGGATGTGTCCGGAATGTCCAAAATAGGCCAATGGGCCATTCTTCAAATTTTAGTCACCGGTCATCGTTGACCGGCGTTGACTGACCGTTGACCGTCATTGACTGGCTGCGGCAAGGGAAAAGGCGGCCACCATCTTGAAGAGCTCGACGAGATTTATAATTGAAAGATGGTAATAAAACCATTTAAGGCACACTGCCCCTCCAACATTGTGGTGGAGGTTTTTCAGATCCTACAGGGACACAACAAGGGCTGGAGAGGAAGAAGCTCTAGGGTCACTCTCTAGGCCCTCCCAATCAGCGTGCAAGATAAACTCTTGGTACTGCCATAATGAGCTCAACACTAAATAGAGAGAATAGTCAATAATATGATGAAAGTCATAATTGAGCATAATCGACACTAACACTAAGTGTAGTGTTTTCAGTTAGAGTAATGTGAATAGTAACTAGTTAGGGTAATATGAATAGTAACCGATTAGAGTAATATGAATAGTAACCGGTTAGGGTAATATGAATAATAACCAGTTAGAGTAATATGAATAGTAATCAGTTAGGGTAACAGTTATTATTCATCAGCCATGGGTCAAAGTCACTATTCATGGTGAATAGTATTATTCATAGATAAATGGTACATTCATAGGAAATTGTAATTTTGCTGTTTTTGAATCATGTGATTCTTATTAAATATGTTTGAACTTACTGAGCCTGTTAGCTCATCAGTTTGTTCATGTTGCAGGTAAGAAACCTGTCCAGTAGACTAATGGATGGTGGCAGGATATGCGCGTGTCAATGGGATAGGGGGGCCACTGTGGATTTCGGTCCTGTTACCAGTCTTCCGCTGAGTGATGAGTTAGTGAATTGAAGAGAATGTGTTTTGAAAAATACAGTATATGTATTGTATGTTGTACATTATGTTGTACTCAAAATGACAACCAAAAAATTAGTATGATATTTTATATGGCTTTCGTACTTGGCATTTTTATAAAGAAAGTATGTATACAAAAGAAAAAAAAAATTTGGTCAAAATTTTGGGCCATGGAAAAAAATAAGAGTTGAGCAAAAAAGAGTTTTAAATGGCGATATGGGTTCGATACATGAGCTGTTTTGGTTAGCAACAGAGTCGGTTCATGACAGTTACGTGTGGTTAGACTCGGGGGCGCCACAGGTTGGTATCAGAGCGGTTGACCATATCCCTATTGGCACGAAACGCTACCTGCTCGTCAATCCAAGTTAGCTTTCTTTAAGACTAGTTAACTTTTCGTTTATTCGAGGTTATATATTTTTGTAGGACATACGATTACTAGACCACCTTACATGAGACCCCACCTATACCGACCGAGAGAACCGATCCGGGTTTGGACTAGGCCCATGATCAAACCGTCGATGATTCATCGAGCAGTACATAGACCACTAATACCTGAGTCGCTAGCGCCGAGGACAGTAGCATCGACACCGATACAAGCACCACCTCCTCGACCGGTTATAAATCCATCAGTAACAGTGGATATTCCAGTGGTGGGAGATTGAGCTCGTATAGGAGCTAGAGTATCAGTATAAGCAGTACATGCTTTCGAGGCAGCCATCCATCTACATTCGAGGGAGGTCAACAGGGGATCTCTACTCGAGACTGGCTACATGATGTAGAGACGATCATGTGCCAGTGTGACATAGATGAGGACTGCTGGGTCCTGATGGTAGTTGGCACATTCCGTGAGGATGCATGGTTGTATTGGGAGAATTGCGACCAGGAGATGCTGTTAGCACTTGATTAGGCTGAGTTTTACCAAATCATGGTACAACAGTTTCTGCAGAGGAGTTCAGCATCGTTTCAAACCCTCCTGAGAGTAGGGTAGTAACGCCACCACCGACTATGCCCAAGTATACAGATGTCAGAGATTTCATTCTTCGAGCAGAGAGACAACAGATGATGCTAAGTGATACTGTATTCACTTATGCAGTCCGGTTTCAGGAGAATGTTGTGAGGACATGTCCCACGTCCAACCTCACAAATGAGGATTTTTGTGACATATTTTGGAAGGGGCTCACTATTGACCTATGACAGAGGGTAACTCCTTTACACCCTACTACCTTACGTGAGTTTATAGTTACCATAGCCAAAGTAGAGGAAGAGATGATGATAGAGCGCATGAAGCGTAAGAGGCGTGAACAGTTGCTATAGGATGCAATGTTAGATCGCTTGTACGGATATGGACCGATGGCAAATGACCATGAGGCTGGTCCATCAAGGTAACTAGAGGGTACGGCTCCCGCTGAAAGATCGATGCCATCCAAGGCCGAAAACAATACGGATGAGGATGAAGTGGATCCAGTGGAATTTTTGACAATTCCGGATCAATCCCAGCTACGAGATTAGATGTAGAAACACATGTGATGTATAAACATATATATATCTGTATATGTGTATATATGACTGTATCGAAAGGTTATTTTGAGAAAAGCCTTCGAACTGACGTGTATATGAAAAATTTTGAAATGAAATGGCAATCATATTTTGACATGTTTAATGAATGAAATGTTGAAATTATGAGGTGATTAAAACTGTTTTTACTTCTATTGTAAAAATATGTTTGTAAAAAAAAAAATTTAACAATTGATTTTCATGCGATTATGGGAAATAGAAAAGATGGTGAATCCGTGAAACCTAAGGAACATGAGAGGGTGTCTAGTCCTATCAAAAAGATTAGATGAACTAGAAGCCATGTTAGAGGCTCAGATGAAAGCGATTGCTAAGCTAAGAAAAAGGCTAGAGCAGATAGAGCAAAGGCAAGACCAAGAAGGAGACAAAAACCCACACGTGGCTGCACCTGAACAAGAAGTGCCGACAATTGAACCTGAGATCGAAATAGTAGAACACCCGAGTCAACCAGGAGCCACTGTATGAACGATTCCGATGAATGAAGCCACTAGAGTTTGAGGGGTCCACAAACCCGTTAGAGGCAGAAGAATGGTTATCCTCACTCCATATGATCTTCGAATTTATAGAGTTAAATGACTAAGAAAGGATTATGTGTGCGTCCTTTGTTCTGAAGAAGGATACAAAGTTTTGGTGGGAGTTAGTCAAGTTGAGAAGGAACATGTACTCATGGATAGATTTCTTGAAGGATTTTAATCAGAAGTATTATAATCCTGCACTACTGCGACCTCAACAAAGAGAGTTTGCAGAATTAAAGCAAGGGGACATGTCAATAATTGAAGTTTGTAGCAAGTTCGACTAGTTGTCTCGACTTTACCCGTATGCTGTCTCCACCGAGAGGGAGAAAATCCAGAAGATGCTGGGAATGTTTCGTCCTGAAATCTCAGCATTGGTGGACAGCGGATTGACGCCGCCCACTACTGTATCTGATTGTGTAAGCAGAGCATTAAGGGCTGAATATTATTTGATTCGACAGAAGGAGGAAAAAGATAAGATTTGGGATGCTAGGAAGAAGGAAAAGGTCTTGGCCAAAGCTGTACAAGTTGGATCTCAGGTCAAACAGAGCAGCAAGCCAAATTAGAACACTAAGGCCAGACAAGCAAATACATCTAGCCAACAGTCACAGGGCAAAAAGAAAGGGAATAATTCTGGAAATAGGAACTAGCAGTGGAGGTTGAACAACAATGTTGGCCCTATTGTTCGAGACTGTGTGATCTGCGGGAAAAGACATGCAGGCTGTTGTAGACTTGCTCCAAATGCCTGTTTCCAATGTGGAAATGATGGCCATTTTGCCAGAAACTGTCCTGAAAATAGGCAAGATGTGCAAGGTTCGTCTCAGTTACAACAGCAATGTTCCCAGGCATATTCACTACAGGCTAAGGTAAAAGGTCCTTCATCCACAGGGAGATAGGGAAGATCACAAGGCCTACCCCGTGCAGATGCTCAAGTGATGGTGTATACCAAGGAAGATGCGGAAGCCAGAACGTTAAATGTAGTGACAGGTCAGCTTTCTATTGCTAATAATTTGGCGTCTATTTTATTTGATTCTGGAGCTATGTATTCATTTCATACCAATTTACGAATATGATAGGATATCCTAAAGACAATATGGGTATGACATTTAGAACTATACTATCCTCGAGGGAAGTCTTGATGTCCAATTATTGGTTACCTCATGTACCAATAATTATGGCAAATAGGGAGTTGTATACAGAATTGATCGTGATGGAGCTTGCCAACTATGATGTAATACTAAGAATGGATTTCCTAGGAAAGTATCAAGCCACGATCGATTACTGGAAGCAGATGATAAGGTTCCAACCCGACCATGAAGATGGATTTAAATATGTCAGATTGTCAAGCAAACCAAGGACGATAATGATCAACTCGATGAAGGCAAGAAGGCTAATGTCTAGCTGTTGTGTTGGATACTTAGCATGCATAGTGGACATGATAGAGGAATGGAAGCTTCAACCCAAAGATGTTCCTATTGTGAAGGAATTCATTGATGTCTTCCCAGAGGAATTACTAGGATTGCCACCTGAATGAGAAATCTCCTTTAAAATTGAGCTGATGCCAGGAACTGTACCTATCTCAAAGGCACCACACTGAAAAGCACCGACAGAATTAAAAGAGTTATAGGAGCAGCTGAAGGAGCTTCTTAACAAAGGATTTATACGTCCAAGCTTCTCCATGGGGTGCTCTAGTGTTGTTTGTCAAGAAGAAGGATGAATCTTTTCGCATGTGCATTGATTACAGGGAGTTGAACAAAGTCACTGTCAAGAATAGGTATCCATTACCTAGAATTGATGACTTGTATGACCAACTCAAAGGCGCAGTGGTGTTTTCAAAGATCGATCTATGATCAGGATACCATCAACTACGAATCAAGGAGAGCGATATCCACAAGATTGCATTTTAGACCCGCTGCAGTCATTACGAATTTCTTGTGATGCCGTTTGGGTTAACAAATGTGCCAACTACATTTATGGACTTGATGAATTGAGTCTTTAACGAATATCTAGATAAGTTTATCACTGTATTTATCGATGACATACTCATATATTTAAAAACTCGCGAGGAGCGTGAAGAATATCTAAGGATTGTCCTGAAGATGATAAGGAAACATCAACTCTATGCCAAATTTTCTAAATGTGAATTTTGGCTAGATAGAGTACATTTTCTTGGACATGTGGTTTCCTAGGAAGGAATCGCTATGGATCCTACGAAAGTTGAGGCGATCAATGAATGGCCCGCACATAAGAGCGTGACAGAAATATGAAGTTTCTCAGGTTTAGCTGGCTATTATAGAAGATTTGTTGAAGGATTCGCACGACTCGCCGCCCCTATCACGGCTTTTACACGTAAGGAAAAGAAGTATAGGTGGACCGAAGAGTGCAAAAAGAGCTTCCAAGAACTGAAGAAATGACTAACGAGCGCACCGATACTTACACTTCCTACTGAAGGGGAGATGTTCGTGATTTATAGTGACACCTCGAAGATGGTGTTAGGAAATGCCCTAAGCATTAGAGACATTTTTTATGTATTTATTTTGAACTGGTTTACATTGCTATCTGTCCTCGTCTTATTTACATGTTAAAGTAAATGTAAGCAAATATGGCTCCCTGACTGCTTGTGTTAAACTATTAGAACGTTGCATGCAATGGATTTTTGTATGCGAGAAGACAATGTTCTAAAGTTAGCGGTCTAAATTATGGTCTGTAGTCTATGGGGTTAGACCGAGCATCTAACTTATGTTAAGACTATTATGTTGTCTAAAGCCTTAGAGGGGACGGTTTGTCTTGACTGTCTGGAGCTGGACTCCCAAGTAGAGACATAGATATGTTGCTTGGTGATGACATATTAGACCGGGACTAAAGCGTGATTGATCTACGAAGTCCGCTTTGAGTGGATCGATCTGCTTTTGACATTTATTATGCAGTAACCTTAATCCTGAGTAAAAGGACAGCTTCATGTATATGACTTATGTACTTTGATGTTCCAATGGCTAAAGGGTCTCAGAGGTAGTAAGCTTATAGACCGGTTCGTTGGGTGCATGACTTGTATATGATGAAGGGTTCGTTTATAGATATTGGAATCATAGCTCTAGTGAGGAGTTAAGGGTATCCTCTTAAAGGCATTATACTGAATGTGAAAATGGACAAGGCCTTGGGTCGTCTGCTGGGCGGATGACTTCTTATTCACATATGGTGAATAATCATTTTCTTTATTCGGTAGTATAATGGAACTTTAAGATAGCCTGATCAGTAGGATTAAACGGACTTTGGCCTAAGGCTGATCATGGATATCATATGAGGGTTCTGCATACATGACAAGGTCATTGGACGATAGCTTGTCACAGGCTTACGTAATACGGTATAATTGGGAGTTCAGTTTCAGGTTTATAGTGGTGTGACTCTGAAACTAGTGATCATATGATTGAGTTGTTCGGTAAAAGAATGATGATCATATTGATTTGCGGGAGCCCGATTATATATGTCGAATCAGTCCCTCTACTAGCTCCACATAATTCCTTAACGTTTGGCAAATTGAATTGTGTATGCTATTGGCTGGTTTATTATGCATGGATGGTGATGACACAGGATTAGGATGGTAGACAAGATTCTCTCTGGTTGGATTCAGATTTTGTTTTGGATAATAGAGTACACAATTATTCGAACTCCAAATAAAGTTGCCATGATTTTATTTGAGATTGGATTGGAGTTGTAGAAAATTATCCATGAGAACAAGAATATGAAACACAACCGTTTTGTGGAATTTGAAATTTGAATTTTGAATTTAAAATTTGAATTTGAAATTTGAATTTGAAATTCGAATTTGAAATTTGAATTTGAAATTTAAATTTGAAATTTGAAATTTGAAATTTGAAATTTGAATTTGAAATTTGAATTTGAAATTTGAAATTCAAATTTTGAATCACAGTCCAAGTAGGATTCGAATTTGTTGTGGAAAATCCACAAGGTTTAAAATTCGAATTTGAGTTGGATTTGGAGAGGATAATCTTGTTAGAATCCTACTTGAATTTTGAATCCAAATCCTAACAAATGTTGCATGAAATTTTGAGGATAATCCTCAAGGAAATTTCGGTTTTTTGTGGATAAGATTCAAGGGAAAATTCAAGTTTCAATCCCAGTTGAATTTGGATTCTCTCCTTCCCTGAAAAGTGGCCGAAATTAGGGAGAAAATCTCCTAGGAAAATTCGGTTATTTTGGATAAAATTGAGATAAGATTCAAGCTTGAAAATCCTAGTGGAATTTTTGATTCTCCCTTATCCATAATGGCTGAAATTTTTAGGAGATATTCTCCTTGTAATTTTCGGATTTTTTGGGTTGAAAAAGGGAGATAAATTTATAGTTAAAATCTTGTTTAGATTTAGATTGGATTTATCCTAAGAAAAACCGAATTTTTTGTTGTGATTCTCCCTTGGAAAAATTCAGATTTTTTGGTTATGGATAAGGGAAAATATCTTTTCCTAATCCAATTCAAATTCAGAGAATCACCTCATGCAGGTCTATAAATAGAGGTCCTGCCACTCCAATTCTCTCAGACCACAGACTCTCAGGTGAGCAGGCTTATTGTTACACAGCTCATCGTGACAATAAAGTTCTTTAGAGATATGGGTGGTCGAAAGAAGACTAGCAGTGATAGCATACCGATCGAGGTTCAGAGTGCCCACACACTTAGCCATTCGAGAATTGAAGAATAGTAGAGAAGGCTAGTTGGTTGAAGCCTCCGGTCATTCTCCTCCTGCAGATTGGCGTCCTTGAGGTATGAGTTTTAATTGTTGTTGATTTATTGTATATGGCATCATGAGATATTTAACGATCTAAAAATTTTTATTGTTCCGCTGCGCCACTCTGATACGTTTTTACCGATTTATTGTCCTACAAATGGGATTAGGAGTTGTCTTGATGCAAGGTGACAAGGTGATTGCCTATGCCTCGCATCAATTAAAGGACCATGAAAGAAACTATCCCACGCATGATTTGGAACTTGCTGCAGTAGTGTTCGCATTGAAGATCTGGCGACACTATCTATATGGAGCTTAGTGTCAGATTTATATTGATCACCAAAGTTTAATGTATTTCTTCACACAAAAAGAGCTAAATATGCAGCAAAAGAGATGGTTGGAGCTAGTAAAAGACTATGATTGTGAAATTCTCTATCATTCTGGAAAAGTGAATCGCGTTGCATATGCATTAAGTAGAAAATCTACTGTCTTGCAACAACTGCTGATTAGAAAACTTTCAAAGCCATTGCAGCAGGAAATCAACATGTTGAAGGTGGAGCTGATAGTTGGAAAATTGGCTACACTACAGTTGGAATCAATGCTATATAAGGATATCAGAGAGGCTCAGAAACGAGACCTGAATCTAACAAGTCCTCAAGAGGAAGTGTCTAAAGATGGATTAATCCTACATCAGGGAACAATTCAAATTCCAGATAATGAAGGATTAAGAAGGTGAATTATGGTAGAAGCCCATGAAATGCCATATTTAGTACATTCTGGAGCCAGCAAGATGTACCAAGATTTGAAGCTATAATTCTGGTGGAAAGGGATGAAGAAGGACATTATGGAATTTGTAAGCAGATGTATGACGTGCCAAAAGGTTAGGGCTAAACATCATCATCCAGGTGGAAAACTAGAACAGTTGGAGATTCCTGAATAGAAATAGGAACATATTACGATGGACTTTGTGGTAGGACTACCAAAGACTCGAGAAGGTTATAATGCCATTTGGGTTATTGTTGACAAATTGACAAAGACGACAAGGTTCATTACTGTGAAAATGACCTTTTCGTTAGAAAAGTTAGCGAACTTATATGTGAACCATATAGTCTGGTTACATGGAGTTCCCAAATCCATCATGTCAGATCGTGATCCACGATTCACTTCGAATTTCTAGACATGTATGCAAGAAGCTATGGGAACAGAAGTGCGTCTGAGCACAGCATTTCATCTGCAGACGGACGAGCAATCTGAATGAACCACTCAAACGCTAGAAGACATGCTACGTGCGTGTATAATAGATTTCCCAAGGAACTGGAATGAGAAACTTCCATTGGTAGAGTTTTCGTACAATAACAGCTACCAAGCCTCGATAGGTATGGCACCCTATAAAGCTTTATATGGAAGGAAGTGTAGATCACCGATTCATTGGTATGATTTACAAGAAAAACAATTGCATAAGACAAATTTTATACAAGAAACAGTGGATGCAGTTACAAAAATACAACAACGGATGAAAATAGCCCAGAGCCGACAAAAAAGCTATGTGGACAAAAGATGAAGATCCCTAGAGTTCAACAAAGGGGATTTTGTATTCCTAAGAGTTTCACCAATGAAAAGAATAATGTGGTTCAGAAAGAAAGGGAAATTGAGTCCGAGATATATTGGACCATATGAGATTATTGAACACATTGGTAAAGTCGCTTATAGATTGGCGTTACCTCCAGAAATGTTGGCAGTGCATAATGTGTTTCACGTTTCGAAGTTACGAAAATATATATCAGATCCATCCCATGTGTTGAAACATGAACCGATCCAGATTTAGAAAGATCTGACTTACAAGGAGAGACCTGTTCAAATTCTAGCATGAGAAAAGAAAGTTTTGAGGAACAAAATGATCCCATTAGTCAAAGTACTATAGAGAAATTACAACATTAAAGAGGCTATATGGGAGCGAGAAGACGAAATTAGAAATTTGTACCCCTACTTATTCTAAATTTTTGAGGACAAAGTTTTATAAGGAGGGGTGAATGTGATAATCAAAAATTTTAGATTCTCAGAGTAGATTAAAATTGTATGTATGTATCAATTTTAGTGAATAAAATATGAAAAATTTGTGTTTTAATACTATTTTGAATACTGTAAAAATGTTCCAGTAGTGTTAAAGTGAGTGAGTTCAGGGATGGAAAATCTTACCGAACAGAATCGGGTGAGACGGTTTGAAAACAGAGCCAAAAACTGTAGAAAGTGCATTAAAATGCACTAAAACAATATAAATTTACAGTAGAGAATTTTGATCAAACGGAAGCAAAATAAAACAAACCGATCGCACCGGAGGCACCCGGAACCCGCCTACGTGATTTCGGTAAAGTTCCATTGGGTTTGACTTTCGGTCAAAATTTGACCACAAATTAATTAGTGAATTAATCCCTTAATATTATAGGATGACATCACAATTATGATGTCATAAATATAGTTTTTTTTAAGGCTTGGAAAGTATTTTGACAAGGTGTAAGGTTAGGATTTATTGTCTTTTTGATCAATGGCCAAGATCTAGCCAAAAAGACATGGAAAAAAAATTTCAAATTTTTGAAAAAAGGCCATTCGGCCACCTAGAAAGAGGGCAGCAAAAAATTTTTTATTTTTAGTCCAAAAATATTGCATTTTAGTCCTTGAACAAATAGGAAATTATTGGAAAAAATTTGTCAAAAGGTCCCTTGCTTTTGCCTATAAATAGGCTTCAAAATTCATTAAAAAAAATAGATAAACTTGGCCAAATTCTTGCCAATTTCTAGCAGCAAAAATTCGTGGGTTTCCTCCCCATTTTAAGCCAACATTTGTAAAAATTTCACACCAAAATAGCCTTCAATCATAACAAGATTCATAAGATTAGCTTCTAAATCGAAGCATTTTTCATGTGTTTTCTTAGTGAAAATCCGTGGGTATGGAGGTGTAGAGACATTGAAAAAAAATTGCTGTTTTGTTGATATTATGATTGGTTTGGTGTTTTAGAGATTAAAGCATGAATTAGGTTTAAGAAACAAGCAAAAATTTGCATGTTTCCATGAAAAAAATCCGTAGCCTTGTAGGGTGGAAAATTTGATGATTTGCTTGATGGTTTATGTTCATTTGGTAATATATTGAATTAAGCATGAATTAGAATCAAGAAACAAGAAATTTTGATGCATTTTTATGCTAAAATCCATAGGTGATAAACACTAGAAAATGGAAAACTTTTAGTGTTGATCAATGATGAGAAATGTGGATAAAAGCCCTAGGAAAGAAAACAAAATTTTCTGTATGAATTAGCATGAAAAATCTGTGGCTAATGCTAGGGTTGGAATGAAAATTTTGTTAGGTTTTGATGTGGATATGTACATTTGAAAACCTAAGAATAATATGTGATAATTGCTTAAGGTGATGAAAAATATTTGGTGATGATTAACATGATAAACCGAGGCTATGTTTGAGAAAAATTTGATGATGTGTGCTGAGTTTTAAATATTGGTTAATGTGGAAAATTTTTATACAAAGTTTAGTAACTTTGTATAAAATAGGCCTCTGGTATAGTACGTGGCAGGTACAAAGGTTTTGAGGCGTACCTAACGCCGGGGAAACCTAAAAATACAAGCGAAAATATTGTCGAAATTTCTAAAACGGCATAAGGGTATTTCAGGAAACGAGGGGTAAAAATATTGGACTTAGCAAGGAAACCAGGACCCCTCGGTGGATTAGGATTGAAAATGGAAAACCAACCCAAGAGGAATAGTAAACCGACCCTTAATGGCTAAAATGCCTAAAACAGGAAAAAAAATTTCATGTTAGGGATATTTTAGGAAACGAGGGGGAAAGATTAGATCGGGATAGGAAACCCGAGTCCTTAGGGGACCGAGGGTCGGGGATGGGATGAAAAAAGTTTCAGGAGTAGTGAAATGCCCATTTGAGGCTCCAAAATGCTCGAAAAACGAGAAACGACCCTAGGTGTCAGATGAATAGTAATCGAGGGTCGGAAAATGAATAATTAGGTTTTTATAGCACATAAAGTTGTAAAATGAAAGAGAAGTCTAGGGAATATTATTTTAGGATATTTGGCCTTAGAAAATGTGAGAAAAATGATAGAACGGAATAGTTACGGTCCCGAGACCTAAGAGGGGCAAAATGGTCATTTTGACCAAAAATTTCTGAAAGGCTCGGAAAGGACCGTAAAGAATCTAGAATACCTTAAACAAAATTCTAGGACCCAAAATATAGATTTTAGAGTTAAAATTCTAGAGCCTAAATAGTACACAGGCGTGTACAGTGAAACACGGCCGTGGAGAGTAAAACCGAGAGGAACACGGTCAGGGACACTGGTGTGTTACAGACTGTGTACCACATAAAAGTTAAATTATGTTATAAAATTTATCACAAAATAAATATATTCAAAGTGATAAGTAATAAAAGGTATTAACAGACAATACTATGTCTGTAGGAACCTAAACTAGAGATAAAACTGCGAAGAAGTTGCAAAAGTGAACATTATCACAGTGGTGGTAAGTTCAAGCATTTTCATGTCTGCAACATGAAATACTGTATTACTTTGTTATGTACTAGTTGCACATTAGGTATCAATTCCTATGGACATTTGGGGATTAGTTAGTATAACATGTCCCACAAAAGAAAAGGGAAAGAATATCTAAGGCCTACGGGCGATGGAGGTTAGTGACCTTGAGGTGATGATTAATGTAACGCCCCTTGATTCTGACCACCCACAATCGTCATGAATCGACTCTACGGCCGACGAAGACGATTCGTGTGTTGAATCCAGGTCATCAGTTTTAAACTCTTTTTCTTACAACTCTTAATTATCAGGGTCTAAAATTTCACCCATAATTTTTTTTAATACATACTTTTTCTTAAGAAAATCATGTAAAATACAATACTAACTTTTATATGTCTTTATGAAGTACAACATAATGTACAACATATAACATATATATGTACTGTATATTTTGTTTTTAAACACATTCTCTTCAATTCACTAACTTTAAAAGCTCGGCGAAAAACTTATGGCAGGACAAAGTCCACGGTGAGTTCCTTATCCCTTGACACGCTCGCATCCTGTCGCCATCCAGAAATCTACTAGACAGGTTTCTTACCTGCAACATGAACAAACTGGTGAGCTAACAGGCTCAGTAAGTTCAAACATACTTAGTAAGAATCATACAGATTCAAAAATATTGAAAACTCAATTTCCTATGAATAGTATTATTCATCATAAATAGTACTATTTACCATGAATAGTGACTTTGACATTTGACTGATGAATAGTAACAGTTACCCTAACTGGTTACTATTCACTTTACCCTAATGGGATACTATTCACATTTCTCTAACCGGATACTATTCACATATCCTAACCGAAATCATTATACTTTAGTGTAAACTTCGGTTATGCTCAATTATGATTTTCATCATTTTATTGATTGTTCATTCTTTATTTACTTTCTAATATAGAGCTCTGTTTATGGCAGTAAAGATAATTATCTTGCGCGTTGACTGGGAGGGCCTAGGGAGCGATCCTAGAGCATCGGCCTCCACAGCCCTGATATCCTCGTAGGATCTAAGAAAAACCTACACCACTATGTTGGAGGGGTGGTACGCCTTAATGGTTTCATTACTATCTTTCAATTATAATCTTGACCAAGTGATATTAATCATCACCTCAATGTCACTATCCTTCATTGCCCATAGGCCTTACATATTCTCTTTATCTAGGATATGTTATACTAACTAATCCCCAATTGTCCTTAAGACTTTATATCTAGAGTACATCTAGTACAAATAAAAATAACACAGTGTTTCATGTTGCAGATACGAAAATGCTTGAACTTACCAATACTACGCTAGTGTCCACTTCCGGAACTCCTCCGCAATTCTATCTTTATTTTGGGTTCTTATAGACATAATATTGTCTGTTAATACCCTATATTAATTATCATTTTTAAATATACATTCATTTTACTTAACAATTTAACACATTTAAATTTTGTTTGTGGTACACGGCCTGCAACACGCTCGTGTCCCAGCCCGTGTACTTCTAGGGTTTACTCTACACGGCCATGTTGTTTACTATCTAGCCGTGTAACTGTACACGGCTTGATACACACCCGTGTTCAAGCCCATGTACCTCTCGGGTTATAAAATTTTTCCTATACAAGGCCGTGTATTCTTCTACACGCCCGTGTTCCTCGAAATTTTTAGATTTTTAACTCTAAAATCTTTAATTTGAGTCCTAGAATTTTATTTAAGTTATTCTGGGTCTTTTAGGGTCCTTTCTGAGCCTTTCGGAAATTTTTGGTCAAAATGACCATTTTGCCCCTGACGGGTCTCGGAACTGTAACTATTCCGTTCTATTATTTTTCTCTAATTTTCTAAGCCCAATTATTTTAAAATAATATTCCCTAGGCTTCTGTATCATTTTACAGCTTAAATTGCTATAAAATCTCAATTTCATTTTTCTCGGCCCTCAATTACTATTCATCCATCACCTAGGGTCGTTTCTCGTTTTTCGAGCGTTTCGGAGCCTCAAATGACCATTTCACTATTCTTAAAACGTTTTTCAACCCATCCCCGGCTCTCGGTCCTTGAGAGGCTCGGGTTTCCTATCCCGATTTAAATTTTTCCCTCGTTTCCCAAAATACCCCTAAAATGAATTTTTTTTTCCTGTTTTAGGCATTTTAGTCATTCAGGGTCGGTTTACTATTCCTTTTGGGTTAGTTTTCCATTTCTAACCCTAATCCATTAAGGGGTCCTGGTTTCCTTCCCGAGTCCAATATTTTTACCCCTCGTTTCCCGAAATGCCCTTATGTCGATTTTAGAAATTTCAGCAGCATTTCCGCTTATATTTTAAGGTTTCCCGGTGTTAGGTACGCCTCAGAACCTTTATACCTACCATGTACTATACGAGAGGCCTATTTAATACAAAGTTTCCAAACTTTGTATAAAAATTTTCCGCATAATACAATATTCAAGAATCAACACAAATAATAATATTTTTCCAAATTAGCCTCGGTTTATATGTTAATCAACACCAAATAATTTTTCATCATTACATATCACTCTTAGGTTTTCTAATGTATAAAACAACATCAAAACCTATCAAAACATATGTTCTAACCCTAGCATAGCCACGGAGTTTCATGCATAAATACATAGAAAATCTTGTTTTCTTTCCTAGGGTTTTTATCAACATTTTTCAACACTAAAAATTTTCCATTTCTTAGTGTTCATACCCACGGTTTAGCAAGAAAATTACATCAAAATTTTCTTGTTTCCCTATTCCAATTCATGCTTAGTTCAACACATAATTAAATGAACATAAACACTAAACCAAAACATCAATACTCATGCATTTTTCACACCCCTAATGCCATGGATTTTCAAGAGAAACATGCAAAATTTTTGCTTGTTTCTAAACCCTAATTCATGCTTTAATCTCTACAACACCAAACTAATCACAACATCATCACATCATCAACTAAATAACAATTTTTTTCATTGTTTTCACACTCTCATACCCATGGATTTTCTAAGGAAAATCAAAGAGAAAAGCTTCAATTTTGAAGCTTACTTTAACTAGTTGATGACTTGATGTTGGAATTGCAATGCAAGCTAAGTTTGGTGTGAAATTTTCAACAAAATTTTGGCTTACAAGGGGGGAGAAGGCCACGGATTTGGGCTGAAGAAAAGGGGCAAGAGTTTGGCTAATTTTTCCATTTTTTTGAATGGATTTTGATGCCTATTTATAGGCAAAACTCAAGGACTTTTTTGTAATTTTTTTCCAACAATTTGCTAATTGTTCAAGGACTAAAAAGTAAGGATTTTGGAGCAAAAATCAAAATTTTTTCTTTCTTCCTTTACAAGTGGCTGAATGGCCTTTTTCAAATTTTTTTAAAATTTTTCAATGGCTTTTTGGCATGATCTTGGCCATTGATCATAAAGTAACCTAATCTAAACCATACACCTTTCAAAATTACTTTCCTAATTAAAAAAAATAATTTTGGTTTATGACATAATCATCGTAATGTCATCCTACTATTTATATTAATTCACTAATTAATTCGTGGTCAATGTTTGATCGAAATCCGATCCGAATGGAACTTCATCGAAATCGCATAGGCGGGTTCTGGGTGCCTCTGGTGCGATCGGTTTGTTTTATTTTGCTTCCGTTTGATCAGAATTCTCTACCGTAAATTTCTATCGTTTTAGTGCGTTTCAATGCACTCTCTAGGGTTTTCGGTTCTGATTTCGAACCGTCTCACCCAATTATGTCCGGTAAGATTTTCCATCCCCGAACTCACACACTTTAACACTGTCAGAACATTTTTACACTGTTCACAATAGTATTAAAAAACAACTTTTTCATATTTTATTCATTAAAATTGTTATATACATACAATTTTAACTTACTCTGAGAATCTAAAATTCCTGATTATCACATTCACCTCTCCTTATAGAATTTTCATCCTCGAAAATTTAGAACAAGTGGGGGTACAATTTTCTAATTTCGTCTTCGTGTTCCCATGTAGCCTCTTCAATGTTGTGATTTCTCCACAGTACTTTGACTAATGGGATTGTTTTATTTCTTAAAACTTTATCTTCGCGTGCCAGAATCTGAACAGGTTTCTCTTCGTAGGTCAGGTCTTCCTGAATCTGGATCGGTTCATGTTTCAGCGCATGGGACAGATCCGATATGTACTTCTGTAGCATTGACACGTGAAACACATTATGTACTACTGACATTTCTGGAGGTAACGCCAATCTATAGGCAACTTTACCAATGCGTTCGATGATCTCGTATGGCCTTATATATCTTGAACTCAATTTTCACTTCTTCCCGAATCGCATTATTCCTTTCATTGGTGAGACTTTTAGGAACACGAAATCCCCTTCGTTGAACTCTAGGGATCTTCGTCTCTTGTCCGCATAAATCTTCTGTCGACCCTGGGCTATCTTCATCCACTGCTGTATTTTTGTAACTGCATCCACTGTCTCTTGTACGAAATCTGTCTTATGCAGTCATTTCTCTTGTAGGTCATACTAGTGAACCGGTGATCTACACTTCCTCACATACAAAGCTTCATAAGGTGCCATACCTATCGAAGCTTGGTAGCTGTTATTATATGAAAAGTCCACCAATGGAAGTTTCTCATTCCAGCTCCCCGGGAAATCTATTGTACACACACGCAACATGTCTTTTAGCGTTTGAATGGTTCACTCAGATTGCCCGTCTGTCTGTGGATGAAATGCTGTGCTCAGACGCACTTCTATTCTCATAGCTTCTTATACACATGTCCAGAAGTTCAAAGTGAATCGTGGATCACGATCTAACACAATGGATTTAGGAACTCCATGTAGCCTGACTATGTGGTTAACATATAAGCTTGCTAATTTTTCCAACGAAAAGGTCATTTTTACTGCAATGAACCTTATCGTCTTTGTCAACTTGTCTACAATAACCCAAATGGCATCATAGCCTTCTCGGGTCTTCGGTAATCCCACCATAAAATCCATCGTGATATGTTCCCATTTCCACTCAGGAATCTCCAACGGCTCTAGCTTTCCACCTGGATGATGATGTTCAGTCTTAACTTTTTAGCACGTCATACATCTACTTACAAACTAGCTATATCCTTCTTCATCCCTTTCCACCAGAATTGCAGCTTCAAATCCTGGTACATCTTGCTGGCATCGGGATGTACTGAGTAGGGCGTTTCATGAGCTTCAGCCATAATTCGCCTTCTTAATCCTTCATCATCTGGAATTTGAATTCTCCCCTAATGTAGGATTAATCCATCTTCAGATGCTTCCTCTTGCGAACTTGCTAGCTTCAGATCTCGTTTATGAGCTTCTCTGATGTTTTTATACAATGTTAACTCCAGTTGTAACACAGCTAGATTTCCAACTATTAACTTCATCTCCAGCATGTTGATTTCCTGCTGTAATGGCTTTGGAAGTTTCCCAATCGGCAGTGGCTGCGGAACAGTAGATTTCCTACTTAACGCATCTGCAACGCGATTGGCTTTTCCTGGATGATAGAGGATTTCACAATCATAATCCTTTACCAACTCCAGCCATCTCTTTTACCGCATATTTAGCTCTTTTTGTGTGAAGAAGTATTTTATGTTAGGAAATGCCCTAAGCATTTGAGACATTTTGATGTATTTATTTTGAATTGCATAATAAAATTATGTATAGAGGTTATTCATTACATTGCTATCTGTCCTTATTTTATTTACATGTTAAAGTAAATGTAAGCAAATATGGCTCCCTGACTGCTTATGTTAAACTGTTAGAACGTTACATGCAATGGACTTTTGTATGCGAGAAGACAATGTTTTAAAGTAAGCTGTCTAAACTATGGTCTGTAGTCTATGAGGTTAGACCGAGCATCTAACTCATGTTAAGACTATTATGTTGTTTAAAGTCTTAGAGGGGACGGTTTGTCTTGACTGTCTGGAGCATAGACTCCCAAGTAGAGACATAGATATGTTGCTTGGTGGTGACATATTAGACCCGGACTAAAGCATGATTGATCTACGAAGTCCGCTTTGAGTGGATCGATATACTTTTGACGTTCATTGTGTAGTAACCTTAATCCTGAGTAGATGGAAAGCTTCATGTATATGACTTGTGTACTTTGATGTTCCAATGGCTAAAGTGTCTCAGAGGTAGTAAGCTTATAGACCGGTTCGTTGGGTGCATGACTTGTATACGATGAAGGGTTAATTTACAGATATCGGAATCATAGCTCTAATGAGGAGTTAAGGGTATCCTCTTAAAGGCATTATACTGAATGTGAAAATGGACAAGGCCTTGGGTCGTCTGCTGGGGGGATGACTTCTTATTCACATATGGTGAATAATCATTTTCTTTATTCGGTAGTATAATGGAACTTTAAGATAGTCTGATCAGTAAGATTAAATGGACTTTAGCCTAAGGCTGATCATGGATATCATATGAGGGTTCTGCATACATGACAAGGTCATTGGATAATAGCTTGTCATAGGCTTACGTCATACGATATATAATTGGGAGTTTAGTTTCAGGTTTAAAGTGGTGTGACTCTGAAATTAGTGATTATATGATTGAGTTGTTCGGTAAAGAATGATGATCATATGGATTTGCAGGAGCCCGATTATATATGTCTAATTAGTCCCTCTACTAGCTCCAAATAATTCCTTAACATTTGGCAAAATTGATTTGTGTATGCTATTGGCTAGTTTATTATGCATGGATGGTGTTGACATAGGATTAGGATGGTCGACAAGATTCTCTCCGGTTGGATTTAGATTTTGTTTTGGATAATAGAGTACACAATTATTCAAACTCCAAATAAAGTTGCCATGATTTTATTTGAGATTGGATTAGAGTTATAGAAAATTATGCATGAGAACAAGAATTTGAAATACAACTGTTTTGTGGATTTTGAAATTTGAATTTTGAAATTTGAAATTTGAGTTTTGAATTTGAAATTTGAATTTGAAATTCGAATTTGAAATTTGAATTTGAAATTTAAATTTGAAATTTGAAATTTGAAATTTGAAATTTGAAATTTGAAATTGAAATTTTGAATCACAGTCCAAGTAGGATTCGAATTTATTGTGGTAAATCCAAAAGGAATAAAATTCGAATTTGAGTTGGATATGGAAAGGAAAATCTTGTTAGAATCCTACTTGAATTTTGAATCCAAATCCTAACAATAATAGACGAAAATTTTGAGGATTAACCTCATGCAATTTTTGGATTTTTTGTGGATAAGGTTCAAGGAAAAATTAAATTTCAATCCCAGTTGAATTTAGATTCTCTCCTCCCTGATTATGGCCGAAAATTTGAGGAAGATCTCCTAAGAGATTTTCGGTTATTTTGGATAAGGATGAGATAAGATTCAAGCTTGAAAATCCTAGTGGAATTTTGATTCTTCCTTATCCAAAAGTGGCTGAAATTATTTGCTGAATATCCTTAAGGATTTTCGGATTTTTTGGTTGGAAAAAGGGAGATAAAATTCTAGTTAAAATCTTGTTTGAATTTGGATTGGAATTATCCTAAAGTGGCTGAATTTATTGTTGGGATTTTCCCCTTGGAAAATTCAGATTTTATGCTTGTGGATAAGGGAGAATATCTTCTCTTAATCTAATTCGAATTCAGAGAATCACCTCATGCAAGTCTATAAATAGAGGTCCTGCCACTCCAGTTCTCTTAGACCACAGACTCTCAGGTGAGCAGGCTTATTGTTGCATAACTCACCGTGATAATAAGTTCTTTAGAGATCTGGGTGGTCGGAAGAAGACTAGCAGTGCTAGCATACCGATCGAGGTTCAGAGTGCCCACACACTCAGCCATTCGGGAATTGGAGAATAGTAGAGAAGGCTCGTTGGTTAAAGCCCTCCGATCATTCTCCTCCTACAAGATTGGCATCCTTGAGGTGTGAGTTTTAATTGTTGTTGGTTTATTGTATATAGCATCATGAGATATTTAACGATCTTTTAAAAATTTTTATTGTTCCGCTGCGCCACTCTAATATGTTTTTATCAATTTAATTTCCTACAATTGGTATCAGAGCCATCTCATGACTATGCCATGTACATAAATTAGACAATTACTTAGTCTTTTTATTTATGTATGGATTTGATATTTAGAGAGTGGCATTCTAGGATTCCTTTATGTTGTTATCATGGATTATGTATGTAGTATGTGGTTATTTTAATTTTCTGAATTATTATAAGCATGCTTGTTTTTACCGGTTATGGTTCCTTAGAATTTAGAAAAATTGTATGTAGGAATTTTTTATGTAACCATGGGAGTAGTTTATTAACACTGTAATTTTCCCATGGATTTTAATTTTGTCTCTTAGAATTATTATGATTAGAATTTTTGTACACCGGAAACGGTTTAGGAATTTTTATGTAATTATTCTTGGAGGAGATTGAAGATTAAAGACCGTAATTTATTTTTCCCAAAATTTAATTTAATTTAAAGGTTGAAATTTTAATTGTGTGGAAAATTTCAATTTAATTGGGATTCAAATTAATTTTTAGAGATCCTAATGGGTAAATTGGAATATGGCATGAAAATCGAGACACGACCCCTCGGGATAGGACGTCGAGCCTTGGTGGGGCTGCAGCCTCTGCCCTCGGGCAGGATGGGCTACAGCAGCCCCTGTGAAGGCCATAACCACCCACGGCCGTAGGCTTGGCCTGCAGTCGAGGGTGGCCGTAGCCTCCCCAAGGCTGGCTGTAACCTGGGCGTGCAGCCTGTGGCTGCAGGTGCTGCCTGCAGCCTGCCAGCTACTGCGCCCAGCCTAGGCATGCAGCCTGGCGCTGCAGGCTTGGCTTGCAGCCCGGCAAGGCTGCACATGGGGCGGCCGTGGGCTGCAAGGCCCCCGGGGCCTGGGGCTGCCCACGGTGGCTGTCGGCTTCCGGGACGGTGGGGTGACGCTTCAGATTTAATTTTAAATCATGTTTAAAAATATGTAATTGAAAATTTGAAATTACATATTATTACACATGATGTTTAAAATTGTTTAAAATTTGAATTTGAAATTTAAATTTGAAATTCGAATTTGGAATTTGAATTTGAAATTTAAATTTTTGGAGATTTAAATTTTAAATGATTCTTGGGATGAGAAATAAATGGAAAGGCTACATAAAGATGGATACAAGAAGACGGAACAAAATTCAAGACCCAAAGAATGCTTTGGATGGAATTTTGTAATCTTTATTTTCTTTGTTCTAGGATGGAACCATGGCTTGGTTATTCTGTCAATTATTTTTTTTTTTGTGATATATCATGGATGTATAAATATGTATTGATGGATGTTTTATATGCATATTTGATAACATGTCATATAGGATAGGTGAGTGCCGCTCATACTATATTGATCATACATATTTACCAAAACTTGCATGTTTTTCAAAATATTGAGTGGGAGAGGGTTTCAAACAAAACCCACGGCCTCCATTGTTGATCCATATGTGAAAGCATGGTAACGCCTTGTGTCAGTTCTGCCTTGACCACACCCCTCGATAGGTGTTTACCGCCGCCAGTATACTAGATTGGATCTCCTATGTGGAAAATGTATTCGGATACGATCCTATTCATGACCAACCCTTGGTGGCTTGGTAGGATGTGGATTGGGCTACGTAAACAATGGTTATACACTCAAGACTTGTTTAGTTATTAACCTTCCCTAGAAGCTCTGTTAACTAAACTGGTGGCCAAATAAGCGGTTATTAATATATGTCTTAACCTTGGAGGATTTAAGGCAACATATATTAATTGGACGGGGTCCATGTTCCATCTATTTGTTTCATGACCACCCCTTGGTGGCTTGGGGCAATAGGTGCAGAGAATTACCGTTGCAATGCTACATGTTTTTCAAGTTTCATGTAGGAACATACTTGTATGTTTTATTTGCTAAATTATCTATATATTTGCTTGGGCTTTGTAATGATGTCTAGTATAATTTTATTTCAATTCAAAATGTCACCGACACCCCTCATTTCAATACTTACTGAAAATAAACTGAATGGCGATAATTATAAGGATTGGAAAAGAAATTTGTTGATAGTTCTCAGCTGCGAGAGACATAAGTTTGTACTGGATGAACCATGCCCACCAAAGCCCAAACCTGACACACCGCTTAAGGAGGTCCCGATTGCTTATACTCGTTGGAGAGAATCCAATGATATAGCTCGATGCTACATGCTTGCTAGCATGACGAGTGCTTTACAAAAGCAGCATGAGACTTATCAAGTTGCTAGGGAGATCATGGACAATCTGGAGGACATGTTCGAAGGCCAAGAAAAATTGGCTTGATAGTCCACTATCACCAGCATTATGAACTCTAAGCAAAAGGCAGGTACTCCGGTGAAGGACCATATGATCACTCTAATGGGATTCTTCGCTGAGGCTGCCGAAAACGGTGCTGAGTTGGACTACAACACCCAGATTGAGATGGTGTTCAAAACTCGGTCTAAAGATTTTGTAGGGTTTAAGGCCGCATACAATCTGGTGACAAGGGAGTTAGGACTAACCGAGCTCATAAAGCAACTCCAAGCTTATGAGCGAATGATCAGGGATGGGGATGCGGTCCAACCCAAAGGAGAGGCCAATTTGGCAGAATCTTCCAAACCCTCACGGAAGAGGAAGAGGCCAAATCAGAAGCAAGCGGCTACCAGTTCTTCTAATCCTCTTGTCTCGGATGGGAAGAAGAAGAACAAGAACAAGAAGCCCAGGGACCCTAAAAAGTCCAAGTGCTTCCGTTGTGGGAAGGTAGGTCACTTTAAGAAGGCTTGCCAGGAATTCCTAGCTGCCAAGGGCAAGGAAGGTAAGGAACTTCACTACTTGGAAGCGTGTTTGGTGGAAGAATCCAAAGACACTTGGGTCATTGATTCGGGCGCCACTAATCATGTTTGTGTTTCTATACAAGGGTTCATGGAAACTAGAAGTCTACATGATAGGAGCCTCTCATTGCGGACTAGAGACGGTAGCTTGGTGGTGGCTGAGGTAGTGGGAGATATTTACCTTTACTTTGATCAATTTAGGTTTATTTTATTGAAAGACTGTTTTTATGTTCCTAATTTTAGGAGGAACCTTATATCGGTAGCTTGTTTAATAAAGGATTCTTATTCAGTTTCTTTTAGTAAAAGAGTTGATATTCGTAGAAATAAGTCTTTTATCTGTTCTGGATGGATGGATGGAAACCTATATTTGATCAAACCAAGGATGTACTCACTGCTTGACACCGAATTAATAGATAACTCTAAAAGGTTGAAAGTTTCTCACTCTAACAAGGCATATCTTTGGCATTTAAGACTTGGTCATATTAATCAGGATAGGATTCAAAGATTGGTGAAAGACGGTCCTCTAGAATCTCTGGAGGAGATACGTCTTCCTCAATGTGAATCTTGTCTGGAGGGAAAGATGACTAAGAGGTCTTTTGGAGCTAAGGGTACTAGGGCTCAAGAGCTCTTAGAAATTGTGCACACTGATATATGTGGCCCCATGAACGTCACAACATGAGGAGGGTTCAAGTATTATGTCTCCTTTATAGACGATTACTCGAGGTATGGATATGTGTATCTGATGCACCATAAGAGCGAAACCTTTGACAAGTTCAAAGAGTATCGTGCGAAAGTGGAAAAGCAATTGGATAAATCCATAAAGACACTTCGATCTGATCGAGGTAGTGAATACCTCTCCGACGAATTTCTAGGACATCTTGTAGAGAATGGGATATTATCCCAATTAATTGCACTTGGTACTCCACAACAGAATGGTGTAGTCGAAAGGAGAAACAGGACCTTGTTGGATATGGTACGGTCCATGATGAGTTATTCAACGCTGCCATTATCATTTTGGGGATATGCTTTACAAACAGCGTGCTATATTCTGAACCAGGTTCCAAGCAAATCAATTCTCAGAACTCCGTATGAATTGTGGCGTGGCAGGAAGCCCTCCCTTTGACATATGAGAATATGGGGCCGCCCGACGTACGTACTGGATGGGGATGCGAAGAAGTTGAAACCAAGATCAGAACTGTGCATGTTTGTAGGGTATCCAAAGGGAACTAAAAGAGGTCTGTTCTATAACCCGAAGGAACAAAAAGTCATTGTTTCAACCCATGCGACATTCTTGGAGGACAGTCACATGAATGACTTTAAGCCTCGAAGCAAAGTGATGCTAGAGGAGTTATCAGGTGAAAGAACTGCTCCACAGATTTCGGTCTTGGATGCAAGTCTGAGTTCCAGTGAAGGACCTACAGACGATCAACAATTTAGGGAGCCTCGTCGTAGTGGGAGGGTTTCGAAGAAACCTAATTTCTTCTTGTATGATGCTGAGGTATACCAGGCCGAGGCTCATGAGCATGAGGATGATCCAGTCACCTATGATGAAGCTATAAATGATGGTGATTCTAAATCTTGGAAACAGACTATGAAACAATGAGATGGATTCTATGAAATCCAACTCTGTTTGGGAACTTGTAGATTTACCGGATGGGATAAAACCCATTGGATGCAAATAGGTCTACAAAAGAAAGAAAGATGCGGAAGGGAGAGTGGAAACTTTTAAAGCTGGACTGGTTGCAAAGGGGTACAAGTAAAAGGCTGGAATCGATTACGATGAAACCTTTTCGCTTGTTGCTATGCTGAAGTCTATCCGTATTCTTCTGTCCATTGCTGCGGCTCTCGATTACGAGATCTAGCAAATGGATGTCAAGACGGCATTCTTGAATGGCCATCTTGAAGAGTGTATTTATATGATACAACCCGAAGGGTTCGTAGCAAAAGGCCAAGAAAGGAAAGTCTGCAAGTTACTTAGATCCATTTATGAATTAAATCAAGCAGTCAAGACTTTCAGTTTTGAGCAGAACGTTGATGAACCCTGTGTTTACAAACATTTTAAAGATGGAAAAGTGGTCTTTCTGATACTCTATGTCGATGATATACTACTCATTGGGAATGATGTAGGGAACTTATCATCGGTCAAGCTTTGGTTACACCAATAGTTTGACATGAAGGACTTAGGAGAAGCTAATTATGTTCTAGGTATTCGTCTCTTCAGAGATTGAAAGAACAAAATGATAGCGTTATCCCAAGTTTCATACATAGATAAAATAATTGACAAATATGCAATGCAAGAGGCAAAGAAAGGTACACAACCTTCTATTACTAGTCTAACTTTTTCATTGGATGACCGTCCTAAGACATCGGAAGAAAGAGAGCATATGAGTAAGGTCCCTTATGCATCCGCTGTGGGTAGCCTTATGTATGCTATGCTTTGCACTTGCCCAGACATATGTTTTGCAGTAGGTATGGTGAGTCGATATCAAGCGAATCCTGGAACCAAGCACTGGCATGCAGTAAAGCATATACTTAAGTATCTTAAGAGAATGAGGGATTATATGCTGGTGTATTCTGGAGGGGACCTAACACCCGTTGGATATACGGACTCAGACTTCCAGACTTGCAAGGATTCGAGAAAATCGACATCTGGATCAATTTTCTAGCTCGGAGGAGGTGCCATTGTGTGGAGGAGCGTGAAGTAGGGCTGCAAAGCTGACTCTACTATAGAGGCTGAGTATGTGGCTGTGGCTGAGGCATCTAAAGAAGCGGTTTGGCTCAGCAAGTTCTTTAGAGACCTTGAGGTCATCCGGGTGTTGACAAGCCTGTCACACTTTACTGTGATAACACTGGGGCTATTGCCAACATAAGGGAATCTCGGCACCATAAGAGGACCATGCACATAGATCGGAGATATCATATTATTAGAGGGCACGTGGAGACAGGCTTAGTAGATGCATGTAAGATCGCGTCCAAGGACAACATTACCGATCCCTTTACTAAGACTTTGGTGGCTAGAAGCTTTGAGAGGCATGCAGAGGTGATGAGGATGTGTAACATGGCACATCTGCTTGCTTAGGGCAAGTGGGAGATTGTTAGGAAATGCCCTAAGCATTAGAGACATTTTGATGTATTTATTTTGAACTGGATAATAAAATTATATATAGAGTTTATTCATTACATTACTATCTGTCCTCGTTTTATTTACATGTTAAAGTAAATGTAAGCAAATATGGCTCCCTGACTGCTTGTGTTAAACTGTTAGAACGTTGCATGCAATGGACTTTTATATGCGAGAAGACAATGTTCTAAAGTAAGCGGTCTAAACTATGGTCTGTAGTCTATGGGGTTAGACCGAGCATCTAACTCATGTTAAGACTATTATGTTGTCTAAAGCCTTGGAAGGGATGGTTTGTCTTGACTGTCTGGAGCATAGACTCCCAAGTAGAGACATAGATATGTTGCTTGGTGGTGACATATTAGATCGGGACTAAAGCGTGATTGATCTACGAAGTCCGCTTTGAGTGGATCGATCTACTTTTGAAGTTCAATGTGCAGTAACCTTAATCCTGAGTAGATGGACAGCTTCATGTATATGACTTATGTACTTTGATGTTCCAATGGCTAAAGCGTCTCAGAGGTAGTAAGCTTATAGACCGGTTCATTGGATGCATGACTTGTATACGATGAATGGTTCGTTTACAAATATTGGAATCATAGCTCTAATGAGGAGTTAAGGGTATCCTCTTAAAGGCATTATACTAAATGTGAAAATGGAGAAGGCCTTGGGTCGTCTGCTGGGCAGATGACTTCTTATTCACATATGGTGAATAATCATTTTCTTTATTTGGTAGTATAATGGAACTTTAAGATAGCCTGATTAGTAGGATTAAACGGACTTTAGCCTAAGGCTGATCATGGACATCATATGAGGGTTCTGCATACATAACAAGGTCATTGGATGATAGCTTGTCACAGGCTTACGTAATACGATATACAATTGGGAGTTTAGTTTCAGGTTTATAGTGGTGTGACTCTGAAATTAGTGATCATATGATTGAGTTGTTCGGTAAAGAATGATGATCATATGGATTTACGGGAGCCCGATTAGTATATGTCTAATTAGTCCCTCTACTAGCTCCACATAATTCCTTAACGTTTGGCAAAATTGATTTGTTTATGCTATTGGCTAGTTTATTATGCATGGATGGTGTTGACATATGATTAGGATGGTCGACAAGATTCTCTCCGTTTAGATTCAGATTTTGTTTTGGATAATAGAGTACATAATTATTCGAACTCCAAATAAAGTTGCCATGATTTTATTTGAGATTGGATTGGAGTTGTAGAAAATTATCCATGAGAGCAAGAATTTGAAATACAACTGTCTTGTGGATTTTGAAATTTGAATTTTGAAATTTGAGTTTTGAATTTGAAATTTGAATTTGAAATTCGAATTTGAAATTTGAATTTGAAATTTAAATTTGAAATTTGAAATTTGAAATTTAAAATTTGAAATTCAAATTTTGAATCACATTCCAAGTAGAATTTGAATTTGTTATGGTAAATCCACAAGGAATAAAATTCTAATTTGAGTTGGATATGGAGAGGAAAATCTTGTTAGATACCTACTTGAATTTTGAATCCAAATCCTAACAATAATGGATGAAAATTTTGAGGATTATCCTCATGCAATTTTTGGATTTTTTGTGGATAAGGTTCAAGGAAAAATTCAAGTTTCAATCCTAGTTGAATTTGGATTCTCTCCTCCCTGATTATGGCCGAAAATTTGAGGAAGATCTCCTAGGAGATTTTCGGTTATTTTAGATAAGGATGAGATAAGATTCAAGCTTGAAAATCCTAGTGGAATTTTGATTCTTCCTTATCCAAAAGTGGCCGAAATTATTTGCTAAATATCCTTAAGGATTTTCGGATTTTTTGGTTAGAAAAAGGGAGATAAAATTCTAGTTAAAATCTTGTTTGAATTTGGATTGGAATTATCCTAAAGTGGCTGAATTTATTGTTGGGATTTTCCCCTTGGAAAATTCAGATTTTATGCTTGTGGATAAGGGAGAATATCTTCTCCTAATCCAATTCGAATTCAGAGAATCACCTCATGCAAGTCTATAAATAGAGGTCCTGCCACTCCAGTTCTCTTAGACCATAGACTCTCAGGTGAACAGGTGAACAGGCTTATTATTGCATAACTCACCGTGACAATAAGTTCTTTAAAGATCTGGGTGGTCGGAAGAAGACTAGTAGTGCTAGAATACCGATCGAGGTTTAGAGTGCCCACACACTCAGCCATTCGGGAATTGGAGAATAGTAGAGAAAGCTAGTTGGTTGAAGCCCTCCGATCATTCTCCTCCTGCAAGATTGGCATCCTTGAGGTATGAGTTTTAATTGTTGTTAGTTTATTGTATATGGCATCATGAGATATTTAACGATCTTTAAAAAATTTTTATTGTTCCGCTGTGCCACTCTGATACGTTTTTATCGATTTAATTTCCTACATTTTAGATTCTGGTGATTAGTATAAATCTGACACTGAGCTCTATATAGTTAGTGTCGCCAGATCTTTAACGTGAACACTACTGCAGCAAGCTCTATATCATGCGTGGGATAATTTTTCTCATGGTCCTTTCATTGACGTGAGGCATAGGCAATCACCTTGTCACCTTGCATCAGGACGGCCCCTAATCCCATTTTCAAAGCATCACTATATATCACAAACATCTCCCCTTCAGTCGAAAGTGTAAGTATCGGCGTGCTCGTTAATCGCTTTTTCAGTTCTTGGAAGCTTTTCTTGCACTGTTCAGTCGATTCATACTTCTTTTCCTTGCATGTAAGTGCCGTGATAGGAGCGGTAAGTCATGCAAATCCTTCAATAAATCTTCCATAATAGCCGGCTAGACCTAAGAAACTTCGTATTTCCGTCACGCTCTTAGGTGCGGGCCATTCGTTGATCGCCTCTACTTTCGCAGGATCCACAGCGATTCCTTCCTTGGAAACCACGTGTCCAAGAAAATGTACTCTATCCAGCCAAAATTCACATTTAGAGAATTTGGCATAGAGTTGATGTTCCCTTATTGTCTGTAAAAAAACCTTCAAATGTTCCTTATGCTCCTCTCGAGTCTTTGAATATATGAGAATGTCATCGATAAACACAATGACAAACTTATCCAGATATTCCTTAAAGACTCGATTCATCAAGTCCATAAAGCCTGCCGGCGCATTTGTTAACTCAAACGGCATCACAAGGAATTTGTAATGACTGTAGCGGGTCTGAAATGCGGTCTTGTGGATGTCACTCTCCTTGATCTTCAGTTGATGATATCCTGATTGTAGATCAATCTTGGAGAATACTGCTGCACCTGTTAGTTGATCAAACAAGTCATTAATTCTAGGTAATGGATACCTATTCTTGACAGTGACCTTGTTCAACTCCCGATAATCAATGCACATCCGAAATGATCCATCTTTCTTCTTAACAAATAGCACTGGAGCACCCCATGGGTAATAGCTCGGGCGTATAAATCTTTTGTCAAGAAGTTCCTCAGCTACTCCTGCAACTCTTTTAGCTCTGTCAGTGCCATCCAGTACGGTGCCTTTGAGATTGGTGCAGTTCTTGGCATCAGCTCGATCTCAAAGGAAATTTCTCATTCAGGCGGCAATCCTCGTAATTCCTCTGGAAAGACATCAATGAATTCCTTCACAATAGGAACGTCTTCGGGTTAGAGTTTTCGTTCCTTCGTCACGTCCAATTCACATGCTAGGTATCCAGCACAATCACTAGACATCAGCCTTTTTGCTTCCATTGAGTTGATCATTATCTTCTTTGATCTGCGTGACGTATTGACGTACTTAAATTCCTCTTCTTGGTCAGGTTCAAAACTTATCTTCCGCTTCCGGCAATCTATCATGGCTTGATACTTCCCTAAGAAATCCATTCTTAGTATTACATCATAATCAGCAAGTTCCATCATGATCAATTCTGTAAACAGCTCCCTATTTGCCATAATTATTGGCACATGCGGTAACGAGTAATTGGACATCAGGACTTCTCCCTAGGGTAGTGTAGTTCTAAATGTCATACCCATATTGTCCTTAGGATATCCTATCCTATTTGCAAACTGATATGAAATGAACGAATGCGTAGCTCCAGAGTCAAATAAAACAGACGCCAAATTATTAGCGACAGAAAGCTGACCTGTCACTACATTTGACGTTCCCGCTTCTACCTCTTCCTTCGTATAGACCATGACCCGAGCATCTACACCGGGTAAGCGTTTTTGTCTTTCCTGTCTCTCAGAATGGGATGACCCTTCAGCTTTAGCCTGTAATGAATGTGCCTGGGGACGTTGTTGTGACTGAGACAAACCCTGCACATTCTACCTATTTTCTGGACAGTTTTTGGCAAAGTGACCGTCCTTTCCACATTGAAAACAGGCATTTGGGGACAGTCTACATCAACCCACATGTCTTTTCCCGCAATTCACACAGTCTTGAACCATAGGGCCAGCATTATTGTTTGTTCTCCTCTGTTGGTTCCTGTTTTCAGAATTATTTTCTTTTCTCTTCCCCTGGGACTGCTAACCAGAAGTACTTGGTTGCCTAGCCTTGACATTTGAACTCGGCTTGCTGCTTTGTCTAACTTAAGACCCAGCTTGTATGGCTTTGGTCAAAACCTTTTCCTTCTTCTTCGTATCCCAGATCTTCTCTCTCTCTTCCTTTTGTCAGATCAGATAATACTCTGCCCTTAGTGCACGACTAACACAGTCAGATACAGTGTCAGGCGGCGTTAACCCACTGTCCACCAACGCTGAGATCTTGGGGCAAAACAGTCCCAGCATCTTCTGGATTTTCTCCCTCTCAATGGTGACAATGTATGGGCATAGTCTGGACAACTGATCAAACTTGCTGCAGACTTCTATCACTGTCATGTCCTCTTGCTTCAACTCTGTGAACTCTCTTTGTTGTGGTCACAACGGTGCTGGATTATAATACTTTTGATTGAATTCCTCTAGAAAATCCAACCAAGACATCATATACATGTTTCTCCTCAGCTTAACTGACTCTCACCAAAACCTTGCCTCCTTTTTCAACACAAAGGATGCATACAGAATCCTCTCCTGGTCGTTCAGTTCCGTAAACTCCAATATCATGTGGAGTGAAGACAACCATTCCTCGACTTCTAGAGGGTTTATGGAACCTTCAAACTTTGGTGGCCTCATACGTCGGAACCTTTCATATAATGGCTTCTGATTAGCCCTGGGTGGTGGTTGGGGTTGTACTACTTCTTCTGGTACCACTGGCAGCACTTTAGGTTCCGGTGCGGCCATTTGTGGTTCTTGGTTCTCATTTTGTTCTTGTCTCTGCTCCATTTGCTTGAGTCTTTGTCTTAGCTCGGCATTTTCTCTCATTTGGACTTCTATTAGAGCTTCTAGCTCGTCCATTCTTTCTGATAACACTGGACGTCCTTGCATGTTCCACAGATTCCTTGGATTCACCATCTTATCCTATTTCCTAAAATCACATAAGGGTCGATCGTTAGATTTTCACAAACTTATTTTTCCAACATAAGTACAAATAGTTTTGATCATCACATAATTTCAACATTTCACACATTGAACATATCAAAATATGATTGTCATTTCTTTCCATTTCAAAAGTACATCAGTTCGAAGGCTTTTCTTAAAATAGCCTTTTGATACCGTCATATATACACATATACAGTTATATATACACATTTATACAACACATGTATTTCTACAACTAATCTCCTAGCTGAGGTTGCTCTGGGATTCGTCAAAAATTTGATTGGATCCACTTTATCATCGTCCGTTCTGTTTTTAGCCTCAGACGGCGTTGATCCTTTAGCTGGATCTGCACCCTCTGGTTGTCTCGATGGACTAGCCTCATGATTGTTTGCCGTCTGTCCAAATCCGTATAGGCGATCTAACATTGCTTCTTATAGCAACTGTTCACGCCTCTTGCGCACCATGCATTCCATCATCATCTCCTCCTCTATTTTAGCTATCGCGACAATAAACTCACATAAAGTAGCAGGGTATAAAGGGGTTACCCTCTGCCGTAGGTCTAGGGTGAGTCCCTTCCAAAATATGCTGTAAAAATCATCACTTGTGACATTGGATAGGGGACATGTCCTTACTACACTATCTTGGAATCTGACCGCATACGAGAATACCATATCGCTCAACATCATTTGCTGTCTTTCTACCTTCAGGACAAAGTCTCTGACATCCGCATAATTGGGCATGGTTGGTGGTGGCGATACTGTCCTACTCTCAGGAGGGTCTGCAACTGGTGCTGCATTCTTTTGCGGAAATTGCTCCAGCATGACTTGGTGAAATTTAGCCCAATCCATTACTAGTAGCATCTCCTGATCACAATACTCCCAATATAACCGTGCGTCCTCACGAAATGTGCCAATGGTCATCAAAACCCAGCAATCCTGATCTATATCACACTGACGCATGATAACCTCAATGTCATGTAGCCAGTCTCGCGTAGAAATCCCCTGCTGACCTCCGTCGAACGCAGGTGGATGACTACCTCTAAACACATGTACAGCTCGTACTGACACTCTGGCTCCTATACGAGCTCGATCTCCCACCACTAGAATGTCTACTGCTACTGGTAGGTTTATGATCGATCGCGGAGGTGGTGCTTATGTTAGGAAATGCCCTAAGTATTAGAGACATTTTGATGTATTCATTTTGAACTGGATAATAAAATTATACATAGAGGTTATTCATTACATTGCTATCTGTCCTCGTCTTATTTACATGTTAAAGTAAATGTAAGCAAATATGGCTCACTGACTGCTTGTGTTAAAACTATTAGAACGTTGCATGCAATGGACTTTTTGTATGCGAGAAGACAATGTTCTAAAGTTAGCAGTCTAAACTATGGTCTGTAGTCTATGGGGTTAGACCGAGCATCTAACTCATGTTAAGACTATTATGTTGTCTAAAGCCTTAGAGGGGACGGTCTGTCTTGACTGTCTGGAGCTGGACTCCCAAGTAGAGACATGGATATGTTGCTCAGTGGTGACATATTAGACCGGGACTAAAGCGTGATTGATCTACGTAGTCCGCTATGAGTGGATCAATCTGCTTTTGACGTTCATTGTGCAATAACCTTAATCCTGAGTAAATGAACTACTTCATGTATATGACTTGTGTACTTTGATGTTCCAATGGCTAAAGCGTCTCAGAGGTAGTAAGCTTATAGACCGGTTCGTTGGGTGCATGACTTGTATACAATGAAGGGTTTGTTTGCAGATATCGGAATCATAGCTCTGAGGAGTTAAAGGTATCCTCTTAAAGGCATTATACTGAATGTGAAAATGGACAAGGCCTTGGGTCGTCTGCTGGGCGGATGACTTCTTATTCACATATGGTGAATAATCATTTTCTTGATTCGGTAGTATAATGGAACTTTAAGATAGCCTGATCAGTAGGATTAAACGGACTTTGACCTAAGGCTGATCATGGATATCATATGAGGGTTTTGCATATATGACAAGGTCATTGGATGGTAGCTCGTCACAGGCTTACGTAATACGGTATATAATTGGAAGTTCAGTTTCAGGTTTATAGTGGTGTGACTCTGAAATTAGTGATCATATGATTGAGTTGTTCGGTACAGAATGATGATCATATGGAATCACGGGAGCCCGATTATATATGTCCAATCAGTCCCTCTACTAGCTCCACATAATTCCTTAACGTTTGGCAAATTGATTTGTGTATGCTATTGGCTAGTTTATTATGCATGGATGGTGATGACACAGGATTAGGATGGTAGACAAGATTCTCTCCGGTTGGATTCAGATTTTGTTTTGGATAATAGAGTACACAATTATTCGAACTCCAAATAAAGTTGCCATGATTTTATTTGAGATTGGATTGGAGTTGTAGAAAATTATCCATGAGAACAAGAATATGAAATACAACCGTTTTGTGGAATTTGAAATTTGAATTTTGAAATTTGAAATTTGAATTTTGAATTTGAAATTTGAATTTGAAATTTGAATTTGAAATTCGAATTTGAAATTTGAATTTGAAATTTAAATTTGAAATTTGAAATTTGAAATTTGAAATTTGAAATTTGAATTTGAAATTTGAATTTGAAATTTGAAATTCAAATTTTGAATCACAGTCCAAGTAGGATTCGAATTTGTTGTGGAAAATCCACAAGGTTTGAAATTCGAATTTGAGTTGGATTTGGAGAGGATAATCTTGTTAGAATCCTACTTGAATTTTGAATCAAAATCCCAACAAAAGTGGGTGAATTTTTTGAGGATAATCCTCAATGGAAAATTCGGTTTTTGTGGATAAGATTCAAGGGAAAATTCAAGTTTCAATCCTAGTTGAATTTGGATTCTCTCCCTCCCTAAAAGTGGCCGAAATTTTGGAGCCTTAATCCTAGGAAATTCGGTTATTTTTGGATAAGGTTGAGATGAGATTTAGCTTGAAAAATCCTAGTGGAATTTTGATTCTTCCTTATCCTAAAAGTGGCCGAAAATTTGGAGAAGATTTTCTCCTAAAGATTTCAGATTTTTTGGTTGAAAAAGGGAGATAAAATTCTAGTTAAAATCTTGTTGAGATTTGGATTGGATCTATCCTAAGAAAACCGAATTTTTAGTGGAGATTCTCCCTTGGAAAAATTCAGATTTTATGGGTTTGGATAAGGGAAAATATCTTTCCCTAATCCAATTCAAATTCAGAGATTCACCTCATGCAGGTCTATAAATAGAGGTCCTGCCACTCCAGTTCTCTCAGACCACAGACTCTCAGGTGAGCAGGCTTATTGTTGCAAAGCTCATCGTGACAAGAAAGTTCTTTAGAGATCTGGGTGGTCGGAAGAAGACTAGCAGTGCTAGCATACCGATCGAGGTTCAGAGTGCCCACACACTCAGCCATTCGGGAATCGGAGAATAGTAGAGAAGGCTAGTTGGTTGAAGCCTCCGGTCATTCTCTTCCTGCATATTGGCGTCCTTGCGGTATGAGTTTTAATTGTTGTTGATTTATTGTATATGGCATCATGAGATATTTAACGATCTAAAAATTTTTTATTGTTCCGCTGCGCCACTCTGATATGTTTTTACCGATTTAATATCCTACAATTGGTATCAGAGCCATCTCATGACTATGCCATGTACATAAATTAGACAATTACTTAGTCTTTTTATTTATGTATGGATTTGATATTTAGAGAGTGGCATTCTAGGGTTCCTTTATGTTGTTATCATGTATTATGTATAAAGTATATGGTTATTTTAATTTTTTGAATTATTATAAGCATGCTTGTTTATACCGGTTATGGTTCCTTAGAATTTAGAAAAATTGTATCTAGGAATTTTTATGTAACCATGGGAGCAGTTTATTAACACTGTAATTTTCCCATGGATATTAATTCTTGTCTCTTAGAATTTTTATGGTTAGAATTTTTGAACACCAGAAACGGTTTAGGAATTTTTTATGTAATTATTCTTGGAGGAGATTGAAGATAGAAGACCGTAATTTATTTTTCCCAAAAGTTAAATTTAATTTAAAGATTGAAATTTTGATTGTGTGGAAAATTTCAATTTAATTGGGATTTAAATTAATTTTTGGAGATCCTAATAGGTAAATTGGATTATGGCACGAAAATCGAGACACAATCCCTCGGGATAGGCCGACGGGCCTTGGTGGGGCTGCAGCCCCTGCCCTCGGGCAGGATGGGGCTGCGGCAGCCCCTGTGCAGGCCCATACCACCCACGGCCGCAGGCAGAGCCTGCGGCCAGGGGTGGCCGTGGCCTGCCCAAGGCTGGCCGCAGCCTGGGCGTGCAGCCACTGGCTGCAGGCGCTGCCTGCAGCCTGCCGGCTGCTACGCCCAGTCTGGGCGTGCAGCCTGGCGCTGCAGGCTTGACCTGCAGCCCGGCAGGGCTGCACAAGGGGCGGCCATGGGCTGCCAGCCCCTCCGGGGTTGGTGGCTGCCCACGGCGGCTGCCGCCTACGGGGGCGGCGGTCCGACTGTCCAAAAAATCAGAAAATTTTGATTTTTAAATTTGAGATTTAATTTTAAATCATGTTTAAAAATATGTAATTAAAAATTTGAAATTTTGTAATTACATATTATTACACATGATGTTTAAAATTGTTTGAAATTTAAATTTGAAATTTAAATTTGAAATTCGAATTTGGAATTTGAATTTGAAATTTAAATTTTTGGGAGATTTAAATTTTAAATAATTAATGGGATGAGAAATAAATAGAGAGGCTACATAAAGATGGATACAAGAAGACGGAACAAAATTCAAGACCCAAAGAATGCTTTGGATGAAATTTTGTAATCTTTATTTTCTTTGTTCTAGGATGGAACCATAGCTTGGTTATTCTGTCAATTATTTTTTCTGTGATATGTCATGGATGTATAAATATGTATTGATGAATGTTTTGTATGCATATTTGATAACATGTCATATAGGATAGGTGAGTGCCGCTCATACTATATTGATCATACATAATTTGTCAAAACTTGCATGTTTTTCAAAATATTGAGTGGGAGAGGGTTTCAAACAAAACCCACGGCCCCCATTGTTGATCCATATGTGAAAGCATGGTAACGCCTCGCGTCAGTTCTGACCTGACCACACCCCTCGGTAGGTGTTTACCGCCGCCGGTATACTAGATTGGATCTCCTATGTGGAAAACGTGTTCGGGTGCGATCCTATTCATGACCACCCCTCGGTGGCTTGGTAGGACTGGATCGGGCTACGTAAACAATGGTTAAACACTCAAGACTCGTTTAGTTATTAACCTTCCCTAGAAGCTCTGTTAACTAGACTGGTGGCCAAATAAGCGGTTATTAATATATGTCTTAACCTTGGAGGATTTAAGGTAACATATATTAACTGGACGGGGTCCATGTTCTGGCTATTTGTTCTCATGACCACCCCTCGGTGGCTTGGGGCAATGGGTGCTGAGAATTACCGTTGCAATGCTACATGTTTTTCAAGTTTCATGTAGGAACATACTTGTATGTTTTATTTGCTAAATTATCTGCATATTTGCTTGGGCTTTGTAATGATGTCTAGTATAATTTTATTTCAGTTCAAAATGTCACCGACACCCCTCATTTCGATACTTACTGAAAATAAGTTGAATGGCGACAATTATAAAGATTGGAAAAGAAATCTATTAATAGTTCTCAGCTGCGAGAGACACAAGTTCGTACTGGACGAACCATGCCCACCTGGGCCCAAACCTAACCCACCACTTGAGGAGGTCCCGGTTGCCTATAATCGTTGGAGAGAATCCAATGAGATAGCTCGATGCTACATCCTTGCTAGCATGACGAGTGCTTTACAAAAGCAGCATGAGACTTATCAAGTTGCTGGGGAGATCATGGAAAATCTGGAGGACATGTTCGGAGGCCAAGAAAAATTGGCTCGACAGTTTGCAATCACCAGCATTATGAACTCCAAGCAAAAGGCGGGTGCTCCGGTGAAGGACCATATGATCACTCTAATGGGATTCTTCACTGAGGCTGCCAAGAATGGTGCTGAGTTAGACTACAACACCCAGATCGAGATGGTGTTGAAGACTCTGTCTAAAGATTTTGTGGGGTTTAAGGCCGCATACAATCTGGCGACAAAGGAGTTAGGACTTACCGAGCTCATGAAGCAACTACAGGCTTATGAGCGGATGATCAGGGATGAGGATGTGGTCCGACCTAAAGGAGAGGCCAATTTGGCGGAATCTTCCAATCCCTCACGGAAGAGGAAGAGGCCAAATAAGAAGCAAGTGGCTTCTAGTTCTTCTAATCCTCCTGTCTCGGACGGGAAGAAGAAGAAGAAGAACAAGAAGCCAAAGGACCCTAAAAAGTCCAAATGCTTCCACTGTGGGAAGGTAGGTCACTTCAAGAAGGCTTGCCGGGAATTCCTAGCCTCCAAGGGCAAGGAAGGTAAGGAACTTCATTACTTAGAAGCGTGTTTGGTGGAAGAATCGAAAGACACATGGGTCATTGATTCGGGCGTCACTAATCATGTTTGTGTTTCTATGCAGGGGTTCGTGGAAACGAGAAGTCTACATGATAGGAGCCTCTCGTTGCGGACTGGAGATGGTAGCTTTGTGGTGGCTGAGGCAGTGGGAGACGTTCATCTTTATTTTGATCAATTTAGGTTTATCTTACTGAAAGACTGTTTTTATGTTCCTAATTTTAGGAGGAACCTTATATCGGTAGCTTGTTTAATAAAGGATTCTTATTCAGTTTCTTTTAGTAAAAGAGTTGATATTCGTAGAAATAAGTCTTTTATCTGTTCTGGATGGATGGATGGAAACCTATATTTGATCAGACCAAAGATGTACTCACTGCTTGACACTGAATTAATTGATAACTCTAAAAGGTTGAAAGTTTCTCACTCTAACAAGGCGTATCTTTGGCATTTAAGACTTGGTCATATTAATCAGGATAGGATTCAAAGATTGGTGAAAGACGGTCCTCTGGAATCTCTGGAGGAGGTACGACTTCCCCAATGTGAGTCTTGTCTAGAGGGTAAGATGACTAAGAGGTCTTTTGGAGCTAAGGGTACAAGGGCACAGGAGCTCTTAGAAATTGTGCACACTGACGTATGTGGCCCCATGAACGTCACAGCACGAGGAGGGTTCGAGGACTATGTCTCTTTCATAGATGATTACTCGAGGTATGGATATGTGTATCTGATGCACCGCAAGAGCGAAACCTTTGACAAGTTCAAAGAGTATCGTGCGGAAGTGGAAAAGCAATTGGATAAATCCATAAAGACACTTCAATCTGATCGAGGTGGCGAATACCTCTCTGATGAATTTCTAGGACATCTTGTAGAGAACGGGATTTTATCCCAATTGACTGCACCTGGTACTCCACAACAGAATGGTGTAGCCGAAAGGAGAAACAGGACCTTATTAGATATGGTACGGTCCATGATGAGTTACTCAACGCTGCCATTATCATTTTGGGGACATGCTTTACAAACGGCGTGCTATATTCTGAACCAGGTTCTGAGCAAATCAATTCCTAGAACTCCGTATGAATTGTGGTGTGGCAGGAAGCCCTCCCTTGGACATATGAGAATATGGGGCTGCCCGGCACATGTACTGGATGGGGATGCGAAGAAGTTGGAACCAAGATCAGAATTGTGCATGTTTGTAGGGTATCCAAAGGGAACTAAAGGAGGTCTGTTCTATAACCCGAAGGAACAAAAGGTCATTGTCTCAACCCATGCGACATTCTTGGAGGAAAGTCACATGAATGACTTTAAGCCTCGAAGCAAAGTGGTGCTAGAGGAGTTATCGGGTGAAAGAACTGCTCCACAGATTTCGGTCTTGGACACAAGTCTGAGTTCCAGTGAAAGACCTGCAGACAATCAACAATTTAGGGTGCCTCGTCGTAGTGGGAGGGTTTCGAAGAAACCTAATTTCTTCATGTATGATGCTGAGGTATACCAGGCTGAGGCTCATAAGCATGAGGAAGATCCGGTCACATATGATGAAGCTATAAAGGATGTTGATTCTAGATCTTGGAAACAGGCTATGAACAATGAGATGGATTCTATGAAATCCAACTCTGTTTGGGAACTTATAGATTTGCCGGATGGGATAAAACCCATTGGATGCAAATGGGTCTACAAAAGAAAGAAGGATGCGGAAGGGAGAGTGGAAACTTTCAAAGCTAGACTGGTTGCAAAGGGATACACGCAAAAGGCTGGAATCGATTACGAGGAAACCTTTTCGCCTGTTTCTATGCTGAAGTCTATCCGTATTCTTCTGTCCATTGCTGCGGCTCTCGATTATGAGATCTGGCAAATGGATGTCAAGACGGCATTCTTGAATGGCCATCTTGAAGAGTGTATCTATATGATACAGCCCGAAGGGTTCGTAGCAAAAGGCCAAGATAGGAAAGTCTGCAAGTTGCTTAGATCCATTTATGGATTAAAGCAGGCATCCCGCTCATGGAACCAGAGGTTTGATCAAGCGATTAAGACATTTGGTTTTGAGCAGAACGTTGATGAACCTTGTATTTATAAACGTATTAAGGATGGAAAAGTGGTCTTTCTGATACTCTATGTCGATGATATACTACTCATTGGAAATGATGTAGGGAATTTATCATCGGTCAAGCTTTGGTTACACCAACAGTTTGACATGAAGGACTTGGGAGAAGCTAATTATGTTCTAGGCATTCGTCTCTTCAGAGATCGAAAGAACAAAATGATAGCATTATCCCAAGCTTCATACATAGATAAAATAATTGACAAATATGCAATGCTAGAGGCAAAGAAAGGCTCACAACCTTCTATTGCCGGTTTAACTCTTTCATTGGATGATTGTCCCAAGACATCGGAAGAAAGAGAGCGTATGAGTAAGGTCCCTTATGCATCCGCTGTGGGTAGCCTTATGTACACTATGCTTTGCACTCGCCCGGACATATGTTTTGCAGTAGGTATGGTGAGTCGATATCAAGCGAATCCTGGAACCAAGCACTGGCAAGTAGTAAAGCATATACTCAAGTATCTTAAAAGAACGAGGGATTATATGCTAGTGTATTCTGGAGGGGACCTAACACCCGTAGGATACACGGACTCAGACTTCCAGACTTGTAAGGATTCGAGGAAATCGACATCTGGATCAGTGTTTTTGCTCGGAGGAGGCGCCATTGTGTGGAGGAGCGTGAAGCAGGGCTGCACAGCTGACTCTACGATGGAGGCTGAGTATGTGGCTGCGGCTGAGGCATCTAAAGAAGCGGTTTGGCTCCGCAAGTTCTTTAGAGACCTTGAGGTCATTCCGGGTGTTGACAAGCCTATCACACTTTACTGTGATAATACAGGGGCTATTGCCAACACAAGGGAATCTCGGCACCACAAGAGGACCAAGCACATCGATCGGAGATATCATATTATTAGAGGGCATGTGGAGACAGGACAAGTGGATGTATGTAAGATCGTGTCCGAGGACAACATCGCTGATCCCTTTACTAAGACTTTGGTAGCTAGAAGCTTTGAGAGGCATGTAGAGGCGATGGGGATGCGTAACATGGCACATCTACTGGCTTAGGGCAAGTGAGAGATTGTTAGGAAATGCCCTAAGTATTAGAGACATTTTGATGTATTCATTTTGAACTGGATAATAAAATTATACATAGAGGTTATTCATTACATTGCTATCTGTCCTCGTCTTATTTACATGTTAAAGTAAATGTAAGCAAATATGGCTCACTGACTGCTTGTGTTAAAACTGTTAGAACGTTGCATGCAATGGACTTTTTGTATGCGAGAAGACAATGTTCTAAAGTTAGCAGTCTAAACTATGGTCTGTAGTCTATGGGGTTAGACCGAGCATCTAACTCATGTTAAGACTATTATGTTGTCTAAAGCCTTAGAGGGGACGGTCTGTCTTGACTGTCTGGAGCTGGACTCCCAAGTAGAGACATGGATATGTTGCTCGGTGGTGACATATTAGACCGGGACTAAAGCATGATTGATCTACGTAGTCCGCTATGAGTGGATCAATCTGCTTTTGACGTTCATTGTGCAATAACCTTAATCCTGAGTAAATGAACTACTTCATGTATATGACTTGTGTACTTTGATGTTCCAATGGCTAAAGCGTCTCAGAGGTAGTAAGCTTATAGACCGGTTCGTTGGGTGCATGACTTGTATACGATGAAGGGTTTGTTTGCAGATATCGGAATCATAGCTCTGAGGAGTTAAAGGTATCCTCTTAAAGGCATTATACTGAATGTGAAAATGGACAAGGCCTTGGGTCGTCTGCTGGGCGGATGACTTCTTATTCACATATGGTGAATAATCATTTTCTTGATTCGGTAGTATAATGGAACTTTAAGATAGCCTGATCAGTAGGATTAAACGGACTTTGACCTAAGGCTGATCATGGATATCATATGAGGGTTTTGCATATATGACAAGGTCATTGGATGGTAGCTCGTCACAGGCTTACGTAATACGGTATATAATTGGGAGTTCAGTTTCAGGTTTATAGTGGTGTGACTCTGAAATTAGTGATCATATGATTGAGTTGTTCGGTACAGAATGATGATCATATGGAATCACGGGAGCCCGATTATATATGTCCAATCAGTCCCTCTACTAGCTCCACATAATTCCTTAACGTTTGGCAAATTGATTTGTGTATGCTATTGGCTAGTTTATTATGCATGGATGGTGATGACACAGGATTAGGATGGTAGACAAGATTCTCTCCGGTTGGATTCAGATTTTGTTTTGGATAATAGAGTACACAATTATTCGAACTCCAAATAAAGTTGTCATGATTTTATTTGAGATTGGATTGGAGTTGTAGAAAATTATCCATGAGAACAAGAATATGAAATACAACCGTTTTGTGGAATTTGAAATTTGAATTTTGAAATTTGAATTTTGAATTTTGAATTTGAAATTTGAATTTGAAATTTGAATTTGAAATTCGAATTTGAAATTTGAATTTGAAATTTAAATTTGAAATTTGAAATTTGAAATTTGAAATTTGAATTTGAAATTTGAATTTGAAATTTGAAATTCAAATTTTGAATCACAGTCCAAATAGGATTCGAATTTGTTGTGGAAAATCCACAAGGTTTGAAATTCGAATTTGAGTTGGATTTGAAGAGGATAATCTTGCTAGAATCCTACTTGAATTTTGAATCAAAATCCCAACAAAAGTGGGCGAATTTTTTGAGGATAATCCTCAATGGAAAATTCGGTTTTTGTGGATAAGATTCAAGGGAAAATTCAAGTTTCAATCCTAGTTGAATTTGGATTCTCTCCCTCCCTAAAAGTGGCCGAAATTTTGGAGCCTTAATCCTAGGAAATTCGGTTATTTTTGGATAAGGTTGAGATGAGATTTAGCTTGAAAAATCCTAGTGGAATTTTGATTCTTCCTTATCCTAAAAGTGGCCGAAAATTTGGAGAAGATTTTCTCCTAAAGATTTCGGATTTTTTGGTTGAAAAAGGGAGATAAAATTCTAGTTAAAATCTTGTTGAGATTTGGATTGGATCTATCCTAAGAAAACCGAATTTTTAGTGGAGATTCTCCCTTGGAAAAATTCAGATTTTATGGGTTTGGATAAGGGAAAATATCTTTCCCTAATCCAATTCAAATTCAGAGATTCACCTCATGCAGGTCTATAAATAGAGGTCCTGCCACTCCAGTTCTCTCAGACCACAGACTCTCAGGTGAGCAGGCTTATTGTTGCAAAGCTCATCGTGACAAGAAAGTTCTTTAGAGATCTGGGTGGTCGGAAGAAGACTAGCAGTGCTAGCATACCGATCGAGGTTCAGAGTGCCCACACACTCAGCCATTCGGGAATCGGAGAATAGTAGAGAAGGCTAGTTGGTTGAAGCCTCCGGTCATTCTCCTTCTGCATATTGGCGTCCTTGAGGTATGAGTTTTAATTGTTGTTGATGGCATCATGAGATATTTAACGATCTAAAAATTTTTTATTGTTCCGCTGCGCCACTCTGATATGTTTTTACCAGTTTAATATCCTACAGCTTACACCAGTGCTGGCACTCCTATCCTCAGTGCTAATAGCTCAGGTACTGGTGGTCGTTGAGCGGCCCGCTGCATCATAGATAGCCTGATCATAGGTCTAGTCGATACCTGGATCGGTCCTCTCGGTCGGTATGGGTGAGGTCTTATGTAAGGTGGTCTAGTCATCTTTAAGTCCTACAAAAATATATAATCTCGAATAAATGTAAATTTAACTAATTTAAAGAAAACTAACTTACTTGGATTGACGAGCAGATCGTGCTTCGTGTCAACAGGGATATTGTCAACCGCTCTGATACCAACCTATGATGCCCCCTGATTCCGACTACCCGTAATCGTCATGAATCGACTCTATGGCCGACCAAGACGATTCGTGTGCCGAATCTAGGTCGTCAGTTTTAAACTCTTTTTCTTACAACTCTTAATTATCGGGGTCTAAAATTTCGTCCATAATTTTTTTTAATACATACTTTTTCTTAAGAAAATCATGTAAAATACAATGCTAACTTTTATATGTCTTTATGAAGTACAACATAATGTACAACATATAACATCTGTATATTTTGTTTTCAAACACATTCTCTTCAATTCACTAACTTTAAAAGCTCAGCAAAAAACTTATGGTAGGACCAAGTCCACGGTGAGTTCCCTATCCCTTGACACACTCGCATCCTGCCGCCATCCAGAAATCTACTAGACAGGTTTCTTATCTGCAACATGAACAAACTGGTGAGCTAACAGGCTCAGTAAGTTCATACATACTTAGTAAGAATCATAAATATTCAAAAACACTGAAAACTCAATTTCCTATGAATAGTATTATTCATCATAAATAGTACTATTCACCATAAATAGTGACTTTGACCTTTGACTGATGAATAGTAACAGTTACCCTAACTAGTTACTATTCACTTTACCTTAACGGGATACTATTCACATTTCTCTAACTAGATACTATTCACATATCTTAATCGAAATCACTATACTTTAGTGTAAACTTTGGTTATGCTCAATTATGATTTTCATCATTTTATTGATTGTTCATTCTCTATTTACTTTCTAATATAGAGCTTTGTTTATGGCAGTACCGATAATTACCTTGCGCGCTGACTGGGAGGGCCTAGGGAGTGACCCTAGAGCATCGGCCTCCACAGCCCTGATATCCTCGTAGGATCTGAGAAAAACCTCTACCACTATGTTGGAGAGGCGGTACGCCTTAATGGTTTCGTTACCATCTTTCAATTATAGTCTTGACCAAGTGATATTAATCATCACCTCAAAGTCACTATCCTTCATTGCCCGTAGGCCTTACATATTCTCTTTATCTGGGATATGTTATACTAACTAATCCCCAATTATCCTTAAGACATTATATCTAGAGTACATCTAATACAAATAAAATAACATAGTATTTCATGTTACAGACACGAAAATGCTTGAACTTACCAATACTGCGCTAGTGTCCACTTTCGGAACTCCTCCGCAATTCTCTCTTTATTTTGGGTTCCTACAGACATAATATTGTCTGTTAATACCCTATATTAATTATCATTTTTAAATATACATTCATTTTACTTAACAATTCAACACATTTAAATTTTGTTTGTGGTACACGGCCTGTAACACGCCCGTGTCCCAGCCCGTGTACCTCTAGGGTTTACGCTACACAGCCATGTTGTTTACTATCTAGCCGTGTAACTGTACACGGCTTGATACATGCCCGTGTTCAAGCTCGTGTACCTCTCGGGTTGTAAAATTTTTACTATACACGGCCGTGTATTCTTCTACACGCCCGTGTTCCTCGAAAGTTTTAGATTTTTAACTCTAAAATCTTTCATTTGAGTCCTAGAATTTTATTTAAGTTATTCTAGGTCTTTTAGGGTCCTTTCCGAGTCTTTCAGAAATTTTTGGTCAAAATGACCATTTTGTCCCTGACGGGTCTCAGGACCGTAACTATTCCGTTCTACTATTTTTCTCTAATTTTCTAAGCCCAATTATTTTAAAATAATATTCCCTAGGCTTCTGTATCATTTTACAACTTAAATTGCTGCAAAATCTCAATTTTATTTTTCCCGGCCCTCAGTTACTATTCATCTGTCACCTAGGGTCGTTTTTCGTTTTTCGTTTTTCAAGCGTTTCGGAGCCTCAAATGGCCATTTCACTACTCTTAAAATGTTTTCCAACCCGTCCCCGACCCTCGGTCCTGGAGAGGCTCGGGTTTCCTTTCCCAACCTAAATTTTTCCCTCGTTTCCCAAAATACCCCTAACATAAATTTTTTTCCTGTTTTAGGCATTTTAGTCATTTAGGATCGGTTTACTATTCCTTTTGAGTTGGTTTTCCATTTCTAACCCTAATCCACCGAGGGGTCCCGGTTTCCTTCCCGAGTCCAATATTTTTACCCCTCGTTTCCCGAAATGCCCTTATGCCGATTTTAAAAATTTCGGCAGCATTTCCGCTTATATTTAAAGGTTTCTCGGCGTTAGGTACGCCTTAGAACCTTTGTACCTGCCACGTACTATACCAGAGGCCTATTTTATATAAAGTTTCCAAACTTTATATAAAAATTTTCCACATAATACAATATTCAAGAATCAACACAAATAATAATATTTTTCCAAACTAGCTTCGGTTTACATGTTAATCAACACCAAATAATTTTTTATCACTACATATCACTCTTAGGTTTTCTAATGTATAAAATAACATCAAAACCTATCAAAACATGCATTCTAACCCTAGCATAGCCACGGATTTTCATGCATAAACACATAGAAAATCTTGTTTTCTTTCCTAGGGTTTTTATCAACATTTTTTAACACTAAAAATTTTCCATTTCTTAGTGTTCATACCCACGGTTTTAACAAGAAAATTACATCAAAATTTTCTTGTTTCCCTATTCCAATTCATGCTTAGTTCAACACATAATTAAATGAACATAAACACTAAACCAAAACATCAATACTCATGCATTTTTCACACCCCTAATGCCACGGATTTTCAAGAGAAACATGCAAAATTTTTGCTTGTTTCTAAACCCTAATTCATGCTTTAATCTCTACAACACCAAACTAATCACAACATCATCACATCATCAACTAAATAACAATTATTTTCATTGTTTTCACACACTAATACCCACGGATTTTCTAAGGAAAATCAAAGAAAAAAGCTTCAATTTTGAAGCTTACCTTAAATCGTTGATGACTTGGGGTCGGAATTGCAATGCAAGCTAAGTTTGGTGTGAAATTTTCAACAAAATTTTGGCTTACAAGGGGGGAGAAGGCCACAGATTTGGGTTGAAGAAAAGGGGCAAGAGTTTGGCTAATTTTTCCATTTTTTTGAATGGATTTTGATGCCTATTTATAGGCAAAACTCAAGGACTTTTTTGCAATTTTTTTCCAATAGTTTGCTAATTGTTCAAGGACTAAAAAGTAAAGATTTTGGGGTAAAAATCAAATTTTTTTTCTTTCTTCCTTTACAAGTGGCTGAATGGCCTTTTTCAAATTTTTTTAAAATTTTTCAATGGCTTTTTGGCATGATCTTGGCCATTGATCATAAAGTAACCTAATCTAAGCCATACACCTTTCAAAATTACTTCCCTAATTAAAGAAAATAATTTTGGTTTATGACATAATCATGGTAATGTCATCCTACTATTTATATTTATTCACTAATTAATTCGTGGTCAATTTTTGACTGAAATCCAATCCGAACGGAACTTCATGAAATCGCATAGGTGGGTTCTGGGTGTCTCTAGTGGGATCGGTTTGTTTTATTTTGCTTCCGTTTGATCAGAATTCTCCACCGTAAATTTCTATCATTTTAATACGTTTCAATGCACTCTTTAGGGTTTTCGATTCTGATTTCGATCCGTCTCACCCAATTATATTTGGTAAGATTTTCCATCCCCGAACTCACACACTTTAACACTATCAGAACATTTTTACACTATTCACAACAGTATTAAAACACAACTTTTTCATATTTTATTCATTAAAATTGTTATATACATACAATTTTAACCTACTCCGAGAATCTAAAATTCCCGGTTATCACGATTAATGTCACTTGGTCAGAATTATAATTGAAAGATGGTAATAAAACCATTTAAGGCATACCGCCCCTCCAACGTTGTGGTGGAGGTTTTTCAAATCCTATGGGGACACAATAAGGGCTGGAGAGGAAGAAGCTCTAGGGTCGCTCCCTAGGCCCTCCCAGTCAGCGTGCAAGATAAACTATCGATATTGCCATAATGAGCTCAACGCTAAATAGAGAGAATAGTCAATAATATGACGAAAGCCATAATTGAACATAATCGACACTAACACTAAGTGTAGTGTTTTAGGTTAGAGTAATATGAATAGTAACCAGTTAGGATAATATGAATAGCAACCGGTTAGAGTAATGTGAATAGTAATTGATTATGGTAATATGAATAGTAATCGGTTAGAGTAATGTGAATAGTAACCAGTTATGGTAAAAGTTACTATTCATCGATCAAGGGTCAAAGTCACTATTTATGGTGAATAGTACTATTCATAGAAAATTGTAATTTTACTGTTTTTGAATCTATGTGATTCTCATTAAGTATGTTTGAACTTACTGAGCCTGTTAGCTCATCAATTTGTTCGTGTTGCAGATAAGAAACCTGTCCAGTAAACTAATGGATGGCGGCAGGATATGCACGTGTCAATAGGATAGGGAGTCCAATGTGGATTTCGGTCCTGCTACCAGTCTTCCGTTGAGCGATGAGTTAGTAAATTGAAGAGAATGTGTTTTGAAAAATATAGTATATATATATTGTATGTTGTATAGTATGTTGTACTCAAAATGACAACCAAAAAATTAGTATGATATTTTATATGGCTTTCGTACTTGACTTTCTTATAAAAAAAGTATGTATACAAATGAAAAAAAAATTTGGGCGAAATTTTGGGCCCTGAAAAAAATAAGAGTTGAAAGAAAAAGAGTTTTAAATGGCGATCCAAGTTTGATACATGAGCTGTTTTGGTCGGTAACAGAGTCGGTTCATGACGGTTTTGTGTGGTTTGATTCGGGGGCACCACAAGAGCTTTTCAATGAGACCGGCGGTGTCGAAAATGGACACTGTTTCTGGTGGTCGGTTACTGTTCACATTTGGGTGATGTGGGGAGAAAAAAAGATAAGGGAAAGCTATGGGCCTTTGTTACAAATATCAAATTTTTTACCCTTACATATACTTTTTTTGTCCAAAATTTCAACATGAGCTATCTTGACTAATTTGGGCGTGCCGAACCCAAATATATCAGTTTTATTTTCATCCGAGGTCATCTTGACCAGTTTTCTAAAACTACGAATTCCCGATTAAAAATTACCTTTTGTGCTCAATTAACTAATTTGAGCATGCTGATAGGCTATACTGATAATTTAGGCGTGCTGAATCCAAATATATCAGTTTTATTTTCATCCGAGGTCATTTAACCAGTTTTCTGGTACTGTATGTTTCCCGGTCAAAATTTACTTTTTATGTTCAAATGGCTAATTTGAGCATTCTGATTCCAAATATATCAATTTTATATCAAGAAAAGGTCATCTTAACCAATTTCTTGATACTGCGTATCTGTCGATCAAAATTTTCATTTTATGCTCAATTGACTATTTTGAGCATACTGATTCTAAATATATCGGTTTTATATCAAGAAAAAGTTATCTTGACCAATTTCTTGATACTGCGTGTAATACACACGCGTACACATATAACATCACTACCGTAACTCTTTCATCTTTTGGTGGACTTGTCTTACCACAAGTCACCTTCTAGAGTTCTCGATACATAAATGGCACCATTTTTCTTGTTTCGGTTCTGTGAAATTTTTCCACAACCGAATTTCTCACCTTTAATATTGTCAGAACATTTTATCACGTTTTAAACAATATTAAATCATTCAATTCACATTTTGAACTTAAAAATCATAATGTCCATTCAATGTACCTATTTTCCGAAAATGGTGAAATTTCTCTATTGTCACACCAGTGATAATGTAGTAAAAGATTATTTATAAAACTATATTTATCAATATATTATATCATGCAACAATCACATAAAAAAAGTTTGACTGAATTTATATAAAAGTTGTCAACAAAATATGTTGATGTGAGAAATAAATAAGGTGAAAGAAAATTATTTACTCAAATGTATAAACCTTACAAACCATAGAGAATCAAAATACTAACAAGCTCACTACACATAAAAGATCATCTCTAGCCTCACCCAAGAACTCTAGCCTAACTTGCAAGACATTCTCATCAAATTATAAAGAGAAAATATGAGAATGAAAGTAAAGAAAAAATAAGAGAGACAAAGTGTATCCCCCGCTCCTCCTCAAGCCTCTTCAAGATGCCTCTTTTATTAGCATAATTTTGTACTATTCCACCTAACTTCCACATAAACTTTTCAAACTTGCTATAGTATTCGGTGCACACACAACACAAATTTTCAAACTTACTACCGTATTTGGTGCACACATAACACAAAATTTTCAAACTTGTTACAATACTACATTGATCGGTGCACACATGCTACATGATACAAACTGCTACAATGTCACGCATGCTTGTTACAGTGTTATAGTATTCAGCGCATACTTACTACAGTGCTGTTATAGTGTCAGGCACACTTGCTATAGTTGTTACAGTAATACATTAGCTACAATCTGGTGCATGAAATTAGAAAGGATCTAGTGCGATCGAATGCATGATAAGCTTAGCTTTCACAGTTTCCTAACATAAATAGTGATGCCTACTACAAAAAAAACAAAGTGGTAAAATTAGATATTTTCAAAATAAAATACTATAAATAAACTCATTGAAAATATTTAATTTAAGTTTTTTTAATATATTATTAGAAAAAGATAAGATAGAATAAAGCAAAATTAAATAAAAACTTCATGAAATCTATAAAAATCTAAATTAAAGTAAACAAACAAAATAAATCAAAAACAACTAAAATTCTCAAGAATAAGCTAATTTTTGTGCATGAAAAAGTGGTAAAATAACTCTATTTTATAGATTTATTAGTCACCTAATGCAATTTTATAAATAGGTGTTTTAGCACTCCTATTTTCTTTAGACCCAAACTCTCAAGTGTGCGAATTTATTATTGTGCATCTCACTAGCAATAATAAATTCTTAGATATCTAGCTGGTTGGAAGGAGATAAGCTACGCTAGAATACCGATCAAGGAACCAAGTGCCTACACACTCCACCATTTGGGAATTGGAGAATAGTAGAGAAAACTAGTTGGTTGAAGCCTCTCGATCACTTCTTCAGCACTCTCGGTGTTTTCCTCTAAAGGTATATTGATTGTTGATAATTTATTATATATGGCAACATGAGTTATTAATGATCTTTGAAAATAATTAAAAATTCCACTGTGTATTCTATCGTTTTTTCCTATAATTGGTATCAAAGCCAACATGTGATTATGTCATATACATAAAGTAAATGATCTTTTTTTTCCTCCTTGATGTATGGATTTGATATTTAGAAGTGGCATTCTAAGATTCTTTTATTTTGTTATAATGTATTATGCATGGTGTATGTTGTTATTTTAATTTTTAAAATTATTATAAGCATACTTAATTTTGCTGGTCATGGTTCCTTAGAATTTAGAAAAATTGTATCTAGGAATTTTCATGTAACCATGGGAGCAGTTTATCGTCACCGTAATTTTCCCATGAATTTTAATTTTTTGTCATTTTGAATTTTTATTTTTTAGAATTTTTGTATACTGGAAATGGTATAGGAAAATTTATATAATTATTCATAGAGGAGACTAAAGATTGATATTTTTTTTGTGGAAAATCCCAATTTAATTAGGATTCAGATTTTTTTTGAAGATCCTAATGGGCAAATTAGAATATGGCACAAAATTTGAGAATCGACCCAAGGGATGATATGCCATCTGTCATGCACTTCGAGGTGCATGCCTAGGGGCGTCCACTACCTTGGTGGGGCTGCAACCCTCTGCCGTTGAGTAAGAAGGGCTGCAGTAACCCCTACCAAGGTCGTAGCTAAGTGGGCTGCGGTAGCCCCCCATGGGGCTACAGCCTACGGTTGTGGGCTTGGCCTGCAACAGCTCGCAGAGGTTGTAACCCGTGGTGCTAGGCTAAGCCTGCAGCCCAATAAGGCTATAGCAATCCCTGCTGTGGGCTGCCAACTTTGCCAAGGGCCAGAGTTGCCCGTAAGGGTTGCGACCCTTCGAGTTCGTGGCCCAACAGGAAGAGGTTCATAAATTTTAAATTTTAAATTTGAGATTTAATTTTAAATTGTGTATAAAATTATAAAATTATAAATTTAAATTTTGAAATTATACGTTATGTAATTGTAAGTTTAAATTTTAAAATTACATATTTTTATGCATGAAATTTAAAATTATTTTAAATAATTTTTGGTATGAGAAATAAATGAAGGAGCCATATGAAAAAGGATATGTGAAGATGGAGCAAAATTCAAGACCCAAAAAATGCTTTGGGTGTAATTTTGTAATTTTATATTTTTCTTTTTTCTAGGATGAGACCATGACTAGGTTATTTAATTTTCTGCCATTTATTTTTTCTAAGTTTTGTCACAGATAGATGAATATGTATTGATGGACGTTTTTTTATATATATTTAATAACATATCATATATGATAGAAGAATACCGCTCAAACCATATTGATCATACATATTCATTCAAAACTTGCATGATTTTCAAAAAATTGAATAGGATAGGGTTTCAAACAAAACCTATGGCCTTCATTATTGATCCATATATAAAAGTATAGTAATGCTTCGTGTCAGTTTCGGCCTGACCATACCCCTCGGTAGGTGTTTAGCACCATCGGTATACCAGGTTAGATCTCCTATGTAAAAAATGTGTTCAGGCATGATCTTATTCATGATCATCCTTTGATGGCTTGGTAGGACATAGATCGAACTACATAAACAATGGTTACACACTCAAGACTACTTAAGCTATTACCCTTCCCTAAAAGCTTTGTTAGCTAAACTAATAGCCAAAATAAGCAGCTATTAATATATGTCTTAACTTTCGAGGATCTAAGGTCACATATATTGATTAGACAGGGTCCATATTCTAGCTATTTGTGTCATGACCACCTCTTGATGGCTTGGGGTAATAAGTGTTGAAGATTACGATTGCAATGCTATGTATTTTTCAAGTTTCATATAGGAACGTACTTGTGACGGCCTGCCCTTCTTATAGGCTAACCGGCACCATCACCGTCGGGCACCATAGTCGACTGCGATGGATGGTCACCTCGATGGGTCGTCGGCAACATACTTAAACTTATTTTTAACTTGCTCTGATACCACCTGTGACGGCTGGTATCTTAGTTCTATCATACTTTCTTTAATATGCTTCTTTTAACTTCCCATTTGAACATGAAAATAGGGAATAAATTTTTTTCTTTTACATAATATTTCTTTCACAAGATATTTCTGTAAAGCAAAATATAATTTACAGAAATATTTCTTTTTCGAAATTACACATAAAATATACATCAATTCTATTTTGTTCAAATCTCTCTTTCAAATCGCTCTGCAGAAGACTGGTAGCAGGACCATATCCACAGTGGATTCCCTATCCCCATTGGCGCACGCAAATCCTGCCATTATCCAGGTAATCTACTGCTGAGATACAGGTTTCTTACTTGCAATATGAACAAACTCATGAGCTAAAGCTTAGTAAGTTCAAACATAAATACATGACCTATAAAAGCTCTTACCACATCGTAACGAGCATCTCTGTTACCAACCGTGGCATCAAAGTACTCAAAACATATAACATAGTTCTATCACCAATTATGGCCTTAGAGCATTAATATAACATATGGCATACACCATTCATTACTTGGAAACATTTATGCATAGCATGGTAAGCATACTTGACATCACATCATACTTCAAATTACTTACATTTTGTAAGCTTATTCATAACACATCGCATACTAGTATCGTATACTAGTAGCAATAACATTCATACACATAAAATACTCGTACCATGAATTACATAGATTCAAAATATCAAAAATACAATTTTCTACGAATAGTACTATTCATCTATGAATAGTAACTTTGATCACTATTCACCATGAATACTAACTTTGACCACAACACAGTATATTAGTAGTACATCAACCTCAATGTTAGTACTCTCACGAAACTGTCTTATGCTCAATTATGGCATAGTTTTAGTTTTAGGTAATTATCTTTATTTATGTTCTGGTTTTGAGCTCATGTTAGTCGTACCATTTTAGTACACATGACTGGGAGCGGTACATTAGTGCTGATTTCCACAGCCTTAACCTCATCATAGCCCCGAAGGCAAAGTATACCTCCCCCGTACGGGAGGCTGGTATGCCAAAAGTGGTTTCATTACCGACTTTTTAAAGTTCTAACCCGATGACTTCATATTGCCCCGTGGTTAGGAATGGTTCACATTTTAATTTTATGTGAGTGAGTTTCATTAACCTTGCTCTGGTACCCGAAGCACAATTTATTATGTGACCCATTTACCAATAGTGTCCGTAGCACATTTCGTCTCTCTCTCTGTTTCATCATAGTACTCGTAGCACATGTGTACCTAACTTATAGTTAGTACATCAAAGTTAGCAATAATAAAGCTACATGTTGCAGACAAATAAATGTCTGAATTTACAACACATCGTGCATAAACATAATAGTCATTTAAGTTGCAGACAATGCAATATTTGAACTTATCACATATGACATTTAAACATAATAGTCTATTCATATTGCAGACAGTTCAATGGTAGAACTTACTACATAGAACACATAACATGACCAGTCCATTCATGTTACAGTCAATTAAATGCTTGAACTTACAAATACTTTTGCACGTATCTCCTTTCCCGGGTCCACAGACATTCCTTCGTTATGTTTGGTCGGGTTCCTATAACCGGAAAATCAACGGTTATTTTCAATCTTATTTCATATATAAAACTAAATAAAACGTAAAAATTCTACGTTTTATTTCCCAATCATGAACTTAGGAGTCTAAAATCCCATTTTCCACTTTTCTGCTAACTTTTGATAAAATTACCATTTTATCCCTAGCAGAATCTTTTCACTTATTCCCTTTTTAATTCTTGAATCGGGCTATAAAATTCTCAATTATGGCCTTAGGACACCATTTTTAGGCTTAACGGCCCTTTTTCCAACTATTGGTCAAAATGACCATTTTACCCCTGACGGGTCTTGGGACCGTATCATTTTCACTTTAATATTCTATTGGGTTATTATATGCCCAAAAATCATAAAATAATATTTCTTAGGCCTTATCGAGCTTTTACAGCATTAATTGCTGAAATTCTCGATTTACTATTTATCGACCCTCGGGCAGTACTATTTCAACCCTAAGTCGTCAATACTCTTTTTCCCAGGCCTAGGTCACTGAGGGGGCTCGGGTTTCTATCCCAACCACACTTTCACCCTTTAGTTCCTAAAATACCCTTTTGTGCTGTTTTAGAAATTTCGGCAGCATTTCCGCTTAATTTTTAGGTTCCCAGCGTTTAGGAAACACCTCAAAACCATCTAACAAAATTCTAATCTATCACGTATTATACTAGAGGACTATATTTTTACATAAAATTCAATTTTTACGTAAAAATCTTCACATTCTCACACATTTCTTTTTCCATCATTTTCATCCATTTTTCTTACAATTTCACATGACAAAATACATAATTAATACATAATCATTCCAATACATAATTTAAGGAATGAAGGGACCGAAATCGTCATATCGGCAATCGAACGAACCATTCGATTTTGCATGCACAAAATTTTTTTCTCCGTTTTTCACTTTCCCAGTTCCTGTTTGCAAATCTGATGCAGCGGATGTGTCTGGAACGTCGAAAATAAGCCAACGGGCCATTTTTCAATTTTTGGTCACCAGGTCGCCGTTGACAAGCGTTGACTGCCGTTGACCTGCATTGACCGGTGGCGGTTTGGGCCAAGCTTAGTACCAAAACATAGATCTCGACGAAAGTAACCCATTGGTGGTGTCAATTTCACCAATCGAGCCTCCTTTGGTCAGAAATCAAGCCTCGAAAAATCAAACGGCGGCGGTGTTGTTCAATCTCCGCCATACCAGGGTTGTTGCCTAAAATTGCCTTGGGGCTTTTGCTCCCCATTCTTCTCTGAGCATTTTGAGACCGGTGGTGTGGCTCAACTCTACCAGAATCAGCAGATTCCACCGCGACGACGGCGTGATGTTGGGCAGTACGATTTAGCGATTGTTGAGCTGAAATGAAGCCTGGGTTTTGTTCTACTCTTCACCACGAATCCATTGGGACCGGAATCACCTTGATCGGAGGTCGGATGGCGGAGATACGGTGTCGTGAATTTCTCGACCTCCGGCGACCTTTGGGCGGCGCGTGTGGCTTGCTCTGGCAGCCGTTCCGTCGCGTCGACCCACTATTAGACTCAGCTCGGCGAGAGCTTTCCAACGGTGCCGGCAGTGTCGAAAACGGACACCATTTTCGATGGTCGGTTACTGTTCATTCATGGGGGTGGGGGGGGTGGGGGCAAATCTGGATAAGGAAAATTATGAGGCCTATTTGTAAATATCCAATTTTTTGCCCTTTATATACTTTTTTGTCCAAAATTTCAACATAAGCTATCCTGACTAATTTGGGCATGCTGAACCCAAATATATCAGTTTTATTTCCATTCGAGATCATTTCGACCAGTTTCTGATACTATGAATTCCCGATCAAAAATTACCTTTGTGCTCAACTAACTAATTTGAGCATACTAATAGGCTATACTAACTAATTTGGGCGTGTTGAACCCAAATATATCAGTTTTATCTTCATTCGAGGTCATCTTGACCAGTTTTCTGCTATTGCATATTTCCCAGTCAAATTTTACTTTTTGTGCTCAAATAACTAATTTGAGTATTCTGATTCCAAATATATCAGTTTTATTTTAAGAAAAGGTCATCTTGACCAATTTCTTGATACTGCATCTTCCTTAGTCAAAATTTACATTTTGTGCTCAATTGACTATTTTGAGTATACGGATTCTAAATATATCAGTTTTATATCAAGAAAAGGTCATATTGACTAATTTCTTGATATTGTGTGTATCACACACGCACACACATATAACATTACTACCGTAACTCTTTCATCTTTTGATGGACTTATCTTACCACAAGTCACCTTCTAAGGCTCTCGATACCAAAATGGCACTGTTTATTCTAGTTTCGATTCTATAAAATTTTTCCACAAGCAAATTTCTCACCTTTAACATTGTCAGAACATTTTATCATGTTCTAAACAATATTAAATAATTTAATTCACACTTTAAACCTAAAAATCATAATATACATTCAATATATCTATTTTTTAAGAATGTTGAAATTTCTCAGTTATCACAGTACTTGTATGTTTATTTGCTAAACTTTCTTTATATTTGCTTGGGCTATTTGATGATGTTCTTGTATATCTTTATTTTTGTTCAAAATGTCACCGACACCTCTAATCTCAATACATACTGAAAACAAACTTAATGGATGTAATTATAAAGATTAGAAAAAAAAACTTGCCAATAGTTCTCAACAGCGAGAGACACCAGTTCGTACTGGCCGAACCAAGCCTACCAGGGCCATAACTTAATACGCCACTTGAAGAAGTCCTTATCATGTTTACTTGTTGAAGAGAATCCAACGAGATAACTCGATGCCACATCCTCGCTAGCATGATGAGCGCTTTATAAAAGTAACATTAAACCTATCAAGTTATTAGGGAGATCATGGATAACTTAGAGGATATGTTCAGAGGCCAAGAAATATTAGCTCGACAATCCATTATTACAAGTATAATAAACTCTAGGTAGAAGGCAGGTACTCTGGTAAAAGATCACATGCTTACACTTATGGGATTCTTTGCTGAAGCTATTGAAAATGGCCCGAAATTGGACTACAACAACTAGATTAAGATGATGTTCAAAACTCAGTCTAAGGATTTTATGGGGTTTAAAGCTGCATATAATATGGCGACAAGGGAGTTAGGACTCACCGAGCTCATGAACCAACTCTAGGTAATCAATGATAAGGTTCCAGTCTAATCTAAGGGAGAAGCCAACTTGGTGGAGTCTTCTAAACCCTCTAGGAATAAGAAGAAGCCGTAAAAGAAACAAAATGCTTCTAGTTCATCTATTTCTCTTGTCTTGGATGGGTAAGTAGTCTAAACTAGTCTAAACTATAGTCCATAGTCTATGGGTTTAAACTAAGCATCTAACTTATGTTAAGACTATTATGTTGTCTAAAGTCAATTGGAGGGACAGTTTATTTTGACTGTGTGAAGCTTCAACTCCCTAATAAAGACATAGATACATTGCTTGGTAGTGATGTATTAGACTGGGACTAAAGTACAATTGATTAGCATAGTTCGCTTGAGTGAATTAATTCACTTTTGATATTCATTTTGCAATAACCTTAATCCTGAGTAGATGAATCGCTTCATGTGTATGACTTGTGTACTTTGATCCTCCAATGGCTAAAGCATCTCAGAGGTAGTAAGCTTATAAACCGGTTCATTAGGTACATGACTTGTATATGATGGAGGGTTTGTTTATAGATATTGGAATTATAACTCTAATGAGGAGTAAAGGTTACCCTCTTAAAGGCATTATGTTGAATATGAAAACGGACAAGGCCTTGAATTATTTTCTAGGTAGATGACTTCTTGTTCATATGGTGAATAATTATTTTCTTATTTGGGAGTATAATGGATCTTTAAAATAGCGTGATCAGTAGGCCAAACAGACTTTGACCTAAGGCTGATCATGGATATCATATGAGGGTTTTGCATATATGACAAGGTCATTGGATGATAGCTTATCGCTGGTTTACATAATACGGTATATAATTAGGAGTACAATTTTATGTTTATAGTAGCGTGACTCTGAAACTAATAATTGTAATGGGTTTATTCGGTATAAAATAATAGTTACATAGATTATTGGAGCTCACATTATATATGTCCAATTGGTCCCTCTACTAGCTCCACATAATTCTTTAATAAATGGTAATTGATGGGATATTCTTTATTACTTATTATCTTGCATTTAATGAAGAGAAAAATCCTGATCACCCTCCACAAAGGGTGTAGGCATTTTTCTCCAGATGTTAGAGGGCAAAGTTGTAATTTTATATTATTTAATAAATAGGATAAATATTTAATTAATATTTATTTTGAAAGATAAGATTTGAAATTTGAATTAATTATATTTGTCTTTCTAAATATAAATATGAGATTAATTTAAATTTTGAAAATCTTGTAATAAAAAAAAATTGAAATGTAAAAGATTATCTTATTTGAATTTGAATTAAACAAAATCTTGTCCTGACATAAACATAAGTGGCGTCCATAGTGGATAAGATGGAAGACAAGATTTTCTCTTAATTTGAATTTGAATTTTGTTTTAGATAAGAGATTACACAATTATTTGAATTTCAAATAAAGCTGCTATGATTTTATTTGAATTTAAATTGGAGTTGTGGAAAATTATCCATGCAGACAAAATCCCAAGATTTATGGAGTTTGAAATTTGAATCAAATTTTGAATTCCCTTCACATGGTGGCTAAAATTTCTTTTGGGATTTACCCTGTGGAAGAAATTGGTTTTGTAAGGATAAAAGAGAGATAAAAATCTTATTTGAATCCTGTTTGAATTTCGACTCATCAAGACCTAAAGGTAGCCAAATTTTTTAAGGGGGTCCTCTAGGGAAGAATCGGCCTTTTGGGGGTCTAGAAGAGAGAAAACTCTTTTCTTGGTTAAATTTAAATTTCAAAAGAACACTTAATGCAATTGTATAAATAGGAGTTTTGGCACTCCTATTTTCTATAAACCACAGACTCTCAGGTGTGCAAATTTATTATTATGCATCTCACTAATAATAATAAATTCTTAGAGATCTGGGTGGTTGGAAGAAGAAAAGCTGCACTAGAATATTGATCAAGGAACCAAGTGCCTACACACTCTACCGTCTAGGAACTAGAAAATAATAGGGAAGGCTAGTTGATTGAAGCCCCTCGGTCACTGCTTCTGGCATTCCTAGTGTTTTCCTCTGAAAGTATATTAATTGTTGATAATTTATTATATATAGTAACATCAGTTATTAATAATCTTTAAAAAAATTTTAAAAATTCCACTGTGTATTCTATTGTTTTTTCCTATAGAATTAGCATATAGAATTTTTACTACATGTCAAATGCAGTATTAGAACTTGGACATCAAGGCTCTAGTAATATAGGATTTATATTGTCAATTTATTAGCCGATAAATCTAAAAATACTACTTTTTAGTAGTATGAGAATTTAGAGATTAAACTTTAATAACTAATAAAAATTTTATTCATTAGGATACTTATAGGTTAAGTCTTTAATTTCATTAGAAACTTACACTATTAATCCTTCTATTAGTATAAGCTTTGGGAAGTGTGTTAGAGGTAGACAAAACAAAATTCTAATGGATCTCATAAATAGATCAAATTATATTTGTAATGGAAGAAGATTCTTATTTGGAGAGAATAGGATATTCCAATCTAATGGTTAAGAAGAAGATTAGATTAAAAAAGATCAATGATTAGAATTCAACCTAGAGGTGGTCTATCCTTTTCAAAATTTGTGATCAACCAAGACCTTGCACATCAAGTTTTTCCATTTAAAGTTAATGGTAATTTGACTAAGGTTTGAAAAGTGTCTTAAGCTTAATTAAGCGTACTTAATCTTTTGGTGGCACTTAATGAGAGTAAACTACGATTAACCTTGTTAATTTAATTTCATTAACCAAAGGCCTATAAATTGAGCTTTCCATCACCTAGTTTCACCACACCAAAATCTTCTAGCCTTAGTATATTCTCTTTAGCAAAATCTCTTTAGTAAAGTTCTCTTATTAAAATTCTCTTAGTAGAACTTTTTCTCTCTAGCACTTTAGAATTTTCTAACACTTTTCCTCCCATTTTCTCTCCAACCAAACACCCCCTTAGTTCCCATGCCAAAAGAATTTCTCCAAAATTCCTTTTTAAGGGTTGATCTCTAAGGTGTCTTAAGCATAGATCCGGTGAAGGCACAAGATTTTAAGGTAATCTTACAACTAAATCGTTGTGATTTCTTTCCCTTTAAACTTCAATTATAGTGGGTATTGTAGCTAAGAAAATAGTGTTTTGTTTTTTTTTTTTTAGATTTTTTGAAGTATTTTAAAGCTAGTTCCGGTGTTCATGATTAAGGTAAAGCTTTAGACTCGATAATTTGACAATGATTGTGGTACGTGGATATGTGGATATTGTGATCATGTTTATATCTATGTTAGTGTTAATGATTATGGATATAGTAATGATGGTAGTTATGAAAAAAGTAAGACTCCGTTTGGTAAATGCATTGCGTTTGTACTACATTTGAATGCAATGTATTGAATGCAATTTATATTTAGAGAAAAGGTATTTACATTACATTTGAATGCAATATTTGTTTGGATGAAAAGTACTTGAATTGTATTTAAATAATGAATATGTGATGTGATGGGTAAAAGTAAAGAGAAAAAAGAGAGAGAAAAAGAGAATATGTGATGTGATTAATAAAAATAATAGAAAAAATAAAATAATAAATAGTGATTATATTGGATTTAAACTATGATGTGATTGGCATTTGAATACAACACTTTTTCGTTTGGATGAAAATTGTATTGCATTTGAATGCAATGCAGATGTAATGCTATAAACAAACGACACCTAAGACTATGACTATGTTAGAAGTTATGATGGGAAAGGTTATCAAGTTGAAGTTATAATCATGAGTATGGTTATGATTATGGATATGATTGGTGGCCTATTTAGGTTATGATTAGTGAAGAAGTTTTGAAACTGAATGCAAAATCGACATTTAAAGTTATGATTTCATTCGTTTAAAAGTTTATGTTAAACAAGTTTGCAAGTTAAAATCACCAAAATAATTTTTAAAGAACTTTATGGAGTATGTGTTAAGGTGTGTTAAGGTGTTTAAAGATTTCATGAATGCAAAATATAAAGTTTGAAATATTGATTTTGTTGTTTTTGCAAAATTATCAAAAACGATTTCAAAACGTCGACTTTTGAATTTTATTGAAAACGTAGACTTTCTAGATAAAATTAGATTTTCCAATGAATACGAAAGTTAGATAACACAAAAATGAACGTTTTTTGTGAAGAAAATTTTTTCAAATTCTATATGGTTTTAAGGATGCAAATTTTTGAAGAAATATTAAACCAAGAAAATTTTCGAAAAACTAGAGGATGCATCAATCTAGTGGTGAGCACTACAGTGTCCATTTTCGGTGCTATAGCACCAGCCAATAATGTAGCTAGTGTTGGAAAATCAAAAAATATGCATAGCGGAATTGTAAAAATTTTTCAAAGATCGTTGATACTCATGTTGCCATATATAATAAATTATCAACAATCAAAATATACCTCTCATATAAAACACTAGGAACGCTAGAGGATATCATCAGGAAGGGCTTCAACCAACTAGTCTTTTCCGCTATTCTCCAATTCCTAGACGGTTGAGTGTGTGAGTATCCTTTTTTCTCAATCGGTATTGAGCATGGCTTGACTCCTTCCAACCACCCAGATCTTTATTAGAACTTATTACTACAGTGATTTGTGCAACAACAAGCTTGTTTACCTAAGAGTATGTGATCTAAAGAAAACTAAAGTGGAAGAATGTCAACAATCAAAATATACCTCTTGGAGAAAACACCAAGATGTTGGAAGAAATATCAGAAACGCCAGAGGATATCACCAGAAAGGACTTCAACCAACTAGCTTTCTCTGCTATTCTATAATTCCTAGACGGTTAAGTGTGTAGGCACCCTTTTTTCTTGATCGGTATTGAGCATGGCTTGACTCTTTCTGACCACTCAGATCTCTATTAGAACTTATTGCTACGCTGATTTGTGCAACAATAAGCCTGCTGACCTAAGAGTCTGTGGTCTAAAGAGAGCTAAAGTGGAAGGACCCCTATTTATAATTTTGCATGAGGTGACTTTTTGAATTTTGGATTAGACTAAGAGAAGATTTTTCTCTCACCAAAAACCCTCAAAAATTTGATTCTTCCAAGAGGAAAATCTCCTTAAAGAATTCGGCCACCTTTGGTGCAAGAAGGATTTAAAATTCAAATAGGATTTAAACTTGAACTTTGTCTTCTCCATGGACCAAAAAACCAATCCCCTTTAGGCCAATTTCATGGCTAGATTTGACCACACCAAGGGAAGGAGGATTTAAAATTCAAACAAGATTCAAACTTGAATTTTCTCTCTTTCTTATCCACATAAAAAATCGATTCTACCTAGGGTGTGTCTCTAATGAAATTCAACTGCCCTTTTGTGAGAGAGGGATTCAAAATTTAAGTAGGATTCAAACAAGATTTCCTCTCCTCCTTTATCCACAAAACCGATTCTCCTTTGTGGAATTATCCACAAGCAAATTTGGCTCCTCCAGGGATTGTGATTTAAAATTTGATTCAAATTTCAAACTCGACAAATATTTGAATTTTGAATTTTATCTACATGGATAATTTTTCATAACTCAAATTCAAATTCAGATAAAATTATGGCAACTTTATTTGAAATTCAAATAATTATGTAATCTCTTATCCAAAATAAAATTCAAATTCAAATAAGAGATAATCTTGTCTTTCACTTTTATCCAACGTGGACGCCACCTTTAGGTTGTGGAAGGACAATATTTTGTTTAATTCAGATTCAAATAGGATTCAAATTTTAAATATTTATTTTAAGACAAGATTTCCAAATTCAAATTAATCAGGTATTTGAATTTCAAATTCAGATACAATTAATTTTAAATTTCAAAACTTATCATCCAAAAAATAGATATTAATAAATATTTATCCTATTTATTGAATAATACAAAATTATAGTTTTGCCCCTCCGACACACAGAGAAAACGCCTACACCCTTATAGAAGGTGATCTGGATTTTTTTCACCATTAAATGCAAGACATTAAGCCATGTATAAATATCTTGATCAACTACCATCTTTAAGGAACTATAGGAGCTAGGAGAAGGACTGATTGAACATATATAATCGGGCTCCTATAGATCCATGTAATCATTGTTCTATTCTAAACAACTCAATCACATGATCATTAATTTCAGGATCATTCCATTATAGACCCAAAATTAAACTCCCAATTATACTACAAATTATGCAAGCTTCAGAAAAGACACTGTCTAATGACCTTGCCATTAATACAAAATCCTTATATGATATCCATGATCAACCTAAGTCAAAATCCATTTGACCTTTCGATCACGCTATCTCAAAAATCCATTATGCACCCGATAAGATAATGATTGTCTACCATATGTAGATGACAAGTCATTTGTCAAGCAAACGACCTAAGATTTTGTCCATTTTCACCAACTTAGCATAATGCCTTTAAGAGGATAACCTTAATTATACATAAGAGCTATGATTCCTTATTTTTAAGCAATCCCTCCATCATATGTGTACTATGTACCCAATAAACTAGTCCATTAGCTTACTACCTCTGAAATGCCTTGTTCTTTGGAACATCAAAGCACAATAGCTACATACATGGAGCTGTTCACTTACTCAGGATTAAGGTTATTGCATAATGAATGTCAAAAGCAAATTGATCCACTTATAGCAGACTATATAGATCAATCATGCTTTAGTCACGGTCCAATATATTACCATCAAGCAACATATTTATGTCTCTACTCTAGAGTCAAAGCTCCGGACAGTGAAGACAAACCATTCCCCAATTGGCTTTAGATAACATAATAGTCTTAACATGAGTTAGTTGCTCACTCTAACCTCATAGACTATGGACCATAGTTTAGACCGCTTACTCTAGAAAATTGTCTTCTCACATACAAATGATCATTGCATGCAACCTTCTAGTAGTTTTATATAAGCAGTCAATGAGCCATATTTGCTTATATTTACTTTAACATATAAATCTTTTGAGGACTAATAGTAATGTAATGAATAACCTCTAAATTATTTTATTGATCAATTTAAAAATTCAATGAAAAAATACATCACTAGTTAGGGTACCCCTAACAATCTCCTACTTACCCCAAACTAGTAAATGTACCATGTTTTGCATCCTCATTGCCTCGACATGCCTTTCATAGCTCTTAGGTACCAGAGTCTTAGTAAAGGGGTCAATAATGTTGTCTTCAGAAGCGATTTTGCATATATCTATTAGTTTTGCTTCCATGTACTCTCTAATCATATGGTATTTTCGATTGATGTGTTTGGATCTCTTGTTGTGCCTGAATTCCTTTGTATTGACAATAGCCATGTTATTATCACAGTAGAGTGTGATAGGATTGTTAACACTCAGAATGACCTCAAGGTCTCCTAGGAACTTGCAGAGTCAAATCGCTTCCTTAGATGCCTTGGCCGCAGCCATGTATTTAGCCTCCATCATGGAGTCTTTAGTGTAGCTTTGTTTCACCATCGTGGAGTCTATAGTGCAGCTTTGTTTCATGCTCCTCTATACAATGGCACCTCCTCTGAGCAAAAACACTGATCTTAAAGTCGATTTTCTAGAATCCCTGCATGTTTGGAAGTCTGAATCCATGTATCTATTAGGAAATGCCCTAAGTATTAGAGACATTTTGATGTATTTATTTTGAACTGGATAATAAAATTAAAATATAGAGATATTCATTACATTGCTGTTTGTCCTTATTCTATTTACATGTTAAAGTAAATGTAAGAAAATATGGCTCACTAACTGCTTGTATTAAAACTGTTGGAACGTTGCATGCAATGGACTTAAGTATACGAGAAGACAATGTTCTAAAGTAAGCGGTCTAAACTAAGGTCTGTAGTCTATGGGGTTAGACCGAGCATCTAACTTATGTTAAGACAATTATGTTGTCTAAAGCCATGGTGGGGACGGTTTGTCTTGACTGTCCGGAGCATAGACTCCCAAGTAGAGACATAGATATGTTGCTTGGTGGTGACATATTAGACCGGGACTAAAGCATGATTGATCTACGTAGTTCGCTATGAGTGGATCAATATGCTTTTGACGTTCATTATGCAGTAACATTAATCCTGAGTGAATGAACTCCTTCATATATATGACTTGTGTACTTTGATGTTCCAATGGCTAAAGCTTCTCAGTGGTAGTAAGCTTATAGACCGGTTCGTTAGGTGCATGACTTGTATATGATGAAGGGTTTGTTTACAGATATCGGAATCATAACTCTAAGGAGTTAAAGGTATCCTCTTAAAGGCATTATACTAGATGTGAAAATGGACAAGGCCTTGGGTCGTCTGCTGGGCAGATGACTTCTTATTCACATATGGTGAATAATCATTTTCTTATTCGATAGTATAAGGGAACTTTAAGATAGCCTAATCAGTAGGATTAAATGGACTTTGACCTAAGGCTGATCATAGATATCATATGAGAGTTCTGCATATATGACAAGGTCATTGGACAGTAGCTCGTCACAGGCTTACGTAATACGGTATATAATTGGGAGTTCAGTTTCAGGTTTATAGTGGTGTGACTCTGAAATTAGTGATCATATGATTGAGTTGTTCGGTACAGAATGATGATCATATGGACTCACGGGAGCCCGATTATATATGTCCAATTGGTCCCTCTACTAACTCCACATAATTCCTTAACGATTGGCAAATTGATTTGTGTATGCTTATTGGCTAGTTGATTATGCATGGATGGTGTTGACATAGGATTAGGATGGTGGACAAGATTCTCTCCAGTTGAATTCATAATTTGTTTTGGATAATAGAGTACACAATTATTCGAACTCCAAATATCGCCATGATTTTATTTGAGATTGGATTGGAGTTGTAGAAAATTATCCATGAGAGCAAAATTTGAAATACAACTTTTTGTGGATTTTGAAATTTGAATTTGAAATTTAAATTTGAAATTTGAATTTGAATTTGAAATTTGAAATTTGAATTTTGTAATTCAAATTTTGAATCACAATCCAAGTGGAATTCGAATTCTTTGTAGATAATTCCACAAGGTTAGAATTCGAATTTGAGTTGGATTTTGGAGAGGAAAATCTTGTTTGAATCCTACTTGAATTTTGAATCCCAATCCTAACTAACTTGGTCGAAAATTTTGAAGAATATCCTCCTAGAATTTTCGGAATTTTTGTGGATAAGGTTCAGGGAAAAATTCAAGTTTTAATCCTAATTGAATTTGGATTCTCTCCTCCCTGGAATTGGCTGAAACTTTTGAGGGAATCTCAAGGGAGATTTTCATTTTTATTTGGATAAGGATGAGATAAAATTTAAGCTAGAAAATCCTATTTGGATTTTGATTCTCCTCACTTTTAATGGTCGAATCTAGTCATGTTTTTGGCACTAGGGAAATTCGATTATTATGGATAATTGAGGAGATAAAATTCAAGTTAAAATCCTATTTGAATTTGGATTGCAAGATCCCTTAAGTGGCTGAATCTGCCCTTGATTATGGCCTAGGGAATTTCGGATTTTGCATAGTGGATAAGGGAGAAAATCTTCTCCTAATCCAATTTGAATTCAGAGGATCACATCATGCAAATCTATAAATAGAGGTCCTGCCACTCCAGTTCTCTCAGACCATAAACTCTCAGGTGAGCAGGCTTATTGGTGCACAACTCATCGTGATAATAAGTTCTTTAGAGATCTGGGTGGTCGGAAGAAGACTAGCAGTGCTAGCATACCGATCGAGGTTTAGAGTGTCCACATACTCAGCCATTTAGGAATTAGAGAATAGTAGAGAAGGCTAGTTGTTTGGAGCCCTTCGATTATTCTCTTCCTGCAGATTAGTGTCCTCTGAGGTATAAGTTTAAATTGTTGTTAGTTTATTGTATATGGAATCATGAGATATTTAAAGATCTTGAAAAATTTTTCTTATTCCGCTGCGCCACTCTGATACTTTTTTACCGATTTATTTCCTACAGTATCCTATAGGTGTTAGGTCTCCTCCAAAATATACCAATATATAATCTCTTGTTCTCTTTAGATACTTAAGTATATACTTCACGGCTTGCCAATGCTTGATTCTAGGATTCACTTGACATCGACTTACTATACCTATAGCAAAACAAATATCAGAACGGGTGTAAAGTATAGCGTACATGAGACTACTCATAGTAGATGCATAAGGGACTTTGTTTATCCCTTCTTTTTCTTTTGATGTCTTGTGACAATCATCTAATGAAAGAGTGAAGCCTGAAAGAATAGGTTATAAACCTTTCTTCACTTCTTGCATTGCATATTTCTCAATTATTTTATCTACGTATAAAGCTTGGGATAATGCTATCATTTTATTCTTTTGATCTCTAAAGAGACGAATGCCTAAAACATAACTAGTTTTTCCTAAGTCCTTCATTTCAAACTATCGAGATAACCACAGTTTGATCTATGATAAGTTCCTTATATCATTTCCAATGAATAGATATATCATCGACATAGAGTATTAGAAAGACCACATTTCCACCTTTTATACATTTATAAACACATGGTTCATCAACATTCTAAGCAACTTGCAACTTGCAAATGGGATGCCTGCTTTAATCCATAGATGGTTCTAAGCAACTTGCAAACTTTTTGACTTTGGCCTTTTTCCACAAATCCGTCGAGTTGTACCATATAGGTATTCTCGTCAAGATGACCATTCAAGAATGTAGTCATCTTGATGTCCATTTGCCAAATCTTGTAATCAAGAGCCACAACAACTGATAGAAGAATACGAATAGACTTGAGCATTGCAATAGACGAGAAGGTTTCCTCATAATCAATTCTAGCCTTTTGCATGTACCTCTTTGCTACAAGTCTAGCTTTAAAAGTTTCAACTTTCCCTTCCGCATCCCTCTTTCTCTTATAAACCCACTTGCACCCAATGGATTTTATCCTATCTGGTAGGTCCACAAGTTCCCATACGGAGTTGGACTTCATTGAGTCCATCTTATTCTTCATGGTCTATTTCCAAAGTTTAGAATCAACATCATTTATAGTTTCTTCATAAGTTACAGGATCATCATCATGCTCATGAGCCTCAACTTGGTAAACTTCGGTATCATATATAAAGAAATTGAGTTTTCTAGAAACCCTCCTACTATGTCGAGGCACCATAAACTGTTGATTATTTGCTTATCTTTTAGTGGAACTCAGACTTGTGTCCAAGACTGAAACCTATAGAGTAGTTCTTTCACCAAATAGATTCTGCATTCTTTTTTCTCTTATAGACCCACTTGCATCTAATGGGTTTTATCTCATCTAATAGGCCCATAAGTTCCCATACAGAGTTTGACTTCATTGAGTCCAGCTCATTCTTTATGGCCTATTTTCAAAGTTTGGAATCAACATCATTCATAGCTTCTTCATAAGTTATAGGGTCATCATCATGCTTATGAGCCTCAACTTGGAAAAATTCGGCATCATACATAAAGAAATTAGGTTTCTTAGAAACCCTCCCACTATGTCGAGGCACCATAAACTATTGATTATTTGCTTATCTTTTAATAGAACTCAGACTTGTATCCAAGACTGAAACTTATGGAGTAGTTCTTTCACCAGATAGCTCCTCTAGCACAACTTTACTTCGAGACTTAAAGTCATTCATGTAACTTTCCTCCAAGAAAGTCGCATGGGTTGAAACAATGACCTTTTGCTCCTTCAGGTCATAGAACAGACCTCCTTTAGTCTCTTTTAGGATACCTTACAAATAAGCATAATTTCAACCTCGGTTTTAATTTCTTTGCATCCCTATCTAGTTTGTATGCCAGGCAACCCCATATTCTCATATGCTTGAGAGAAGGCTTCTTGCCTTTCCACATTTCGAATGGAATTCCAGGATTTGATTTAGTTGGAACATGGTTTAAAATATAGCATTTCGTTTGTAGTGCATATCCCTAGAATGAGATTGGTAGCTCCAAATAACTTATCATGGATCATACTATATCCAATAAGGTCCTATCTCTCCCTTCGGCTACACTATTATGTTGTGGAGTACCAGGTACAGTCAATTGAGATGGAATCCTATTCGCTACAAGATATCCTAGAAAATTATCAGAGAGATATTCGCCACCTTGATCAAATCGAAGTGTCTTTATGGATTTACCTAATTGCTTTTCCACTTTCGCACAATATTCTTTGAACTTGTCAAATGTTTCACTCTTGCAGTGCATCAGGTACACATATCTATACCTTGAGTAATCATCTATAAAGGAGACATAATATTCATACCCTCCACACGCCTCGACGTTCATGGGGCCACATAAGTTAATGTGCATGATTTCTAAGAGTTCCTTAGCCCTAGTACCCTTAACTCCAAAAGACCGCTTGGTCATTTTATCCTCAAGAAAAGATTTACATTAGGGAAGATGTACATCCTCTAGAGTATCTAAAGGACCATCTTTTACCAATCTCTGAATCCTATCTTGATTAATATAACCTAGTCTTAAATGCCAGAGGTATGCCTTGTTAGAGTGAGAAATTTTAAGCCTTTTAAAATTTTTAGTTAATTAAGTGTCCAACAATGAGTATGTCTTTGGTTTGATAAAATAAAGGTTTCCATATATTCTCCTAGAACATATAAAAGAATTGTCTTTGCAAATAACAATCAGTTTATTAAATTAGACTGAATAATAATCGTTGATTAAACTGGCTATTGATATAAGGTTCCTCTTAAAATTAGGAACATAAAAACAATCTTTTAATAAAATAAATCTAAAATCATCAAAATAAAGATGGACTTTTCCCACTGCTTCAGCCACCACCAAGCAACCGTTTCTTATTCACAATAAAAAGCTCCTATCACATAGACTTCTCATTTTTATGAACCCCTGTAAAGAAACACAAACATGATCAGTGCCTCCCGAATCAACGACCCAGTTGTCTTTTGATTCTTCTACCAAACATGCTTCTAAGTATAGAAGTTCTTTACCTTCCTTTGCCTTGGCTAGTAATTCCTAGCAAGCCTTCTTAAAATGACCTACCTTCCCACAATAGAAGCATTTGGATTTTTAAGGGTCTTTCAGCTTCTTGTTCTTGTTCTTCTTCTTCTCATCATTGACAAGAGGAACAGATGAAATGGAAGTCACCTGCTTCTTCTTTGGCTTCTTCTTGTTCCCGGTGGATTTAGAAGATTTCACCAAGTTGGTCTTTCCTTTGGGTTAGACAGCGTCCCCATCCCTGATCATTCGCTCATAAGCTTGGAGTTGATTTATGATCTTAATAAGTCCTAACTTCTTTGTCGCCAAATTGTATGTGGCTTTAAACCTTACAAAATCCTTAGATAGAGTCTTGAACACCATCTCGATCTGAGTTTTGTAGTCCAGTTCTGAGCCATTTTCAGTAGCCTTAGTGAAAAGCATTAGCATATGATTCTTCATCGAAGTACCTGCCTTCTGCCTAGAGTTCATTATACTTGTAATAGTAAATTGTCAAGCCAATTTTTCTTGGCCTCCAAACATATCCTTCAAGTTGTCCATGATCTCCCTCGTAACTTGATAAGTCTCGCGCTGCTTTTGAAGGGCACTCATCATGCTAGTTAAGATGTAGCACCGAGCAATCTCATTGGATTCTCTCCAACGAGTATACGTAGCCAGGACCTCCTTAAGTGGTGTATCAGGTTTAGGCCCTGGTACGCATGGTTCATCTAGTACGAACTTGTGTCTCTCACAGCTGAGGACAATCAGCAAGTTTCTTTTCCATTCTTTATAATTATCCTCGTTCAGTGTGTTTTCAGTGAGTATTGTGATTAGAGGTGTCAGTGAAATTTTGAACTGATAATAAAACAAAAAGAACATCATTATAAAGCCTAAGCAAATATAAAGAGTATTTAGTAAATGAAACATATGAATATGTTCTTACATGAAAAACTTAAAAAAAACATATACCATTATAACGATAATTTTCAACACCTATCACTCCATGCCACCTCGGGATGTACATGAAACGAATAGTGAAAACATAGAACCCATCCAATTAATATATGTTGCCTTAAATTCTCTAATGTTAAGACATATATTAATAACTGTTTGTTTTGACCACCAATTTGACCAATAGAGCTTCTCAGGGAGGTTAATAGCCAAACCAGTCTTGAGTGTGTAATCACTGTTTACAACTTCTGATCCATGCCCTATTCAAGCCATCTCAAGATGGTCCCAAATAGAACATGCCCAAACATGTTTTCACATAGGAGATCCTGTGGCATCCCCGATTTTGGCCACACATAACTATTCCAATCAGACTCCGTAGCTGATTAAAACAGCCCGTGAACCTCATCGGATTGCCAAAAACTCTGTTTCATTTTTGAACCTTTGTACTTTAAAGCCCTTTTTTTTTTAAATACTTTTCAAATATGTAAGCCATATAAAACTTTAAAACTATACTTTAGTTGTTCTATGTACAACAACATAATTTACAAAAAAATTTCCTTGTTCAACTTTGTATCTCAAAATACATTTTCTTCAAACCTTCTCTTCAAAGCTCAGTGGAAGACTGGTAGTGGGACCATAATCTATAGTGGAATTCCCTATCCCAATGGCACCGCATATCCTACCATCCTCCAGCAAAATCTACTACTGGATAGGTTTCTTACCTGTAACATAAACATACTGGTGAGCTAACAAGCTCAGTAAGTTCAAATAGATATACTAGAAATCATGTAGATTCAAAAACATAATTAATAAGATTTCCCATGAAGAGTACTATTTATCCATAAATAGTAGCTTTGACTTTGACCAGGGAATAGTAACTTTAACTTTGACTGGGTATTGTTCACATCAACTATGACCAAGACTACTAAACATACTGTTAGTGCTTATTGTATCTCATTATGCTCACTTATGGCATTTTTTTTTTTCAGTTTTGGGTCATTATCTTTCATTTTGTTCTGGTTTTGGATCTATAATGGCCGTACCAATGGTGCGCGCTACTAGAAGGGACCTGGGAAGCAACCCGCTGGCCAATCTTCTATACTCTATAAAGTCGTCTTGGCTTATCCTCGTAGGATTTGAAAAACCCCCAATTATTTCTGGAAGCCGGTACGCCAAAACTGGTTTCATTATCATCTTTCTTATAGTTCCGACCGGGTGGCATTAATCATCACCTCAAAGTCAGGAACCTTTAATGCCTGTAGGTATTTACACATTCTTTTATTTATGGGTGTGTCTTAAATTTAGTCATACTCTAGTGATATGGCACCTCCTTCCTTAGTGTATCTGTAGTACATCTCTCAAACTTGTCAATTATCAGGTGAGTTAGTTTAACTACACCCTAGTACCCATAGGATTTTTCATCTAACGTACAAATAGTATATAATTAAACATTATAATATATCATATTGCAGACAATTAAATGTATAAACTTACTAGTATTAGGCTAACGTTGTCTTTCCATAATCCACAGATGTTCTCTCGATCTGTCTAGATTGGGTCCCTATAAACAAAATATTGTCTGTTAATTATCATCATCATTTATTACTTTGCATGTATTCATTTTTCTCTAATCATCAAAATGCATTTCATCCCTCTTTATGCTACACAGCCTGGTACACGGCCGTGTCTGAAGTCGTGTACCCTTCGGTCCTTTGCTAGATGGCTGTGTAATTCCTTTTCTACCCATGTAACTGTACATGGCTTGGTACAGGCTCGTGTTCAAGCCCGTGTACTTCTCTATCTTTCTCTCCCACTTGGCCGTGTAACCCCTACTTGCCCATGTAATAGTACACGACTTGGTACATGCCCGTGTTCAAGCCCGTGTACCTCGAGTTGCGTAATTTCTTCCATACACGGCCTTGTACCCATCTACATGCCCATGTTCTTTACAAATTTTAGATTTTTGACCTTAAAAATATTATTTTAATTACTCTAAGTCCTTCATTGTTCTTTTTGAGTCTTTCGGACATTTTTGGTCAAATGACCATTTTATCCTTGGTGAGTCTCGGGACCATTCTTTTCCTTTCTATCCTTTTTCTAGGATTTTCTAAGCCCAAATATCATAAAATAATATTTCTTAGGCTTCGTTTTATCTTTGTAGTAGTCATGGCTACCACATATACCACTATTGGTTATTCGACCCTCAGGTGGCACTATTTCAACACCTAAGGTTGTTTCTCATTTTTCTACCGTTTCGGAGCCTCATACAAGTATTTTACTACTCCTAAAACATTTGGTATTTTAATCCTAAGCCTTGGTTCCTGAGAAGTTCAGGTTTTCCATCTCGTCCATAATTTACCTCTCGTTTCCTAAAACACCCTTGTTGCCGTTTTCAAAATTTCGACAGCATTTCCGTTTAAATTTTTAGGTTTTCCTAGCGTTAGGTACGCCTCAGAACCTTAGCCCCTGCCACGTACTATACCAAAGGCTTATTTTATGCAAAGTTACTAAAATTTACATAAAACTTTCCTCATTAAAAATCATTCATCAACCACAAAATTCCATCATTTTTCTTATGCAATTCCACACCAAAATTTTTCATCATAAAGCTTATTTATTATATCTCAATCTTATGGTGTCTAATTCATAATTCTCCATCATAACCAAATAAATTTTCATTCCAACTTCATTTTATATCCACAGGTTTTACATGAAAACATACACAAAATTTGCTTATTTCAAGCTTCCAAAATACTTTTCAATTATCTTGCAACCTAACCAATCATCAACAACAAGGTTTAACATCAAATTTTCACCATTCTTTCACACCTATCATGGCACAATTTTGAATATCAAAATAGTAAGAAAAGGTGTCAAAATAGAGGCTCACCTTGTTGACTTGATCACTTGATGCTTGGGAGAGGTTTTGATACTAGTTTGGGGAAATTTTTGCTAAATTCTTAGCTTAGAAAGAGGTGAGAGTTCACGACAGAAAATGGCTAGAATTTGGCTAAGTTTTCTGATTTTTTTTCCAATGCCATTTTCACTTGTATTTATAGGCAAAAGTAAAAAGGACTAAGTTACAATGTTTCCAACAAATTGGCCTAAGTTTAGGGACCTTTTGGCAACTTTTTGGGGGATTAATTAGCAACTTTTGGCTAATTTTTCTAGCCTTTCCACCGCCTCTTTACAGCCCATAATTCCAAAAATTTTGCTAAATTTTTGTTGCATTTTTGGCCTAATCTTAGCCCTTGATCAAGGATCACAATAAATGCTAGCCTTTGGATCTACCTATCACCTTAATTTCTCAGTACTTTCTCATTTATTGCATCATTAATTGATGTCATCAATCACATCACCCAATTAATTCAACATATTAATTCGTATTCAAAGTTTGACCAAAAGTCAAACTAAACGGGAGTCTGCTGAAATCATGTGGGTGGGTTTCTAATGTCTCCTGTGTGATCGGTTTGCCTTATTTTGCTTCCGTTTGACCAGAAACCACTACCGTAAGTTGTTCATCTTTTAGTGTATTCGGTGCACTTTCTAGGGCTTTTGGCATCGATTTGAAACTGTTTCACTCATTTCGGTTCAGGAAAATATTCCATCTCTGAAATCACATTTTCTAACACTGTTAGAACATCTTATCACATTCTAAACAATATTAAAACACAACTTTTTCATATTTTATACATTAAAATTGTCATATACATAAAATTTTACATTTCTTTCGAGAACCTTGAAATTCTCAGTTATCACATTCACCCCTCCTTATAAAATTTTCATCCGTGAAAATTCAGAACAAGTAGGGGTACATCTCTCTCATTTCTTCTTCATGTTCCCACGTAGCCTCTTCGATGTTGTAATTTTTCTACAAAACTTTAACTAGCAGGATTGCTTTATTTTTTAAAAATTTTTCTTCACGTGCCAAAATTTGAACAGGCTACTCTTCATAAATCAGGTCTTCTTGAATCAGAACTGGTTCATGCTTCAATACATGGGATGGATCCGGTATGTACTTTCACAACATAGATACATGGAACACGTTATGTACTGCCGACATCTCTGGAGGTAATTCCAACTTATAGGTAACCTTTTCAATGCGTTTGATGATTTCAAATGGTCTAATATATCTTGGACTCAATTTCCCTTTTTTACTGAAACACATGATTCCTTTCATTGGTGAAACCTTTAGGAATACGAAATCCCCTTTATTAAACTTTAGGGATCCTCATCTTTTATCCACATAACTCTTCTGTCGGCTTTGTGCAATCTTCATTCTCCACTGTATCTTTGCAACTCCATCTGTTGTCTCTTGTACAAAATCTGTTTTGTGCAGCTGCTTTTCTTGCAGATCGTACCAGTGGATGGGTGATCTATACTTCCTTCCATACAAAGCTTCATAAGGTGCCATTCCTATAGAAGCTTGGTAGCTATTATTGTATGAAAATTCTACCAAAGGAAGCTTTTCGTTCCAGTTCCCTGGAAAATCTATTATACAAGCGCGAAGCATGTCTTCTAATATCTAAATAGTGCGTTCAGATTGTCCATCCGTCTACAGGTGAAAAGCCATACTAAAACGCAATTTTGTTCCCATGACTTCTCGCACGCACTTCCAGAAATTCAAAGTAAATCATGCATTTTGATCAGATATAATTGACTTCAGTAGGCCATGTAGTCTGACGAATTGAGTTACATAGAGATTTGCTAACTTTTCTATTGAAAAGTCATTTTCAATGCTATAAATTGCACCGTCTTTGTCAGTCTATCAACGATAACCCAAATGGTATCATAGCCTTCCCGGGTCTTCGGTAATCCCACTACGAAGTCCATTGTAATGTGTTCCCATTTCCATTTGAGAATTTCTAACGGCTCTAATTTTTCGCTTAGATGCTGATAATCTACCTTGACCTTTTGACATGTCATGCAACGGCTCACGAACTTTGCTATATTATTCTTCATCTCTTTCCACCAGAATTGCAATTTTAAATCTTAGTACATTTTGCTGGCTCTGGGATACACTGAATATGGCCTCTCATGAGCTTCTTCCATAATTCGTCTTCTTAATTTTTCATCAGTAAGGACATGAATTCTTCCCTGATGTAGGATTAATCCATCCTTTTAAATCTCTTCTTGATGACTTGCTAGTTTTGAATCTTGCTTTTGAGCCCTTTTAATATCTTTGATTAACGATGACTCTAGTTGTAGCACTGCTAACCTTCCAGATATCAACTCCAATTCCATTGAGTTTATTTCTTGCTGCAATAGCTTTGGTAGTTTCTCTATTGGCGACTGGTATGGAACATCAGATTTTTTACTCAATGCATTCGCTACATAGTTGGCCTTTCCTAGATGGTAGAGGATCTCACAATCATAATCCTTCACCAATTCCAACCATCTTCTTTACTGCATGTTCAACTCCTTTTGCATGAAGAAGTACTTCAAGCTTTAATGATCAGTGTAGATTTGACATTGAGCTCTATGTAAATAGTGTCATCCAATTTTCAGTGTGAACACTACTATAGCAAGTTCTAAATCGTGCGTAGGATAATTTTTCTCATGATCCTTTAGCTGACGTGAAGCATAGTCGATCACCTTGCTGTCTTGCATCACGACTGTTCCTAATCCTATTTTTGATGTATCGCTATATATCACGAACGTCTCCCCTTCAGTAGGAAGTGTAAGGATTAGCGTACTCGTTAACCACTTCTTCAGTTCTCGAAAGCTCCTTTCGCACTCTTCTGTCCATTCATACTTCCTCTCCTTACCCATAAGGGCTATGAGAGGTACAGCTAATCGTGCAAACCTTTCTACAAATCTCCTATAGTAGCCAGTCAAACCTAAGAAACTTCGTATTTCTGTTACATTCTTAGGTGCAGGCCATTCACTGATCGCCTCCACTTTAGTAGGATCTACAGCGATTCCTTCTTTGGAGACTACGTGTCCGAGGAAATGTACTCTGTCTAGCCAAAATTTGCATTTGGAGAACTTTGTGTAGAGTTGGTGCTCTCTTATCATACGAAGAACGATCCTCAAATGTTCCTCATGCTCCTCACGAGTCGTAGAATATACAAGTATGTCATCTATAAATACAATGACAAACTTATCCAAGAATTCCTTGAAGACTATATTCATCAGATATATGAATACAGCTGGAGTATTTTTTAACCTAAATGACATCACAAGAAATTCGTAATGACCATAACGGGTTCTGAACGCTGTTTTCAGAATATCATTCTCCTTGATCCACAGCTGATGATACTCTAATCGCAGGTTAATCTTGGAGAATACTACTATGCCTTTGAGTTAATCAAATAAGTCATCAATTCTACTTAATGGATACCTATTCTTGACTGTGACCTTGTTTAACTCTCGATAATCGATACACATACAGAACGTTCCATCCTTCTTCTTGACAAACAATACTAGAGTTCCATCACTCGTATAAATCCTTTGTCAAGAAGTTCTTTCAATTGCACTTGTAGCTCCTTCAGCTCCGCAGGTGCCATTCGGTACAGACCTTTGAGATAGGTGCGATTCCTGACATTAATTCAATCTCAAAGGAGATCTCCTGCTCTAGCGACAATCTCAGTAATTCGTCTGGGAAAACATCGAGAAACTCGTTGACAATAAGAACGTCTTTAGGTTGAAGCTTCTGCTCTTCTGTCACGTCCACTATATATGATAAGTATCCAGCATAGCCACTAGACATTAGCCTTCTTACTTCCATCGAGCTGATCATCATCATCTTCTTTTCACGTGACGAATTGACATATTCGAAGCCATCTTTCTGATTGGGTCAGAATACTATTTTACGCTTCTGGCAATCGATCGTAGCTTAATACTTTCCTAGGAAATCATTCCTAGAATTATGTCATAATCAGCCAGTTTTATCACGATCAATTCCGCATATAACTCCCTATTTACCACAATTATTGGTACATGAGGTAACCAATAATTGGACATCAACATTTCACCTGAGGGTAGAGCTGTTCTAAACGTCATACCTATGCTATCCTTAGGATATCCTATCTTATCAGTAAATTCGTATGAAATAAATGAATGCATGGCTCCAGATTCAAATAAAACAGACGCCAAATGATTAGTGACAGAAAGCTGACCTGTCACTACACTGGACGTCCCAGTTTCCACATCCTCTTTTGTGTAGACCATGACCCAAGCATCCGCATGAGGCATGCATTCTTGTCTTTCTTGTGTCATCAAAGGCCCTTTAATTTTTGCCTGTAGTGCATGAGCTTGGGGACATTGCTGTTGTGGCTGAAATGTACCCTACACATTTTGTCAATTTTTTGGGCAGTTCTAGGCAAAATGGCCGTCTTTTACACATTGAAAATAGGCGTTTGGAGCATATTTGCATCAGCCCAGATGTCTCTTTCCACATACTACACAATCGTGAACAATATTTCTGGTATTATTATTCAACCTTCATTGCTGATTCTGGTTATTCTGATTTCGATTTCTGGAAAAATTGCCTTTTCTTTTTCCCTGCTACTGTTGACTTGCAGCATTGGATTGTCCTGGCTTGGAATTCTAGTTTTGCTTACTGCTCTGACTGGTCTGAGTTCCTGCTTGAGTAGTTTTAACCAAGACTTTTTCCTTCTTCTTAGCATCCTAGATTTTCTCCTTCTCTTCTCTTTGTCGAGCTAATTGGTACTTGGCTCTCAAAACTCGACTAACACAGTCAGCTACTATAGTGGGTGATGTTAACCCAGTGTCCACAAATGCCGAGATGTCGGGTCAAAACATCCTGAGCATCTTTTGTATTTTCTCCCTCTCAGTAGGAATGACATATGGACATAATCGGGACAGTTGATCAAACTTCTGGCAGACTTCGCTTACTGTCACGTTCCCCTGCTTCAATTCTGTAAACTCTCTCTGTTGAGGTCATAGTAGCACGGGGTTATAGTATTTCTGATTAAATTCTTCTAAAAATTCTACCTATGTCATTACAGCCACATTTCTTCTCAGTTTGATGGTGTCCCACCAAAACCTTACATCCTTCCTCAGCACGAAAGATGCACATAAAACCTTTTCCTGTTCTGTTAAATCCATAAATTCTAAGATCATTTGAATTTAGGAAAACCACTCTTCTACTTCTAACGAGTTTGTAGAGCCCTTGAATTGCAGCGGCTTCATTTGTCGAAATCGTTCATACAACGACTCTTGATTAACTCGGGGTTGAGGTCGAGGTTCAAGTACCACTTCATGCATACCTTGAGGTGTTACTTGTTCTACTACAAGAGCTGGCTGTGGTTGAACTTCTTCAACATGTTGTCCACGTTCCATCTGTTCTAATTGTTGTCTTAATTTAGCATTTGCCCTCATTTGTTCTTTTAGGAGGGCTTGGAATTCGTCAACCCTTTCCTATTTATTAGGTTTTGCACATTCACACTATTCTCTTATTTGCCTAATGTCACATGAAAATCACTCGTTAGATTTTTTCCAACCATATCACTTTAAGGCTCTTTTCAAAATGGCCTTTCAACACGGTCATACATGTATAATTACAGACATGTACACATATACATCGTTATATATTTTACATTCTAATCCCCTGATTGATCCGGAACTATCAAAAATTCTTTCGGATCTTCCTCTTCCTCATCTGAACCATTTCTGGTCCCAAATGATGTTCCCCTGTTGGGACTTGTCTCAACACGTCACCTAGATGGGCCAGCCTCATGGTCATTAGCCATAGATCGCGCTCCATAAAGATGATCTAACATTGCCTCTTGCATTAATTACTCTCATTTAATGTGCATCATGTGCTCCATCTAAAGCTCTTCTTCAGCTTTGGCTACTGTAACAATGAACTCTCTTAGAGTAAGGGAATAAGGTGGAGTTATCCTTTGTCGAAGCTCCACTATAAGTCCCTTCCAAAACATATCACAAAAATCCTTATCTGTGGTATTAGGGAGAGGACATTTTCTCATGATATTCTCCTCGAATCGTACCACATATGTAAATACCGTATCACTGAGCAACATTTGAAGTCTCTCTGCCCAGAGAATGAACTCTCTAACATCGACTAGTTTGGGCCATGTAGGTGATGGTGTCATTATTCGGCTCTCTGGGGCATCTGGGACTGATGTTGGACTCGTGGGCAGAAATTGATGTATCATAATATGTCTAAAATTGGCCCAGTCGAGCCCTAACAACATGTCCTGGTCGCAATACTCCCAGAACATCCGTGCGTTTCCACGGAACGTGCCAACTGCCAATATAACCCAGCAGTCCTAGTCAATGTCACATTGACACATGATCATCTCCACATCATGTAACCAATCTCTGGTAGCAATCCCCTGTTGGCCTCCCTCGAAGGTAGGTGGATGACTGCCTCAAAATGTGTGTATAGCTCAAACTGATACTCTGGCTGCTATATGTAGACGCCCTCCTACAACTGGGATGTCTATCTCAACTGGTGGATTAAGTACCGATCGAGGAGGTGGCGTTCGAATCGGTGATGGTACCCTAGCTCGTGGCACTGATGGCTCAGGCGTCGGTGGTCTATGTACAGGATGTTGGTACATGGATGGCCTAATGACAGCCTAGTCCAAACCTTGATCGGTCTTTTCAGTCTATACGGCTGAGATCAAACATATGGTGGCTTCGTCATCGTATATCCTACAAAATATTTAATCTTGTATAAACAAAAGGTAACTAACTTAAGGAAAGCTAACATACTTGGATTGATGAGCAGGCTGCGCTTTGTGCCAGCAGGCGTATGGTCAATTACTCTGATACCAACTTGCTCTGATACCAACCTGTGGCGTCCCCAATTTTGGCCACATGTGACTATTCCAATCAAACTCCGTAGCTGATTGAAACAGCTCGCGAACTCATTGGACTGCTAAAAACTCTGTTTCATTTTCGAACCTTTGTATTTTGGAGCCCTTTTTTTTAAATACTTTTCAAATATGTAAGCCATATAAAACTTTAAAACTATACTTTAGTTGTTCTTTGTACAACAACATAATTTACAAAAAAATTTCATTGTTTAACTTTGTATCTCAAAATACATTTTCTTCAAATCTTCTCTTCAAAGCTCAGCAGAAGACTGGTAGCAGGACCATAATCCACAGTGAAATTCCCTATCCCAATGGCACCGTATATCCTACCGTCCTCTAGCGTAATCTACTACTGAACAGGTTTCTTACTTGCAATATGAACATACTGGTAAGCTAACAGGCTCAGCATGTTCAAACAGACATACTAGGATTCATGTAGATTCAAAAATATAATTAATAAAATTTCCCATGAATAGTACTATTCATCCATGAATAGTAGTTTTGACTTTGATTAGTGAATAGTAACTTTAACTTTGACTGGGTACTGTTTACATCAACTATGACCAAGACTACTAAACATACTATTAGTGTCTATCGTATCTGATTATGCTCACTTATGGCATTTTTTTTTTTTTTAGTTTTGGGTCATTGTCTTTCTCTGGTTTGGATCCATAATGGCCGTACCGATGGTGCGCGCGACTTGGAGGGACCTGGAGAGCGACCCGCTGGCCAATCCTCCATAGTCTATAAAGCCCTCTTGGCTTATCTTCGTAGGATCTGAAAAAATCCCAATTATTTTTGGAGGTCGGTATGCCAAAAGTGGTTTCATTACTATCTTTCTTATAGTTCCAACCGGGTGGTATGAATCATCACCTCAAAGTCATGAACCTTTAATGTCTGTAGATCTTTACACATTCTTTTATTTATGGGTGTGTTTTAAATTTAGTCACACTCGAGTGCTATGGCACCTCCTTTCTTAGTGTATCTACAGTACACCTCTCAGACTTGTCAATTATCAGGTGAGTTAGTTTAACTACATCCTAGTGCCCATAGAATTTTTAATCTAATGTACAAATAATACATAATTAGACATTACAATATATCATATTGCAGACAATTAAATGTCTGAACTTACCAGTATTCGGCTAACATTGTCTTTCCACAATCCACAAACATTCTCTCGATCCATGTAGATTGGGTCCCAATAGACAAAATATTCTCTGTTAATTATCATCATCATTTATTACTTTGCATGTATTTATTTTTCTCTAATCATCATAATACATTTCATCCCTCTTTATGCTACACAGCCTGATACACGGCCATGTCTGAAGCCGTGTACCCCTCGGTCCATTGTTACATGGCCGTGTAATTCCTTTTCTACCCGTGTAACTATACACGGCTTGGTACACACCCATGTTCAAGCTGTGTACTTCTCTGTCTTTCTCTTCCACTTGGCTGGGTAACCCCTACTTGCCCATGTAACAGTACACGGCTTGGTACACGCCCGTATTCAAGCCTGTGTACCTCTCGAGTTGCTTAATTTCTTCCATACATGACCGTGTACCCATCTACACGCCTGTGTTCTTTACAAATTTTGGATTTTTGGCCTTAAAAATCTTATTTTAATTATTCTAAGTCCTTCATGGTTATTTTTAAGTCTTTCAGACATTTTTGGTCAAATGACCATTTTATCTTTGGTAAGTTTCGGGACCGTTCTTTTCCACTCTATTGTTTTTCTGAGATTTTCTAAGCTCAAATATCATAAAATAATATTTCTTAGGCTTTGTTTCATCTTTGTAGTAGTCATGGCTACCACATACACCACTATTGGTTATTCGACCCCTGGGTAGCACTATTTCAACACCTAAGGTCGTTTCTCATTTTTCTACCGTTTTGGAGTCTCAAACAAGTATTTCACTACTCCTGAAACATTTGTTATTTTAATCCTAAGCCTTGGTTCCTGAGAAGTTCGGGTATTTCCATTCCATCCATAATTTACCTCTCGTTTTCTAAAATACCATTGTTGCTGTTTTCAAAATTTCGGCAGTATTTCCATTTAAATTTTTAGGTTTTCCCGGTGTTAGGTACGCCTCAAAACCTTAGTACCTGCCACGTACTATACCAAAGGCCTATTTTATTCAAAGTTACCAAACTTTATCTAAAACTTTCCTCATTAAAAATCATTCATCAACCACAAAATTCCATCATTTTTCCTATGCAATTCAACACCAAAATTTTTCATCATAAAGCTTATTTATTATATCTCAATCTTATGGTGTCTAATGCATAATTCCCCATCAAAACCAAATAAATTTTCAGTCTAACTTCATTCTATATCCACAGGTTTTACATGAAAACATACACAAAAATTTGCTTATTTCAAGCTTCCAAAATACATTTCAATCATCATGCAACCTAACCAATCATCAACAACAAGGTTTAACATCAAATTTGCACCATTCCTTCACACCTACCATGGCACAGTTTTGAATATCAAAATGGTAAGAAAAGGTGTCAAAATAGAGGCTCACCTTGTTGACTTGATCACTTGATCCTTAGGAGAAGTTTTGATACTAGTTTGGGGAAATTTTTGCTAAATTCTTGGCTTGGAAAGAGGTGCGAGTTCAAGCCTGAAAATGGCCAGAATTTGGCTAAGTTTTCTGATTTTTTTTTTCCAATGCCATTTTCACTTGTATTTATAGGCAAAAGTAAGAAGAACTAAGTTGCAAAAGTTTCCAACAAATTGGCCTAAGTTTAGGGACCTTTTGGCAACTTTTTGGGGGATTAATTAGCAACTTTTGGCTGGTTTTTCCAGCCTTTCCACCGCCTTTTTACAGCCCATAATCCCAAAAATTTTGCTAAATTTTTGTTGTATTTTTTGCCTAATCTTAGCCCTTGATCAAGGATCACAATAAATGCTAGCCTTTGGATCTACCTACCACCTTAATTACTCTTTACTTTCTCATTTATTGCATTATTAATTGATGTCATCAATGACATCACTCAATTAATTCAATATATTAATTCGTGGTCGTAGTTTGACCAAAGTCAAACCAAACGGGAATCTACCGAAATCACATGGGCGGGTTTCTAACACCTCCTGTGAGATCGGTTTGCCTTCTTTTGCTTTCATATGACCAGAAATCACTACCATAATTTGTTCATCTTTTAGTGCATTCGGTGCACTCACTAGGGCTTTTGGCCCTGATTTGAAACCGTTTTACTTGTTTCGGTTCAGGAAAATTTTCCATCTCTAAAATCACATTTTCTAACACTGTTAGAACATCTTATCACATTCTAAACAATATTAAACACAACTTTTTCATATTTTATACATTAAAATTGTCATATACATAAAATTTTACATTTCTTCCGAGAACCTTGAAATTTCTGATTATCACAAATCTAACCTAGTATACTAGTAGTGGTAGACATCTACTGAAGGTGTGGTGAGGGTGGAACTAACACGAGACACTATCGTGCTTTCACATATGAATCAACAATGGAGGCCGTGGGTTTTATTTGAAACCCTCTTCCACTCAATATTTTAAAATAATAAGTTTTATTTTAAATATGCACGACCAACATAGTATGAGTTCTATCTTAAATGACATACTATCAAATATGCAACATACCATTCCATCCATACATATTAATCCCTACATGCAAAACATAGGAAAAATAAATGACAGAAAAATTTAAATAACCAAGCCATGGTTTCATCCTAGAAAAAATAGAAAAATAAGATTGCAAAATTTCATCCATAGCATTCTTTGGGTCTTGAATTTTGTTCCATCTTCATATAGCTCCACCATTTATTTCTCATCTCATAAATTCCTTTAAAATTCAAATTTTGAAAAATTTGAACTTTGAGCAATTTTTAAATCTCATACATAAGCATATATAATTTTAAATTTAAAAAATTACATATGATTATATATAATTTAAAATTAAAATTTAAAACATTGATGATCTCCAAAAATTTTCATCCCGACCCCTAGGGGTTAGGGCGTGAAAAGACACCCCTCGAGGCTGCCTTGGGCTACCATAGGTTTGCACCGGTGGCTACTCCAGGCAACCGTGGCTACCAGCAACCTGGTGGCATGCAGTTATGGCTGCCAATAGCCATAGGGGCTACCAGCAACCCCCTCGGGATGCTACTGGCAGCCCACAAGTTGCCAATAGCCCTTGGCTGCATGCAGCCTAGGCGTGCCATTGGTAGCTTGTGGGTTGCTAGCAGCTAGTGCAGCCGTGGGCTGCCATGGTTGCCATGGGCTTGCACTTATGGCTCCCACCCGGGACCTATGTTTCCTTTTCTTGTTTTACGTGTCAAATTCCAATTTTACCCCTTAGGATATCCTAATTAAAAATTGGAATTTTCCACATAAATTAATTTTAAATCATCAGAAATTAAATTTTAATTATGGGAAAAATAAATTCAAAGTTTTTAATCTTGATCTCTTCCATGAATAATTACACGAAATTTCCTATACCGTTTTCAGTGTACAAAAATTCTAAATATTCAAAAAGATAAAATTCTATGGGAAAATTATGGTAATGATAAACCGTTTTTATGGTTATATGAAAAAATTCCTAGATACAATTTTTCTAAAATTCAAAGGAACCATAACCAACAAAATTAAGCATGCTTATAATAATTATAATATTAAAACAATCACATGCAAAAATATCACATAATTCATGATAACAATATATAAGATCCTAGAATGTCACTCTCTAAATATTAAATCTATACATATTGGAGTTATAATCGATTATTTAATCTATATATATGACATATTTATGAGTTAGCTCTGATACCACTTGTTGGAAAATCGAAAAATATACATAGTAGAATTTTAAAATTTTTTCAAAAATTGAAAGTACTCATATTGCCATATACAATAAATTATCAACAATTAAAATATATCCCCTGGAGAAAACACCAAGATGTCAGAAGAAACGTCAGAAACGCTGGAGGATATCACCAGAAAGGGCTTCAACCAATTAGCCTTCGCCGCTATTCTCTAATTCCTGGACCGTTGAGTGTGTGGGCACCCTTTTTTCTCGATTGGTATTGAGCATGTCTCGACTCCTTTCGACCACCTAGATCTCTATTAAAACTTATTATTATGGTGATTTATGCAACAATAAGCCTACTCACCTAAGAGTCTGTGGTCTAAAGAGAACTAAAGTAGAAGGACCCCTATTTATAATCTTGCATGAGGTGACTTTTTGAATTTTGGATTGGACCAAGAGAAGATTTTTCTCTCACCAAAAACCCTCAAAAATCTGATACTTCCAAGGGGAAAATCTCCCTAAAGAATTCGACCACCTTTGGTGCAAGAAGGATTCAAAATTCAAATAGGATTTAAACTTGAATTTTATCTCTTCCATGGACCAAAAAACCGATCCCTTTTTGGCTAGTTTCATGGCTAGATTCAACCACACCAAGGGAAGGGGGATTCAAAATTCAAACAGAATTCAAACTGAAATTTTCTCTCTTCCTTATCTACACAAAAAATCAATTCTACCTACGGTGTTTCCCTAAAGAAATTCAGCTGCCCTTTTGTGAGAAAAGGAATCAAAATTTAAGTAGAATTCAAATAAGATTTCCTTTCCTCCTTTATCCACAAATATTGATTTTCCTTTGTGGAATTATCCATAGGCAAATTCAGCTCCTCCAGGGATTGTGATTCAAAATTTGATTCAAATTTCAAACTCCACAAATATTTGAATTTTGAATTTTATTCACATGGATAATTTTCTACAACTCAAATTCAAATTCAAATAAAATCATGGTAACTTTATTTGAAATTCAAATAATTGTGTAATCTCTTATCTAAAACAAAATTTAAATTCAAATAGGAGTGAATCTTGTCTTCCACCCTTATCTAATGTGGACGCCACCTTTAGGTTGTGCAATGATAAGATTTTATTCAATTTAAATTCAAATAGGATTCAAATTTCAAATATTTATTTTAAGACAAGATTTCAAAATTGAAATTAATCTTATATTTTAATTTCAAATTCAAATATAATTAATTTTAAATTTCAAATCTTATCATCCAAAAAATAAATATTAATAAACATTTATCCTATTTATTAAATAATACAAAATTATAATTTTACCCCTCTGGCACACAGAGAAAATGACTACACTCTTATGGAGGGTGATCCGGATTTTTCTTATTATTAAATGCTAGACATCAAGCCATGTATAAATACCCTGATCAACTACCATCTTTAAGGAATTATAGGAGCTAATAGAGGGACTGATTGGACATATATAACTGAGCTTTTGTGAATCCATATAATCATCGTTCTATACCAAACAACTCAATCATGTGATCACTAATTTCATAATCATTCCACTATATAACTGAAACTAAACTCCCAATTATACTGAAAATTACGCAAGCTTCAGAAAAGACACCATCCAATGACCTTGTCATTAATGCAAATCCCTCATATGATATCCATGACTAACCTAGGTCAAAGTCTGTTCGATCTTTTAATCATGCTATCTCAAAGATCCATTATGTACCTGATAAGAGAATGATTATCCACCATATGTAGATAATAAGTGGTTTGTCAAGCAAACGACTCAAGGTCTTGTCTAGTCTCACCAACTTAGCATAATGTCTTTAAGAGGATAATCTTAACTCTACATAAGAGCTATGATTCCTTATCTGTAAGCAATCTCTCCATCATATATGTACTGTGTACCCAATGAACCAATCCATTAGCTTACTACTTCTGAGACGCCCTGGCCTTTGGAACATCAAAGTACATTAGCCACATACATGGAGCTTTTAGCTTATTCAAGATTAAGGTTATTGCATAATGAACGTCAAAAGTAGATTGATCCACTCATAGTGGACTACGTTAATCAATGGTACTTTAATCCTAGTTCAATATATTACCACCAAGCAACAAATCTATGTCTCTACTCAGGAGTCAAAGCTTCGGACAGTCAAGACAAATCATCCTTCAATTGGCTTTAGATAATATAATAGTCTTAACATGAGTTAGTTGTTCACTCTAACCCTATAGACTACGAACCATAGTTTAAACCGCTTACTCTAGAAAGTTGTCTTCTCGCATACAAAAGATCATTGCATGCAAACTTCTAGCAGTTTAATACAAGCAGTCAATGGGTTATATTTGCTTATATTTACTTTAACATGTACATCTTTTGAGGATTAATTGTAATGTAATGAATAGCCTCTAAATTATTTTATTAATCAGTTCAAAAATTCAATAAAAAATACATCACTACTTAGGGCACACCTAACAGCCAACACCGTAGCACTGCTATAATCCAAGAGTTAGTGCTGCGGCACCAATGAAGAAAGGCTGCATTGTTGGTATTCCAAAAAAAGAAAAAAGAAAAAAAATGGTGTTTTCTAAAAAAAAATGATGATTTAAAATATGTTTTAAGGAAGTTTTATATGATTGAAAAAATATAGAATTTCAAAAGTAATGTTTCAAATTATTATTTTGATACAAAATTAACAAAATGGATTTAAGTTTTCTAACCCAATCATTATTTAAATAATTTAAGAAAAATCATTCCAAAATTTAGAAAACACCATAATCATAAAACTATACTTAGTAAGGACTTAGTTTCAAACAAGTTTCAATTTCCTTTTTCCAAAGGAACTTAGATGAGATTATATCCAAGATTAATTAAAATAATACTTGTCATGGATATAATTTTTGGAAGGCAAAATTTAGACTGCAAGGTTATGTTAAGTGCTAAAACGTTATGCCCAAGGTAAGTACAACCTCGTCTATATTATGAAAGTATTATTATTTTCACCTATATATTATACACATGATAAGTATGATCTTTGAATATATTATTATGTAATACCTACTATGACGAACTTGTGCTTGGTAATAGATGTGTACACCTTAAAATGTTCTCTCTAAGGAGATTGGGTATTGAGTGAGACCTTCGTAATTTTCTCATGCCTTTCCTAGGAACTTCTTAGATACTCGAAGATTGTTCTATTTAAGAAGACTGGAATTAAGAGGAAATGATGTGACCCCTCTAGCCTTTTCTAAAAATCTCTTAGTGGGAACCATTCACAAATATCACTTAAGCTTCATCAAGCTAAGATTTTATGTGAATATGTGATGTTAAAATGTACTAATAATCATGTGACTTTTATTCCATGATTTATGTTTATGCCATGAACACGAATGTGCCACACTTTCACAGTATGCCACTATTACCTATTGTCATGGATTCACAGGTATGACATGTTTACATAATTGCCATACTTTATTGATATTTCATGGATTTAGTTTATATAATTTCATGTCATGTCATTTCATATGCATCATGACTAATAGGATCATAATAAACATACCTTAGCCTAGTCTTTAAATAAGACTTTAAGTAAGGAGTATGATAATAAACGTATTAGAATATGATTAAGTAAAGGCTAAGCAGTTGATTTAAGATAAGTAAAGTATCGTACCAACCTTCGACCTAAGGAAAGATTATGTTAAGTTTTTATCTTGGTGTTGTTAGGGATCTTGTGAATCCTAACCTCCTGTTGATTGCATGCATGTGGTATATACACAAAAAGGACCATAAATAATTAAGCAACTAATAAATTTAAAGAAAAATTGGATCCATAAATGAGTCTAATTGGATCATCTTATGCATAAGACATTCATGCTAATTTTTTTTTTCCTACGAGATTGTGTTTGTACTTGTTGAATAAAAACTCATTAGATATATTTATACTGTAGGTAAAAAGCCTACAACAAAGATAATGGAGGGCATTATGGACGAGGAATAATGGCGAAAGTGGTGTGGATTACTACTACACAATTATTTTCCACTGTTTAGTTTGATACATATATTTAGTAATTGATATATGTATGTAATATAATAGTAAGTATGATATATGAAAGCATTAGTTAAATATTATGTTTTGAAAATGACAACATACATACAAGGAAAGAGTAAAAATTTATGTCTGTTATGGACCCTATCAAATTATATGATATGAGTGGTATATAGTTTTATGAAGTTATATAAGAACTAATAGAAGTATATATATATATATAGTATGATAATGAGTATAAATATCTTGAGTGCTAGTATATGTTGTATTGAGATAAAGATATAAGTTAAGTTATGTATAAAATTTTATTAAATAAGTTCAGTTTTAGTTTTTCTTTCAAAAAAACAAATTATGCTCAAACTTTTCAGTGCTAAGTTTAAGTAAGTATAAGCAAAGATAAGCTTAAGTAAGTAACGTAATGACCTACATAGTTGGAGTTTTACATATATAACAATCATATCAAATCTCAACAAATATATGTATTACAATATGTGTTTGAAAGTCATATTCTTATATTTGAGTGCATGTATTCAAATGGAATTTGCATTTGGATATCAATGTTGGAGTGCATTTGTATGCATGTAAAAATAAAGGTGTTTTAAAAACATGTTTGTTCAAATGGTGAATAGTGTTTGCATTTGGGTTTGTTCAAAAAGTTGTGTATTCAAATATGAAAGACTAACAACCAAATAAATAGTGTATTGTATTGGAGAAATATTTCAATGGAATGGATGATCTAAATACCTCATAAATTTATGTTAAATTTTGTTGTTGGTGCCAAGTGTAGTCATATTCATCAAAATAAGAACAACGCAGCCCACCTATTAGCTTTTACAGTTTTCTTTTCAGGATAATTAGGGTAAATGCCATAGTAAATATGATGTGGATTCAAATTTACCATAACATAAAATTTATACTAAAAAACTACCATAATGATGTCATGAATGATTTATAATCATTTTATTTAATAAGATCAAACTATCCCCAAATCCTTATTCACTTTTTCTCTCTCATTCCATCTTCCTAGAAGCCTTTCTTTCTCTCTATCTCTCTTTATCTATGTGTGTGTGATTTCTCCCCCTCTCTCTCACTCTTCTCTATCCATGTGATTTCTCTCACTTTTATTTCTTCTCTTTGCAAGCTTAATTCAACATGCGCCAAATGCCGCCCCTCACATTCCAACACAGGCTTATCTCCTCTACACTTGCTCTAATCTGTCTTTACTTTGCCTTTGCCAGTTGTGCACAATTTCTACCCTCTATTGGCCTCTATGCATATCTCCCGTCCTATCTCTTCCTTGACATCACAATCAACTTTGTGATCTCGGAATCTATCTTTACTACTATTAGGATTAGTGCCCTAAAGTGAAAATTTGTTCATGAATTTTAGACATTTATCTATCATTATATGTTATTTATTTATTTATTTCATATATAGGTTGTTCTAGATACTTTTATTAGTGTAGATTTGTAACAAACAAATAGCACTAAGATTATCAATATAATAACTTTGATATTGGATAGTATGCAAAAAGATATCATATTGAAGTGATAGATTGAATATAGATTTTGCAGTCGTGAAGCAAAGGTAGGCATTTTGGCTTTGGTAAGATTATAATGTTTGTCTACTTTCACTTTGATGAGATAGTACATCTCAACTATTGGAACTGGGTTTGCCAAGTAGAAACATTATTATATATATGAGGGGTTTATCATATGTATTCGATCTGACCTAAACTGATATTGATTTATGTAATAATTTTGTTTAAGGCAAATCAATTCATTTTGACAGATAATCTTTTGCGCTTCTTAATCTTGAGTGGATAAGTGATTGCATATCTATATAATATATCTTTTGATTTACCAAAAACGTTAGGCACCGAAGAATGACAACTTTTTCTCAATGTATAAGTTGGAGATGCATTGCATACAGAATAGTAATGTTATTCATAAATATAGAATTCATAGCTCTTTCATAAGTGTTGATGATACTTTCTTAAAGTATTATTCAAGACTTGATTAAATATAAGAGATCCTGATCATTTTGTAATTACTTTATTGAATGATTTTCTATTTGTGAAGGATTTTGTGAATAAAGCTTGATCAGGATGAAATGATGAAAATGTTAACTATAAAATAATTGAGAAGGTAAAATAAAAATTTAACCTTAATCTCAATTATGAATTTCCTATAGGGATTCTACATCATAACATCTGTCAAGGACAAATGCACTATTAATCAGCTTTCATAATTCTACATAAAATCTAAGAGTTTAGCTTCTTATTTATAGTGGAGTAGTCATGGAGTTTAATAATATATTTAGACTAATTAATTTATCTAATATTATTTTAATTTTGATTTTATATATCTATTGGGTCCCCTTGATAGCTTACAAATTCCCAAATACATCATGGAATAATTTCTGGTGATCCAACACTATGCTTAAAGTGTCTCAGATGGTACATAAAGAAGCAAAATGTTGCCACACATTCCCTTGTATGTAGGTGTAGGCTATAGGGGAAGTCCTAGTTAGAGACTGCACCTATGTGGTGGATGATGCAGTCTCAGGTTATTTTGGACAATTTCGAGAGGATTTAGTTTTTATTAATTCTAAAAATTATTTGAAATTTAAATAATTATTATCTTGGATAAGATGATAATATTTGAAATTTAGAGTTTGAATCAAATTGATATATTGAATAAGGATCACAATTTAATTTGAACTTTAAAAGTAATCAAGATAATATCTTGGATTAGATGTTATTTAAAATTGGATTTAAATAAATAACTATCTTCAAATATAGATAATCTTTTTCTTTTAAATTTAAGCTTCAAGATTCAAATTTAGTTGATAATGATTATAAAAAATTAATTAATAAAATATTCATCAAAAGCTATAAATATTTAATTGATGGAAAATGTACCTACCATTATTTAACTGTCTTTGTTTTTTTGTGTTTTTTTTTTTTTAGGGAGAAAGAGAAAAATATTAGTTTTTTTCGGTTCAGGAATTTAACATAAAACAAGGATTTTCAGATTTGGGAACGGAAGGACGGTAAAGAAAATTAATATTGCTTCTAGACCATAAATTCTACCCCATGTGCCCATACACACGTGCGTGTAATAGTCATAGTATGAAAAATCAAGTAGCTTGATCATTCAAAATTAGTTATCAAACTGATATATATTTGTGTGAAAATTAATTATTGTATTGAGTAACGTGAGTTTTGATTGATCCAACTAGTATGAAAATTTTAATAAAATCCACCATGCTAGGTTTTCCATTGCATTAAATATTTTCTCCAATTTTTGCTTCAACTACTACTTCGACGCCTGAAAGCATTCACTGCCTTTGTTGTTGTGTGACATCCACCACTCAGAGCTTCTGCAACATTGCGATTGGAGGCTAGAGCAGCCATTATCTGAGCTTCCACAATACTGAACGATCAGAGCTGCTACGAGATATCGCCTTTGCTTTAGATCTGGAAGATTCGTGGTGGCTGATCACAATCTTGATCATGTGATGGTAGCCGATTTGTGGAAGATTTGTGGTGGCATATCTAGAGTGGCCATGGTCTCCCTCGCATCATGGTGACAGATTGCGGTGGCTGCAGTCTCCTTTCAAACTCCAATGACAATTTTGCTCAGGTATGTGGTTAGTTTTGTGGTTTGTAAGTTCTTGTTTTTTCAAATGATTTTTGTGGACTTTTAGCTAAATTCTTATTGAAATTTGGTGCGTGTTTTAATATCCAGTGATAAAACCTAAAAAATCCAACACAGACTATAGTTTTCGATCTATAACTAGGTTGCTATCGACTGGTAACTAACTGTGGGTTGGTAACTAGGCTGTTACCAAGATTGGTAACCAATGGCCGGCTAGTTACTAGTCAATAACTAACTATAGCTTGCCAGAATAGGTGGTTACCAAACGGTAACCAACTGGTATTTCACAAGAAATGATATTTCTTGTAACTTTCTTTTCTTTTTTTTTTTTTTCCGCGTGGCAAAAATCAATTCAAAGTTTCAATTTGTTACATTATTCTACAGTTCCCCTTCTTTTCCAATGTTGATTTTGTAGAAACGAATGTTTTCCTCATTTCTTATCCGATTTTATTCCTGCCCATTTGATTGATTAATGAAATATTTTCTTTTAATATTAAAAAGAGAATAAAATTCTTGGTTCTATTTCTTGTAGTAAAGGTTTTCCAAATTGATCAAAACTTGTCATTTTCATATTAAAATTTTATTTGTGAAAATTTTATTTTGACAAAAAAAGGAAAGTCGAGAGAAATTATTTGAAACTATATTTGAATCATTTTTAACATTTTTATTTTAAATCAAAATAAAATAAATTTTTTCTAAACAAATACAATGTGAGAAAGCAACAACATTAAATTGCCCCCTAAATATCTGAACACATTTTAAGTTTTTGCCACGATGAAATATCACATTTAATTTATAATTTACATTACAATCAAAATCAAATTTTCAAACATTCATTTTAGTTAAAAAAAAAAAAAAAAAACCCTTTAAAATCTAAGTCCAAAACTATTATCCTAACGTGCCCGAACTTTGCTTCAATGCAATATGAACAAAGTGGCGTCCAGGAAAGCCTCCTAATTAGTCTGCGACTTTTTGTTCTTCCCTTTTTAATTTAATTTAATTTTTATTTTATTAAGACTTGCTAAGATTTAACATTACTTGAACATTGTACATCAATATCGTTCAACAGAAGAAAAAAAAAACACTTCTAGAATAAAAGGCCGTTCACATCTAACCACCATTACCACATACGCAATGACGTATATATATTGTTTTTTCCCTTCCTTTTTTAAAGATTCCCCTTGATTAGATTATTCTTCTTTTTTCTGAACTAATTAAGATTATTTTTCTTAATTTCTTTACTGACACGGACGCGCGCGCGCGCACACACACATATATATACACACACACACACGATTGCAAATCACCAAGATATCTCAACAACATTTACACTCCATCATTTCCAAGTCCAATGGGTTTCTTCGTTACTCTAACCTTTCTCTTCCTTCTCTTGTTCTCTCTCTCTTTTCTCCACCCTTATTTTCACAAAAGCCCAAAGAACATTAACAAGGGTTTTAAAATCTACCCAATCGTCGGAATCTTACCAGGTTTCTTGAAGAATCGGCACAGACTCCTCGATTGGATCACCGAAGTCCTCAATCAAACCCCGACAAACACCGCCGTACTCCGACGTCTCGGAAACGTACGAGGAATCACAACCGCAAACCCCTTGAACGTCGAACACATGCTCAAGATCAACTTCGAGAACTACCCGAAAGGCTACGGATTCATCTCGGTTCTCCGCGATTTCCTCGGCCAAGGAATCTTCAACTCCGACGGCGAGATCTGGAAGGTTCAAAGAAAGACAGCGAGCTATGAATTCAACACAAAGTCCTTAAGGTACTTCGTCATGGAAAACGTTACTGTCGAGATCAAGACGAGGCTTGTCCCGGGTTTGGAGAAAGCTTCCGAAACAAATCAGGTGTTGGACATTCAAGACATTCTTGAGAGATTTGCGTTTGATAATATATGCAAGGTGTCGTTCAACGTCGATCCTTGTTGTCTCGCCGGAGAGGGATTCTCCGGTAACGACACCGGAGAGTTCATGAAGTCTTTCGAGGAAGCGGCGGCGCTTAGCGCCGGGAGGTTCCGGTACGCCTTTCCTTACCTTTGGAAGATCAAGAAGTTCCTCAATGTGGGGTCGGAGAGTAGGCTGAGGAAATGCATCGCGACCGTTCATCGGTTTGCGGATGATATCATACGGTCGAGAATGGAGAGTGGGAAGCAAAATAGCGACGAGGATTTGTTGTCCCGTTTTATCGGGTGCGACGAGGGCTCGCCGGAGTTTCTCCGGGACATCATCATTAGCTTCATTCTCGCGGGGCGTGACACAACTTCTTCGGCTTTGACATGGTTCTTTTGGATCTTGTCCTCTAGGCCGGACATAGAGAAGAAGATTTTGAATGAGCTCGAATCGATTCGGGCTCGAAACGGGAAAGAAGTAGGCGAAACGTATAGTTTTAATGAGCTACGCGATATGCACTATCTACACGCCGCAATTTCAGAGTCCATGAGGCTTTACCCGCCGGTACCCGCCGATACTAAAGTGTCAAGAAACGACGATGTTATGCCGGATGGGACGTTTGTTGGCAAAGATTGGTTTGTGACATATCATGTTTATGCAATGGGAAGAATGGAAAAGATATGGGGAAAGAATTGTCTAGAATTTGTGCCCGAAAGATGGTTGGAAAACGGTGAATTCCGGCCAGAAAGCCAGTATCGGTACCCGATCTTTCAAGCCGGTCCGCGAATATGTCTCGGAAAAGACATGGCTTTCATTCAGATGAAGTCCATCGCGGCGACTGTGATTGAGATGTTCCAGATTGTGGTGGAGGAGAAGGCTAAGCGTCCGGACTATGTTCTTTCGTTGACTCTTAGAATGAAGGGTGGTTTGCCAATTAGGGTGAGGAAAAGACGTGTGGCCGGTAATTAAGGGTATGCGTAATTCTTCTTCTTCTTTTTTTTTTTTTTGATAGTCGCTGGTTTAAGGTTAGGATAAGGAATGGTTTTTCTATTTAAATAATGTATATACGTCATGAAAATTTCAGATTTTCATTTCGTGTATGTTAAAATTTTATTGCGTAAATAGTCAGTGCCTACGTTTTATTTCATTTTTATTTGTATAGAATTTTGAATTTATTTGGTTCTCTTTCATCAATTTAAAAATTTTAACTTAATTTTTATCTTGTTTTAAAAAATCAATAAAAATTAAAAATTAATTTTTAAAAATTTAATAAACTCTAATTTAAAATTTTTATTTTCAACTAACGAACCGGAAGCTTTGTTTATGAAACATGACGAAGTAATTTAAAAAAAAAAAAAAAAAAGACAGACATGTTGCCAATTATTAAAGGTTGATTTTATTTATAATTCTATGTCTTGAGATGGTGGGGGTGTGACTCTTTAGAATTGTTCATTATTAATTTTGTCCTTTTCCAGAATGAGGTTGATGTATATGCAGAACCGCATTAATTAGTCTATTTCTTTTCATTTTGTTTTTTTTTTTTTTTGGTGTATTTGGAATGTATTAAATTGATATAGAGTAATGAAAAAGAAAATGTACTGGTCGTCACCTTTACCTGTAAAGATTTGGCACAGAGGAATAAATGAGATTGGGTTTTGATGTAGAGAAATTTGTTTGTATGATTTTTCATGCTTAAGGGGCCATTTGAAACTTAAAAAAAAAAAAAAAAAACTTCAAAATATTTTTTTTTTTTTTCATTTCATCATTATTTTTTATTATTCATATTTTTAAAATATTATATTAAATTTCAAATTTTAAAAACTTATAATTTTATTTATAAAAATCTAAATGAGATGTTTTTTTTTAAATTATATAGATTTTTTGAAAGAAATAAAATAATACCTATACTAATAATTTTTTCTGAATAAATTTTTATATTTTTATATTTTTTTCATCTTAAATAATTTTTTTTCTAAATATATTTTTTAAAACAATTTTTTTTTTCTAAAAAAAATCTCTAAACAAATATCTAAACGGTTATATGTAGTGAAAACCGGATTGAAAATACACGCGGAGTCTGTTGAATGGTCAAAGCTAATCAAACCCAATACAAACTAGCGCCACTTTCTCTCCCCCTCTCTATCTCTCTTAGTAGTGGTTTTAATATTGGAAGTTGTTGGCAGCTTTGCCTTGGTATTTTAGTCTAGGTTCTGACCCCACTTAGTTTCCGTTCACACATAAGCGTTGGAATAGAACAATAACTAAGGCTTCGTTTGATACACACGTTATATTTGTATTAAATTTAAATACAATATATTTAATGTAATTTACATTTGAAAGAAAAGTTTTTACATTGTATTTGAATAAAATGTGTGTTTGGATGAAAAGTATTTGAATTATATTTTAATAATAAATATATGATGTGATGGGTAAAAGTAGAGAGAGAAAAAGGGAAAGAAAAAAAATATGTGATGTGATTAATAAAAATAATAACAAAAATGAAATAATAAATAGTAATTATATTGAATTTAAAATGTGATATGATTGATATTTGAATAGAATATTTTTGTATTTGGGTGAAAATTATATTGTATTTGAATGCAATACGAATACAATACTATCACCAAATAAGGAGTAATACATTTATCTAAATCAAGTCATTTTTAATATTATTTTATTTTTAGTCATTATTGTATTTTTTTTAATTTGTAAAAATAAATGATATGCTCGTAGAGTCAACCTATTCTTTCCAATCCAAGTAACAACAAAGTTCTATAATCAAATAAGGCCACCAATGAGGCATTAAAGGATAGTTAATTAATAGCCTCACCACTATCATTTGTACATTGTAATATCACTATAGATAAACACCCATTTGCATATACACAAGTGTCTATTTGAATATCCCTTTATTCTCCAATAGAGTGAAAACATTGTGAATACACAGCTAGTCTTTCTATAAGTATGTTAACTCTTACTGATATCTTCATCAAAAACTATTAACAACAACCACTGTAATTAAAATATTAAACTTAACTTCATGTGACCTTTCTTTTCGTACATAACTTGTTATACTTTGTTGTAACTAAGAAGGTGGAAGCAATCAAATGAATTCAATTCTCATTTCCATACGTTGTCCACTAACTCAATTTTGAAAATAGACAAATTAAGTTTAAGCTTTCTGTAAGAAGTCAATGAAACATATAACATTAGCCCTCCCAAATAGAAAATAACACACCATTCCTACATGTTTTCTCTCACTACATACATAATTACATACATACATAAATGTGTATACATAGATATAGACCCCAGATCTAAAAATAAATACCTCTTATAACGATAGTGATAGTGAGCTCTAGGAAGTTGCTACTTAGAAAAATCAAAGATCAAAGGATGAAATCACCTAGTGTTGTGGACATTAAGAGCTCAAGAGAAAATAGTAGTGATGAAATGATATATTATAAAGGGTGTTGAGGTCAAATTTAGTACCTTATCTCTCACCATACACATGTCCCCAAACAAGCCATCGAAAAGCACAAGATGACTCACGAACAAGCACTCCACTAGAGGTGAACATCGGGTGGGTTTGATGGGTTTTTGTGAATTTTCAACCCACCCAATAACCCAATGTATATTGGGTGGGTTGACAATTTTTTTACTCACCCAATCAATCCAATATAAAAAATCAGCTTACCCAATTAATATCGGATTGAGTTGGGTTGGGTAGGTTATGTATTTTATTAATAAAAATAATAAATGATACTAAACATCCAACAACAAATGAAAAATTTAATAAGAAAAAAAGAAATTAAACTCATGACATAGTTTTTAAAATAAATTTTATCATAGATTTTGCACAAATAAAAAAATTTCCAATATAATCTCATTAATAGTCAAATGTAAAATAAATATAAGTTATAAGAATCACCAAAAAATACAATAAACTAAAGTAATTAGTGGTATTTTTTACAAAATTACTAAAAATTACATCCATATTGAATATCAAGTAATGCATTTTATATATTTAAATAATCTAAACAATACTTAGGGGTGAACATCATTTAGCAAAAAAGAAAAAATAGTAAGTAAGTGAATATTGGGTGGGTTGGGTAGGTTTTTGAAATTTTTTCAACACCCAATCCAATTTTTTTTTGAAATTTTTTCAACCCACCCAATCTTGATTGGGTGAGTTAAAAATTTTTTTTACTCACCCAATCAACTAAATATAGTAAATCAACCCCCCCAATTAAGATCGGATTGGGTAGATTGGGTGTGTTTGTTAGGTGATCGGATTTTTTATTCACCCCTACACTCTACAAGACCCAGAATAACTCCTAGACGACTCTTGAATGACTACCCGATGAGTGATGAGTCATGCGAGGCCAAATATGGAAAGTTGACTTTAATATCAACAAAAGGAAAACAAAATCAAGCATATCAAGCAAAGAAACAAGCTAGCTAGCTTGGATCCTATAGAAGAGGAAAGTTTCCTGATCCTTTTTAATCATTCTCAAATTGGAAAGTTGGCTCCAACAAGAAAGGCAACTTCTAGAAATCAATTGTCACAATCGAGAAATTTTACTGTTCTTAGAAATTTTGAATAACATGAGTATACAATGATTTTTATATGTATAATTGTAAAAAATATATTTTAATATTATTTAGAACGCGATGAAATGTTCTAACGGTGCAAATAAGAGCGTGTTCAGGAACGGAAAATTTTACCGAACTGAAATCAGACAAAACATGCTTTTTCGATTTCGAAAATTCTAGAAATATACTGTATGGCACTAAAAGACAAAATACTTACAGGATTGATTTTTAGGCAAACTGGAGTGAAATAAGGAAAACTGATCGTATAGACAGCCTCAGAAACTCGTCTACGCGATTTCGGTGTAAAACCGTTCGGTTTGACATTTGGTCAAAAAGTTTGACCCAAATTAATGAGAAGAGTCAAAGATTGAATGTGGAACTTTGAAGAGATGTAAGATTACATCCCAATCTAAGGGTTAGGGTTTAAAGTCACTTTAATCTAATGGTTAGGAAGCAAAGTCAACATGAAAAGTCAAAGAAGGTTTAGCAAAAATTCAAGATGGTTCTAGGGCACATTAGGTGGCAAATTTTGGATGGGATTTCAGAAAAAAAATCTGTCCATTTTATAATCTTTGCAAAACAGCCCTTAAAGTTTGTAAAAATTGCATTAAAAGTTTACAAAAATGCCCTTAAAACAATTGCAACTTAGTCCCTCCTTTTTGGGTTGATTTATACATGGTTTTGGCCATGAAAAACCAGAAAAAACTTTATGTTTTCTGGTCTCCTAGCAGCCATGGGTTCCCTTCACCAAAAACAGAAAAATTTCTTCAAAATCCCTTCAAGAAAGTGTGTAAAATTCATCTCCAAGTTCAAGGAAGCAAGGTAAACCTCCATTTTTGCATGGTTTTCTCTTGTTTTTCCATGAAAAATCCATGGGATAAGGGGGCTGTATTGAGATGGAAAATTCAGTTTTTATTTGACGGATTTTTGCTTGAAAGTGTGTTATAGGTATGAGGTTAGGTTAAGTGAAGAATAAGAGCATGAAAAATCAAGTTTTATGTGCATTTTTGCTCACTAAAACTGTGGGTTATATATGGTATGGAATGGTGAAATTTTGATGAAGATTTGTTTGGTTTTTGGTGTTGAAAAGTATGTTGAAATGAAATGAAAGAAATGGATGAAATGGAATTGAAAAACACTAACTTTTGTGCTTTTTTTTCATGTGGAATCCGTGGGTTATATTAGGGAAAAATGAGAGTTTTGTGTTGTTGGATTTGGATTGTAAAAATGGTGTTGTTATGTAGAAGAAACAATTAAAGGTAAGAGATGAGAAAAATAAAAGTTTGTGCTTGAATTGTCAATTTGAAAATCTGTGCCCTTTCAAAGGGAAAAATGCATGAAAATTAGATGAGTTATGCTAGGTTTTGTGTTGTAATGTGCATGTGTTAATGTGGAAAATAAATAAGGAAAAATTAAGCTTTGAAACAAAAATTTTGTTTAGGATTTTCTCAAGAAAAATTGTGTATAGGTTAGGGGTGAAAATGTTATTTTAGCATGATATATTATGGAATGAAACCATGTACAAATTGTGTATAAAATCGGGCCTAAAGATATGGAAAAACGGGTTTGAATCCTGTTAAAAACGAGTAAGTTCAATTGGAAAATTTTACGTAAAATTAGGTCTGTGGTATAGTACGTGATAGGATAGTATAGGGCAGATGGTTTCGAGGCATTTCCTAAACGTCGGGAACCTAGAATTTCAGTGGAAATGCTGTCGAAATTTTCAGGATGCCTGAAGGGTAATTTGGTAAACGAGGGGTAAAAATAGAGTCAGAAACCGAAAACCCGAACCCCTTCAGGAACCTAGGCTCGAGAAAAAGACAATGGATGATTTCATAAATAGTGAAATGTCCATTTGAAGTCCCGAAAGGCTAGAAAAACAAGAAACGACCCCGAGGGTCAGAATAGTACCACTCGAGGGTCAGGTGAATAGTAACCTGAGTATTTTAGCGAGAAATGTCATAAAAGCTAGGTAAGGTCTAAAAAATGTCATTTTATGATTTTTGGGACTAGAAAACCCAGATAAAACATTAAAACAGAAATTTTACGATTTAGAGTCCCGTCAGGGGTAAAATGGTCATTTTGATCAAAATTTTTCAAATCGCTAGAAAAAGGCCGTAAAAGTCCCAAAATGCTTTTATTAAAATTTTTAAGGTTTTAATTAAGGTTTTAATGATTAAATTTAAAATTTTAAACAGTACACGGGCGTGTACCAGAGAAACACGGCGTGTAATAAATGATTCATAAACCCGAGAGGTGCACGGCCATGGACACGGCCGTGTACCAGGCCGTGTAATAAGTACAAAATTGAAAAATAAACCCTTAAATGCATAATTGGGGATCTAGAATCAGAAATTTTATATTTTTACAGTATTTTAAATATGAAATGAATAGTAAAAATAACCGTGATTTATTTCGGTTATAGACAATCAATAAAAAGGCGATATAAGGAAGCCGATTGACCCAGGAAAGGAAACACTAGCAAAATATTAGTAAGTTCAAACATTTATTTGTCTGCAATATGAATTTACTTGCTATGTTTGTATGCTATATATGATATGTAAATAAGTATTAAGGTACTAAATGCACACCAACGTGGAAAAATAAATAACCACAAATAAAGAACATGATGTAAAGAGTTCCAGACCTAAGAGGCAATCATAATGCCACTGGTCAAGAACCATATGAAAGTCGGTAATGAAACCAGTATTGGTGTACCGACCTCCCACACAAGTGGAGGTCCTTCATGTTTAGATATGATATGGCTTCCAAACCGATGGTGGTATGTCCCGGGTATGGAAGTCTAATATTATGTAGACTGTAGAGCATTGGCCAGTGGGTCACTCTCCAGAGTCCTTCTCAGTCATGCGCACACTACGGTACGATCAATCTAGGGCCCAACACCAGAACTTAATGTAATATAAGACCTAAGACTTAAGATTTGCCATAATTGAGCATAATGTGTACTAACTGTATGTGTAGAGCTTAGGTCAAAGTTAGCATGAATAGTATCGATCAAAGTCAATCTTACTATTCATGATCAAAAGTCAAAGTTACTATTTATATGAATAGTATTTTTTATGATTTTATGTTTTATGTTCCAGTATGTATGTTTGAACTTACTGAGCCTGTTGCTTATGAGTTTATTCATGTTACAGGAAAGAAGCTTATACACCAATAACTAGTGGATGGACGAGGAGTGGGATTTACATTTGCCATCAGGGCTGGGCGAGGGGAATGGTCCTGCTTATGTTTTTCGTTAAGTAGATTTTGAAAGTTATTTTGGGATGTTGTAACATGATGTAAATTAAGTATGACGAAGGATGATATGTATTACAGTATGTGTTTTATGATGTTTTACTACTCTATAGTTTCAAGATAAGTTTTTTTTTTTAAATCCCCAATTTTCAAAAAAAAAAATTTAAGTTTAAATTTCGAATGGTAATTAACAAGAACAAGTTACAAGTAAGTTGCCGACGACCCATTGAGGTGACAGTCTATCACAGGGGACTTTAATGCCCACTATGCTATTACAGTTAGCCTCTATGAAGGGCGGGCCGCCACATCAATAAAGGTTTATTCTACTAGAATCAGGCAACCAAAATCAAGGGAATAACTCTTATAAATCGAGACTTACTACACAAGTCTTGGTATTAGCTCTGAGATCAAATCTCTTGCCCTAATCAACATATTTCCCCACAATTCCTTCAATATTCATTGTATTTCCCTGAATTCTCTGTAACACATCAATCTTCCTTTTTCATCTATCCCATTCATACATAGTAGAAGCTCAGATAGGCACTACAGAGGGCATGGCCTAGAGATTAAGGGTGAACCTTTATAAAATTAGTTGTCTCTCTCTTTATTTACTTTTTCTTTAATTTACTTTACTTCATGTGACTCACTAACGACTCACCAACGATTGCTTGATGACTTGCCTGTTGTCCTGTTTTGGTAATTGGCCCCCTATTTTCTTTGATTATAGATTTTGCCCTCTACAGTTTGATGCCCATCGTGGGGCCTATGGCTAACAATGCGGACATTGTGGTGACACCAACTATGACGATGAACAACTTTGGAATGACAATCGAGCAAACTACTCATAACACAATCACTGCACAAATGACAAGTGACCAAGTACTCACCGAATTACTACAGCGATAAGAAGAGAGTGATCAACAAAGTGCCTAATAGCTAGGAATGATGAACTACAAAAACTGTCAACATCAGCAAAGGGGAAAACTCCAAGCAAACTACGCACAATCATCCAATAACCCAAAGAGTTGCTGCAGTACTACATTGGGAGATTTAGCAAGGCAATCACCAAGATCCCCAATTATGATGAGACTATAGCCATGTTTGCACTTAAAAATGGACTCTTGTCGGAATCTACTTTCCTTAACAAAGTTTGCAACCATAATCCCAAGACGATTGGTGAGGCTTTGGTGAGTGGTTGAAGACTAATTGAGGCAGAAGAAATTCACAAGACTAAGCAGCTAAGGTGGCTTAACCTTAGTAGACAAGAATTGTAGGGGTTTAGTGACTAAGTGATTGGAGAATGACAAACCGGTCGGTCATCCAGGCAACCCGTCATTAGCTCAAGGGACAACACCAGAGGAAATAGTACGACTGAAAAACAACTCGGGTAATAGCTCACGTATCACTTGTCAAATAAGTCCTTTATTTATTTATTTATTTATTTCACTTTAGTTCTTTCTATTGTTCATTTTATGTTTCCAAAGAACTTAACAACTAATGTAATAAAGGCTATAGGATTGTAATAATTAAACTACACTTGTGCTTGATCCTTACCTATGGGTATGTAGGTAGCTCGTGAAACTATAAACAAATATAATTATGATTCACAACAATCCTATGTTTCCATTTTCTTTCTTTTTCAAGATTTAAGAAAAAGGGTGGCACAAAATTCCATTTAGGCGAAATTACTTAGCTGTAACTAAAAAATGACTTCACGACTACATGCTCAATCTTGAATTGCCTACGAGTCCTCAGGGAATCATCCACAAGTCATCGATGAGTTGTCTGCAACTTGACTCATATAATTCATGACTCGATTATAATCCATAAATCTGCAGGTACATTAGTTAATTGACAATATAAGAGTTTTGTTCCTTTTCTTTTTAGGTCTAAACTATCCCTATGTGGAGCATGGCGCAAAATTAGCCTTTCCTTATGGAGTACTTCAACACTGCATAGGAGGATTATTGGATTTTATCCTTTCGTAGACTTTAAATTAAGTCATCATCAGGGATCGATCTTAATGGTATACCATAACCTATTGAGAACCTCGCTTATAGGACACATCTCTAGTACAAAGGACTAATCACCCATTGCAGGTACGGAGCTAGGGCCTTCCATCCATGCATGTGCCACGCTGACTATACCCTCTATGTCACGTGTTCCCACACAAAGTATCTTGTAGCATGTCAAAATTAAAGGAACACCCAATTTTATAATAGTGGTCAAGTCCTAGTGTGGCCTTGATACTAGGTAGGCGCCTCACCTTATGAGGTTTATTCTTTCCAGTAACTAGATTGATGCAGACAAACAACTCGATGCCAACCTGACAAGTTGATGTTGGATCCCCCTAATGCCAACTTGTAGGCCTACAAGTTTGAAGCTAACTTTATGAGTTGTTGTGAACGATTCATATTTTGTCCAAGAATCCAACAATCATAATACCCTACTAAGGAAACATCTGAAGGCCTTATACAACTGCTTAATTGTGTTCAAAGGGTAATGAGTCACCTATAACTACTCAACAAGTCTGAAATGAATCATAAACTATCGAAGACCCATATGTGGGATAGGCATGACTCGTTCAATGAGTCAGCAAGTCTTAGATGACTCTTAAACTACTAAAGACCCGTCCATGGGATAACAATAACTCAACAACAAGTCATCAATGACTTGGTCAACAAGTCATCAATGACTTGATAACGAGTCAACTTGCACAAGGATCAACGTTTGAAGACAAGCAATGACTCAATCCCAATGTACGATCTAAACTAGTCGAGTTCTTCAAGATTAACAAATATTGCTTTGCATGGCCACACATAGACACGCCATGTATTAATTTCAAGATGATCAATCACAAGCTCAATATGGATCCTAATCACAAGCCAGTTCATCAAAAGTGATAGAAGTTTAGAATTGACTGTAATTGAGTTGTCAATAAAGAAATTAGGGCACTCCTCGACAACGACCTTATCAAAGAGATACAACACGAGGATTAGCTTGCTAGCATGGTTGTTATCAATAAAAAGAAACACAAATATATTGGGGGGTTGTAGCCATTCCTCAGCCTCTTTGGACTTCATTTCCTTTTACTCTTCAGTAGCCTTATGTCCACTAGCAAGATAAGTCGCTGCTTGCATGGCATCATCAAGGCAACTTTCAACTTCCTCACCTCTGACTGTCAAAATGGAAAAGCAAACCAATCGAGCTTCTACATCATCGAGGGCAACCACTGAAATAGTCCCCGTTGACTCATTTGCAGCTGAGCGGCCCACCTTAAATTTCTTTATGCGATTCACAATTGCCAAGGACAAAGAATCAACAAAAAAAAAAAGGAGATGTAACATGGAAAAAGATTGCAAAGGAAGTTGAAGGCCCATGGACTTGAAAGCAACTAAATAAAAGAAGGAAAATAGGAAATCAACAAGGTTAACATTCCATCAACAGTCGAAATTGCCTCAATAGTTTTTTATCAAGATAGACTCCAAAATTCAAGCCTAGAAGCTTGTGCAACTACTGCATATCTCATTAACCTATATGCAACTGCTAGTCTGCCCAGAACGCAACATGTGAATGAAGATACTACACGCAAGCCACTAGTCACTCAAGAGTCAGTAGAAGGACCCACTAACCAGTTGCTAGAATGACTTGAACTACTCCTTCAGTTGATTTATCAATCACCTATGGAGTGGGGGCTTACTGTTAAGGTTATATTTTATATCTCATCTTTTATTGTAGATGTGTTCTGAACAAACCATCAAAGAACACAAGACAATTCACGAATAAGTGCTCAACGAGACATAGAAATGACTCCCAGACATCTCTCGAATGACTACTCATGAGTGACAAGTCACATAAGGCCAAATATGGAAAGTTGACTTCAATATCAATAAAAGGGAAACCAAATCAAGCAAGGAAAAAAGCCAGCTAGCTCGGAACCCACAGAAGAGAAAAGTTTTTTGACCTTTTCTAGTCATTCTTAAATTAAAAAGTCGGCTCTAACAAGAAAAGGCAACTTCCAAAAATCAATAAAGATGTATTCTACTAGAATCAGGCAACCAAAGTTAAGGGAACAACTCTTATAAATCAAGATTTACAGTATAAGTCTTAGCATCAGCATTTAGACCAAATCTCTTGCACTAAAGAACATATTTCCCTATAATTCATGCAATAATCACTGTATTTCCCTGAATTCTTTGTAACACATCATTCCCCCTCACCCATCTATTATGTTTTTATTCAAGATCACCATTGTAACATTGATTCATATATAATAGAAGCTCCCGTAAGCACTACAGAGGACGTAGCCTTGAGATTAAGGGTGAACCTATATAAAATTGGTTATCAATCTCTTTATTTACTTTTTTTGTCATTTACTTTATTTCATGTAACTCACTAAGAATCCACCAACGACTGCTCGATTGTAATATCTACCATGATCATGGACATAATTTATTTTAAGATAAATAATTAAGTCTGTGAATACTGTTTAAATTACCCAATTAAATAAATTAAACGGGGTGAGAAACATTTAATTTCAATTCATACAATGAAAGGGACAACTAAAAATAAATCGGTACACCCTATTTATTATTGAGCAATATGTATATATATATATGCCTATATATATAGTGTAGTATGATGCTATATGTGTATATGTGTATCCGTGTAGGTGACACGCATATCAAGAAAACTGAATATATATATACTTATACATACATGTATATATATAGACTGAGAGATACGATAGTATATGTGAGTGCGTGTGTGTGACACGCAGTATCAAGAAATTGGTCAAGACGACCTTTTCTTGAGACGAATCTGGTATACCTATAATCAGTACACTCAAATTAGTTATATGAGCACAAAAAGTGAAGTTATGAACGAGATATACGCAGTATTGAGAAAGGGGTCAAAATGATATTTTCTCAACCCAAAACTGATATATTTAGAATCAGTACGCTCAAACTAGTCGATTGAGCACAAAAAGTGATTTCTAAGTAGGGATCACATAGTATCCAGAAACTGGTCAAGACGACCTCAGATGGATATAAAATTGATAAATTCATGATCAACATGCCCAAATTAACTAAGATAGCCTATATCAAAATTTTCAGTACAAAAAGTGTGCTATGTATGTGCAGTGTCAGCACAATTTAGAACACAACCACAGAACCAAAGAGGAATAGTAAATAGACACTGAATAAGTTCATAAGTACTTACAACCCATTAGAAACCATTAGAATAAGAATCGGATCAAGAAAATCCATTTTCGGTAGAGGTTTGGAATACAGTTGGACAATTACCAAATAGCGTTATGAGAAATTAGACTGATAAGAGAAGCTTTTGCAGATAAATTTTTCACCTCAAAAACCAGCCCTAGTAGCCAAGAGATAAGCTGAAAAGTTTCCCTTGAAACAAGGAAACGCGTTTGGGAATTTTGGATTAAAAAATGGGGTTTTAGAAGACAAACCTTACTAATGCTTTTGCATGCATTAAATGCAAATGTGGGCTGCCTTTTTGAGTCACCCTCCGGTTCCTATATGGCGAGACAGCCAAGAAATTTGCCCCCCCAAGCTTAGTCAATTAAGCTTAAGAAAACTTGCTTAGAATTGATTAATCATGCTTAGGACAAGTCTATATAAAGGGCACCTTGACTATTTGATTCATTTTCCTCTTCTTACAACTCTAAAGCTTCGAAAAGAAAATTTATTCTCTTTCTTCCAGCCCCAGCTGTGATGAACCGGACTACTGGTGGCCCCGGACCGTCACTTAAAAACTACTGTTACTTAACTTACTTGAAAACTATATCCTAATATTGTAAAAATAAGGATTTTTTTTGAATACTTATGCTTCACTATAGACATACGTACTTAAAAGTGCTTTACAAATACTTAAGGGTCTTAATACAGCTTGAGGTCAAACATATATACATACTCATAAATTTACTAAACTGGTTACTACTTAAAATAAGCTCGATTCTCAAAATAAAAACACTGTTTAATACTGAGCGGAATTTAACACTGATGGTGGTATCCATAACCTCACCCTCACATCTGCCTCTGCCGCCATTACCGTCTATCGAAGCCTAGGTCATAAGTCGCTTACCTATAGTATAACACACACTGTGAGCTTTACGCCCAGTAAGTACAACATGTCATCCACAAAACATGTTTAAAACATAAACCATACTAACAGGCATACTTAAAAACTGTCAGACATGTCACACATTCACACAGAACATGGAAACATATCATGTAGCATATCACGGAATGCATATCATGGGGACATATCATGTCATGTAACTAAGAAACATGCTATAACTGTTTCTAGGGCATATCGTGAGCAATGCATGAACCAATTATGCTCATTTTATGCTTTATTATTTTTTATCTTTTCTTATCTTAAGGGCCCTGGTGTTGGTACCAAACTACGCATGGATCATCGAGAACGCCCGTGATTATAGTAAGCCTTGTGCTCGTGGGCCTTGCGCCCGTTATAAGTTGTGGGCCTTGTGCCTGATAAAAGTTATGGGCCTTGCACCTGATATACATATTGTGGGCCCTGTGCCTGTTATACCAACACCTTAATTTTATTATCCAATTCTGGAATCTTATCTGTTATGCCATGAGCTCTACTAGGCTATCCCCTAATCTTACACAATAGGGATGTAATGGCATCTAACTTATACTATTTATTAATCTAATGTGATTATGAAACATGCTATCTTATGCAACCATCATAAACACAATTTGCATACTTAACATAGATTGAAAACATAGTTTTAATCTCATTTCATTCATGCTGTAGGCGGAGTTGTACTTACCTGTCAGTGGATAGTTTGTACTCTCGCCTTTGTCACAATCCAGGTATCTTGCTGTAATCATAACACATTTCTGTTAAAACTCACTCTTAGGTCACTATGGTCGTTAGTGACTGATAAAATTCTATCATTGTAGGGTACCGATCCCTATCCGTAGTAATTGCTTTCTTCTTGAGAGTTTGATTTTCTAATCGTAGTTAATTAATTTATTTATTCAATAAATTAATTAATGTCTCGCTACCTCTTCCTATCTCAGGTTTGATTGGTTAACCGGCTAGTCAACTAATCGGTTACCTCACATACTGACTGTTTAGCCTATCGGGTTAACTTTACTGATTTAAAACTTATTACTGAGCTACTAATATCATTAGTGACTAAAGCATCTATCGATATATGTTATCAATTACCATCGGTACTAAACTGCACTCTTTTTGGAGAGTCTAACCTCTAATCGTGGGTAATTAATTTATCTCCTTAATAAATTAATTACTATTTCCCTTTCTCTTCTACCTCAATTTTGGTTGGTTAACTGGCTAGTCAATTACCCGGTTACCTTGCGTATGGGCTATATGTCTAATCGGGCTAGTTATCTACTCAATTACCTCGTATATTGGCTATGTAGCCTACCGGGTTACCTCTACCGATTTAAAACTTATTGCTGAAAAACGTCCTTTGTTTTTGTGAAATCCATCCCTTAGGTTTTGAATACAATTCCCTTGCATCCCATTGGAAGGTGAGGGTGTTTTGCTTAAAACCATTTTTTTATTTAAAAAGAACACATGTTGGTGTTCGTTTGATAAGATGGTTTTTAAACCATTTTTTGAAAAACTGCATAAAACTTTCTTAAAACAATCGAGTTTATGTAAAAAGAACACATTTTCTTGTTTGAAAAGAACACTTTTTCTTGTTTAAAAAGAACACATTTTCTTGTTTAAAAAGAACACATTTTGGTGTTCATGTGAAAAGATGGTTCTTGAACCATTTTCCAAAAACTGTTTATAACTTGTCCAAAACGATCGAATTAGTGAACTTGGTGAACACGATATTTTTAGTCCTCGATGAGACGAACAACTTCCGTGTTCACCTCGGAGCTCAAATCAAACTCTAAGGGGTTCTAAATTTCACAAACCCATGGCTTAAACTGTGGTCGATTTTAGGAAATTACCTGTTTTACACTATCAGAAAAATTGCTCTGTTTGGGGCCCTAAACGGCCGAATTTTTAAAACTCACATGAGCCATCTTTTAGGTTTGACATGATCTAAAACTTTTGTGTTGAGTCCGACATCCAATTCAGACTCTAGGTTGTTCGTTTTTATAAAAATCTAAGACTATCCCCTTTCCCCAGGTTTCAGTCCTAGTTTTTGAGCTCCCGTTATAAACTGCTCTGAAAACCTATCTCAATATCATTTTTCGCCAAAGGCTTTGATGCAAAAACGACCGTAACGAATTTTCTAAAACTTTTGTGTCTTACAAAATCCCAAAATCTATCTGTAACATACTCAAAAATCCACAAATCTGTGGCTAAAACCTGGGATAGGTTTGGTTTCCAGCCAAACCCTAAAACGTCCATTAATCCATCATTCCATAAAAACTTAAATTACAACCATATAATCATATAAACTTAAAAATAAAATGTTAAGGGTTCAAAATAAACTTATTACAACTTATTGCTTGAAATACACATCAAATTTCCTTGATCTCAAATCTTACAGAGAACTAAAGTACAAAAAGGAGGGTTTTTGGTTTTACATTTGTTTCCTTTGAACCATGCATAACCGAACCAAGGGTGGGTGACCAAAAATCTATGTGGCTCTAGGTGAGAAGGGGGGGTCAGATTTTGGGCTAGAAAAAAACACAAAACATCCTTGGTTGGCCAAGCCAAAAACAACTAAACCATAAAGAAAAGTCCTAGCAACTCACCTTGAATGACCTTGAAATGATCTTGAAGAAATGGCTCTAACACAAGCTAGATTGTGGCTGATTTTTGATAAGTTTTTGGCTATGTTTTTTTAGCTAAGAAAATGGTCTGTTTTGGTTGAAGAGAAGGGTTAGTTTTACTAAAGAGAAAGGTAGAAAATGTTGGTGCTTTTGGGTGTGCAAAAACCCTAAGGTTAAGCACACCTTTTTATAGGCAAAGTTAAGCAAAATTAATTAACTCCAAGTAACCTCAATTAACCAAATTAACTAAGCTTGGGGGGGGGGGGGGGGGCGGCAAAATTCTGCTGCTGGCTGCCCACAAAAACCGAGGGCTGCTGCTGGGTTTTAGATCCAAGAAATGCATTAAAATGGTTGCCAAAAGTTACATGTGTGTGTCATACACTTTTGCATTTTTTATTCCAAAAGCTTACAAGCCTATGCATTAATTTAAGGGAGCTTTTGCAGTTGCCTTTTTTTGCTTTTATAGTTGCAGCACATGGTTTTGGGTGGGGGAAAATCATCTGTGTTGTCTTTTCTTCACAGTCTAATTTTCTCCGATGGTGTTCGGTCCTTTCTCGACGATGTTCTAGATTTTGACCGAAATTAGATTTTCTTGATCCGATTTTTATACCGTTCATTCCTGGTTGGATTGTAGTATCTATGAGCTCAATCTGTGTCTATTTTACTATTTATTTATGGTACTGTTGTTGTATCTACACTGTGCAGACACTGAGCACGCATAACAAGGCTTTTTCATGCGAAAATGCAAACACTGTCTATCCTGACTAATTTGGGCATGCTGATTTCAAATTTATCAGTTTTACGTCCATCTGAAATCATCTGGACCAGTTTTCAGGTACTGTATGTTCCCACCTCGAAAAGCGTGTTTTGCACTCAATTGACTAATTTGAGCGTGCTGAGTCTAAATATATCAGTTTCGGGCTGAGAAAAGATCGTCTTGACCCCTTTCTCAATACTGCGTATCTCTCAAACGAAATTTCACATTCTGTGCTTAATTAACTAAATGGAGCATGCTAACTATAAATATATCAGTTTTATGTCGAGAAAACGTCATCTCGACCATTTTCTCGATACTGTATATTTATCAAGCAAAATTTCACTATTATGCTCAGATAACTAGTTTGTGACTAGCTCATCAGTTCTGTGTTAAGAAATGGTCGTTTGGACTGGTTTCTTGATACTGCGTGTCTCACACGCACATTCACATATACTAAGGTGAACCAATCTCACTCTCGGTTACCTCTTTCACTGCATGAATAGTAATTAAATGTTTATATACCTGTTTAATTTATTCAAACTGGCAATTATACTGTATTCATTAACTTAATTACTTATTGCATAATAATTAGGTTTCAGGAACATGGGGGTCATTACACCAACCGAATTTCTGTACCTGTTTAATTTGTTCAAATTGGCAAATTATACGATATTCATTAAATTAATTACTTATTACATAGTAATTAGGTTTCAGGAACATGGGGGTCATTACACCAGCCGAACCTCTCTCACCCTTAAACACTCAAAATTTAACTACAAAACTTGCTTGGATTGTGCTTATTCTTCAAGTCACACTAAGGTAACCACTAGAACCCTTCTTTTTGTAGATATTTTCTTTAGTTAAGCTTGATCTCAAGAGATTTATTATGTATTTGAGCACACGAGTTGTAATAAGTTTATTTTGAGCTTTCAGCATGTGATCATATATGATTATGTGGTTATGTGGTTTTGGTTTTGGTTTTTGTGGCTTGTGGTATGCATGAATGTTTAGGGTTAGTATGGTAAGACAAACTACCCTTATTTTTCAGCCATAAATTTTGATGGTTTCGAGCATGATATGGATGGACTTTGAGAATATGTGAAACACAAAAGTTTTAGAAAATTTTGTAATGGACGTTTTTGCATGAAAGAGGCCTAGGCTAAAAATGACGTTAAGATAGGTTTTTGGATGGTTTTCTGACTGGAGGTCAAAACTAGGACTGTAATCATAGAGGCAAGGACAATTTCAGAATTTTGTAAAAACAGGTAAACTTGAGTCCGAATTGGTTTCCAGGCTCAACACGAAAAATGTAGATCACATCGAAAACTTAAAAATGGGTTATGCAGATATCAAAAATTCGGCTATTTGTTAGCCTAAATAGAGTGGTTTTCCTAAACCTAAAAACTGGGAAATTTTCTAAAACTAAGCCAAAGCAAAGCCATGGGTTTGAGATGTTTAGGAGAGGCTAGAGTCCCAGCCAAGCTCCAAGATAAACATGAAAGTTGTCTATCTCATCAAGACCTTAAAATATCATGTTTGTCAATTTTATAAATTTGATCTTTTTAAGCAAGTGGTAATCAGTTTTTCAAAAGAGTTTCAAAAACCACATTTTTGACTTAACACCAAAGAGTGTTCTTTCAAAATAAGACAAAGGATTTAAGACAATAGTCACACCTTCCAACGGGGTGTTAAGAGGATTGTTTTTAAAGAGCTTGTGTTTCTCAAAATGAAAATATGCTTGCGAATAGTTTTCAAAATCGGTAGGATAGTAAAGGTATCTTGATTACCTTAAATAGCCGATTAGTTAACTAGCCGATTAGCTAGTATTACTAAGAGAGAGAGAGACGTTAATTGTTTTATTAAGCAAATAAATCAATTAACCACGATTAAAAGATAGCTAAAGGAACTATCTAAAAAGAGAGTAGTTTAGTACCGATGGTAATCGGTAACATATATCGATAGACGCTTTAGTCATTAACGATATTAATGACTCAAAAACAAGTGTTAATGGAATGCATTATGATGATAGGTAGATACCTGTATTACGACAAGGTGAAGTACAAACAACCTGCAGACAGGTAAGTAAAACTCCACCTACTGCATGAATGAAAATGATTTTAAACAGTTATTTTTATGATGAGAATGCTTTTATTCCTTAATAGCGTATGATTGATTAATAATACGATGAAGATGTTTTAGTCAGCTTGTACATGCTTTATTCTTTAATCCCGTATGATTATTGAATAACAAGATAGAGTTTATGAGATGATTATAGTAATTCATGATTTCAATAATTAGGTAATTAAGAAGCGAGTCAAGACTCGTTAAGCATGTTATACCAGCCTCTCAAGCTAAAAGAGGTTTTTTAGTTTAAGTATGATGAGCACAAGGCTCAAAAGAAAGTTGTGGTCTCGGTGAATCCGTAGATTCGAGTGCATTCGGTACTTACACATAGGCCCTCAGATAAGTAAAGAAAGATAATGCATAATGAAGCATAATTGAGCATAATCGGTTCATGTATAGTTCATGATATACTTTAAGTTATAGTTATGACATGCTTCTGAGTTATGTGATATGTTATGCTTTCAATTATATGACACATGATACGTATTCTTGATGTGCTTTGAAGTCATGATATGTTTATCAGTATGATGTGCCTTTAAGTTATGGCATATGTTTTTAAATGATAGTTTTGCGGATTAAGTGTTATACTTGCTGAGCATAAAGCTCATCATGTGTGTTCATGTTGTAAGTAAGACACCTATGGTCTAGACTCTGATGGACGATGATGGTGGTAGGGCTGTTAAATTGTTAAAATATTACGTACAGTAGAATTTTATATGCTAGAAGACAACGTTCCAAAGTAAGAGTCTAAATTATAGTCCATAGTCTATGAGGTTAAACCGAGCATCTAACTCATGTTAAGACTGTTATATTGTCTAAAACCAATTGAGAGACGGTTTGTCTTGACTATCCGGAGTTTTGACTCTTAAGTAGAGACATAGATATATTACTTGATGGTGACATATTAGACTGAGACCAAAGCATAAGTAATCTACGTAGTTTGCTTGAGTGGATCATGTTACTTTTAACATTCATTATGCAATAACCTTAATCTTGAATAGATGAATTGCTTCATATATATGACTTGTGTACTTTGATGTTTCAGTGGTTAAAATGTCTCATAGATAGTAAGTTTATAAACCAGTTTGTTAGGTACATGACTTGTATATGATACAGGGTTTGTTTACGGATATTGGAATTGTATCTCTAATAAGGAGTAAAAGGTATTCTCTTAAAGGCATTATATTGGATGTAAAAATGAACAAGATATTGAGTCGTCTACTAGACAGATGACTTCTTATTCACATATGGTGAATAATCATTTTTTTATTCAGTTGTATAATGGAACTTTAAGATTGCTTAATCAGTAAGTTGAACAGACTTTGATCTAATGCTAATCATGGATATCATATGAGGGTTTGCCATATATGACAAGGTCATTGATGTAGGAATAAAATCGGTAAAAACGCATTAGAGCGGCACGGCGGAACAACAAAAATTTTTCAAGATCATTAAATATTTCGTGAATCTATATACAATAAATTAACAACAATAAAATTCATACCTTAAGAGGACGCCAACGGTAGGAGGAGAATGACTGGAGGGCTTCAACCAACTAGCCTTCTCTACTATTCTCCAATTCCCGGATGGCAGAGTGTGTGGGCACTCGGTTTCTCGACCGGTATGCTAGCACTGCTAGTCTTCTTCCGACTACCCAGATCTCTAAGAACTTATTGTCGCGGTGAGTTATGCAACAATAAGCTTGCTCACCTAAGAGTCTGTGATCTGAGAGAACTGGAGTGGTAGGACCTTTATTTATAGACTTGCATGAGGTGATCCTTTGAATTCGAATTGAATTAGGAGAAGATTTTCTCCCTTATCCATAATACAAAATCCGAAAATCCTTGGCTAATTCCAACTAGAAAATTCGGTCGCTTTTAGGATTTTGTATTCAAAATTCAAACAGGATTTTAATTTGAATTTTATCTCCTCAATTATCCATAATAACTGAATTTCCCTAGTGCCAAAAACATGATTAGATTTGCCATTAAAAGTGAGGAGAATGAAAATCTGAATAGGATTTTCTAGTTTGAATTTTATTTTACCCTTATCCATAAATAACCAAAAAAATCCCCTTGGATTTATCCAATAATTTTCGTCAACTTTAGGTAGGGAGAGAATCAAATTCAACTAGGATTTTCTTACTTGAATTTCCCTTGAACATTATCCACAAAAACCGATTCCTCTCAAGGTGGGATTCCCTTAACAAATTCGGTTTTTCTTGGTAGATTTAGGATTCAAAATTTAAGTAGGATTCAAACAAGATTTTCCTCTCCTTTATCCAAATCAAAACCGAATTTTCTCTTATGGATAAACCACAAAAAATTCGAATCCTACATGGATTGTGATTCAAAATTTTGAATTCAAATTTCAAAGTTTAAATTTCAAAATTCAAACTCCAAATTCAAATTTAAAATTTAAATTTAAATTTCAAATTCAAATTTCAAATTTCAAATTTCAAATTCAAATTTCAAATTTAAATTTCAAATTCAAATTTCAAATTCAAAATTTAAATTTCAAAATTCAAAATTCAAAATTCAAATTTCAAATTTCAATCTCCACAAAAAGTTGTATTTCAAATTTTATTCTCATGGATAATTTTCTACAACTCCAATCCAATCTCAAATAAAATCATGGCAACTTTATTTGGAGTTCGAATAATTGTGTACTCTATTATCCAAAATAAAATCCGAATTCAACCGGAGAGAATCTTGTTCACCATCCTAATCCTATGTCAACACCATCCATGCATAATCAACTAGCCAATAAGCATTCACAAATCAATTTGCCAACCATTAAAGAATTATGTGGAGCTAGTAGAGGGACCAATTGGACATATATAATTGGGCTCCTGTGAATTCATATGATCATTATTTTGTACCGAACAACAATCATATGATCACTAATTTTAGAGTCACACTACTATAAACCTGAAACTAAACTCTCAATTATATACCGTATTACGAAAGCCTGTGACAAGCTAATGTCCAATGACCTTGTCATGTATGCAGAACCCTCATATGATATCCATGATCAGCCTTAGGTTAAAGTCCGTTTAATCCTAATGATTAGGCTATCTTAAAGTTCCATTATGCTACCGAATAAGAAAATGATTATTCACCATGTGTGAATAAGAAGTCATCCACCCTGCAGACGACTCAAGGACTTGTCCATTTTCACATCCAGTATAATGCCTTTAAGAGGATACCTTTAACTCCTTAGAGCTATGATTCCGATATCTGTAAATAAACCCTTCATCGTATACAAGTCATGCACCCAACGAACCAGTCTATAAGCTTACTACCTCTGAGACGCTTTAACCATTGGAACATCAAAGTATACAAGTCATATACACGAAGTAGTTCATTTACTCAGGATTAAGGTTATTGTATAATGAACGTCAAAAGCAGATTGATCCACTCATAGCAGACTACGTAGATCAATCATGCTTTAGTCCCGGTCTAATATGTCACCACCAAGCAACATATCTATGTCTCTACTTGGGAGTCTATGCTCCGGACAGTCAAGACAAACCGTCTCCACCATGGCTTTAGACAATATAATAGTCTTAACGTGAGTTAGATGATTGGTCTAACCCCATAAACTACAGACCTTAGTTTAGACCGCTTACTTTAGAACATTGTCTTCTTGCATATAAAAATCCATTGCATGCAACGTTCTAACAGTTTTAACACAAACAGTCAGTGAGCCATATTTGCTTACATTTACTTTAACATGTAAATAGAATAAGGACAAACAACAATATAATGAATAACCTCTATATTATAATTTTATTATCCAGTTCAAAATAAATACATAAAATGTCTCTAATGCTTAGGGTATTTCCTAACAATCTCTCACTTGTCCTAAGCCAGTAGATGTACTATGTTACGCATCCCCATCACCTCTACATGCCTTTCAAAGCTTTTAGCCACCAAAGTCTTAGTAAAGGGATCGGTAATGTTGTCCTCGGACGCAATCTTACATACATCCACTTGTCCTGTCTCCACGTGCCCTCTTATAATGTGATACCTCCGATCTATGTGCTTGGTCCTCTTATGGTGTCGAGATTCCCTTGTGTTGGCTATAGTCCTAGTATTATCACAGTAAAGTGTGATAGGCTTGTCAACACCCGGAATGACCTCAAGATCTCTAAAGAACTTGCGGAGCCAAATCACTTCTTTAGATGCCTCAGCTACGGCCGCATACTCAGTCTCCATCGTAGAGTCAGCTGTGTAACCCTACTTCACGCTCCTCCACACAATGGAGCCTTCTCCGAGTAAGAACACTGATCCTGATGTCGATTTCCTTGAATTCTTGCAAGTCTGGAAGTCTGAATCTGTGTATCCTATGGGTGTTAGGTCCCCTCCAGAATACACCAGCATATAATTCCTCGTTCTCTTAAGATACTTGAGTATATGCTTTACTGCTTGCTAGTGCTTGGTTCCAGGATTCGCTTAATATCGACTCACCATACCTATTGCAAAACATATGTCCGGGCGAGTGCAAAGCATAGCGTACATAAGGCTACCCACAGTGGATGCATAAGGGGCCTTACTCATGCGCTCTCTTTCTTCCGATATCTTGGGACAGTCATCCAATGAAAGAGTTAGATCGGCAATGGAAGCTTGTGAACCTTTCTTTGCCTCTTGCATTGCATATTTGTCAATTATTTTATCTATGTATGAAGCCTGGGATAATGCTATTATTTTGTTCTTTCGATTTCTGAAGAAACAAATGCCTAGAACATAATTAGCTTCTCCCAAGTCCTTCATGTCAAACTATTGGTGTAGTTAGAGCTTGACCGATGATAAATTCCTTACATCATTCCTAATGAGTAGTATATCATCGACATAGAGTACTAGAAAGACCACTTTACCATCCTTACTACATTTATAAACACAGGGTTCATCAACGTTATGCTCAAAACTGAATGTCTTGATCGCTTGATCAAATCTGTGGTTCCATGAGCGGGATGCTTGCTTTAATCCATAAATGGATCTAAGCAACTTGCAGACTTTTCTTTCTTGGCCTTTTGCCACGAACCCTTCGGGCTGTATCATGTAGATACATTCCTCAAGATGTCTATTCAAGAATGCCGTCTTGATGTCCATTTGCCAGATCTCGTAATCGAGAGCCGCATAAATGGACAGAAGAATACGGATAGACTTTAGCATAGCAACTGGCAAAAAGGTTTCATCATAATCGATTCCAGCCTTTTACGTGTACCCCTTTGCAACTAGTCTAGCTTTGAAAGATTCCACTCTCCCTTCCGTATCCTTCTTTCTTTTGTAGAGCCACTTGCATCCAATGGGTTTTATCCCATCCGGTAGATTTACAAGTTCCCAAACAGAGTTAGATTTTATAGAATCCATCTCATTGTTCATGATCTATTTCCAAGATTTAGAATCAATATCATTTATAGCTTCATCATAAGTGATCGCATCATCCTCATGCTCATAAGCCTTAGCTTGGCATACCTTAGCATCATACATGAAGAAATTAGGCTTCCTTGAAACCCTCCCACTATGACGAGGCACCCTAAATTGTTGATCGTCTGCAGGTATTTCACTGGAACTTAGACTTGCATCCAAGACCTAAACCTGTGGAGCAGTTCTTTCACCCGATAACTCCTCTTGTACCACTTTGCTTTGAGGGTTAAAGTCATTCATGTGACTTTCCTCTAAGAATGTCGCATAGGTTGAAACAATGACCTTTTATTCCTTCGGGTTACAGAACAGACCTCCCTTATTTCCCTTCAGATACCCTACAAACATGCACAATTCTGATCTTTGTTCTAACTTCTTCGCATCCCCATCCAGTATATGTGCCGGACAGCCCCATATTCTCATATGTCCAAGGGAGGCTTCTTGCCACGGCACAATTCATACGGAGTCTTGGGAATTGACTTGCTTGGAACCTGGTTCAGAATATAGCACGTTGTTTGTAATGCATACTCCCAAAATGATAATGGCAATGTTGAATAACTCATCATGGACCATACCATATCCAATAAGGTCCTGTTTCTCCTTTCAGCTACACCATTCTGTTGTGGAGTACCAAGTGCAGTCAATTGGGATAATATCCCATTCTCTGCAAGATGTCCTAGAAATTCGTTGGAGAGGTATTCGCCACCTCGTTCAGATTGAAGAACGGGATGCTTGCTTTAATCCATAAATGGATCTAAACAACTTGCAGATTTTTCTTTCTTGGCCTTTTACCATGAACCCTTCGGGCTGTATCATGTAGATACTTTCCTCAAGATGGTCATTCAAGAATGCCGTCTTGATGTCCATTTTCCAGATCTTATAATCAAGAGTCGTAGTAACAGATAGAAGAATACGGATAGACTTCAGCATAGCAATAGATGAAAAGGTTTCATCATAATCGATTCCAGCCTTTTGATTGTACCCCTTTACAACCAGTCTAGCTTTGAAAGTTTCCACTTTCCCTTCTGCATCCTTCTTTCTTTTGTAGACCCACTTACATCTAATGGATTTTATCCCATCTGGTAGATCCATAAGTTCCCAAATAAAGTTAGATTTCATGGAATCCATCTCATTATTCATGGCTTGTTTCCTAGATCTAGAATTAACATCATTTATAGCTTCATCATATGTGACCGAATCATTCTCATGCTTATGAGCCTCAGCTTGGTATACCTCAGCATCATACATGAAGAAATTAGGCTTCCTTGAAACCCTCCCACTACAATGAGGCACCCTAAATTGTTGATCGTCTGCAGGTCTTGCACCAGAACTCGAACTTGCATCCAAGACTGAAACATGTGGTGCAATTCTTTCACCTGATAACTCCTCTAGCACTACTTTGCTTCGAGACTTAAAGTCATTTATGTGACTTTCCTCCAAGAATGTCGCATGGTTTGATACAATGACTTTTTGTTCCTTCAGGTTATAAAACAAACCTCCCTTAGTTCCCTTAGGATACCCTACAAACATGCATAATTCTGATCTTGACTCCAACTTCTTCGCATCCCCATCCAATACATATGTCGGGCAGTCCCATATTCTCATGTGTCCATGGGAGAGCTTCTGTTAGGAAATGCCCAAAGCATAGAGACATTTTGATGTATTTATTTTGAATTGGATAATAAAATTATATATAGAGGTTATTCATTACATAGCTATCTGTCCTCGTTTTATTTATATGTTAAAGTAAATGTAAGCAAATATGGCTCCCTGACTGCTTGTGTTAAACTATTAGAACGTTGCATGCAATGGACTTTTGTATGTGAGAAGACAATGTTCTAAAGTAAGCAGTCTAAACTATGGTCTGTAATCTATGGGGTTAGATCGAACATCTAACTCATGTTAAGGCTATTATGTTGTTTAAAGCCTTGGAGGGGACGATTTGTCTTGACTGTCTGGAGATGGACTCCTAAGTAGAGACATAGATATATTGCTTGGTGGTGACATATTAGACCGGGACAAAAGCATGATTGATCTATGAAGTCCGCTTTGAGTGGATCGATCTGCTTTTGACGTTCATTGTGCAGTAACCTTAATCTTGAGTAAATGGACAGCTTCATGTATATGACTTGTGTACTTTGATGTTCCAATGGCTAAAGAGTCTCAGAGGTAGTAAGCTTATAGACCGGTTCGTTGGGTGTATGACTTGTATACGATGAAGGGTTCATCTACAGATGTTAGAATCATAGCTCTAATGAGGAGTTAAGGGTATCCTCTTAAAGGCATTATACTGAATGTGAAAATGGACAAGGCCTTGGGTCGTCTGCTGGGCGGATGACTTCTTATTCACATATAGTGAATAATCATTTTCTTTATTCGGTAGTATAATGGAACTTTAAGATAGCCTGATCAGTAGGATTAAACGGACTTTGGCCTAAGATTGATCATGGATATCATATGAGGGTTCTGCATACATGATAAAGTCATTGGACGATAGCTTGTCACAGGCTTACGTAATACGGTATATAATTGGGAGTTCAGTTTCAGGTTTATAGTGGTGTGACTCTGAAATTAGCGATCATATGATTGAGTTGTTCGGTAAAGAATGATGATCATATGGATTGTTAGGAAATGCCCTAAGTATTAGAGACATTTTGATGTATTCATTTTGAACTGAATAATAAAATTATATATAGAGGTTATTCATTACATTGCTATCTGTCCTCGTCTTATTTACATGTTAAAGTAAATGTAAGCAAATATGGTTCACTGACTGCTTGTGTTAAAACTGTTAGAACGTTGCATGCAATGGACTTTTGTATGCGAGAAGACAATGTTCTAAAGTTAGCAGTCTAAACTATGGTCTGTAGTCTATGGGGTTAGACCGAGCATCTAACTCATGTTAAGACTATTATGTTGTCTAAAGCCTTAGAGGGGACGGTTTGTCTTGACTGTCTGGAGCTGGACTCCCAAGTAGAGACATGGATATGTTGCTTGGTGGTGACATATTAGACCGAGACTAAAGCGTGATTGATCTACGTAGTCCGCTATGAGTGGATCAATCTGCTTTTGACATTCATTGTGCAATAACCTTAATTCTGAGTAAATGAACTTCTTCATGTATATGACTTGTGTACTTTGATGTTCCAATGGCTAAAGCGTCTCAGAGGTAGTAAGCTTATAGACCGGTTCGTTGGGTGCATGACTTGTATACGATGAAGGGTTTGTTTGTAGATATCGGAATCATAGCTCTGAGGAGTTAAATGTATCCTCTTAAAGGCATTATACTGAATGTGAAAATGGATAAGGCCTTGGGTCGTCTGCTGGGCGGATGACTTCTTATTCACATATGGTGAATAATCATTTTCTTGATTCGGTAGTATAATGGAACTTTAAGATAGCCTGATCAGTAGGATTAAACGGACTTTGACCTAAGGCTGATCATGGATATCATATGAGGGTTTTGCATATATGACAAGGTCATTGGATAGTAGCTCGTCACAGGCTTACGTAATACGGTATATAATTGGGAGTTCAGTTTTAGGTTTATAGTGGTGTGACTCTGAAACTAGTGATCATATGATTGAGTTGTTCGGTAAAGAATGATGATCATATGGAATCACGGGAGCCCGATTATATATGTCCAATCAGTCCCTCTACTAGCTCCATATAATTCCTTAACGTTTGGCAAATTGATTTGTGTATGCTATTGGCTAGTTTATTATGCATGGATGGTGATGACACAGGATTAAGATGGTAAACAAGATTCTCTCCGGTTGGATTCAGATTTTGTTTTGGATAATAGAGTACACAATTATTCGAACTCCAAATAAAGTTGCCATGATTCTATTTGAGATTGGATTGGAGTTGTAGAAAATTATCCATGAGAACAAGAATATGAAACACAACCGTTTTGTGGAATTTGAAATTTGAATTTTAAAATTTGAAATTTGAATTTTGAAATTTGAAATTTGAATTTTGAATTTGAAATTTGAAATTTGAAATTTGAAATTTGAATTTGAAATTTGAAATTCAAATTTTGAATCACAGTCCAAGTAGGATTCGAATTTGTTGTGGAAAATCCACAAGGTTTGAAATTCGAATTTGAGTTGGATTTGGAGAGGATAATCTTGTTAGAATCCTACTTGAATTTTGAATCCAAATCCCAACAAAAGTGGACGAAATTTTTGAGGATAATCCTCATGGAAAAATTTGGATTTTTGTGGATAAGATTCAAGGGAATAATTCAAGTTTCAATCCCAATTGAATTTGGATTCTCTCTGCCCTGAAAAGTGGCCGAAAATTTGGAGAATCTCTCCTAGGAAATTCGGTTATTTTTGGATAAGGTTGAGATAAGATTCAAGCTTGAAAATCCTAGTGGAATTTTGATTCTTCCTTATCCTAAAAGTGGCCGAAATTTATGAGGAGATTTTCTCCAAGAAAAATTCAGATTTTTTGGTTGAAAAAAGGAGATAAAATTCTAGTTAAAATCTTGTTTAGATTTGGATTGGATTTATCCTAAGAAAACCGAATTTTATTGTTGAATTTATCCATGGAAAAATTCAGATTTTTTGGTTAAGGATAAGGGAAAATATCTTTTCCTAATCCAATTCAAATTCAGAGAATCACCTCATGCAGGTCTATAAATAGAGGTCCTGCCACTCCAGTTCTCTTAGACCACAGACTCTCAGGTGAGCAGGCTTATTGTTGCACAGCTCATCGTGACAATAAAGTTCTTTAGAGATCTGGGTGGTCGGAAGAAGACTAGCAGTGCTAGCATACCGATCGAGGTTCAGAGTGCCCACACACTCAGCCATTCGGGAATTGGAGAATAGTAGAGAAGGCTAGTTGGTTGAAGCCTCCGGTCATTCTCCTCCTGCAAGATTGGCGTCCTTGAGGTATGAGTTTTAATTGTTGTTGGTTTATTGTATATGGCATCATGAGATATTTAACGATCTAAAAATTTTTATTGTTCCGCTGCGCCACTCTGATACGTTTTTACCGGTTTATTTTCCCACAATTGGTATCAGAGACATCTCATGACTATGCTATGTACATAAATTAGACAATTACTTAGTCTTTTTATTTATGTATGGATTTGATATTTAGAGAGTGGCATTCTAGGGTTCCTTTATGTTGTTGTCATGGATTATGTATAAAGTATGTGGTTATTTTAATTTTTTGAATTATTGTAAACATGCTTGTTTATGCCGGTTATGGTTCCTTAGAATTTAGAAAAATTGTATCTAGGAATTTTTTATGTAACCATGGGAGCAGTTTATTAACACTGTATTTTCCCATGGATTTTAATTTTTGTCTCTCAGAATTTTTATGGTTAGAATTTTTGTACACCGGAAACGGTTTAGAATTTTTTATGTAATCATTCTTGGAGGAGATTGAAGATTGAAGACCGTAATTTATTTTTTCCCAAAAGATAAATTTGATTTAAAGGTTGAAATTTTGATTGTGTAGAAAATTTCAATTTAATTGGGATTCAAATTAATTTTTAGAGATCCTAATAGGTAAATTGGAATATGGCACGAAAATCGAGACACGACCCCTCGGAATAGGCCGACGGGCCTTGGTGGGGCTGCAGCCCCTGCCCTCGGGCAGGATGGGGCTGCGGCAGCCCCTAAGCAGGCCCACACCACCCCGGCCGCAGGCTTGGCCTGCAGCCAAGGGTGGCTGCGGCCTGCCCAAGGCTGGCCGCAGCCTGGCGCTGCAGGCTTGGCCTGCAGCCCGGCAGGGCTGCATATGGGGCGGCCGTGGGCTGCCAGCCCCTCCGGGGTTGGTGGCTGCCCACGGCGGCTGCCGCCTACGGGGGAGGGCGGTCCGACGATCCAAAAAATCAGAAAATTTTGATTTTTAAATTTGAGATTTAATTTTAAATCATGTTTAAAAATATGTAATTAAAAATTTGAAATTTTTGAAATTACATATTATTACACATGATGTTTAAAATTGTTTAAAATTTAAATTTGAAATTTAAATTTAAAATTCGAATTTGGAATTTGAATTTGAAATTTAAATTTTTGGATATTTAAATTTTAAATAATTCTTGGGATGAGAAATAAATGGAGAGGCTACATAAAGATGGATACAAGAAGACAGAACATAATTCAAGACCCAAAGAATTCTTTGGATGGAATTTTGTAATCTTTATTTTCTTTGTTCTAGGATGGAACCATAACTTGGTTATTCTGTCAATTATTTTTTCTGTGATATGTCATGGATGTATAAATATGTATTGATGGATGTTTTGTATGCATATTTGATAACATGTCATATAGGATAGGTGAGTACCGCTCATAACTATATTGATCATACATAATTTGTCAAAACTTGCATGTTTTTCAAAATATTGAGTGGGAGAGGGTTTCAAACAAAACCTACGGCCTCCATTGTTGATCCATATGTGAAAGCATGGTAACGCCTCGCGTCAGTTCTGCCCTGACCACACCCCTCGGTAGGTGTTTACCGCCGCCGGTATACTAGATTGGATCTCCTATGTGGAAAACGTGTTCGGGTGCGATCCTATTCATGACCACCCCTCGGTGGCTTGGTAGGACGTGGATTGGGCTACGTAAACAATGGTTATACACTCAAGAATCGTTTAGTTATTAACCTTCCCTAGAAGCTCTGTTAACTAAACTGGTGGCCAAATAAGCGGTTATTAATATATGTCTTAACCTTGGAGGATTTAAGGCAACATATATTAATTGGACGGGGTCCATGTTCCGGCTATTTGTTCTCATGACCACCCCTCGGTGGCTTGGGGCAATAGGTGCTGAGAATTACCGTTGCAATGCTACATGTTTTTCAAGTTTCATGTAGGAACATACTTGTATGTTTTATTTGCTAAATTATCTGTATATTTGCTTGGGCTTTGTAATGATGTCTAGTATAATTTTATTTCAGTTCAAAATGTCACCGACACCCCTCATTTCGATACTTACTGAAAATAAGTTGAATGGCGATAATTATAAAGACTGGAAAAGAAATCTATTAATAGTTCTCAGCTGCGAGAGACACAAGTTCGTACTGGACGAACCATGCCCACCTGGGCCCAAACTTGACACACCACTTGAGGAGGTCCCGGTTGCCTATAATCGTTGGAGAGAATCCAATGAGATAGCTCAATGCTACATCCTTGCTAGCATGACGAGTGCTTTACAAAAGCAGCATGAGACTTATCAAGTTGCTGGGGAGATCATGGAAAATCTGGAGGACATGTTCGGAGGCCAAGAAAAATTGGCTCGACAGTCTGCTATCACCAGCATTATGAACTCTAAGCAAAAGGCAGGTGCTCCGGTGAAGGACCATATGATCACTCTAATGGGATTCTTCGCTGAGGCTGCCGAGAATGGTGCTGAGTTGGACTACAACACCCAGATCGAGATGGTGTTCAAGACTCTGTCTAAAGATTTTGTGGGGTTTAAGGCCGCATACAATCTGGTGACAAAGGAGTTAGGACTAATCGAGCTCATGAAGCAACTACAGGCTTATGAGCGGATGATCAGGGATGAGGATGTGGTCTGACCTAAAGGAGAGGCCAATTTGGCGGAATCTTCCAATCCCTCACGGAAGAGGAAGAGGCCAAATAAGAGGCAAGTGGCTTCTAGTTCTTCTAATCCTCCTGTCTCAGACGGGAAGAAGAAGAAGAAGAACAAGAAGCCGAAGGACCCTAAAAAGTCCAAATGCTTCCATTGTAGGAAGGTAGGTCACTTCAAGAAGGCTTGCCGGGAATTCCTAGCCGCCAAGGGCAAGGAAGGTAAGGAACTTCATTACTTAGAAGCGTGTTTGGTGGAAGAATCGAAAGACACTTGGGTCATTGATTCGGGTGCCACTAATCATGTTTGTGTTTCTATGCAGGGGTTCGTGGAAACGAGAAGTCTACATGATAGGAGCCTCTCGTTACGGACTAGAGATGGTAGCTTTGTGGTGGCTGAAGCAGTGGGAGATGTTCACCTTTATTTTGATCAATTTAGGTTTATTTTATTGAAAGACTGTTTTTATGTTCCTAATTTTAGGAGGAACCTTATATCGGTAGCTTGTTTAATAAAGGATTCTTATTCAGTTTCTTTTAGTAAAAGAGTTGATATTCGTAGAAATAAGTCTTTTATCTGTTCTGGATGGATGGATGGAAACCTATATTTGATCAGACCAAAGATGTACTCATTGCTTGACACTGAATTAATTGATAACTCTAAAAGGTTGAAAGTTTCTCACTCTAACAAGGCGTATCTTTGGCATTTAAGACTTGGTCATATTAATCAGGATAGGATTCAAAGATTGGTGAAAGATGGTCCTCTGGAATCTCTAGAGGAGGTACATCTTCCCCAATGTGAGTCTTGTCTAGAGGGTAAGATGACTAAGAGGTCTTTTGGAGCTAAGGGTATAAGGGCTCAGGAGCTCTTAGAAATTGTGCACACTGACGTATGTGGCCCTATGAACGTCACAGCACGAGGAGGGTTCGAGTATTATGTCTCTTTTATAGATGATTACTCGAGGTATGGATATGTGTATCTGATGCACCGCAAGAGCGAAACCTTTGATAAGTTCAAAGAGTATCGTGCGGAAGTGGAAAAGCAATTGGATAAATCCATAAAGACATTTCGATCTGATCGAGGTGGCGAATACCTCTCCGATGAATTTCTAGGACATCTTGTAGAGAACGGGATTTTATCTCAATTGACTGCACCTGGTACTCCACAACAGAATGGTGTAGCCGAAAGGAGAAACAGGACCTTATTGGATATGGTATGGTCCATGATGAGTTATTCAACGCTGCCATTATCATTTTGGGGATATGCTTTACAAACGGCATGCTATATTCTGAACCAGGTTTCGAGCAAATCAATTCCCAGAACTCCGTATGAATTGTGGCGTGGCAGGAAGCCCTCCCTTGGACATATGAGAATATGGGGCTGCCCGGCACATGTACTGGATGGGGATGCGAAGAAGTTGGAACCAAGATCAGAATTGTGCATGTTTGTAGGGTATCCAAAAGGAACTAAAGGAGGTCTGTTTTATAACCTGAAGGAACAAAAAGTCATTGTATCAACCCATGCGACATTCTTGGAGGAAAGTCACATGAATGACTTTAAGCCTCGAAGCAAAGTGGTGCTAGAAGAGTTATCGGGTGAAAGAACTGCTCCACAGATTTCGGTCTTGGACGCAAGTTCGAGTTCCAGTGAAAGACCTGTAGGCGATCAACAATTTAGAGTGCCTCGTCGTAGTGGGAGGGTTTCGAAGAAACCTAATTTCTTCATGTATGATGCTGAGGCATACCAGGCCGAGCCTCATGAGCATGAGGAAGATCCGGTCACATATGATGAAGCTATAAAGGATGTTGATTCTAAATCTTGGAAACAGGCTATGAACAATGAGATGGATTCTATGAAATCCAACTCTGTTTGGGAACTTGTAGATTTGCCGGATGGGATAAAACCCATTGGATGCAAATGGGTCTACAAAAGAAAGAAGGATGCGGAAGGGAGAGTGGAAACTTTCAAAGCTAGACTGGTTGTAAAGGGATACACGTAAAAGGCTGGAATCGATTACGAGGAAACCTTTTCACCTGTTGCTATGCTGAAGTCTATCTGTATTCTTCTATCCATTGCTGCGGCTCTCGATTACGAGATCTGGCAAATGGATGTCAAGACGGCATTCTTGAATGGCCATCTTGAAGAGTGTATCTATATGATACAGCCCGAAGGGTTCGTAGCGAAAGGCCAAGAAAGTAAAGTCTGCAAGTTGCTTAGATCCATTTATGGATTAAAGCAAGCATCCCGCTCATGGAACCAGAGGTTTGATCAAGCGATTAAGACATTTGGTTTTGAGCAGAACGTTGATGAACCTTGTGTTTATAAACGAACTAAGGATGGAAAAGTGGTCTTTCTGATACTCTATGTCGATGATATACTACTCATTGGGAATGATGTAGGGAACTTATCATCGGTCAAGCTTTGGTTACACCAACAGTTTGACATGAAGGACTTGGGAGAAGCTAATTATGTTCTAGGCATTCGTCTCTTCAGAGATCGAAAGAACAAAATGATAGCATTATCCTAAGCTTCATACATAGATAAAATAATTGACAAATATGCAATGCTAGAGGTAAAGAAAGGCTCACAACCTTCTATTGCCGGTCTAACTCTTTCATTGGATGACTGTCCCAAGACATCGGAAGAAAGAGAGCATATGAGTAAGGTCCCTTATGCATCCGCTGTAGGCAGCCTTATGTACGCTATGCTTTGCACTCGCCCGGACATATGTTTTGCAGTAGGTATGGTGAGTCGATATCAAGCGAATCCTGGAACCAAGCACTGGCAAGCAGTAAAGCATATACTCAAGTATCTTAAGAGAACGAGGGATTATATGCTGGTGTATTCTGGAGGGGACCTAACACCCGTAGGATACACGGACTCAGACTTCCAGACTTGTAAGGATTCGAGGAAATCGACATCTGGATCAGTGTTTTTACTCGGAGGAGGCGCCATTGTGTGGAGGAGCGTGAAGCAGGGCTGCACAGCTGACTCTACTATGGAGGCTGAGTATGTGGCTGCGGCTGAGGCATCTAAAGAAGCGGTTTGGCTCCGCAAGTTTTTTAGAGACCTTGAGGTCATTCCGAGTGTTGACAAGCCTATCACACTTTACTGTGATAACACAGGGGCTATTGCCAACACAAGGGAATCTCGGCACCACAAGAGGACCAAACACATAGATCGGAGGTATCACATTATTAGAGGGCATGTGGAGACAGGACAAGTGGATGTATGTAAGATCGCATCTGAGGACAACATTGCCGATCCCTTTACTAAGTCTTTGGTAGCTAGAAGCTTTGAGAGGCATGTAGAGGCGATGGGGATGCGTAACATGGCACATCTACTGGCTTAGGGCAAGTAGGAGATTGTTAGGAAATGCCCTAAGTGTTAGAGACATTTTGATGTATTCATTTTGAACTGAATAATAAAATTATATATAGAGGTTATTCATTACATTACTATCTGTCCTCGTCTTATTTACATGTTAAAGTAAATGTAAGCAAATATGGCTCACTGACTGCTTGTGTTAAAACTGTTAGAACGTTGCATGCAATGGACTTTTGTATGCGAGAAGACAATGTTCTAAAGTTAGCAGTCTAAACTATGGTCTGTAGTCTATGGGGTTAGACCGAGCATCTAACTCATGTTAAGACTATTATGTTGTCTAAAGCCTTAGAGGGGACGGTTTGTCTTGACTGTCTGGAGCTGGACTCCCAAGTAGAGACATGGATATGTTGCTTGGTGGTGACATATTAGACCGGGACTAAAGCGTGATTGATCTACGTAGTCCGCTATGAGTGGATCAATCTGCTTTTGACGTTCATTGTGCAATAACCTTAATCCTGAGTAAATGAACTTCTTCATGTATATGACTTGTGTACTTTGATGTTCCAATGGCTAAAGCGTCTCAGAGGTAGTAAGCTTATAGACCGGTTCGTTGGGTGCATGACTTGTATACGATGAAGGGTTTGTTTGCAGATATCGGAATCATAGCTCTGAGGAGTTAAAGGTATCCTCTTAAAGGCATTATACTGAATGTGAAAATGGACAAGGCCTAGGGCCGTCTGCTGGGCGGATGACTTCTTATTTACATATGATGAATAATCATTTTCTTGATTTGGTAGTATAATGGAACTTTAAGATAGCCTGATCAGTAGGATTAAACGGACTTTGACCTAAGGCTGATCATGGATATCATATGAGGGTTTTGCATATATGACAAGGTCATTGGATAGTAGCTCGTCACAGGCTTACGCAATACGGTATATAATTGGGAGTTCAGTTTCAGGTTTATAGTGGTGTAACTCTGAAACTAGTGATCATATGATTGAGTTGTTCGGTAAAGAATGATGATCATATGGAATCATGGGAGCCCGATTATATATGTCCAATCAGTCCCTCTACTAGCTCCACATAATTCCTTAACGTTTGGCAAATTGATTTGTGTATGCTATTGGCTAGTTTATTATGCATGGATGGTGATGACACAGGATTAGGATGGTAAACAAGATTCTCTCCGGTTGGATTCAGATTTTGTTTTGGATAATAGAGTACACAATTATTTGAACTCCAAATAAAGTTGCCATGATTTTATTTGAGATTGGATTGGAGTTGTAGAAAATTATCTATGAGAACAAGAATATGAAACACAACCGTTTTGTGGAATTTGAAATTTGAAATTTGAAATTTGAAATTTGAATTTTGAAATTTGAAATTTGAAATTTGAATTTAAAATTTGAATTTGAAATTTGAATTTGAAATTCGAATTTGAAATTTGAATTTGAAATTTAAATTTGAAATTTGAAATTTGAAATTTGAAATTTGAATTTGAAATTTGAATTTGAAATTTGAAATTCAAATTTTGAATCACAGTCCAAGTAGGATTCGAATTTGTTGTGGAAAATCCACAAGGTTTGAAATTCGAATTTGAGTTGGATTTGGAGAGGATAATCTTGTTAGAATCCTACTTGAATTTTGAATCCAAATCCCAACAAAAGTGGACGAAATTTTTGAGGATAATCCTCATGGAAAAATTCGGATTTTTGTGGATAAGATTCAAGGGAATAATTCAAGTTTCAATCCCAGTTGAATTTGGATTCTCTCCTCCCTGAAAAGTGGCCGAAAATTTGGAGAATCTCTCCTAGGAAATTCGGTTATTTTTAGATAAGGTTGAGATAAGATTCAAGCTTGAAAATCCTAGTGGAATTTTGATTCTTCCTTATCCTAAAAGTGACCGAAATTTATGAGGAGATTTTCTCCAAGAAAAATTCAGATTTTTCGGTTGAAAAAAGGAGATAAAATTCTAGTTAAAATCTTGTTTAGATTTGGATTGGATTTATCGTAAGAAAACCGAATTTTATTGTTGAATTTATCCATGGAAAAATTCGGATTTTTTGGTTAAGGATAAGGGAAAATATCTTTTCCTAATCCAATTCAAATTCAGAAAATCACTTCATGCAGGTCTATAAAAGGAGGTCCTGCCACTCCAGTTCTCTTAGACCACAGACTCTCAGGTGAGCAGGCTTATTATTGCACAGCTCATCGTGACAATAAAGTTCTTTAGAGATCTGGGTAGTCGGAAGAAGACTAGCAGTGCTAGCATACCGATCGAGGTTCAGAGTGCCCACACACTCAGCCATTCGGGAATTGGAGAATAGTAGAGAAGGCTAGTTGGTTGAAGCCTCCGGTCATTCTCCTCTTGTAAGATTGGCGTCCTTGAGGTATGAGTTTTAATTGTTGTTGGTTTATTGTATATGGCATCATGAGATATTTAACGATCTAAAAATTTTTATTGTTCCGCTGCGCCACTCTGATACGTTTTTACCGGTTTATTTTCCCACATGGATTTGCAGGCGTCCGATTATATATGTCCAATTAGTCCATTTACTAGCTCCATATAATTCCTTAACGTTTGGCAAAATTGATTTGTGTATGCTATTGGCTAGTTTATTATGCATGGATGGTGTTGACATAGGATTAGGATGGCAGACAAGATTTTCTCCGGTTGGATTTAGATTTTGTTTTGGATAATAGAGTACACAATTATTCGAACTCCAAATAAAGTTGCCATGATTTTATTTGAGATTGGATTGGAGTTGTAGAAAATTATCCATGAGAACAAGAATTTGAAATTCAACTGTTTTATGGATTTTGAAATTTGAATTTTGAATTTTGAATATTGAATTTTGAATTTGAAATTTGAATTTGAAATTCGAATTTGAATTTTGAATTTGAAATTTAAATTTGAAATTTGAAATTTGAAATTCAAATTCCAAGTGGGATTCGAATTTGTTGTGGTAAATCCACAAGGAATGAAATTCGAATTTGAGTTGGATATAGAGAGGAAAATCTTATTAGAATCCTACTTGAATTTTGAATCCAAATCCTAACCAAATATGGATGAAAATTTTGAGGATTATTCTCAATGAATTTTCCTCAAAATTTTCAGATTTTTGTGGATAAGGTTCAAGAAAAAATTCAAGTTTCAATCCTAGTTGAATTTGGATTCTCTCCTCCCTGATAATGGCTGAATTTTTGGAGTAAATCTCCTAGGAGATTTTTGGTTATTTTGGATAAGTATGAGATAAGATTCAAGCTTGAAAATCCTAGTGGAATTTTAATTATTCCTTATCCAAAAGTGGCCAAAATCTTGGTGGAGATTTCTCTTTTGAATTTTCAGATTTTTTGGTTGAAAAAGGGAGATAAAATTCTAGTTAGAATCTTGTTTAAATTTGGACTTGAATTATCCTAAAGTGGCCGAATTTATTATTGGGATTTTCCCCTTGAAAAATTCAGATTTTGTGCTTGTGGATAAGGGAGAATATCTTCTTCTAATCCAATTCGAATTCAGAGAATCACCTTATGCAGGTCTATAAATAGAGGTCCTGCCACTCCAGTTCTCTTAGACCACAGACTCTTAGGTGAGCAGGCTTATTGTTGCACAGCTCACCATGACAATAAGTTCTTTAGAGATTTGGGTGGTCGGAAGAAGACTAGCAGTGCTAGCATACCGATTGAGGTTCAGAGTGCCCACATACTCAGCCATTCGGGAATTAGAGAATAGTAGAGAAGGCTAGTTGGTTGAAGCCCTCCGGTCATTCTCCTCCTGTAGATTGGCATCCTTGAGGTATGTGTTTTAATTATTATTGGTTTATTGTATATGGCATCATGAGATATTTAACGATCTGAAAATTTTTATTGTTCTACTGCGCCACTCTGATACGTTTTTATCGATTTATTTTCCTACAGCTTCCTACCATGCCACAATTTATACGGAGTCCTGGGAATTGACTTGTTTGGAACTTGGTTCAGAATATAGCACGCCGTTTGTAATGCATATCCCCAAAATGATAACGGCAACATTGAATAACTCATCATGGACCATACCATATCCATTAAGGTCCTGTTTCTCCTTTTGGCTACACCATTCTGTTATGGAGTACCAGGTACAGTCAGTTGGGATAATATCCCATTCTCTACAAGATGTCTTAGAAATTCATCGGAGAGGTATTCGCCACCTCGATCAGATTGAAGTGTTTTTATGGATTTACCCAATTGCTTTTCTACTTCCGTACGATACTCTTTGAACTTATCAAAGGTTTCACTCTTGCAGTGCATCAGATACACATATCCATACCTCGAGTAATCGTCTATAAAGGAGACATAATACTCGAACCTTCCTTGTGCTGTGATGTTCATGGGGCTAAATACGTCAGTGTGCATAATTTCTAAGAGTTCCTGAGCCCTAGTACCCTTAGCTCTAAAAGACCTCTTAGTCATCTTACCCTCAAGACAAAACTCATATTGAGGAAGTCGTATCTCCTCCAGAGATTCTAGAGGACTGTCTTTCAACAACCTTTGAATCCTATCCTGATTAATATGACCAAGTCTTAAATGCCAAAGATACACCTTGTTAGAGTGAGAAACTTTCAACCTTTTAGAGTTATCAATTAATTCGGTGTCAAGTAGTGAGTACATCTTTGGTTTGATTAAATATAGGTTTCCATCCATCCATCCAGAATAGATAAAAGACTTATTTTTATGAATATTAACTCTTTTACTAAAAGAAACTGAATAAGAATCTTTTATTAAACAAGCTACCGATATAAGGTTCCTCCTAAAATTAGGAATATAAAAACAGTCTTTCAATAATATAAACTAAATTCATCAAAATAAAGATAAATATCTCTCATTGCCTCAGCTACCACCAAGCTACCGTCTCCAGTCCGTAACGAGAGGCTCCTATCATGTAGACTTCTCGTTTCCACGAACCCCTGCATAGAAACACAAACATGGTTAGTGGCTCCCGAATCAATGACCCAAGTGTCCTTAGATTCTTCCACCAAACACGCTTCTAAATAATGAAGTTCCTTGCCTTTCTTGCCTTTGGCGGTTAGGAATTCCTGGCAAGCCTTCTTGAAGTGACCTACCTTCCTACAGTGGAAGCACTTGGACTTTTTAGGGTCCCTAGGCTTCTTGTTCTTCTTTTTCTTCTTTCCATCCGAGATAGGAGGATTAGAAGAACTAGAAGCCACTTGCTTCTTATTTGGCCTCTTCCTCTTCCGTGAGGGTTTGGAAGATTCTGCCAAATTGGCCTCTCCTTTGGGTTGAACAGCATCCCCATCCTTGATCATCCGCTCATAAGCTTGGAGTTGCTTCATGAGCTCAGTGAGTCCTAACTCCTTTGTCACCAGATTGTATGCGGCCTTAAACCCTACAAAATCTTTTGACAGGGTTTTGAACACCATCTCGATCTGGGTGTTGTAGTCCAACTCAGCACCATTTTGGGCAGCCTTAGCAAAGAATCCCATTAGAATGATCATATGGTCCTTCACCGGAGTACCTGCCTTTTGCTTAGAGTTCATAATGCTAGCAATAGTAGACTATTGAGCTAATTTTTCTTGGCTTTTGAACATATCTTCCAAATTTTCATGATCTCCCTAGCAACTTGATAAGTCTCATGCTACTTTTGTAAAGCACTCGTCTAGCATCGAGCTATCTCATTGGATTTTCTCCAACAAGTATAGACAACCGGGACCTCCTCAAGTGGTGTGTCAGGTTTAGGCCCAGGTGGGCATGGTTCGTCCAGCACGAACTTGTGTCTCTCGCAGTTGAGAACTATCAGCAGATTTTTCTTCTGGTATTTATAATTATCGCCATTCAACTTATTTTCAGTAAGTATTGAAATGAGGGGTGTTGGTGACATTTTTTATTGAAATAAAATTATACTAGACATCATTACAAAGCCCAAGCAAATATACAGATAATTTAGCAAATAAAACATACAAGTATGTTCCTACATAAAACTTGAAAAAACATGTAGCATTGCAACAGTATTTCTCAGCACCTATTGCCCCAAGCCACCGAGGGGTGGTCATTAAACAAATAGCCGGAACATGGACCCCGTCCAATTAATATATGTTGCCTTAAATCCTCCAAAGTTAAGACATATATTAATAACCGCTTATTTTGGCCACCAGTTTAGTTAACAGAGCTTCTAGGGAAAGTTAATAACTAAATGAGTCTTGAGTGTATAACTATTGTTTACGTAGCCTGATCCACATCCTACCAATCCACCGAGGGGTGGTCATGAATAGAATTGTGCCTGAACATGTTTTCCACATAGGAGATCCAACCTAGTATACCGGCGGTGAAAAACACCTACCTAGGGGTGTGGTCAGAGCAGAATTAACGCGAGGCATTACTATGCTTTCACATATAGATCAACAATGGAGGCCGTGGGTTTTGTTCGAAACCTTCTTCCACTCAATATTTTGAAAAACATACATGTTTTCACAAATATGTATAATTAATATAGTTTGAGCGGCATTCACCTATCCTATATGACATGTTATCAAATATACATACAATTCATCCATCAATACATATTCATCTGTCCATGACATATCATAGAAAAAATAATTGACGGAAAAATAACCAAGCCACGGTTCCATCCTATAATAAAGAAAATAAAGATTACAAAATTCCATCCAAAGCATTCTTTGAGTCTTGAATTTTGTTCCGTCTTCTTGTATCCATCTTCATGTAGCCTCTCCATTTATTTCTCATCCCAAGAATCACTTAAAATTTAAATTCTGAAAATTTAAATTTCAAATTCAAATCTCAAATTCGAATTTCAAATTAAATTTCAAATTCAAATTTTAAAAAATTTAAATTTCATGTGTAATAATATGTAATTTTAAAAATTTTAAAATTTAAATTTAAACATGATTTAAAATTAAATCTCAAATTTAAAAATCAAAATTTTTGATTTTTGGCCCGTCGGCCCACGGGGTGCGAAGGCCCGCAGCCACCGTAGGCAGCCCCCAGCCCCCAACCCCCGGGGGGGGCTGGCAGCCCACGGCCACAAGCCAGGTATAGCCCTGCCGAGCTGCAAGCTAAGCCTACAGCCTTAGGCTGCACGCCCGGGCAAGCATAGCAGTGGCCAGGCTACAGGCATTAGGGGCTGCTGCAGTCCCATCCTGCCCGAGGGCAGGGGTTACAGCCCCACCAAGGTCGGTGGCCTATCCCGAGGGGGTCGGTCCTCGATTTTTGTGTCATATTCCAATTCACCCATTAGGATTTCCAAAAATTAATTTGAACCCTAATTAAATTGGAATTTTCCATACAAACAAAATTTCAATCTTTAAATTAAATTTAACTTTTGAGAAAAATAAATTACGGTCTTCAAACTTCAATCTCCTCCAAGACTAATTATATAAAATTTCCTAAACCGTTTCTGATGTACAAAATTTTAACCATAATAATTCTAAGAAACAAAAAATTAAAATCCATGGGAAAATTACAGTGATGATAAACCGCTCCTGTGGTTACATAAGAAATTCCTAGATACAATATTTCTAAATTCTAAGGAACCATAACCGGCATAAAACAAGCATGCTTATAATAATTCAAAAAATTAAAATAACCACATACTACATACATAATACATGATAACAACATAAAGGAATCTTAGAATGCCACTCTCTAAATATCAAATCCATACATAAATAAAAAGACTAATTAATTGTCTAATTTATGTACATGGCATAGTCATGAGATGGCTCTGATACCAATTGTAGGAAAAAATTAGTAAAAACGCATCAGAGCGGCGTAGCGGAATAACAAAAATTTTTTAAAGGTCGTTAAATATCTCGTGATGTCATATACAATAAACTAACAACAATAAAACTCATACCTCAAGAAAACGCCAAACTGTAGGAGGAGAATGACTGGAGGGCTTCAACCAACTAGCCTTCTCTACTATTCTCTAATTCCTTGATGGCAGAGTGTGTTGGCACTCAGTTCCTCGACCGGTATGCTAGCACTGCTAGTCTCTTTCTGACCACTCAGATTTCTAAAGAACTTATTGTCACGGTGAGTTATGCAACAATAAGCCTGCTCACCTGAGAGTCTGTGGTTTAAGAGAACTGGAGTGGCAGGACCTCTATTTATAGACTGGCATGAGGTGATTTCTTGAATTCGAATTGGATTAGGAGAAGATTTTTCTCCCTTATCCACTCACAAAAAATCTGAAAATCCTAGGCCAAATCCAAGGATAATTTTCGGCCACTTTTGGATTTTTGCAATCCAAATTCAAACAGGATTTTAACTTGAATTTTAACTCCTTATTTATCCATAAAAATTGGTTTCCTCTAGTGCCAAAAACAAGACTAGATTCGGCAATTTAAAAGTGAGGAGAATCAAAATCTAAATAGGATTTTCTAGGTTGAATTTAATCTCATCCTTATCCATTAAATTTGAAAATCCCCTTGGATTTATCCTCAAAGTTTCGGCCACTTTAGGGTGGGAGAGAATCCAAATTCAACTGGGATTGAAACTTGAATTTTTCCTGCAACCTTATCCATAAAATCTGAAATTCCCTTGGGAGATTCTTCCCTAACAAATTCAGTTTTTCCTTGGTAGATTTGGGATTCAAAATTCAAGTAGGATTCAAACAAGATTTTCCTCTCCTTTATCCTCATCAAATTCGAATTTTTCCATGTGAATTATCTACAAAAAATTAAAATCCTATATGGATTGTGATTCAAATTTTGAATTTAAATTTCAAAGTTTAAATTTCAAAATTCAAATTTTGAATTCAAATTTCAAATTTAAATTTCAAATTCAAATGTCAAATTTGAATTTCAAATTTAAATTTCAAATTTGAATTTCGAATTTAATTTTAAATTTCAAATTCGAATTTTGAATTTAATTTTAAATTTTAAATTTCAAATTTCAAATTTCAAAATTCAAATTTCAAAGTCCATAAAAAGTTGTATTTCAAATTTTGTTCTCATGGATAGTTTTCTACAACTCCAATTCAATCTCAAATAAAATCATGGTAACTTTATTTGGAGTTCAAATAATTGTGTAATCATTATCCAAAACAAAATCTGAATTCAACAAGAGAGACTCTTGTCCACCATCCTAATCTTATGTCAACAATTTCCATACATAGTCAACTAGTCAGTAAGCATACACTAATCAATTTACTAAGTTAAAGTCCATTATACTACTGAATAAGAAAACGATTATTTATTATATGTGAATAAGAAGTTATCTGCCCAGCAGACGACCTAAGGCCTTGTCCATTTTCACATCCAGTATAATACCTTTAAGAAGATACCTTTAACTCCTTAGAGCTATGATTCCGATATCTGTAAACAAACCCTTCGTCGTATACAAGTCATGCACCTAACGAACCGATCTATAAACTTACTACCTCTGAGACGTTTTAGCCATTGGATCATCAAAGTACACAAGTCATATACATGAAGTAGTTCATTTACTCAGGATTAAGGTTATTACATAATGAACATCAAAAGTAGATTGATCCACTCATAGCGAACTATGTAGATCAATCACGCTTTAGTCCTGGTCAATACGTCACCACCAAGCAACATATCTATATCTCTACTTGGGAGTCTATGCTTTGGATAGTCAAGACAAACCATCTCCACCATGACTTTAGATAACATAATAGTCTTAACATGAGTTAGATGCTCAGTCTAACCCCATAGACTATAGACCTTAGTTTAGACTGCTTACTTTAGAATATTGTCTTCTCACATACAAAAGTCCATTGCATGCAATGTTCTAACAGTTTTAACACAAACAGTCAGTGAACCATATTTGCTTACATTTACTTTAACATGTAAATAGAATAAAGACAAACAGCAATGTAATGAATAACCTCTATATTATAATTTTATTATCCAGTTCAAAATAAATACATCAAATATCTCTAATGCTTAGGGCATTTCCTAATAGTAGGTCGATCCAAAGGCTTGTAATTAATGTGCTTTTGGATGGAAGGCTTGGATTAGGCCAAAATTGCATGGGAAAATTTACATAATTTGGAATTGTGGGCTGTAAAGGAGTCGGTGGAAGGCTAGAAATAATCAGCAAAAAGTTGCTAATTAGTCCCTAGAATGTTTGCTAAAAAGTCTCTAAAGTTAGGCCAAATTGTTGGAAAAATTTGCAACTTAGCCCTCCAACCTTTTGCCCGTAAATAGAAGTGGAAAATGGCCCCTTAAAAATCAGAAAAACGGGCCAAACTCTACCCAACTGCAGTCGTGAATTCCTGCCCCTTTCCAAGCTAAAATTTTAGCAAAATTCTTCACCAAACTTGCACCAAAATAATCTCCAAGCATCAAAGAGTCAAGCTAGTAAGGTGAGCATTCATTTTACTTGATTTTTCCTGTATTTTCATTGAAATATTTGTGCCTTGTATGAGGGGGGATGATGAAAATTTTGGGTACAAACTTGGTGTTTTAGTTGATGGTTTAGTGTTATGATTGAATTATATCATGAAAGCTTGAAACACAAAATTTGAGATGTGTTTTAGAGGTAAAATCTGTGGCCTATGTTGAGGAAAATAATGAAATTTTGTGTTGGTTTGAATAATTGGTAATGAGGAAAAGTTTTACATAAAGTTTTGGTAACCTTACGTAAAATAGGCCTTTGGTATAGTATGTAGTAGGTACTAAGGTTCTGAGGCGTACCTAACACCAAGAAGAACCTAGAATTTAGGCAGAAATGCTGCCAAAATTTTGAAAATAGCATAAAGGGCATTTCAGGAAACGAGGGGTAAAATTTATGGTCAGGATGGAAAACCCGAGCCCTTCGGGAACCAAGGCTAGGGGAATAGGATGATAAACGTCTCAGGAATAGTGAAATACCCATTTAAGACTTCGAAACATTGGAAAAACAAAAAACAAAAAATGACCCTAAGCGTCAGAATAGTACCATCCGAGGGTCAGGTGAGGAGTAGTCACCGATTTTACAGTAAATAATGCTGTAAAAATTTATCGAAGCCTAAGAAATATTATTTTATGATATTTGGGTTTAGAAAATCTCAGAAAAATGATATAATGGAATTTTACGGTCCTGAAACCCACTAGGGGTAAAATGGTCATTTAGACAAAAAATGTGCGAATGGCTCGGAAAGGACCATGAAGGACTTAGAACGATTTAGATAAGATTTTTAAGACAAAAAAAAATCTAAAATTTATAAAGAACACAGGCGTGTAGATGGGTATACGGCCATGTAATGAAGAAATTAGACAACCCGAGAGGTACACGGCCTTGGACACAGGCATGTGCCAAGTCGTGTACTACTATATAGGCAAATAGGAGTTACATAGCCATGTAGAAAAAAGACCTGAGAGGCACATGGCCTTAGACATGGGCATGTACCAAGCCGTGTACTGTTACATGGGTAAATAGGGGTTACACGGCCATGTGGGAAAAAGACCCAAGAGGTACACAGCCTTGGACACGGGGGTGTACCAAGCCGTGTACTGTTATATGGGCAAATAGGAGTTACACAGCCATGTGGAAAAAGGACCCGAGAGGTACATGATCTTGGACACAGGCGTGTACCAAGCCGTGTACTGTTGTATAGATACATTAGGAGTTACACGACCGTGTAGCAAAGAACCCGAGAGGTGCATGACCTTAGACACGGGCGTGTATCAGGCCGTGTATCACAAAGAAAAATGAAAAATAGTGTGATGCTAAGAACAAAATGAATATATGCAAAAAGATAAATGATGATGGGAATTAACAGGCAATATCTTGTCTATAGGAACCTAATCTAGACAGGACGAGAGTGCGTTTGTGAATACTGGTAAGTACAGACATTTAAATTGTCTATAACATGAAATACTGTGATGTTTAATTATGTACTAATTGTACATTAAATACAAAGTCCTACAGGCATTAGGGTGTAGTTACATTAACACACCTAACGAACTGATAAGCTTAAGACGTATACTGAGAGTACACCATGGAAAGAGGTGCTACGGCACTAGAGTGTGACTAAATTTAAGACACACCCATAAATGAAAGAATGTAAAAAGACCTATGAGCATTAAAGGTTCCTAACTTTGAGGTGATGATTAATGCCACCCGATCGGAACTGTAAGAAAGATAATAATAAAACCAAAACTAGCGTACCAACCTCCAGTAAGGTGGGGGTTTACAAGTCCTTCGGGGACAAAATGACCGCTTTAGGTGATTACAGACTGGGGAGGATTGGCCTTAGGGTCGCTCCCAAGGTCCCTCATAGTCAGCGCGCATAATCGGTACGACTACTATGAGCTCAAAACCAGCACATAATGAAGATAATGACCGAAAATTGAATGAAAGCCATAAATAAGCATAATTGAGCATAACCGACACTAACTTTACGTATAGTGTGTTTGGTCAAAGTTAACGTGAATAGTATCTAGTCAAAGTGAAATTTACTATTCATTGGTCAAAGTCAAAGTTACTATTCATATATGAATAGTACTATTTATAGGAAATTTTATTATTGATATTTTTGAATTTATGTGATTCATAGTATGTATGTTTGAACTTACTGAGCTTGTTAGCTCATCGGTTTGTTTATCTTGCAGGTAAGAAACCTGTCCAGTGGATAACTTGAATGACGGTAGGATATGCAGTGCTAATGGGATAGGGAATTCCACTATGGATTATGGTCCTGCTACCAGTCTTCCGCTGAGCTTTAAAAGAAAAGATTTGAAGAAAATGTATTTTGAGATATAGAGTTGAACAATGTAATTTTGTAAATTATGTCGTTGTATAAAGTACGGCTAAACTATAGTTTTAAAGTTTATATGGCTTTCATATTTGAAAAGTATTTTGAAAAAAAAGGGGCTTTAAAATATGAAGAGTTAAAAATAAAATAAAGTTTTTGGCAACCCAATGAGGTGCACAGGCTGTATCAGTTGGCTATAGAGTTTGATTGTAACGGTTTCGCGTGGCCGAAATTGGGGGGCATCACAGGTGGGTATTAAAGTAGTTGACCATATCCCTACTGGTACAAAATGCAACCTGCTCATTAATCCAAGTAAGTTGGCTTTCTTTAAGTTAGTTAGCTATTTGTTTATACGAGGTTATATTTTTTATAAGATATATGATGACTAGGCCACCATATGTGCGACCTCAGCTATATAGACCAAGAGGACATATTAGGGTATGGACTAGGCCTGTGATTAGGCCATCCATGTCCCAGTGACCAGTATATAGACTGCCGACACTTGACCCACCAGCACCATAGGCTAGGGTACAGTCATAGATCCAAGTGCCACCTTCTCGACTGGTACTTAATCCATAAGTCGAGACGGACATTCCAGTTGTCGGAGGGCGGCCACATATAGGAGCTAGGGTATCAGTTCGTGTTGTACACACGTTTCAAGGCAATCATCCACCTACGTTCGAGGGAGGTCAACAGGGGATTGCCACTAGAGATTGGTCACACGATGTGGAGATGATCATGTATCAATGCAATATTGATGAGGACTGCTGGGTCATGTTAGTAGTTAGCACTTTCCATGGAGATGCATGAATGTACTGGGAGTATTGCGACTAGGACATGCTATCAGGGCTTGACTGGGTTGAGTTTAGGTACATTATGATACAGCAATTTCTGCCTAAGAGCTTGGCACCAGTTCCAGACCCTCTAGAGAGCAGGGTAGCGATACCACTGCCTGCCTTACCCCTTTACGCGGATATTAGGGAGTTTGTTCTCCGTACAAAGAGACTCCAGATGCTGCTGAGTGACAAAGTCTTCACTTATGCAGTACAATTTGAGGAGAACGTCATAAGGAGATGTCCCCTATCCAACCTTGCTGATGAGGATTTTTGTGACATATTTTAGAAGAGGCTTACGATAGATTTATGACAGAGGGTAATCCCATTATATCCTCTTACTCTATGGGAGTTTATAGTCACAATAGCTCGAGCTGAGGAAGAGCTATTGTTGGAGCGCATGGTGTGTAATAGATGAAAGCAAGCATTATAAGAGGCAATGTTAGATCATCTTTATGGAGCGGACCTATGGCTAATGACCATGAGACTGGCCCATCTAGGCGAAGTAAGGGGACGAGTCCCATTAGAGGAACACCATCTAGCACCAGAAATGGTTCGGATGAGGAAGAGGAAGATCCGAAAGAATTTCCTATAGTTCTGGATTAACCAGAGGATTAGAATGTAAACATATAAAGATGTATAAATGTATATATCTGTATATGTACATGTATGACTGTATTGAAAGGCTATTTTGAGGAAAAAAGCCTTAAAGTTGATATATATATATGAATGTTGTGAATGATATGTTTTAAAATTATGATATGTTTTAATTATATAATGTTTAAAACTTATTTTTACGTATTTTGTAAAAATGTACGTGTTGAAAATCTAATGATTGATTTTCAGCGACTATAGGAAATAGAGAATATGGTGAATACACAAAACCAAAGAAGTATGAGAGGGCGTCCTGCCCTTTCAGAAAGGGTTGATGAATTACAAGCCTTTATATAAGCTCAAATGAAGGAGAATGCTAAGCTAAGACAACGTTTAGAGCAAATGGAATAGAGGCAAGGCCAAAAAGAAGGCCAACCCTTACAAATGGCTTCCACTGAACAAGCAGTACTGCCAGTTATGCCCAAGGTAGTACTAAAACCGCAACCTTAACCCTGAGTAAATCAGGAACCATTATACGAGCAATTCCGATGAATGAAGCCACCGAAATTTGAGGGCTTTACAAACTCGTTAAGAGCGGAGGAATGGCTTTCCTTGATCCAAATGATCCTAAAATTCATGGATCTGATGGAACAAGAGAAGGTCATGTGTGCATCCTTTGTGCTAAGGAAGGATGCAGGGTTTTGGAGGGACACCATCAAACTAAAAAGAAACTTGGCCATGATGACATGGATAGATTTTTCAAAAGAATTCAATCATAAGTATTATGACCCTGCATTGCTACGACCTCAGCAGAGGGAGTTCACAAAGCTAAAGCAAGGGAACATGACAGTGAACAAAGTCTGTTAGAAGTTTGATCAACTATCTCGATCATGTCCATACGTCATCCCTATTGAGAGGGAGAAAATATAAAATATGCTCAAGATGTTTTGACCTCACATCTTAGCATTAGTAGACAATGGGTTAATGCCACCCACTACGGTAGCTAATTATGTCAGTCGAGCTCTAAGATCTGAGTAACATCTAGCTCAACAAAGGGAAGAGAAGGAGAAAAACTGGGATGCCAAGAAGAAGGAAAAAGTCTTGGCTAAAGCTGCTGTGATAACCGAGAAATTTATAATTCTCAGAAAATTTTGTACAAGATATGTAAATAAATGTATATTCATGATCAAACATGTTACAGAATATAAAGCAGATGAAAATTTTGACTAACTAGATTTTAGTCAAAATTTGACGATGAATTAATGAACATAGTGTAAAAGCTAAACATTAATTGAAATCATGATATTTTTAATTATTAGAAAAGTATGTGGAAAATACATATTAAGAGATCAATGGCTCATATGCAAGCTATCTTGATCAATGGCCAAAATTAGCCAAGAATAACCAATTTCTTTAAAAATAAATTAAAGAAATAATGAGTGAAATGAGAGGGAGAGCACGTGAGGGGCCTCAAACTCAAGCAGCCAAGTGAATTAATTCACTTGTTTTGGCTACAAATAAGCAGCCGAGAGAGAGAGAAAGAAAGGGAAAGAAAGAAAGAGAAATAAAGAAAGAAAAAGAAAGAGGGAGAGAGAAAGAGCAGGAGAGGAAGAAAATCACCCTCTGTATTTTCCTCCCACCAAGTTCAGATTTCTCTCTTCAAGCAAGAAATCGTTCAAGTTTTTAGCCCAAGAGTTCACAACAAGACGTCCTTAAGTTTCAAGCAAGGTAACCCCTTTTTCTCTCACATTTTTGGGTGAAAAATCTGGGTTGTTTTGAGGGAAAAAAGAGAATGTGAGTGTTGCATGTTGAGATTTTCGGTTAAATCGAAACATGGTTCAAGTCTAGTTGTTTTTAAACATGAATTCGTGAGTTGATGGTTTAGAAAACCAAGTTTCAGTTTAGTTCTTTTCAAGAAAGTTTTGATTTTTAAAATGTTGAGTCAAGATTTTGGTGGGAGCAAAATGTAAAATTTTGCTTATGAAACCATGGATTTATGATAGTAGAAATGTAGTTATACCTTGAAATGGTCTTATAGAGTCCGATTTTAAGTGCAAAAAGTAGAACAAAGGCTATGAAAGCCTTAAAAAAATAGAGGTGAGAATTTCAGACTCAGAATCGGAATTATGGGATGAACATGGGAGTGTAAACGGGCGTGTACAAGGGCGTGTTCAGAACACGACCCCGAACATGCCTACATACATGACCGTGTTTCGAAAGAATTTAAGACCCGAAAGGTCCACAGCCAAGAACATGGTCGTGTATCGAGCCGTGTAAAATTGCACACGGTAGTGGAAAAGGCGTGTAACAGACCATGTTCGACAGCAGGAAAACACGGCCAGAAACACGGCCGTGTATCCACCCATGTAAGCATGCATGATTTACACGGTCATGTTGCATGAATTACATGGCCATGCATATAAGTCCAGAGGAGTACACGGCCACGAACACACCCGTGTAGGAGGACGTGTTCGAAGCTAAAAAAAAAAGAGTGTGGAAATATGATTTACATGTTTTGTCATGTTTCAAGTATAAGATAAATGTTAGAAATAATCAATGATTATTTATTTTATAAGCCAGACACCCCGAGACAGCAGTCCCAGATCAGCAGAGGCTCACGTTAGCATATTTTCTATAAGTTCAAGCATTATCCTGACTGCAATGTGGACAATCATGTTATGTTTTATGATGTTATGTATGTTTTTTGACATGTATGTCAGACGTTGGCCGTCTACATCATGATACATATGTTAGTTTCATGTTATGCATGTAGAAGTCATGTTTCAAATAGATGATTCATGTACACATGATAGACAAGTATCAAGCTCATGAAAACATGTAGGTGCACAAGGCACTATAGTGAGGTTAACAAATTCACACCCCAAGTAAAACATGTAATAGGTTCCTACTGTAGGGCAATCAGTATGCTACCCAGTTGGAACTTCAGAAAAGATGGTAATAAAACCAGTTATTGGCGTACCGGCCTCTCGTTCCATGGGGTGGTTTTCATGTACAGTTTCAGTTAAGGCTACGGAGGTTAGCACTAAAGTACCACTCCTAGTCATGCGTGCCTTACAGTACGACCAATCAGGGGCCTAAAACCAGAACCTAATATCAGATAATGTCCTAAGACGTAACATACAGCCATGAACATGTTTTTCAGAGTCAAGTTTCATGCATCAGCACAGTAGTACATGATATGATTTCATGTGTTTATGTTTGAACTTACTGAGCCCATAGCTCACTAGTCTGTTCACATGTTACAGGTAAGAGACCTGTTCACTAGTAGTATACGACGGACGACGGACAGGGTATGTACATGCCAGGGGGACTGGGCGAGGGATAGTGGTCCTACCATGAGTTTTTCGCTGTACAATTTTGAAAATTTAAACATGTAATTTCAAGAACATGATTTTAACCCAAGATTATGTTATAGGGGAATCATGATTCATGTATATGTTATTTTGTTAACATGATTTCCTGATCACATTCTCGAACAAGATTTACATATTTTCAAGTTGTTATGTTAAGAAAAAGAAAAAAAAATTTATTCCGCAAAATTTACAAGTAGTTTTCAAGTTAAGCATGATGTCGGCAACCCTAGAGGCCTACATACTATTGTGGTTAACTATAGAGTTGATTGTAATAGCACTGTAGAACCTTTACAGTAAGGGCGGGCTGCCACAGCTGCTCAAGCAGGAACGCAGGTTGGATAAGGTAGTAATCAGTATCTGAATGTTAAGACTGGACAGTCAAACACTTCCAGCCAATAATCGCAAGGAAAAAGGAAAGGAAATAGTTCCAGAAATCGAAATCAGTAGCAGAAGCTGAACAATAATGCCTTATCCATGGTTCTCGACTATGTTATGTGCAGAAAAAGGCAGACAAGCTGATGCAGATACACCTCAATCGCCTATTTTTAATGTGGAAGAGAGGGCCATTTTGCTAGAAACTGCCCCAAAAATCAACAAAATGTGCAGGGTACGTTTCAGCCACAGCAGCAACATCCCCAAACTCATGCACTACAGGCTAAAATTGAGGGGCCTTCAGAGACACAAGAAAGACCAGAACGTATGCCTCATGCAGATGCTCAGGTCATGGTTTACATAAAGGAGGATACGGAAGCTGGGACATCTAATGTAGTGACAGGTTAGCTTTCTATCGCTAATCATTTAGTGTCTGTTTTATTTGATTCTAGAGCTACGCATTTGTTTGTTTCATACGAATTTGCGAGTAAGATAGGATATCCTATGCATAGCATGGGTAAGACATTTAGAACAGCCCTACCCTCAGGCAAAACTTTGTTGTCTAATTACTGGTTACCTTACGTACCAATAATTGTGACAAATAGGGAGTTATACGCTGAATTGATCGTGATGAAGTTAGCTGATTATGACGTCATCCTAGGAATGGATTTTCTAGGAAAGTATTAAGCTACAATCGATTACCAGGATCGGAAGATTATATTCCGACCTGATCAGAAAGATAGTTTCGAATATGTAGATTCATCGCGTAAACCGAGGAAGATGATGATCAACTTGATGAGAGCAAGAAGGTTAATGTCTGGCAGCTATGATGGATACTTAGCTTATATAGTGGCCGTGACTGAGAAGTAGAAGCTTCAACCTGGAGACGTTCCGATCATCAACGATTTCTAGATGTCTTCCTAGAAGAATTACCTAGACTGCTGCCAGAACGAGAAATCTCTTTTGAGATTGAATTGATGCTAGGAACCGCACCTATTTCAAAGGCGCCATATCGAATGGCACCGGCAGAGCTGAAGGAGTTGCAGGTATAATTAAAAGAGCTTCTTAACAAAGGATTTATACGTCTGAGCTATTCCCTATGGGGTGCTCTAGTGTTATTCCTCAAGAAAAAGGATGGAACGTTTCACATGTATATCAACTACCGAGAGTTGAACACGGTTACTATCAAGAATAGGTATCCATTACCTAGAATTGATGACTTGTTCGATCAACTCAAAGGCACAACAGTATTCTCCAAGATCGATATGCAATCAGGATATCATCAGTTACGGATTAAGGAGAGTGACATTCTGAAGACAGCATTTAGGACCTGTTACGGTCATTACAAATTTCTTATGATGCCGTTTGGGTTTACAAATGCTCTAGCAACGTGTATGGACCTAACAAATCGAGTCTTCAAGGAATTTCTAAATAAGTTTGTCATTGTATTTATCGATGACATACTTATATATTTAATGACTCGTGAGGAGCATAAGGAACACCAGAGGATTTTTCTTCAAACGATAAGGAAGCACCAACTCTACATGAAATTCTCCAAATGTGAGTTTTGGATAGATAGAGTGCATTTCCTAGGACATGTAGTCTCCAAAGAAGGAATCATTGTGGATCCTGCCAAAGTGGAGGTGATTAACGAATGACCTGCACCTAGGAACGTGACCGAGATGCAGAGTTTCTTAGGTATAGCTAGCTATTATAGGAGATTCGTAGAGGGATTTCTATGACTCGCTACACCTCTCACGGCTCTTATGCGCAAAGAGAGGAAATACGAGTAGACAGAGGAGTGCAAAAGGAGCTTTTAAGAGTTGAAGAAGTGACTAACGAGTGCACCAATCCTTACGCTTCCTACTGAAGAGGAGACGTTCGTTATATACAGTGATGCATTGAAAATGGGATTAGGGGCCATCCTGATGCAAGACGACAAGGTGATCGCGTATGCCTTGCGTCAACTAAAGTATCATGAGAAAAATTATCCCACGCACGATTTAGAACTTGCCGCAATAGTGTTCGCACTTAAGATTTGGTGACACTACTTAAATGGAGCTTAGTGTCAGATTTACATTGACCATCAGAGCTTAAAATACTTCTTTATGCAAAGGAAGCTAAACATGGGGCAAAGAAGGTGGTTGGAGCTGGTAAAGGATTACGATTACGAAATCCTCTACCATCCAGGAAAGGCCAATCGCGTTGCGGATGCGTTAAGTAGAAAGTCTACCATCTCACACCAACTGCGGATAGAGGAACTCCCAAAGCCATTGTAGCAGGAGATCAACTAGTTGAAGTTGGAGCTAATATCTAGAAAATTGGATGCACTCCAACTAGAATCGTTGTTATTTGAGGACATTGAGAGGCTCAAAAACAAGATCCAAGTATGGTAAGTCCTAGGGAAGGGATTCCCAAGGATAGACTAATCCTACCTCAAGGAAGAATCCATATCCCCGATGATGAAGGATTAAGAAGGCGAATTATGGCAGCAGCTCATAAGACGTCATATTCAGTGTATCCCAGAGCTAGTAAGATATACCAGGATTTAAAGTTGCAATTCTAGGGGAAAGGGATAAAGAATGTGTAAGGACCACCATTTTCATGGCACCTACTTACCATGTAATGAGACATTAAGGAATAAAATTAGAGTATTTTGAGAGCTTTTGGATGCACGTTTAGAGAACACGGTCAGGTACACGGCTGTATAAGTGGTCATGTACCATTCAAACTATGCATGCGCAAGAGAAGCCGTGTAAGTGTATATTGTCGTGTGGTGTGACACAGTCAGGTACACGACCGTGCAAGTAGCCATGTATCGCTCGGGTTAACGAACGTGCAAGAGGCCGTGTTTCAGAATAGGGCCGTGTTGAGGAATTCGAACTAGTACACGCCCGTATAAGAGGTCGTGTACTGAGCTGAGAATCGTTGAAAAGACTCCCATGAATTGTGAAACCTAATTACTATACAATGAGTAATTAAGTTGGAAAATATAGTATATTTTCCAGTTGAATAGATTAAATAGGTACGGTACTATTTAAATACTATTCATGTAGTGAAAGGGTCGACCGACAGTGAACTCAGTCCACCCTATTATGTGTATGAATGTATGAGACACGCAGTATCAGGAAACTGGTTTGGACAACCATTTCTTGACACAAGACTAGTGAACAAATCACCAGAACGCTCGGACCGAACATCTAAGCGCAACAACGACGAAAAACCCTAGCAAGGGTACAATATCGAGAAAATAGTCCGGCATGACCTCTTCTCACCTAGAGATTGACAAAATCAGAGTCAGACCACTTAGACTGGTCAGTTAAGTAGAAAACAATGAATAGTAAATAGTGGAAAATGCAATGTCAGGTTAATGGACAAGACGACCCTAATCTGGCATAAAACTGAGATATGAACGATTAGTAGGCTCAATCTGGTCAATTGAGCACAACACAAGAAGTTTAGTTTGAGAGATATGTAGTATCAGGATGAGGGTCAACATGACCTTTACTTGCCCCGAAACTGATATATTTGGGCTCAGAATGCCCAAATTAGTCAAATGGGCACCTGACACGCTTTTCGAGATGGGGTCACATAGATCCCAAAAATTGATCCAAACGACCTTCGATGGACATAAAACTGATAAAAATAGAATCAGCATGTCCAAATTAGTCCAGAGAGACTGTGTCTGAAATTTCACCTGAGAACATCTCGGTTTGCGTACGAAAGGATAGCACAATGTAGACACAACCATAGTATAGGATGTGAACAGTGAATAAGACTGATAATGGGCTCTTAGATAGTATAAAACAATTAGGAATTGATTGTACAAAAATCGAATTCAGAAATCCAAATTTTGGGTGAAAATTGGAACACTGCTGAAAAAGGGTTGGAAACCGAACGGTAGAAATTAAACTACGAAGAGAAGACTTTGCAGATGAAATCTCCCCCCAGAAAATTGTGTGCCATCAGCCATAAGGCCCCCAAACACACCCCTAACAAGTGGGAAAAGTTTTCCCTAAAGTTAGGGATGTGTTGGACCATTTGTTGAATAAAATACTCAACATTTATCACATGGCCATGAATAAATGGTTGTTTATTCCCCTCCTTTCTTTGCAGCAGCCCATGCCCCCCTAGTGCAGAAAAATGACAGCCAATTTGTCCCATGATTAGGCAAATATGGTGGATAATTAATTAGGATTAAGTCTAAGCAAGCTTGATTAATTTTGCCTATAAAAGGCACACATGACAACAAGAGTTCATTTCTTTCTTTTGGCTTCCAAAACACCTGTAATAACCGGGAAATTTTACTGTTCTCGAAATATGATAAATTGCATGTACATGATGAATTTCATGTTTAAAATGTGAAATGTATGAATTAATGTCGTGTAGAATGAGATAAAATGTTCTAACAATATTACAGATTAAGAATTCGGTGATGTAAAAGCATGCCGAATTGAGCTGGGGAAAAACAATGAACTGTAAACCCTAATAAATGACTCAGGGTAAGTTGAGTGCACAAAAAGATAAAATACTGATAGTAGTGATGTTATATGTGTGTGCGTGTGTGTTATACGCAGTATCAAGAAATTGGTCAAGATGACCTTTTCTTAATATAAAACTGATATATTTAGAATCAGTATGCTCAAAATAGTCAATTGAGCATAAAATGCTATTTTTGACTAAGGAATATGCAGTATCAAGAAATTGGTCAAGATGACATTTTCTTGATATAAAACTGATATATTTGGAATCAGAATGCTCAAATTAGTCATTTGAGCACGAAAAGTAAATTTTGACTGGGAAATATACAGTACCGGAAAACTGGTCAAGATGACCTCGGATGAAGATGAAACTGATACATTTGGGTTCAGCACGCCCAAATTAGTCAGTATAACTTATTAGTATGCTCAAATTAGTTAATTGAATATAAAGGTAATTTTTGACCGGAAATTCGCAGTACCGGAAACTGGTCGAAATGATCTCAGATGAAGACGAAACTGATATATTTGGGTTCAGCACGCCCAAATTAGTCAGGATAGCTTATGTTGAAATTTTGGACAAAAAGTGTATAAAAGGTCGAAATCGTAGAAAATGCCCTATATTCTCATTATCTAGATTTTTCTCCCCCACACATACACCATTGGTGAATAGTAATCAACCATAAAAAACGGTGTCTGTTTTCGACACTGCCAGTCTCGTTGGAAAGCTCTCGACGAGCTGAGTCCAACGGTGTGCTGAATCGACGGAACCGACGCCAGAGAACATCGCACGCGCCGCCCGAAGCCACCGGTGGTTGAAAATTTCAAACGGTCGTATCTCCGCCGTCTGACCTCTGATCGATACGATTCTGGTCCCAAAAGTTTCGTGGTGGAGAGGAGAACAAAACCTATAGCTCATTTCACCTCAATAGCCGCCGGATCGTGTCGCCCGAAGCCACGACGTCGCCACCGTGAAGCCGCCGTGAAACTCACCGTTTCCGGCCGAGTTGAGGGACACCGTGGTTGTCAAAATACTCAGAAGACGATGGGGAACAAAAGCCCCAAGGTAATTGTGGACAACAACCCCGGCACGACGGAGATTCAATGCCGCCGTCGTGGGTCAAGTTTTCGAGGCCGATTGTCGACGATCGGAGCCTCCAATGGTGAAATTGACACCACCAATGGATTCCTCTCATCGAGATCTTCAAGGTGGACACCTCCGTTGTTCGTGCTGCCGCCGTTTGCCACCGGTCAACGCCGGAGTCAATGCCAGTCAACGCGGTCAACGACGACCCAGGGGCGAAAAAATGAAGAATGGCCTGTTGGCCTATTTTCGACGTTCTAGACACATCCGCAGCATCAGAATTTCCAATCGGGATTCCGAACGTGAAGAACGGAGACAAAAAGTTTACGCGGTCGAGACCGAATGGTTCGTCCGATCGCCGACAGGACGATTTCGGTAGCGATTTCATTTCCCTTCATTCCTTATTTATGTATTGGAATGATTTATATGTAATTTGTATTGAAATTGTAAAAAGAAAAGAAAAAAAGGAGTAAAATGAATGAAATTTCAGAAAAAGAAAATGTATGGGAAATGTGAAAATTTTTACGTAAAAAGTTGAGTTTTACGTAAAAATTAGGCCTCTGGTATAGTACGTGGTAGAATAAAATAGGTTAGATGGTTTTGAGGCGTTTCCTAAACGCCGGAGACCTAGAAATTTAGCGGAAATGCTGCCGAAATTTTGAAAACGACACTAAGGGCATTTCGGTGAAAAACGAGAGGCAAATTGTGTTCGATAATGGAAACTGAGACCCTTCGATGAGTTAGGCTCAGAAAATGGAAAAATGAACCTTTGAGGAATAGTAAACCATCCCTCTGAGGTTGTGAAATGTAAGAGAACGGGAAAACCAATGTCAAGGGTATTTTAGTAAACAAAAGGTAAATTTGAGGTCGGGATGAAAACCCGAGCCCACTCTGTGTTTAAGACTTGGGATTAGCATAACAAATGTTTCAGGAGTAGTGAAATACCCATTTAAGACTCCGAAACGTGAGAAAAACGAGAAACGACCCTAGGTGTCGGAATAGTACCACCCGAGGGTCGGATGACCAATAGTCGTCTATGGAACAGCAATGGATGCTGTAAAAGTGGGTAAAAACTTAAGAAATATTATTTTATGATATTTGGGCTTAGAAAATCCTGTTAAAAGTCACATTGAGCATATGACGGTCCCGAGACCCGTCAGGGGCAAAATGGTCATTTTGACCAAAAATTTCTGAAAGGCTCGGAAAGGACCGTGAATGCCTAAGGATGGTTAAAATGAAATTGTAAAAGTTAAATTTGGGTCTTAAACCAACAAGAAGTAGGTTTACAATAAGAAATCAAATCAGGGGCAAAATGGTAATTTTGCCAAGAGTTAGTGTAAAAATGGAAAATGGGATGTTAGATTCTTAAGACCATTTACAGAAAATAAAATGTAGAATTTTTACATTTGACTAAATTTTGAATATGAAATGAAGATTTAGAATAATCGTGGTTATTCCGGTTACAAGAACCCGATCCAGAAGCGGCAAAGGAACGTCTGCGGAGCCGGGGAAGGAAATGCTAGCGAAAGTATCTGTAAGTTCAAGCATTTAATTGGCTGCAATATGAACTGACTATTGTATGTCTGTTTTCATGTCAAGATGTGATAACGTAGATGTTATGAAAGTCATGTTATGAACTATGTGTTATGTCTAAGTCATATATAAATTGACTTGACATATTTATGTTGATGCATTATATGCAGTAAGTTTAGACATTTAAATTTGTCTGTAACATGAAATACAGTGATACTGATTATGTACAAAGTGTACATTAGGTATTAAGTCCTATGAACATTTGGGGATTAGTTAGTATAATATATCCCATATAAACAGAAAAGAGAGCATTAAGTCCTATGAACACTTGGGGATTAGTTGGTATAATATATCCCATATAAAGAGAAAAGAGAATATGTAAGGCCTACGGACGATGGAAGATAGTGACCTTGAGGTGATGATTGATATCACTTGGTCAAGACTATAAACTGAAATATGGTAATGAAACCACTAAGGCGTACCGCCCCTCCAACATAGTGGTGGAGGTTTTTCTCAGATCCTACGAGGATATCAGGGCTGTGGAGGCTGATGTTCTAAGGTCACTCCTTAGACCCTCCCAGTCAGCGCGCTAATAATCAGCGGTACTGCCATAAACAGAGCTCTAAACTAGAAATCAAATAGAGAATGAACAATCAATAAAATGATAAAAATCATAACTAAGCATAACCGAAGTACGCTAAGTATAGTGATTTCGGTTAGGGTTTGTGAATAGTAATCGGTTAGGCTGATGTGAATAGTATACGGTTATAGTAATGTGAATAGTTACTTGTTAGGGTAAAGTGAATAGTAATCAGTTAGGGTAACTGTTACTATTCATCGGTCCAAGGTCAAAGTTATTATTCATGGTGAATAGTACTATTTATGATAAATAGTACTATTCATAGGAAATTGAGTTTTTAATGTTTTTGAATCCGTATGATTCTTACTAAGTATGTTTGAACTAACTGAGCCTGTTAGCTCACCAGTTTGTTCATGTTGCAGGTATGGAACCTGTAAATCAGAATATTGGCTATGGATGATGGCGGGAATTGCGTGTGCCAATGGGGATAGGGAATCCACTATAGATATGGTCCTGCTACAAGTTTCCCACTGAGCATTGAAATAGGAGATTTGAATAAAGAAAAGACATGTATTACAAAAAGATTTGAATTATGTATTGTGTATAAAGTATGTTTGTACTTTTAAAAGTGACAAACATAGTTCAGTTTAATTACGTTATGTTTACAAACAAGAAAAAGTATTTAAGAAAAAAAAAATGATTCCAAATTTCACAAAGGGTTTAAAGGAAAGAAAAGAATTTAGGTGACCTGATGAAGTTCACAAGCTATTTCAGTCACCTAAGGAGCTTGATTGTAATAGTTTCGGTGGGCCGAGGTTGGGGGCGCCACAGGTGGTATCAGAGCGAGCTTGACCATATCCCTCTTGGCACGAGACGCAACCTGTTCGTCTATCCAAGTAAGTTAGCTTTGTTTTGAATTAGTAGTTGTTTATTTATAGGAAAATAAACGACTTAGATGAAATGAGATGACGAGATTAATGAATGTGGTCTCATGATTGTATAGTGCTAGTGGACTGCCACGATACGGCTATACAGAGTTCGAGATAGAGAATTTCTATGATTATGATCACACAGTACTAGAGAATGAACAAGGAAGGCTGCTCAGAGAAGAAATGAAGATTGCCATCCAGTTATATAGAACTCCAATGTCAGCTGCCCATAAAGTTTTGAGTGGCGAATAGTCCTTCAAAATTTCATAGGAAGGCAGGATTGGTGTCACGCCATTGAAACGATTTTCCGGCTGTGCGCCATTGGTCGAGAAGATGGGTCTTGTTGACTGTTGACAACGCTTTTCAGGGAGATACTTTCGTGTGTATTGGGATTCTTGTGACCAGGAGTAGCGCTTAACTAGACCAAGTTTCACCATGCCACGATTGAGTAAATCTTCTCTCAGAAAGAGTTTAGCATCAGCCCCAATTCCTCAAAGACAAGGGGGATGTCACTTTTAACGTCACCTAAGTTCCTTAGAGTTGCGAACATACGGGAATTAGTTTATCGGATTAAGAAACTATAGTCGATGTCTGGTGACATAGTTCTAACGTATGCTGTGCGCTTCGAGGAACTGATGAATCTCCTCCAATTTTTGTGGAATTCACGATGGAACTAAAGCCGAGATGAACGTAGATCCAAGAATGTCTATAGGTGAACGATCTAGCTAAAGAAGAAGATCTGTAAAAGTTTCTTGTAGACCAGGAAAAGTAGATGTATTAGGCTATATATATATATCCTTTATGTTATATTGAAATGTTATGTAATGATATGTGTATGTAGTGACATGTCTGATGAATGGTTATAAACTATCAAAATGTGTTGATATAATATAATGAGTTTTGTTGTTTTGTCCTATATGAAAAGGCATAATATACGATAAATGGGCCATGTGCATTTATTGTGCTAGAAATGGTCCGGATGAAGAGAAAGAAGATCCGAAGGAATTTCCCTTTGAAACCGGATCGATAGAATGACTAAAATGTAGAGGGGTATATATGTGTATATATGTATACTCGATGTAAAAGAGGCTATTGTATATACAAGGCCTTAATATTGATATGTATGTGAACGTCATGAAACAAGTTTTAATAATGCCTTACGATGATATGGCATTAGGATTTCTTTGAATTTTGGGAAATCTTAAAATTTTGCGAAATATATATATATACATTGAAAATCTAATTATTGATTTTCAAGTGATTATAGAAATAATAGAAAATATGGTGTATACGTGTGAATAAAGATGTATGAGTGAATGTCTCACCCTGTCAAAAAGGGTGGAGAAATTATAAGGCCTTTTAGAGGTCTAGATGCAAGAAAACACTGAATTAAGATGGCGTTTAGATGAGATGGAACCTAGGCAGGGTGCTGAGGAGGTTCAACCACCACTGGCCCTTACAGTTGAACAGGTAGTACATTACTACTGTTCCTGAAAGGATATAAGAACTACGATCAATAGTAAATCAAGAGCTATTATATGAGCGATTCCGTGGAATAAAGTCTCAAGAATTTGAGGGCTCTACAGATCTTTTGAAAGCAGAGGAATGATTTTCCTCTATATAGATGATTTGAGACTCCATAAACTTGATAGAGCAAGGAGAAGGTTCTGCGTACGTCCTTTATTCTGATGAAGGAGGCTAAGTTCTGATAGAACATTGTCAGAATGAGAAGAGATGAAACTACTGTGAACTAGACTGAATTTCTGGTTGAATTTCATTAGATATATTATGATCCTGCATCACGGAAACCGTAACAAAAAATGGGTTTATCGCATTAAAGCAAGGAAATGTATCAGTGAGTGAAGAGCATCGAAAATTGATCAATTGTCCAAATGATGCCCTTACGTGGTAATTATTTAGAGGGAAAAGATACAGAGAATGATTGGAATGCTCCAAACAGAGATCTTTGTTTTAGTGGATAGTGGTCTAATATCACCACCTTTAGTGACAGACTGCGTCAGTCGCGTTCTACAGGTTAAATACCAGCGGGCTAGATAGAAAGAAAAAGAGAAAAAGTCTGAGAAACCTAGAAGAGGAAAAGGACTTTGACTAAATTTTTCCCAAGTTGGAACCTAAATTGGCCAAAGCAGTAAATGTTAAGAAATGCCCTAAGCATTAGAGACATTTTGATGTATTTATTTTGAACTGGATAATAAAATTATATATAGAGGTTATTCATTACATTGCTATCTGTCCTCGTTTTATTTACATGTTAAAGTAAATGTAAGCAAATATGGCTCATTGACTGCTTGTGTTAAAACTGTTAGAACGTTGCATGCAATGGACTTTTGTATGCGAGAAGATAATGTTCTAAAGTAAGCGGTCTAAACTAAGGTCTGTAGTCTATGGGGTTAGACTGAGCATCTAACTCATGTTAAGACTATTATGTTGTGTAAAGCCTTGGAGGGGACAATTTGCCTTGACTGTCTGGAGCATAGACTCCCAAGTAGAGACATAGATATGTTGCTTGGTGGTGACATATTAGACCGAGACTAAAGCGTAATTGATCTATGAAGTCCGCTTTGAGTGGATCGATCTGCTTTGGACGTTCATTATGCAGTAACCTTAATCCTGAGTAAAAGGATAGCTTCATGTATATGACTTGTGTACTTTGATGTTCCAATGGCTAAAGTGTCTCAGAGGTAGTAAGCTTACAGACCGGTTCATTGGGTGCATGACTTGTATACGATGAAGGGTTCGTTTACAGATATCGAAATCATAGCTCCAATGAGGAGTTAAGGGTATCCTCTTAAATGCATTATACTGAATGTGAAAATGGACAAGGCCTTGGGTCGTCTGCTGGGCGGATGACTTCTTATTTACATATGGTGAATAATCATTTTCTTTATTCGGTAGTATAATGGAACTTTAAGATAGCCTGATCAGTAGGATTAAACAGACTTTGGCCTAAGGCTGATCATGGATATCATATGAGGGTTCTGCATACATGACAAGGTCATTGGACGATAGCTTGTCACAGGCTTACGTAATACGGTATATAATTGGGAGTTCAGTTTCAGGTTTATAGTGGTGTGACTCTGAAATTAGTGATCATATGATTGAGTTGTTCGGTAAAAGAATGATGATCATATGGATTTGCGGGAGCTCGATTATATATGTCCAATCAGTCCCTCTACTAGCTCCACATAATTCCTTAACATTTGGCAAATTGATTTGTGTATGCTATTGGCTAGTTTATTATGCATGGATGGTGATGACATAGGATTAGGATGGTAGACAAGATTCTCTCCGGTTGGATTCAGATTTTGTTTTGGATAATAGAGTACACAATTATTCGAACTCCAAATAAAGTTACCGTGATTTTATTTAAGATTGGATTGGAGTTGTAGAAAATTATCCATGAGAACAAGAATTTGAAACATAACTGTTTTGTGGATTTTGAAATTTGAATTTTGAAATTTGAATTTTGAATTTTGAAATTTGAATTTTGAAATTTCAAATTCAAATTTCAAATTTCAAATTTCAAATTCAAATTTCAAATTCGAATTTCAAATTCAAATTTCAAATTTCAAATTTAAATTTCAAATTCAAATTTCAAATTTCAAAATTCAAATTTCAAAATCCACAAAACAGTTGTATTTCAAATTCTTGTTCTCATGGATAATTTTCTACAACTCCAATCCAATCTCAAATAAAATCATGGCAACTTTATTTGGAGTTCGAATAATTGTGTACTCTATTATCCAAAACAAAATCTGAATCCAACCGGAGAGAATCTTGTCTACCATCCTAATCCTATGTCATCACCATCCATGCATAATAAACTACCAAATAGCATACACAAATCAATTTGCCAAACGTTAAGGAATTATGTGGAGCTAGCAATTTTGATACCATAGCAATTTTGAAAACACAACAATTACATAAAATTTCAAATTTCAAAACAGTTGTGTTTAAGGCTACTCACAGCGAAACACAACGGTTTTCAAAAACACAACTGTTTTCAAAATTTTCGATTTTTCGAATCCACAAAATAGTTGTGTTTCAAATTCTTGTTCTCATGAATAATTTTCTACAACTTCAATCCAATTTCAAATAAAATCATGGCAACTTTATTTGGAGTTCGAATAATTGTGTACTCTATTATCCAAAACAAAATCTGAATCCAACCGGAGAGAATCTTATCTACCATCCTAATCCTATGTCATCACCATCCATGCATAATAAACTAGCCAATAGCATACACAAATCAATTTGCCAAACGTTAAGGAATTATATGGAGCTAGTAGAGGGACTGATTGGACATATATAATCGGGCTCCCGCAAATCCATATGATCATCATTCTTTTACCGAACAACTCAATCATATGATCACTAATTTCAGAGTCACACCACTATAAACCTGAAACTGAACTCTCAATTATATACCGTATTACGTAAGCCTATGACAAGCTATCGTCCAATGACCTTGTCATGTATAGAGAACCCTCATATGATATCCATGATCAGCCTTAGGCCAAAGTCCGTTTAATCCTACTGATCAGGCTATCTTAAAGTTCCATTGTACTAGCGAATAAAGAAAATGATTATTCACCATATGTGAATAAGAAGTCATCCGCCCAGCAGACGACCTAAGGCCTTGTCCATTTTCACATTCAGTATAATGCCTTTAAGAGGATACCGTTAACTCCTCATTAGAGCTATGATTCCGATATCTGTAAACGAACCCTTCATCGTATACAAGTCATGCACCCAACGAACCGGTCTATAAGCTTACTACCTCTGAGACGCTTTAGCCATTGGAACGTCAAAGTACACAAGTCATATACATGAAGTTGTCCTTTTACTCAGGATTAAGGTTACTGCATAATGAATGTCAAAAGCAGATCGATCCACTCAAAGCGGACTTCGTAGATCAATCACGCTTTAGTCCCGATCTAATATGTCACCACTAAGCAACATATCTATGTCTCTACTTGGGAGTCTATGCTCCAGACAGTCAAGACAAACTGTCCCCTCCAAGGCTTTAGACAACATAATAGTCTTAATATGAGTTAGATGCTCGGTCTAACCCCATAGACTACAGACCATAGTTTAGACCGCTAAATTTAGAACATTGTCTTCTCGCATACAAAAGTCCATTGCATGCAACGTTCTAACAGTTTAACATAAGCAGTCAGAGAGCCATATTTGCTTACATTTACTTTAACATGTAAATAAGACGAGGACTGATAGCAATGTAATGAATAACCTCTATATATAATTTTATTATCCAGTTCAAAATAAATACATCAAAATGTCTCTAATGCTTAGGGCATTTCCTAACAATCTCCCACTTGCCCTAAGCCAGTAGATGTGCCATGTTACGCATCCCCATCACCTCTACGTGCCTCTCAAAGCTTCTAGCCACCAAAGTCTTAGTAGAAGGATCGGCGATGTTGTCCTCGGACGCGATCTTACATACATCTACTTATCTTGTCTCCATTTGCCCTCTAATGTCGACTTCCTCAAATCCTTACAAGTCTGGAAGTCTGAGTCCATGTATCCTACGGGTGTTAGGTCCCCTCTAGAATACACCAGCATATAATCCCTCGTTCTCTTAAGATACTTGAGTATATGCTTTACTGCTTGCCAGTGCTTGGTTTCAGGATTTGCTTGATATCGACTCACCAATCCTACTGCAAAACATATATCCGGGCGAGTGTAAAGCATAGCGTACATAAGGCTACTCACAGCGGATGCATAAGGGGCCTTACTCATACGCTCTCTTTCTTCCGATGTCTTGGGACAGTCATCTAATGAAAGAGTTAGACCGGCAATGGAAGGTTGTGAGCCTTTCTTTGCCTCTTGTATTGCATATTTGTCAATTATTTTATCTACGTATGAAGCTTGGGATAACGCTATCATTTTATTCTTTCAATCTCTAAAGAGACGAATGCCTAGAACATAATTAGCTTCTCCCATGTCCTTCATGTCAAACTGTTGGTGCAACCAAAGCTTGACCGATGATAAGTTCCCTACATCATTCTTAATGAGTAGTATATCATCGACATAGAGTATCAGAAAGACCACTTTTCCATCCTTAATACGTTTATAAACACAAGGTTCATCAACGTTCTGGTTAAAACCAAATGTTTTAATTGCTTGATCAAACCTCTAGTTCCATGAGTGGGATGCTTGCTTTAATCCATAAATGGATCTAAGCAACTTGCAGACTATCCTTTCTTGGTCTTTTACTACGAATCCTTCCGGCTGTATTGTATAGATACACTCTTCTAGATAGCCATTCAAGAATGCCGTCTTGACATCCATTTGCCAGATCTCGTAATCGAGAGCCGCAGCAATGGACAGAAGAATACGGATAGACTTCAGCATAGCAAAAGGTGAAAAGGTTTCATCGTAATCGATTCTAGCCTATTACGTGTACCCCTTTACAACCAGTCTAGCTTTGAAAGTTTCCACTCTCCCTTCCGCATCCTTCTTTCTTTTGTAGATCCATTTGTATCTAATGGGTTTTATCCCATCGGGCAAATCTACAAGTTCCCAAACAGAGTTGGATTTTATAGAATCCATCTCATTGTTCATAGCCTGTTTCCAAGATTGAGAATCAACATCATTTACAGCTTCATCATAGGTGACCGGATCATCCTCATGCTCATGAGCCTCGGCCTGGTATACCTCAGCATCATACATGAAGAAATTAGGTTTCTTCGAAACCCTCCCACTACGACGAGGCACCCTAAATTGTTGATCGTCTGCAGGTCCTTCACCGGAACTCAGACTTGCATCCAAGACTGAAATCTGTGAAGCAGTTCTTTCACCCGATAACTCCTCTAGCACCACTTTGCTTCGAGGCTTAAAGTCATTCATGTGACTTTCCTCTAAGAATGTCGCATGGGTTGAGTCAATGACTTTTTGTTCCTTTGGGTTATAGAACAGACCTCCTTTAGTTCCTTTTGGATACCCTACAAACATGCACAATTCTGATCTTGGTTCCAACTTCTTCGCATCCCCATCCAGTACATGCGCCGGGCAGCCCCATATTCTCATATGTCTAAGGGAGGGCTTCCTACCACACCACAATTCATATGGAGTTCTAGGAATTGATTTGCTTGGAACTTGGTTCAGAATATAGTACACCGTTTGTAAAGCATATCCTCAAAATGATAATGGCAGCATTGAATAACTCATCATTGACTGTACCTTATCCAACAAGGTCCTGTTTCTCCTTTCGGCTACACCATTCTGTTGTGGAGTACCAAGTGCAGTCAATTGGGATAATATCCCATTCTCCACAAGATGTCCTAGAAATTCGTCGGAGAGGTATTCGCCACCTCGATCAGATCGAAGTGTTTTTATGGATTTATCCAATTGCTTTTCCACTTCCGCACGATACTCTTTGAACTTGTCAAAGGTTTCGTTCTTGTGGTGCATCAGATACACATATCCATACCTCGAGTAATCATCTATAAAAGAGACATAATACTCGAACCCTCTGTAGGGAAATAAATCGGTAAAAACGTATCAGAGTGGCGCAGCGGAACAATAAAAATTTTTAGATCGTTAAATATCTCATGATGCCATATACAATAAACCAACAACAATTAAAACTCATACCTCAAGGACGCCAATCTTGCAGGAGGAGAATGACCGGAGGCTTCAACCAACTAGCCTTCTCTACTATTCTCCAATTCCCGAATGGCTGAGTGTGTGGGCACTCTGAACCTCGATCGGTATGCTAGCACTGCTAGTCTTCTTCCGACCACCCAGATCTCTAAAGAACTTTATTGTCACGATGAGCTGTGCAACAATAAGCCTGCTCACCTGAGAGTCTGTGGTCTGAGAGAACTGGAGTGGCAGGAGCTCTATTTATAGACCTGCATGAGGTGATTCTCTGAATTTGAATTGGATTAGGAAAAGATATTTTCCCTTATCCATAACCAAAAAATCCAAATTTTTCCAAGGGAAAATCTCAACAAAAAATTCGGTTTTTCTTAGGATAAATCCAATCCAAATCTAAACAAGATTTTAACTAGAATTTTATCTCCCTTTTTCAACCCAAAAAATCCGAAAATTACAAGGAGAATATCTCCTAAAAATTTCGGCCATTATGGATAAGGGAGAATCAAAAATTCCACTAGGATTTTCAAGCTTGAATCTTATCTCAACCTTATCCAAAATAACCGAATTTTCCTAGGAGATTTTCTCCCTAATTTCGGCCACTTTTCAGGGAAGGAGAGAATCCAAATTCAACTGGGATTGAAACTTGAATTTTCCCTTGAATCTTATCCATAAAAAAACCAAAATTTCCTTGAGGATTATCCTCAAAAATTCGTGCAACATTAGTTAGGATTTGGATTCAAAATTCAAGTAGGATTCTAACAAGATTATCCTCTCCAAATCCAACTCAAATTCGAATTTCAAACCTTGTGGATTTTCCACAACAAATTCGAATCCTACTTGGACTATGATTCAAAATTTGAATTTCAAATTTCAAATTCAAATTTCAAATTTCAAATTTCAAATTTCAAATTTAAATTTCAAATTCAAATTTCAAATTCGAATTTCAAATTCAAATTTCAAATTCAAAATTCAAAATTCAAATTTCAAAATTCAAATTTCAAATTCCACAAAACGGTTGTGTTTCATATTTTTGTTCTCATGGATAATTTTCTACAACTCCAATCCAATCTCAAATAAAATCATGACAACTTTATTTGGAGTTCGAATAATTGTGTACTCTATTATCCAAAACAAAATCTGAATCCAACAGAAGAGAATCTTCTCTACCATCCTAATCTTGTGTCATCACCATCCATGCATAACAAACCAGCCAATAGCATACACAAATCAATTTGCCAAACGTTAAGGAATTATGTGGAGCGAGTAGAGGGACTGATTGGACATATATAATCGGGCTCCCGCAAATCCTTATGATCATCATTCTTTTACCGAACAACTCAATCATACGATCACTAGTTTCAGAGTCACACCACTATAAACCTGAAACTGAACTCCCAATTATATACCGTATTACGTAAGCCTATGACAAGCTATCATCCAATGACCTTGTCATGTATGCAGAACCCTCATATGATATCCATGGTCAGCCTTAGGCCAAAGTTCGTTTAATCCTACTGATCAGGCTATCTTAAAGTTCATTATACTACCGAATAAAGAAAATGATTATTCACCATATGTGAATAAGAAGTCATCCGCCCAGCAGACAACCCAAGGCCTTGTCCATTTTCACATTCAGTATAATGCCTTTAAGAGGATACCCTTAACTCCTCATTAGAGCTATGATTCCAATATCTGTAAACGAACCCTTCATCGTATACAAGTCATGCACCCAACGAACCGGTCTATAAGCTTACTACCTCTGAGACGCTTTAGCCATTGGAACATCAAAGTACACAAGTCATATACATGAAGCTGTCCTTTTACTCAGGATTAAGGTTACTGCATAATGAACGTCAAAAGCAGATCGATCCGCTCAAAGCGGACTTCGTAGATCAATCACGCTTTAGTCCCGGTCTAATATGTCACCACCAAGCAACATATCTATGTCTCTACTTGGGAGTCCAGCTCCAGACAGTCAAGACAAACCATCCCCTCTAAGGCTTTAGATAACATAATAGTCTTAACATGAGTTAGATGCTCGTGTTAGGAAATGCCCTAAGTATTAGAGACATTTTGATGTATTCATTTTGAACTGGATAATAAAATTATACATAGAGGTTATTCATTACATTGCTATCTGTCCTCGTCTTATTTACATGTTAAAGTAAATGTAAGCAAATATGGCTCACTGACTGCTTGTGTTAAAACTGTTAGAACGTTGCATGCAATGGACTTTTGTATGCGAGAAGACAATGTTCTAAAGTTAGCGGTCTAAACTATGGTCTGTAGTCTATGGGGTTAGACCGAGCATCTAACTCATGTTAAGACTATTATGTTGTCTAAAGCCTTAGAGGGAACGGTTTGTCTTGACTATCTGGAGCTGGACTCCCAAGTAGAGACATGGATATGTTGCTTGGTGGTAACATATTAGACCGGGACTAAAGTGTGATTGATCTACTTAGTCCGCTATGAGTGGATCAATCTGCTTTTGACGTTCATTGTGCAATAACCTTAATCCTGAGTAAATGAACTTCTTCATGCATATGACTTGTGTACTTTGATGTTCCAATGGCTAAAGCGTCTCAGAGGTAGTAAGCTTATAGACCGGTTCGTTGGGTGCATGACTTGTATACGATGAAGGGTTTGTTTGCAGATATCGGAATCATAGCTCTGAGGAGTTAAAGGTATCCTCTTAAAGGCATTATACTGAATGTGAAAATGGACAAGGCCTTGGGTCGTTTGCTGGGCGGATGACTTCTTATTCACATATGGTGAATAATCATTTTCTTAATTTGGAAGTATAATGGAACTTTAAGATAGCCTGATCAGTAGGATTAAACGGACTTTGACCTAAGGCTAATCATGGATATCATATGAGGGTTTTGCATATATGACAAGGTCATTAGATAGTAGCTCGTCACAGGCTTACGTAATACGATATATAATTGGGAGTTCAGTTTCAGGTTTATAGTGGTGTGACTCTGAAATTAGTGATCATATGATTGAGTTGTTCGGTACAGAATGATGATCATATGGAATCACAGGAGCCCGATCATGTATGTCCAATCAGTCCCTCTACTAGCTCCACATAATTCCTTAACGTTTGGCAAATTTATTTGTGTATGTTATTGGCTAGTTTATTATGCATGGAAGGTGATGACACAGGATTAGGATGGTAGACAAGATTCTCTCCGGTTGGATTCAGATTTTGTTTTGGATAATAGAGTACACAATTATTCGAACTCCAAATAAAGTTGCCATGATTTTATTTGAGATTGGATTGGAGTTGTAGAAAATTATCCATGAGAACAAGAATATGAAACACAACCGTTTTGTGGAATTTGAAATTTGAATTTTGAAATTTGAAATTTGAATTTTGAAATTTGAAATTTGAATTTTGAATTTGAAATTTGAATTTGAAATTTGAATTTGAAATTCTAATTTGAAATTTGAATTTGAAATTTAAATTTGAAATTTGAAATTTGAAATTTGAATTTGAAATTTGAATTTCAAATTTTGAATCACAGTCCAAGTAGGATTCGAATTTGTTGTGGAAAATCCACAAGGTTTGAAATTCGAATTTGAGTTGGATTTGGAGAGGATAATCTTGTTAGAATCCTACTTGAATTTTGAATCTAAATCCCAACAAAAGTGGACGAAAATTTGAGGATAATCCTCAATGAAAAATTCGGATTTTGTGGATAAGATTCAAGGGAAAATTCAAGCTTCAATCCTAGTTGAATTTGGATTCTCTCCTTCCCTGAAAAGTGGCCGAAATTAGGGAGAAAATCTCCTAGGAAATTCGGTTATTTTGGATAAGGTTGAGATAAGATTCAAGCTTGAAAATCCTAGTGGAATTTTTGATTCTCCCTTATCCATAATGGCCGAAATCTTTAGGAGAAAAATCTCCTTGGAAATTTCAGATTTTTTGGTTGAAAAAGGGGGATAAAATTCTAGTTAAAATCTTGTTTAGATTTGAATTGGATTTATCCTAAGAAAACCGAATTTAATTGTGGAGATTCTCCCTTGGAAAATTCGGATTTTATGGTTATGGATAAGGGAAAATATCTTTTCCTAATTCAATTCAAATTCAGAGAATCACCTCATGCAGGTCTATAAAAAGAGGTCCTGCCACTCCAGTTCTCTCAGACCACAGACTCTCAGGTGAGCAGGCTTATTGTTGCACAGCTCATCGTGACAATAAAGTTCTTTAGAGATCTGGGTGGTCGGAAGAAGACTAGCAGTGCTAGCATACCGATCGAGGTTCAGAGTGCCCACACACTCAGCCATTCGGGAATTGGAGAATAGTAGAGAAGGCTAGTTGGTTGAAGCCTCCGATCATTCTCCTCCTGCAAGATTGGCGTCCTTGAGTTATGAGTTTTAATTATTGTTGATTTATTGTATATGGCATCATGAGATATTTAACGATCTAAAAATTTTTATTGTTCCGCTGCGCCACTCTGATACGTTTTTACCGATTTATTTTCCTACAATTGGTATCAGAGCCATCTCATGACTATGCCATGTACATAAATTAGACAATTACTTAGTCTTTTTATTTATGTATGGATTTAATATTTAGAGAGGGATATTCTAGGGTTCCTTTATGTTGTTATCATGGAGTATGTATAAAGTATGTGGTTATTTTAATTTTTTGAATTATTATAAGCATGCTTGTTTATACCGGTTATGGTTCCTTAGAATTTAGAAAAATTGTATCTAGGAATTTTTATGTAACCATGGGAGCAGTTTATTAAGACTATAATTTTCCCATGGATTTTAAATTCTTGTCTCTTAGAATTTTTATGATTAGAATTTTTGTACACCGGAAACGGTTTAGGAAATTTTATGTAATTATTCTTGGAAGAGATTGAAGATTGAAGACCATAATTTATTTTTTCCCAAAGTTAAATTTGATTTAAAGGTTGAAATTTTGATTGTGTGGAAAATTTCAATTTAATTGGGATTTAAATTAATTTTTGGAGATCCTAATAGGTAAATTGGAATATGGCACGAAAATCGAGACACGACCCCTCGGGATAGGCCGACGGGCCTTGGTGGGGCTGCAGCCCCTGCCCTCGGGCAGGATGGGGCTGCGGCAGCCCCTAAGCAGGCCTACACTACCCCGGACGCAGGCTTGGCCTGCAGCCAAGGGTGGCCGTGGCCTGCCCAAGGCTGGCCGCAGCCTGGGCGTGCAACCTCTGGCTGCAGGTGCTGCCTGTAGCCTGCTGGCTGCTGCACCCAGCCTGGGCGTGCAACCTGGCGCTGTAGGCTTGGCCTGCAGCCCGGCGGGGCTGCACAGGGGGCGGCCGTGGGCTGCCAGCCCCTCTTGGGTTGGTAGCTGCCCACGGCGGTTGCCGCCTACAGGGGCGGCAGTCCGACGGTCAAAAAATCTGAAAATTTTGATTTTTAAATTTGAGATTTAATTTTAAATCATGTTTAAAAATATGTAACTAAAAATTTCAAATTTTTTTTTGAAATTACATATTATTACACATGATGTTTAAAAATTGTTTAAAATTTAAATTTGAAATTTAAATTTGAAATTCGAATTTGGAATTTGAATTTTGAAATTTAAATTTTTAGAGATTTAAATTTTAAATAATTCTTGGGATGAGAAATAAATGGAGAGGCTACATAAAGATGGATACAAGAAGACGGAACAGAATTCAAGACACAAAGAATGTTTTGGATGGAATTTTGTAATCTTTATTTTCTTTGTTCTAGGATGGAACCATAGCTTGGTTATTCTGTCAATTATTTTTTCTGTGATATGTCATGGATGTATAAATATGTATTGATGGATGTTTTGTATGCATATTTGATAACATGTCATATAGGATAGGTGAGTGCCGCTCATACTATATTGATCATACATAATTTGTCAAAACTTGCATTTTTTTCAAAATATTGAGTGGGAGAGGGTTTCAAACAAAACCCACGGCCTCCATTGTTGATCCATATGTGAAAGCATGGTAACGCCTCGCGTCAGTTCTGCCCTGGCCACACCCCTCGGTAGGTGTTTACCACCGCCGGTATACTAGATTGGATCTCCTATGTGGAAAACGTGTTCGGGTATGATTCTATTCATGACCACCCCTCGGTGGCTTGGTAGGACGTGGATCGGGCTACGTAAACAATGGTTATACACTCAAGACTCGTCTAGTTATTAACCTTCCCTAGAAGCTCTGTTAACTAAACTGGTGGCCAAATAAGCGGTTATTAATATATGTCTTAACCTTGGAGGATTTAAGGTAACATATATTAATTGGACGGGGTCCATGTTCCGGCTATTTGTTCTCATGACCACCCCTCGGTGGCTTGGGGCAATAGGTGCTGAGAATTACCGTTGCAATGCTACATGTTTTTCAAGTTTCATGTAGGAACATACTTGTATGTTTTATTTGCTAAATTATCTGTATATTTGCTTGGGCTTTGTAATGATGTCTAGTATAATTTTATTTCAGTTCAAAATGTCACCGACACCCCTCATTTCAATACTTACTGAAAATAAGTTGAATGGTGACAATTATAAAGATTGGAAAAGAAATCTATTAATAGTTCTCAGCTGCGAGAGACACAAGTTCGTGCTGGACGAACCATGCCCACCTGGGCCCAAACCTGACACACCACTTGAGGAGGTCCCGGTTGCCTATAATCGTTGGAGAGAATCCAACGAGATAGCTCGATGCTACATCCTTGCTAGCATGACGAGTGCTTTACAAAAGCAGCATGAGACTTATCAAGTTGCTGGGGAGATCATGGAAAATTTGGAGGACATGTTCGGAGGCCAAGAAAAATTGGCTCGACAGTCCGCTATCACCAGAATTATGAACTCCAAGCAAAAGGCGGGTACTCCGGTGAAGGACCATATGATCACTCTAATGGGATTCTTCGGTGAGGCTGCCGAGAATGGTGCTGAGTTGGACTACAATACCCAGATCGAAATGGTGTTCAAAACTCTGTCTAAAGATTTTGTGGGGTTTAATGCCGCATACAATTTGGCGACAAAGGAGTTAGGACTAACCGAGCTCATGAAGCAACTACAGGCTTATGAGCGGATGATCAGGGTTGAGGATGTGGTCCGACCTAAAGGTGAGGACAATTTGGCGGAATCTTCCAATCCCTCACGGAAGAGGAAGAGGCCAAATAAGAAGCAAGTGGCTTCTAGTTCTTCTAATCCTCCTGTCTCGGACGGGAAGAAGAAGAAGAAGAACAAGAAGCCAAAGGACCCTAAAAAGTCCAAATGCTTCCATTGTGGGAAGGTAGGTCACTTCAAGAAGGCTTGCCGGGAATTCCTAGCCGCCAAAGGCAAGGAAGGTAAGGAACTTCATTACTTGGAAGCGTGTTTGGTGGAAGAATCGAAAGACACTTGGGTCATTGATTCGGGCGCCACTAATCATGTTTGTGTTTCTATGCAGGGGTTCGTGGAAACGAGAAGTCTACATGATAGGAGCCTCTCGTTGCGGACTGGAGATGGTAGCTTTGTGGTGGCTGAAGCAGTGGGAGATGTTTATCTTTATTTTGATCAATTTAGGTTTATTTTATTGAAAGACTGTTTTTATGTTCCTAATTTTAGGAGGAACCTTATATCGGTAGCTTGTTTAATAAAGGATTCTTATTCAGTTTCTTTTAGTAAAAGAGTTGATATTCATAGAAATAAGTCTTTTATCTGTTCTGGATGGATGGATGATAACCTATATTTGATCAAACCAAAGATGTACTCACTGCTTGACACTGAATTAACTGATAACTCTAAAAGGTTGAAAGTTTCTCACTCTAACAAGGCGTATCTTTGGCATTTAAGACTTGGTCATATTAATCAGGATAGGATTCAAAGATTGGTGAAAGACGGTCCTCTGGAATCTCTGGAGGAGGTACGACTTCCCCAATGTGAGTCTTGTCTAGAGGGTAAAATGAATAAGAGGTCTTTTGGAGCTAAGGGTACAAGGGCTCAGGAGCTCTTAGAAATTGTGCACACTGACGTATGTGGCCCCATGAACGTCACAGCACGAGGAGGGTTCGAGTATTATGTCTCTTTTATAGATGATTACTCGAGGTATGGATATGTGTATCTGATGCACCGCAAGAGCGAAACCTTTGACAAGTTCAAAGAGTATCGTGCGAAAGTGGAAAAGCAATTGGATAAATCCATAAAGACACTACGATCTGATCGAGGTGGCGAATATCTCTCCGAAGAATTTCTAGGACATCTTGTAGAGAACGGGATTTTATCTCAATTGACTGCACCTGGTACTCCACAACAGAATGGTATAGCCGAAAGGAGAAACAGGACCTTGTTGGATATGGTACGGTCCATGATGAGTTATTCAACGCTGCCATTATCATTTTGGGGATATGCTTTACAAACGGCATGCTATATTCTGAACCAGGTTCCGAGCAAATCAATTCCCAGAACTCCGTATGAATTGTGGCGTGGCAGGAAGCCCTCCCTTGGACATATGAGAATATGGGGCTGCCCGGCACATGTACTGGATGGGGATGCGAAAAAGTTGGAACCAAGATCAGAATTGTGCATGTTTGTAGGGTATCCAAAAGGAACTAAAGGAGGTCTATTCTATAACCCGAAGGAACAAAAAGTCATTGTCTCAACCCATGCGACATTCTTGGAGGAAAGTCACATGAATGACTTTAAGCCTCGAAGCAAAGTGGTGCTAGAGGAGTTATTGGGTGAAAGAACTACTCAACAGATTTCGGTCTTGGACGCAAGTCCGAGTTCCAGTGAAATACCTGCAGACGATCAACAATTTAGGGTGCTTCGTCGTAGTGGGAGGATTTCGAAGAAACCTAATTTCTTTATGTATGATGCTGAGGTATACCAGGCCGAGGCTTATGAGCATGAGGAAGATCCGGTCACATATGATGAAGCTATAAATGATGTTGATTCTAAATCTTGGAAACAGGCTATGAACAATGAGATGGATTCTATGAAATCCAACTCTGTTTGGGAACTTATAGATTTGCCGGATGGGATAAAACCCATTGGATGCAAATGGGTCTACAAAAGAAAGAAGGATGCGGAAGGGAGAGTGGAAACTTTCAAAGCTAGACTGGTTGCAAAGGAATACACACAAAAGGCTGGAATCGATTACGAGGAAACCTTTTCGCCTGTTGCTATGCTGAAGTCTATCCGTATTCTTCTGTCCATTGCTGCGGCTCTCGATTACGAGATCTGGCAAATGGATGTCAAGACGTCATTCTTGAATGGCCATCTTGAAGAGTGTATCTATATGATACAGCCCGAAGGGTTCGTAGCGAAAGGCCGAGAAAAGAAAGTCTGCAAGTTGCTTAGATCCATTTATGGATTAAAGCAAGCATCCCGCTCATGGAACCAGAGGTTTGATCAAGCGATTAAGACATTTGGTTTTGAGCATAACGTTGATGAACCTTGTGTTTATAAACGTATTAAGGATGGAAAAGTGGTATTTCTAATACTCTATGTCGATGATATACTACTCATTGGGAATGATGTAGGGAACTTATCATCGGTCAAGCTTTGGTTACACCAACAGTTTGACATGAAGGACTAGGGAGAAGCTAATTATGTTCTAGGCATTCGTCTCTTCAGAGATCGAAAGAACAAAATGATAGCATTATCCTAAGCTTCATACATAGATAAAATAATTGACAAATATGCAATGCTAGAGGCAAAGAAAGGCTCACAACCTTCTATTGCCCATCTAACTCTTTCATTGGATGACTGTCCCAAGACATCGGAAGAAAGAGAACGTATGAGTAAGGTCCCTTATGCATCCGCTGTGGGCAGCCTTATGTACGCTATGCTTTACACTCACCCGGACATATGTTTTGCAGTAGGTATGGTGAGTCGATATCAAGCGAATCCTGGAACCAAGCACTGGCAAGCAGTAAAGCATATACTCAAGTATCTTAAGAGAATGAGGGATTATATGCTGGTGTATTCTAGAGGGGACCTAACACCCGTAGGATACACAGACTCAGACTTCCAAACTTGTAAGGATTCGAGGAAATCGACATCTGGATCAGTGTTTTTACTCGGAGGAGGCGCCATTGTGTGGAGGAGCATGAAGCAGGGCTGCACAGCTGACTCTACTATGGAGGCTGAGTATGTGGCTGCGGCTGAGGCATCTAAAGAAGCGGTTTGGCTCCGCAAGTTCTTTAGAGACCTTAAGGTCATTCCGGGTGTTGACAAGCCTATCACACTTTACTATGATAATACAAGGGCTATTGCCAACACAAGGGAATCTCGGCACCACAAGAGGACCAAGCACATCGATTGGAGATATCATATTATTAGAGGGCATGTGGAGACAGGACAAGTGGATGTATGTAGGATCGCATATGAGGACAACATCGCTGATCCCTTTACTAAGACTTTGGTGGCTAGAAGCTTTAAGAGGCATGTAGAGGCGATGGGGATGCGTAACATGGCACATCTACTGGCTTAGGGCAAGTGGGAGATTGTTAGGAATTGCCCTAAGTATTAGAGACATTTTGATGTATTCATTTTGAACTGGATAATAAAATTATACATAGAGGTTATTCATTACATTGCTATCTGTCCTCGTCTTATTTACATGTTAAAGTAAATGTAAGCAAATATGGCTCACTGACTGCTTGTGTTAAAACTGTTAGAACGTTGCATGCAATGGACTTTTGTATGCGAGAAGACAATGTTTTAAAGTTAGCGGTCTAAACTATGGTCTGTAGTCTATGGGGTTAGACCGAGCATCTAACTCATGTTAAGACTATTATGTTGTCTAAAGCCTTAGAGGGGACGGTTTGTCTTGACTGTCTGGAGCTGGACTCCCAAGTAGAGACATGGATATGTTGCTTGGTGGTGACATATTAGACCGGGACTAAAGTGTGATTGATCTACGTAGTCCGCTATGAGTGGATCAATCTGCTTTTGACGTTCATTGTGCAATAACCTTAATCTTGAGTAAATGAACTTCTTCATGTATATGACTTGTGTACTTTGATGTTCCAATGGCTAAAGCGTCTCAGAGGTAGTAAGCTTATAGACCGGTTCGTTGGGTGCATGACTTGTATACGATGAAGGGTTTGATTGCAGATATCGGAATCATAGCTCTGAGGAGTTAAAGGTATCCTCTTAAAGGCATTATACTGAATGTGAAAATGGACAAGGCCTTGGGTCGTCTGCTGGGCGGATGACTTCTTATTCACATATGGTGAATAATCATTTTCTTAATTCGGTAGTATAATGGAACTTTAAGATAGCCTGATCAGTAGGATTAAACGGACTTTGACCTAAGGCTGATCATGGATATCATATGAGGGTTTTGCATATATGACAAGGTCATTGGATAGTAGGTCGTCACATGCTTACGTAATACGATATATAATTGGGAGTTCAGTTTCAGGTTTATAGTGGTGTGACTCTGAAATTAGTGATCATATGATTGAGTTATTCGGTACAGAGTGATGATCATATGGAATCACGAGAGCCCGATTATATATGTCCAATCAGTCCCTCTACTAGCTCTACATAATTCCTTAACGTTTGGCAAATTGATTTGTGTATGCTATTGGCTAGTTTATTATGCATGGATGGTGATGACACAGGATTAGGAAAGATTTTGTTTTGGATAATAGAGTACACAATTATTCGAACTCCAAATAAAGTTGCCATGATTTTATTTGAGATTGGATTGGAGTTGTAGAAAATTATCCATGAGAACAAGAATATGAAACACAACCGTTTTGTGGAATTTGAAATTTGAATTTTGAAAATTGAATTTTGAATTTTGAAATTTGAAATTTGAAATTTGAATTTTGAATTTGAAATTTGAATTTGAAATTCGAATTTGAAATTTGAATTTGAAATTTTAATTTGAAATTTGAAATTTCAAATTTGAATTTGAAATTTTAATTTGAAATTTTGAATCACAGTCCAAGTAGGATTCGAATTTGTTGTGGAAAATCCACATGGTTTGAAATTCGAATTTGAGTTGGATTTGGAGAGGATAATCTTGTTAGAATCCTACTTGAATTTTGAATCTAAATCCCAACAAAAGTGGACGAAAATTTGAGGATAATGCTCAATGAAAAATTCAGACTTTGTGGATAAGATTCAAGGGAAAATTCAAGCTTCAATCATAGTTGAATTTGGATTCTCTCCTTCCCTGAAAAGTGGCCGAAATTAGGGAGAAAATCTCCTAGGAAATTCGGTTATTTTGGATAAGGTTGAGATAAGATTCAAGCTTGAAAATCCTAGTGGAATTTTTGATTCTCCCTTATCCATAATGGCCGAAATCTTTAGGAGAAAAATCTCCTTGGAAATTTCAGATTTTTTGGTTGAAAAAGGGGGATAAAATTCTAGTTAAAATCTTGTTTAGATTTGGATTGGATTTATCCTAAGAAAACTGAATTTAATTGTCGAGATTCTCCCTTGGAAAATTCGGATTTTATGGTTATGGATAAGGGAAAATATCTTTTCCTAATCCAATTCAAATTCAGAGAATCACCTCATGCAGGTCTATAAATAGAGGTCCTGCCACTCCAGTTCTCTCAGACCACAGACTCTCAGGTGAGCAGGCTTATTGTTGCACAGCTCATCGTGACAATAAAGTTCTTTAGAGATCTGGGTGGTCGGAAGAAGACTAGCAGTGCTAGCATACCGATCGAGGTTCAGAGTACCCACACACTCAGCCATTCGGGAATTGGAGAATAGTAGAGAAGGCTAGTTGGTTGAAGCCTCCGGTCATTCTCCTCCTGCAAGATTGGCGTCCTTGAGGTATGAGTTTTAATTGTTGTTGATTTATTGTATATGGCATCATGAGATATTTAACGATCTAAAAATTTTTATTGTTCCGCTGCGCCACTCTGATACGTTTTTACCGATTTATTTTCCTACAGCTCGGTCTAACCCCATAGACTACAGACCATAATTTGGACCGCTAAATTTAGAACATTGTCTTCTCGCATACAAAAATCCATTGCATGCAACGTTCTAACAGTTTAACACAAGCAGTCAGGGAGCCATATTTGCTTACATTTACTTTAACATGTAAATAAGGCGAGGACAGATAGCAATGTAATGAATAACCTCTATATATAATCTTATTATCCAGTTCAAAATAAATACATCAAAAATGTCTCTAATGCTTAGGGCATTTCCTAACAATCTCCCACTTGCCCTAAGCCAGCGGATGTGCCATGTTACACATCCCCATCGCCTCTACATGCCTCTCAAAGCTTCTAGCCACCAAAGTCTTAGTAAAGGGATCGGCGATGTTGTCCTCGAACGCGATCTTACATACATCCACTTGCCCTGTCTCCACATGCCCTCTAATAATATGATATCTCCGATCGATTCGCTTGGTCCTCTTGTGGTGCCGAGATTCCCTTGTGTTGGCAATAGCCCCTGTATTATCACAGTAAAGTGTGATAGGCTTGTCAACACCCGGAATGACCTCAAAGTCTCTAAAGAACTTGCGGAGCCAAACCGCTTCTTTAGATGCCTCAGCCGCAGCCACATACTCAGCCTCCATAGTAGAGTCAGCTGTGCAGCCCTGCTTCATGCTCCTCCACACAATGATGCCTCCTCCGAGTAAAAACACTGATCCAGATGTCGATTTCCTCGAATCCTTACAAGTCTGGAAGTCTGAGTCCGTGTATTCTACGGGTGTTAGGTCTGTTAGGAAATGCCCTAAGTATTAGAGACATTTTGATGTATTCATTTTGAACTGGATAATAAAATTATACATAGAGGTTATTCATTACATTGCTATTTGTCCTCGTCTTATTTACATGTTAAAGTAAATGTAAGCAAATATGGCTCACTGACTGCTTGTGTTTAAACTGTTAGAATATTGCATGCAATGGACTTTTGTATGCGAGAAGACAATGTTCTAAAGTTAGCAGTCTAAACTATGGTCTGTAGTCTATGGGGTTAGACCGAGCATCTAACTCATGTTAAGACTATTATGTTGTCTAAAGCCTTGGAGGGGACGGTCTGTCTTGACTGTCTGGAGCTGGACTCCCAAGTAGAGACATAGATATGTTGCTTGGTGGTGACATATTAGACCGGGACTAAAGCGTGATTGATCTACGTAGTCCGCTATGAGTGGATCAATCTGCTTTTGATGTTCATTGTGCAATAACCTTAATCCTGAGTAAATGAACTACTTCATGTATATGACTTGCGTACTTTGATGTTCCAATGGCTAAAGCGTCTCAGAGGTAGTAAGCTTATAGACCGGTTCGTTGGGTGCACGACTTGTATACGATGAAGGGTTTGTTTGCAGATATCGGAATCATAGCTCTGAGGAGTTAAAGGTATCCTCTTAAAGGCATTATACTGAATGTGAAAATGGACAAGGCCTTGGGTCATCTGCTGGGCGGATGACTTCTTATTCACATATGGTGAATAATCATTTTCTTGATTCGGTAGTATAATGGAACTTTAAGATAGCCTGATCAGTAGGATTAAACGAACTTTGACCTAAGGCTGATCATGGATATCATATAAGGGTTTTGCATATATGACAAGGTCATTGGATGGTAGCTCGTCAAAGGCTTACGTAATACGGTATATAATTGGGAGTTCAGTTTCAGGTTTATAGTGGTGTGACTCTGAAATTAGTGATCATATAATTGCGTTATTTGGTACAGAGTGATGATCATATGGAATCACGAGAGCCCGACTATATATGTCCAATCAGTCCCTCTACTAGCTCCACATAATTCCTTAACATTTGGCAAATTGATTTGTGTATGCTATTGGCTAGTTTATTGTGCATGGATGGTGATGACACAGGATTAGGATGGTAGACAAGATTCTCTCCGGTTGGATTCAGATTTTGTTTTGGATAATAGAGTACACAATTATTCGAACTCCAAATAAAGTTGCCATGATTTTATTTGAGATTGGATTGGAGTTGAAGAAAATTATCCATGAGAACAAGAATATGAAACACAACCGTTTTGTGGAATTTGAAATTTGAATTTTGAAATTTGAAATTTGAATTTTGAATTTGAAATTTGAATTTGAAATTTGAATTTGAAATTCGAATTTGAAATTTGAATTTGAAATTTGAAATTTGAAATTTGAAATTTGAATTTGAAATTTAAATTTGAAATTTGAAATTCAAATTTTGAATCACAGTCCAAGTAGGATTCGAATTTGTTGTGGAAAATCCACAAGGTTTGAAATTCGAATTTGAGTTGGATTTGGAGAGGATAATCTTTTTAGAATCCTACTTGAATTTTGAATCCAAATCCCAATAAATAAGGGACGAAATTTTGAGGATAATTCTCAAGGAAATTTCGGATTTTATGGATGAGATTCAAGGGTAAATTCAAGCTTCAACCCTAGTTGAATTTGGATTCTCTCCTTCCCTGAAAAGTGGCCGAAATTAGGGAGTATCTCTCCTAGGAAATTCGGTTATTTTGGATAAGGTTGAGATGAGATTCAAGCTTGAAAATCCTAGTGGAATTTTTGATTCTCCCTTATCCATAATGGCCGAAATCTTTAGGGAAGATTCACCTTGAAATTTTCGGATTTTTTGGGTTGAAAAAGGGAGATAAAATTCTAGTTAAAATCTTGTTGAGATTTGGATTGGATTTATCCTAAGAAAAACCGAATTTTTTGTGGAGATTCTCCCTTGGAAAAATTCGGATTTTATGGGTTTGGATAAGGGAAAATATCTTTTCCTAATCCAATTCAAATTCAGAGATTCACCTCATGCAGGTCTATAAATAGAGGTCCTGCCACTCCAGTTCTCTCAGACCACAGACTCTCAGGTGAGCAGGCTTATTGTTGCACAGCTCATCGTGACAATAAAGTTCTTTAGAGATCTGGGTGGTCGGAAGAAGACTAGCAGTGCTAGCATACCGATCGAGGTTCAGAGTGCCCACACACTCAGCCATTCGGGAATTGGAGAATAATAGAGAAGGCTAGTTGGTTGAAGCCTCCGGTCATTCTCCTCCTGCAGATTGGCGTCCTTGAGGTATGAGTTTTAATTGTTGTTGATTTATTGTATATGGCACCATGAGATATTTAACGATCTAAAAATTTTTATTGTTCCGCTGCGCCACTCTGATACGTTTTTACCAATTTATTTTCCTACAATTGGTATCAGAGCCATCTCATGACTATGTCATGTACATAAATTAGACAATTACTTAGTCTTTTTATTTATGTATGGATTTGATATTTAGAGAGTGGCATTCTAGGGTTCCTTTATGTTGTTATCATGGATTATGTATAAAGTATGTGGTTATTTTAATTTTTTGAATTATTATAAGCATGCTTGTTTATACCGGTTATGGTTCCTTAAGATTTAGAAAAATTGTATCTAGGATTTTTTATGTAACCATGGGAGCAGTTTATTAATACTGTAATTTTCCCATGGATTTTAATTTTTTGTCTCTTAGAATTTTTATGGTTAGAATTTTTGTACACCGGAAACGGTTTAGAATTTTTTATGTAATCATTCTTGGAGGAGATTGAAGATTCAAGACCGTAATTTATTTTTTTCCTAAAAGTTAAATTTGATTTAAAGGTTGAAATTTTGATTGTGTGGAAAATTTCAATTTAATTAGGATTCAAATTAATTTTTGGAGATCCTAATAGGTAAATTGGAATATGGCACGAAAATCGAGACACGACCCCTCGGGATAGGCCGACGGGCCTTGGTGGGGCTGCAGCCCCTGTCCTCGGGCAGGATGGGGCTGCGGCAGCCCCTAAGAAGGCCCACACCACCCCGGCCGCAGGCTTGGCCTGCAGCCAAGGGTGGCCGTGGCCTGCCCAAGACTGGCTGCAGCCTGGGCATGCAGCCTCTGGCTGCAGGAGCTGCCTGCAGCCTGCAGGCTGCTGCGCCCAGCCTGAGCGTGCAGCCTGGCGCTGCAGGCTTGGCCTGCAGCCCGGCAGGGCTGCACATGGGGCGTCCGTGGGCTGCCAGCCCCTCCGGGGCTGGTGGCTGCCCACGGCGGCTGCCGCCTACAGGGGCGGCGGTCCGACGGTCCAAAAATCAGAAATTTTTGATTTTTGAATTTGAGATTTAATTTTAAATCATGTTTAAAAATATGTAATTGAAAATTTGAAATTTTTGAAATTGCATATTATTGCACATGATGTTTAAAATTGTTTAAAATTTGAATTGGAAATTTAAATTTGAAATTCGAATTTGGAATTTGAATTTGAAATTTAAATTTTTGGAGATTTAAATTTTAAATAATTCTTGGGATGAGAAATAAATGGAGAGGCTACATAAAGAAGGATACAAGAAGACGGAATAGAATTCAAGACCCAAAGAATGCTTTGGATGGAATTTTGTAATCTTTATTTTCTTTGTTCTAGGATGGAACCATAGCTTGGTTATTCTGTCAATTATTTTTTCTGTGATATGTCATGGATGTATAAATATGTATTGATGGATGTTTTGTATGCATATTTGATAACATGTCATATAGGATAGGTGAGTGCCGCTCATACTATATTGATCATACATAATTTGTCAAAACTTGCATGTATTTCAAAATATTGAGTGGGAGAGGGTTTCAAACAAAACCCACGGCCTCCATTGTTGATCCATATGTGAAAGCATGGTAACGCCTCGCGTCAGTTCTGCCCTGACCACACCCCTCGGTAGGTGTTTACCGCCGCCGGTATACTAGATTGGATCTCCTATGTGGAAAACGTGTTCGGGTGCGATCCTATTCATGACCACCCCTCGGTGGCTTGGTAGGACGTGGATCGTGCTACGTAAACAATGGTTATACACTTAAGACTCATCTAGTTATTAACCTTCCCTAGAAGCTCTGTTAACTAAACTGGTGGCCAAATAAGCGGTTATTAATATATGTCTTAATCTTGGAGGATTTAAGGCAACATATATTAATTGGACGGGGTCCATGTTCCGGCTATTTGTTTTCATGACCACCCCTCCGTGGCTTGGGGCAATAGGTGCTGAGAATTACCATTGCAATGCTACATATTTTTCAAGTTTCATATAGGAACATACTTGTATGTTTTATTTGCTAAATTATCTGTATATTTGCTTGGGCTTTGTAATGATGTCTAGTATAATTTTATTTCAGTTCAAAATGTCACCGACACCCCTCATTTCAATACTTACTGAAAATAAGTTGAATGGCGACAATTATAAAGATTGGAAAGAAATCTATTAATAGTTCTCAGCTGCGAGAGACACAAGTTCGTACTGGACGAATCTTGCCCACCTGGGCCCAAACCTGACACACCACTTGAGGAGGTCCCGGTTGCCTATAATCGTTCGAGAGAATCCAATGAAATAGCTCGATGCTACATCCTTGCTAGCATGACGAGTGCTTTACAAAAGCAGCATGAGACTTATCAAGTTGCTGGGGAGATCATGGAAAATCTGGAGGACATGTTCGGAGGCCAAGAAAAATTGGCTCGACAGTCCGCTATCACCAGCATTATGAACTCTAAGCAAAAGGCAGGTGCTCCAGTGAAGGACCATATGATCACTCTAATGGGATTCTTCGCTGAGGCTGCCGAGAATGGTGCTGAGTTGGACTATAACACCCAGATCGAGATGGTGTTCAAGACTCTGTCTAAAGATTTTGTGGGGTTGAAGGCCGCATACAATCTGGCGACAAAGGAGTTAGGACTTACCGAGCTCATGAAGCGACTACAGGCTTATGAGCGGATGATCAGGGATGAGGATACGGTCCGACCTAAAGGAGAGGCCAATTTGGCGGAATCTTCCAATCCCTTACGGAAGAGGAAGAGGCCAAATAAGAAGCAAGTGGCTTCCAGTTCTTCTAATCCTCCTGTCTCGGACGGGAAGAAGAAGAAGAAGAACAAGAAGCCAAAGGACCCTAAAAAGTCCAAATGCTTCCATTGTGGGAAGGTAGGTCACTTCAAGAAGGCTTGCCAGGAATTCCTAGCCTCCAAAGGCAAGGAAGGTAAGGAACTTCATTACTTAGAAGCGTGTTTGGTGGAAGAATCAAAAGACACTTGGGTCATTGATTCGGGCGCCACTAATCATGTTTGTGTTTCTATGCAGGGGTTCGTGGAAACGAGAAGTCTACATGATAGGAGCCTCTCGTTGCGGACTGGAGATGGTAGCTTTGTGGTGGCTGAGGCAGTGGGAGACATTCATCTTTATTTTGATCAATTTAGGTTTATTTTATTGAAAGACTGTTTTTATGTTCCTAATTTTAGGAGGAACCTTATATCGGTAGCTTGTTTAATAAAGGATTCTTATTCAGTTTCTTTTAGTAAAAGAGTTGATATTCGTAGAAATAAGTCTTTTATCTGTTCTGGATGGATGGATGGAAACCTATATTTGATCCGACCAAAGATGTACTCACTGCTTGACACTGAATTAATTGATAACTCTAAAAGATTGAAAGTTTCTCACTCTAACAAGGCGTATCTTTGGCATTTAAAACTTGGTCATATTAATCAGGATAGGATTCAAAGATTGGTGAAAGACGGTCCTCTGGAATCTCTGGAGGAGGTACGACTTCCCCAATGTGAGTCTTGTCTAGAGGGTAAGATGACTAAGAGGTCTTTTAGAGCTAAGGGTACAAGGGCTAAGGAGCTCTTAGAAATTGTGCACACTGACGTATGTGGCCCCATGAACATCACAGCACGAGGAGGGTTCGAGTATTATGTCTCTTTTATAGATGATTACTCGAGGTATGGATATGTGTATCTGATGCACCGCAAGAGCGAAACCTTTGACAAGTTCAAAGAGTATCGTGCGGAAGTGGAAAAGCAATTGGATAAATCCATAAAGACACTTCGATCTGATCGAGGTGGCGAATACCTCTCCGACGAATTTCTAGGACATCTTGTAGAGAACGGGATATTATCCCAATTAACTGCTCCTGGTACTCCACAACAGAATGGTGTAGCCGAAAGGAGAAACAGGACCTTATTGGATATGGTACGGTCCATGATGAGTTACTCAACGCTGCCATTATCATTTTGGGGATATGCTTTACAAACGGCGTGCTATATTCTGAACCAGGTTCCGAGCAAATCAATTCCTAGAACTCCGTATGAATTGTGGCGTGGCAGGAAGCCCTCCCTTGGACATATGAGAATATGGGGCTGCCCGGCACATGTACTGGATGGGGATGCGAAGAAGTTGGAACCAAGATCAGAATTATGCATTTTTGTAGGGTATCCAAAGGGAACTAAAGGAGGTCTGTTCTATAACCCGAAGGAACAAAAGGTCATTGTCTCAACCCATGCGACATTCTTGGAGGAAAGTCACATGAATGACTTTAAGCCTCGAAGCAAAATGGTGCTAGAGGAGTTATCGGGTGAAAGAACTGCTCCACAGATTTCGGTCATGGACGCAAGTCCGAGTTCCAGTGAAAGACCTGCAGATGATCAACAATTTAGGGTGCCTCGTCGTAGTGGGAGGGTTTCTAAGAAACCTAATTTCTTCATGTATGATGCTGAGGTATACCAGGCCGAGGCTCATGAGCATGAGGAAGATCCGGTCACATATGATGAAGCTATAAAGGATGTTGATTCTAGATCTTGGAAACAGGCTATGAACAATGAGATGGATTCTATGTAATCTAACTCTGTTTGGGAACTTGTAGATTTGCCGGATGGGATAAAACCGATTGGATGCAAATAGGTCTACAAGAGAAAGAAGGATGCGAAAGGGAGAGTGGAAACTTTCAAAGCTAGACTGGTTGCAAAGGGATACACGCAAAAGGCTGGAATCGATTACGATGAAACCTTTTCGCCTGTTGCTATGCTGAAGTCTATCCGTATTCTTCTGTCCATTGCTGCGGCTCTCGATTGCGAGATCTGGCAAATGGATGTCAAGACGGCATTCTTGAATGGCCATCTTGAAGAGTGTATCTATATGATACAGCCCGAAGGGTTTGTAGCAGAAGGCCAAGATAGGAAAGTCTGCAAGTTGCTTAGATCCATTTATGGATTAAAGCAAGCATCCCGCTCATGGAACCAGAGGTTTGATCAAGCGATTAAGACATTTGGTTTTGAGTAGAACATTTATGAACCTTGTGTTTATAAACGTATTAAGGATGGAAAAGTGGTCTTTTTGATACTCTATGTCGATGATATACTGCTCATTGGGAATGATGTAGGGAACTTATCATCGGTCAAGCTTTGGTTACACCAACAGTTTGACATGAAGGACTTGGGAGAAGCTAATTATGTTCTAGGCATTCGTCTCTTCAGAGATCGAAAGAACAAAATGATAGCGTTATCCCAAGCTTCATACATAGAAAAAATAATTGACAAATATGCAATGCAAGAGGCAAAGAAAGGTTTGCAACCTTCTATTACCGGTCTAACTCTTTCATTGGATGACTGTCCCAAGACATCGGAAGAAAGAGAGCGTATGAGTAAGGTCCCTTATGCATCCGCTGTGGGTAGCCTTATGTACGCTATGCTTTGCACTCGCCCGGACATATGTTTTGCAGTAGGTATGGTGAGTCGATATCAAGCGAATCCTGGAACCAAGCACTGGCAAGCAGTAAAGCATATACTCAAGTATCTTAAGAGAACGAGGGATTATATGCTAGTGTATTCTGGAGGGGACCTAACACCCGTAGGATACACGGACTCAGACTTCCAGACTTGTAAGGATTCGAGGATATCGACATCTGGATCAGTGTTTTTACTCGGAGGAGGCGCCATTGTGTGGAGGAGCGTGAAGCAGGGCTGCACAGCTGACTCTACTATGGAGGCTGAGTATGTGGCTGCGGCTGAGGCATCTAAAGAAGCGGTCTGACTCCGCAAGTTCTTTAGAGACCTTGAGGTCATTCCAGGTGTTGACAAGCCTATCACACTTTACTGTGATAATACTGGGGCTATTGCCAACACAAGGGAATCTCGGCACCACAAGAGGACTAAGCACATCGATCGGAGATATCATATTATTAGAGGGCATGTGGAGACAGGACAAGTGGATGTATGTAAGATCGCGTCCGAGGACAACATTACCGATTCCTTTACTAAGACTTTGGTAGCTAGAAGCTTTGAGAGGCATGTAGAGGCGATGGGGATGCGTAACATGGCACATCTACTGGCTTAGGGCAAGTGGGAGATTGTTAGGAAATGCCCTAAGTATTAGAGACATTTTGATGTATTCATTTTGAACTGGATAATAAAATTATACATAGAGATTATTCATTACATTGATATTTGTCCTCGTCTTATTTACATGTTAAAGTAAATGTAAGCAAATATGGCTCACTGACTGCTTGTGTTTAAACTGTTAGAATATTGCATGCAATGGACTTTTGTATGCGAGAAGACAATGTTATAAAGTTAGCAGTCTAAACTATGGTCTGTAGTCTATGGGGTTAGACCGAGCATCTAATTCATGTTAAGACTATTATGTTGTCAAAAGCCTTAGAGGGGACGGTCTGTCTTGACTGTCTAGAGCTGGACTCCCAAGTAGAGACATAGATATGTTTCTTGGTGGTGACATATTAGACCGGGACTAAAGCGTGATTGATCTACGTAGTCCGCTATGAGTGGATCAATCTGCTTTTGACGTTCATTGTGCAATAACCTTAATCCTGAGTAAATGAACTACTTCATGTATATGACTTGTGTACTTTGACGTTCCAATGGCTAAAGCGTCTCAGAGGTAGTAAGCTTATAGACCGGTTCGTTGGGTGCATGACTTGTATACGATGAAGGGTTTGTTTGCAGATATCGGAATCATAGCTCCGAGGAGTTAAAGGTATCCTCTTAAAGGCATTATACTGAATGTGAAAATGGACAAGGCCTTGGGTCGTCTGCTGGGTGGATGACTTCTTATTCACATATGGTGAATAATCATTTTCTTAATTCGGTAGTATAATGGAACTTTAAGATAGCTTGATCAGTAGGATTAAACGGACTTTGACCTAAGGCTGATCATGGATATCATATAAGGGTTTTGCATATATGACAAGGTCATTGGATGGTAGCTCGTCACAGGCTTACGTAATACGGTATATAATTGGGAGTTCAGTTTCAGGTTTATAGTGGTGTGACTCTGAAATTAGTGGTCATATGATTGAGTTATTCGGTACAGAGTGATGATCATATGGAATCACGAGAGCCCGATTATATATGTCCAATCAGTCCCTCTACTAGCTCCACATAATTCCTTAACGTTTGGCGAATTGATTTGTGTATGCTATTGGCTAGTTTATTATGCATGGATGGTGATGACACAGGATTAGGATGGTAGACAAGATTCTCTCCGGTTGGATTCAGATTTTGTTTTGGATAATAGAGTACACAATTATTCGAACTCCAAATAAAGTTGCCATGATTTTATTTGAGATTGGATTGGAGTTCTAGAAAATTATCCATGAGAACAAGAATATGAAACACAACCGTTTTGTGGAATTTGAAATTTGAAATTTGAATTTTGAATTTTGAATTTTGAAGTTTGAAATTTGAATTTTGAATTTGAAATTTGAATTTGAAATTTGAATTTGAAATTCGAATTTGAAATTTGAAATTTGAAATTTGAAATTTGAATTTGAAATTTGAATTTGAAATTTGAAATTCAAATTTTGAATCACAGTCCAAGTAGGATTCGAATTTGTTGTGGAAAATCCACAAGGTTTGAAATTCGAATTTGAGTTGGATTTGGAGAGGATAATCTTGTTAGAATCCTACTTGAATTTTAAATCCAAATCCCAATAAATAAGGGACGAATTTTGAGGATAATTCTCAAGGAAATTTCGGATTTTGTGGATGAGATTCAAGGGTAAATTCAAGCTTCAATCCTAATTGAATTTGGATTCTCTCCTTCCCTGAAAAGTGGCCGAAATTAGGGAGTATCTCTCCTAGGAAATTCGGTTATTTTGGATAAGGTTGAGATAAGATTCAAGCTTGAAAATCCTAGTGGAATTATTGATTCTCCCTTATCCATAATGGCCGAAATCTTTAGGGAAGATTCGCCTTGAAATTTTTGGATTTTTTGGGTTGAAAAAGGGAGATAAAATTCTAGTTAAAATCTTGTTGAGATTTGGATTGGATTTATCCTAAGAAAAACTGAATTTTTTGTGGAGATTCTCCCTTGGAAAAATTCAGATTTTATGGGTTTGGATAAGGGAAAATATCTTTTCCTAATCCAATTCAAATTCAGAGGTTCACCTCATGCAGGTCTATAAATAGAGGTCCTGCCACTCCAGTTCTCTCAGACCATAGACTCTCAGGTGAGCAGGCTTATTGTTGCACAGCTCATCGTGACAATAAAGTTCTTTAGAGATCTGGGTGGTCGGAAGAAGACTAGCAGTGCTAGCATACCGATCGAGGTTCAGAGTGCCCACACACTCAGCCATTCGGGAATTGGAGAATAGTAGAGAAGGCTAGTTAGTTGAAGCCTCCGGTCATTCTCCTCCTGCAGATTGGCGTCCTTGAGGTATGAGTTTTAATTGTTGTTGATTTATTGTATATGGCATCATGAGATATTTAACGATCTAAAAATTTTTATTGTTCTGCTGCGCCACTCTGATACGTTTTTACCGATTTATTTTCCTACAAGGTCCCCTCCAGAATACATCAGCATATAATCCCTCATTCTCTTAAGATACTTGAGTATATGCTGTACTGCTTGCCAGTGCTTGGTTCCAGGATTCGCTTGATATCGACTCACCATACCTACTGCAAAACATATGTCTGGGCGAGTGCAAAGCATAGCGTACATAAGGCTACCCACAGTGAATGCATAAGGGACCTTACTCATATGCTCTCTTTCTTCCGATGTCTTGGGACAGTCATCCAATGAAAGAGTTAGACCGGCAATAGAATGTTACGAACCTTTCTTTGCCTCTTGCATTGCATATTTGTCAATTATTTTATCTATGTATGAAGCTTGGGATAACGCTATCATTTTGTTCTTTCGATCTCTAAAGAGACGAATGCCTAGAACATAATTAGCTTCTCCCAAGTCCTTCATGTCAAACTACTGGTGTAACCAAAGCTTGACCGATGATAAGTTCCCTACATCATTCCCAATGAGTAGTATATCATCGACATAGAGTATCAGAAAGACCACTTTTCCATCCTTAGTACGTTTATAAACACAAGGTTCATCAACGTTCTGCTCAAAACCAAATGTCTTAATCGCTTGATCAAACCTCTGGTTCCATGAGCGGGATGCTTGCTTTAATCCATAAATGGATCTAAGCAACTTGCAGACTTTCCTTTCTTGGCCTTTCGCTACGAACCCTTCGGGCTGTATCATATAGACACACTCTTTAAGATGGCCATTCAAGAATGCCATCTTGACATCCATTTGCCAGATCTCGTAATCGAGAGCCGCAGCAATGGACAGAAGAATATGGATAGACTTCAGCATAGCAACAGGCGAAAAGGTTTCATCGTAATCGATTCCAGCCTTTTGCGTGTATCCCTTTGCAACCAGTCTAGCTTTGAAAGTTTCCACTCTCCCTTCCGCATCCTTCTTTCTTTTGTAGACCCATTTGCATCCAATGGGTTTTATCCCATCCGGCAAATCTACAAGTTCCCAAACAGAGTTGGATTTCATAGAATCCATCTCATTGTTCATAGCTTGTTTCCAAGATTTAGAATCAACATCATTTATAGCTTCATCATATGTGACCGGATCTTCCTCATGCTCATGAGCCTCGGCCTAGTATACCTCAGCATCATACATGAAGAAATTAGGTTTCTTAGAACCCTCCCACTACGACGAGGCACCCTAAATTATTGATCGTCGGTAGGTCTTTCACTGGAACTCAGACTTGCGTCCAAGACCGAAATCTATGGAGCAGTTCTTTCACCCGATAACTCCTCTAGCACCACTTTGCTTCGAGGCTTAAAGTCATTCATGTGACTTTCCTCCAAGAATGTCGCATGGGTTGAGACAATGACTTTTTGTTCCTTCGGGTTGTAGAACAGACCTCCTTTAGTTCCTTTTGGATACCCTACAAACATGCACAATTCTGATCTTGGTTCCAACTTCTTCGCATCCCCATCCAGTACATGTGCCGGGCAGCCCCATATTCTCATATGTCCAAGGGAGGGCTTCCTGCCACGCCACAATTTATACGGAGTTCTGGGAATTGATTTGCTCGGAACTTGGTTCTGAATATAGGACGCCGTTTGTAAAGCATATCCCCAAAATGATAATGGCAGCATTGAGTAACTCATCATGGACCGTACTATATCCAATAAGGTCCTGTTTCTCCTTTCGGCTACACCATTCTGTTGTGGAGTACCAGGTGCAGTCAATTGGGATAATATCCCGTTCTCTACAAGATGTCCTAGAAATTCGTCGGAGAGGTATTCGCCACCTCAATCAGATCGAAGTGTCTTTATGGATTTATCCAACTGCTTTTCCACTTCCGCACGATACTCTTTGAACTTGTCAAAGGTTTCGCTCTTGCGGTGCATCAGATACACATATCCATACCTCGAGTAATCGTCTATAAAAAAGACATAATACTCGAACCCTCCTCGTGCTGTGACGTTCATGGGGCCACATACGTCAGTGTGCACAATTTCTAAGAGCTCCTGAGCCCTTGTACCCTTAGCTCCAAAAGACCTCTTAGTCATTTTACCCTCTAGACAAGACTCACATTGGGGAAGTCGTACCTCCTCCAGAGATTCCAGAGGACCGTCTTTCACCAATCTTTGAATCCTATTCTGATTAATATGACCAAGTCTTAAATGCCAAAGATACGCCTTGTTAGAGTGAGAAACTTTCAACCTTTTAGAGTTATCAGTTAATTCAGTGTCAAGCAGTGAGTACATCTTTGGTTTGATCAAATATAGGTTTCCATCCATCCATCCAGAACAGATAAAAGACTTATTTCTACGAATATCAACTCTTTTACTAAAAAAGACTGAATAAGAATCCTTTATTAAACAAGCTACCGATATAAGGTTCCTCCTGAAATTAGGAACATAAAAACAGTCTTTTAACAAAATAAACCTCAATTGATCAAAATTAAGGTAAACATCTCCCACTGCCTCAGCCACTATTAAGCTGCCGTCCCCAGTTCGCAACGAGAGGTTCCTATCATGTAGACTTCTCGTTTCCACGAACCCCTGCATAGAAACACAAACATGATTAGTGGCGCCCGAATCAATGACCCAAGTGTCTTTCGATTCTTCCACTAAACATGCTTCTAAGTAAAGAAGTTCCTTACCTTCCTTGCCCTTGGCGGCTAGGATTTCCCGGCAAGCCTTCTTGAAATGACCTACCTTCCCACAACGGAAGCACTTGGACTTTTTAGGGTCCCTGGGCTTCTTGTTCTTGTTCTTCTTCTTCCCATCCGAGAAAGGAGGAATAGAAGAATTGGAAGCCGCTTGCTTCTGATTTGGCCTCTTCCTCTTCTGTGAGGGTTTGGAAGATTCCGCCAAATTGGCCTCACCTTTGGGTTGGACAGCATCCCCATCCCTGATCATCCGCTCATAAGCTTGCAGTTGCTTCATGAGCTCGGTTAGTCCTAACTCCGTTGTCGCCAGATTGTATGCGGCCTTAAACCCCACAAAATCTTTAGACAGAGTTTTGAACACCATTTCGATCTGGGTGTTGTAGTCCAACTCAGCACCGTTTTCGGCAGCCTCAGCGAAGAATCCCATTAGAGTGATCATATGGTCCTTCACCGGAGTACCCGCCTTCTGCTTAGAGTTCATAATACTGGTGATAGCGGACTATCGAGCCAATTTTTCTTGGCCTCCGAACATGTCCTCCAGATTTTCCATGATCTCCCCTGCAATTTGATAAGTCTCATGCTGCTTTTGTAAAGCACTTGTCATGCTAGTAAGTATGTAGCATCGAGCTATATCATTGGATTCTCTCCAACGAGTATAGGCAACCGGGACCTCCTCAATCGGTGTGTCAGGTTTTGGCCCTGGTGGGCATGGTTCGTCCAGTACGAACTTGTGTCTCTCGCAGCTGAGAACTATTAACAGATTCCTTTTCCAATCCTTATAATTGTCGCCATTCAGTTTATTCTGAGTAAGTATTGAAATGAGGGGTGTCGGTGACATTTTGAACTGAAATAAAATTATACTAGACATCATTACAAAGCCCAAGCAAATATACAGATAATTTAGCAAATAAAACATACAAGTATGTTCCTACATGAAACTTGAAAAACATGTAGCATTGCAATAGTAATTCTCAGCACCTATTGCCCCAAGCCACCGAAGGGTGGTCATGACAACAAATAGCCGGAATATGGACCCTGTCCAATTAATATATGTTGCCTTAAATCCTCCAAGGTTAAGACATATATTAATAACCGCTTATTTGGCCACCAGTTTAGTTAACAGAGCTTCTAGGGAAGGTTAATAACTAAATGAGTCTTGAGTGTATAACCATTATTTACGTAGCCTGATCCACGTCCTACCAAGTCACCGAGGGGTGGTCATGAATAGGATCGCACCCGAACACGTTTTCCACATAGGAGATCCAATCTAGTATACCGGCGATGGTAAACACCTACCGAGGGGTGTGGTCAGGACAGAACTGACGCGAGACGTTACCATGCTTTCACATATGGATCAACAATGGAGGCCGTGGGTTTTGTTTGAAACCCTCTCCCACTCAATATTTTGAAAAACATGCAAGTTTTGATAAATTATGTATGATCAATATAGTATGAGCGGCACTCACCTATCCTAAATGACATGTTATCAAATATGCATACAAAACATCCATCAATACATATTTATACATCCATGACATATCACAGAAAAAATAATTGACAGAATAACCAAGCTATGGTTCCATCCTAGAACAAAGAAAATAAAGATTACAAAATTCCATCCAAAACATTCTTTGGGTCTTGAATTCTGTTCCATCTTCTTGTATCCATCTTTATGTAGCCTCTCCATTTATTTTTCATCCCAAGAATTATTTAAAATTTAAATCTCCAAAATTTAAATTTCAAATTCAAATTCCGAATTCGAATTTCAAATTTAAATTTCCAATTCAAATTTTAAACAATTTTAAACATCATGTGTAATAATATGTGATTTCAAAAATTTCAAATTTTGAATTACATATTTTTAAACATGATTTAAAAATTAAATCTCAAATTTAAAAATCAAAATTTTCGAATTTTAGACCATCGTACCGCCGCCCCCGAAGGCGGCAGCCGCCGTGGGCAGCCACCAGCCCAAAGGGGCTGGCAGCCCACGGCTGCCCCCTTTGTGCAACCTTGCCGGGCTGCAGGCCAAGCCTGCAGCGCCAGGCTGCACGCCCAGGCTGCGGCCAGCCTTGGGCAGGCCACGGCCACCCTTAGCTGCAGGCCAAACCTGCGGCCGTGGGTGGTGTTGGCCTGCACAGGGGCTGCCGCAGCCCCATCCTGCCCGAGGGCAGGGGCTGCAGCCCCACCAAGGCCCGTCGGCCTATCTCGAGGGGTCGTGTCTCGATTTTCGAGCCATATTCCAATTTACCTATTAGGATCTCCAAAAATTAATTTGAATCCCAATTAAATTGAAATTTTCCACACAATCAAAATTTCAATCTTTAAATCAAATTTAACTTTTGGGAAAAATAAATTACGGTCTTCAATCTTCAATCTCCTCCAAGAATAATTACATAAAATTTCCTAAACCGTTTCCGGTGTACAAAAATTCTAACCATAAAAATTCTAAGAGACAAAAATTAAAATCCATGGGAAAATTACGGTGTTAATAAACTGCTCCCATGGTTACATAAAAATTCCTAGATACAATTTTTCTAAATTCTAAGGAACCATAACCGGCATAAACAAGCATGCTTATAATAATTCAAAAAATTAAAATAACCACATACTTTATACATAATCCATGATAACAACATAAAGGAATCCTAGAATGCCACTCTCTAAATATCAAATCCATACATAAATAAAAAGACTAAGTAATTGTCTAATTTATGTACATGGCATAGTCATGAGATGGCTCTGATACGAATTGTAGGGAAATAAATCGGTAAAAACGTATCAGAGAGGCGCAGCGGAGCAATAAAAATTTTTAGATTGTTAAATATCTCATGATGCCATATACAATAAACCAACAACAATTAAAACTCATACCTCAAGGACGCCAATCTTGCAGGAGGAGAATGACCGGAGGCTTCAACCAACTAGCCTTCTCTACTATTCTCCAATTCCTGAATGGCTGAGTGTGTGGGCACTCTGAACCTCGATCGGTATGCTAGCACTGCTAGTCTTCTTCCGACCACCCAGATCTCTAAAGAACTTCATTGTCACGATGAGCTGTGCAACAATAAGCCTGCTCACCTGAGAGTCTGTGGTCTGAGAGAACTGGAGTGGCAGGACCTCTATTTATAGACCTGCATGAGGTGATTCTCTAAATTTGAATTGGATTAGGAAAAGATATTTTCCCTTATCCATAACCAAAAAATCCGAATTTTTCCAAGGGAGAATCTCAACAAAAAATTCAGTTTTTCTTAGGATAAATCCAATCCAAATCTAAATAAGATTTTAACTAGAATTTTATCTCCCTTTTTCAACCAAAAAAATCCGAAAATTACAAGGAGAATATCTCCTAAAAATTTCGGCCATTATGGATAAGGGAGAATCAAAAATTCCACTAGGATTTTCAAGCTTAAATCTTATCTCAACCTTATCCAAAATAACCGAATTTTCCTAGGAGATTTTCTCCCTAATTTCAGCCACTTTTCAGGGAAGGAGAGAATCCAAATTCAACTAGGATTGAAACTTGAATTTTCCCTTGAATCTTATCCACAAAAAAACCGAAATTTCCTTGAGGATTATCCTCAAAATTTCATGCAACATTTGTTAGGATTTGGATTCAAAATTCGAGTAGGATTCTAACAAGATTATCCTCTCCAAATCCAACTCAAATTCGAATTTCAAATCTTGTGGATTTTCCACAACAAATTCGAATCCTACTTGGACTATGATTCAAAATTTGAATTTCAAATTTCAAATTCAAATTTCAAATTTCAAATTTCAAATTTCAAATTCAAATTTCAAATTCAAATTCAAAATTCAAATTTCAAATTCAAAATTCAAAATTCAAATTTCCAAATTCAAATTTCAAATTCCACAAAACGGTTGTGTTTCATATTTTTGTTCTCATGGATAGTTTTCTACAACTCCAATCCAATCTTAAATAAAATCATGGCAATTTTATTTGGAGTTCGAATAATTGTGTACTCTATTATCCAAAACAAAATCTGAATCCAACCGGAGAGAATCTTGTCTACCATCCTAATCCTGTGTCATCACCATCCATGCATAATAAACCAGCCAATAGCATACATAAATCAATTTGCCAAACGTTAAGGAATTATGTGGAGCTAGTACAGGGACTGATTGGACATATATAATCGGGCTCCCGTAAATCCATATGATCATCATTCTTTTACCGAACAACTCAATCATATGATCACTAGTTTCAGAGTCACACCACTATAAACCTGAAACTGAACTCCCAATTATATACCATATTACGTAAGCCTGTGACAAGCTATCGTCCAATGACCTTGTCATGTATGCAGAACCCTCATATAATATCCATGATCAGCCTTAGGCCAAAGTCCGTTTAATCCTATTGATCAGGCTATCTTAAAGTTCCATTATACTACCGAATAAAGAAAATGATTATTCACCATATGTGAATAAGAAGTCATCCGCCCAGCAGACGACCCAAGGCCTTGTCCATTTTCACATTCAGTATAATGCCTTTAGGAGGATACCCTTAACTCCTCATTAGAGCTATGATTCTAATATCTGTAAACGAACCCTTCATCGTATACAAGTCATGCACCCAACGAACCGGTCTATAAGCTTACTACCTCTGAGACGCTTTAGCCATTGGAACATCAAAGTACACAAGTCATATACATGAAGCTGTCCTTTTACTCAAGATTAAGGTTACTGCATAATGAACGTCAAAAGCAGATCGATCCACTCAAAGCGGACTTCGTAGATCAATCACGCTTTAGTCCCGGTCTAATATGTCACCACCAAGCAACATATCTATGTCTTTACTTAGGAGTCTAGCTTCAGACAGTCAAGACAAACCGTCCCCTCTAAGGCTTTAGACAACATAATAGTCTTAACATGAGTTAGATGCTCGGTCCAACCCCATAGACTACAGATCATAATTTAGACCGCTAACTTTAGAACATTGTCTTCTCGCATACAAAAATCCATTGCATGCAACGTTCTAACAGTTTAACACAAACAGTCAGGGAGCCATATTTGCTTACATTTACTTTAACATGTAAATAAGACGAGGACAAATAGCAATGTAACGAATAACCTCTATATATAATCTTATTATCCAGTTCAAAATAAATACATCAAAAATGTCTCTAATGCTTAGGGCATTTCCTAACACCCTCCTCGTGCTGTGACATTCATGGGGCCACATACGTCAGTATGCACAATTTCTAAGAGCTCCTAAGCCCTTGTACCCTTAGCTCCAAAAGACCTCTTGGTCATTTTACCCTCTAGACAAGACTCATATTGGGGAAGATGTACCTCCTCCAGAGATTCTAGAGGACCGTCTTTCACCAATCTTTGAATCCTATCCTGATTAATATGACCAAGTCTTAAATGCCAAAGATATGCCTTGTTAGATTGAGAAACTTTTAACCTTTTAGAGTTATCTATTAATTCAGTGTCAAGCAGTGAGTACATCTTTGGTTTGATCAAATATAGGTTTCCATCCATCCATCCAGAATAGATAAAAGACTTATTTCTACGAATATCAACTCTTTTTCTAAAAGAAACTGAATAAGAATCCTTTATTAAACAAGCTACCGATATAAGGTTCCTACTAAAATTAAGAACATAAAAACAGTCTTTCAATAAAATATGCCTAAATTACTCAAAGTAAAGGTAAACATCTCCCACTGCCTCAGCCACCACAAAGCTACCATCTCCTGTCCGCAACGAGAGGCTCCTATCATGTAGACTTCTCGTTTCCACGAACCCTTGCATAGAAACACAAACATGATTAGTGGCGCCCGAATCAATGACCCAAGTGTCTTTCGATTCTTTCACCAAACACACTTCCAAGTAATGAAGTTCCTTACCTTCCTTGCCCTTGGTGACTAGGAATTCCAGGCAAGCCTTCTTAAAGTAACCTACCTTCCCACAATGGAAGCATTTGGACTTTTTAGGGCCCTTTGGCTTCTTATTCTTCTTCTTCTTCTTCCCATCTAAGACAGGAGGATTAGAAGAACTAGAAGCCACTTGCTTCTTATTTGACCTCTTCCTCTTCCATGAGGGATTGGAAGATTTCGTCAAATTGGCCTCTCCTTTAGGTTGGACCGCATCCTCATCCCTGATCATCCGCTCATAAGCTTGTAGTTGCTTCATGAGCTCGGTTAGTCCTAACTCCTTTGTTGCCAGATTGTATGCGGCCTTAAACCCCACAAAATCTTTAGACAAAGTTTTGAACACCATCTCGATCTGGGTGTTGTAGTCCAACTCAGCACCATTCTCGGCAGCCTCAGCGAAGAATCCCATTAGAGTGATCATACGGTCCTTCACCGGAGTACCCGCCTTTTGTTTAGAGTTCATAATACTGGTGATAGCGGACTGTCAAGCCAATTTTTCTTGGCCTCCGAACATGTCCTCCAGATTTTCCATGATCTCCTCAACAACTTGATAAATCTCATGCTGCTTTTGTAAAGCACTCGTCATGCTAGCAAGGATGTAGCATCGAGCTATCTCATTGGATTCTCTCCAACGATTATAGGCAACCGAGACCTCCTCAAGTGGTGTGTCAGGTTTGGGCCCAGGTGGGCATGGTTCGTCCAGCACGAACTTGTGTCTCTCGCAGCTAAGAACTATTAATAGATTTATTTTCCAATCTTTATAATTATCGCCATTCAGTTTATTCTCAGTAAGTATTGAAATGAGGGGTGTCGGTGACATTTTGAACTGAAATAAAATTATACTAGACATCATTACAAAACCCAAGCAAATATACAGATAATTTAGCAAATAAAACATACAAGTATGTTCCTACATGAAACTTGAAAAACATGTAGCATTGCAACGGTAATTCTCAGCACCTATTACCCCAAGCCACCGAGCGGTGGTCATGAAAACAAATAGCTGGAACATGGACCCCGTCCAATTAATATATATTACCTTAAATCCTCCAACGTTAAGACATATATTAATAACCGCTTATTTGACCACCAGTTTAGTTAACAGAGCTTCTAGGGAAGGTTAATAACTAAACGAGTCTTGAGTGTATAACCGTTGTTCACGTAGCCCGATCCACGTCCTACCAAGCCACCGAGGGGTGGTCATGAATAGGATCGTACCCGAACACGTTTTCCACATAGGAGATCCAATCCAGTATACCAGCAGCGGTAAACACCTGCCGAAGGGTATGGTCAAGGCAGAACTGACGCGAGGCGTTACCATGCTTTCACATATGGATCAACAACGGAGGCCGTGGGTTTTGTTTGAAACCCTCTCCCACTCAATATTTTGAAAAACATGCAAGTTTTGACAAATTATGTATGATCAATATAGTATGAGCGGCACTTACCTATCCTATATGACATGTTATCAAATATGCATATAAAACATCCATCAATACATATTTATACATCCATGACATATCACAGAAAAAATAATTGACAGAAGTAACCAAGCCATGGTTCCATCCTAGAACAAAGAAAATAAAGATTACAAAATTCCATCCAAAGCATTCTTTGGGTCTTGAATTTTGTTCCGTCCTCTTGTATCCATCTTTATGTAGCCTCTCCATTTATTTCTCATCCCAAGAATCATTTAAAATTTAAATCTCCAAAAAATTTAAATTTCAAATTCAAATTTCAAATTCAAATTTCAAATTTAAATTTCAAATTCAAATTTTAAACAATTTTAAACATCATGTGTAATAATATGTAATTTCAAAAATTTCAAATTTTCAATTACATATTTTTAAACATGATTTATAATTAAATCTCAAATTTAAAAATCAAAATTTTCGATTTTTGAACTGGCAAGGCTGCACATGGGGGCGGCCGTGGGCTGCAAGCCCCTACGAGGCTAGTGGCTGCCCTACGAGGCTAGTGGCTGCCCACGGCAGCTGCCACCTTCGGGGGCGGTGGTGCGACGGTTCAAAAATCGAAAATTTTGATTTTTAAATTTGAGATTTAATTATAAATCATGTTTAAAAATATGTAATTGAAAATTTGAAATTACATATTATTACACATGATATTTAAAATTGTTTAAAATTTGAATTTGAAATTTAAATTTGAAATTCGAATTTGAAATTTGAATTTGAAATTTAAATTTTTGGAGATTTAAATTTTAAATGATTCTTGGGATGAGAAATAAATGGAGAGGCGACATAAAGATGGATACAAGAAGACGGAACAAAATTCAAGACCCAAAGAATGCTTTGGATGGAATTTTGTAATCTTTATTTTCTTTGTTCTAGGATGGAACCATGGCTTGGTTATTCTGTCAATTATTTTTTTTGTGCTATGTCATGGATGTATAAATATGTATTGATGGATGTTTTATATGCATATTTGATAACATGTCATATAGGATAGGTGAGTGCCGCTCATACTATATTGATCATACATAATTTGTCAAAACTTGCATGTTTTTCAAAATATTGAGTGGGAGAGGGTTTCAAACAAAACCCACAGTCTCCATTGTTGATCCATATGTGAAAGCATGGTAACACCTCGCGTCAGTTCTGCCCTGACCATACCCCTCGGTAGGTGTTTACCGCCGCCGGTATACTAGATTGGATCTCCTATGTGGAAAACGTGTTCAGGTACGATCCTATTCATGACCACCCCTCGGTGGCTTGGTAAGATGTGGATCGGACTACGTAAACAATGTTTATACACTCAAGACTCGTTTAGTTATTAACCTTCCCTAGAAGCTCTGTTAACTAAACTGGTGGCCAAATAAGCGGTTATTAATATATGTCTTAACCTTGGAGGATTTAAGGCAACATATATTAATTGGACGGGGTCCATGTTCCGGCTATTTGTTTTCATGACCACCCCTCGGTGGCTTGGGGCAATAGGTGCTGAGAATTACTGTTGCAATGCTACATTTTTTTCAAGTTTCATGTAGGAACATACTTGTATGTTTTATTTGCTAAATTATCTGCATATTTGCTTGGGCTTTGTCATGATGTCTAGTATAATTTTATTTTAGTTCAAAATGTCACCGACACACCTCATTTCAATACTCACTGAGAATAAACTGAATGGCGATAATTATAAGGATTGGAAAAGAAATCTGTTAATAGTTCTCAGCTGCGAGAGACACAAGTTCGTACTGGACGAACCATGCCCACCAGGGCCAAAACCTGACACACCGCTTGAGGAGGTCCCGGTTGCCTATACTCGTTGGAGAGAATCCAATGATATAGCTCGATGCTACATGCTTGCTAGCATGACGAGTGCTTTACAAAAGCAGCATGAGACTTATCAAGTTGCTGGGGAGATCATGGAAAATCTGGAGGACATGTTCAGAGGCCAAGAAAAATTGGCTCGACAGTCCGCTATCACCAGTATTATGAATTCTATACAAAAGGCGGGTACTCCGGTGAAGGACCATATGATCACTCTAATGGGATTCTTCGCTGAGGCTGCCAAGAATGGTGCTGAGTTAGACTACAACACCCAGATCGAGATGGTGTTCAAGACTCTATCTAAAGATTTTGTGGGGTTTAAGGCCGCATACAATCTGGCGACAAAGGAGTTAGGACTAACCGAGCTCATAAAGCAACTACAGGCTTATGAGCGGATGATCAGGGATGAGGATGCGGTCCGACCTAAAGGAGAGGCCAATTTGGCGGAATCTTCCAATCCCTCACGGAAGAGGAAGAGGCCAAATAAGAAGCAAGTGGCTTCTAGTTCTTCTAATCCTCCTGTCTCGGACGGGAAGAAGAAGAAGAAGAATAAGAAGCCAAAGGACCCTAAAAAGTCCAAATGCTTCCATTGTGGGAAGGTAGGTCATTTTAAGAAGGCTTGTCGGGAATTCCTAGCCGCCAAGGGCAAGGAAGGTAAGGAATTTCACTACTTGGAAGCGTGTTTGGTGGAAGAATCGAAAGACACTTGGGTCATTGATTCGGGCGCCACTAATCATGTTTGTGTTTCTATGCAGGGGTTCGTGGAAACAAGAAGTCTACATGATAGGAGCCTCTCGTTGCGGACTGGAGATGGTAGCTTTGTGGTGGCTGAGGCAGTGGGAGATGTTTACCTTTACTTTGATCAATTTAGGTTTATTTTATTGAAAGACTGTTTTTATGTTCCTAATTTTAGGAGGAACCTTATATCGGTAGCTTGTTTAATAAGGGATTCTTATTCAGTTTCTTTTAGTAAAAGAGTTAATATTCATAGAAATAAGTCTTTTATCTGTTCTGGATGGATGGATGGAAACCTATATTTGATCAAACCAAAGATGTACTCACTACTTTACACTGAATTAATAGATAACTCTAAAAGGTTGAAAGTTTCTCACTCTAACAAGGCATATCTTTGGCATTTAAGACTTGGTCATATTAATCAGGATAGGATTCAAAGATTGGTGAAAGACGGTCCTCTAGAATCTCTGGAGGAGGTACGTCTTCCCCAATGTGAGTCTTGTCTAGAGGGTAAAATGACTAAGAGGTCTTTTAGAGCTAAGGGTACAAGGGCTCAGGAGCTCTTAGAAATTGTGCACACTGACGTATGTGGCCCCATGAACGTCACAGCGCGAGGAGGGTTCGAGTATTATGTCTCTTTTATAGATGATTACTCGAGGTATGGATATGTGTATCTGATGCACCACAAGAGCAAAACCTTTGACAAGTTCAAAAAGTATCATGCGGAAGTGGAAAAGCAATTGGATAAATCCATAAAGACACTTCGATCTGATCGAGGTGGCGAATACCTCTCCGACGAATTTCTACGACATCTTGTAGAGAATGGGATATTATCCCAATTGACTGCACCTGGTACTCCACAACAGAATGGTGTAGCCGAAAGGAGAAACCGGACCTTATTGGATATGGTACGGTCCATGATGAGTTATTCAATGCTGCCATTATCATTTTGGGGATATGCTTTACAAATAGCATGCTATATTCTGAACCAGGTTCCAAGCAAATCAATTCCCAAAACTCCGTATAAATTGTGGCGTGGCAAGAAGCCCTCCCTTGGACATATGAGAATATGGGGCTGCCCGGCGTATGTATTGGATGGGTATGCGAAAAAGTTGGAACCAAGATCAGAATTGTGCATGTTTGTAGGGTATCCAAAAGGAACTAAAGGAAGTCTGTTCTATAACCTGAAATAACCAAAAGTCATTGTCTCAACCCATGCGACATTCTTGGAGGAAAGTCACATGAATGACTTTAAGCCTCGAAGCAAAGTAGTGCTAGAGGAGTTATCGAGTAAAAGAACTGCTCCACAGATTTCGGTCTTAGACGCAGGTCCGAGTTCCACTGAAAGACCTGCAGACGATCAACAATTTAGGGTGCCTCGTCGTAGTGGGAGGGTTTCAAAGAAACCTAATTTCTTCATGTATGATGCTGAGGTATACCAGGCCGAGGCTCATGAGCATGAGGATGATCCGGTCACCTATGATGAAACTATAAATGAAGTTGATTCTAAATCTTGGAAATAGGCTATGAACAATGAGATGGATTCTATGAAATCCAACTCTGTTTGGGAACTTGTAGATTTGCCGGATGGGATAAAACCCATTGGATGCAAATGGGTCTACAAAAGAAGAAGGATGCGGAAGGGAGAGTGGAAACTTTCAAAGCTAGACTGGTTGCAAAGGGGTACACGCAAAAGGCTGAAATCGATTACGATGAAACCTTTTCGCCTGTTGCTATGTTGAAGTCTATCCGTATTCTTCTGTCCATTGCTACAGCTCTCGATTACGAGATCTAGCAAATGGATGTCAAGACAGCATTCTTGAATGGCCATCTTGAAGAGTGTATCTATATAATACAGCCCAAAGGGTTCGTAGCAAAAGGCCAAGAAAGGAAAGTCTGCAAGTTGCTTAGATCTATTTATGGATTAAAGCAAGCATCTCGCTCATGGAACTAAAGGTTTGATCAAGCGATTAAGACATTTGGTTTTGAGCAGGACGTTGATGAACCTTGTGTTTATAAACGTATTAAGGATGGAAAAGTGGTCTTTCTGATACTCTATGTTGATGATATACTACTCATTAGGAATGATGTACGGAACTTATCATCGGTTAAGCTTTGGTTGCACCAACAGTTTGACATGAAGGACTTAGGAGAAGCTAATTATGTTCTAGGCATTCGTCTCTTCAGATATTGAAAGAGCAAAATGATAACGTTATCCCAAGCTTCATACATAGATAAAATAATTGACAAATATGCAATGCAAGAGGCAAAGAAAGGTTCACAACCTTCTATTGCCGGTCTAACTCTTTCATTGGATGACTGTCCCAAGACATCGGAAGAAAGAGAGTGTATGAGTAAGGTCCCTTATGCATCCGCTATGGGTAGCCTTATGTACGCTATGCTTTGCACTCGCCCAGATATATGTTTTCAGTAGGTATGGTGAGTCGATATCAAGCAAATCCTGGAACCAAGCACTGGCAAGCTGTAAAGCATATACTCAAGTATCTTAAGAGAACGAGGGATTATATGCTGGTGTGTTCTGGAGGGGACCTAACACCTGTAGGATACACGGACTGAGTCTTCCAGAATTGCAAGGATTTGAGGAAGTCGACAGTAGAGGGCACATGGAGACATGATAAGTAGATGTATGTAAAATCGCGTCCGAGGACAACATTGCTGATCCCTTTACTAAGACTTTGGTGGCTAGAAGCTTTGAATGAGGGATTATAGAGGCGATGTGGATGCGTAACATGGCACATCTGCTGGCTTAGGGTAAGTGAGAGATTGTTAGGAAATGGCCTAAGCATTAAAGACATTTTGATGTATTTATTTTGAACTAGATAATAAAATTATATATAGAGGTTATTCATTACATTGCTATCTGTCCTCGACTTATTTACATGTTAAAGTAAATGGAAGCAAATATGGCTCCCTAACTGCTTGTGTTAAACTGTTAGAATGTTGCATGCAATGGACTTTTGTATGCGAGAAGACAATGTTCTAAAGTTAGCGGTCTAAACTATGGTCTGTAGTCTATGGGGTTAGACCGAGCATCTAACTCATGTTAAGACTATTATGTTGTCTAAAGCCTTGGAGGGGACAGTTTGTCTTGACTGTCTGGAGCTGGACTCCCAAGTAGAGACATAGATATGTTGCTTGGTGGTGACATATTAGACCGGGACTAAAGCATGATTGATCTACGAAGTCCGCTTTGAGTGGCTCGATCTGCTTTTGACGTTCATTATGCAGTAACCTTAATCCTGAGTAAAAGGACAACTTCATGTATATGACTTGTGTACTTTGATGTTCCAATGGCTAAAGCGTCTCAGAGGTAGTAAGCTTATAGACCGGTTCGTTGGGTGCATGACTTGTATACGATGAAGGGTTCGTTTACAGATATCAGAATCATAGCTCTAATAAGGAGTTAAGGGTATCCTCTTAAAGGCATTATACTGAATGTGAAAATGGATAAGGCCTTGGGTCGTCTGCTGGGCGGATGACTTCTTATTCACATATGGTGAATAATCATTTTCTTTATTCGGTAGTATAATGGAACTTTAAGATAGCCTGATCAGTAGGATTAAACGGACTTTGGCCTAAGGCTGATCATGGATATCATATGAGGGTTCTGCATACATGACAAGGTCATTGGACGATAGCTTGTCACAGGCTTACGTAATACATTATATAATTGGGAGTTCAGTTTCATGTTTATAGTGGTGTGACTCTGAAATTAGTGATCATATGATTGAGTTGTTCGGTAAAAGAATGATGATCATATGGATTTGCGGGAGCTCGATTATATATATCCAATCAGTCCCTCTACTAGCTCCACATAATTCCTTAACGTTTGGCAAATTGATTTGTGTATGCTATTGGCTAGTTTATTATGCATGGATGGTGATGACATAGGATTAGGATTGTAGACAAGATTCTCTCCGGTTGGATTCAGATTTTGTTTTGGATAATAGAGTACACAATTATTCGAATTCCAAATAAAGTTGCCATGATTTTATTTGAGATTGGATTGGAGTTGTAGAAAATTATCCATATGAACAAGAATTTGAAACACAACTGTTTTGTGGATTTTGAAATTTGAATTTTGAAATTTGAAATTTGAAATTTGAATTTTGAATTTGAAATTTGAATTTGAAATTCGAATTTGAAATTTGAATTTGAAATTTAAATTTGAAATTTGAAATTTGAAATTTGAAATTTGAATTTGAAATTCAAATTTTGAATCACAGTCCAAGTGGGATTCGAATTTGTTGTGGAAAATCCACAAGGTTTGAAATTTGAATTTGAGTTGGATATGGAGAGGATAATCTTGTTAGAATCCTACTTGAATTTTGAATCCAAGTCCTAACTAATGATGGATGAAATTTTGAGGATTATCCTCAATGGATTTTCGGTTTTTGTGGATAAGGTTCAAGGGAAAAATTCAAGTTTCAATCCCAGTTGAATTTGGATTCTCTTCTCCCCAGAAAGTGGCCGAAATTTTGGAGCATATCTCCTAGGAAAATTCGGTTATTTTGCATAAGGATGAGATAAGATTCAAGCTTGAAAATCCTAGTGGAATTTTGATTCTCCCTTATCCTGAAAGTGGCTGAAATTTTTAGGAGATTTTCTCCTTAGAATTTTTGGATTTTTTGGTTGAAAAAGGGAGATAAAATTCTAGTTAAAATCATGTTTAGATTTGGATTGGATTTATCCTAAATGGCCGAATTTTATTGTTGGGATTCTCCCTTGGAAAATTCGGATTTTATGGTTGTGGATAAGGGAGAATATCTTCTCCTAATCAAATTTGAATTCAGAGAATCACCTCATGCAGGTCTATAAATAGAGGTCCTGCCACTCCAGTTCTCTAAGACCACAGACTCTCAGGTGAGCAGGCTTATTGTTGCACAACCCACCGTGACAATAAGTTCTTTAGAGATCTGGGTGGTCGGAAGAAGACTAGCAGTGCTAGCATACCGATTGAGGTTCAGAGTGCCTACACACTCAGCCATTCGGGAATTGGAGAATAGTAGAGAATGCTATTTGGTTGAAGCCTCCGGTCATTCTCCTCCTGCAAGATTGGCGTCCTTGAGGTATGAGTTTTAATTGTTGTTAGTTTATTGTATATGGCATCATGAGATATTTAACGATCTAAAATTTTTTATTGTTCCGCTGCGCCACTCTGATACGTTTTTACCGATTTATTTTCCAACAATTGGTATCAGAACAATTGTAGGAAATTTGAAATTTTGAAAACATGGGATAATAGTTGTGTTTTCGGATAATACAGTTGCTATGGTATCAGAGCCATCTCATGACTATGCCATGTAATTTGAAACAAAACTGTTTTGTGGATTTTGAAATTTGAATTTTGAAATTTGAATTTTGAAATTTGAAATTTGAAATTTGAAATTTGAATTTGAAATTTGAATTTGAAATTCGAATTTGAAATTTGAATTTGAAATTTAAATTTGAAATTTGAAATTCGAAATTTGAATTTGAAATTCGAATTTGAAATTCAAATTTTGAATCACAGTCCAAGTGGGATTCGAATTTGTTATGGAAAATCCACAAGGTTTGAAATTCGAATTTAAGTTGGATATGGAGAGGATAATCTTGTTAGAATCCTACTTGAATTTTGAATCCAAATCCTAACTAATGATGGACGAAATTTTGAGGATTATCCTCAATGGATTTTCGGTTTTTGTGGATAAGGTTCAAGGGAAAAATTCAAGTTTCAATTCCAGTTGAATTTGGATTCTCTTCTCCCCAGAAAGTGGCCGAAATTTTGGAGCATATCTCCTAGGAAAATTCAGTTATTTTGGATAAGGATGAGATAAGATTCAAGCTTGAAAATCCTAGTGGAAATTTGATTCTCCCTTATCCTAAATGTGGCCGAATTTTTTGAGGAGATTTTCTCCTTGGAAATTTCGAATTTTTTGGTTGAAAAAGGGAGATAAAATTCTAGTTAAAGTCTTGTTTAGATTTGGATTGGATTTATCCTAAATGGCCGAATTTGATTGTTGGATTTTTTCCTTGGAAAATTCGGATTTTATGGTTATGGATAAGGGAGAATATGTTTTCCTAATCCAATTCTAATTCAGAGAATCACCTTATGCAGGTCTATAAATAGAGGTCCTGCCACACCAGCTCTCTCAGACCACAGACTCTCAGGTGAGCAGGCTTATTGTTGCACAGCTCATCGTGACAATAAGTTCTTTAGAGCTCTGGGTGGTCGGAAGAAGACTAGCAGTGCTAGCATACCGATTGAGGTTCAGAGTGCCTACACACTCAGCCATTTGGGAATTGGAGAATAGTAGAGAAGGCTAGTTGGTTGAAGCCTCCGGTCATTCTCCTTCTGCAAGATTGGCGTCCTTGAGGTATGAGTTTTAATTGTTGTTGGTTTATTGTATATGGCATCATGAGATATTTAACGATCTAAAATTTTTTATTATTCCGCTGTGCCACTCTGATACATTTTTACCGATTTATTTTCCTACAGTAAACCTAATCAGAATGTTAGGCCAGGACAGTTTAAAGCTCCAAGCCTATAGTCATAGAATAAAGAAAAAGGAAAATTTTCCAAGAAAATGAAAACCTATCCTGGGATAATAGAAGGCAGCAAAGGAAGCTGACCAATAATATAGGATCAGATGTATCCAGTTGCGCTACAAGTGAGAAAGGGCACTGGCCACAGTGCTGATTTGGCCCCAGTGTATGTTAGCAATGTGGGAAAAGAAGGCCATTATACCAGAAACTGACCCACAAATCGGTAGAATACACGGGAAATATTTTAACCATAGCAACAACGTCCCAAGCCCATGTGTTATAGACTAGATTTGAAAGATCATTGGTAGTACTGGAAAGACAAGAACGCATGCCACGTGTTGATGCTCATGTCTTAGCGTACATCAAGGAGGATGTGAAAGTAGGAATATCAAACGTAGGGACAAAACTAATCGTGATAAGGTTAGTTGATTGTGATGTGATCCTAGGAATGGATTTCCTAGGGAAATATCAAAGCATAGTTGATTGTCGGAACAGAAAGATAGTATTTCGACTAGATGACGAAGAAAGCTTTGAATACATGGATTCGTCATGTAAATCGAGGAAGATGATAATTAGCTCGTGAAGTGCGAGTAAGCTAATGTCCAATGATTGAATTGGATATTTGGCCTATGTGGTAGATGTAATAGAGGAACAGAAGCTTTAATCAAAAAATGTTCCCATTGTCCATGAATTTCTCGACAATCTTTTAAAGAAATTGTCTAGATTTCTATAAGAACAAGAAATTTCCTTTGAGATAGAGCTCATGCAAAGAACTGCACCCATTTTCAAAGGTGTGGCAGTATTCTCTAAGACTGATTTATGATTAAGATACCATCAACTGAGTGTTCAAGGAATTCCTAGATAAGTTATCATTGTGTTTATCGATTACATACTTATATATTCATAGACTCATAAGGAGTATGAAGAGCATTTGAGAACTGCTTTGCACATTATGAGGCAGCACTGACCCTATGCAAAATTCTCTAAGTGCGAATTTTGACTAGATAAAGTACATTTTCTAGGACACGTAGTCCCCAAATAAGGAATCGTTGTAGATCCTATCAAGGGGAGATGATTAACGAATGGCTTGCACCTAAGACAGTAATGAGAATATGGAATTTCTTAGGTTTGGCTGGTAACTATAGAAAACTTGTGGAAAGGTTTACACAACTAGCGGCACTTCTCACGACAATTATGCGCAAGGAGAGGTAATATGAGTAGACTGAAGAATGTGAAAAGAGTTTTCGAGAGTTGAAAAATTGACTACCAAGCGCGCCAATTCACACGCTTCTCACTAAAAGGGAGAAATTCGTGATATATTACGATGTATTGAAAGAGAATCTAAATATATGGCAAATAAGATGTTTGGAGTTGGTGAAGGATTACAACTATGAGATTCTCTATCACCCAGAAAAAAAATCAATCAACCGTGTGATGGATGCCTTAAGCAGAAAATCTACCGTTTCGTATCAGTAGCCAAAAGAAAAACTAGCAGAACAATTACGATAAGAGTTACACTCATTGGAGTTGGAGCTGATATCCGAAAGGTTAGCTGTACTCTAATCAGAGTCATCGCTACTCGAAGACACTAAAAGGGCTCTGAAGCAAGATCAAATCTAATAAGTTATCAAGAAGGGATTTCCAAGGGTGGAATGATCCTATATTAAGGAGGAATTCATATTCCAACTAATGAAGGATTAATGAGGTGAAGTATGGCAAAAGCCCATAAAATACCATATTTGGTGCATTTTGGAATGAGTAAAGTGTACTAGAAATTAAAATTGTAATTCTGGTGGAGAGAGAGGACGAATGAGAGCGAAAAAAAAATTTGTGAATTAATGCATGACCGTCAGAAGATCAAGACTGAACAAAACATCCAAGTAGAAAACTAGAATCATTGGAAGTTCTCGAACGTAAGTGGGAACATATTACGATGAATTTTGTAGTGGAATTATCAAGGACCCAAGAGGGGTATAACGCCATCTGAATTATGGTGGATAGATTGATAAAAACCGCAAGATTCATAGTAGTTAAAATGACTTTTCACTGGAAAAGTTAGCGAATTTCTATGTAAACCATGTTGTCAGATAACATGGTGTTTCAAGTTTGTCATATTCGATTTAGATGCGCAATTCACTTCGAATTTTTGGAAGTGTGTACAAGAAGTCATGGGAATGAAATTGCGTCTTAGTACGGCTTTTCATCCCTAGACGAAGATCAATCTGAGCGAATTACTCAGACACTAGAAGACATGTTTCTTATCTAATTCATGGATTTCCTAAGAATTGGAACAAGAAATTACTGTTAGAGGAAATTCTCGTGTAACAATAGCTACCAAGCTTCTATAGAAATGGTACTCTATGAAGCTTTATATGGACGAAAGTGCAGATCACTTACCTATTGGTATGACCTGTGAGAGAAACAGTGGCACAAGATCAATTTCGTATAAGAAACATTGGATGTAATTGTGAAAATACAGCGATGAATAAAGATCGCACAGAGTCGGCAGAAGAATTATGCAGATAAACACCGAAGATCCGTAGAGTTTAATGAAAGGGATTTCATATTCTTTAAAAATATTCCCGTTGAAGGGAATAATATGTTTGGTAACAAAAGAAAATTTAGTCCAAGATGTATTGGACCCTATGAAATTTTTGAACGTGTTGAACATGTTACCTATAAATTGGTATTACCTTCAGAACAGTCAGCAATACATAGGGTTTTTCATGAATGTATGCTAAGGAAATAGGTATCGAGTTTATCTCATATATTGAGGTACGAATCGATTCAGATTCAGGAGGATCTGACATATGAAGAGCAACATGTTCAGATTTTGCTCAGAAAGATGAAACGAGAATGTTGTATCCTTACTTGTGCTAAATTTTTGAGGACGAAAATTTTATAAGGAGGGGTGAATGTAATAACTGGGAAATTTTACTGTTCTCGAAATATGGTAAATTGCATGTACATGATGAATTTTTAAAATGTGAAATGCATGAATTAATGTCATGTAGAACGAGATAAAATGTTCTAACGATATTACAGATTAAGAATTCGGTGATGTAAAAGCATGCCGAATTGAGCTGGGGAAAAACAGAGGTGACTCAGGGTAAGCTGAGTGCACAAAAAGATAAAATACTGATAGTAGTGATGTTATATGTGTGTGCGTGTGTGTTACACGCAATATCAAGAAATTGGTCAAGATGACCTTTTCTTAATATAAAGCTGATATATTTAGAATCAGTATGCTTAAAATAGTCAATTGAGCATAAAATGCTATTTTTGACTAAGGAATATGCAGTATCAAGAAATTGGTCAAGATGACATTTTTTTGATATGAAACTGATATATTTAGAATCAGAATGCTCAAATTAGTCATTTGAGCACGAAAAGTAAATTTTGATCGGGAAATATACAGTACCGGAAAACTAGTCAAGATGACCTCGGATGAAGATGAAACTGATAAATTTGGGTTCAGCACGCCCAAATTAGTCAGCATAACTTATTAGTATGCTCAAATTAGTTAATTGAGCGCAAAGGTAATTTTTGACCAGAAATTCGCAGTATCGGAAACTGGTCGAAACGATCTCGGATGAAGACGAAACTAATATATTTGGGTTCAACATGCCCAAATTAGTCAGGATAGCTCATGTTGAAATTTTAGACAAAAAGTGTATAAAAGGTCAAAATTGTAGAAAAGGCCCGTATTCTCATTATCTAGATTTTTCTCCCCCACACATACACCGTCGATGAACAGTAACCGACCATCGGAAACAGTGTCCATTTTCGACACCGCTGGTCTCATTGGAAAGCTCTTGATGAGCTGAGTCCAACGGTGTGCTAAATCGACGAAACTGACGCCGGAGAACTCCGCACGCGCCGCCGGTGGCCGGAAATTTCAAATGGCCGTATCTTCACCGTCCGGCCTCCGATCGATACGATTCTGGTCCCAAAAGTTTTGTGGTGAAGAGGAGAACAAAACTCATAGCTCATTTCACCTCAACAACCACCGGATCGCACCGCCTGAAGCCGCAACGTCACAGCCGTGAAGCCGCTGTGAAACTTGCCGTTTCCAGCGGAGTCGAGGGACACCGTGGGTGTCAAAATACTCAGAAGACGATGGGGAACAAAAGCCCCAAGGTAGTTGATTTTAAGTTTTTGATCAAGACCATTTATGTGTATTTATTTATGTAAATGGTTTGCAATAAGTTTATTTTGAGCCCTTAAGTTTTGTTTTTAAGTTTATGTGGTTGTGGTTGTGTTTACAATTTTTATGAATGGCTATTGTATATGTGATGCTACGAACGTTTAGGAACATGGCCGGACACAAATCTGTCCTAAGGAAAGGCCACGGATTTTGGCCATTTCAACCCCCTTAGGTTCTAAATTTAGGATTTGGTAAAACATAGCGTTTTAAGAAAATTTCGATATGGTCATTTTTGCGTCTAATAGTCCTCGGCAAGAAATGACATTAAGATAGATTTTTAGAGTGTTTTTTACTCGGTGCCCAAAACTAGGACAAAAAATCTGAACCCAGGATTGGTCTCGAGTTTTGTCAAAAATGGACCACTTAGAGTCTGAACCGGTACTTGGACTCAACATGAAGTTGTAGAACATGTCGAAATCTTTAAGATGACCCATGCGTGGTTTAAAAATCTGGCCGTTTCGAGCCTCAAACAAAGTCGTTTTCAAAGTGATGTAAAACTGGGACTTTTAAAAAAAAAAAAAAAGGGCACATAGCCCACGGGTTTGATAAATTTAGGAGCCGTTAGAGTTAGATTTGAACTCCGAGGTGAACACAAGATTTGTTCATCTCGTTGAGGATGAAAACTTTCATGTTTGCTAAAATAGCAAACAAAGTCATTTCGACCAAGTTTCAAAATAGTTTTCAAAAGTGGTTCAAAACCACCTTTAAAATGTAAGCATCAAAAAATGTAATTTATACTCTTCAAAATAAAAATGTGTTTTTAACACTTTAAAATATGAACAAGGTTTTCATAAAAATGTCTCCCACCTTCCAATGGGGTGATAAGGGGATGGTTTCAAAACAAGAAATTTTCCCAAGAATTTTTACAAGCCAACCCAAACAATTTTTCAAAGTAGAATAGTGTGAGTAGTCCGGTAGGCTACCACATCAAACAAGCCTTAGTAGCCCGGTAAGCTACTACCCCAAACAAGCCATAGTGGCCCAGTGGGCCATTACACCAAACAAGAAATAGTAGCCCGGTAGGCTACCACACCCCAACAAGCGAAGTAACCCGGTCGGTTACTACACTGTTAGGAAATGCCCTAAGCATTAGAGACATTTTGATGTATTTATTTTGAACTGGATAATAAAATTACATATAGAGGTTATTCATTACATTGCTGTTTGTCCTCATTCTATTTACATGTTAAAGTAAATGTAAGCAAATATGGCTCACTGACTGCTTGTGTTAAAACTGTTAGAATGTTACACGCAATGGACTTTTGTATACGAGAAGACAATGTTTTAAAGTAAGCAGTCAAAACTAAGGCCTATAGTCTATGGGGTTAGACCAAGCATCTAACTCATGTTAAGACTATTATGTTATTTAAAGCCATGGTGGAGACGGTTTGTCTTGACTATCTGGAGTATAGACTCCCAAGTAGAGACATAGATACGTTACTTGGTGGTGACATATTAGATCGGGACTAAAGTGTGATTGATTTACATAGTCTGCTATGAGTGGATCAATCTGTTTTTGACGTTCATTATGCAATAACCTTAATCTTGAGTAAATGAACTACTTCATGTATATGACTTGTGTACTTTGATGTTCCAATGGCTAAAGCGTCTCAAAGGTAGTAAGCTTATAGACCGGTTTATTGGGTGCATGACTTGTATACGATGAAGGGTTTATTTATAGATATCGGAATCATAGCTCTAAGGAGTTAAGGGTATCCTCTTAAAGGCATTATACTGGATGTGAAAATGGACAAGGCCTTAGGTTGTCTGCTGGGCAGATGACTTCTTATTCACATATGGTGAATAATCATTTTCTTATTCGGTAGTATAATGGAACTTTAAGATAGCCTAATCAGTAGGATTAAACGGACTTTGACCTAAGGCTGATCATGGATATCATATGAGGGTTCTGCATACATGACAAGGTCATTGGACAATAGCTTGTCACAGGCTTACATAATACGATATATAATTGGGAGTTCAGTTTCAGGTTTATATTGGTATGACTCTGAAATTAGTGATCATATGATTGAGTTGTTCGGTAAAGAATGATGATCATATGGATTCACGGGAGCCTGATTATATATGTCCAATTGGTCCTTCTACTAGCTCCACATAATTCCTTAACAATTGGCAAATTGATTTGTGTATGCTAATTGGCTAGTTGATTATGCATGGATGGTGTTGATAGAGAATTAGGATGGTGGACAAGATTCTCTCCAGTTGAATTCATATTTTGTTTTAGATAATAGAGTACACAATTATTTGAACTCCAAATAAAGTTGCCATGATTTTGTTTGAGATTGGATTGGAGTTGTAGAAAATTACCCATGAGAACAAAAATTTGAAATGCAACTATTTGTGGATTTTGAAATTTGAATTTTGAAATTTGAAATTTAAATTTTGAATTTGAAATTTGAATTTGAAATTTAAATTTGAAATTCAAATTTGAATTTTGAATTTTGAAATTTGAAATTCAAATTTTGAATCACAGTCCAAGTGGAATTCGAATTTTTTGTGGATAATTCCACAAGGCTAGAATTCGAATTTGAGTTGGATTATGAAGAGGAAAATCTTATTTGAATCATACTTGAATTTTGAATCCCAATCCTAACTAACTTGTATGAAAATATTAAGGAATATTCTCATAGATTTTTCAGTTTTTGTATGGATAAGATTCAGGGAAAAATTCAAGTTTCAATCCCAGTTGAATTTGGATTCTCTCCTCCCTATTTGTGGCCAAAAATTGTTGAGTGAATCTCAAGGGGATTTTTGGTTATTTATGGATAAGGATGAGATAAAATTCAAGCTAGAAAATCCTATATGGATTTTGATTCTCCTCACACTTTAATGACCGAATCTAGTCATGTTTTTGGCACAAAGGGGAATCAGTTTTTATGAGAGAATAAGGAGATAAAATTCAAGTTAAAATCCTATTTAAATTTGGATTGGATAATCTCAAAAGTGGATGAATTTTTTGGTTGGATAAGGCCATGAAAAATTCAGATTTTGTGAGTGAATAAGGGAGAAAATCTTCTCCTAATCTAATTCGAATTCAGAGGATCACCTTATGCAAGTCTATAAATAGAGGTCCTGCCACTCCAATTCTCTCAGACCATAGACTCTCAGGTGAGCAGGCTTATTGTTGCATAACTCATCGTAACAATAAGTTCTTTAGAGATTTGGGTGGTCGAAAGAAGACTAGCAGTGCTAGCATACTGATCAAGGTTTAAAGTGCCCACACACTCAGCCATTCGGGAATTGGAGAATAGTAGAGAAGGCTAGTTGGTTCAAGCCCTCCAATCATTCTCCTCCTGCAGATTGGTGTCCTTTGAGGTATGAGTTTAAATTGTTGTTGGTTTATTGTATATGGCATCATGCAATATTTAACGATCTTAAAATTTTTTTATTATTCCGCTGCACCACTCTGATACATTTTTACCGATTTTATTCCTACATACACTAAGTTTACGCGTAGTAACCGAGTAGGCTATTTAGTTACCAACACACGAGGTAACCGGTCAATTGACTGGCTGGCACCTAGTCAAGGACCATGTTTTGAACAACATGGTAAGGAATGAAGATTAATCTGTCAAGTAAACAATTAGTCAAATATGGTACAAGTTAGACACCAAATCCCCATAGTAGACCAATATGGTACCGACGGGCCTCAGTACCCCATAGAAATGCAAGTTATAGTCACTGATGTTAATGGTGACTCAACGAGAGTATTAATGAGGAACGATATTGATGACAGGTGGTCACCTGTAATTTGTTAAAGGCACGAGTACGCAATTTGCTTTCAATTAGGTAAGTATAACTCCACCTACGACATGAATAAAATGTATTCAAAATGATGCTTTTACAGTATATTAAGTATTTATGCTATGCACACGTTGATGCACAGCATATATAAGAGCATATAGTTTCACAATCACGTAGATTGATAAAGAGCAGTATATTAAGTATTTATGCCATGCACATGTTGATGCACAGCATATATAAGAGCATATAGTTTCACAATCGCATAGATTGATAAAAGAACAAAGTTAGGAGCCATACATCCCTATCTCATAAGATTAGGGGATCACTTTGTAGAGTATATGGCCCGATTAGATAAAGAATCGGGTAATTAAAATTTAGGTGTCGTTATAACGGGCACGAGGCCTACATTATGTATATATTTATAACGGGCACGAGGCCCACATTATGTATATATTTATAACGGGCACGAGGCCCACATTAAGTATATAATTGTAACGGGCACAAGCCCACATTATGTATATGAATATAATGGGCACGAGGCCCACCTTAGGTATAGAAATATAACGAGCATGAGGCCCATATTATGTATAGAAATATAAAGGGCCCTAAGTAGACATAAGAAAGAAAAGAGAATAGTGAAGCATAAATGAGCATAACCGGACCATACATTGTTCACGGTATGCATTAGTTATTATTCGCTATGCTTCTAGTTACAGTAACATGCATTCAGTACATGATATTTCTATTATGTGTATAGTATGTGAAGTTTTATATTCAATGATACGTTATGTGATGATGTGGTATGTGACATGTTAAATGGTATATGACATGCTTGTGTAATTTTAAGTATATACTATGTTTAAACATGTTTTACGGTTAACATGTTATACTTACTGGGCGTAAAGCTCACGACGTGTGTTTATGCCGTAGGTAAGCGTCCTATGGCTTAAACCACAATGGGCGATGACGGCGGCAGAGGTGGATGTGAGGGTGAGATTATGGATACACCGCGAGTAAATCTTCTGCACATTTTAAGTATACATTATTTTTGAATATAGATAGTGTTTTTGAATAGTAACATTAAAATATTATCTTTGAATAGTAATCGCTATATAGTATTTTAAATAGTAATCATAAACAGTATTTTTGAATAGTAACCGTAAACAGTGCTTTTGAATAGTAATCGTAAATAGTATTTTTAAATAGTAATTGTTGAATAGTATTTTGGAATAGTAACCATTAAAATAGTATTGTTGAATAGTAATCGGTATACGTACGTATACAGTAAATACGTACTATAAAAAAATCCCTAAATTTATGATATCTAATTAAGTATCAATTGTAAGAAAGTATAAGTATTATTAAAGTAAGCAAGTTTTCAGTGATGGTCTGGGCCACCGAGGGTGCAAGGCATCACAGTTGGTATCAGAGCAGTTTCCTGCCACCCTACCTCACATCGCCGCATGCTTACCTCATCTATCCAAGTAAGTTAGTTTTTATTTTACAGTATTAATATGTAAGTTAACATAAGTTATAACGTGTAACTATGGTTGCACTAGTAGAAGCTACGCCAGTAAAGCCCCACCAGAGGACAAGGATTCCAAAAGGACAAAATGGTTCGAACACGTATGCGAATAAACCAGGCATCCCGGGAGGATGAATTAGTGGTGTAGCTCACAGCTATGCAAGAGATGATGGAGAATCAACAACAGGAATTAAACCAGCTTAGGGAATAGCTAGACTAGCAACCCTAGGCACCGCATGTTAGGAAATGCCCTAAGTATTAGAGACATTTTGATGTATTCATTTTGAACTGGATAATAAAATTATACTTAGAGGTTATTCATTACATTGCTATCTGTCCTCGTCTTATTTACATGTTAAAGTAAATGTAAGCAAATATGGCTCACTGACTGCTTGTGTTAAAACTGTTAGAACGTTGCATGCAATGGACTTTTGTATGCGAGAAGACAATGTTCTAAAGTTAGCAGTCTAAACTATGGTCTGTAGTCTATGGGGTTAGACCGAGCATCTAACTCATGTTAAGACTATTATGTTGTCTAAAGCCTTGGAGGGGACGGTTTGTCTTGACTGTCTGGAGCTGGACTCCCAAGTAGAGACATGGATATGTTGCTCAGTGGTGACATATTAGACCGGGACTAAAGCGTGATTGATCTACGTAGTCCGCTATGAGTGGATCAATCTGCTTTTGACGTTCATTGTGCAATAACCTTAATCCTGAGTAAATGAACTACTTCATGTATATGACTTGTGTACTTTGATGTTCCAATGGCTAAAGCGTCTCAGAGGTAGTAAGCTTATAGACCGGTTCGTTGGGTGCATGACTTGCATACGATGAAGGGTTTGTTTGCAGATATCGGAATCATAGCGCTGAGGAGTTAAAGGTATCCTCTTAAAGGCATTATACTGAATGTGAAAATGGACAAGGCCTTGGGTCGTTTGCTGGGCGGATGACTTCTTATTCACATATGGTGAATAATCATTTTCTTGATTCGGTAGTATAATGGAACTTTAAGATAGCCTGATCAATAGGATTAAACGGACTTTGACCTAAGGCTGATCATGGATATCATATGAGGGTTTTGCATATATGACAAGGTCATTGGATGGTAGCTCGTCACAAGCTTACGTAATACGGTATATAATTGGGAGTTCAGTTTCAGGTTTATAGTGGTGTGACTCTGAAATTAGTGATCATATGATTGAGTTGTTCGGTACAGAATGATGATCATATGGAATCACGGGAGCCCGATTATATATGTCCAATCAGTCCCTCTACTAGCTCCACATAATTCCTTAACGTTTGGCAAATTGATTTGTGTATGCTATTGGCTAGTTTATTATGCATGGATGGTGATGACACAGGATTAGGATGGTAGACAAGATTCTCTCCGGTTGGATTCAGATTTTGTTTTGGATAATAGAGTACACAATTATTCGAACTCCAAATAAAGTTGCCATGATTTTATTTGAGATTGGATTGGAGTTGTAGAAAATTATCCATGAGAACAAGAATATGAAACACAACCGTTTTGTGGAATTTGAAATTTGAATTTTGAAATTTGAAATTTGAATTTTGAAATTTGAAATTTGAATTTTGAATTTGAAATTTGAATTTGAAATTTGAATTTGAAATTCGAATTTGAAATTTGAATTTGAAATTTAAATTTGAAATTTGAAATTTGAAATTTGAAATTTGAATTTGAAATTTGAAATTCAAATTTTGAATCACAGTCCAAGTAGGATTCGAATTTGTTGTGGAAAATCCACAAGGTTTGAAATTTGAATTTGAGTTGGATTTGGAGAGGATAATCTTGTTAGAATCCTACTTGAATTTTGAATCCAAATCCCAACAAATAAGGGACGAAATTTTTGAGGATAATCCTCATGAAAGATTTCGGATTTTGTGGATAAGATTCAAGAGTAAATTCAAGCTTCAATCCTAGTTGAATTTGGATTCTCTCCTCCCTAAAAGTGGCCGAAATTTTGGAGCCTTTATCCTAGGAAATTCGGTTATTTTTGGATAAGGTTGAGATGAGATTTAACTTGAAAATCCTAGTGGAATTTTTGATTCTCCCTTATCCATAATGGCCGAAATCTTTTGGAGGATTTTCTCCTTATGAATTTCGGATTTTTTGGTTGAAAAAGGGAGATAAAATTCTAGTTAAAATCTTGTTAAGATTTGGATTGGATTTATCTTAGGAAAAACCGAATTTATTGTTAGGATTATCCTATGGAAAAATTTGGATTTTTTGGTTAAAGATAAGGGAAAATATCTTTTCCTAATCCAATTCAAATTCAGAGATTCACCCCATGCAGGTCTATAAATAGAGGACCTACCACTCCAGTTCTCTTAGACCACAGACTCTCAGGTGAGCAGGCTTATTGTTGCACAGCTCATCGCGACAATAAAGTTCTTTAGAGATCTGGGTGGTCGGAAGAAGACTAGCAGTGCTAGCATACCGATCGAGGTTCAGAGTGCCCACACACTCAGCCATTCGGGAATTGGAGAATAGTAGAGAAAGCTAGTTGGTTGAAGCTTCCGGTCATTCTCCTCCTGCATATTGGCGTCCTTGAGGTATGAGTTTTAATTGTTGTTGATTTATTGTATATGGCATCATGAGATATTTAACGATCTAAAAATTTTTATTGTTCCGCTGCGCCACTCTGATACGTTTTTACCGGTTTATTTTCCTACACCGCAACCGGCAGAGGTGCCAGTCTAAGAGGCTCTAGTAGCCCCCGACACTTTCATGGAGCAAGCAGCTTCTCCAACCCAAATGACTCCAGCACCATCAACTGTGGCTGCTCCCGCAATAGCCCATGTTCTTCTGCCGGACCCTAGGGACGGTGACCTATGTGGGCGATTTAGGTGCATGAAGGTGCCAGACTTTGAGGGAACCACTAACCCCATTAAAGCTGATGACTAGCTGACGGACATCATAATGATCCTGGACTTTATGGTATTAGCCGATAAAAAGAAGGTGATGTGTGCATCTTTTGCCCTATGTAAGGAGGTGAGGCAATGGTGGAAGACAGTCGCAATCAGGAGGGATGTCAGTACGATGAGCTGGTCATAGTTCATAGAAGAGTTCAAAAAAATGTACTTTAATGAAGAGGTCATAGTAGCCCAGCAGGATGAGTTCAACAACCTGCATCAAGGCAACATGACTGTGATGGAGGCGGTCAGGAAGTTTGAACAATTAGCTCGACTCTGCCCTGACTTAGTGCCCACTAAGAAGGAAAGAGTCAGATGGATGCTGAAAATGTTCAGGACGGACATCGCCATCTAAGTCTGCAGCGGTAGCCATGGGCCTGCAACAGTGGTCGAATGCATTTGTAAGGCCATCCGAGTTGAAAACTGGTTGGCCTAGGATAGGGAGCTGAAGGCTCAGATCTTCAAGGCCAGAAGAAAAGAGAAGAACCGGCCAAGCAAGCCAAGGGGCAGAACGTGCAGACCCACTAACACAGCAAGCATCCTCACAACAATAATAAGAGGAAGGGTAATCTGGGCAACCAAGGTTCGCAGAGGGATTTCCCTCAGAAGAGGAATAACTAGGGAGGAGATGGCAACAAACACCCATCATGCCCAAAATGCGGAAAGAGGCACCTAGGAGAATGAAAACATGGAATAAGTGGTTGTTTCATCTGTGACAAGGGAGGCCACTACGCTAGAAACTATTATTCTAACCCACAAAATCAATAGAATCAAACTCGCCCTGCAAATAACCAACTCCACGCCGCGCAGACCAGAATTGAAGGCCCTTTAATCGCATAAGGTAGACTGGAAGCCCTGGACAACTAAAGCAAAATCTCTTTTTAGGCTGCATATATAGGCATGATGGGAAGCAGTAGCTTGCTTCTACTAGACCTCACATAATATGTCCTTTTGAGACTATGTACCAGGAAGTGTGTACCACTCCCAATAGACTAAAATTATGTACTTTTAAAACAGTATGAAAAGTAGTGCAGTTTTGCCCAAAGGCTTAGATATAATATTTTCACACGTGACTAGAGTACAGCTGAAAAAGTGTGATAATCGGGAATTTTAGATTCTCGGAGTAGGTTAAAATGGTATGTATGTATGAATTTTAATGAATAAATTATGAAAAAGTTGTGTTTTAATACTGTTGAGAATACTATAAAAATGTTCCGGCAGTGTTAAAGTGAGTGAATTCAGAGATGAAAAATCTTACTAAACATATTTAGGTAAGACGGTTCGAAATCAGAGTCAAAAACCCTAGGGAGTGCACTGAAATGCACTAAAAAGATAGAAATTTACGGTAGAAAATTTTGACCAAATAGAAGCAAAATAAAACAAACCGATCACACCGGAGGCACCCGAAACCCGCTTACACGATTTCGGTAAAGTTCCGTTCGGTTTGACTTTTGGTCAAAATTTGACCCCAAATTAATTAGGGAGTTAATATATATAATAAGATGACATCACCTACATGATGTCGTTAATACAAATTTATTTTTTGGCTTGGAAAGTAATATGTAAAAGGTGTATGGTTAGGATCATCTTTCTTTTTGATCAATGGTTAAGATCATGCCAAAATAACCTTGAAAAAAATTTGAAAAATAAAGGAAAAAGGCCATTCGGCCATGTGGAAAGGAAGAAAGAAAAAAAAGTTGATTTTGGCCCCAAAAATCTTGCACTTTAGTCCTTGAACAATTAGCAAATTATTGAAAAAAATTGCTAAATAGTCCTTGGGTTTTTGCCTATAAATAGGCACCAAAATTCATTCAAAAAAATTAGAAAAAGTGGCCAAACTCTTGCTCTTTTCTTGCAGCCAAAAATTGTGAGCCCCCCCCCCCCCCCCCCCCCCCCCCCCCCCCCCATTTAAGCCAAATTTTGTTCAAAATTTCACACCAAACTTAGCTTCCATTGCATTTCTAGCATCAAGCCATCAACTAGATAAGGTAACCTTCTAAATTGAAGCATTTCTCTTTGATTTTCTTAGTGAAAATCTGTGGGTCTTTGGTGTAGAAAAACATTGAAAAAGTTGATGTTTTGTTGATGTTATGATTAGATTGGTGTTTTAGAATTTGAAGCATGATTTAGGGTTAAGAAGAAACAAGCAAAAATTTTGCATGTTTCCATGAAAAATCCGTGGCATTATTGGTGTAAAAAAATGATTTGGAAATTGGTGTTTTGGTTTAGTGTTTATGTTCATTTGGTTATATGAGAAATTAAGCATAAATTGGAATCAAGAGACAAGAAAATTTGATGTATTTTTCATACTAAAACCATGGGTGATGTACACTAGAAAATGGAAATTTTTAGTGTTGAATAATGTTGATAAAACCCCAGGAAAGAAAATAAGATTTTCTATATGTTTTGCATGAAAAATCCGTGGCTAATGCTAGGGTTAGAATGAAAATTTGGTTAGGTTTTAATGTTGATTTGTACATTGAAAACATAAGAATAAAATATGATAAGTATGGAAGGTGATGAAAAAAAATATATTTGATGATGATTAACATGATAAACCAAGCCTAGGTTTGAAAAGAATTGATGTTATGTATTGATTCTTGAATATTGGTTAATGTGAAAAAATTTTTATACAAAGTTTGGAAACTTTGTATAAAATAGGCCTCTGGTATAGTACGTGGCAGGTACAAATGTTCTGAAGCGTACCTAACGCCAGGAAACCTAAAAATACAAGCGGAAATTCTGCCGAAATTTTTTAAAAGGCATAAGGGCATTTCGGGAAACAATGGGTAAAAATATTGAACTCGGGAACGAAACCGGGACCCCTCGGTGGATTAGGATTGAAAATAGAAAACCAACCCAAAAGGAATAGTAAATCGACCCTTAATGTCTAAAATGCCTAAAACAGGAAAAAAATTTCAGGATAGGGGTATTTTGGGAAACGAGGAAAAATATTAGGTCGGGATAGTAAACCCGAGCTTCTCGAGGACCGAGGGTCGGGGACGGGATAAAAAGTGTTTCAAGAGTAGTGAAACGGCCATTTGAGGCTCCGAAACGTTTGAAAAACGAGAAACGACCCTAGGTGATGAATGAATAGTAACTGAGGGCCGGGAAAATAGATAATTGAGATTTTATAGCAAATTGAGCTGTAAAATAATACAGAAGCCTAGAGAATATTATTTTAAAATATTTGGGCTTAGAAAATTTAAGAAAAATGATAGAACGGAATAGTTACTGTCCCGAGACCCATCAGGGGCAAAATGGTCATTTTGACCAAAAATTTCTGAAAGGCTCGGAAAGGACCGTAAAGGATCTAGAATACCTTAAATAAAATTCTAAGACTCAAAATAGAGTTTGTTAAAAGATTAAAATCTAGAATTTAAGTAGTACACCGGTGTGTACAATAAAACACGACCATGTAAAATAAAGCCGAGAGGTACACAGTCAGGGACACGGGCGTGTTGCAGAACATGTACCACATAAAGAATTGAAATGTTTTGTAAAATCTATCACAAAATAAATATATTTAAAGTGATAATTAATATAGGGTATTAACAGATAATATTATGTCTGTAGAAACCCAAACCAGAGATAGAACTGCGGAGGAGTTCCGGAAGTGGACATTATCGCAGTATTGGTAAGTTCAAGCATTTTCATGTCGGCAATATGAAATATTGTATTATTTTGTTATGTATTAGTTATACATTAGGAATCAAGTCCTATTGACATTTGGGAATTAGTTAGTATAACATGTCTCACATTTTAAATATAAGAATATCTAAGGCCTACAGGCGATGGAGGTTAGTGATCTTGAGGTGACGATTAATGTCACTTGGTCAAAACTATAATTGAAAGATGGCAATAAAACCATTTAAAGCATACCGCCCCTCCAACATTGTGATGGAGGTTTTTCAGGTCCTACGGGGATATATAAGGGTTGTGGAGGCTGAAGCTCTAGAGTCGCTCCCTAGGCCCTCCTAGTTAGCGAGCAAGATAAATATTAGTACTGCCATAAAAGAGCTCTATACCAGAATATAAATGTAATGCCCCCTGATTCTGACCACTCGCAACCATCATGAATCGACTCTAAGGCCGACAAAGACGGCTCATGTGCCAAATCCGAGTCGTCAGTTTTAAACTCTTTTGCTCATAACATTTAATTATCAGGGCCTAAAATTTCACTCATAATTTTTTTTCTTTAATACATACTTTCTTTTAAGAAACTGAGTAAGAAAGTCATATAACATGCTAACTTTTATATGTCTTAAATAAGTACAACATAATATACAACATATATAATATATATAGGTGTACTGTATATTTTGTTTTCAAACATATTTTCTTTAACTCAATAAGCTCAGCCGAAAACTTATGGCAGGACCAAGTCCACGGTGAGTTCCCTATCCCCTTGACACGTTCGCATCCTACCGCCATCCAGAAATCTATTGGATAGGTTTCTTACCTGCAACTGAACAAACTGGTGAGCTAACAGGCCCAGTAAGTTCAAACATACAGTAAGAATCATACTGATTCAAAAACACTGAAAACTCAATTTCCTATGAATAGTACTATTTACATGAATAGTACTATTTACCATGAATAGTAATATTTACCATGAATAATGACTTTGACCTTTGACGAATGAATAGTAACAGTTACCCTAACTGGTTGCTATTCACTTTACCCTAATGGGATACTATTCACATATCCTAACCAAAATTACAACACTTTAGCGTAAACTTCGGTTATGCTCAATTATGATTTTTATCATTTTATTGATTGTTCACTCTCTCTATTTGATTTCTAGCTTAGAGCACTGTTTATGACAGTACCGATAATTATTAGCGCGCTGACTGGGAGGGTCTAAGGAGCGATCTTAGAACATCGGCCTCCACAGCCCTGATATCCCCGTAGGGTCTGAAACAAACCTCCACCACTATGTTAGAGGGGCAGTACACCTTAATGGTTTCATTACCATCTTTCAATTTTATAGTCTTGACCAAGTGATATTAATCATCACCTTAAGGTCACTATCCTCCATTATCCATAGGTCTTACTTATTCTTATTATCTGGGATATGTTATTCTAACTAGTCCCCAAATGTCTATAAGACTTTATGTCCAGTGTACATCTAGTACAGAATAAATCAACACAGTGTTTCATGTTATAGACACGAAAATGCTTGAACTTACCAATACTATGCTAGTGTCCACCTCCGGAACTCCTTCGTAGTTCTATCTCTATTTTGGGTTCTACAAACGTAATATTATCTGTTAATACCCTGTTTTAATTATCACTTTAAACATACATTAATTTCACTCAACAATTCAACACATTTAAATTTTTATTTGTGGTACACGGCCTGAAACACGCCCGTGTCCCAGCCCGTGTACGTCTCGGGTTTACTTTACATGGTCATGTTGTTTACTATCTTAGCCGTGTAACTGTACACGGCTTAATACACGTCCGTGTTCAAGCCGGTGTACCTCACGGGTTTACTCTACACGGCCATGTCGTTTTCTATCCTAGTCGTGTAACTTACACGGCTTGATACACGCCCGTGCTTAAGCCCGTGTACCTCTCGGGTTGTAAATTTTTTTCCTATACACGGCCGTGTATTTCTTCTACACACCCGTGTTCTTCAAAATTTTTAGATTTTTAACTCTAAAGTCTTTAATTTGAGTCCTAGAATTTTATCTAAGTTATTCTACATTTTTAGGGTCCTTTCCGAGCGTTTCGGAAATTTTTGGTCAAAATGACCATTTTGCCCCTGATGGGTCTCGGGACCGTAACTATTTTGTTCTATCATTTTTTTCAAATTTTCTAAGCCCAAATATTTTAAAATAATATTCTCTAGGCTTCTGTATCATTTTACAGCTTAAATTGCTGCAAACTCTCAATTTCATTTTTCCCGGCCCTCGATTACTATTCATCCATCACCTAGGGTGGTTTTTTCCATTTTTCGAGCATTTAAGAGTCTCAAATGGCCCTTTCACTACTCCCTAAACATTATTTATCCCGTCCACGGTCCTCGGTCCTCGAGAGGCTCGGGTTTCCTATCCCGACCTAAATTTTTCCTTCGTTTCCCAAAATACCCCTAACATGGAATTTTTTTCCTGTTTTAGGCATTTTATTCTTTTAGGGTCGGTTTAATATTCCTTTTGGGTTGGTTTTCCATTTCTAAACCTAATCCACCTAGGGATCCCGGTTTCCTTCCCGAGTCCAATATTTTCACTCCTCGTTTCCCGAAATGCCCTTATGCCGATTTTAAAAATTGAGGCAGCATTTCCGCTTATATTTTAAGGTTTCCTGATGTTAGGTACGCCTCAAAACCTTTGTACTTACCACGTACTATACTAGAGACCTATTTTATACAAAGTTTTCCAAACTTTGTATAAAAATTTTTCACATGAATACAATATTCAAGAATTAACACGAACAACACTATTTTTCTATCCAGCTAGCCTTGGTTTACTAGTTAATCATACCAAAAAATTTTTTTTACCGCAACATATAATTCTTAGTTTTTATAATGTATATTTCAACATCAAAACCTAACAAAACATGCATTCTAACCCTAGCATAGCCACGGATTTTCATGCATAAACACATAGAAAATCTTATTTTCTTTCCTAGGGATTTTATCAACACTTTGCAACATTAAAAATTTTCCATTTCTTAGTGTTCATACCCACGGTTTTAGCAAGAAAATTACATCAAAATTTTCTTGTTTCCTTATTCCAATTCATGCTTAATTCAACACATAATTGAATGAACATAACACTAAACCAAAACATCAAAACTCATGCATTTTTCACACCATTGAAGCCACGGTTTTTCAAGGGAAACATGCAAAATTTTTGCTTATTTCTAAACCCTAATTCATGCTTTAAATACTACAACATCAAACCAATCATATAACCAACAAAACAACAATTCTTTTCCTTGTTTTTCAACACTTCAAACCCATGGATTTTTTATGGAAAATCAAAGAGAAAAGCTTCAATTTTGAAGTTTACCTTAACTAGTTGATGACTTGGTGTTGAAAATACAATGCAAGCTAAGTTTAGTGTGAAATTGAAAACAAAATTTTGGCTTTCAAAGGAGGAGAAGGCCACGGTTTTGGCTGAAGAAAAAAGGCAAGAGTTTGGTTGATTTTTTTCCATTTTTTTTTTGAATTATGATGCCTATTTATAGGCAAAAACCAAGGACTTTTTAGCAAATTTTTACAACAATTTGCTAATCGTTCAAGGGCTAAAAAGAAAGGATTTTAGGGCCAAAACCTAATTTTTTTTCTTCTTCCTTTCCACATGGCCGAATGGCCTTTTTCCCGTTTTCTAAAAAATTTTTTAAGGCTTTTTGGCATAATCTTAGCTATTGATCATAAAGTAGGCTAATCTACTCCATACACATTTCAAAATTACTTTCCAAATTAAGGAAAATAAATTTGTATTATGACATAATCAAGGTGATGTCATCTTACTATTTATATTAATTCACTAATTAATTCATGGTCAATTTTTGACCGAAATCTGATCCAAATGGAACTTCACTGAAATCGCGTAGACGGGTTCTAGGTGCCTCTGGTGTGATCGGTTTGTCTTATTTTGCTTCCGTTTTATCAGAATTCTTTACTGTAAATTTCTATTGTTTTAGTGCATTTTAATGCACTCTCTAGGGTTTTCGGCTCTGATTTCGAACCATCTCACCTAATTATATCCAGTAAGATTTTCCATTCCTGAACTCACACACTTGAACACTGCCAGAACATTTTTACACTATTCATAACAGTATTAAAACACAATATTTTCATATTTTATTCATTAAAATTGTTACATACATACAATTTTAATCTACTCCGAGAATCCAAAATTCCCGGTTATCACATTCACCCCTCCTTATAGAATTTTTGTCCTCGAAAATTTAGAATAGGTGGGGGTACAAATTCTTCATCTCGTCCTCACATTCCCATGTAGCTTCTTCAACGTCGTGATTTCTCCCTAGCACTTTGACTAATGGGATTGTTTTATACCTGAAAACCTTATCCTCGCGTGCCAAAATTTGAACAGGTCTCTCCTCGTAGGTCAGGTCTTCCTGAATCTAGATCGATTCATGTTTCAGCACATGGGACGGATCCAACATGTACTCCCGTAGCATCGACACGTGAAACACATTATGTACTGCCGACATTTTTGAAGGTAATGCCAATCTATAGGCAACTTTACCAATACGTTTAATGATCTCGTATGGTCCAATATATCTTGGACTCAATTTCCCCTTCTTCCCAAACTGCATTATTCCTTTCGTCGGTGAAACTCTTAGGAATATGAAATCCCCTTCATTGAAATCCAGGGATCTTCGTCTCTTGTCCGCGTAACTCTTTTGTCGGCTCTGGGCTATCTTTATCCGCTACTGCATTTTTATAACTGCATCCACTATCTCTTGTATAAAATTTGTCTTATGCAGTCGTTTTTCTTATAGGTCGTACTAGTGAACCGGTGATCTACACTTCCTTCCATACAAAGCTTCATAAGGTGCCATACCTATCGAAGCTTGGTAGCTGTTGTTATACAAAAACTCTACCAATGGAAGTTTCTCATTCCAGCTCCCCGGGAAATCTATTGTACACGCACGCAGCATGTCTTCTGGTGTTTGAATGGTTCACTCAGATTGCCCGTTTGTTTGCGGATGAAATGCTATGCTCAGTCGCACTTCAGTTCCCATAGCTTCTTACACACATGTCTAGAAGTTTGAAGTGAATTGTGGATTACGATTTGACACAATGGATTTAGGAACTCCATGTAGCCTGACTATGTGGTTAACATACAAGCTTGCTAACTTTTCCAACAAGAAGGTCATTTTTACTACAATGAACCTTGCCGTCTTTGTCAGCCTGTCTACAATCACCCAAATGGCATCATAGCCTTCTCGGGTCTTCTGTAATCCCACCACAAAGTCCATTGTGATATGTTCCCATTTCCACTCAAGAATCTCCAATGGCTCTAGTTTTCCACCTGGATGACGAAGCTCAACCTTCACTTTTTGACACGTCATACATCTGCTTACAAACTCCGCGATATCCTTCTTCATCCCTTTCCACCAGAATTACAGCTTCAAATCCTGGTACATCTTGCTAGCTCCGGGATATACTGAGTAAGGCGTTTCATGAGCTTCGGCCATGATTCGCCTTCTTAATCCTTCATCATCTGGAACTTGAATTCTCCCTTCATGCAGGATTAATCCATCTTCGGCTGCTTCTTCTTGTGAACTTGCTAGCTTTAAAGCTTGTTTCTGAGCTTCTTGGATATCTTCATACAACGTCGACTGTTAGTTCCATCTCCAGTATGTTGATTTCTTGTTGTAATGGCTTTGGAAGTTTTCCAATCGGTAGTTGCTGCGGAGTAGTAAATTTCCTACTTAGTGCATCTGCAACACGATTGGCTTTCCCTAGATGATAGAAGATTTCACAACCATAATCCTTTACCAACTCCAGCCATCTTCTTTGCCGTATATTTAGCTCCTTTTGTGTGAAGAAATATTTTAGACTCTGGTGGTCCGTATAAATTTGACACTGCGCTCCATATAGATAGTGTCGCAAGATCTTTAGCACGAACACTACTGCGGCAAGCTAAAAATCATGCGTGGGATAGTTCTTCTCATGGTCCTTTAATTGACGCGAGGCATAAGCAATCACTTTGTCGCCTTGCATCAGGATGGCTCCTAATCCCATTTTTGAAGCGTCGCTGTATATCACAAACATCTCCCCATCAGTTGGAAGTGTAAGTATCGACGCGCTCGTTAATCGCTTCTTCAGCTCTTGGAAGCTTTTCTCCCACTGTTCAATCCATTCATACTTCCTTTCCTTGTGCGTAAGTGCCGTGATAGGAGTCGCAAGTCACACAAATCCTTCAACAAATCTTCTGCAATAGCTGGTTAGACCTAAGAAACTCCGTATTTCTGTCACGCTCTTAGGTGCGGGCCATTTGTTGATTGCTTCCACTTTCGTAGGGTACACAGCGATTCCTTCCTTGGAAACCACATAACCAAGAAAATGTACTCTATCCAGCCAGAATTCACATTTGGAGAATTTGGCATAGAATAGATGCCTCCTTATCGTCTGCAAAACAATCCGCAGATGCTCTTCATGCTCCTCTCGAGTCTTTGAATATATAAGAATGTCATCGATAAACACAATAACAAACTTATCCAGATATTCCTAAAAGACTCGATTCATTAGGTCCATAAAGGCTGCTGGCGCATTTGTTAACCCAAATGGCATTACCAGAAATTAATAATGACTATAACGAGTCCTAAATGCGGTCTTGTGGATGTCACTCTCCTTGATCTTCAGTTGATGATAGCCTGATCGCAGATCAATCTTAGAGAATACTGCTGCGCCTGTGAGTTGGTCGAATAGGTCATCAATTCTAGGTAACAGATACTTATTCTTGATCGTAACCTTGTTCAACTCCCGATAATCGATGCACATCCAAAATGAGCCATCTTTCTTCTTAACAAACAACACTAGAGCACCCCATGGGGAATAGCTCGGGCTTATGAATCCTTTGTCAAGAAGTTCCTTCAGCTGCTCCTGTAACTCTTTTAACTCTGTTGGTGCCATCCGTACGATGCTTTAGAGATTGGTGCAGTTTCTGGTATCAGCTCGATCTCAAAGGAAATTTCTTGCTCAAGCGGCAATCTTGGTAATTCCTCTGGAAAGACGTCACTGAATTCCTTTACAATGGGAACATCTTCAGGTTGGAGCTTTTGTTCCTTCGTCACATCCAATACGCATGCTAGGTATCCAGCACACATGCTAGCCTCTTTGCCTCAATTGAGTTGATCATTATCCTCTTTGATCTGTGTGATGTATCGACGTATTCGAATCCTTCTTCTTGGTCGAGTTGAAACCTTATCATCCGCTTCCGGCAATCAATCATGGAATGATATTTCCCTAGGAAATCCATTCCTAGTATTACATCGTAGTCGGCAAGCTCCATCACGATCAATTCTGCAAATAACTCCCTATTTGCCACAATTATTGGCACATGCGGTAACCAGTAATTGGACATCAGGACTTCCCTGATGGTAATGCAGTTCTAAATGTCATACCCATATTATCCTTAGGATATCCTATCCTATTCGTAAACTGATATGAAATGAGAGAATGCGTAGCTCTAGAGTCAAATAAGACATATGCCAAATTATTAACGACAGAAAGCTGAACTATCACTACATTTGATGCTCCCGCTTCCGCCTCCTCCTTTGTATACACCATAACCCTAGCATCTGTATGGGGTAAGCGTTCTTGTCTCTCCTGCCTCTTAAAATGGGATGACCCTTCAGCTTTGGCCTGTAATGCATGTGCCTGAGGACGTTGTTGTGATTGAGATTAACTTTGCACATTTTGCCTATTTTCTGGATAGTTTTTGGCAAAATGATTGTCTTTCCCACATTGAAAACAGGCATTTGGGGCCAGCCTACATCGGCCCGAATGTCTTTTCCCGCAGTTTACACAGTCTCGAACTATAGGGCCAGCATTGTTGTTTGTTCTCCTCTGCTGGTTCCTATTTTCAGAATTGTTTCCTTTCCTCTTCCCTTTGGTCAAGACTTTTTCCTTCTTTTTTGCATCCCAGACGTTCTCTCTCCCTTCCTTCCGTCGGATCAGATAATACTTTGCCCTTAGTGCACGACTAACACAGTCAGATATAGTGTCAGGTGGCATCAACCCACTGTCCACCAACGCTGAGATCTCGAGGCGAAACATTCCCAGTATTTTCTGGATTTTCACCCTCTCAGTGGTGATAGTGTATGGGCATAGTCTGGATAACTGATCAAACTTGCTGCAGACATCTATCACTGTCATGTCCCCTTGCTTCAACTCGGTGAACTCTCTTTGTTATGGTCACAACAGTGCCGGATTATAATACTCTTGATTGAATTCCTCCAGAAAATCCAACCAGGACATGGTGTATATGTTTCTCCTTAACATAACTGACTCCCACCAGAACCTTGCATCCCTTTTCAGAATAAAGGACGCATACAGAATCTTCTCCTGGTCGTTCAGTTCCATAAACTCTAATATCATGTGGAGTGAAGACAACCACTCCTCAGCTTCTAGAGGGTTTGTGGAGCCCTCGAACTCTGGTGGCCTCATACATCGGAATCTTTCATATAATGGCTCGATATTGGCCCTGGGTTGTGGTTGGGGTTGTACTATTTCCTCTGGTACCACTGGCGGCACTTCTGGTTCTAGTATAACCATTTGTGGTTCTTGGTTTTCTTCCTGTTCTTGTCTCTGTTCCATTTGCTCGAGTCTTTGCCTTAACTTGGCATTTTCTCTCATTTGGGCTTCGATTAAGGCTTCTAGCTCATCCACTCTTTCTGATAACACTGGACATCCTCGCATGTTCCGCAGATTTCTTGGATTCACCATCTTATCCTAATTCCTATAATCGCAAGAAAATCAATCGTTAGGTTTTTACAAACATATTTTTATAATATAAGTACAAATAGTTTTGATCATCACATAATTTCAACATTTCACAAATTGAACATGTCAAAATATGATTGTCATTTCTTTTCATTTCAAAAGTACATTAGCTCGAAGGCTTTTCTCAAAATAGCCTTTCAACACTATCATATATACACATATACAGTTACATATACATATTTACACAACACATGTATTTCTACAACTAATCTCCTAGCTGAGGTTGCTCTGGAATTACGAAAAACTCGATTGGATCCATTTCATCATTGTCCGTTCCATTTCCAGTCTTAGACGGCGTTGAGCCTTTAGCTGGGTCTGCTCCCTCTGGTTGTCTCGACAGACCAGCCTCATGGTCGTTCGCCATCGGCCCAGATCCGTATAGGCGATCTAACATTGCTTCTTGTAGCAACTGTTCACGCCTCTTGCGTACCATGCACTCCATCATCATCTCCACCTCTACCTTGGCTACATCGATAATAAACTCGCGTAAAGTAGCATGGTATAAAGCGGTTACTCTCTTCATAGGTCTAGGGTGAGTCCCTTCCAAAATATGTCACAAAAGTTATCATTTGTGATGTTGGATATAGGACATGCCCTTACGATGCTATCCTGGAATCTGACTGTATACGAAAATATAGTATCGCTCAACATCATATGTTGCCTCTCTGCCTTCAGAACAAAGTCTCTGACATCCGTATAACTGGGCATAGCTGGTGGTGGCGGGACTGTCCTACTTTCAGGAGGGTCTACCACTGGTGCTGCACTCTTCTGTGGAAACTGCTCTAGCATGACTTGGCGGAACCCAGCCCAATCCATTGCTAGTAGCATCTCTTGAGCGCAATACTCCCAATATAACCATGCATCCTCACGGAATATGCCAATGGCCATCAGAACCCAGCAATCCTGATCTATATCACACTGGCGTATGATAACCTTTATGTCATGTAGCTAGTCTCGCGTAGAGATCCCCTGCTGACCTCCCTCGCACGTAGGGGGATGACTGCCTCTAAATGCATGCACAGCTCGTACTGACAATCTGGCTCCTATACGAGCTCGATCTCCCACCACTGGAATGTCTACTGCAACTGGTGGGTTCACGATCGGTTGTGGAGGTGGTGCTTGTACCGATGCTGGCACTACTATCCTCGGCGCTATTGGCTCAGGCACTGGTGGTCGCTGCATCGCTCGGTGCATCATGGATGGTCTGATCACGGGTCTAGTCCATACCTGGATCAGTCTTCTAGGTTGGTATGGATGAGGTCTCACATACGGTGGTCTAGTCATCTTAAGTCCTACAAAAATATATAATTTTGAATAAATGTAAAGTTAACTAACTTAAAGAAAGCTAACTTACTTGGATTGACGAGCAGATCGTGCTTTGTGTCAATAGGGTTATTGTCAACCACTCTAATACCAACCTGTGACGACCTCAGATTCCGACCACTCGCAACCGTCATGAATCGACTCTAAGGCTGACCAAGACGGCTCGTGTGCCAAATTCTAGGCGTCAGTTTTAAACTCTTATGCGCACAACATTTAATTATCAGGGCCTAAAATTTCACCCATAATTTTTTTTTCTTTAATACATACTTTCTTTTAAGAAACTGAGTAAGAAAGTCATATAACATGCTAATTTTAGTATGTCTTAAATAAGTACAACATAATATACAACATATATAATATATATAGGTGTACTATATATTTTGTTTTCAAACATATTTTCTTCAACTCAATAAGCTCAGCGGAAAACTTATGGCAGGACCAAGTCCACGGTGAGTTCCCTATCCCCTTGACATGCTCGTATCCTGCCACCATCCAGAAATCTACTAGACAGGTTTCTTACCTGCAACATTAACAAACTGGTGAGCCAAAAGGCTCAGTAAGTTCAAACATACTAGTAAGAATCATACTGATTCAAAAATGTTGAAAACTCAATTTTTTATGAATAGTACTATTCATCATAAATAGTGATTTTGACCTTTGATCAATGAATAGTAACAGTTACCCTAACTGGTTGCTATTCACTTTACCCTAATGGGATACTATTCATATATCCTAACCGAAATTACAACACTTTAGCGTAAACTTCGGTTATGCTCAATTATTATTTTTATCATTTTATTGATTGTTCACTCTCTCTATTTGATTTATAGTTTAGAGCTCTGTTTATGGTAATACCAATAATTATTAGTGCGCTGACTGGGAGGGTCTAAGGAGCGACCTTGGAACATCGGCCTCCACAGCCCTGATATCCCCATAGGGTCTGAAACAACCTCCACTACTATGTTGGAGGGGTGGTATGCCTTAATGGTTTCATTACCATCTTTCAATTTTATAGTCTCGACGAAGTGATATTAATCATCACTTTAAGGTCACTATCCTCCATTGCCTGCAGGTCTTACTTATTTTATTATTTGGGATATGTTATTCTAACTAGTCCCTAAATGTCTATAAGACTTTATGTACAGTGTACATCTAGTACAGAATAAATCAACACAGTGTTTCATGTTGCAGACACGAAAATGCTTGAACTTACCAATACTGCGCTAGTGTCCACCTCCAGAACTCCTTCGCAGTTCTATCTCTATTTTTGGTTCCTATAGACATAATATTGTCTATTAATACCCTGTTTTAATTATCACTTTAAATATGCGTTCATTTCACTCAACAATTCAACACATTTAAATTTTTATTTGTGGTACACGGCTTGAAACATGCCCGTGTCCCAGCTCGTGTACCTCTCGGGTTTACTTTACATGACCATGTTGTTTACTATCTTAGCCATGTAACATACACAGCTTGATACACACTTGTGTTCAAGCCCGTGTACCTCTCGGGTTTACTCTACACGGCCATGTCGTTTTCTATCCTAGCCGTGTAACTGTACACGGCTTGATACACGCCCGTGTTCAAGCCCGTGTACCTTTTGGGTTGTAAATTTTTTTCCTATACACGGCTGTATATTTCTTCTACACGCCCGTGTTCTTCAAAATTTTTAGATTTTTAACACTAAAGTCTTTATTTTGAGTCCTAGAATTTTATCTAAGTTATTCTAGGTCTTTTAGGGTCCTTTCGGAGCCTTTCAGAAATTTTTGGTCAAAATGACCATTTTGCCCCTGACGGGTCTCGGGACCGTAACTATTCCGTTCTATCTTTTTTTCAAAATTTCTAAGCCCAAAAATTTTAAAATAATATTCTCTAGGATTCTGTATCACTTTACAGCTTAAATTGCGGTAAACTCTCAATTTCATTTTTCCCGGCCCTCGGTTATTATTCATCCATCACCTAGGGTCGTTTTTTCCATTTTTTGAGCGTTTAAGAGTCTCAAATGGCCCTTTCACTACTCTTTAAACATTATTTATCCCGTCCACAGCCCTCCGTCCTCGAGAGGCTCGGGTTTCCTATCCCGATCTAAATTTTTCCCTCGTTTCACAAAATACCCCTAACATGGATTTTTTTTCCTGTTTAAGGCATTTTATTCTTTTAGGATCGGTTTACTATTTCTTTTGGGTTGGTTTTCCATTTCTAGCCCTAATCCACCTAGGGATCCTGGTTTCCTTCCCGAGTCCAATATTTTCACTCCTCGTTTCCCAAAATGCCCTTATGCCGATTTTAAAAATTTCGGCAGCATTTCCACTTATATTTTAAGGTTTCCCGACGTTAGGTACGCCTCAGAACCTTTGTACCTGCCACGTACTATACCAGAAGCCTATTTTATACAAAGTTTTCCATACTTTGTATAAAAATTTTTCACATGAGTGCAATATTCAAGAATTAACACAAACAACACTATTTTTCTATCCAACTAACCGTGGTTTACTAGTTAATCATACAATAATAATTTTTTTACCACAACATATAATTCTTAGGTTTATAATGTATATTTCAACATCAAAACCTAACAAAACATGCATTCTAACCCTAGCATAGCCACGGATTTTCATGCATAAACACATAGAAAATCTTATTTTCTTTCCTAAGGTTTTTATCAACACTTTTCAATATTAAAAATTTTCCATTTCTTAGTGTTCATGCCCACGGTTTTAGCAAGAAAATTACATCAAAATTTTCTTGTTTCCTTATTCCAATTCATGCTTAATTCAACACATAATTGAATGAACATAACACTAAACCAAAACATCAAAACTCATGCATTTTTCACACCATTGAAGCCACGGTTTTTCAAGGGAAACATGCAAAATTTTTGCTTGTTTCTAAACCCTAATTCATGCTTTAAATACTACAACATCAAACCAATCATATATCCAACAAAACAACTATTCTTTTCATTGTTTTTCAGCACTTCAAACCCATGCATTTTCTATGGAAAATCAAAGAGAAAAGCTTCAATTTTGAAGTTTACCTTAACTAGTTGATGACTTGGTGTTGAAAATGCAATGCAAGCTAAGTTTAGTGTGAAATTGAAAACAAAATTTTGGCTTTCAAAGGAGGAGAAGGCCACGGTTTTGGCTGAAGAAAAAAGGCAAGAGTTTGGTTGATTTTTTCCATTTTTTTGATTGAATTATGATGCCTATTTATAGGCAAAAACCAAGGACTTTTTAGCAAATTTTTCCAACAATTTGCTAATTGTTCAAGGGCTAAAAAGTAAGGATTTTGGGGCCAAAACCTAATTTTTTTTCTTCTTCCTTCCACATGGCCGAATGGCCTTTTTCCCGTTTTCTCAAAAAAATTTTTAAGGCTATTTGCATTATCTTGGCCATTGATCATAATGTAGGCTAATCTACACCATACACCTTTCAAAATTACTTTCCGAATTAAGGAAAATAATTTTGTATTATGACATAATCAAGGTGATGTCATCTTACTATTTATATTAATTCACTAATTAATTCATGGTCAATTTTTGACCGAAATCCGATCTGAACGGAACTTCACCGAAATCGCGTAGGCGGGTTCTAGGCACCTCCGGTGCGGTCGGTTTGTCTAATTTTGCTTCCGTTTGATCAGAATTATTTTCCGTAAATTTCTATTATTTTAGTGCATTTGAATGCACTCTCTAGAGTTTTCGGCTCTGATTTTGAACCGTCTCACCTAATTATGTCCGGTATGATTTTCCATTCCCGAACTCACACACTTTAACACTGCCAGAACATTTTTACACTATTCGTAACAGTATTAAAACACAACATTTTCATATTTTATTCAATAAAATTTTTACATACATATAATTTTAATCTACTCCGAGAATCCAAAATTCCCGGTTATCGTATTCACCCCTCCTTATAGGATTTTTGTCCTCGAAAATTTAGAACAAGTGGGGTATAAATTCTTCATCTCGTCCTCACGTTCCTATGTAGCTTCTTCAATGTTGTGATTTCTCCAACGTACTTTGACTAATGGGATTGTTTTATTCCTCAAAACCTTATTCTCACGTGCTAGAATTTGAACAGGTCTCTCCTCGTAGGTCAGGTTTTCCTGAATCTGGATCGGTTTATGTTTCAGCACATGGGACGGATCTGACATGTACTTCCGTAGCATCGACACTGAAACACATTATGTACTGCCGACATTTCTGGAGGTAATGCCAATCTATAGGCGACTTTACCAATACATCCAATGATCTCATATGGTCCAATATATCTTGGACTCAATTTCCCCTTCTTCCCGAACCGTATTATTCCTTTCATCGGTGAAACTCTTAGGAATACGAAATCCCCTTCATTGAAATCCAGGGATCTTCGTCTCTTGGCCATGTAACTCTACTATCGGCTCTGGGCTATCTTCATCCGTTGCTGTATTTTTATAACTGCATCCACTATCTCTTGTACAAAATCCATCTTACGTAGTCGTTTTTCTTGTAGGTCGTACCAGTGAACTGGTGATCTACACTTCCTTCCATACAAAGCTTCATAAGGTGCCATACCTATCAAAGCTTGGTAGCTGTTGTTATACGAAAACTCTACCAATGGAAGTTTCTCATTCCAGCTCCCTGGGAAATCTATTGTACACGCACGTAGCATGTCTTCTAGTGTTTGAATGGTTCGCTCAGATTGCCGGTCTGTCTGCGGATGAAATGCTGTGCTCAGTCGCACTTCAGTTCCCATAGCTTCTTGCACACATGTCCAGAAGTTTGAAGTGAATTGTGGATCAGGATCTGACACAATGGATTTAGCAACTCCATGTAGCCTGACTATGTGGTTAACATACAAGCTTGCTAACTTTTCCAACAAGAAGGTCATTTTTACTGCAATGAACCTTGCCGTCTTTGTCAGCCTATCTACAATCACCCAAATGGCATCATAGCCTTCTCGGGTCTTCTTTAATCCCACCACAAAGTCCATTGTGATATGTTCCCATTTCCACTCAGGAATCTCCAACGGCTCTAGTTTTCCACCTGGATGACGATGTTCAGCCTTTACTTTTTGGCACGTCATACATCTGCTTACAAACTCCGCGATATCCTTCTTCATCCCTTTCCACCAGAATTTCAGCTTCAAATCCTGGTACATCTTGCTGGCTCCGAGATGTACTGAGTAAGGCGTTTCATGAGCTTTAGCCATAATTCGCCTTCTTCATCCTTCATCATCTGGAACTTGAATTCTCCCCTGATGCAGGATTAATCCATCTTCGGCTACTTCTTCTTGCGAACTTGCTCGCTTCAGATCTCGTTTCTGAGCTTCTCGAGTATCTTTATACAATGTTGACTCCAGTTGTAACACGGCTAACTTTCCCACTGTTAGTTCCATCTCCAGCATGTTGGTTTCCTGCTGTAATAGCTTTGGAAGTTTTCCAATCGATAGTTACTGCGGAGTAGTAAATTTCCTGCTTAGCGCATCTACAACACGATTGGCTTTTCCTGGGTGATACAGGATTTCATAACCATAATCCTTTACCAACTTTAGCCATCTTCTTTGCCGCATATTTAGCTCCTTCTGTGTGAAGAAATATTATAAACTCTGGTGGTCCGTATAAATTTGACACTGAGCTCCATATAGATAGTGTCGCCAGATTTTTAGCGCGAACACTACTGTGGCAAGCTCCAAATCATACGTGAGATAGTTCTTATCATGGTCCTATAATTGACGCGAGGCATAAGCAATCACTTTGTCGCCTTGCATCAGGATGGCTCCTAATCCCATTTTTGAAGCGTCGCTGTATATCACGAACATCTCTCATTCAGTTGGAAGTGTAAGTATCAGCGCGCTCGTTAATCGCTTCTTCAGCTCTTGGAAGCTTTTCTCCCACTGTTCAGTCCATTCATACTTCCTTTCCTTGCGTGTAAGTGCCGTGATAGGAGCCGCTGTTAGGAAATGCCCTAAGTATTAGAGACATTTTGATGTATTCATTTTGAACTGGATAATAAAATTATACATAGAGGTTATTCATTACATTGCTATCTGTCCTCGTCTTATTTATATGTTAAAGTAAATGTAAGCAAATATGGCTCACTGACTGCTTGTGTTAAAACTGTTAGAACGTTGCATGCAATGGACTTTTGTATGCGAGAAGACAATGTTCTAAAGTTAGCAGTCTAAATTATGGTCTGTAGTCTATGGGGTTAGACCGAGCATCTAACTCATGTTAAGACTATTATGTTGTCTAAAGCCTTAGAGGAGACGGTTTGTCTTGACTGTCTGGAGCTGGACTCCCAAGTAGAGACATGGATATGTTGCTCGGTGGTGACATATTAGACCGGGACTAAAGCATGATTGATCTACGTAGTCCGCTATGAGTGGATCAATCTGCTTTTGAAGTTCATTGTGCAATAACCTTAATCTTGAGTAAATGAACTACTTCATGTATATGACTTGTGTACTTTGATGTTCCAATGGCTAAAGCGTCTCAGAGGAAGTAAGCTTATAGACCGGTTTGCAGTTTATTAACACTGTAATTTTCCCATGGATATTAATTCTTGTCTCTTAGAATTTTTATGGTTAGAATTTTTGAACACCGGAAACGGTTTAGGAATTTTTTATGTAATTATTCTTGGAGGAGATTGAAGATTGAAGACCGTAATTTATTTTTCCCAAAAGTTAAATTTAATTTAAAGATTGAAATTTTGATTGTGTGGAAAATTTCAATTAATTGGGATTCAAATTAATTTTTGGAGATCCTAACAGGTAAATTGGAATATGGCATGAAAATCGAGACACGACCCCTCGGGATAGGCCGACAAACCTTGGTGGGGCTGCAGCCCCTGCCCTCGGGCAGGATGGGGCTGTGGCAGCCCCTGTGCAGGCCCACACCACCCACGGCTGCAGGCTCTGCCTGCAGCTAGTGGTGGCCGTGGCCTGCCCAAGGCTGGCCGTAGCCTGAGGGTGCAGCCTGCCGGCTGCTGCGCCCAGTCTGGGCGTGCAGCCTGGCGCTGCAGGCTTGGCCTGCAGCCCGGCAGGGCTGCACAATGGGCGGCCGTGGGCTGCCAGCCCCTCCGGGGTTGGTGGCTGCCCACGGCGGTTGCAGCCTACGGGGGCGGCGGTCCGACGGTCCAAAAATCAGAAAATTTTGATTTTTAAATTTGGGATTTAATTTTAAATCATGTTTAAAAATATGTAATTAAAATTTTAAAATTTTGAAATTACATATTATTACACATGATGTTTTAAAATTGTTTAAAATTCAAATTTGAAATTTAAATTTGAAATTCGAATTTGGAATTTGAATTTGAAATTTAAATTTTTGGGAGATTTAAATTTTAAATAATTCTTGGAATGAGAAATAAATGGAGAGGCTACATAAAGAAGGATACAAGAAGACGGAACAGAATTCAAGACCCAAAGAATGCTTTGGATGGAATTTTGTAATCTTTATTTTCTTTGTTCTAGGATGGAACCATAGCTTGGTTATTCTGTCAATTATTTTTTCTGTGATATGTCATGGATGTATAAATATGTATTGATGGATGTTTTGTATGCATATTTGATAACATGTCATATAGGATAGGTGAGTGCCGCTCATACTATATTGATCATACATAATTTGTCAAAACTTGCATGTTTTTCAAAATATTGAGTGGGAGAGGGTTTCAAACAAAACCCACGGCCTCCATTGTTGATCCATATGTGAAAGCATGGTAACGCCTCACGTCAGTTCTGCCCTGACCACACCCCTCGGTAGGTGTTTACCGCCGCTGGTATACTAGATTGGATCTCCTATGTGGAAAACGTGTTCGGGTGCGATCCTATTCATGACCGCCCTTGGTGGCTTGGTAGGACGTGGATCGGGCTACGTAAACAATGGTTGAACACTCAAGACTCGTTTAGTTATTAACCTTCCCTAGAAGCTCTGTTAACTAGACTGGTGGCCAAATAAGCGGTTATTAATATATGTCTTAACCTTGGAGGATTTAAGGTAACATATATTAATTGGACGGGGTCCATGTTCCGGCTATTTGTTCTCATGACCACCCCTCGGTGGCTTGGGGCAATGGGTGCTGAGAATTACCGTTGCAATGCTACATGTTTTTTCAAGTTTCATGTAGGAACATACTTGTATGTTTTATTTGCTAAATTATCAGTATATTTGCTTGGGCTTTGTAATGATGTCTAGTATAATTTTATTTCAGTTCAAAATGTCACCGACACCCCTCATTTCAATACTTACTGAAAATAAGTTGAATGGCGACAATTATAAAGATTGGAAAAGAAATCTATTAATAGTTCTCAGCTGCGAGAGACACAAGTTCGTACTGGACGAACCATGCCCACCTGGGCCCAAACCTGACACACCACTTGAGGAGGTCCCGGTTGCCTATAATCGTTGGAGAGAATCCAATGAGATAGCTCGATGCTACATCCTTGCTAGCATGACGAGTGCTTTACAAAAGCAGCATGAGACTTATCAAGTTGCTGGGGAGATCATGGAAAATCTGGAGGACATGTTCGGAGGCCAAGAAAAATTGGCTCGACAGTCTGCAATCACCAGCATTATGAACTCCAAGCAAAAGGTGGGTGCTCCGGTGAAGGACCATATGATCACTCTAATGGGATTCTTCACTGAGGCTGCCGAGAATGGTGCTGAGTTAGACTACAACACCCAGATCGAGATGGTGTTCAAGACTCTGTCTAAAGATTTTGTGGGGTTTAAGGCCGCATACAATCTGGCGACAAAGGAGTTAGGACTTACCGAGCTCATGAAGCAACTACAGGCTTATGAGCAGATGATCAGGGATGAGGATGTGGTCCGACCTAAAGGAGAGGCCAATTTGGCGGAATCTTCCAATCCCTCACGGAAGAGGAAGAGGCCAAATAAGAAGCAAGTGGCTTCCAGTTCTTCTAATCCTCCTGTCTCGGACGGGAAGAAGAAGAAGAAGAACAAGAAGCCAAAGGACCCTAAAAAGTCCAAATGCTTCCACTGTGGGAAGGTAGGTCACTTCAAGAAGGCTTGCCGGGAATTCCTAGCCTCCAAGGGCAAGGAAGGTAAGGAACTTCATTACTTAGAAGCGTGTTTGGTGGAAGAATCGAAAGACACATGGGTCATTGATTCGGGCGCCACTAATCATGTTTGTGTTTCTATGCAGGGGTTCGTGGAAACGAGAAGTCTACATGATAGGAGCCTCTCGTTGGGGACTGGAGATGGTAGCTTTGTGGTGGCTGAGGCAGTGGGAGACGTTCATCTTTATTTTGATCAATTTAGGTTTATTTTATTGGAAGACTGTTTTTATGTTCCTAATTTTAGGAGGAACCTTATATCGGTAGCTTGTTTAATAAAGGATTCTTATTCAGTTTCTTTTAGTAAAAGAGTTGATATTCGTAGAAATAAGTCTTTTATCTGTTCTGGATGGATGGATGGAAACCTATATTTGATCAGACCAAAGATGTACTCACTGCTTGACACTGAATTAATTGATAACTCTAAAAGGTTGAAAGTTTCTCACTCTAACAAGGCGTATCTTTGGCATTTAAGACTTGGTCATATTAATCAGGATAGGATTCAAAGATTGGTGAAAGACGGTCCTCTGGAATCTCTGGAGGAGGTACGTCTTCCCCAATGTGAGTCTTGTCTAGAGGGTAAGATGACTAAGAGGTCTTTTGGAGCTAAGGGTACAAGGGCTAAGGAACTCTTAGAAATTGTGCACACTGACGTATGTGGCCCCATGAACGTCACAGCATGAGGAGGGTTCGAGTATTATGTCTTTTTTATAGATGATTACTCGAGGTATGGATATGTGTATCTGATGCACCGCAAGAGCGAAACCTTTGACAAGTTCAAAGAGTATCGTGCGGAAGTGGAAAAGCAATTGGATAAATCCATAAAGACACTTCGATCTGATCGAGGTGGCGAATACTTCTCTGATGAATTTCTAGGACATCTTGTAGAGAACAGGATTTTATCCCAATTGACTGCACCTGGTACTCCATAACAGAATGGTGTAGCCGAAAGGAGAAACAGGACCTTATTGGATATGGTACGGTCCATGATGAGTTACTCAACACTGCCATTGTCATTTTGGGGACATGCTTTACAAACGGCGTGCTATATTCTGAACCAGGTTCCGAGCAAATCAATTCCTAGAACTCCGTATGAATTGTGGCGTGGCAGGAAGCCCTCCCTTGGACATATGAGAATATGGGGCTGCCCGGCACATGTACTGGATGGGGATGCGAAGAAGTTGGAACCAAGATTAGAATTGTTCATGTTTGTAGGGTATCCAAAGGGAACTAAAGGAGGTCTGTTCTATAACCCGAAGGAACAAAAGGTCATTGTCTCAACCCATGCGACATTCTTGGAGGAAAGTCACATGAATGACTTTAAGCCTCGAAGCAAAGTGGTGCTAGAGGAGTTATCGGGTGAAAGAACTGCTCCACAGATTTCGGTCTTGGACGCAAGTCTGAGTTCCAGTGAAAGACCTGTAGACGATCAACAATTTAGGGTGCCTCATCGTAGTGGGAGGGTTTCTAAGAAACCTAATTTCTTTATGTATGATGCTGAGGTATACCAGGCCGAGGCTCATGAGCATGAGGAAGATCCGGTCACATATGATGAAGCTATAAAGGATGTTGATTCTAGATCTTGGAAACAGGCTATGAACAATGAGATGGATTCTATGAAATCCAACTCTGTTTGGGAACTTGTAGATTTGCCGGATGGGATAAAGCCCATTGGATGCAAATGGGTCTACAAAAGAAAGAAGGATGCGGAAGGGAGAGTGGAAACTTTCAAAGCTAGACTGGTTGCAAAGGGATACACGGAAAAGGCTGGAATCGATTACGAGGAAACCTTTTCGCCTGTTGCTATGCTGAAGTCTATCCGTATTCTTCTGTCCATTGCTGCGGCTCTCGATTACGAGATCTGGCAAACGGATGTCAAGACGGCATTCTTGAATGGCCATCTTGAAGAGTGTATCTATATGATACAGCCCGAAGGGTTCGTAGCAAAAGGCCAAGATAGGAAAGTCTGTAAGTTGCTTAGATCCATTTATGGATTAAAGCAGGCATCCCGCTTATGGAACCAGAGGTTTGATCAAGCGATTAAGACATTTGGTTTTGAACAGAACGTTGATGAACCTTGTGTTTATAAACGTATTAAGGATGGAAAAGTGGTCTTTCTGATACTCTATGTCGATGATATACTACTCATTGGGAATGATGTAGGGAACTTATCATCGGTCAAGCTTTGGTTACACCAGCAGTTTGACATGAAGGTCTTGGGAGAAGCTAATTATGTTCTAGGCATTCGTCTCTTCAGAGATCGAAAGAACAAAATGATAGCATTATCCCAAGCTTCATACATAGATAAAATAATTGACAAATATACAATGCTAGAGGCAAAGAAAGGCTCACAACCTTCTATTGCCGGTTTAACTCTTTCATTGGATGACTGTCCCAAGACATCGGAAGAAAGAGAGCGTATGAGTAAGGTCCCTTATGCATCCGCTGTGGGTAGCCTTATGTACGCTATGCTTTGCACTCGCCCGGACATATGTTTTGCAGTAGGTATGGTGAGTCGATATCAAGCGAATCCTGGAACCAAGCACTGGCAAGCAGTAAAGCATATACTCAAGTATCTTAAGAGAACGAGGGATTATATGCTAGTGTATTCTGGAGGGGACCTAACACCCGTAGGATACACGGACTCAGACTTCCAGACTTGTAAGGATTCGAGGAAATCGACATCTAGATCAGTGTTTTTACTCGGAGGAGGCGCCATTGTGTGGAGGAGCGTGAAGCAGGGCTGCACAGCTGACTCTACTATGGAGGCTGAGTATGTGGCTGCGGCTGAGGCATCTAAAGAAGCGGTTTGGCTCCGCAAGTTCTTTAGAGACCTTGAGGTCATTCCGGGTATTGACAAGCCTATCACACTTTACTGTGATAATACAGGGGCTATTGCCAACACAAGGGAATCTCGGCACCACAAGAGGACCAAGCACATAGATCGGAGGTATCACATTATTAGAGGGCATGTGGAGACAGGACAAGTGGATGTATGTAAGATCGCGTCCGAGGACAACATTGCCGATCCCTTTACTAAGACTTTGGTAGCTAGAAGCTTTGAGAGGCATGTAGAGGTGATGGGGATGCGTAACATGGCACATCTACTAGCTTAGGGCAAGTGGGAGATTGTTAGGAAATGCCCTAAGTATTAGAGACATTTTGATGTATTCATTTTGAACTGGATAATAAAATTATACATAGAGGTTATTCATTACATTGCTATCTGTCCTCGTCTTATTTATATGTTAAAGTAAATGTAAGCAAATATGGCTCACTGACTGCTTGTGTTAAAACTGTTAGAACGTTGCATGCAATGGACTTTTGTATGCGAGAAGACAATGTTCTAAAGTTAGTAGTCTAAATTATGGTCTGTAGTCTATGGGGTTAGACCGAGCATCTAACTCATGTTAAGACTATTATGTTGTCTAAAGCCTTAGAGGAGACGGTTTGTCTTGACTGTCTGGAGCTGGACTCCCAAGTAGAGACATGGATATGTTGCTCGGTGGTGACATATTAGACCGGGACTAAAGCGTGATTGATCTACGTAGTCCGCTATGAGTGGATCAATCTGCTTTTGACGTTCATTGTGCAATAACCTTAATCCTGAGTAAATGAACTACTTCATGTATATGACTTGTGTACTTTGATGTTCCAATGGCTAAAGCGTCTCAGAGGTAGTAAGCTTATAGACCGGTTCGTTGGGTGCATGACTTGTATACGATGAAGGGTTTGTTTGCAGATATCAGAATCATAGCTCTGAGGAGTTAAAGGTATCCTCTTAAAGGCATTATACTGAATGTGAAAATGGACAAGGCCTTGGGTCGTCTGCTGGGCAGATGACTTCTTATTCACATATGGTGAATAATCATTTTCTTGATTCGGTAGTATAATGGAACTTTAAGATAGCCTGATCAGTAGGATTAAACGGACTTTGACCTAAGGCTGATCATGGATATCATATGAGGGTTTTGCATATATGACAAGGTCATTGGATAGTAGCTCGTCACAGGCTTACGTAATACGGTATATAATTGGGAGTTCAGTTTCAAGTTTATAGTGGTGTAACTCTGAAACTAGTGATCATATGATTGAGTTGTTCGGTAAAGAATGATGATCATATGGAATCACGGGAGCCCGATTATATATGTCCAATCAGTCCCTCTACTAGCTCCACATAATTCCTTAACGTTTGGCAAATTAATTTGTGTATGCTATTGGCTAGTTTATTATGCATGGATGGTGATGACACAGGATTAGGATGGTAGACAAGATTCTCTCCGGTTGGATTCAGATTTTGTTTTGGATAATAGAGTACACAATTATTCGAACTCCAAATAAAGTTGCCATGATTTTATTTAAGATTGGATTGGAGTTGTAGAAAATTATCCATGAGAACAAGAATATGAAACACAACCGTTTTGTGGAATTTGAAATTTGAATTTTGAAATTTGAAATTTGATTTTTGAAATTTGAAATTTGAAATTTGAATTTGAAATTTGAATTTGAAATTTGAATTTGAAATTCGAATTTGAAATTTGAAATTTGAAATTTGAAATTTGAATTTCAAATTTGAATTTGAAATTTGAAATTCAAATTTTGAATCACAGTCCAAGTAGGATTCGAATTTGTTGTGGAAAATCCACAAGGTTTGAAATTCGAATTTGAGTTGGATTTGGAGAGGATAATCTTGTTAGAATCCTACTTGAATTTTGAATTCAAATCCCAACAAAAGTGGGCGAATTTTTTGAGGATAATCCTCAATGGAAAATTCGGTTTTTGTGAAGAAGATTCAAAGGAAAATTCAAGTTTCAATCCTAGTTGAATTTGGATTCTCTCCTTCCCTAAAAGTGGCCGAAATTTTGGAGCCTTTATCCTAGGAAAATTCGGTTATTTTTGGATAAGGTTGAGATAAGATTCAAACTTGAAAATCCTAGTGGAATTTTTGATTCTCCCTTATCCATAATGGCCGAAATCTTTTGGAGGATTTTCTCCTTGTGAATTTCGGATTTTTTGGTTGAAAAAGGGAGATAAAATTCTAGTTAAAATCTTGTTAAGATTTGGATTGGATTTATCTTAGGAAAAACCGAATTTATTGTTAGGATTATCCTATGGAAAAATTCGGATTTTTTGGTTAAAGATAAGGGAAAATATCTTTTCCTAATCCAATTCAAATTCAGAGATTCACCTCATGCAGGTCTATAAATAGAAGTCCTGTCACTCCAGTTCTCTCAGACCACAGACTCTCAGGTGAGCAGGCTTATTGTTGCACAGCTCATCGTGACAATAAAGTTCTTTAGAGATCTGGGTGGTCGGAAGAAGACTAGCAGTGCTAGCATACCGATCGAGGTTTAGAGTGCCCACATACTCAGCCATTCGGGAATCGGAGAATAGTAGAGAAGGCTAGTTGGTTGAAGCCTCCGGTCATTCTCCTCCTGCTGATTGGCGTCCTTGAGGTATGAGTTTTAATTGTTGTTGATTTATTGTATATGGCATCATGAGATATTTAACGATCTAAAAAATTTTTATTGTTCCGCTGCGCCACTCTGATACGTTTTTACCGGTTTATTTTCCTACAGCCGCAGGTCGCGCAAATCCTTCAACAAATCTTCTGTAATAGCTGGCTAGACCTAAGAAACTCCGTATTTTCGTCATGTTCTTAGGTGCGGTCCATTTGTTGATTGCTTTCACTTTCGCAGGGTCCACAGTGATTCCTTCCTTGGAAACCACATGACCAAGAAAATGTACTCTATCCAGCCAGAATTCACATTTGGAGAATTTGGCATAGAGTAGATGCCTCCTTATCGTCTGCAAAACAATCGTCAGATGCTCTTCATGCTCCTCTCGAGTCTTTGAATATATAAGAATGTCATCGATAAATACAATAACAAACTTATCCAGATATTCCTTAAAGACTCAATTCATCAGGTCCATAAAGGCTGCTGGCACATTTGTTAACCCAAATGGCATCACCAAAAATTCGTAATGACCGTAACGAGTCCTAAATGCGGTCTTGTGGATGTCACTCTCCTTGATCTTCAGTTGATGATAGCCTGATCGCAGATCAATCTTGGAGAATACTACTGTGCCTATAAGTTGGTCGAACAGGTCATCAATTCTAGGTAACGGATACTTATTCTTGATCGTAACCTTGTTCAACTCCTGATAATCGATGCACATCCAAAATGAGCCATCTTTCTTTTTAACAAACAACACTAGAGCACCCCATGGGGAATAGCTCGGGTGTATGAATCCTTTGTCAAGAAGTTCCTTCAGCTGCTCCTACAACTCTTTTAACTCTACCGGTGCCATCCGTATGGTGCTTTAGAGATTGGTGCAGTTCCTGGCATCAGGTCGATCTCAAAGGAAATTTCTCGCTCGGGCACCAATCTTGGTAATTCCTCTGGAAAGACATCACTGAATTCCTTTACAATGGGAACGTCTTCGGGTTGGAGCTTTTGTTCCTTCATCACATCCAATACGCATGCTAGGTATCCAGCACAACCGCTAGACATCAGCCTCTTTGCTTCCATTGAGTTGATCATTATCCTCTTTGATCTGCGTGATGTATCGACGTATTCGAATCCTTCTTCTTGGTCGAGTTGAAACCTTATCATCAGCTTTCAGCAATCAATCGTGGCTTGATATTTCCCTAGGAAATCCATTCCTAATATTACATCATAGTCGGCAAGCTCCATCACGCTCAATTCTGCAAATAACTCCGTATTTGCCACAATTATTGGCACATGCGGTAACCAGTAATTGGACATCAGGACTTCCCTGAGGGTAATGCAGTTCTAAATATCATACCCATATTATCCTTAGGATATCCTATCCCATTCGTAAACCAATATAAAATGAAAGAATGCGTAGCTCCAGAGTCAAATAAGACAGACGCCAAATTATTAGCGACAGAAATCTGAACTGTCACTACATTTGATGCTCCCGCTTCCGCCTCCTCCTTTGTATACACCATGACCCTAGCATCTGCACAGGGTAAGCGTTCTTGCCTCTCCGGCCTCTCAAAATGGGATGACCCTTCAGCTTTGGCTTGTAATGCATGTGCCTGAGGACGTTGTTGTGATTGAGATGAACCTTGCACATTTTGTCTATTTTCTGGACAGTTTTTGGCAAAGTGACCGTCCTTCCCACATTAAAAACAGGCATTTGGGGCCAGTCTACATCGACCCGAATGTCTTTTCCCACAGTTTACACAGTCTCGAACCATAGGGCCAGCATTGTTGTTTGTTCTCCTCTACTGGTTCCTATTTCCAGAATTGTTTCCTTTCCTCTTCCCCTGGGACTGCTGACTAGAAGTGCTTAGCTGTCCAGCCTTCACAATTAAACTCGACCTGCTGCTTTGTCCAACTTGAAACCCAGCTTGTATGGCTTTAGTCAAGACTTTTTCCTTCTTTTTCGCATCCCAGACTTTCTCTCTCACTTCCTTCTATCGGATCAGATAATACTTTGCCCTTAGCGCACGACTAACATAGTCAGATATAGTGTAAGGCGGCGTCAACCCACTGTCCACCAACGCTGAGATCTCGAGGTGAAACATTCCCAGCATTTTCTGGATTTTCTCCCTCTCAGTGGTGATAGTGTATGCCCATAGTCTGGATAACTGATCAAACTTGCTGCAGACTTCTATCATCGTCATGTCCCCTTACTTCAACTCGGTGAACTCTCTTTGTTGTGGTCACAACAGTGCCAGATTATAATACTTTTGATTGAATTCCTCTAGAAAATCCAACCAGGACATTGTGTATATGTTTCTCCTTAACTTAACTGACTCCCACCAGAACCTTGCATCCCTTTTCAGAACAAAGGACGCACACAGAATCTTCTCCTGGTCGTTCAGTTCCATAAACTCCAATATCATGTGGAGTGAAGACAACCAGTCCTCAACTTCTAGAGGGTTTATGGAGCCCTCGAACTCTGGTGGCCTCATACATCAGAATCTTTCATATAATGGCTCGGTGCCTTGGGTTGTGGTTGGGGTTGTACTATTTCCTCTGGTACCACTGGCGGCACTTCTGGTTTTGGTGCAGCCATTTGTGGTTCTTGGTTTTCTTCCTGTTCTTGTCTTTGTTCCATTTACTCGAGTCTTTGCCTTAACTCGGCATTTTCTCTCATTTGGGCTTCGATTAAGGCTTCTAGCTCATCCACTCTTTCTGATAACACTGGACGTCCTCGCATGTTCCGCAGATTTCTTGGATTCACCATCTTGTCCTATTTCCTATAATCGCGTGAAAATCGATCGTTAGGTTTTTACAAACATATTTTTATAATATGAGTACAAATAGTTTTGATCATCACATAATTTCAACATTTCACACATTGAACATGTCAAAATATGATTGTCATTTCTTTTCATTTCAAAAGTACATTAGCTCGAAGGCTTTTCTCAAAATAGCCTTTCAACACTGTCATATATACACATATACAGTTACATATACATATTTACACAACACATGTATTTCTACAACTAATCTCCTAGCTGAGGTTGATCTGGAATTTCCAAAAACTCGATTGGATCCATTTCATCATTGTCCGTTCCGTTTCTGGTCTTAGACGGTGTTGAGCCTTCAACTGGGTCTACTCCCTCTGGTTGTCTCGACAAACTAGCCTCATGGTCGTTCGCCATCGGCCTAGATCCGTATAGGCGATCTAACATTGCTTCTTGTAGCAACTGTTCACGCCTCTTGCGCACCATGCACTCCATCATCATCTCCTCCTCTACCTTGGCTACATCGATAATAAACTCGCGTAAAGTAGTAGGGTATAAAGGGGTTACTCTCTGTTGTAGGTCTAGGGTGAGTCCCTTCCAAAATATGTCACAAAAGTTATCATTTGTGATGTTGGATATAGGATACGCCCTTACGATGCTATCCTGGAATCTGACTGCATACGAAAATATAGTATCACTTAACATCATCTGTTGCCTCTCTGCCTTCAGAACAAAGTCTCTGACATCCGCATAACTGGGCATAGCTGGTGGTGGCGGGACTATCCTACTCTCAGGAGGGTCTACCACTGGTGCTGCACTCTTTTGTGGAAACTGCTCTTGCATGACTTGACGGAACTCGGCCCAATCCATTGCTAGCAGCATCTCTTGATCGCAATACTCCTAATATAACCGTGCATCCTCACGAAATGTGCCAATGGCCATCAGAACCCAGCAATCCTGATTTATATCGCACTGGCACATGATAACCTCTATGTCATGTAGCCAGTCTCGTGTAGAGATGCCCTGTTGACCTCCCTCAAACGCAGGGGGATGACTGCCTCTAAATGCATGCACAGCTCATACTGACACTCTAGCTCCTATATGAGCTCGGTCTCCCACCACTGGAATGTCTACCGCAACAGGTGGGTTCATGATCGGTCGTGGAGGTGGTGCTTGTACCGGTGCTGGCGCTACTGTCCTCGGCGTTAATGGCTCAGGCACTGGTGGTCGTTGCATCGCTCGGCGCATCATGGATGGTCTGATCACGGGTCTAGTCCATACCTGGATCGGTCTTCTAGGTCGGTATGGATGAGGTCTCACATACGGTGGTCTAGTCATCTTAAGTCCTACAAAAATATATAATTTTGAATAAATGTAAAGTTAACTAACTTAAAGAAAGCTAACTTACTTGGATTGACGAGCAGATCACGCTTCGTGTCAATAGGGATATTGTCAACTACTCTGATATCAACCTGTGACGCCCCCTGATTCAGACCACTCACAACCGTCATGAATCGACTCTAAGGCCGACCAAGACGGCTCGTGTGTCGAATCCGAGTCGTTAGTTTTAAACTCTTTTGGTTACAACATTTAATTATCAGGGCCTAAAATTTCACCCATAACTTTTTTTTTCTTTAATACATACTTTCTTTTAAGAAACTGAGTAAGAAAGTCATATAACATGCTAACTTTTATATGTCTTAAATAAGTACAACATAATATACAACATATATAATATATATAGGTGTACTGTATATTTTGTTTTCAAACATATTTTCTTCAACTCAATAAGCTCAGCGGAAAACTTATGGCAGGACCAAGTCCACGGTGAGTTCCCTATCTCCTTGATATGCTCGCATCCTGCCGCCATCCAGAAATCTACTGGACAGGTTTCTTACCTGCAACATTAACAAACTGGTGAACTAAAAGGCTCAGTAAGTTCAAACATACTAGTATGAATCATACTGATTCAAAAACTCTGAAAACTCAATTTTCTATGAATAGTACTATTCACATAAATAATACTATTTATCATAAATAGTGATTTTGACCTTTGACCAATAAATAGTAACAGTTACCTTAACTTGTTGCTTTTCACTTTGTCCTAACAGGATACTATTCATATATCCTAACCGAAATTACAACACTTTAGCGTAAACTTCGGTTATGCTCAATTATGATTTTTATTATTTTATTGATTGTTCACTCTCTCTATTTGATTTTTAGTTTAGAGCTCTGTTTATGGCAATACCGATAATTATTAGTGCGCTAACTGGGAGGGTCTAAGGAGCGACCTTAGAACATCGGCCTCCACAGCCCTCATATCCCCGTAGGGTCTGAAACAAACCTCTACCACTATGTTGAAGGGGCAGTATGCCTTAATGGTTTCATTACCATCTTTCAATTTTATAGTCTTGACCAAGTGATATTAATCATCACCTTAAGGTCGCTATCCTCCATTGCCCATAGGTCTTACTTATTCTTATTATCTGGGATATATTATTATAACTAGTCCCCAAATGTCTATAAGACTATATGTCTAGTGTACATCTAGTACAGAATAAATCAACATAGTGTTTCATGTTGCAGGCACGAAAATGCTTGAACTTACCAATACTGCGCTAGTGTCCACCTCCGGAACTCCTTTGCAGTTCTACCTCTATTTTGGGTTTCTACAGACATAATATTATCTGTTAATACCCTGTTTTAATTATCACTTTAAATACACATTCATTTCACTCAACAATTCAACACATTCAAATTTTTATTTGTGGTACACAGCCTAAAACACGCCCGTGTCCCAGCCCGTGTACGTCTCGGGTTTACTTTACATGGCCATGTTGTTTTCTATCTTAGCCGTGTAACTGTACAGGGCTTGATACACGCCCGTGTTCAAGCCCGTGTACCTCTCGGGTTTACTCTACACGGCCATGTCGTTTTCTATTCTAGCCGTGTAACTGTACATGGCTTGATACACGCCCATGTTCAAGCCTGTGTACCTCTCAGGTTATAAATTTTTTTCCTATACACGGCCGTGTATTTCTTCTACATGCTCGTGTTCTTCAAAATTTTTAGATTTTTAACTCTAAAGTCTTTATTTTGAGTCTTAGAATTTTATCTAAGTTATTCTAGGTCTTTTAGGGTCCTTTCCGAGCCTTTCAGAAATTTTTGGTCAAAATGACCATTTTACCCCTGACGAGTCTCGGGACCGTAATTATTCCGTTCTGTCATTTTTTTCAAATTTTCTAAGCCCAAATATTTTAAAATAATGTTCCCTAGGCTTCTGTATCATTTTACAGCTTAAATTGCTGCAAACTCTCAATTTCCTTTTTCCCGGCCCTCGGTTACTATTCATCCATCACCTAGGGTCGTTTTTTCCATTTTTCGAGCGTTTAAGAGTCTCAAATGACCCTTTCACTACTCCTTAAACATTATCTATCGCGTCCCTCGGCCCTCGGTCCTCGAGAGGCTCGGGTTTCCTATCCTGACCTAAATTTTTCCTAACATGGATTTTTTTTTCCTGTTTTAGGCATTTTATTCTTTTAGGATCGGTTTACTATTCCTTTTGGGTTGGTTTTCCATTTCTAGCCCTAATCCACCTAGGGATCCCGGTTTCCTTCCCGAGTACAATATTTTCACTCCTCGTTTCCCGAAATACCCTTATGCCGATTTTAAAAATTTCGACAGCATTTCCGCTTATATTTTAAGGTTTTCCGATGTTAGGTATGCCTCAGAACTTTTGTACCTGCCACGTACTATACCAAAGGCCTATTTTATACAAAGTTTTCCAAACTTTGTATAAAAATTTTTCACATGAATACAATATTTAAGAATTAACACAAACAACACTATTTTTCTATCCAACTAGCCGCGGTTTACTAGTTAATCATACCAAAATAATTTTTTTACCACAACATATAATTCTTAGGTTTTCTAATGTATATTTCAACATCAAAACCTAACAAAACATGCATTCTAACCCTAGCATAGCCACAGATTTTCATGCATAAACACATAGAAAATCTTATTTTCTTTCCTAGGGTTTTTATCAACACTTTTCAACATTAAAAATTTTCCATTTCTTAGTATTCATGCCCGCGGTTTTAGCAAGAAAATTACATCAAAATTTTCTTGTTTCCTTATTCCAATTCATGCTTAATTCAACACATAATTAAATGAACATAACACTAAACCAAAACATCAAAACTCATGCATTTTTCATACCATTGAAGCCACGGTTTTTCAAGGGAAACATGCAAAATTTTTGCTTGTTTCTAAACCCTAATTCGTGCTTTAAATACTACAACATCAAACCAATCATATAACCAACAAAACAACAATTCTTTTCATTGTTTTTCAACACTTCAAACCCATAGATTTTCTATGGAATATCAAAGAGAAAAGCTTCAATTTTGAAGTTTACCTTAACCAGTTGATGACTTGGTGTTGACAATGCAATGCAAGCTAAGTTTAGTGTGAAATTGAAAACAAAATTTTGGCTTTCAAAGGAGGAGAAGGCCACGGTTTTGGCTGAAGAAAAAAGGCAAGAGTTTGGTTGATTTTTTCCATTTTTTTGATTGAATTATGATGCCTATTTATAGGCAAATATCAAGGAATTTTTAGCAAATTTTTCCAACATTTGCTAATTGTTCAAGGGCTAAAAAGTAAGGATTTTGAGGCCAAAACTTAATTTTTTTTCTTCTTCCTTTCCACATGGCTGAATGGCCTTTTTCCCATTTTCTAAAAATTTTTTTTAAGGCTTTTTGGCATGATCTTGGCCATTGATCATAAAGTAGGCTAATCTACACCATACACCTTTCAAAATTACTTTCCAAATTAAGGAAAATAATTTTGTATTATGATATAATCAAGGTGATGTCATCTTACTATTTATATTAATTCACTAATTAATTCGTGGTCAATTTTAGACCGAAATCTGATCCGAACTGAACTTCATCGAAATCGCGTAGGCGGGTTCTAAGAGCCTCCGATGCGATCGGTTTGTCTTATTTTGCTTCCGTTTGATCAGAATTCTTTACGTTAAATTTCTATTGTTTTAGTGCATTTCAATGCACTCTCTAGGGTTTTTGGCCTTGATTTCGAACCGTCTCACCCAATTATGTCCGGTAAGATTTTCGATTCCCGAACTCATACACTTTAACACTACTAGAACATTTTTACACTACTCATAAAAGTATTAAAACACAATATTTTAATATTTTATTCATTAAAATTGTTACATACATACAATTTTAATATACTCCGAGAATCCAATATTTCCGGTTATCACGATAAATAGAGAAAGAATAATCGATAATATGATGAAAACCATAATTGAGCATAACCGAAGCTTACACTAAGTGTAGTAAACTCGGTTAGGGTAATATGAATAGTACTTGTTAAGGTAATGTGAATAGTAATCAGTTAGGGTAACAGTTACTATTCATCGATCAAAGGTCAAAGTTACTATTTATGATGAATAGTACTATTCATAGGAGATTAAGTTTTTAATGTTTTTAAATCCATATGATTCTTACTAAGTATGTTTGAACTTACTGAGCCTGTTAGCTTATCAGTTTGTTCATGTTGCAGGTAAGAAACCTGTACAGTAGACTTTATGGATGGTGGCAGGATGTGCGCGTGTCAAGGGATAGGGAATTCACCGTGGACTTGGTCCTGCCATAAGTCTTCCGCTGAGCTTTTAAAGTTAGTGAATTGAAGAGAATGTGTTATAAAAAAAATGCAGTGTAGCTATTTTGTATATTATACATTATGTTATACTTAAAAAGACAACTAAAAGTAGTATTGTGTTTTATATGGCTTTTATACTTAGCTTTCTTTTGGAGAAAGTATGTATTAAAAAGAAAAAAAATTTATGGGCAAAATTTTCGGGCCCTAAGAAATGAAAGTTTAAGAAAAAGAGTTTTAAATTAACAACCCAGATTCAGCACACGAGCTGTCTTTGTTGGCAAAAGAGTCGGTTCATGACAGTTACGGGTGATTAAAATCAGGGGCGGCACAAAAAGAAAGAGTCAAAAGAAATGTTGAGATCACTACACATAAAATCACGACTGTGCAATGCTAAAGAACAGCTCAGGGTAGGAGCATGGATGGCTGCTGAGTTGTACCGATCTTCAGGGCTAGTTGTCCACTAAGTTCGAGTGGCAAGCGGTACTCCTGCACTCCATGTGAATGACAGGACTGGTTTCACACTATCAAAGTAACTCTCCGATTGTACTCCATTGACCAGGATAACAGAGTGCTGTTGTCTATCGATATCTTTCAGGAAGATACTCTTGTGTGTATTGGGATTCTTATGACCAAGATGAGCTCTTAACTGGGTCAAGTTTCGCCATACCGTGATTGAGTAAATCACCGAGAGGAGTCCAGCATCAGCTCTATATTTTCTTTATGGGCAAGCGGGGAGGTGAAACTGCCTAAGTTCCCTAGAATTGTAGATATACAAGAATTTGGTCATCGGACTGAGGGACTACAGTCGATGTCCACTAACACAATTCTAACATATGTTGTGCGCTACGAGGAACTGATAAGGACTTCTACAACGCACGTTGAAAAAGGGCTCATGATGAAATTAAGGCTGAGTACCAGCCAGAAGTGCCACCAAAGGAGCTACGCAGTAGTAAGGTCGAGATTTTGACAGGGAGGTTGTCTGAAATGACCTTCCAATCGACACTTCTAAGGGAAATTAAGGCCGATCAGGATCTCGATTCATCCCTAAACAAGCTTAAAAAGGAAGCTATGGAGGACCGGAGCTCAGAGTTTCGAGTCTCTAAGGACGGCATACTCTATTGCAGAGATAGGGTGTGCGTTCCGAAAAATGAAGAACCTAGGAAACAAATCCTTTTAGAGGCTCACGAGACGCTATATTCCATACATTCAGGGGTGAACAACATGAATAAGGATCTAAACGAAAGTTTTTAGTGGCCTGTAATGAAAGATAACATTGCCGAGTTCATCGCTAGATACCTTATGTGCCAAAAGATTAAGATAGAACACGAACACCCAGCAGGAGAATCACATAAAATTTGGCTACCCAAGTGGAAATGGGACCGGATTACGATGAATTTCGTAGGCAGATTGCCAAGAACATCAAGCGACAACGACACAATTTAGGAAATTGTGGATAAATTGACGAAATCAGCTTGATTTCTAGTTACAAAAGGGAGCTACTCAGTAGGAAGACTAGCAGAAATTTATGAAGCCCAACTAGGGAGACTGCACGGAATGCATGCCGATCAGACATACGAGGAGAAACTGCATGAATCCTAGCCAAAGAAGACAAAGAATTTAGGAATAAGCTTATTCCACTTGTAAAAGTGTTGTGGCGGAACCACAACATAGAAAAGGCCATATGGGAACAGAAGAGTATATGAAAAGAAACTTCACGGAACTATTCTAATTTTTGAGGATGAAAATTTTGTATGTGGGGTAGGTTGTAAGGACCACCATTTTCATGGCACTTACTTACCATGTAATGAGACATTAAGGAATAAATTAGAGTATTTTGAGAGCTTTCGGATGCATGTTTAGAGAACACGGTCAGGTACACGACCATGTAAGTGGTTGTGTACCGTTCAAACTATGTATGCGTGAGAAAAGCCGTGTAAGTATACATGGCTGTGTGGTATGACACGGTCAGGTACACGGCCGTGTAAGTGGTTGTGTACCGTTCAAACTGTGTATGCGTGAGAAAAGCCGTGTAAGTGTACATCGCTATGTGGTGTGACACGGTCAGGTACACGGCCGTGTACCGCTCGGGTTGACGAATGTGTAAGAGGCCGTGTTTCAGAACATGGCCATGTTGAGGAATTCCAACTAGTATACGCCCGTGTAAGAGGCCATGTAGAAGACCGTGTACTGAGCTGAGAGCCGTTGAAAAGACTTTCACGAATTGTGAAACCTAATTACTATATAATGAGTAATTAAGTTGAGAAATATAATATATTTTCTAGTTAGATAGATTAAACAGGTACGGTTGTTTAAATACTATTCATATAGTGAAAGGGGCGACCAACAGTGAATCCGGTTCACCCTACTATGTGTATAAATGTATGAGACACGCAGTGTTAGGAAACTAGTCCAGACAACCATTTCTTGATATAAGACTGGTGAACAGATCACCAGAACACTCAAACCGAACATCTAAGCACAATAATGATGAAAAACCATAGCAAAGGTACGATATCTAGAAAATGGTCCGGATGGACTCTTCTCACCTAAAGACTGACAAAATTGAAGTCAGAACACTCAGACTAGTCAGTTAAGTACAAAACAATGAATAGTAAAATAGTGAAAAACGCAGTGTCAAGTTAATGGTTAAGACGGCCTAATCTAGCATAAAACTGATATATGAACAGTCAGTAGGCTCAATCTGGTCAATTGAATACAAAACCAAAAGTTTAGTTTGAGAGATATGCAGTATCAGGATGAGGGTCAGGACGACCTTTACTTGCCCCAAAACTGATATATTTGGGCTCGGAAAGCCCAAATTAGTCAAATGAGCACCTAACATGTTTTTCAAGGTAGGGTCACACAGATCCTGAAAATTGATCCAGACAACCTCTGATGGATATAAAACTGATAAAAATGGAATCAGCATGTCTAAATTAGTCAAGAGAGACTGTGTCTGAAATTTCACCTGAGAACGTCTCGGTTTACGTGTGAAAGGACAACACAGTGTAGACATAACTATAGTATAGGATGTAAACACTAAATTAGACTGATAATGGGCTCTTAGATAGTATAAAACAATTAGGAATTGAAAGTACAAAAATCGGATTCAGAAATCCAATTTTCGGGTGAAAATTGGAACATTGTCGAAAAAGGGTCGGAAACTGAACGATAGAAATTAGACTGTGAAGAGAAGACTTTGTAGATGAAATCTCCCCCTAGAAAACCATGTGCCATCAGCCAAAAGGCCCCCAAACACACCCTTAACAAGTGGGAAAAGTTTTTCCTAAAGTTAAGGATGTGTTAGACCATTTGTTGAATAAAATACTCAACATTCATCACATGGCCATGAATAAATGGTTGTTTATTCCCCTCCTTTCTATGCAGCACCCCATGCCGCCCTAGTGCAGAAAATGGCAGCCAATTTGTCCCATGATTAGGCTAAAATGGTGGACAATTAATTAGGATTAAGTCTAAGTAAGCTTGATTAATTTTGCCTATAAAAGGCACACATGATAACAAGTGTTCATTTATTTCTTTTAGCTTCCAAAACACCACTCCCATTCTCCCTTTCTTCTGGCTGTAGCCGAACCTTTCTAAGCTCCAAACCCTCATATTTTCAAGCCTTAAATTGCACTAAAAGCTTACCAAAAACCAAACCTCACAAGCTTGTGTTAGGAGGATTCGAATCCAAGTCGTTCTAAGGCACCAAGGGTAAGTTTTCAAAATCCAATCTTTGTAGTTTTTAGTTTTTGTTTTGGTTTGATTTTTAAGAGAAAATTTTTGGTATTATGTCTAGGAAAAACTGACCTCATTTGCCTTAGTTTTCCATGACCACTTTGGTTCATCAAGCCTTGGTTCAAAAACGTGCTTGGTTCAAAGCACAAAGGTAAAAACCGAAACCTTCCCTTTTGGTGTTAATTGATTTTAAGTTTTTGATCAAGACTATTTGTGTGTATTTGTTTATGTAAATGGTTTGTAATAAGTTTATTTTTAGCCCTTAAGTTTCCTTTTTAAGTTTATATGATTGTGGTTGTGTTTACAAGTTTTATAAATGGCTATTGTATGTGTGATGCTATGAACGTTTAGGAATGTGGCTGGACACAAATCTGTCCCTAGGAAAGGCCATGGATTTTGGCCATTTCGACCCCCTTAGGTTCTGAATTTTGGATTTGGTAAAATATAACATTTTAAGAAAATTTGGATACGGTCATTTTTACACCTAATAGCCCTCGGCCAAAAACAATATTAAGATAGGTTTTTAGAGTGTTTTTCCCTTGGTACCCAAAACTAGGACCAAAAATCCAAACCCAGAGATTGGTATTGGGTTTTGTCAAAAACGGACCAATAGGAGTCCGAACCGATTCTTGGGCTCAACATGAAAGTTGTAGAACAGGTCAAAACCTTTAAGACAACTTACATGTGTTTTAAAAATTTGGCCGTTTCAGGCCTCAAACAAAGCCGTTTTCAAAGTGATGTAAAATTGGGACTTTTACAAAAAAAACTGGGCACATAGCGCACGGGTTTGATAAATTTAGGAGCTGTTAGAGGTAGATTTGAGTTCTGATCATCAAGGATGAAAACTTTCATGTTCGCCAAAATTGCAAACAAAGTCGTTTCGACCAAGTTTCAAAATAGTTTTCAAAAGTGGTTCAAAACCACCTTTAAAATGCAAGCATCAAAAAATGTAATTTATACTCTTCAAAATAAAAATGTGTTTTTAACACTTTAAAATATGAACAAGATTTTCATAAAAATGTCCCCCACCTTTCAACGAGGTGATAAGGGGATGGTTCAAAGCAATGAATTTTCCCAAGAATTTTTACAAGCCAACCTAAACAATTTTCAAAGTAAAATAGTGTGAGTAGCCCGATATGCTAGCACATCAAACAAGCCTTAGTCGCCTGATAGGCTACTACCCTAAACAAGCCATAGTGGCCTAGTGGGCCATTACACCAAATAAGGAATAGTAGCCCGGTAGGCTACTACACCCTAACAAGCGAAGTAACCCGGTCGGTTACTACACTAAGTTCACGCGTAGTAACCCGATAGGCTATTTAGTTACCAACGCACGAGGTTACCGGTCAGTTGACTGGCCGGCACCTAGTCAAGGACCGTGTTTCAAACAACATGGTAAGAAACGATGATTAATCTGTCAAGTAGACAATTAATCAAACACAGTACAAGTTAGACACCAAATCCCTATAATAGGCCAATAGGGTACCGACGGGCCTCAATACCCCATAGAAACGCAAGTTATAGTCACTGATGTTAGTGGTGACTCAACAAAAGTATTAATGAGGAACGTTATTGATGACAGGTGGTCACCTGTAATTTGTTAAAGGCACGAGTACGCAATTTGCTTTCAATTAATTAAGTATAACTCCACCTACGACATGAATAAAATGTATTTAAAATGATGTTTTTACAGTGTATTAAGTATTTATGCCATGCACACGTTGATGCACAGCATATATAAGAGCATGTAGTTTCACAATCACATAGATTGATAAATGAACAAAGTTAGGAGCCATACATCCCTATCTCGTAAGATTAGGGGATGGCTTAGTAGAACATATGGCCCGATTAGAGAAAGAATTGGGTAATTAAAATTAAGGTGTCGTTATAATGGGCACGAGGCCCACATTATGTATATATTTATAACGGGCATGAGGCCCACATTATGTATATATTTATAACGGGCACGAGGCCTACATTAAGTATATAATTATAAAGGGCACAAGGCCCATATAATGTATATAATTATAATGGGCATGAGGCCCACATTATGTATATGAATATAATGGGCACGAGGCCCACCTTAGGTATAGAAATATAATAGGCACAAGGCCCACCTTAGGTATAGAAATATAATGGGCACGAGGCCCATATTATGTATAGAAATATAAAGGGCCCTAAGTAAACATAAGAAAGAAAATAGAATAACGAAGCATAAATGAGCATAATCGGACTATGCATGGTTCACAGTATGCATTAGTTATAGTTCGTTATGCTTCTAGTTACAGTAAGATGCATTTAGTACATGATGTTTCTGTTATGCATATAGTATGTGAAGTTTTATATTCAATGATATGTTATGTGACATGTTAAATGGTATATGACATGCTTATATGATTTTTAGTATGTACTATGTTCAAACATATTTTGCAATTAACATGTTGTACTTACTGGGTGTAAAGCTCACGACGTGTGTTCATGTTGTAGGTAAGTGTCCTATGACTTAAATCACAATGGGTGATGACGGCAGCAGAGGTGGATGTGATGGCGAGGTTATGAATACACCGCGAGTAATTCTTCTGCACATTTTAAATATACAGTATTTTCAAATAGTGACAGTATTTCTAAATAGTAACATTAAAATAGTATCTTAAATAGTAATCGTTATACAGTATTTTTGAATAGTAATCGTAAACAGTATTTTTAAATAGTAATCATTAAATAGTGTTTTGGAATAGTAACCGTTAAATAGTATTGTTGAATAGGAATCGGTATACGTACGTGTACAGTGAATACGTACATATAAAAAAATCCCTAAATTTATGAGATCTATTTAAGTATCAATTGCAAGAAAGTATAAGTATTATTAAAGTAAGCAAGTTTTCAGTGATGGTCTGGGCCACCGAGGGCACGGGGCATCACAGAATGATATCGCAAAGTTCGTGAGCCAATGCCTGACGTGTCAAAAGGTCAAAGTGGAATATCAGCATCCAAGCAAAAAATTGGAGCCGTTAGAAATTCCCAAATGGAAGTGGGAACATGTTACAATGGATTTTGTAATAAGATTACCAAAAACCCAAGAGGGCTATGATGCCTTTTGGGTTATTGTAAATAGACTAACTAAGATGGCGAGATTCATAGTACTAAAAATGACTTTCTCACTGGAAAAGTTAGCAAATCTCTATGTAGCCAATATCGTTAGGTTACATAGTGTTCCTAAATCCATTGTGTTGGATCACGATGCACGATTCACTTTGAATTTCTTGAAGTGCGTGCAAGAAGCCATGGGAACAGAATTGCATCTAAGTATGGCTTTCCACCTACAAACGGATGGACAATCTGAACGGACGATCCAAACATTAGAAGACATGCTTCGCGCATGTATCATGGATTTTCTGGGAAATTGGAATGAAAAACTTCCATTGGTAGAATTTTTATACAATAATAACTACCAAGCTTCTATAGGAATGGCACCCTATGAAGCTTTGCATAGAAGAAAATATAGATCACCAATCCATTGGTACGATCTGTAAGAAAAGCAACTGCACAAGATGGATTTTGTACAAGAAACAACAGATGCAATTGCGAAGATACAACGACGAATGAAGATTGTACAAAGCTGACAGAAGAGCTATGCAGATAAATAACAAAGATTCCTGGAGTTTAACGAAGGGGATTTTGTATTCTTAAAGGTTTCGCCAATGAAAGGAATAATGCGTTTCGGTAAGAGAGGGAAATTGAGTCTGAGATATGTTGGACCATTTGAAATCATCGAACGCATTGGAAAGATTGCCTATAGGTTGGCATTACCTCCAGAGATGCCAGTAGTACATAACGTGTTCCACGTGTCTATATTATGGAAGTACGTACCGGATCCGTCCCATGTACTGAAACATGAACTAATTCAGATCCAGAAAGATCTGACCTATAAGCAACTGCCTATTCAAATCTTGGCATGTGAAGAAAAAGTATTGAGAAACAAGACGATCCCATTAGTCAATTTTTGGTGGAAGAACTACAATGTCGAAGAGGCTACATGGGGGCATGAAGAAGAAATTAGGGAATTATACCCCACTTATTCTAAATTTTCGAGGACGAAAATTTTATAATGAGGGGTGAATGTGATGACCGGGAATTTTAAGATTCTCGGAAGAATTGAAAATTATATGTACATGACAGTTTTAATGTATAAAGTGTGAGAAAGTTGTGTTTTAATACTATTTAGAATGCGATAAAATGTTCTAACAGTGTTAAAGAGTGTAAGTTTAAAGATGGAAAATCTTCCCAAACCAAAACATGTAAAATGGCCCTAAATTAGAGCCAAAGGCCCTAGAAATTGCACTGAAAGCACTAAAAGATGAACAACTTATGGTAGTGAATTTTGGTCAAATAGAAGCAAAATAAGGCAGACCGATCGCACAGGAGGTGTCAGAAACTCGCCTATATGATTTCGGTAGATTTTCGTTCGGTTTGACTTTTGGTCAAACTTTGATCACAAATTAATATGTTGAATTAATTAGGTGATGTCATGGATGACATCAATTAATGATGCAATAAATAATATAGTTATATGTATTTATGGTGGTAGGTAGATCCAAAGGCTTGTGATTAATGTGCTTTTGGATGGAAGGCTAGGATTAGGCCAAAATTGCATGGGAAAAATTTACAAAATTTTGGAATTATAGGCTGTAAAGGAGTCAGTGGAAGGCTAGAAATAATTAGCAAAAAGTTGCCAAATAGTCCCTAGAAAGTTTGCTAAAAGTCTTTAAAGTTAGGCCAAATTGTTGGAAAAATTTGCAACTTAGTCCTCCAACCTTTTGCCCGTAAATAGAAGTAGAAAATGGCCACTTAAAAATCAGAAAAACTAGCCAAACTCTGCCCAACTATAGCTGTGAACTCACACCCCTTTCCAAGCTAAACTTTTAGCAAAATTCTTCACCAAACTTGCACCAAAATAATTTCCAAACATTAAGGAGTCAAGCTAGTAAGGTGAGCATTCATTTTGCTTGATTTTCCTTGTATTTTCGTTGAAAAATCCATGCCTTGTATTGGGGGGGGGGGGGGGGGGGGGGGGGGGGAATGATGAAAATTTTGGGTGTAAACTTGGTGTTTTAGTTGATGGTTTAGTGTTATGATTGAATTATATCATGAAAGCTTGAAACACAAAATTTGAGATGTGTTTTAGAGGTAAAATCCATGGCCTATGTTGACGAAAATAATAAAATTTTGTATTAGTTTGAATAATTGGTAATGAGGAAAAGTTTTACATAAAGGTTTGGTAACGTTACATAAAATAGGCCTTTGGTATAGTATGTGGCAGTTACTAAGGTTTTGAGGTGTACCTAACACCGGAAAGAACCTAGAATTTAGGTGGAAATGCAGCCAAAATTTTGAAAATAGCATAAAGGGCATTTCAGGAAATGAGGGGTAAAATTTATGGTCGGGATGGAAAACCCGAGCCCTTCGAGAACCAAGGCTCGGGGAATAGGATGATAAATGTTTCAGGAGTAGTGAAATACCCATTTGAGGCTCCAAAACTTTAGGAAAAAAAAAACGAAAAACGACCCTAAGTGTTGGAATAGTACCATCGGAGGGTCAGGTGAAGAGTAGTCACCAATTTTGTAGCAAATAATGCGGTAAAATATATCAAAACCTAAGAAATATTATTTTTTGATATTTGGGCTTAGAAAATCCTAGAAAAACGGTATAATGGAATTTTACGATCCCGAAACCCGCTAGGGGTAAAATGGTCATTTGGACAAAAAATATCTAAACAACTCAGAAAGGACCATGAAAGACTTAAAATGATTTAAATAAGATTTTTAAGACAAAAAAAATCCAAAATTTGTGAAAAACACGACCTTGTAGATGGGTACACCGCCGTGTAATGAAGAAATTAGGCAACCCGAGAGGTACACGGCCTTGGACACGTTCGTGTACTGCTGCACGGGCAAATAGGGGTTACATGGCCATGTGGAAAAAGGACCCGAGAGGTACATGGCCTTGGACATACGCGTGCACTAAGCCATGTACTGTTACATAGGCAAATAGGGGTTACACGGCTATGTGAAAAAAAGACCCAAGAGGTACACAACCTTGAACACTGACATGTACCAACCCATGTACTATTACATAGGCAAATAGGGGTTACATGGCCATGTGGAAAAAGGACCCCAAAGGTACACAGTCTTAGACATGGGTGTGTACTAAGCCGTGTACTATCGTATAGATACATTAGGAGTTATACGACCGTGTAGCAAAGAACCTAAGAGGTACACGGCCTTAGACACGGGCGTGTACCCGGCAGTGTATCACAAAGAAAAATGAAAAATAGTGTGATGCTAAGAACAAAATAAATATATGCAAAGAGATAAATGATGATGAGAATTAATAGGCAATATTTTGTTTGTAGGAACCCAATCTAGACGGGACGAGAGTGCATCCATTGATATTAGAAAGACAAAGCTAGCTGAATTTTGGTAAGTTTAGACATTTAAATTGTCTACAATATGAAATACTGTGATATTTAATTATGTACTAATTGTACATTAAATGCAAAATCCTACGGGCATTAGGGTGTAATTACATTAACACACCTAACGAACTGATAAGCTTGAGACGTGTACTGAGAGTACACCATCGAAAGAGGTGCTATGGTACTAAAGTGTGACTAAATTTAAGATACACCCATAAATGAAAGAATGTGAAAAGACCTATGGGCATTAAAGGTTCCTGACTTTGAGGTGATGCTTAATACTACCCAGTCAGAATTATAAGAAATATAGTAATAAAACCAAAATTGGCGTACCATCCTTCAGTAAGGTAGGGGTTTACAAGTCCTTCAGGGGCATAATGACCGCTTCGAGTGATGATAGACTGGGGAGGATTGGCCTCAAGGTTGCTCCCAAGGTCCCTCACAGTTAGCGCGCATAATCGATACGGCCACTATGAGCTCAAAACCAGAACATAATGAAGATAATGACCGAAAATTGAATGAAAGCCATAAATGAGCATAACCGACACTAACATTACGTATAGTGTGTTCGGTCAAAGTTGACGTAAATAGTACCTGGTTAAAGTCAAAATTACTATTAACTAACCAAAGTCAAAGTTATTATTCATAGATAAATAGTACTATTCATAGGAAATTTTATTGTTGATGCTTTTAAATCTATACAATTCATAGTATGTATGTTTAAACTTATTGAGCTTGTTAGCTCATCGGTTGTTCATGTTGCAGGTAAGAAACCTATCTAGTAGATACGCTGGATGATGGCAGGATATGCGGTACTAATGGGATAGAGAATTCCACTATGGATTATGGTCCTACTACCAGTTTTCCGCTGAGCTTTAAAAGAGAAGATTTAAAGAAAATGTATTTTGAGATACAGAGTTGAACAATGTAATTTTGTAAATTATGTTGTTGTACAAAGAACGACCAAAGTATAGTTTTAAAGTTTTATATGGCTTTCATATTTGAAAAGTATTTTGAAAAAGAAAAAGGGCTCCAAAATACGAAGAGTTAAAAATGAAATAAAGTTTTTGGCAACCCAATGAGGTGCACGGACTGTATCAGTCGACTACAGAGTTCGATTGTAACGGTTTCGCATGGCCGAAATTAGGGGGTGTCACAAATGAAGACCTATATGTGGTGTCGCATGACACGTATTACAGGCAGAAGCTACTTTTTGATGAAACACGTCTTTGAAGTCAAGCCAACAAGTATAAACCAAGCGTTTCTTAAGAGGTAGCCCAAATTGTCTTTTTCTTTATCTTTTTTTTTTTTTACTTTCATTATGTGTTTATTTTCTGTTTTATTTTCACATATTTTTCATTTTCTTAGCTATAAGATGGAAGACACTCCATCAAAGCTCGAGATATGGAGTAGATGAAAATTTGACATTAAAAGACCCTGTTTGGTAGTTTATAAAAAAATTGGATGGGAAGCTCATCCTCAACTCATAGATGTCATTTAAACCATTACTGGAATTAAAATCAAAGAAGATGTGAGTCACAATCACAACTACTATATAAAATTTTTCTTTCTTCTTTTTGTAGATTCTTTTTTTTTTTTTTTTCAACATTATCATTTTCATTTTTTTTTTGCATGAGTGTGCATATTTGAATTTTCCTTTCTACATCAAGTGTCTATTTTTGACTTTTTCTTTTTTGCATTAAGTGTCTATTTTTGATTTGTCTTTTTATTTTTCAAATTTTTCTAATGACAGCCGATCTATCCCTTGATAGACTTAACTTAGCATCCTCCTTTTTCACCTTATAAATACATATGCTTTTTCGTGTTATCATAACGCGCATCTTCATTTGTAAGGTGAGAAAGAAGTGAGTTGAGATAGAAGATCCTTCAATTTGTAAGTTTAAAACTATTTGTGTTTTTGATAGGATTAGTCTAGGAAAAGATAGAGAGTTTTTGAGAGCAACAAGCAACCTGGGCAAGGTGTTAGCTGCTAATCAAATTAATCTAGCGTATGGGAGAGGAAGTCTTAGATTAATGAGTTGTGTGTCATTCGGTGCGTATGTGATGGGAAGTAAAGTCTTAGGTATCATTCCTAGTGCTTTACCTGGCAAAAAAATCACTGGTTACATTCTGGGTAATGAGTTAAAGGTCTCATTCATGTACAAGAGAATGGGTAAAATGATATATAATGCAAATGCCTTTATCACTTTACCAGGTGGTTTAGGAACATGAGAAGAAAATTTTGACACTGCCTTTTAGGCTCAACTTAATCTTTATCAAAAGCCATTTGGATTATTCTTTTCTAGATCATACTATGGAATAGGAATTCATTACACCATCGTCTCTGAAAATCCTAGTCTTCGCTCCGATTGTTGATCAGTTGATTAATCAACTACAAATCTTTATGCCTGAACCTGACCCATTAATGTCATAGGTAGTATAGTTGAATATGAACAGTAAAGGTAGCAAGAAGCTTGGGTTGGATCTGACGCTTCGGCTATAACATTCCTTAACTCTTTGATTTTACTTATATGATTTTCTGTTTTAGTTTTAGTTTGTGAGCTTTTACTTTCAATAATGTTCACTCTCTATTTATCTACATTAGACATTGGGGACAATGTCTCAAATAGGTTGTGGAGGGAGAATAACTTGATTTTTTTTCCTTTTTGAATATTCATTCTGTTTCTTGTGTTTGTTAGTTTTTTTTTTTTTTGTTAGTAAAATCAACAGATTCATTATTTATAAGATGGTTGAGTAAAAGTTGCTTTTAGTACTCTTGATGCACATCTTATAGTAATGATTGTTTTCTTGTGTCATTGTCTTTGTTTTATAATATTAAGAAAAATAAAAAAGTAAAAAAGTAAAAATAAAAAAAGAGGTGATTTCCCACAAATCCGGTGATGAAAATTTTGGTTGCTTTATTTTATATAGTCTTTCAAATAAATAAAAATTTTGCTAAATTTACATTAAAATTTTTAAGTTCGTCTAACTTAGTTATGATATTCAACATTTGAGCATTAATTCTTGATCTATAAATTGTGAATTTGTTTAGAAGAAGTTTTGTGAATATAAAATATTTTTGATCTCACAAGTCCTAGAATTTGTTTAACTTTCTCTTGAGGCGAAATCCCAAATAATACAAACACTAAGAAAATGATTTAGGTAATTTTTTGTGAAACGTTTGAGCTTTTTGAGCCAACCCTTAAAATATCTTTATCCATAGTTTACCTTTTTGAGCTTTATATTTTATATAACTTTTTTTTCTTTGTCACCCACATTTTTAGCCTAGCATTTTCAACAAAATATCTAACCTTTAGCTCTTAAGCATGTTAATTATTTTTGAAATTATTTTGAACTATGCTGAAATCTAAGAATAAGGTTAGAATTATGAAATACAAAAAAAAAAAAAAAAGAGTACCACACTCTTTGTTTATCATAATAAGTTTGAGGATGTAGTAGCTCTTAAAAATTATATATATAAGTTTAATTTGTGACAACAGAAAGTTGCAAATAAGTTTGAGGGTATTACTTAGGTGTAAATAAAAGCTCTACAATAGATCCTAAAATGATCACTGTGTTGAAGGGTAATCTGAGCTATATAATTATCCTATATCTTACCTTCACCTTATCCACACATTACAAGCCTAATAAAGTCCTAGTGACCCTTAGTTTTGCGTTTATCGACATTGGTGGAGAGAGAAATGAAAAATGAACTTATGGAATTTGATCGAGATTGATTGTTTCATGTTCTCACAAATTCATCTAGATTATACACAATCAAATAAAAAAGGAATTCTGCAAACGTACACACAAAATATCCAATTATAAGTAGACATACTCTTAAATTAAATTCAAAATGTTGGTCAAAATTTATGTTTTTTTGTAGGCTATATCCTTTACAACAACCTTTGAGGAAAAATCTGGAAATCACCATTGCTAATACAAAATTTGCTTTTCTTTTCTTTTCTTTTCTTGTGCTAGAGGACAAGCAAAATCTTAAGTTTGTGGTGTGATAACTCTATAAAATAGAATTATTTTACTAATTTTTCATGCACAAAAAATAGCTTATTCTTGAGAGTTTTATTTGTTTTTGTTTTGTTTACATTAATTTAGATATTTTATAAATTTTGTGAGATTTTTATTTATTTTTTATTTATTTTAGTAATAGTACATTAAATAAGCTTAAAATTAAATATTTCTAAAGAATTTATCTATAGCATTTTATTTTGAAAATGTCTAATTTTAGCACTTTTTTGTCTATAGTGTCAAATAGCGTAAAAAAATCATGTGTTGAAAGTGAGACCCATTGGGCATTACTGTTCATATCGATAGTCCAACCTCTTGACCTGTTTTGTTTTGATTATCTCATCGATACAAATATTTAAAAAAAATCACTTAAATCGGAGCTCGTATGAAGAAGTTATAGCATAATCTATCTTCGGATTAATAAGGAGAAATCCGGGACCCATGTACAGTTACTTTTTTATTTTTTTTATTATTTTTTTCTTTCCTTTGTCTTTTTCTCTTTCTTTTTTTTTTTTCCCTACCGCCTTTTCTGCACCAAAAATTATTGGTGCCTTGTGTATTCATGCATTGAATGCCCATGGTGCACAACTTTTACTGTGCATGTGAGGGAACAGTGCCAATTTTTAGCTTATAAAAGGCAGTGAGGAGTAAGCAGAAGAAGCAAGAAAGTAAGAGAGTAAGGAGCTTCGAGGCTTAGGCCTCTACTGTAGAGCTCCACTTGGAGCTTAGGCTACCTATTAATTTGTCTCTTTTTAGTTTAAGTTATAATTTTTGTATCAATAAAAGAAGGAGTTTCTGGAGGTTCTACCAGTACAAATATCAATAACTTTTCTAGACTCTTTCCTTTTATTTTGTGATTATGTTTAATTTGTTTTGTTATATTATTTTATTTTTCTTTATGAATTAAATAAAATTTTGCTAGAAACTATAACATAGCCTGATTATGATGGTTTAATTAAATTAAGCATGTTGTTTTAATTATCGTATTTGTTGACATATTTATTCTTAAACTTAATACTTTAAAATTTCTGATCAATTTTTGAATAAATTGAGGAATAAAATGAAACCGAGAGGAGATTTTTGTGACATAGTCATAAAATCTAGAATAGAATAGAGATATATCTATTTGTTTTTGTGTGGTCATATTATTAACTATCACATGTTTATCAAAGAACACTTTTTATAATTAAATTTGGATTCGTATATTTACAGTTCACATGTATAGCACTGTTCACATATATGGTACTATTCATCATGAATTTTAATTTCCTAATCCTTTATGTAAATTTAATTATAAAAATATAGAATTGATGTATAACTTAAGAAATAATACATAAAGCAAAAAGAATAGTTGACCATCAACGAATATGAACACAAAATCATAAAATATATTTAAGTAAGATTAAATCTAATTAATTACAGTGAAATCATAATTCTTAGCATTTATGTGTTATTAATTTATGTTTATATATATTTTTAATTTAATTTAATTTAATTAATTTTTCAATTAAAACATTTTTCGATCGCTTAAATAAAATTAAAATTAACTAATTTCGGTACTTAATAACACTATTATCATAGGAATAATACTTTACTTATCACTTTATTACTTGTTCATTTCGTGCACTTACGAAAATCAACAACACTATGTCTCAACTTGGGAGTTGAAACTTCGAAGAGTCAAGACAAATTGTTCCTCCAATTGCTTTAGACAGTATAATAGTCTTAACATGAGTTAGATGCTCGTTTTAATAATGGAGGCCATGGGTTTTGTTTGAAACTCTCTCCCACTCAATATTTAAAAAAAATGCAAGATTTTGAAGAACATGTATAATTAATATAGTTTGAGCGTCATTTTTCTATCCTATATGACATATTATCAAATATGCATACATAGGATCCATCAGTATATATTTATCCATCCATGACAAAATATAGAATAAATAAATGACTGAAAATTAAATAACCTAACCATGGTCCCATCCTTAAAAAAAGAAAAACTAAATATTTTAAAATTACATCCAAAGCATTTTTTGGGTCTTAAATTTTATTCCATCTTTGTATATCCATCTTCATGTGACTTTTCCATTTATTTCTCATCTAAAAAATTATTTAAAATTCAAATTTCAAAAATTTAAATTTTAAACAATTTCAAATTTCATGCATAACAATATGTAATTTCAAAATTTAAATTTACAATTATATAATTTTATACATAATTCAAAATTAAATGTCAAATTTAAAATTAGAAAAAATACGAACCCTAACCCTTTAGGCCACAGGCCCGAAGGCCCAAAGCCCAAAAAGGGTCGTGGTAGACCACAGCACCAGGCAGGTCCATAGCCTGCCAGGCCACATGCTCACCAGCTTGCACTTGGGTGTAGGTTGACTGGGCCTATAGCCAGCCTGGCTGCAGGGTAGCAACCTGTGCCTAGTCGCAGGCAGGCTTGCTAGCCGCCTAGCCCACTACCTCATTGGCCCTTCGGTGCTAGTTTCAAGGTAGGGTCCAAGGTTCGTTCTTTTTTGTACCGTATTCCCAATTTGCCCATTAGGATGTTGAAAAACAAAAAAATTTGAATCCTAATTAAATTACGATTTTCCACACAAAAAAATTTTAATTAATAAATTTAATTTAATTCTTGGGCAAAAATAAATTATACCTTCAATCTTCATCTCTTCCATGAATAATTACACAAAATTCCTATACCATTTTTAGTGTACAAAAATTCTAAAATTCAAAGAGACAAAAAATTAAAATTCGTAGGAAAATTATAGTGATGGTAAACCACTCCCATGATTACATGAAAATTCCTAAATACAGTTTTTCTAAATTCTAAGGAACCATTACCTACAAAATTGAGCATTTTTATAATAATTTTAAAAATTAAAATAACCGCATACACCAAACATTATATATGACAACAACATAAAGAAAACTGAGAATGCCACTCTTTAAATATTAAATCCATATATTAACGAGAAAAATGATAGTTTAATTTATGTATATGACATAATCACGAGTTGGCTCTGATATCAATTGTAGGATAAATAGTAAGACATGTACAGTGGAATTCTTTAAAAATATTTTTAAAGATTGTTAAAAACTCTTATTGTCATATATAATAAATTATTCAATAATCATTATTCCTTTTAGAGGAGATCACCAAGAATGCCAGAGAATATGACCAAGAGGCTTCAACCAACTATACTTCTTTACTATTCTCTAATTCTAGATGGTAGAGTATGTGGGCACTCTGTTTCTTAATCGGTATTCTAGCGCGGCTTATTTCCTTCTAATCACCTAGATCTTTAAGAATTTATTATTAATAATGAGATGTATAATAATAAATTCGCTCAGCTGAGAATCTGTTGTCTAAAAAAAATAGGAGTCCTAATATTTCTATTTATAAATTTGTATTAGGTGGCTTTCAGAATTTGAATAGGATTCAAGAAAAGATTTTTTCTCTCTTGCCACAAACCCCAAGGCTGAATTCTCCCAAGCGAAAAATCTTAAAAAATTCAGTCACACTAGATTTGGTTCATTCAAAATTCAAATAAGCAAACAAGTTTTTTCTTTCTCCTCTGCCACATAAAATATGAATTTTTCAATAAGGGATAGGCCCTACAATTTTCAGCTATAGTGAGGATTTGTGATTCAAAATTTTATTCAAATTTCAAACTCTACAAATCTTGTGATTTTGTCTGCATGGATAATTTTCTACAAATCCAATTTAAATTCAAATGAAATCATGACAACTTCATTTGAAATTCGAATAATTGTGTAATCTCTTATCTAAACAAAATCAAACTAAGAGAAAATCTTATCTTCTAAATCCTAAAGAAAATCCACCCCCTGCTTTAGTGCTAGGATAAGATTTTGTTCAATTCAAATTTGAGTAGGATAACCATTTAAATTTCAAATATTTATTCAAATAAGATTTTAAAAATTCAAATCAATCTCATATTTATCTATTGAAAGACAAATACAATTAATTTAAATTTCAAATCTTGTCTTCCAAAATAAATATTCACCTAAATTAAATATTTATCTCATTTATTGAATAATACAAAATTATAATTTTGCCCTTGGCTCCCAAAGAAACTCGCCCACACCTGGAAATAGGTGATCTAGGTTTTCCTCTTCAACAAATGCAAGAACAGAAACAATAAAGAATATCCCGAACAATTACCATCCGTTAAGGAAGTATACAGAGCTAGTAAAGGGACCGATTGGATATATATAAAGTGGACTCTAATATTTCATGTAACTATTATTCTAAATTGAACAAACCCATGACAATTGTTATTTTCAGAATCATACCACTATAAGCCTGAAACTACAATCCCAATCATATATCATATTAAACAAGATAGTGATAAACTATTGTTTAATGATCTTGTCATGTGTGCAATACCCTTATATGATATCTATGATCAACCTTAGGTCAAATTCCGTTTGACCTGTTGATCAAGCAATCTTAAAGATTCATTATACACTCGATTAAGAAAATGATTATTCACTATATGTGAATAAGAAGTCATCTGCCAAGTAAATGATCAAAGACCTTATTTATTTTCACATCCAGTATAATGCAATCAAAAGGATAACCTTTACTCCTTATTAGAGCTATAATTCCATTATCTGTAAACAAACCCTCCATTATATATAAATCATGTACCCAACAAATTGGTCTATAAGCTTACTATCTTTGAGACGCTTTAGCCTTTGGAACATCAAAGTATACAAGTCATACACATGAAGCGATTCACCTACTCAGGATTAAGGTTATTGCATAATAAACATTGAAATTGAATTGATTCATTTAAGTAGACTACACAGATCAATGGCATTTTGGCTGAAGTTTGATATGTTATCACTAAGCAACATATTTATGTCTCTACTCAGGAGTCAAAGCTCTAGACAGTCATAACAAACTGTCTCCCCAACTAGCTTTAGACAACATAATAGTCTTAATATGAGTTAGATGTTTACTTTAACCCCATAGACTATGAACTATAGATTTAGACTTTGTACTTTAGAATGTTGTCTTCTCGCATATAAAAATCCATTGTATACAACATTCTAACAGTTTAACAATAAGTAGTCAGTGTGCCATATTTGCTTACATTTACTTTAACATATAAATAAGATGAGGGTATATAGTAATATAATGAAAAAACTTTAATATATTGTTAATCAGTTCAAAATAAAAGAAATACATTAAAATATCTTTCCCACTTAGGGCATTCCTAACAAAAAGAAGAAAATATTTTCTCCTATTTTAATTTTATTTTAAATGATTATTACATAATTGTATAATTCAAATAAAGTTGTTATGATTTTATTTTAAATTTAAACTAGAGTTGAGGAACATTATCCATTGAGATAAAATCACAAGATTTGTAAAGATTGAAATTTAATTCAAATTTTGAATTCCACATCTTGAGGTGGCGGATTTTTGAGGGCTTTTCCTTAGGGAAGAAAAACACCAATATCAAGAGTGGAGAGAGAAAAATCTTTTTTGGTATCCTATTCAAATTTTGAAAACCATCTAGTACACTCATTATAAATAGGACCTTTAGGACTCCTATTTTTCTTATACTATAGACTCTCAGGTGATTGAATATATTATTATAACTCCCACTCATAATACCAAACTCTCATATATTTGAGTGGATGGAAGGAGATAAGCCACACAAAATACCAATTAAGGAACTGAGTGCCTATATACTCTACTGTCTGAGAATTGAAGAATAATAAAGAAGGCTTGTTGATTGAAGCTTTCTCGGTCACATTCTTTGACATTCTTAGTGTTTTTCTTCAAAGGTATATAGATTGTTACGTGATTTATTATATATGACAATACAAATTAATTATTATCTTTAGAGAAGCTAATTATGTTCAAGGCCAGCCTAGGCACCAACCACACGACCCAGCTACATAGAGCAAACCCAACTACACAGAGCAACAGTCTAGCAAGAAGCAACGTGCCAGTGGTGGTGTGTACGTTCACGCACCACTAAAAGGAATTTGAGAGCAAAATGAATTTGTTGGTAGGTACGGGATCAAGTCCCAGTTGAAGCTTTTTTTTTTTTTTTTTCCAAAACAAGCTACAAGCCCAAAAATAGGGCCTTGACAAACAGGCCATCCTAGGCACCAACCACACAACTAAGTTGCACAGAGCAGACCCAACTAAACAAAGCAAAGTCCAGCAAGAAGCAATATGCCATTGGTGGTGAGTGACATTCATGCGTTGTTGAAAAGAATTTGAGCGCGATATGAATTCAGCCAAATTGTTCATCTCGCAGCCCTTGTTTTGACGCCATGATAACTACTGCCTTAAGTCACCTCTAAAGTGGCTCATGGCACTCACTCTCTACCTAGAGAGAGTAAGATTTATGAGCTTGGGGGTTAAATCAGAATTAATTTTTGAAAATCTTTTCAAAAAGACCTGAAACTTTAAAAATACCATATATTTTTCATTCAAAATCTAAAATTGAACAAATCTTATATCAATAGAAAGATATTTTTATATCCAAGATTAGTTCAAAATTCGAAAAGACATGACCATAAAACGTGGTCAAAGTTTTGGATTTCAAAGATTTAACTGTAATTTTCTATCAAATCATAAAACCAAAAAAACATGAAATTTTGGTAGAATATTAAACATATCAATATCTGCACCATATCAAAATTTCACATTCATGTGGCAATTAGACAAATACTAATGAAAATCATAAAATAATTGAAAGAAATGGTGAAATTTTCAGGTTTCAATTCACCAACCTCTCTCCTTAGCAAATACGATACAAGGACTACCAAGATGGCTCTGACACCAATGATGGAAGCATACCTAATGGTAAGAATCTCGATCTACGATCAACACTGCTTGAAGAATCTTTATCCAGTAATCTTATGACATCATGATCATAATCTTTTCACTCCAACACATGATTCTCCATGAACACAAACATCACATCCTTGAATGCTCATAGTAGGTGTGATTAATACAAAGGTGAGAAACTGAATAATCACAAATATTTCATAGGCCAAGAATTCGTTATATGGAAAACGTGAAAGAAGAAGAGAGGGAAAAGAGAAAGAGAGAGAGAAAACCTAGAAAAACATTACATATATTTTTCTATTAGGGATTATCTCCATTCTTACATATAAGTTATGTGGAGATTTGTTCTTAATTAAAAAAGGACCTTTATTAGTTACGAGTTTCCAACTAACCCACAAACTTATGCCACTAACCTATAAAAAACTGATATGTGATGTTTAGTCATTTAATTAATAATTAATAATTAATTAAATAAACCATTAAGCCCAATAAAGGCACTACATCACCCATGTCCATCAATTTATTTCCTTGAATAGTCTTGGATTTGTGAACAATTACGGCATTATTCTAGTTAACCCCTCCATGTCACCAACCTAATATATGTCCAATTGATCCATTTACTAGTTTCGCATAATTCTTTAACAGATAGTAATTGATCGGAATATTCTTTATTACTTGTATTCTTACATTTAATGAAGAAAAAAAATCCAGATCACCTATTACAGGATACATGTGTTTTTCTCTGGGAGCCAAGAGTAAAATTATAATTTTGTATTATTCAATAAATTAGATAAATATTTAATTTAGGTGAATATTTATTTTGGAAGATAAGATTTGAAATTTAAACTAATTGTATTTGTCTTTCAAAAGATAAATATGAAATTGATTTGAATATTGAAATTATTGTTTGAATAAATATTTGAAATTAAATGGTTATCTTATTTGAATTTAAATTAAACAAAATCTTCTCCTAACACACTTTTAGGGTTTGGATTCATTGTGGGATTTGGAAGATAAGATTTTTGCCTAATTTCATTTTTTTTATAAGAGATTACATAATTATTTGAATTTCAAATAAAGTTACTAAAATTTTATTTGAATTTAAATTGGAGTTGTGAAAAATTATTCATGCAGAGAAAATCACAAGATTTGTAGAGTTTGAAACTTGAATCAAACTCTGCTATGCATGTGATTTTTAAAACAAGTTTTAAAAATTTTATTTAAATTTCAAACTCCACAAATCTTGTGATTTTGTTTGTATAGATAACTTTCTACAACTCTAGTTTAAATTCAAAACAAAATCATAACAACTTTATTTGAATTTAAACAATTATATATTCTCTTATCCAAAACAAAATCAAATTAGGAGAAAATCTTGTCTTTCAAATCCACACAAAAGCTGACCCCTATTAGTGTGCAAGGAAAAGATTTTGTTCAATTCGAATTCAAATTCAAATCAGATAATCTTTCAATTTAAAATTGTGGCACTCCCAATTTTGATCATGCGAAATTATTAAAATCAAACTCTGTAGTCGATTGAGACAGTCCGTGAACCTTATTGGGTCACCAAAAACTTTGTTTTATTTTTAAATCTTTGTATTTTGGAGACCATTTTTTTTAAATACTTTAACATACTTTTCTTTGTGAAAGCATATCGTAAATAAACAATAATATACGATATTACTTTACAAGTACAAAATATAATTTACATAAATACATTGTTTCAACTTTGTAACACAAAAATACATTTTCTTCAAATCTCCTCTTTCAAAGCTTAGTGGAAGACTGGTAGCAAGACCATATCCACAGTGGAATTTCTTATCCCATTGGCACTGCATATCCTGCCGTCATCTAGCGTAATCTACTAGACAGGTTTCTTAACTACAACATGAACATACTGGTGAGCTAACAAGCTCAGTAAGTTTAAACATACATACTAGGAATCATGTAGATTCAAGAACAGAAATAATAAAATTTCCTATGAATAGTACTTTTCATCCATGAATAGTAACTTTGACTTTGATTAATGTATAGTAACTTTGACTTTTATCAAGTACTATTCACATCAACTTTGACCGAGTACACTATAAGTAAAGTTAGTGTCTATTATGCTCGGTTATGCTGTTTTATGGCTTTCATTTCAATATTTGGTTATTATCTTCTTTATGTTCTGGTTTTGGACCTATAGTGGCCATACCGATGATGCGCGCTACTGAGAAGGACCTGAGAAGTGACATGCTAGCCAATCCTCCATAGTCTATTAAGCTCTTGGCTTATCCTCTTAGGATCTGAAATATACCTCCATATGTCTCTGGAGGCCGGTATGCCAAAAATGGTTTCATTATCATCTTTCTTATAGTTCCAACTGGATAGAATTTATCGCCCCATGGTCAGGAACCCTTAATACCCGTAGGTTTTTTCGCATTCTTTTATTTATATGTGTCTTAAATTTAGTCATACTCTAGTACCATAGTACCTCTTTCCATAGTGTACTCACATTACATATCTCAGACTTATCAATTCATTACGTGAGTTAGTTTAACTACACCTAAGTGCCCGTAAAACTTTTCATCTAATGTACAAATAGTACATAATTAAATATCATAATATTTTATGTCGCAGACAATTAAATGTCTGAACTTACACACATAACACTTAGACATAATTATCTATTCATGTTACAGATATGGAAATGCTTGAACTTACCACAACTGCGCTAACGTCTAATTTCTGACGTCCTCTGTAGTTCTTTTATCACCTCTAGTTTGGGTCCCTACGGATAAAATATTGTCTGTTAATTTCCATCACCATTTATCACTTTACATGTATTCATTTTATTCTTATCATCATAATACATTTCATCTCTTTATGTGATACACAGCCTGGTACAAGCCCGTGCCTAAGGTCGTGTACCTCTTGGGTTACTTAATCCCTCAACACACGGTAGTGTACCCAAAATACATGCCCATGTACTTCATAAAATTCAGATTTTAGCCTTAAAAATCTTATTTAAGTCATTTTAAGTCCTTAACGGTCCTTTCTGAGCCTTTCTGGAATTTTCAGTCAAAATGACCATTTTTTGCGTGTCTCGGGACCGTAACATTTCCACTCTAATGTTTTTATGGGATTTTCTAAGCTCAAAAATCAAAAAATAATATTTCTTAGACTTCAATATATTTTTATAGTATTATTTGCCGTAAAATCGATGACTATTTCTCACCCGATCCTCGAGTAGCACTATTCTGACAGCTAGGGTCGTTTCTCGTTTTTCTGATGTTTCGGGGCTTCAAATGAGTATTTCAATACTCCTAAAATGTTTGTTATCCTATTCTCGAGCCTTGGTTCTCGAGGGGCTCAGGTTTTCCATCCTGTCTGTAAATTTACCCCTCGTTTCCTAAAATACCCTTAACGTTATTTTTTTCCCGTTGTTGACATTTTAGACATTAGAGGGTCATTTTACTATTCCTCTAGAGTTCACTTTCCCATTTCTGACTCTAATATACTGAGGGGTCTTAGTTTTTATTTCCGAGTACCTTTTTATCCCTTGTTTCCTCAAATGCCCTTTATGCCGTTTTTAAAATTTCGACAGTATTTCTGCTTAAATTTTAGGTTTTCCCGGTGTTAGGTACACCTCAGAACCTTAGTACCTGTCACGTACTATACTAGAGGCTTATTTTATGCAAATTACCCAACTTTTTATGTAAAATTTTTCATATTATCAATCATTCAATCTACCACATGAATTTCATTATTTTTCTTCAACATAGGCCATGGTTTCTATATGTAAATCAATACCAAAATTTGTCACCACAAAGACATTTTATCATACTTCAATATCAAGGTTCTTAATGCACATTTCTATATCAAAACCTAATGAATTTTCATTCCAAACCCTTGCTTTCAAGCCACAGTTTTCATGTCTAATAACCCTAGACAAAATTTCTTGTTCTTAGGGTTTTTTTATCAAGCTATTTCCACAAAAATTTCATCACAAAATTTTCCATCTTTTATTCCACATAGGCCATGGATTTTGTCCCTAGAACACATCTCAAATTTTTTTCACAATTCTTTCCACCCAACATGCCACGGATTTTTAATAAAATCATGCATGAAAATTGCTTATTTCAAACTTTTAAAACACACTTAAATCACTACACATACCAACTGAGCCAAGATCAACAAGTTTACATCAAATTTCCACAATCCCATTTCCTCCACCATAGCCATGGATTTCTTCATAGAAAACATAAGGAGAAGAGGTGAAATGGAGTGTTACCTTGCTATCTTGAATCCTTGATGCTTGGAGGTTGTTTTAGAATAAGTTTGGTGAAGAAATTTGCTAAATTTTTGGCTTGGAAAGGGAGGGAACTAACGGTTTTCAAATATGGGTAGTTTTTTTTTTTTTATTTCCAATGGCCATTTCCACTTGTATTTATTGGCAAAAGGAAGAGAGACTAAGTTGCAAAATTTTCCAACAATTTGGCCACTCTTTAGGGACTTTTTAGCAAACTTTTTAGGGACTAAATTGTAACTTTTTGGCTGATTTTTCCAGCCTTCCACTGACTCCAAAACAACCCTAAAATCCCAATTTTTGGCCAAATTTTTCTTGCAATTTTGGCTTGATCTTGATCCTTGATTTAAGATCACATTAAATGCTAGCCCTTAGATCTACCTACCAATATACTTTCTCATTAATTTCTCATTTATTGCATCATTTATTGATGTCATCAATGACATCACCCAATTAATTCAACATTTTAATTCAAGGTCAATGTTTGACCAAAAGTCAAACCGAATGGAAATTTACCAAAATCGCATAGGCGGGTTTCTGACGCTTTCTGTGTGATCGGTTTGCCTTGTTTTGCTTCCGTTTGACCAAAAATCACTACCATAAAATTTTCTTCTTTTAGTGCATTCTGTGCACCTTCTAGGGCTTCTGGCTCTGATTTGGGACCGTTTCACCCGTTTCGATCGAGAACATTTTCCATCTCCGAAAGCACACTCTTTAATACTGTTAGAACATTTTATCGCATTCTAAACAGTATTAAAACATAACTTTTTCATATTTTATACATTAAAATTGTCATATACATACAATTTTCAATTCTTCTGAGAATCTTAAAATTCTCGGTTATCATATTCACCCCTCCTTATAAAATTTTCGTCCTCAAAAATTTAGAATAAGTAGGGATACAATTGTGACGCCCCGCGCCCTAGGCGGCCCGGACCATCACTGTAAAACTACTGTTTCTTTACTTTTACTTATACTTTCTTGTAATTGAATATTGCTTACTTAAAATATCTTTAATAGGTTACCCTAATTTTAGAAGAAAATTTTTTTTTTTTTTTAGCACACGTATTTATTATTCATGTACATGTACTATTAAAAGCAGAATTTGAAACATAATAATAATCTTGCAAACATACTTATACTGTTCATTTTGTGGAATAGTATTTTTGAATAGTATCAATCAGCTGCTATTCGAAAATACTATTCAACTATTACTACTTAAAAATATTGTGTAAGCATTACTATTCAGAAATACCATTTAACGATTACTATTTAAAAGTACCATCTACTGGTACTGTACTGTTACTGTTCAAAATACTGTTTACTTAAACTGTGCGGAAGTTAAACTCGTATGGTGTCCATAACCTCGCCTCACATCCGCCTCCGCCGCCGTCATTGCCCATCGTGGCTTATGCCATAGGACGCTTACCTACAGCATGAACACACTCCGTGAGCTTTAAGCCCAGTAAGTACAACATGTTAACCGCAAAACATGTTTAAACATAATACATACTTAAAACGCATAAGCATGCAAGACAGTCACATATAACACTTAGCATATACCATATCATCACATATCATGTCATAGCATACAAACTTTATATACCATATGCATACAGATTCCTTCATGTAAAAGCATGTATCTTACTGTAGCTAAAAGTATAGCGAACTAATGCGGATAGTGAACTATGCATGATCCGGTTATGTTCAGTTATGCTTTAGCACTCTTTCCTTTCTCTTGTCTATTTAGGGCCCATGTGTCAGTACCGTGTGCGCGCAGACCAACGGTAACGCCCGAGGTCAACTAATGCCGAAGAGCCATCAACTGATGCTCAACTTTTGGCCTTAACTTTCTTTAACTGGAAACCCCTTCAACTGAAGGAGCCGGTACGGCACACCTATTTATTTCCATCTTGTTTAACTGTTCTAGCCATATGCTTCTCTAAGCTATCCCCAATCCTATACGGTAGGGATCTATGGCTTCTAACTTGTTCTTTCATCAATCTACTCGATTGTGAAACTATATGCTCTTATGTATGCTGTGCAACATCGTGTGCATGTAAGGCATACTTAACATACTGTAAAACCATTATTTTAACATCATTTTATTCATGCTGCAGGCGGAGTTATACTTACTTAATTGCAAGCACTTGTATTCGCACCTTTAGAAATTTGCAGGTTACTACCTGTCATCAATAACGTCTCTCGTTAATACCTTCTCTAAGTCACCAATACTGTCAGTGACTAAAGTAGATAATTACTTGATACCGATTGCCGTCGGCACTATTTACTCTCTATCTCAAGAGTTAACTTATTCGTATATGGTTAATTAACTTATGGCCCCATAAATTAACTACCACGTCCTTAGGCTACTTTTGCCTATACTCGTCTTTCATGTGGTACCGGGGTCCCTCGGTACCCTATTGGCCTATCTGGGAATTTGGTGTCTAATTTCCGTCACGTTTGATTAACTGTCTTCTTAACAGTTAAATCAACATTCCTCACAATGTTGCTCTGAACAAGGTGCTTGACTGATTTACTGATCAGTCAACTGACCGGTTACCTCACGTTTTGGCAACTAGGTAGCCTATCAGGCTACTATGTGTAGGCTTGGTATAGTAACCGTTCGGGTTACTTTGCTTGTTTGGGTGTGGTAGCCTATCGGGCTACCTTGCATTACGGTGTCGTAGCGGACTAGGCTATCTCTACCATATCTTACTAAAAACGTCCCTTGTTCTTTGTGAAATTCCTTTGAAAACTTTGTTCAAATCTAGAAATTCTTACAAAAGGATTTTTCATTTTGAAAGGGGTATGGTGTCCCCACATTTTTTTTTGAAAGCAAAGTGTTTGAAATGGTTTGAAAGGGGTATGGTGTCCCCACATTTTGAAAACGAGTCTCACCTCGCCCCGTTGGAGGATGAGGGTGTTTTTGTTGAAATCATTTCTAAGTCATTTAAAGGGAACACATTGTAAATGTGCTAAAAAAATGTGGTGTTGGACCACTTTTGAAAATAATTTGAAACTTGTTCGAAATGACTTTGTTTAAGAAATCGGCGTTCATGAAACTTTTCGTCCTCGACAAAATGAACAATTCTTGTGTTCATTTCGGAGCCTAATTCTAACTCTAACGGCTCCTAAATTCATCAAACCCGTGGCCTTTGTGCCCAGTTTTTATAAAAGTTCCAGTTTTACGCAGTTTTGAAAACAGGTCTGTTTGGGGCCTGAAACGGCCGAATTTTTGAAACTCGCGCGAGTCAGTTTCAAGGTTTCGTCGAGATCTAAAACTTTTGTGTTTTGACCAAATTCTGGTTCGGCCTCTAAAAGGGTCATATTAATAAAAATCTGAGACTGTTCATTTGGTCCGGATTTGTTACTCCCAGTTTTGGACACCGAACCAAAACTAGCCGAAAAGCCTATCGTAGGTTCATTTTTTGCCAATGGCTATTTGACGTAAAAACGACCGTATCAAAATTTCCTTAAAACTTTATGTTTTACCAAATCCCAGATTCGGAACCTAAGTGGGTCAAACTGGCCAAAATCCGTGGCTGATCCTGGGGACAGATTTTGTGTCCAGCCACCCTCTACACACTCATGCACACACATATCTCAAACCACTTGTAAACTAAAGTAAACACAACCACAAAAACTTTAAAAACTGAAAGCTAAGGGCTCAAATAACTTATTACAACCCATGTGCATAACCAAATACATATAAATCTCCTTTGATCAAAAACTTAAAAACAACTAACCACAAAAGATGGGGGTTTTTCGGTTTATACCTTAGAGTGCTTTGATCCAAGCACAACCGGGCCAAGGGTGGCTGTCAAGGCTCCATAGAAAACAAAGAGGGTTGAGGGATCATTTGTGGTAGAATGAGAACACAAGGAAAACAAAAAGTTTCTCTTAATATCCAGCCAAGATGAAAAATTTACACCATAGAAAAAAATTTCGGTTTTAGGGTCTTACCGAAACTATCTTGGAAGAGTGCACCTCTAACAACTTGTGTGGCCAAGCTTTTGTGTGAAAGTTATGTGAAAATATGGGTGGTTTAGGGGCTGAAGAGGGGTCGGATTTTCTGAAAAGAAAGGGGAGAGAAAGCTGTATTTTTCTTGAGTGTTTTTGTGAGCAAATGGAAAAAGTGAAACCTAAGGGTGGTTGCACCTTTTTATAGGCAACTCAAAGCAACTTTGCTTAACTCTAAGCCCTCTTAATTAAGCCATAATTTAGCTCAATTGGGGGACAAAAATCTGTGCTGCAGCCCTTGAAATTTCGGAGCCATGATGGAGGGTGAAAGGGAGCAAGTTTGCATTAAATGGTCATGGTCCTCTTGTCCTTAAAACCCCATTTTTTTAATCTAAAAACTCCAACACATCCCTTGATTTAAGGGATCACTTTCAGCTGGTTTTGCAGCTGGTTTTGCAGCTGTTTTCCTAACCAAAGGGGGCATGGTTTGGTTGGAGTAAAAGTCCAACCGAATCGGTTCTGTGCAGTCTAGTTTTCTACTGCGTTTTTCAGCCCTTTCTCGGCAGTGTTCTAATTTTCATCCAAAAATTGGATTTTCTGAATTTGATTTTTGTACTGACAATTTCTAATTGTTTTATACTGTCTAAGAGCCCATTATATACCAAATCACTATTCATTCCTATACTGCGGTAGTGTCTACACTGTGTTGTCCTTTCGCACGCAAACCGAGGCGTTCCTAGGCGAAATTTCAGACATAGTCTCTCTTGACTAATTCGGACGTTCTGATTTCAATTTTATCAGTCATATGTCCGTCTGAGGTCGTCTAGACCAGTTTTCAGGATCTGTGAGGTCCCACCTCGAAAAACGTGTCAGGTGTCCGTTTGACTAATTTGAGCGTCCTGAGTCTAGATATATCAGTTTTAAGTCAAACTAAGGCCGTTTTGGCCAGTAACTTGACACTGCATCTTGCATTATTCACTATTCACTATTCACTATTCATGGTTCACTGTTCTCTGTTCTAACTGACTAGTCCGAGTGTTCTTACTCCGATTTTGTCAATCTCTGGGTGAGAAGAGGTCATCCAGACCATTTTCTCGATACTGTACCCTACTAGGGAGATTCTCGTTATTGTGCTCAGACGTTTGGTCCGAGTATTTCAGTGATCTGCTCACCAGTCTTGTGTTAGGAAATGGTCATCCGGACTAGTTTCATGACACTGTGTATCTTATACACTTATGCACATAATAGGGTAGACCGGGTTCTCTGTCGGTTACCCCTTTTCACTGTATGAATAGTAATAAACAGTACTGCACCTGTTTAGTCTATTCAACTGGAATTTATGCTACATTTATCAACTTAATTACTCATTTCATAGTAATTAGGTTTCACGCATTATGAGAGTCTTCAAATTGGCTCTCTGTTCAGTACACGGCCTTCTACAAGGGTTCTAACACGGGCGTGTATGGCTTGAGCGCGGGCGTGTACTAGCTAGGCTTTCTCAACACGACCGTGTCTTGGACCATGCTCACTTACCCGAGTGGTACACGGCCACTTACACGGCCATGTTAACTCACACGGCCTCTCTCATAAAACAATCCGATCAGTACACGGTTTCTTACACGACCATGTACCTGACCGTGTTCGATGTATTTAGACTAAAAACGCATCAAATTATTCGTTAGCTTCTCATTGAATAATTTACTGAGTTACAAGGACGGGGTGGTCCTTACAACCTACCCCCCTTACAAAATTTTCGTCCTCGAAAATTAGAATAAATCCGGGAAGTCTCTCTTCATGTCCTCTTCCCTTTCCCATGTAGCTTCTTCTATGTTGTGATTCCGCCACAGCACTTTCACAAGCGGGATCACTTTATTCCTGAGGACTTTGCTCTCCTTAGCTAAAATCTGCACTGGTCTTTCCTCAAATGTCAGGTCGGCGTGTACTTCAACAGGCTCTTGACTCAGTATGTGGGAACTATCAGGCACGTATTTCTTCAGCATCGAGACGTGAAAAACGTTATGCACAAATGCTAACTCGGGAGGGAGCGCTAACCTGTAGGCTACCTTCCCAATTCTTTCGAGGATCTCGAAGGGTCCTATATATCGAGGGCTGAGCTTCCCTTTCTTCCCAAAGCGCATCACCCCTTTCATGGGTGCTACCTTGAGGAAAACTGAATCTCCTTCCTGAAACTCGAGAGGTCTGCGTCGTTTATCAACGTAACTCTTCTGACGACTATGAGCTATCTCCAGTCTCTCCCGTGTAATCTTCACGTCTTCTGTTGTACTTTTGACGAAGTCCGTGCTAGTGAGCTGTTTCTCTCCAGTCTCATGCCAGTGGACCGGAGATCTACATTTCCTTCCATAGAGTGCCTCGTATGGTGCCATTCCGATCGAGGAATGGTAGCTGTTGTTGTACGAGAACTCTATTAGCGGCAGCTTTTGGTCCCAATTCCCCTTGAAGTCTAGGGCACACGCTCTCAACATATCTTCCAACGTTTGTATTGTCCTTTCTGACTGACCGTCTGTTTGAGGGTGGAAAGCTGTGCTGAACTTCAACTTAGTCCCCATTGAAGCTTGGACGCTCTGCCAAAACCTTGAAGTGAAGCGCCTATCACGATCTGAAATTATTGACTTAGGTACACCGTGCAGTCTTACTATCTGGGCCACGTACATTTCTGCTAGCCTCTCCACTGAGTAGCTCAACTTCATGGCTAAGAATCGAGCTGATTTCGTCAGTCGGTCCACAATTACCCAGATGGCGTCGTTTCCACTGGATGTTCTGGGCAGTCCGACCACGAAGTCCATTGTAATTTGTTCCCATTTCCACTCAGGAAGCTCGATTTTCTGCAGTTCTCCTCCAGGTCGTTGATGTTCTACTTTAATTTTTTGACATGTAAGGCACTTTGCGACAAATTCAGCGACATCACCCTTCATCTTAGGCCACCAAAAATTGTCTTTCAAGTCTTTGTATAGCTTGTTTGCCCCTGGATGAACTGAGTACGGTGTGTCATGGGCTTCTGAAAGGATCCTTTTCCTGAGTTCTTCATCCTTCGGAACGCACACTCTACCTCTAAAATATAGTATGCCCTCCTTAGAGACTTGGAATTCTGACTTCCGGTCCTCCATTGCCTCCTTCTTGTGCTTGTTCAGGGTTAAATCGAGGTCTTGGCCGGCCTTGATTTCTTCTAGGAGTGTTGATTGGAGGGTCATTTCAGACAACTTCCCTGTTAGAATCTCGATTTCGCCATTACATAGCTCCTTCTGTAGGGCTTTTGGCAAGGCATTGATAGCCATAAGCGATGAAGAGTACTTCCTACTGAGTGCATCGGCCACCTTGTTGGCTTTCCATGGGTGATACAGGATCTCGCAGTCGTAATCCTTCACCAATTCTAGCCATCTTCGCTGCCTCATGTTGAGCTCCTTCTGTGTGAAGATGTATTTGAGGCTTTGGTGGTCCGTATAAATCTCACACTTGACGCCGTATAGATAATGCCTCCATATTTTCAGTGCAAACACGACCACTGCTAGCTCTAGGTCATGAGTCGGATAATTCCTCTCGTGGTTCTTAAGTTGTCGTGAGGCATAAGCGACTACTTTCCCATTCTGCATCAGTACGGCTCCTAGTCCGGTCTTAGATGCATCACTGTAGATTACAAAATTCCCCTATCCAGCGTCTGGTATAGTCAGGATCGGAGCGCTCGTGAGTCTGTGTTTTAGCTCCTGGAAGCTTTTCTCGCATCTATCCGTCCACTCATACTTCTTCTCCTTCTTAGTGAGTGCTGTGAGTGGTGCGGCTAACTTCGAGAACCCTTCTACGAAACGTCTGTAATAGCCTGCTAGGCCTAGGAAACTGCGGATCTCCATTACGTTCTTCGGAGTCGGCCATTCGCTGACTGCTTCGACTTTCACTGGGTCTACTGATACTCCGTCTTTGGAGACCACGTGACCAAGAAAATGGACCTTTTCCAGCCAAAACTCGCACTTGGAGAATTTGGCGTATAGCTGGTGCTCCTTTAGCTTGAGTAGAATAGCTTTCAGATGCTCCTCATGTTCCTCCCTTGTCTTAGAATACACAAGTATGTCATCGATAAACACAATGACAAACTTGTCTAAGAACTCCTTGAACACTCTATTCATCAGATCCATGAAGGCTGCAGGGGCATTCGTTAGTCCGAATGACATAACGAGGAACTCGTAGTGTCCATATCGTGTACGAAAGGCTGTCTTGGGTATGTCTGCACCTCTAATCCGTAGTTGGTGATACCCGGAACGTAGGTCGATTTTTGAGAACACTGCAGCGTCTCGGAGCTGGTCAAACAGATCGTCGATTCGTGGCAACGGATACTTGTTCTTTATAGTGACCTTGTTCAGCTCCCTGTAATCGATGCACATCCTTAATGTTCCATCCTTCTTCTTCACGAATAAAACTGGTGCTCCCCACGGTGAACAGCTCTGTCGAATGAAGCCCTTGTCCATTAGATCCTTCAACTGGGCCTGGAGTTCCTTTAACTCTACCGGGGCCATTCTATATGGGGCCTTGGAGATGGGGGCTGATCCTGGTAACAGCTCGATCTCGAATGATATCTCCCTTTCTGGCGGAAGTCCTGGCAGATCCTCTGGGAATACTTCTATGAATTCTCTGACCATTGGGACATCTTCAGGCCTTATCTCCGCTTTATGGTTGCTGTCTACCATGTGTGCTAGGAAACTGACGCATCCACTGGATAGAAGTTTGTGAGCCCTTATAGCGGATATTATTATCTTCGGCTGCTTTAACGATAGCCCTTTGTAGATAAACTTCTTGTTCCCGTTCAGCTCGAAGGTAACCTCTCGTCTTCGACAGTCTATTATGGCACTATACTTAGCGAGGAAGTCCATTCCCACGATTACGTCGTAGTCGCACATGTCGATGACGATTAGATCTATACTTAGCTCGTACCCACTGATAACTACTGGTACATGTCTTGCCCAATAGCTAGATAATAAAACTTCCCCGGAGGGAAGGGCAGTTCGGAAAGTTTGGTTCATCTTGTCTATGTTCTGACCTAGTTCTCTAGCAAACTTTGATGACATAAAGGAATGCGTAGCTCCAGAATCAAATAATACTAATGCAGTGGAGTTGGCAACAGAAAGCTGACCTGTCACCACGGTTGAGGTCCTAGCTTCTGCATCCTCCCTTGTAAAGGCATAAATTCTCCCCTGCATCTCTGGAGCTTCCAGTCTACCTTGAGTGATGGGTGTACCTTCAATTCTGGCTTGGGCGGTATGTAGTTGGCCGCTACTGGCACGGGCTTGGCCCTGCTGATTTTGAGGGTTTGAGCGGCATTGCTTAGCGAAGTGGCCTTCCTTACCACAGATGTACCAACCGTTAGTGCCTAAGCGGCACTCCCCTAGGTGGTTCTTCCCGCACTTCAGGCAAGGAGGGTGCTGACTGCCATTTCCTCCCCGATTGTTCTTCTTCTGGGGAAAATTCCTCTGTTGCCCTTGGTTATTCTGGCTTCCTCTCCTCTTGTTGTTATGGGACTGTCGGTTACTCTGACTGTTTCCCATATTCTGACCCTTATGTTGTGAATCGGGGTTCGGTCTTCCCCTGTTGGGTCTGGCCAATGTCTTCTCCTCTCTCTTGGCCTTGAAGATCTGTGCTTTCCTCTCCCTATCTTGGGCCAACCAGTATTCGGCCCTGATGGCTCGACTAACACACTCAGCTACCGTTGTTGGTCCGTGGCTTCCACCACATACTTGGACGGCAATGTCGGTTCTAAACATCTTCAGCATCCTTCTGACCCTTTCCTTTTCGGTTGGCACCAGGTCGGGGCATAGTCGAGCTAGTTGCTCGAACTTGCGGACAGCTTCCATTACAGTCATACTACCTTGGCGTAGATTGTTGAACTCATCTTGTTGTGCTGCTAAGGCTTCATCATTGAAATACATTTCTCTGAACTCCATAATGAAGTCTGCCCAGTTCATTGCATTAATGTCTCTCCTAATAGCCACTGTTTTCCACCACTGTCGTGCTTCTTTCCATAGGGCAAGGGATGCACATAGTACCTTTTCCCTCTCAGTTAGCCCTACAAGGTCTAGGATGACTTGGATGTCAGTTAGCCAGTCATCTGCCTCGATAGGGTTAGTTGTCCCCTCAAACTCTGGCGCCTTCAGACGTCGAAATCGCTCGTATAAGTCACCATCTCTTGAGACTGGTAAGGGAACATCTGCTGCTGCAGGAGCAACCGCAACTGGTGGTGCTGGAGCTGTCTGGACTGATGGGGCTACTGGGTCGGCTTGGGCTGGCACCTCTACGGGTTGTGGTGTATGAGATTGTTGGTTGACTTGCTCCTTGAGCTGAGCAAGCTCTTGTTGTTGGTTCATCATCATCTCCTGCATGGCTGTGAGCCGTGCTATTAACTCATCTTCTCGAGTGGCTTGATTAGTCTGAGCTCTTATTCTTGTCATTTCTTCTGATGTAACCCGAGGTAGAGTGCAGTTACTCTGACGTGATCACTGATTCTGGATCGGACATCTCTTCGCCGTCACTTTCATCGAGGGGGAATTCGTCTGGATCCTCCTCGTCCTCTGAGTCTGAACTGACCTCATCATCACTAGCGATAATGACTTGAGGTTCCGGCTCATACACCTCCATCTCCTCGTCATCATTGGAGAAATAGGGGATGTCATCATCATCCTCTGGTTCCTCAAAGCGGTACTCAGCCAATGGTATAGCTGGAATAGGGTCCTCCTCATGAGCGACAAGATTAGCAGCATTATGTGCCCACTCGTAGTTCCTAACGTTGACCGCATCGACTTCGGCATACTCTATCTCTTGAAGGAAACGCCTTAAATCTTGATGTGGTGGAGGGTAGGGGACAAGTTCCCTAACGTCCCTGGGTACCCCTCTCCAAACTAGCTCAGCTACTTCTCGAAAAGAGCGGTCGAAGGGAATGTAGGGTAGCATCGCATCCTTAAACCTCCGACAATAATGCGCCATGGTCTCTCCTTCATCGACATCCCACATACCTGAGAGGACGGCGTACCTCCTCTCGTGCATGTCTCTCCATGTGTCGAAATTCCTATTTGGACCATAGAGTTTCTCGAATACGGGTGGTGCAAACATGGCATGGAGTTCCTGGCAGAAAGTGGCCCAATCTGGCACTGGTTTTCCATCCCTTCGCTGGTCCAGCCACCAAGCCAACGCTGGTCCATCTAACTTGCTGCTTGCTAGCTCCACTTGCAGGTGAGGTAGGGCATGGCAGGTACGAAAGGCTACCTCCACCTGCTGAACCCATCTCAACAGATTGTAAGGCCTATGCTGACCATCGAACATATCTAAGTCCATTTCGACGAAGGCATCACTTACTGCCCTATCGTCGTCTTGGTGTTGAGGGTCTACCGGTGCAGCCATATCGCCTATTACAATATGGATGTCAACTTATATACTGATACTGAAGGATAATTAAACTAACTTACTTGGACAGATGAGGCAGGCGTGCAGCGATGTGAGGTAGGGTGGCAGGAAACCGGCTCTGATACCAACTGTGACGCCCCGCGCCCTAGGCGGCCCGGACCATCACTGTAAAACTACTGTTTCTTTACTTTTACTTATACTTTCTTGTAATTGAATATTGCTTACTTAAAATATCTTTAATAGGTTACCCTAATTTTAGAAGAAAATTTTTTTTTTTTTTTAGCACACGTATTTATTATTCATGTACATGTACTATTAAAAGCAGAATTTGAAACATAATAATAATCTTGCAAACATACTTATACTGTTCATTTTGTGGAATAGTATTTTTGAATAGTATCAATCAGCTGCTATTCGAAAATACTATTCAACTATTACTACTTAAAAATATTGTGTAAGCATTACTATTCAGAAATACCATTTAACGATTACTATTTAAAAGTACCATCTACTGGTACTGTACTGTTACTGTTCAAAATACTGTTTACTTAAACTGTGCGGAAGTTAAACTCGTATGGTGTCCATAACCTCGCCTCACATCCGCCTCCGCCGCCGTCATTGCCCATCGTGGCTTATGCCATAGGACGCTTACCTACAGCATGAACACACTCCGTGAGCTTTAAGCCCAGTAAGTACAACATGTTAACCGCAAAACATGTTTAAACATAATACATACTTAAAACGCATAAGCATGCAAGATAGTCACATATAACACTTAGCATATACCATATCATCACATATCATGTCATAGCATACAAACTTTATATACCATATGCATACAGATTCCTTCATGTAAAAGCATGTATCTTACTGTAGCTAAAAGTATAGCGAACTAATGCGGATAGTGAACTATGCATGATCCGGTTATGTTCAGTTATGCTTTAGCACTCTTTCCTTTCTCTTGTCTATTTAGGGCCCATGTGTCAGTACCGTGTGCGCGCAGACCAACGGTAACGCCCGAGGTCAACTAATGCCGAAGAGCCATCAACTGATGCTCAACTTTTGGCCTTAACTTTCTTTAACTGGAAACCCCTTCAACTGAAGGAGCCGGTACGGCACACCTATTTATTTCCATCTTGTTTAACTGTTCTAGCCATATGCTTCTCTAAGCTATCCCCAATCCTATACGGTAGGGATCTATGGCTTCTAACTTGTTCTTTCATCAATCTACTCGATTGTGAAACTATATGCTCTTATGTATGCTGTGCAACATCGTGTGCATGTAAGGCATACTTAACATACTGTAAAACCATTATTTTAACATCATTTTATTCATGCTGCAGGCGGAGTTATACTTACTTAATTGCAAGCACTTGTATTCGCACCTTTAGAAATTTGCAGGTTACTACCTGTCATCAATAACGTCTCTCGTTAATACCTTCTCTAAGCCACCAATACTGTCAGTGACTAAAGTAGATAATTACTTGATACCGATTGCCGTCGGCACTATTTACTCTCTATCTCAAGAGTTAACTTATTCGTATATGGTTAATTAACTTATGGCCCCATAAATTAACTACCACGTCCTTAGGCTACTTTTGCCTATACTCGTCTTTCATGTGGTACCGGGGTCCCTCGGTACCCTATTGGCCTATCTGGGAATTTGGTGTCTAATTTCCGTCACGTTTGATTAACTGTCTTCTTGACAGTTAAATCAACATTCCTCACAATGTTGCTCTGAACAAGGTGCTTGACTGATTTACTGATCAGTCAACTGACCGGTTACCTCACGTTTTGGCAACTAGGTAGCCTATCAGGCTACTATGTGTAGGCTTGGTATAGTAACCGTTCGGGTTACTTTGCTTGTTTGGGTGTGGTAGCCTATCGGGCTACCTTGCATTACGGTGTCGTAGCGGACTAGGCTATCTCTACCATATCTTACTAAAAACGTCCCTTGTTCTTTGTGAAATTCCTTTGAAAACTTTGTTCAAATCTAGAAATTCTTACAAAAGGATTTTTCATTTTGAAAGGGGTATGGTGTCCCCACATTTTTTTTTGAAAGCAAAGTGTTTGAAATGGTTTGAAAGGGGTATGGTGTCCCCACATTTTGAAAACGAGTCTCACCTCGCCCCGTTGGAGGATGAGGGTGTTTTTGTTGAAATCATTTCTAAGTCATTTAAAGGGAACATATTGTAAATGTGCTAAAAAAATGTGGTGTTGGACCACTTTTGAAAATAATTTGAAACTTGTTCGAAATGACTTTGTTTAAGAAATCGGCGTTCATGAACCTTTTCGTCCTCGACAAAATGAACAATTCTTGTGTTCATTTCGGAGCCTAATTCTAACTCTAACGGCTCCTAAATTCATCAAACCCGTGGCCTTTGTGCCCAGTTTTTATAAAAGTTCCAGTTTTACGCAGTTTTGAAAACAGGTCTGTTTGGGGCCTGAAACGGCCGAATTTTTGAAACTCACACAAGTCAGTTTCAAGGTTTCGTCGAGATCTAAAACTTTTGTGTTTTGACCAAATTCTGGTTCGGCCTCTAAAAGGGTCATATTAATAAAAATCTGAGACTGTTCATTTGGTCCGGATTTGTTACTCCCAGTTTTGGACACCGAACCAAAACTAGCCGAAAAGCCTATCGTAGGTTCATTTTTTGCCAATGGCTATTTGACGTAAAAACGACCGTATCAAAATTTCCTTAAAACTTTATGTTTTACCAAATCCCAGATTCGGAACCTAAGTGGGTCAAACTGGCCAAAATCCGTGGCTGATCCTGGGGACAGATTTTGTGTCCAGCCACCCTCTACACACTCATGCACACACATATCTCAAACCACTTGTAAACTAAAGTAAACACAACCACAAAAACTTTAAAAACTGAAAGCTAAGGGCTCAAATAACTTATTACAACCCATGTGCATAACCAAATACATATAAATCTCCTTTGATCAAAAACTTAAAAACAACTAACCACAAAAGATGGGGGTTTTTCGGTTTATACCTTAGAGTGCTTTGATCCAAGCACAACCGGGCCAAGGGTGGCTGTCAAGGCTCCATAGAAAACAAAGAGGGTTGAGGGATCATTTGTGGTAGAATGAGAACACAAGGAAAACAAAAAGTTTCTCTTAATATCCAGCCAAGATGAAAAATTTACACCATAGAAAAAAATTTCGGTTTTAGGGTCTTACCGAAACTATCTTGGAAGAGTGCACCTCTAACAACTTGTGTGGCCAAGCTTTTGTGTGAAAGTTATGTGAAAATATGGGTGGTTTAGGGGCTGAAGAGGGGTCGGATTTTCTGAAGAGAAAGGGGAGAGAAAGCTGTATTTTTCTTGAGTGTTTTTGTGAGCAAATGGAAAAAGTGAAACCTAAGGGTGGTTGCACCTTTTTATAGGCAACTCAAAGCAACTTTGCTTAACTCTAAGCCCTCTTAATTAAGCCATAATTTAGCTCAATTGGGGGACAAAAATCTGTGCTGCAGCCCTTGAAATTTCGGAGCCATGATGGAGGGTGAAAGGGAGCAAGTTTGCATTAAATGGTCATGGTCCTCTTGTCCTTAAAACCCCATTTTTTTAATCTAAAAACTCCAACACATCCCTTGATTTAAGGGATCACTTTCAGCTGGTTTTGCAGCTGGTTTTGCAGCTGTTTTCCTAACCAAAGGGGGCATGGTTTGGTTGGAGTAAAAGTCCAACCGAATCGGTTCTGTGCAGTCTAGTTTTCTACTGCGTTTTTCAGCCCTTTCTCGGCAGTGTTCTAATTTTCATCCAAAAATTGGATTTTCTGAATTTGATTTTTGTACTGACAATTTCTAATTGTTTTATACTGTCTAAGAGCCCATTATATACCAAATCACTATTCATTCCTATACTGCGGTAGTGTCTACACTGTGTTGTCCTTTCGCACGCAAACCGAGGCGTTCCTAGGCGAAATTTCAGACATAGTCTCTCTTGACTAATTCGGACGTTCTGATTTCAATTTTATCAGTCATATGTCCGTCTGAGGTCGTCTAGACCAGTTTTCAGGATCTGTGAGGTCCCACCTCGAAAAACGTGTCAGGTGTCCGTTTGACTAATTTGAGCGTCCTGAGTCTAGATATATCAGTTTTAAGTCAAACTAAGGCCGTTTTGGCCAGTAACTTGACACTGCATCTTGCATTATTCACTATTCACTATTCACTATTCATGGTTCACTGTTCTCTGTTCTAACTGACTAGTCCGAGTGTTCTTACTCCGATTTTGTCAATCTCTGGGTGAGAAGAGGTCATCCAGACCATTTTCTCGATACTGTACCCTACTAGGGAGATTCTCGTTATTGTGCTCAGACGTTTGGTCCGAGTATTTCAGTGATCTGCTCACCAGTCTTGTGTTAGGAAATGGTCATCCGGACTAGTTTCATGACACTGTGTATCTTATACACTTATGCACATAATAGGGTAGACCGGGTTCTCTGTCGGTTACCCCTTTTCACTGTATGAATAGTAATAAACAGTACTGCACCTGTTTAGTCTATTCAACTGGAATTTATGCTACATTTATCAACTTAATTACTCATTTCATAGTAATTAGGTTTCACGCATTATGAGAGTCTTCAAATTGGCTCTCTGTTCAGTACACGGCCTTCTACAAGGGTTCTAACACGGGCGTGTATGGCTTGAGCGCGGGCGTGTACTAGCTAGGCTTTCTCAACACGACCGTGTCTTGGACCATGCTCACTTACCCGAGTGGTACACGGCCACTTACACGGCCATGTTAACTCACACGGCCTCTCTCATAAAACAATCCGATCAGTACACGGTTTCTTACACGACCATGTACCTGACCGTGTTCGATGTATTTAGACTAAAAACGCATCAAATTATTCCTTAGCTTCTCATTGAATAATTTACTGAGTTACAAGGACGGGGTGGTCCTTACAACAATTCCCTGATTTCTTCTTCGCGCTCCCATGTAGCCTCTTCGACGTTGTGATTCTTTAACAAAACTTTGACTAATGGGATCGTCTTGTTCCTCAATATTTTCTCTTCATGAGCTAAAATTTGAACAGGTAATGATGCGAACCTCGCCAAGAATAACGAGACCTGTCAAGATTAGGACCCCAAGAACGTTCTAAGACTCAGGCTTTAGGTGGAACCTCGACCCGTTGCTTCAACAAAAACAAGAACCTCGATATAGGATGACCTCAACCCGTTGCTTATTGTGAAACAAGAACCTTGGTATAACGAAGACGCCACAAACAGTGATGGAAAGCCATTTGATAAGTTGATGGTGAACGCCACGGAAAACTCCGATAAGTTCGAATAGCTCTCAAAGAACCAAAGAGAAATATAACTCTCAAATTTGTGAATAAAACTGTTGATGATCTTTCATTGCTTGTGGACGCCTTTTTATAGGCATGAATTACAAGAATATTCTCAAAATATACCCTAAAATAATATGGAAACTAAATGAAATATTCCCATAATATTCTCCTAATATTCCCCTAATATTCTCCTAATATTTCCAGAATTTGAATGGACGAAAATATGGAAACTTACACTTAATTCACACCTAATTCACGCCTAAAACAATAAAGGGAAAGTATGACTTTTGTTACAATTTCGGCCAAGGACGGAATTCGGCCAAGTAAAGGAAACTCTGAAAATTTACAGCCCATTAATCTGCCAAAACATCCTCTTTATTGGGCTTGGTCCGGATTTTCTAAGACTTGAATTAAATTGAAGCTTCCTTGTGAATCATGCTCAATGGGCCTCCACAAATTTGTTTGAGCCCAAACTTCTTGAATTAGTCCATTAAGTGCTTCTTTGAACCTCTTAGCCCGCGCCCTTGTAACCGACCCAACTGGTACTCGAATTGGTTCCCTTGATGTTGTGCCATAATTTGCATCATTCCCCTCCTCTTGAAAAGGATTTGTCCTCAAATCGTCACCTACATCAAAAGGGCTCAGATCAGTAACATTAAAAGTTGCACTTACATTATACTCACTAGGTAGATCTAGCTTGTAAGCATTGTCGTTAATGCACTCAAGGACTTGGAAAGGACCATCTCCTCTCGAAAGCAGTTTGGAATGTCTTTGTACGGGAAATCGCTCTTTCCTCATGTGTAATCACACCCAATCTCCGGGTTCGAAGACCATCTTGTGTCGCCCTTTATTGGCTTGTTTTACATACTGCTCCGTTCTTCGCTATATGTTGAGCCGTGCCTTCTCGTGTATCTGCTTAACAAATTCAGCTCTTTTCTTTCCATCCAAGTTAACACGTTCAGAAACAGGTAATGATGTTAAATCCAATGGTGACAACGGATTAAAACCATAAACAATTTCAAATGGTGAAAACTTAGTAGCAGAATGAACAGAACGATTATAAGCAAATTCAACGTGCGGTAAACAATCTTCCCATACTTTTATGTTTTAATGATAGCCTTCAACAAGGTAGATAAAGTCTTGTTAACTACTTCTTTTTGACCATCAGTTTGGGGGTGACATGTAGTAGAAAACAACAACTTGACGCCTAATTTTCCCCATAAGGTCTTCCAAAAGTAACTTAAGAACTTCGCATCCCTATCTGACACAATTGTCCTAGGCATACCATGCAATCGCACAATCTCCCTAAAGAACAAATTTGCAACATGGCTCGCGTCATCTGTTTTGTGACATGGAATAAAATGTGCCATCTTTGAAAACCTATCCACGCCTACAAAAATTGAGTCTCTTCCCCATTTAGTCCTAGGCAGACCTAACATAAAATCCATAGAAATATCAATCCACAGTGCATTAGGAATGGGCAAAGGGGTATATAATCCATTTGGCTGCACTCTTGATTTAGCTTGTCTACAAGTTACACACCTACCACAAATCCTCTCGACATCTCGCTTCATGTGTGGCCAAAAGAAGTGTTCCTGCAAAACAGCTAAAGTTTTTACAACTCGAAAATGTCCAATCAATCCCCCTCCATGAGATTCCTGTACTAGTAAGTCCCTCAAAGAACAATTAGGCACACATAATCTATTTTCTCGAAATAAGAACCCATCATGCCTAAAGAACTTACCATTACCATGTTTCTCACATTCCCGGTATTCCTCACAAAATTCAAGGTCATTAATATATAAACTTTTAATTTGTTCAAAACCCAGTAATTTTGCATCAAGTGTAGAGAATAATGCATACCTACATGAAAGTGCATCGGCAACCACATTCTCCTTACCTTGTTTGTACCGGATAACATAGGGAAAGGTCTCAATGAATTCACTCCATCGCGCATGTCTTTGATTTAGCTTGTGTTGGCCCTTTAGGTGCTTTAATGATTCATGATCAGTGTGGATCACGAATTCTTTGGGCCAAAGGTAGTGTTGCCATGTTTGCAAAGCTCGAACCAATGCATACAACTCCTTGTCATACGTAGGGTAGTTTAAGGCTGCCCCGTTTAACTTCTCACTGAAAAATGCAATTGGTCTCCCTCCCTGTATCAAAACAGCACCAATACCTATTCCAGAGGCGTCACATTCAATCTCAAATGTTTTATCAAAATCAGGTAAAGCAAGCAAAGGAGCATTATTCAATTTTTCCTTTAGCAATGCAAAAGCATTTTTCTGCTCTTCCTGCCACTTGAGCCCAACATTTTTTCTTTATTACCTCCGTCAATGGGGTTGTTATCGTGCTAAAATCTTTCACGAAACGACGGTAAAAACTTGCAAGCCCATGGAAACTCCTTAACTGGGCGACGTTCATTGGGCTAGGCCAATCTTGAATCGCCTTTACTTTCTCCTCATCAACCTGTATACCTTGAGCACTAACAACAAAACCAAGAAACACAAGCTTATCCGTGCAAAAAGTACATTTCTTGAGGTTAGCAAACAACTTTTCTTTTCTAAGCACATCTAAAATAGAGTTCAAATGTACAACATGATCATCCAAGTTTTTGCTATAAATGAGTATATCATCAAACTACACGACAACAAACTTACCTATAAATGATTGCAAAACATGATTCATAAGTCTCATAAAAGTGTTTGGTGCATTTGTTAAACCAAAGGGCATAACTAACCATTCATACAAACCATGCTTTGTTTTAAAGGCAGTTTTCCACTCATCTCCTTCTTTCATTCTAATTTGATGATAACCACTTTTTAGATCAATTTTAGAGAACACACATAAGCCATACAATTCATCTAGCATATCATCTAAGCGAGGAATAGGATGACGATACTTTACCGTTATGTTGTTGATAGCTCGGCAATCCACACACATTCTCCACGTCCCATCCTTCTTTGGCACTAGGATCACTGGAACTGCACACGGACTCATGCTTTCTCGTACGTAGCCCTTGTCCATCAACTCTTGAACTTGCTTTTGAAGTTCCTTTGTCTCCTCCGGATTACTTCTATAAGCGGGTCTGTTAGGGATTGTGGATCCTGATATGAAATCAATCTGATGCTCGATTCCCCGAATAGGTGGTAAACCTACTGGAATGTCTTCGGGAAACACATCATTGTATTTCTGCAAAAGAGAGTTAACAGAACTAGGCAAAGAATCTTGAAGTTCGTTAGTATTCAAAAACGCTTCTTTATATACCAACAACAGCATAGGCTGCCTTGAAACTAACGCTCTTCTCACCATATTCACTCTTGCCACACAGCTCTCCTTTTGCAAGGCCGCACTCCTCTTTTCTCTCACCACCAAAATCGAACCCCTTTCGGTTTGGACACTTTCACTTTTTCCGGCCTTCCTCTCCTTTTCTTTTCGATTTTCAATTTCTTTTCTTTTTCTTTTTCTTTCTCTCTTTCTTTTTCTCTCTCATTTTCTCTCAATTTTTCACTCTCCCTTTGTTTCTCAAATGATTGTTGAAGCTGCAACTGATCTTCGTACACCTGTTTAGGGGTTAAGGGTGCAAGATTAAAATTCTTACCATTATGAACGAATGAGTACTTGTTTGAGAAGCCATTATGTATCACCCTCCTATCAAATTGCCATGGCCTTCCCAACAACACGTGACAAGCCTGTATTGGGACCACATCACACAACACTTCATCCTCATACCTCCCGATGTGAAATGAGATCATAGCTTGTTTGTTCACTTTGGTTTCTCCACTGTCATTCAACCACTGCAGCTTATATGGTCTGGGATGTTTCGTGGTCTTGAGTCCTAACTTCCCTACAAGAAAGGAGCTGACAACATTAGTACAACTACCTCTATCGATAATCATACTCAGACCTTGTCTCCGACGTAGCATCTCGTATGAAAGATATTCTCACGTTGCACCTCGGCCTCTTCTTCCACCTGCACGCTTAAGACTCGTTTTACTACTGCCACTAACCTTCCCATTTCGACTTCTTCTTCAACGTCATATGCATCTTCCAATGGTGGCATTTCGTCTTCCTCACTCTCCTCCTCGGTCTCGTACTCACCATCATCGCGTAAGATCATGATGCGCTTATTTGGGCATTGGCTTGCAAAGTGACCTCTGCCTTGACATTTAAAACATTTAACGTCACGGTTACGAGAACTAAATGGGTCGGATTTACCTTGAGACACATTGCTAGTTGTCTCTGGTCTGGGCTCGAATTTGGGTTTTGCAGCTGGTTTCTCCTCCTTCTTTGGTTTCCATAGGGCAGAGCTTGGATTATAGGATGGTCGGGTGCCTCCCCTCCTCTTGAGCTACTGCTCTACCTTAACTGCCATGTGCACCATGTCCTCCAACTCTACATAATGCTGCATCTCACCTGATCATGGATATCTTGATTCAAGCCATTCAGGAACCTTGCTATAGTAGCCTCCAGGTCTTCTTCGACGTTAGCCTGGATCATCGCAATCTCCATCTCTTGGTAATATTCCTCCACGCTCCGATTACCTTGTCTAAGTCTTTGTAGCTTTTTATACAGCTCTCGGTAATAATGGCCAGGTACGAACTGCTTCCTCATGACCACCTTCATTTCTTCCCACGTCTCTATCGGACGCTCTCCATTTCGTCGCCTGTTCAAAACTAACTGATCCCACCAAACAATAGCATAGTCAGAGAACTCAATGGCAGTAAGTTTTACCTTCTTTATCTCGGAGTAGTTGTGGTAGTCGAACACTAACTCCATCTTTTTTTCCCAGTCGAGGTAAGCTTTAGGATCGCTCTTTCCCTGGAATGACGGGATCTTCATCTTAATGCTACCCAAGCTATTATCTTCTCGTTTCCTAACTTCTCTAAACCGACTACCTCATCTCCTTTCATCCTCCCAACCACCATGTCTCCTATAATTCGCTATCGAACCGTAGTCATCCTCTTCATCATATTCCTCATAAGAGGATCCTATAATTCCCGTTTCCTAACTTCTCTAAACCGACTACCTAGTCTCCTTTCATCCTCCCAACCACCATGTCTCCTATAATTCGCTATCGAACTGTAGTCATCCTCTTTATCATATTCCTCATAATGATCCTCTTCATGTTCTACCCTAACTTCTCTAGGTGGTACTCTACCCATCCTACTTGCCTGTGGAATGTGTTGGGGTTGCTCCGCATGTGAAGTTTCTACTCGATCTAATCTCTCATGAATCTATTTTAATTCTCCCCTCATCATCCGTCTCATCTCCCCTATCATAGCCTCCATAAACACCTTGGGATCTGGCATTCCCCTAGCTCCTTCGGTATTGCTCTTTTCACTGTTATGAGACATGTTTACTGCAAAACAAGGTTAGATAAAAGATAGAAAGGACCTCACACACTCCCTCACGTGTTTCTCTTGAGGTATGGGTTCACTCAATTCCACTCGTGTTTCATTCTACAAATCTGGCTTTTACCCTCTAATACTCTTTCTACTCGTAATAATTTCTCACTCGGTTTTTATGGAGCTACTCAAATCAGTACCAAAAATTTTTTGTGACAAATCATAAAAGACTATATTAAGGCAATCTGGTTATAGACAGTAAGGATTACAACTAAAAGCAACGTTTCGGAAATATGAAAATTCTACCCAAAAATTTTGCCCTATGGGGTAAGGTGATTTTCTGAATATTGGGAGCCTAAATATACAAAATCAAACAAAAAATTTGTTGTGGAGCCAAAATACTCTTTTTTTTCAGATCCTCTTAATTTTTTTTTTATGAACGAAATTCAGAATTGAAAAAGAAAAGGAATGAAATTAAATGGGATAGGAAAACCTGACTTAGAGCCTATCTCTGATACCAAATGATGCGAACCTCGCCAAGAATAACGAGACCCGTCAAGATTAGGACCCCAAGAACGTTCTAAGACTCAGGCTTTAGGTGGAACCTCAACCCGTTGCTTCAACAAAAACAAGTACCTTGGTATAGGATGACCTCAACCCGTTGCTTATTGTGAAACAAGAACCTTGGTATTACGAAGACGCCACAAACGGTGATGGAAAACCGTTTGATAAGTCGATGGTGAATGCCATGGAAAACTCCGATAAGTTCGCATAGCTCTCAAAGAACCAAAGAGAAATATAACTCTTAAATTTGTGAATAAAACTGTTGATGATCTTTCATTGCTTGTGGACGCCTTTTTATAGGCATGAATTATAAGAATATTCTCAAAATATACCCTAAAATAATATGGAAACTAAATGAAATATTCCCATAATATTCTCCTAATATTCCCCTAATATTCTCCTAATATTCCCAGAATTTGAATGGACTAAAATATGGAAACTTACACTTAATTCACACCTAATTCACGCCTAAAACAATAAAGGGAAAGTATGACTTTTGTTACAATTTCGGCCAAGGAAGGAATTCGGCCAAGTAAAGGAAACTCTGAAAATTTGCAGCCCATTAATCTGCCAAAACATCCTCTTCATTGGGCTTGGTCCGGATTTTCTAAGACTTGAATTAAATTGAAGCTTCCTTGTGAATCATGGTCAATGGGCCTCCACGAATTTGTTTGAGCCCAAACTTCTTGAATTAGTCCATTAAGTGCTTCTTTGAACCTCTTAGCCCGCGCCCTTGTAACCGACCCAACTGGTACTCGAACTGGTTCCCTTGATGTTGTGCCATAATTTGCATCAGGTTGTTCTTTATAGGTCAAATCCTCCTGGATCTAAATTGGTTCATTTTTCAATACATGGGTTGGATCCGGTATGTACTTCCGACATCTCTAAAGGTAATGCCAATTTATAGGTAACCTTTCCAATGCGTTCGATGATTTCGAATGGTCCAATATATCTTGGACTCAATTTCCCTCTCTTACCGAAACACATTATTCCTTTTATTGGCGAAACCTTTAAGAATACGAAATCCCCTTCATTAAACTCTAGGGATCTTTATCATTTATCTGCATAGCTCTTCTGCCAGCTTTGGGCAATTTTCATTCACCGCTATATCTTTGCAACTGCATCAGTAGTTTCTTGCACAAAATCCATTTTATGTAGCTATTTTTCTTGTAGATCGTACTAGTGAATGGGTGATCTACACTTCCTTCCATATAAAGCTTCATCGGATGCTATTTCTATAGAAGCTTGGTAGCTATTGTTGTACAAAAATTCTACTAATGGAAGTTTTTCGTTCCAGTTTCCTAAAAAATCCATTATACATGTGTGAAGCATGTCTTCTAATATCTGGATAGTCCATTTAGATTGTCCGTCCATTTGTAGATGAAAAGCCGTACTAAGATGCAATTCTATTCCCATGGCTTCTTGCACGCACTTTCAAAAAATTGAAGTGAATCGTGCATCTCAATTCGACACAATGGACTTAGAAATGCCATGTAGCCTAGTGATATGGGCCACATAGAGGTTTGCTAACTTTTCCAGTGAAAAATTCATTTTCACTATTATGAATCACGCCATTTTTGTTAGTCTATAGATGATAACCTAAATGGCGTCATAGCCCTCTCAGGTTTTCGGTAATCCTACTACGAAGTTCATTGCAATATGTTCCCATTTCCATTCAGGAATTTCTAATGGCTCCAATTTTCCGCTTGGATGTCGGTGTTCAGCCTTGACTCTTTGACACGTCATGCATCGGCTCACTAACTTTGCGATATCATTCTTCATCTCTTTCCACCAGAATTGCAATTTCAAATCCTTGTACATTTTGCTAGCTATAAGATACACTGAATATGGCGTTTCATGAGCTTCTGCCATAATTTGCCTTCTTAATCCTTCATCATTAGGAGCATGAATTCTTCCTTGGTGCAGGATTAGTCTATCCTTGGAAATCCCTTCTTGAGGAGTTGCTAGATTTGGATCTTGTTTTTGAGCCTCTCTAATGTCCTCAAATAATGATGACTCTAATTGAAGTGCAGTCAATTTTCTAGATATCAACTCCAACTTCAACGAGTTGATCTCCTGCTGCAATGGCGTTGGGAGCTTTTCAATCGACAATTACTGCGGAACAACAGATTTTCTACTTAACGCATTCACAACGCGGTTGGCCTTTAAAAGATGGTAGAGGATCTCGTAATCATAATCCTTTACTAACTCTAATCATCTTCTTTGCCGCACATCCAGCTCCTTTTGCGTGAAGAAATACTTCGAGCTTTGATGATCAGTGTAGATCTGACACTAAACTCCATATAGATAGTGTCACCAGATTTTAAGTGTGAATACTACTACAACAAGTTCTAGATCATGTGTGGGATAATTTTTCTCGTGATCCTTCAGCTGTCGTGAAGCATACGCTATTACCTTGTCGTTTTGCATTAGGACTGCTCCTAATCCTATTTTCGATGCATCGCTGTATATCACGAACTTTTCCCCTTCAATGGGAAGTATGAGAATCAGCGCGCTTGTTAGTCGCTTCTTTAACTCTCAGAGGCTTCTTTCGTACTCATCAGTCTACTCGTACTTCCTCTCTTTACACATAAGAGCTGTGAAAGGTACAGCGAGTCATGCGAATCCCTCTACGAACAACTTATAATAGCCGGCTAAACCTAAGAAATTTCATATTTCGGTCATGTTCCTAGGTTCAGGCCATTCATTGATCACCTCCACTTTGGCAGGATCCACAGTGATTCCTTCTTTGGAGACTACGTGTCCTACAAAATGTACTCTATCTAGCCAAAATTTGCATTTAGAGAATTTCGCATAGAGTTGGTGCTTCCTTATCGTATGAAGAATGATCCTCAGGTGTTCCTCATGCTCCTTATGAGTCATTGAATATATAAGTATGTCATCAATAAACACAATGACAAATTTATCTAAAAATTATTTGAAGACTCTATTCATCAGGTCCATAAACGTAGCTAGAGCATTTGTCAATCCAAACGGCATCACAAGAAATTCGTAATAACCGTAACCGGTCCTGAACGTTGTCTTCAGAATATCGCTTTTCTTGATCTGTAGCTGATGATATCCTAATCGCATATCGATCTCAGAGAATACTGTTGCACCTTTGAGTTGGTCAAACAAGTCATCAATTCTAGGCAACGGATACCTATTCTCAACAGTGACCTTGTTCAACTCCCGATAATCGATACATATGCGGAACGTTCCGTCTTTCCTCTTGACGAACAACACTAGAGCACCCCATGGGTAATAGCTTGGGCGTATGAATCCTTTGTCAAGAAGCTCTTTTAATTGCACTTATAGCTCCTTCAGCTCTGTCGATGCCATTCGGTACGGCGCCTTTGAATAGGCGCGGTTCCCGGCATCAATTCAATCTCAAAAGAGATCTCTCGTTCTGGCGGTAATCCAGGTAATTCTTTTAGGAAAACGTCAAGAAACTCATTGACAATAGGAACATCTTCAGGTTGAAGCTTATTCTCCTCAGTCACATCCACTATATAAGCTATATATCCAACACAGCCACTAGACATTAGCCTTCTTGCTCTCATCAAGTTGATCATCATCTTCTTAGATTTATGTGACAAGTTGACATATTCAAAGCTATCTTCCTGATCAGGTTGGAATACAATCTTTCGGTCCTAGTAATCAATCGTGACTTGATATTTTCCTAGGAAATCCTTTCCTAGGATTACATCGTAATCAGCTAGTTTTATCATGATTAGTTCTACGTACAACTCCCTATTTGCCATAATTATTGGTATGTAAGTTAACCAGTAATTAGACAACAAAATTTTACCTAAGGGTAGGGCTATTCTAAACGTCTTACCCATGCTTTCCTTAGGATATCCTATCCTATTCGCAAATTTGTATGAAATAAAAGAATGGATAGCTCCAAAATCAAATAAAATAGACGCCAAATGAGTAATGACAAAAAACTGACCTGTCACTACATTGGACATCCCAGCTTCCACATCCTCTTTTGTGTATGATATGACTCAAGCATCTGCACGAGGCATGCATTCTAGTCTTTCTTGTGTCATTGAAGGCCCTTCGATTTTAGCCTGTAGTGCATGAACTTAGGGACGTTGCTGTTGTGGCTAAAATGTACCCTGCACATTGTGTCGATTTTCGGGGCAGTTTTTGGCAAAATAGCCATCTCTTTCGCATTGAAAACAAGCATTTGGAGCATGTTTGCATTGGCCTGAGTGTCTCTTTCTGCACGTTACACAATCACGAACAATAGATAGGGCATTATTGTTCAGCCTCCGTTGTTGATTCTGGTTATTTTGATTTTGATTCCCAGCAAAATTTCCTTTTCTTTTGCCTTGTGACTGTTGGCTTGGAGTGTTTGACTATCCAGCCTTAACACTGATTCTGTTTGCTACTTTGACCAACCTAGGTTCCTGCTTGAGCAGCTTTAGCCAAGACTTTTTCCTTCTTCCTGGCATCCCAGATTTTCTCTTTCTCTTCTCTTTGTTGAGCTAAATGATATTCAGCTTTCAGGGCTCAACTAATACAATCAGCTATCATAGTGGGAGGCGTTAACCCACTGTCTACCAATGCCGAGATGTCTGGTCGAAACATCCCGAGCATCTTCTGTATTTTCTCCCTCTCAATAGGGACTACATATAGGCATAGTCGAGACAATTGATCAAACTTTTGATAAATTTCACTCACTATCATGTTCCCCTGCTTTAGCTAGGCAAACTCCCTTTGTTGAGGTCGTAGTAGCGTGGGATCATAGTACTTCTGATTAAATTCTTCTAAAATTCTGTCCATGTCATTACTGCCACGTTTCTTCTCAGTTTGATGGTGTCCTACCAAAACCTTGCATCCTTCCTTTGCACATAACCTTTTCTTATTCCGTTAAATCCATAAATTCTAGGATCATTTGAATCGAGGAAAGCCAATCCTCTGCTTCTAAAGGGTTTGTAGAGCCCTCGAATTCCGGTGGCTTCATTCATCGAAATCATTCATACAACGGCTCCGGATTTATTCAGGGTTGAGGTTAGGGTTCAAGTACCATTTTAGGCATAATAGGTGGAACTGCTTGTTCAGTTACAGCTATTTATGAGGTTTGGCCTTCTTCTTGGCCTTGCCTTTGTTCCATTTGCTCTAAACGTTGTCTTAGCTCAACATTCTCTTTCATTTGAGCTTCTATAAGGGCTTGTAACTCATCAACCCTTTTAGAAAGGATAGGATGCCCTCTAATATTTCTTTGGTTTCGCGTATTCACCATCTTTTCTATTTCCTATAGCTGCATGAAAATCAATCATTAGATTTTCAACAATATATATTTTTACAATATAAGTAAAAATAGATTTTAAATATTATATAATTTCAATATCTCATCATTTTAACATATCATAATTTCATAACATATCAACATTTATATACATATTAACTTTAAGGCCATTTTTTCAAAATAGCCTTTCAACACAGTCATACATGTACATATATAGATATATACATTTATACATCTTTATATGTTTTACATTCTAATCCTTTGGTTGATCCCAAACTATCAGAAATTCTTTCGGATCTTCCTCATCTTCATCCAAACCATTCTTGGTTCCGGATGGTGTTCCCAATAGGGGACTCGTCTTATCACGTCGCCTAGATGGGCTAGCCTTATAGTCATTGGTCATAGGTCATACTCCATAAAGACGATCTAACATTGCTTCTTACAACCCTTGTTCGCGCCTATTGCACACTATGCGCTCCAACAATAACTCTTCCTCAACTTTAGCTACTATCACTAGGAACTCCTGTAGAGCAAGAGCATATAATGGGGTTACCCTCTGCCATAGATCTATCGTAAGCCCCTTTCAAAATATGTCACAAAAATCCTCATCAGTGAGGTTAGATAGGGGACATCTCTTAACAATGTTTTCCTTAAATCTTACTGCATAAGTAAAGATGGTGTCACTAAGCAGCATCTATAGTCTCTGTGCATGGTGTATGAACTCTCTAATATCCATGTATCTGGGTAAAGCAGGCAGCAGTGTCACTGACCTGCTTTCCGGAGGGTCTAGAACTGATACCGGGCTCTTAGCGAAAACTACTGCATCATAATATACTTAAACTCAACCCAGTCAAGTCCCAACAGCATGTCCTGGTTGCAATACTCCCAGAACATATGTGCGTCTCCTTGGAACATGCTGACTACTAACATGATCCAACATTCCTCATCAATGTCGCATTGGTGCATGATCATCTCCACAGCGTGTAGCCAATCTCTCGTAGTAATCCCCTGTTGACCTCCCACAAAAGTGGGTGGACAACTGGTTTGGAATGCATGTATAGTGCGAGTTGATACCCTCGCTCCTACGTGTGGCCACCCTCCGACAACTGTTATGTCTATCTCAACTGGTGGACTAAATACCGGTTGAGGAAGTGACACTCGGATCGGTGACAATACCCCAGTCCATGGTGTTGGCAGCTCAGGCATCGGTGATTGATACACTGGTTACTGTGCCATATGCGGTCTAATAACCGGTCTTGTCCAAATCCTTAACGGTCCGCATGGTCGATACTGCTATGGTCTCATATACGGTGGTCTCGTCATCATATGTCCTACACAAATATATATATCGTTGTGTAAATTAAAAGCTAACTATCTTAAAGAAAAACTAACTTACTTGAATTGATGAGTGGGCTATGTTTTGTGCCAAACGGGATATGGTCAACTGTTCTGATAACAACTTGTGGCACCCCTAATTTTGGCCACGCGAAATTATTACAATTAAATTCTGTAGTCGATTGAAACAGTCCGTGAACCTCATTGGATTGTCAAAAACTTTGTTTCATTTTTAAATCTTTGTATTTTGGAGCCTATTTTATTTTATAATACTTTAACATACTTTTCTTTGTGAAAGCATATCGTAAATAAACCATAATATACGATATTACTTTAAAAGTAAAAAATATAATTTACATAAATAAATTGTTTCAACTTTGTATCACAAAAATACATTTTCTTCAAATTTCCTCTTTCAAAGCTCAGCTGAAGACTGGTAGCAGGACCATATCTATAGTGGAATTCCCTATCCCATTAGCACCGCATATCCTGCCGTCATCCAGCATAATCTACTAGGTAGGTTTCTTACCTACAACATGAACATACTGGTGAGCTAATAGGCTCAGTTGGTTCCTAAGGGGCTTAGGTTTTCCATCCTATCAGTAAATTTACCCCTCATTTCCAAAAATACCCTTAACGTTATTTTTTTCCCGTTCTCGGCATTTTAGACATTAGAGGGTCGTTTTACTATTCCTCTAGAGTTCACTTTCCCATTTCTGACTCTAATGTACCGAGGGGTCTCAGTTTTTATTTCCGAGTACCTTTTTATCCCTCGTTTCCTGAAATACCCTTCGTGCCTTTTAAAATTTCGGCAGCATTTCGGTTTAAATTTTAGGTTTTTCTAGTATTAGGTGCGCATCAGAACCTTAGTACTTACCACGTACTATACCAGAGGCCTATTTTAAGCAAAGTCATCAAACTTTTTGCGTAAAATTTTCCACATTATCAATCATTCAATCTACCACATGAATTTCATTATTTTTCCTCAACATAGGCCACGGTTTCTATATGTAAATCAATACCGAAATTTTTCACCATAAAAACATTTTATCATACTTCAATATCAAGGTTCTTAATGCACATTTCCACATTAAAACCTAATGAATTTTCATTCTAAACCTTTGCTTTCAAGCCAAGGTTTTCATGTCCAATAACCCTAGACAAAATTTCTTGTTCTTAGGGTTTTTTATCAAGCTATTTCGACACAAATTTTATCACAAAATTTTCCATCTTCTATTCCATATAGGCATGGATTTTGTCCCTAGAACACATCTCAAATTTTTTCACAATTCTTTCTAACCAACATGCCACGAATTTTTAATAAAATAATGCATGAAAATTGCTTATTTCAAACTTCTAAAACACACTTAAATCACTACACATACCAACCAAGCCAAGATCAACAATTTTCCATCAAATTTCCACAATCCAATTTCCTCCACCATAGCCACGGATTTCTTCATAGAAAACATAAGGAGAAGAGGTGAAATAGAGTGTTACCTTGCTATCTTGAATCCTTGATGCTTGGAGGTTGTTTTAGAACAAGTTTGGTGAAGAAATTTGCTAAATTTTTGGCTTGGAAAGGGAGGGAACTCACGGTTTTCAAATATGGGTAGTTCTTTTTTTTTTATTTCCAATGGCCATTTCCACTTGTATTTATTGGCAAAAGGAAGAGAGACTAAGTTGTAAAATTTTCCAACAATTTGGCAACTCTTTAGGGACTTTTTAACAAACTTTTTAGGGACTAAATTGCAACTTTTTGGCTGATTTTTCCAGCCTTCCACTGACTCCAAAACAGCCCTAAAACCCCAATTTTTTGCCAAATTTTTCTTGCAATTTTGGCTTGATCTTGATCCTTGATTTAAGATCATATTAAATGCTAGCCCTTAGATCTACCTACCAATATACTTTCTCATTAATTTTTCATTTATTGCATCATTTATTGATGTCATCAATGACATCACCTAAATAATTTGACATATTAATTCGTGGCAAAGTTTGACCAAAAGTCAAACCGAGTAGAAATTTATCGAAATCGCGTAGGCGGGTTTCTGACGCCTCATGTGCAATCGGTTTGCCTTATTTTGCTTCCGTTTGATGAAAAATCACTACCTTAAATTTTTCGTCCTTTAATGCATTCGATGTACCTTCTAGGATTTATGGCTTCGATTTGGGACCGTTTCACCTGTTTCGGTTCGGGAACATTTTCCATCTCTAAAAACACACCCTTTAACACTGTTAGAATATTTTATCACATTCTAAACAGTACTAAAACACAACTTTTTCATATTTTATACATTAAAATTGTCATATACATACAATTTTCATTTCTTTCGAGAATCTTAAAATTCTCGGTTATCAAAAAAATATTTATTTATGTAAGATATTCAAAATTTAAATTAATTTCATATTCATCTTTAAAAGACAAACACAATTATTTAAATTTCAAATCTAATCTTCCAAAATAAATATTTATACAAATTAAATATTTATCCATTAATTGAATAAAATAAAATTAAAATTTTGCTCTTGGCCCTAGATAAAGATGCCTACACCGAGGTTTAGGCGACCCAGATTTTTGTCTTCACTAAATGCAAGAATACAAGTAATAAAGAATACCCCAATCAATTACCATCCGTTAAGGAATTATCCAAAACTAGTAAAGGGATGATTGGACATATATAATATGGGTTCCACTAATCTATATAACTATTATTCTACAATGAATAAGCCCATTACACAATTATTAGTTTCTGAGTCACACCATTATAAATCTGAAATTACACTCCCAATTATATATTATATTATGCATGCCTGTGATTAACCATTATCCAATGACCTTGTATGTAACACCCATATATGATATCCATAATCAACTTTAGGTCAAAGTCCATTTAACTAATTGATCATGCCATCTTAAAGATCTGTTATACACCTGATCAAGAAAATGATTATTCATCATATGTAAATAAGAAATCATTTGCCAAGCAAATGACTCAAGATCTAGTCCATTTTCACATTTAGTAAAATGCCTTTAGGAGGATAACATTTACTCTTCATTAAAGTATTGATTCCATAGCTACAAGCAAAACCTTTATTACATACAAGTCATGTACCCAACAAACATGTACTTGACCTTTTAGAGCTATTTACTAATTCAATATCCAATAGTGAAGACATCTTAGGTTTAATCAAATAAAGATTTCCATCCATCCACCCAAAATAAATAAAAGAGTTATTTTTGTGAATAACAACTATTTTATTAAAAGAAACTAAATAAGAATCTTCATTTAAACAAGTTACCAATATAAGGTTTCTCCTAAATTAGGAACATAAAAATAATCTTTCAATAAAATAAACCTAAATTCATCAAAATAAAGATGTATGTCTTCCACTGCTTCAACTACCACCAAGCTACCATCTTTAGTTCACAACAAGAGGCTCTTATTATGTAAACTTCTCATTTCCACGAACCCTTGCAAAGAAATACAAATATGATTAGTGGCGCCTAAATTAACGACCCAAGTGTTTTTTTTATTCTTCTACCAAATAAGCTTTTAAGAAAAGAAGATCCTTACCTTCCTTGCTCTTGGTGGCTAGGAATTTCTTGCAAGTCTTCTTAAAGTGACCTACCTTCATACAGTGGAAACACTTAGACTTTTTAGAGTCCTTAAACTTCTTGTTCTTCTTCTTTTTCTTCCCATCCGCGACAGGAGAAAGCGAAGAAATGGAAGTCTTTTGCTTTTCATTTGGCTTCTTCTTACTCCCAGAGGGCTTAAAGATTCCACCAAGTTGGCCTCTCCCTTAGTCTAGACCGAAAGCCCATCATTGATCATCAGCTCATAAACTTGTAATTGCTTTATAAGCTTAGTTATCCTAGCTCCTTTGTCACCAAATTTTATGTGGCTTTAAACCCGACAAAATCCTTTGACATAGTCTTGAACACCATCTCAATCTAGGCATTGTAGTCCATCTTAGCACCGTCATTAGCAACCTCGGCAAAGAATGCCTTAAGTATAAAAATATGATCTTTTACTAGAGCACTTGCTTTCTACCTAAAGTTCATAATGCTTATGATAACGGATTGTAAGGCCAACTTTTGTTAGCTTCCAAACACATCTTTCCAGTTATCCATGATCTCCCTAGCAACTTGATAGGTTTCATGTTCTTTGTAAAGCACTTGTCATTCTAGCGAGTATGTAGCATTGAACTATCTCATTGGATTCTTTCCAATGAGTATATAAGATAGGGACCTCTTTAAGTGGTACATTAGATTATGGCCCTAGTGGGCATGGTTTGTCTAGTACGAACTTATGTCTCTAACAGTTGAGAACTATTAGCAGATTTCTTTTCCATTCTTTATAATTATCACATTTAAATTTGTTTTTAGTGAGTATTGAGATTTGAGGTATCGGGGACATTTTAAATTGAAATAAAAATATAAAAGAACATCACTGCAAGGCCTAAGAAATATAAAAGACTTTTAGAAAATAAAACAATACAAGTATGTTACTACATGAAACTTAGAAAAACATGTAGCATTGCAATAGTAATTCTTAGTATCTATTGTCGCAAGCCACTGAGAGGTGATCATAAAATAAATAGTCAAGAACATGGACCCTATCCAATTAATATATGTTGCCTTATATCCTCTAAGGTTAAGATATATATTAATAACCACTTATTTTAGCTACTAGTTTAACTAACAGAGCTTCTAGAGAAGGTTAATAGCTAAATGAGTCTTAAGTGTATAATCATTGTTCATGTAGTCTAATCCATGCCTTATTTAAGCTATCAAGGGATGATCCCAAGTAGAATATACCTAAACATGTTTTTCACATAGGAGATCCAATCTAAAATACCGGCGATGGTAAACACCTACCGAGAGATGTGGTCAGGGTAAAACTAATACGAGGTGTTACAATGCTTTTACATATAGATCAAAATCATGGATTTTGTTTGAAACTCTCTCCCACTCAATATTTTAAAAATATAAGTTTTTTAATGAACATTTATGATCAATATAGTTTGAGCAGCATTCTTCTATCTTATATGATATGTTATCAAATATGCATACAAAGCAAAGCATCCATCAATCCATACTCATCCATCCATGACAAAATATAGGAAAAATAAATGACGGAAAAAATAAATAATCTAGCCATGGTCCTATCCTAAAAAAAAAAAGAAAAATGAATGTCACATTGTGGAATCTCTACTGAAGCCTTGCCAAGGTGTTCGCGCTCAATTCCACTGTATACCTCTTCTTCATGGTGCTCTTGCTTGAATCTTTCATGCTTGCAACATTCCACCTTAGTATTATGTTGTTCTCCTTGACGAGTGTCAGCAGTTTCCTCGGCTTTTAGATATATATCTGCGTAGATGACAATTGAGTGAAGGTGTTCGAAGTTGCTGTGGTAGTCAAAAGAATGGATGGTTGCTTTGATGTTCTCTAGAACACCAAGTAGATAAAAGGAGTTATTTTGCTCCAAGGAGAGTGGAAAAAGGTTGTTACGAATCAGCTCTCTCAGAAACCTTTTGGTGTAATCTATCATTCTTTCTCCCTTAAGTGGCTTCCATGAGTTAAGTATCTCATGGAATTTGATCCCTTGATCTAGAGTCCAGGGTGCAACTTCATCTAATGATTCCTCAGCTGTTGGAAAATGCATGCCAATAAGACTCTCGAAGGTCTCCCAATTTGTTGGTCCTCGGACCTCTTAGTTGCTTTCCACCAAGTTAGAGCAGCATCGATCAACTCTATGATAGCTAGACGAGTCCAATGTATAGGATCGATATCACATATGTGTAGCATAGATCTCGTGCGATGCAACGAATTTCAGAGAGCCCATGGGTGTGAGCTTCTCGAAAAATTGGTTGGTTGACTCATAGCAAAGGTAGCCACTACTGCATCTCCGGTGAGCTCTCGTTGTGAACTTGAAGTAGATCTTACAGAACTTAGCATATCGACAATTTTACTAGGCATATAATAATAAGCAAATATCAAACATACTAACAATAAGAAAATATACTTACTTGAACTGGCTAAGTTGATGGGTGGTAGTGAAAGTTAGGATAGCAGGATATCGGCTCTAATACCAAGTGTGACAACCTGACCTCTCAGGCCGTCACTTAAAACTTGCTTACTGAGTTCATATCACCCCTTGATGTCTCCCACTATAGGTAATTCAGGCAAGTTTCATATAACATATTGAGTATTGATGGATTGGCGATGCGGATGTATAAGGGGTGAAAGTACGATGGGTTCTATGGATGCCACCCGCATTTTGTATTCTGCACACATTTTGAGGACTTTATTAAGTATTGTTTTGATGCTAGTACAATTTAATACTTTAGTATGATTAAGTATGACATGTTACGTTAGTATGTTTTGTTTAAAACTAATTTTAATTATTACAGTTTTTAAAGAATCACTTCTTCCGTAAATAAGGTTTTTCAAAAAAAAAAATGAAATTTTGAAGACCTAGAAATGAGTAGGCAATGATTTAAATAAGATGATAAACCAACTAAGCAAGTTTTAAGTGACGGCCTGAAAGGTCAGGTTGTCACAAATAGTCAATGAGTCATATTTGCTTATATTTACTTTAACATGTAAATAGGTTAAGACTTATAGCCACATAATAAATCACCTCTAAAATATTTTATTAATCAGTTCTTCAATAAATGAAATACATTAAATTTATGTTTCCTACTTAGGGCACACCTAACACAAGGCCAATTCTCCCTAAAGAAAATTCCCCTCCAAAAATTCAGCCACACCAAGATAGAGGAGATTTAAAATTCAAACAGGATTCAAACAAGATTTTCTTTCTCCTTTATCCATTAAAAATTTGAATTTATCCATCTGGATAATACCACAATAAAATTCGGTGTTGCTCAAATTTATGATTCAAAATTTGATTTAAATTTCAAACTTCATAAATCTTAGGATTTTGTCTCCATGGATAATTTTTCACAACTTCAATTCAAATTCAAATAAAGTTGGCATGATTTTATTTGAAATTAGGACAAACAATTGTGTAATCTCTTCTCCAAAACAATATTCAAATTTAAATTAGGAGAAAATCTTGTCTTCCACTCTTATCCAATGTGGACGCCACTTTCTAGTGCCCAGGACAAGATTTTGTTCAATTCAAATTCAAATAGGATAATCTTTTAAATTTCAAATATTAATTTTAAAACAAGATTTTCAAAATTCAAATTAATCTCATATTTGATTTTCAAAATCAAATACAATTAATTTAAATTTCAAATTTATCTTCTAAAATAAATATTAATTAAATATTTTCTTATTTATTGAATAATACAAAATTACAAGTTTGCCTTTCCGGCACCTAGATAAAAACGCCTACACCTTGGGTGATCCAGATTTTCTCTATACTAAATGCTAGACAACAAGCAATAAAGAATATCTCGACCAATTACTATCCATTAAGGAATTATGCGGAGCTAGTAGAGGGACCAATTGGATATATATAAAATGAGCTCCAACAATCCATATAACTATTATTCTATACAGAATAAACTGATCACAATTATTAGTTTCTGAGTCACACCACTATAAACCTGAAACTATACTCTCAATTATATATCATATTACGTAAGCCAATGATAAGCTATCGTCCAATGACTTTATTAGATATGCCAAACCCTCATATGATATCTATGATCAGCCTTAGGTTAAAGTCCGTTCGACATACTGTTCAAGCTATTTTAAAGATCCATTATATTCTCAAATAAGAAAATGATTATTCACTATATGTGAATAAGAAGTCATTTGCTCGTAGACAACCTAAGGCTTTGTCTATTTTTACATCTAGTATAATGCCTTTAAGAGGATAATATTTACTCCTCATTATAGTTATGATTCCAATATCTGTAAACAAACCTTCTATCGTATACAAGTCATGTACCCAACGAACCGGTCTATAAGCTTACTATCTCTAAGATGCTTTAGTTATTGGAACATCAAAGTACACAAGTCATATATATGAAGCGATTCATCTGGGATTAAGTTTACTACATAATGAACGTCAAAAGTGACATGATTCACTCAAGCAGATTACGCAGGTCAATTACACTTTAGTCTCGATCCAATACGTCACTACCAAGCAATATATCTATGTCTCTATTCAAGAGTCAAAACTCCAGAAAATTAAGACAAACCGTCCCCCTAATTAGCTTTAGACAACATAATAGTCTTAATATAAGTTAGATGCTTAGTCTAATCCTATAGACTATGGCCCATAGTTTAAACTACTTACTTTAGAATATTGTCTTCTCGCATACAAAAGTCTATTGTATACAACATTCTAATAGTTTAACACAAGCAGTTAGTAAGCCATATCTGCTTACATTTACTTTAACATGTAAATAGAATGAGGACATATAGCAATATAATAAAAAGCCTTTAATATAATTTAATTATCCAGTTCAAAATAAATAAAATAAATATAAAATGTCTTTCTTACTTAGGGCATTCCTAACATAACGGATCTTTAAAATAGCTTGATCAACGGGTCGAACGGACTTTGACCTAAGGTTGATCATGGATATCATATGAGGGAGTTACATACATGACAAGGTCATTTGATGATAGCTAATCACTGGCTTACCTAATATGGTATGTAGTTAGGAGTGCAGTTTCACGTTTATAATGGTGTGACTCTTAAATTAATAATTATATAATGGGTTTATTCGTTATAAAATAATAGTTACATGAATTATTAGAGCTCACATTATTTATGTCTAATCGATCCCTTTATTAGCTTTGCATAATTCCTTAAAAGATAGTAATTGATCGAGGAATTCTTTATTATTTATATTCTTGCATTAGTGAAGAGAAAAATCAAAATCACCTACTATAAGGTGTAGGCGTTTTTCTCTCAGAGTCAGGGCAAAATTGATATTATTGATTATTAAATAAATGAAATAATGCAGAAAAAAAGTAAGACATGCACAGTTGAATTTTAAAAATTTTTTAAGATCATTAAAAACTTATGGTACCACATACAATAAATTATTCAACAATCATTATACCTTTGAAAGAGATCACTAGGAACGTCGGAGGATGTAACCAAGAGACTTCAACTAACTAGTCTTCTTTACTATTCTCTAATTCCCACATGGTGGAGTGTATGAGCACTCAGTTCTTTGATTGATATTCTAGCGTGGCTTGTCTCCTTCCAACCACCCTGATCTCTAAGAATTTATTATTATTAGTAAGAAGTATATTAATAAATTCACTCACCTGAGAGTTTGTAGTCTAAAGAAAATAGAAGTCCCAAAGGTCTTATTTATAAGACTCAAGAAAAGATTTTCTCTCTCCTCCTAACCCCTAAAAACCGATTCTCCCTTTAGGAAAAAGCCCTAGAAAATTCGGCTCCACCTAAGTTAGGTATATTCAAAATTCAAACAAGATTCCAAACAAGATTTTTTTTTCTCTTCTCCATGTACAAAATCTGAATTTTACCCTGAGGAATTCCCACATAAAAATTTGACTTCTACTTCATTTGTGATTCAAAGTTTAATTTAAATTTCAAACTCCACAAATCTTATGATTTTGTTTGCATGGATAATTTTCCATAACTCCAATTTAAATTCAAATAAAATCGTGATAACTTTATTTGAATTCAAATAATTGTGTAATCTATTATCCAAAACAAAATTAAATTAAGAGAAAATTATGTTTTCCAAATCCGTACAAAATCCAAATCCATCTCATTTACCCAATAGGAATCATGTTTTGTATGGATTTATAAGATAAGATTTTCTCCTAATTTGATTTTGTTTTTGATAAGAGATTATATAATTGTTTAAATTTAAATAAAGTTATCATGATTTTATTTTGAATTTAAACTTGGTGTCCACAACCCATAGGCAAGGCTGTAGCCCCTGCCTGTAGGCAACGGAGCTACACGTAGCCCCTAACTTAGTGTAAGAGGGCTATAAGCAGCTTCTGCTATAGGCTACAGTTGGCAAGGCTGCAAGCAAGCTCTGTTAGGTGCTATAAGCCCTATCGTGGGCTGGGTTAGCTGTGGGGGCTGTGCGCCTTTGGGCTCCGTGGCCTACCATGTCCTGGTTCTTGATTTCAATTTTTTTATTTGAGATTTAATTCTAAATTATGTATAAAAATATGTAATTGTAAATATAAATTTTGAAATTACATATCATATAATTATAAATTTAAATTGTGAAATTACATATTATTTTACATGAAATTTAAAATTGTTTAAAGTTTGAAATTTTTTTGAAATTTGAATTTTAAATAATTTTTGGGATGAGAAATAAATTAAGGAGCTCAATGAAGATGGATACCCGAAGATGGACCAAAATTCAAGATCTAAATAATGCTTTGAATGTAATTTTGTAATTGTCTAGTCGATGCCCGATTAAGAGTGTTGTTATAGAGAGTACGAATGTAGAAGAAGATTCTAAAGAGGATCCTGAAGAGTATCCTAATGAAGAGGATGACCCTATGGAGAAAGGTGGAGATGGCATTGGACAAAATAGTTCTAGTCACTCTTTATTGAGTTCCAGCCATTCTCATGCTACCCCTAAGGATGCTCCAGGTAGCTCAGGCTACACTCCAGCAATACCCTAACCATATTACTGGAGACAGACCACAGGAGCATGTCGTCGACAAGGATGGCCATAGCATGGAGTAGAAGACCGAATATTAGGTTACCAGGGGATGGCTAGTGTATATTTTGTGATAGGGTTATATTAACCGTAATTAGTGTGTAGTATTAATTATGACAACACTTATCTCTATTTTATGACTGTGTAATTGAGTAAACATCTATGTGACTTATGGTAGCTTATATAGCTATCCTTTTGTATGTTATAATTAATAATGATGGTAATGATGCACATGTGTGAATAAAACATGCTTATTATGAGACTATAATTATGATAAATGACAATGGTTATTGTTTATGATTATAATTGTGTTATGACTATATGATGATATGATGACAAGTGTATAATAAAGATAATATGTGATAAAGAAATATAAAAGTAATAGATCTTGTCACCAATAAACTATGTAACTTCGAGCTAAATCATAATTTTATGAATAACAGGCTTACGATCACTGAACAATGGTGCGCCCTAGAGCCGTTGCTACCTGTGTAGCACCTGATATGGGTACAGGTACAGCTGTAATAATTACTGACTTGATAGCAAGACTAGAAAGTCAAGAACGTGAGACAAGGGCACTTCACCAACAACTAGCCCAACAAAACGAAAGTCAATGACAAGAAGGGAACCTAACCCCGCCACCACAACCAGTTCTACACGCACCTTTTGCAACGGAATCGACAACACCACAAGCCCCAGCTATTCTAACTATGCGAACCCAACAAGTTGTCAACCAAGAACCCTTGTATAAGCGTTTTAGACTCATGAAACCCCCTAAGTTTGAGCGTTCCATCGACCCATTAGAGGTTGAGGATCGGTTGACTTCTCTTCAAGTTATTCTGAACTTCATGAACCTAACAGAGCAAAAGAAAGTGCTATGTCTGTCTTATATGCTAAAGAAGGACGCTAGATATTGGTAGGAAACAGTAATGATGAGAAGAAATATAATGGATATAAACTGGGAGGACTTCTTGGGAGAATTCAAGAAGCAATTTTGTGATTAGATGGCCATAAGATCTCAACACAATGAGTTCGATGATTTAAAACAAGGCGACAGGACGGTTACAGAGGCTTGTACGAAGTTGGATCGATTGGCACGTCTATGCCCAGAGCTTGTGCCGACTAAGACCCTTAGAATCCAAGGATGATTAAGAAGTTACACCCCAAGGTCGCCTTGATTGTTGACAGCGTTAGCCAACCCCCATCCACTATATCTGAGTGTATGAGCCTAGCACTTCGAGCTAAATATCATGTGTAAGGACCGCCATTTTCATGGCACCTATGCAATGAGACATTAGAGTATTTTGAGAGTTTTCAGATGCAAATTGATGAACACGGTCAAGTACACAGCCGTATAAATAGCCGTGTATCGATTGGACTATTTACGTGAAAGAAGCCGTGTAAGTGTACATGGCTGTGTAGTATGTCACGATCAGGTACACGGCCGTGTAAGTGACCATGTACTGTTTAGGTTAAGTGAACATGTTCCAAGACATGGCCGTGTTGAGCAAGCTCAACTGACACATGCTCGTGTCCGAACAATACACGCCCGTGTTGCCTTATACACGTCCGTGTAAAAGGCCGTGTGATAAGTAGAGAGCCGGTATATAGACTCTCAAAATGTATGAAACCTAATTACTATGTCATGAGTAATTAAGTTGGAAAAATACAGTATATTTTCCAGTTGAATAGATTAAACAGGTACGGTACTATTTAAGTACTATCATACAATGAAAGGGGCGATCGACAATGAATCGGTCCACCCTATTGTGTGTATCAATGTATGAGATGTGCAGTATCAGGAAACTGGTCTGGATAACCACTTCTTGACACAAGACTGGTAAATAGATCACCAGAACACTCAGATCAAACATTTGAGCATGATAAAGACAGAAACACTAGCAGGGGTAGAGTACCGAGAACGACGGTCCGGATGACTTCTTCTCACCTAGAGACTGACAAAATCGGAGTCAAAGCACTCAGAGTAGTTAGTTAAGTTTAAAATAGTGAATAGTGAATAGTGAAAAATGCAGTGTCAAGTTACTGGCCAAGATGGCCTTAATTTGACCTAAAACTGATATGTTAGCAGTCAGTAGGCTCAATCTGGTCGATTAAGCATAAAATGAGAATTTTAGTTTAGAAGATATGCAGTATCAGGATGAGGGTCAAGACGACCTTTACTCGCTCCGAAACTGATATATTTGGACTCAAAATGTCCAAATTAGTCAATCGGGCACCTGATACGTTTTTCGAGGTGGGGTCACACAGATCCCAAAAACTGATCCAGACAACTTTTGATGGACGTAAAACTGATAAAAATGGAATCAGCACGTCCAAATTAGTCAAGAGAGACTGTGTCTGAAATTTCACTCGGGAATGCCTCGGTTTGCATACAAAAGGACAACACAGTGTAGACACAAATACAGTATAGGATGTGAACAGTAAATTAGACTAATAATGGGCTGTTAGATGGTATAAAACAATTAGGAATTAACAGTATAAAAATCAGATTCAGAAATCCAATTTTCGGGTGAAAATTTGAACACTGCTGATAAAGGGTCGGGAACCAAACAGTAGAAATTAGAATGCAAAGTGAAGACTTTGTAGATGAATTCTCCCTCTAGAAAATAGTGTACCATTAGCCATAAGGCCCCCAAACATGCCCCTAACAAGTGGGAAAAGTTTTCCCTAAAGTTAGGGATGAGTTGGACCATTTGTTGAATAAAATACTCAACCTTTTCTACACATGGCCAAGGAAAATTTTGTTTATTCCACCCTTCCCCATGCAAGCAGCCCATGTTCATTATGGTCTGAAAATGGGCAGCAATTTTTCCTATGATTAAGCTAAAATGGTGGACAATTAATTAAGATTAAGTCTAAGCAAACTTGATTAATTTTGCCTATAAAAGGCACACATGACAATAAGAGTTCATTTCTTTCTTTTGGCTTCCAAAACACAACATTTTTCTCTCCCTTTCTAGCTGCAGCCGACCCCCTCTTTAAGCCCCTAACCTTACATTTTCAAGCCTTAAATCATACCAAAAACTTACCAAAAAATCAAACCTCACAAGCTTGTGTTAGGAGGATTTGAATCCAAGTCGTTTTAAGGCACCAAGGGTAAGTTTTCGAAATCCAATCTTTGTGATTTTGCTAGCACAAAAACCGACCGTTATCCTCTTGAATCCACATGGCCACTTTGGTTCATCAAGCTTTGGTTCAAAAACGTGCTTGGTTCAAAGCACAAAGGTAAAAACCGAAACCTTCCCTTTTGGTGATTTAGTGATATTAAGTTTTTTATCAAGACCATTTATGTGTATTTGTTTATGCACATGGTTTGTAATAATTTTATTTTGAGCCTTTAAGTTTTCCTTTTTAAGTTTATGTGGTTGTGGTTATGTTTACAATTTTTACGAATGGCTATGGTATCTGTGATGTTACGAACGATTAGGAACGTGGCTGGACATAAATCTATCCCTAGGAAAGGCCACAGATTTCGGCCATTTTGACCCACGTAGGTTCCAAATTTAGGATTTGGTAAAACATAGTGTTTTAAGGAAATTTTGATCTAGTCATTTTTGTGTCAAATAGGCCTCGGCAAAAAACGAGCCTAAGATAGGTTTTTACAGTGTTTTTCACTCGGTGTCCAAAACTGGGAACAAAATCTGAACCCAAAAATAGGCACGGGTTTTAGCGAAAACGGACCCATTAGAGTCCAAACCGGACTTCGAGCTCAACACAAAAGTTGTAGATCTCATCAAAATCTTTGAGATAACCTATGCGCATTTTAAAATTTGGCTGTTTCGTGCTTCAAACAAAGTCGTTTTTACATAGACATAAAACTAGGAATTTTTTTGAAAAACTAGGCACAAGCCCACGGGTTTAATGGAATTAGGAGCCATTAGAGTTGGATTTAGGCTCCAAGGTGAACTTGAGATTTGTTCATCTTGTCGAGGATGAAAACTTTTATGTTCACCAAAATCGCAAACAAAGTCGTTTTGATCAAGTTTCAAAATGGTTACACATAGTAACCCGGTAGACTACTTAGTCAACCACACGTTAGGTAACCGGTCAGTTGACTGATCGGTAAACTAGTCAAGGACCGCGTTTCGAACAACACTATGAGGGACGATGATTAATCTGTCAAGTAGATGATTGATCAGACACGATACGAGTTAGACACTAAATCCCCATAGTAGGCCAATAGGATACCGATGGGCCTCGATACCACATAGAAACACAACTAATAGTCACTCACAGTCGTAGTGACTCTACGGAGATGCTGATAAAGAATGTTATTGATGACAGGTAGTCACTTGTAAATTATTAAATGTGCGAGTACTCATTTTGCTGGCAAATTTAGGTAAGTACAACTCCGCCTACAGCATGAATAAAATGGTGTTAAAATGGTGTTTTATAGTATGTTAAAATATGTATGCCGTGTACACGATATTACACTGGATAATTAAGAGTATATAGTTTTACAATCAAGTAGATTGATGAAAGAGAAAGTTAGACGCCATACGTCCCTACCACGTAGGATTAGGGACAGCTTAGAAAAGGATATGGCTAGAAAAGATAAACAAGATGGAAATGTATAGGCGTGTCGTACCAACTCTTTCAGTTGAAAGGGTTTTAAAGTAAGTTAAGTAGAAAGTTGAGCATCCATTGATGGCTCTCCGGCTTTTAACCAAGAGCATTACCGATAGTCTGTGCACGCATAGTACTAACACATGGGCCCTAAATAGACAAGAAAAAGAAAGGAAAATAATGAAGCATAAATGAACGTAACTGAATCATGCATTAGTTATAGTTCACCATACTTCTAGATGCACTCAGTACATGATGTTTCTGTGATGCATATGATATGTGAAGTTTTATAATCATTGATATGGTATGTGATATGTGATATGTTAAAGTGGTTTATGTGATATATGACTGCTTATATGTTTTTAAGTATGTACTATATTTAACCATGTTATACGGTAAACATGTTGTACTTATTGGGCGTAAAGTTCATGTAGTGTGTTCATACTATAGGTAAGCGTCCTACGGCTTAAACTCCAATGGGCGATGGTGGTGGCGAAGGCAGATATGAGGGTAAGGGTATGGAGACACTGGGAGTTTATCTTCCGTAAATTTAAGTATTAGTATTTTGAATAGTAATGGTTAAAAAGTATTTTGAATAGTAACTGTCAAACAGTATTTTTGAATAGTAATCACTAAACAATAATTTTGAATAGTAACTGTTAAATAGTATTTTTTGAATAGTAATCATAAACCGTACTTTCAAATAGTAACCGTTACATAGTATTTTTAAATAGTAATCATAAACCATATTTTTAAATTGTAATTGTTAAATAGTATTTTGAATAGTAATCGGTATATGTACGTACACAGTAAATACGTACATGTTAAAAAAAATCCCTAAATTTATGATATCTAGTTAAGTATCAATTGCAAGAAAGTATAAGTATGTTTTAAAGCAAGCAAGTAAGCAAGTTTTTAGTGACGGCTTGGTACGTTACATCATGTTGCTCAATTAAAGGCAGAACGGGCTATATATTGGAAGGCTAAGAAGAAGGGAAAAGTTCAAAGCAAACAGACAGAACGGGCTAAATATTAGAAGGCTAGAAAGAAGGGAAAAGTTCAAAGCAAACAGACTTCTGGAAATAACCAAGGTGGACAAGGGAGCAAGAACGGACCAAGCAATGACCAAAACAATCAGAACAACAACAAAAGAAAAGAAATTTTAACAACAACAATAGAAACCAGAGAAGCCAATAGTAGTCAAAGAAAAATAACAACAATAACAACAATAACAACTACCCATTTGTAATGACCCCCATGTTCATAGAACCTAATTACTATGTAATAAGTAATTAAGTTAACGAATCCAGTATAATTTTTCCAGTTGAATGAATTAAACGAGCATAGAAATGTTTAATTACTATTCATGTAATAAAAGGGGCAACTGAAAGTGTGATCGATTCACCTTAGTATATGTGAGTGTGCATGTGAGACACACAGTATCAAGAAACTGGTCCATACGATCATTTCTTGACACAAAACTAATGAACTAGTCATCAATACGCTCAGACTGATTATTTGAGCACAGTAGTGATAATTGCCCTGATAGATGTACAGTATCGAGAAAAGTGGTCCAGATGACCTCTTCTCACTAAGAAACTGACAAAATCAGAGTCAGAATGCCAGACTAGTTAGTTAAACAAATAACAGTGAATGGTGAATAGTAGATACGCATTGTCAGGTCAATGGCCAAGACGGCTTTAATTTGATATAAAACTGATATAATTACATTCAGCAGGCTCAATTTAGTAAATTGAGCACAAAATGTGAAATTTTGTTTGAGAGATACACAATATCAGGAAAGGGGTCACAACGACCTTTTCTCATCATGAAACTGATATATTTAGGCTCAGTACGCTCAAGTTAGTCAATTGAGTGCAAAACACGTTTTTTGAGGTAGGATCACACAGATCTTGAAAACTGATCTAGATGACCTCAGATGGACATTAAACTAATAAAAATGGAATCAACACGTCCAAATTAGTCAGGATAGACTGTGTTTGCAATTTTACATGAAACAGTCTCACTATGCATGTGCAGTGTCAACATAGTGTAGGCACAACTATAGTACAGGAAATGAATAGTAAAAGAGGCACAAAATGGGCTCATAGGTGTTACAACCTAACCAAGAATGACTAGAATAAAAATCAGATCAAGGAGATCCATTTTTGGTCGAAATCTAGAACATTACCAAAAAAGGACCGAACACCGTCGGAGGAAATTAGACTGCTAAGTGAAGCTTTTGCAAGTGAATTTTTTTTCCCTTAAAATCCATGATAAGCAACTAGAAAAGCAGCAAAAGTTAGTTGCAAAGCAACCCCAAAAGTTGCCTTAAAATAATGATATAGACTTGTAAGCTTTTTAAATAAAAAATGTAAAAGTGTATGACATGTACATGCAACTTTTGTGGTAGCATTCATTTCTTCTCTTGGACCCAAATTGCAACATCAGCCCACATTTTTTTGAGGGCAGCTAAGAGCCAAGATTTTTCCCCCCTTAAGCTTAGTGAATTGGCTTAATTAAGGTTGCTTAGGGTTGATTAAACTTGCTTAGGTTTGCCTATAAAAAGGTATGCTTGACCTTAGGGTTCATTTTCTTCTTTTGCACACCCAAAAGCACCAACATTTTCTCCCTTTCTCTTCAGCAAAACCGACCCCCTTTCCAACCAAAAATAGACCATTTTCTCAGCCAAAGACTCAGCCAAAACCTTACCAAAAATCAGCCATAATCTAGCTTGTGTTGGAGCCATTTCTTCAAGACATTTCAAGACAACTTTGAGGTAAATTGCTAGGGTATTTTCCTTGTGGTTTTAGTTGGTTATTTGGCTTGATAATAAAGAAAGTTTTTGTGTTTTCTCCTCGCTAAGATTGACCCGTCTCACCCTTTGCACCACACGGATTTTGGTCACCCACCCCTTGGTTCAGATTGTGCTTGGTTCATAGCACACAAGGTAAAAACTGAAAACCCCTCTTTGAGGTTTGGTTTGGTTTAAGTATTGAGATCAAGTGATTTATGTGTATTTATTTGAGCAATAGGTTGTAATAAGTTTATTTTGAGCCCTTAGCATTTTGCTTTTGTATTTTTGTAGTTGTGTGCTTGAGCTTTAAGTTTTTGTAGATAGATGAGTGAATAGACTTTTAGGGTTGGTTGGGAACCAACCTATCCTAGTTTTTAGGCTATGGTTTTGGTCATTTTCGAACTCATTATGGTCCGATTTTGGGAATTTCTAAAACATAAAGTTTTAAGAAATTTCATTACGAGTGTTTTTATGTCAAATAGCCTTTGGCAAAAAATGACTAAGATAGATTTTTGAGGCAGTTTTCAAACGGAGTTCAAAATTGGGACTGAAATCCTGAGCAACAGGAATAGTCTCAGATTTTTATAAAAAAAGACTAACTTAGAGTCCGAACTGAATCTCAGACTCAACATGAAACTTTTAGATCTCATTTAAACCTTTAAGATGACTAGCATGAGTTTTAAAAATTTTGCCATTTCGAGCCCCAAAAAAAGTAGTTTTTAAACAAGCGTAAAACTAGAATTTTTCTAAAACTGAGCATGAGTTTTAGCTACTAGTTTTGAGTGCTTCAGACCTGTTAGAAGTCAAACCAAGCTTCGAGATGAACACAAAAGTTGTTCATCTCATCGAGGACTAAAAGTTTTATGTTTGCCAAATTCACAAATTAAATCATTTCGAATAAGTTTTAAACAGTTTTCGATAAAATGGTTCAAAAACCACTTTTAAATATGAACACCAAAATGTGTTCTTTTAAAACAAGAAATGTGTTCTTTTTAAATAAGAAAATGGTTCAAACTCAAGTTTGTGCTCAAAATAAGAAAATGATTTAAACAAGAAAATGTGTTCTTTTTACACAAACTCGATCATTTTAAGCAAGTTTTACACAGTTTTTTTGAAAAAGGATTCAAAAACCTACTTATCAAACGAACACCAAAATGTGTTCTTTTTAATCATGAAAATGAATTTTAAAAAAACACACTCACCTTCCAATGGGGTGCAAGGGATTTGTGTTTAAATCCTAAAGAAAAGAATTTCTCAAAACACAAAAAATGGTTTCAATAATAAGTTACACCGGTGGAGGTAGCCCGGTAGGCTACATAGTCCATATACAAGGTAACCTGCTAGATTACTAGCATGACTAGTTAAATAGTATATACGCGAGGTAACCAGTTAGCTAACTAGTTGGTTAACTAGTCAAAAACACTGGATGAGAGAGAGACGTTGGTAAATTCATCAAGTAGCCAAATTTAGCAATCACGATCAGAACTTAGATACCAAACACTCAAGGGAGAGCAGTTTGGTATCGATACGAATCGATACCACACAACGATAGATTTATTAGTCACTAATGATAGTAGTGACCTAAGAACGACATTAATTAATTTATTGAGTAAATAAATTAATTCACCACGATTAGAAAATCAAACTCTTAAGGTAAGGGCAGTTAGTACCGATAAGGATCGGTATCACTTAACGATAGAATTTTTATTAGTCACTAATGACCACAGTAACCTAAGAGCGAATGTTAATGAAATACGTTATGATTAAAGGAAAGTACCTGTATTGTGACGAAGGCAAGAGTATAAACTGTCCGCTGACAGGTAAGTACAACTCCGCCTAAAGCATGAGCAAAAATATGAGTTTATAGTGTTATATTTTTTACTCTATGTTAAGTATGCAAATCATGTATGGTTGTTGCATAGCATGATAGAAGAGCTTATAAGTTCACAATCACGTAGATTGATGACCAGTATAAGTTAGATGCCATTACTTCCCTATCACATAAGACTAGTGGATAGCCTAGTAGAGCACATGGCATATCAGACATGATTCCACAATTGGGTAATTGTTAAGCGTGTCGTACTGGCCTTTTTCGCTTGAAGAGGTTTTTCAGTTTAAGTATGACGAGCCTCAGCTGATGGCTATTAATACATAATGAACCCAAGTTATGGCTTAAAAGAAAGTTTGCGGTCTCGGTGAATCTATAGATCTGCACGTACTCGGTACTAACACACGGGCTCTTAGCAAAGTAAAGAAAAGATAAAGAATAATGAAGCATAAACAAAGCATAAATGATTCATGCATTGATCACATTATGCCCTAGTTTTAGTATAATAGGCTTCTTAGTTCATGACACGATGTGATGTATGATATGCATTCTGTGATATGCTATCTGTTTCGTTTCCATGTTATATGTGACGTTGTGACATGGTTGACAGTTTTAAATATGCCTTGAGTATAGTGTATATTTTTAAAGCATGTTTTACGAATGAATATATTGCTCTTGCTGAGTGCAAAGCTCACTGTGTATGTTCATATTATAGGTAAGAAACCTGCAAGCTAGACACTGATGGACAATGACATCAGTAGAGGCGGGTGTGAGGGTTAAGATTATGGATACCACCACCAGTGTTAACTTCCGCATGATATTGAAAAATCAATCTCATGTTTTAAGCAGTTTAATAGTTTTAAGTATGTACATATATTGACCCCAGATGTATTCAGGCTTTCATATGTTTATAAGTATATGTAAGTACATAAATAGTAAAAATACTATTCAAATTTTTTTTTTCCATTTTTACAGTATCAGAGATAAGTAGTTTTAAATAAATTAAGTTCAAGTTTTAAGTTAAGTAAGTTTTAAGTGACGGTTCGAGGCCGCCAGAATGGTCTGGGTCGCCACACCATCATGCCAGAATTACCATAGGAAATATCCAACAGAATGCCATCGAGGCACCAATGTATGCTACATTTGTGGTAAAAAAGGCCACTATGCTCAGAATTTTTATTTAAACAAACAAAATTAGCAGAGGCAGTTAGGAGCCGAAGTTCATAACATCCAAGTGAAGATTGAAGGCCCATCAATCAATCAAGGATGCTTAGAAGCCCCTCTAATGCTGAATGCCCAAATCTTGGTAGTAGGAAATTCAAATGTGGTTACATGTCAGCTTTTCATTACCAAACAAGATGCTTTTGCTTTGTTTGACTCTGGAGCATCACATTCCTTTGTATCATGTGCATTTGCTAGGAAGTTAGAACATCCTAAGGGTAGGATAGAAAACACTATTACAGCTTCTCTATCTTCTGGAGAAATCCTAATATCATATTACTGGTTACGTGATGTACCGATAAACATAGCTAGTAGAGAACTGTTTGCTGATCTAGTTATACTGAAAATAGTTGAGTACGATGTCATTTTAGGAATGGATTTCTTCGAAAAGTATGGAGCTACGATCGCTTATAGGAACGTAAAGTTAACTTTCGACCACAAGGAGGTGAAAGTTTTGTCTACCCCGATACCTCTCAGAATAAGTCAAAAAAGATAATTTCTGCTATCAAGGTGAGGAAGATGTTGTCCTATAGTTGTGTAGGTTATTTGGCAATTATCGTGGAAACAACCAACAAGGAGAATGCCTAACCAGAAGATGTATGAATCATTAAGGATTTCATCGATGTTTCTCCTGAAGATTTTCTTGGATTAGCTCTGGATCGTGAGATTTCTTTCAAAATCGAATTGATGCCTAGAGTTGGCCCAATATCGAAGGCTCTTTATCGAATCATCCCAGTTGAACTCAAGGATCTTCAGAGGCAACTGCAAGAATTGTTGGAAAATAGTTTTATTCGTCCAAGCCATTCCCCATAGGGAGCACCAGTCCTTTTTGTAAAGAAGAAAGATGGTACACTATGGATGTGCATCGATTATCATGAGCTCAAGTACCCATTGTCCAAAATTGACGATCTCTTCAACCAACTTAAAGATGCAGCAATTTTCTCTAAAATTGACTTGCATTCGCGCTATCACTAACTCAAGATCAAGGAAGGCGATGTACCAAAAATCACTTTTAGAACACGATACAGCCATTATGAATTCCTCGTAATGCCATTTGTTCTGACAAATGCACTTGCTGCCTTTGTGGACTTAATGAATCACATTTTCAGTGGATATTCAGATAAGTTCATCATTATCTTCATCAACGACATTCTAATTTACTCCAAAAGTCAGGAGGAGCATGAAAAGCATCTGAGGATAGCCATTCAAACCCTAAAGGAGTACCAGCTTTGTGCCAAATTCTCTAAGTGTGAATTTTAGTTAGACAAAGTCCACTTCCTTGGACACGCAGTCTCTAAAGACGGAGTAGCCATTGATCTTGCCAAAACCGATGCCATAAGCAAATGATCTGCACCCCAAAACATGACAGAAATAGAAGTTTCCTTGGATTAGCTGGTTATTATTAGCGATTTGTTGAGGGATTTTCAAGATTGGCTTCACCCCTCACTACACTTACGCAAAAGGGAAAGAAGTATGAGTGGACTAATAAATGTGAAGAAAGTTTCCAAGAACTGAAGAAAAGGCTTACAAGCACACCAGTCCTTACTATTCCTGTCGATGATAGGGATTTTGATATTTATAGTGATGCCTCGAAGCTTAGATTAGCAGCTGTATTGATGAAAAATAGAAAAGTCGTGGCTTATGATTCAAGGCAATTAAAAGAACATGAGAAAAATTATCCAACACACGACCTTAAATTTGCAGCAGTTGTTTTTGCTCTTAAAATATGGTGTCACTACCTACACCGATAACAAGAGTCTCAAGTACATCTTTACTCAAAAGGAACTGAACATGCACCAGAGGAGATGGCTAGATTTGGTTAAGGATTATGACTATGAAATCCTTTACCATCAGGGAAAAGTGAACAACGTTATGGATGCGCTAAGTCATAAATCAATAGCCACCCTCATGTTGATTAACATGTGCCTCAACCACTTCAAGATGACATTAATGGCATTAGTTTAGAGCTAATTACTGGCTGACCCTTCAACCAACAATTTTCAACGGTATAATATACGCCCAAGAATTAGACCCTGAACTCCTTAAGATTAAGTAAAATGTTTCAATCGAAAATGAAACTGAATTTAGTCTCTCAGATGATGGTATTCTTTACTTCAAAGGTAGGCTATGTGTTCCAAATGAGGAAGGACTCCGTAAACAGATCCTTTTTGAAGCTCATGAAATGCCATACTCTGTTCATCTAGGAGCAATGAAGATGTATGAAGACTTGAAAAAACACTTCTGTTGGAATCAAATGAAGAATGACGCGGTAGATTATATGAGCAAGTATCGACTTGTCAGAAAATTAAGGCTGAGCATAAGTGTCTAGCTGGAGAATTGCAACTAATAGAGATTCCTAAATGGAAATGCGAGCAAATTGCTATGGTTTTTATGGTCGGATTACCTAGAACAACTGAGGGTTATGATGCTATTTGGGTAATAATCAATTGTTTAACCAAGGCCGCTCACTTCTTACCTATAAAAGTTATATATACTCTAGAGAAACTATAAGGTTATGTGTTTTTAAGGTTATTGAGCTCCACCAAGTACCAATATCCATCATCTCTGACTGTGATAGTCGATTTACTTCAAATTTCTGGAAAAGCATCGAAAAAGCCATGGGTACCAAACTGAAGTTTAGTACTGCATTTCACCCATAGACTAATGGTTAGACTGAATGAACTATCTAAACCTTAGAGGATATGTTTTGAGTTTGTGTATTAGATTTTAAAGGATCATGGAATAAGAGGTTGCCATTGATTGAGTTTTCATACAATAATAGCTATCAAGCTTTGATAGGCATGGCCTCTTATGAAGTGCTGTATGGTAGGAAATGTAGATCTCCGGTTCACTGGTATGAAACTAGAGAAAAGGAGATTGAGAAGACGAACTTCAAAGAAACTACAGACGCGATCCAGAAAATCCATCAAAGGATGGAAATAGTGTAGAGTCACCAGAAAAGCTATGCTGACAAACGTAGAAGACCCTTAGAATTTGACGTTGGTGATTCTGTCTTCCTCAAAGTAGTACCTATAAAAGGGGTAATGTATTTTGGGAAAAAAGGAAAATCAAGTCTTAGGTTGATCAGGCCATTCAAAATTATCGATCGAGTTGGCAAAGTAGCTTATAAAGTCACCCTGCCTTCTGAATTGTCATCAATTCACAATGTATTCCACGTTTCTATGTTGAAGAAATATGCCCCTGACCCCTCTCACGTCATTGAGCTTGAGCCAATCCAAATTCATGAAGCTTACGAAGAAAAACCAGTCTGAATCTTGGCCCATGAGGAGAGGGTTCTTAGGAGTAAAACTATTCCCCTAATCAAAGTATTGTGGCAGAATCATCGGATGTAAAAGGCCACTTGGAAACGTGAGGATGATATGAAGGAAAAATACCTCGAGTTATTTCAATTTTCGAGGACAAAAACCTTTTAAGAAGGGAAGATTGTAACAAATCCAAAATCTACAATATTAATTCTCATCTTAAATAGAGAACTAAATTGTGAATTTCATCATTAATAACATTTTTTTTATTTGGTGACAAGGAAATATATAAAATGTGTTATTACTCCTATTGTCTATTCTAGAATTGGGATTTTGTAAAAATATTATATGTAAATATATATGTATATATGTAATGAGGGAACAAATAATCACAAATTAGTGAATTAAAGAAATGAATCTTATGTCATGTCAAGATTTGCCTATTAAATTAAATTTAGCAATTTACAATAAAAAAAAACAAATTAATTAAAAAAATTTAATTGATTATAAAAAAAAAGGAAAGGAAAAAAAAAAACAAGGGGTGCACGAGCACCCCCTACCCAATGGGCAAATACCCACTAGGCATAGTAAGGCAATGGGCGTAAGTACGCTGCTAACAAAAAAAAATAGTAAGGCAATAGGCGTAAGTACACTGCTAACAAAAAAAAAAAAAACTCATATATATATAAAGGGAAGGGATGTTGTGCATCCTTCCCCTTTTCAGTGGGCCATTCAAAGCAGGCAAGCAGGTAACCTACCTGCTTACTACTAGTAACTTGGTAGGGTTTTCAAAAAAAGGAAAAAAAAACATATATATATTTTTTTTCTTTGAGAAAATAGGTTAAACAAGAGTGCTAGTAACTTGGTAGGGTTTTCAAAAAAAAAATACATATATATATTTTTTCTTTTCTTTCAGAAAATAAGTTAAACAAGTGGTGGGATTTTTGATAATTTAAAATCCACCTAAACAAGCAAAACAAGAATGTAAAAACAAGAGAGAAAAATAATAATTGCAATGTAAGATGATAGACTACTTGAATGATTACTCACAAAAATCACTTAGAAATACATGAAAAACCACCAAACCATCTCCCAACTCACCCTCTTCAGCTGAGCACATTTTTGGACAAATTGTAATTCAAAAATTTCAACTTTATTTTACCCAAAATAAGGCTTGGGTATAAAATGGTCCAAGTAAAGAAAAGCTTTCTCTCTTCCTCCCTTCATTGTGAACAAAATTTTTAGCTAAGGGAAGCCAAAAATATTCTTCATTTCCTTTCATCGACTCCCAAGTTCATTTTTAGTAAGGAGGAAGAGTCTTTCCAAGTGGTTACCAAGGTAAAAACCTATATTTTTCTACTTGTTTTTTAGAATGAAAAATGATGTTTTAAATAATGTTTTTAAAGTAATGTTTTGTCTCCATTCTAGCCCTCTACCTGAAGGATCTAAGAGTGATTCAAAGCCTTCAAAAGGAGCTAAAAGGCCACTACTTTTCTAAGAGGTAAATGTCTTGTAAACTAGTGATTTACCAAGTTCTTCATAACTTTTCTTTCACAATGAATTCTTAAATATATTAAAAAAAAATCTTGGCATGGTAAAAGATCAAAATGTTGTTTTGCTACCTAGTGAGATAATACATGTGCTTGCCATGATTTAAAATGGCTAGAAAACATGATTTGTGTATGGAATAGGATGAAAAGTATGTTTATGTGTTTTTTTTTGACATGCAATGAGTATTGATGCATAAGAATAGGAGATTATGGCATGTTGATATATTATGTCCTCTATTAATGAAAGCATGAATGATGAGGAAAATATTTTGATATCACAAATAGGCTAGAATAAGTTTTAATGACCCTTAAATATCAAAAATAACATTTTTTTAGCATAAAAGAATATGGTATTTTGAGTAAGATTTTCATGCTCATGTAGAAGGGCAAAATATTACCCTTGACATAAGCAAAAAGCAGAGCCGAAATTTGGTCAGAAATACAAATGTCATAAAAAGACGATTTTGCCTTCAAGGGTAAAATCATAATTTTACCAACCTAAAACATTATTTGAATCTGAAAAACTTTGCAATCTTGATTAGAGACTTAAAATAGACTTTGTGTCAAATTTTGGTGATAAATGGATAAGAAATAACCAAAATGCCATTTTAGGGTCAAAATATAAATATAAAAAAATTTAGGGTTAAAAATGTAATGTGGTGACCCGCCCTACGTGGAGGCTAAAAAGCACTATCACAATCGAGCTTTGAAGCCAACTATATAGTCTGCCACCGCATGAGTCACCGGCACTTACTTTTAACTTATTTAAAATATTTATTTAAAACTTTGATTTGAACGTGAAAATAGGGAATTTTTTTTTTCTTAAACCTTTTTTTTAACTTTTTTTTAAAACTGAACTTGGAAATTTGTATTATCGTAAAACATTTACTAAAAGTAAACATTTTACATTGTTGTACTTAATTTACATCATAAAATATCCTTTCAAACTCCATTTTAACACTGCTCAGCAAAAAACTTATAGCAGGACCATTTCCTTTGCCCAGTTCCTTTAGCACATGCAGATCCTGCCCTTCGTCTATCCAAATTCTACTGTCATACAGGTTGCTTACCTACAACATGAACAAACTTGTAGACCGTAGACCATAACTTAGAGCATTAAATCTAATGTTAGTATACATTATGCTTAATTATGGGTAACATTTAAATCTTAGGTCTTTATCTTCTATTACGTTATGGTTTTAGGCCCCATGTTGATCATACCGTAGTGCATGCATGACTGAGAAGGACTCTGGGGAGCGACCCACTGGCCAATCCTTAACAGTTTACATAACTTTAACATAACATAATATGAATAACCTCCACCTTTGCAAGAGGCCGGTACATCAAAAGGTGATTTCATTACCATCTTTCATATGGTTCCGACCAAGTGATATTCTCATTTCCCTTAGTTAGGAACACTTTACATTTCTTTCTTTTATTATATGTATTTTATTTGATACACTATTGCGCATATAGCACTTATATACATACTCTACATATCACACATACCATATAGATATGTTAAGTAAAGTCATGTTGCAGACAACAGAATGCCTGAACTTACAAGTATTTTGCTAGCATTTCCATCCTGGGGTCCACCAACGTTCCTTTGTCGCTTTTAGCTTGGATTCGTACAACTGAAATAATTAACAGTTATTTCCAAAATTCATTCCATACTTAAAACATCGTAAAAAGGTAAAAATTCTAAGTTTGAGTCCCTAACGATGCATTTAAGGGTCTAATATTTCATTTTTAACCTTTTCGTCAGCTTTTGTCAAAATGACCATTTTTTCCCCAACTTTTGACAAAATGTCTATTTTGTCCCTAGTGAACTTTTTTTTTTACTTTTCTTATACTTAAATCTTGATTTTGGCTATAAAAACCTTAATTAAGGCTTTAGGATGCCATTCTAGGCCTTAACGTCTCTTTTTCAAACTTTTGACAAAATGACCATTTTGTCCCCAACTTTTGACAAAATGACCATTTCATCCTTAGCGTGATTTGTCATCGTAAATCTACTTTTCTTCGACTCAAAATTTAATTTTGGCCTTTAAAATTTTTATTAAGCCATTCTCAGGCTCTAACGGTCTTTTTCTAGCATTTCTGAAATTTTTGGTCAAAATGACTATTTTGCCCTTGACGGGTCTATAGGCCATAACATTTTCACTTTAATGTTTTAATAGGATTTTCTAAACCCAAAAATCATAAAATAATTTTGCTTAGACTTTACCAAGTTTTTACAGCACTAATTGCTACAAATTCTTGGTTTTCTATTCACCCAACCCTCGGATGGCACTATTCTAACCCTCGATTGTTAATCCTCTTTTTCTTGCATTTCGGGACTCCGAATGAACGTTTTACTAATATTAAAAACGTATATCATCCTTTCCTTGGCCTAGGTTACCGAGGGGGCTCAGGTTTTCAAACTCCGACCCTATTTTAGCCCTTGTTTCTTAAAAACCCTTCTGGTCGTTCTAAAAATTTTGACAGTGTTTCTGCTTAAATTTTAGATTCCCAGCATTTAGGTAATGCCTCAAAACCTCAGTATCTGTCACATACTGAACCAAAGGCTTCATTTTTATGTAAAAATACAAACTTTTTATGTAAAATTTTCCTTATAAATCTAGTCATTTCTAACAACATTTTGGTCCGTTTTACCTATTCTCACACTCAGTTTTTTATCCACATTCCGCACTCATATTTTTCCTCACAAAAATTTCATTTCATACACAATCATAGTCCATGGCTTTTATTGAAAATCATGCACAAAATTTTGAGTTTTGGACTTCTACTTTCTTTCTTAACTTAAAAACGTACCAATATTAGTTTTTTTTTTTTTTTTTTGAATCAACAAACTATCAAGAACAAGCGTAAAATTTTCATTCCACTTCCCACAAAGCATGGTTTTCCTCTTGAAAATCATTCACAAAATTTTTGTTTTCAAGCTCTAATCCTTTCCTTTCTTTCATCAATTGACAACATAGCTTTTTAAAGTAAAAACCAACAAAACCAACTTAAAATTCATCACAGTTAACCCACATACAGCCCACAAATTTTCTTGATAGAACATACATCAAATATGGTTTTTCAAGCTCTAATTCATTACTTGTTTCAATCACAAGCTTGCCTAGCTTTTTGAAGCAAAAATCAAACAAAACATAAGCTTGAAATTCAGCACACCAACACCAAAAACTGCCCATGGTTTTTCAATAGAAACTTTTCAAGAAAGAGCTTGAAAATTTGAAACTTACCTCACAAGGAAGTTCACTTGAGCTTGGGATGAATTCTAAGCAAGTTTGGAGGGAAATTTTGAAGAAAAATGGCTTGGTTTGGTGGGCGGTGAAGCTCGACAGCAGGGAGGGGCACAAAACAAAATTTTTTTCTGGTTTTCTTAAGCTCAAAACTGTGTATTTATGGCTGCCAAAAGAAGAGGGACAAATGGCAAAGAAAAGTGGGCAAATTAGCAACACTTTAGGGGTTGTTTGCAACTTTTTAAGGGTTTATTTGCAATTATAAATTTTTTTTTTTCTGATTTCCTTCCATCAACTAACTCAATCTTTAGCCATTTTCCATTTTTTTTTTCCAAAATTTCCATGCAATTTTGGCATCCCCTTGGCCATTGGATCAAAACTACTTTAAATCTCAACCCTAGGATTTCTCATTACTTTCCACGCAAAATTTTCTTTCATTTATTGCATCATATGTGACATCACTTGGATGACATCATTCTTGCATTTCGATTAAAGCTTGACCAAAAGTCAAACCGAACGAAATTTCACCGAAATCACACCGGCGGGTTTCTGAGGCCATTCGTGCAATCGATTGTCCTTAAATCACTTCTGTTTGGCCAAAAATCCATCCCATAGGTTTTTCAGCTTTTTGTGGATTCTGGTAATCATCTAGGGTTTTTGATACTGAAAGGGCATCGTTCATCCTATTTCGATTCAGTAAAATTTCCTATCACTGAATTCATTTCCGTTAACATTGTTAGAACATTTTATTGTGTTCTAAATAATATTAAATCATATATTTTACATTTAAACATAAAAATCATTATATACATACAATATACATGTTTTTCGAGAATGATAAAATTCCTCGGCTGTCACATTCACCCTTCCTTATAAAACTGTTGTCCTTAAAAATTAGAACAAAATAGGTGTACAATGCTCTTATTTCATCCTCACGTTTCCACATAGCTTCTTCGATACTGTGATTTCTACATAGTACTTTGACTAATGGGATCGTCTTATTCCTTAATGTCTTCTCTTCGTGGGCTAAAATTTGCATAAGTTGTTCCTCGTAGGTTAGATTTTCTTGAACTTGCATCTGTTCATGCTTCAACACATGTGATGGGTCTAGTACATACTTCCTCAGCATAGAGACATGGAAGACATTGTGCACAGTCGACAAATCTGGAGGTAACGCTAACTTGTAGGCCACCTTTCCAATGCCTTCAATAATTTTAAATGGCCTAATGTACCTTGGATTCAATTTTCCCTTTTTATCGAATTGCATTACACTTTTCATTGGTGATACTTTGAGAAATATGAAGTCCCCTTTGTTGAACTCTAGGAATCTTTGTCGTTTGTCCGCATAGCTCTTCTGCTGGCTTTGAGCGATCTTCATTCTTCGCTGGATCTTTACAACTGCATCTAAAGCTTTCCATACGAAATCAGTCTTATGCAGTTGCTTTTCTCATAGATCGTACCAGTGAATGGGCAATCTACATTTTCATCCATATAGAGCCTCGTAAGATGCCATCCCAATAGAAGCTTCATAACTATTATTGTATGAGAATTCTACCAAAGGTAGCTTCTTATTCCAAACTCTCAAGAAATATATTATGCAAGCTCTAAGCATATCTTCTGATGTTTGGATGGTCCGTTTGGATTGCCCATCCGTTTAAAGGTGAAAATTTATACTAAATCGCAACTCTGTACCTATAACTTCTTGTACATACTTCCAAAATGTTGAAGTAAACCATGTATCTCGGTCAGAGACAATGGACTTTGGGACTCCATGCAGCCGAATGATATTGGTCACACAAAGATGTGCCAATTTATCCAGTGTGAATGTTGTCTTCACCGCTATGAATCGCATCGTTTTCGTCAATCTATCCACAATTACCCAGATAGTGTCATAACCCTCTCGGGTTTTAAGTAGCCCTACCATGAAATTCATGGTAATGTGCTCCCATTTTCATTCAGAAATTTCTAGAGGTTCCAATTTTCCTCTGGGATGTCTATGTTTGGCCTTGACTTTTTGGTAAGTCAAGCATCTACTCACGAATTCTACAATAACAATTTTCGTCTTTTCCACCAAAACTACATCTTTAAGTCTTGATATATTCTGCTAGCTTCAGGATGAACTGAATATAGTATTTCGTGAGCTTCTACCATGATTCACCTTCTAAGTCCTTCATTGGCAGGAACATAAATTCTCCCATGATATAAAAGCATTCCATCACTAGTAATGCTTGCTTCTGACTTCTTATCATTGGAAATTCCTTCTCAAAGCTTTGCTAAGTTTGGATCTCGCTTCTTGGCTTGTTTAATATCATCGAACAATGACGACTCTAATTGAAGTGCAGATAATTTCCTAGATATTAACTCTAATCTGAGGGAGTTAATTTCTTGATATAACAACTTTGGTAATTCCTCTATTGGTAACCATCGCGGAATAGTCAATTTCCTGCTCAGGGCATTAGCTACTCTATTCACCTTTTTGGGATGCTAGAGGATTTCGCAGTTGTAGCCCTTCACTAACTCTAGCCATCTTCTTTGCCGCATGTTTAACTCTTTTGGTGTGCAAAAATACTTCAGGCTCTGATGGTCAGTAAAGATCTGAAACTAAGCTCTATATAAATAGTGTCATTATATTTTGAGTGTGAACACCACTACAGCAAGTTCCAGGTCATGAGTTGGATAATTTCTTTCATGATCTTTTAATTGGCGCAACGTATATGTAATCACCTTACCATTCTACATCAGAACAGCTCCCAAGCCCACTTTTGATGCGTCACTATAAATTGTAAACCTTTCTTCTTTGGTAGGTAGTGTAAGGATTGGCACACTTGTCAGTCGTTTCTTTAATTCTGGAAAGTTTCTTTCACACTCTTTTGTCTATTCGTATTTCTTTTCTTTTCGCATAAAGGCAATGAGAGGTGTAGCTAGTCTTGCAAATCCTCCCACAAATCTTCTATAATAGTCGGCTAATCCTAAGAAGCTTCGTATCTCCATCACGTGCTTAGGTGCAGGCCATTCATTAATCACTTCCACTTTAGCAGGATCTACAGCAACTTCTTCCTTCGACACCCCATGTCCAAAGAAATGTACCTTATCCAACCAAAATTCGCACTTAAAGAATTTTGCATACAGTTGATGCTTTCTCATAGTGTGAAGAATAATCTTTAAATGTTCTTCTTGAGTTTTCGAATATAAGTATGTTATCAATAAATACAATGACAAACTTATCTAAGAATTCCTTAAAAACTATATTCATTAAGTCCATGAATGTGGTTGGAGCATTAATTAACCCAAACGGCATTACTAAAAATTCATAATAACCGTAACGGGTTCTAAATGTCATCTTAGGGATATCACTCTCCTTGATTCTTAGCTAATGGTATCCCGAATGCAAATCAATCTTCAAGAATACCGCTGTGCCCTTGAGTTAATTGAACAAGTCATCAATCCTAGGTAACGGATACCTATTTATAATGGTGACCTTATTCAATTCTCAGTAGTTGATACACATGTAGAGAGTTCCATCTTTCTTCTTGACGAATAAAACTAGAGCTCCCCATGGCGAGTAGTTCAGTCAGATAAATCTCTTGTCAAGCAGCTCCTTTAATTGCACCTGTAGTTCTTTCAGTTCTGCTGGTGCCATACGGTAAGGTGCCTTAGAAATTATGGCAGTCCCTGGCATAAGGTCAATCTCAAATGAGATTTCCGTTTTAGAGGTACTCCGGGTAGTTCTTCTGAAAAAACATCGAGAATTTTCTTGATAACTGGAACATCTTCTGGTTGCAGTTGCTTTTCCATTGTCACATCTGTCGCATATGCCAGGTATTCAGTACAGCCACTGGCCATCAGCTTTTTTGCCTTTAATGAGCTAATCGTCATTCTCTTTGATTGATAGGACGAATCAACTGTAGGAAAATAAACCGGTAAAAACGTATCAGAGTGGCGCAGCGGAACAATAAAAATTTTTAGATCGTTAAATATCTCATGATGCCATATACAATAAATCAACAACAATTAAAACTCATACCTCAAGGACGCCAATGAACAGGAGGAGAGTGACCGGAGGCTTCAACCAACTAGCCTTCTCTACTATTCTCCAATTCCCGAATGGCTGAGTGTGTGGGCACTCTGAACCTCGATCAGTATGCTAGCACTGCTAGTCTTCTTCCGACCACCCAGATCTCTAAAGAACTTTATTGTCACGATGAGCTGTGCAACAATAAGCCTGCTCACCTGAGAGTCTGTGGTCTGAGAGAACTGGAGTGGCAGGACCTCTATTTATAGACCTGCATGAGGTGAATCTCTGAATTTGAATTGGACTAGGAAAAGATATTTTCCCTTATCCAAACCCAAAAAATCCGAATTTTCCAAGGGAGAATCTCCACAATTAAATTCGGTTTTTCTAGATAAATCCAATCCAAATCTTAACAAGATTTTAGCTAGAATTTTATCTCCCTTTTCCAACCAAAAAATCCGAAATTCACAAGGAGAAAATCCTCCAAATTTTCGGCCACTTTTAGGATAAGGGAGAATCAAAATTCCACTAGGATTTCTCAAGCAAAATCTCATCTTAACCTTATCCAAAAATAACCGAATTTCCTAGGATTAGGGATCCAAAATTTCGGCCACTTTTGGGAGGAGAGAGAAACCAAATTCAACTAGGATTGAAGCTTGAATATTCCCTTGAATCTTATCCACAAAATCCGAAATCTTTCATGAGGATTATCCTCAAAATTTCGTCCCTTATTTGTTGGGATTTGGATTCAAAATTCAAGTAGGATTCTAACAAGATTATCCTCTCCAAATCCAACTCAAATTCGAATTTCAAACCTTGTGGATTTTCCACAACAAATTCGAATCCTACTTGGACTGTGATTCAAAATTTGAATTTCAAATTTCAAATTCAAGTTTCAAATTCAAATTTCAAATTTCAAATTTCAAATTTCAAATTTAAATTTCAAATTCAAATTTCAAATTCGAATTTCAAATTCAAATTTCAAATTCAAATTTCAAATTCAAAATTCAAATTTCAAATTTCAAAATTCAAATTTCAAATTTCAAAATTCAAATTTCAAATTCCACAAAACGGTTGTATTTCATATTCTTGTTCTCATGGATAATTTTCTACAACTCCAATCCAATCTCAAATAAAATCATGGCAACTTTATTTGGAGTTCGAATAATTGTGTACTCTATTATCCAAAACAAAATCTGAATCCAACCGGAGAGAATCTTGTCTACCATCCTAATCCTGTGTCATCACCATCCATGCATAATAAACTAGCCAATAGCATACACAAATCAATTTGCCAAACATTAAGGAATTATGTGGAGCTAGTAGAGGGACTGATTGGACATATATAATCGGGCTCCCGTGATTCCATATGATCATCATTCTGTACCGAACAACTCAATCATATGATCACTAATTTCAGAGTCACACCACTATAAACCTGAAACTGAACTCCCAATTATATACCGTATTACGTAAGCCTGTGACGAGCTACCATCCAATGACCTTGTCATATATGCAAAACCCTCATATGATATCCATGATCAGCCTTAGGTCAAAGTCCGTTTAATCCTACTGATCAGGCTATCTTAAAGTTCCATTATACTACCGAATCTAGAAAATGATTATTCACCATATGTGAATAAGAAGTCATCCGCCCAGCAGACGACCCAAGGCCTTGTCCATTTTCACATTCAGTATAATGCCTTTAAGAGGATACCTTTAACTCCTCAGAGCTATGATTCCGATATCTGCAAACAAACCCTTCATCGTATACAAGTCATGCACCCAACGAACCGGTCTATAAGCTTACTACCTCTGAGACGCTTTAGCCATTGGAACATCAAAGTACACAAGTCATATACATGAAGTAGTTCATTTACTCAGGATTAAGGTTATTGCATAATGAACGTCAAAAGCAGATTGATCCACTCATAGCGGACTACGTAGATCAATCACGCTTTAGTCCCGGTCTAATATGTCACCTCCAAGCAACATATCCATGTCTCTACTTGGGAGTCCAGCTCCAGACAGTCAAGACAGACCGTCCCCTCCAAGGCTTTAGACAACATAATAGTCTTAACATGAGTTAGATGCTCGGTCTAACCCCATAGACTACAGACCATAGTTTAGACTGCTAACTTTAGAACATTGTCTTCTTGCATACAAAAGTCCATTGCATGAAACGTTCTAACAGTTTTAACACAAGCAGTCAGTGAGCCATATTTGCTTACATTTACTTTAACATGTAAATAAGACGAGGACAGATAGCAATGTAATGAATAACCTCTAAGTATAATTTTATTATCCAGTTCAAAATGAATACATCAAAATGTCTCTAATACTTAGGGCATTTCCTAACAATCTCCCACTTGCCCTAAGCCAGTAGATGTGCCATGTTACGCATCCCCATCGCCTCTACATGCCTCTCAAAGCTTCTAGCTACCAAAGTCTTAGTAAAGGGATCGGCAATGTTGTCCTCGGACACGATCTTACATACATCCACTAATCCTGTCTCCATCTGCCCTCCAATGTCGACTTCCTCAAATCCTCACAAGTCTGGAAGACTCAGTCCGTGTATCCTACGGGTGTTAGGTCCCCTCCAGAATACACCAGCATATAATCCCTCGTTCTCTTAAGATACTTGAGTATATGCTTTACTGCTTGCCAGTGCTTGGTTCCAGGATTCGCTTGATATCGACTCACCATACCTACTGCAAAACATATGTCCGGGCGAGTGCAAAGCATAGCATACATAAGGCTACCCACAGCGGATGCATAAGGGACCTTACTCATACGCTCTCTTTCTTCCGATGTCTTAGGACAGTCATCCAATGAAAGAGTTAAACTGGCAATAGAAGGTTGTGAGCCTTTCTTTGCCTCTAGCATTGCATATTTGTCAATTATTTTATCTATGTATGAAGCTTGGGATAATGCTATCATTTTGTTCTTTCGATCTCTGAAGAGACGAATGCCTAAAACATAATTAGCTTCTCCCAAGTCCTTTATGTCAAACTGTTGGTGTAACCAAAGCTTGACCGATGATAAGTTCCCTACATCATTCCCAATGAGTAGTATATCATCGACATAGAGTATCAGAAAGACCACTTTTCCATCCTTAATACGTTTATAAACACAAGGTTCATCAACGTTCTGCTCAAAACCAAATGTCTTAATCGCTTGATCAAACCTCTGGTTCCATGAGCGGGATGCCTGCTTTAATCCATAAATGGATCTAAGCAACTTGCAGACTTTCCTATCCTGGCCTTTTGCTACTAACCCTTCGGGCTGTATCATATAGATACACTCTTCAAGATGGCCATTCAAGAATGCCGTCTTGACATCCATTTGCCAGATCTCGTAATCGAGAGCCGCAGCAATGGACAGAAGAATACGGATAGACTTCAGCATAGCAACAGGCGAAAAGGTTTCCTCGTAATCGATTCCAGCCTTTTGCGTGTATCCCTTTGCAACCAGTCTAGCTTTGAAAGTTTCCACTCTCCCTTCCGCATCCTTCTTTCTTTTGTAGACCCATTTGCATCCAATGGGTTTTATCCCATCCGGCAAATCTACAAGTTCCCAAACAGAGTTGGATTTCATAGAATCCATCTCATTGTTCATAGCCTGTTTCCAAGATCTAGAATCAACATCCTTTATAGCTTCATCATATGTGACCGGATCTTCCTCATGCTCATGAGCCTCGGCCTGGTATACCTCAGCATCATACATAAAGAAATTAGGTTTCTTAGAAACCCTCCCACTACGACGAGGCACCCTAAATTGTTGATCGTCTGCAGGTCTTTCACTGGAACTCGGACTTGCGTCCAAGACCGAAATCTGTGGAGCAGTTCTTTCACCCGATAACTCCTCTAGCACCACTTTGCTTCGAGGCTTAAAGTCATTCATGTGACTTTCCTCCAAGAATGTCGCATGGGTTGAGACAATGACCTTTTGTTCCTTCGGGTTATAGAACAGACCTCCTTTAGTTCCCTTTGGATACCCAACAAACATGCATAATTCTGATCTTGGTTCCAACTTCTTCGCATCCCCATCCAGTACATGTGCCGGGCAGCCCCATATTCTCATATGTCCAAGGGAGGGCTTCCTGCCACGCCACAATTCATACGGAGTTCTAGGAATTGATTTGCTCGGAACCTGGTTCAGAATATAGCACGCCGTTTGTAAAGCATGTCCCCAAAATGATAATGGCAGCGTTGAGTAACTCATCATGGACCGTACCATATCCAATAAGGTCCTGTTTCTCCTTTCGGCTACACCATTCTGTTGTGGAGTACCAGGTGCAGTCAATTGGGATAATATCCCATTCTCTACAAGATGTCCTAGAAATTCATCAGAGAGGTATTCGCCACCTCGATCAGATCGAAGTGTCTTTATGGATTTATCCAATTGCTTTTCCACTTCCGCACGATACTCTTTGAACTTGTCAAAGGTTTCGCTCTTGCGGTGCATCAGATACACATATCCATACCTCGAGTAATCATCTATGAAAGAGACATAGTACTCGAACCCTCCTCATGCTGTGACGTTCATGGGGCCACATACGTCAGTGTGCACAATTTCTAAGAGCTCCTGTGCCCTTGTACCCTTAGCTCCAAAAGACCTCTTACTCATCTTACCCTCTAGACAAGACTCACATTGGGGAAGTCGTACCTCCTCCAGAGATTCCAGAGGACCGTCTTTCACCAATCTTTGAATCCTATCCTGATTAATATGACCAAGTCTTAAGTGCCAAAGATACGCCTTGTTAGAGTGAGAAACTTTCAACCTTTTAGAGTTATCAATTAATTCAGTGTCAAGCAGTGAGTACATCTTTGGTCTGATCAAATATAGGTTTCCATCCATCCATCCAGAACAGATAAAAGACTTATTTCTACGAATATCAACTCTTTTACTAAAAGAAACTGAATAAGAATCCTTTATTAAACAAGCTACCGATATAAGGTTCCTCCTAAAATTAGGAACATAAAAACAGTCTTTCAACAAAATAAACCTAAATTGATCAAAATAAAGATGAACGTCTCCCACTGCCTCAGCCACCACAAAGCTACCATCTCCAGTCCGCAACGAGAGGCTCCTATCATGTAGACTTCTCGTTTCCACGAACCCCTGCATAGAAACACAAACATGATTAGTGGCGCCCGAATCAATGACCCATGTGTCTTTCGATTCTTCCACCAAACACGCTTCTAAGTAATGAAGTTCCTTACCTTCCTTGCCCTTGGAGGCTAGGAATTCCCGGCAAGCCTTCTTGAAGTGACCTACCTTCCCACAGTGGAAGCATTTGGACTTTTTAGGGTCCTTTGGCTTCTTGTTCTTCTTCTTCTTCTTCCCGTCCGAGACAGGAGGATTAGAAGAACTGGAAGCCACTTGCTTCTTATTTGGCCTCTTCCTCTTCCGTGAGGGATTGGAAGATTCCGCCAAATTGGCCTCTCCTTTAGGTCGGACCACATCTTCATCCCTGATCATCCGCTCATAAGCCTGTAGTTGCTTCATGAGCTCGGTAAGTCCTAACTCCTTTGTCGCCAGATTGTATGCGGCCTTAAACCCCACAAAATCTTTAGACAGAGTCTTGAACACCATCTCGATCTGGGTGTTGTAGTCTAACTCAGCACCATTCTCGGCAGCTTCAGCGAAGAATCCCATTAGAGTGATCATATGGTCCTTCACCGGAGCACCAGCCTTTTGCTTGGAGTTCATAATGCTGGTGATAGCGGACTGTCGAGCCAATTTTTCTTGGCCTCCGAACATGTCTTCCAGATTATCCATGATCTCCCCAGCAACTTGATAAGTCTCATGCTGCTTTTGTAAAGCACTCGTCATGCTAGCAAGGATGTAGCATCGAGCTATTTCATTGGATTCTCTCCAACGATTATAGGCAACCGGGACCTCCTCAAGTGGTGTGTCAGGTTTGGGCCCAGGTGGGCATGGTTCGTCCAGTACGAACTTGTGTCTCTCGCAGCTAAGAACTATTAATAGATTTCTTTTCCAATCTTTATAATTGTCGCCATTCAACTTATTTTCAGTAAGTATCGAAATGAGGGGTGTCGGTGACATTTTGAACTGAAATAAAATTATACTAGACATCATTACAAAGCCCAAGCAAATATGCAGATAATTTAGCAAATAAAACATACAAGTATGTTCCTACATGAAACTTGAAAAAAACATGTAGCATTGCAACGGTAATTCTCAGCACCTATTGCCCCAAGCCACCGAGGGGTGGTCATGAGAACAAATAGCCGGAACATGGACCCCGTCCAATTAATATATGTTACCTTAAATCCTCCAAGGTTAAGACATATATTAATAACCGCTTGTTTGGCCACCAGTTTAGTTAACAGAGCTTCTAGGGAAGGTTAATAACTAAACGAGTCTTGAGTGTATAACCATTGTTTACGTAGCCCGATCCACGTCCTACCAAGCCACCGAGGGGTGGTCATGAATAGGATCGCACCCGAACACGTTTTCCACATAGGAGATCCAATCTAGTATACCGGCGGCGGTAAACACCTACCGAGGGGTGTGGTCAGGTCGGAACTGACGCGAGGTGTTATCATGCTTTCACATATGGATCAACAATGGAGGCCGTGGGTTTTGTTTGAAACCCTCTCCCACTCAATATTTTGAAAAACATGCAAGTTTTGACAAATTATGTATGATCAATATAGTATGAGCGGCACTCACCTATCCTATATGACATGTTATCAAATATGCATACAAAACATCCATCAATACATATTTATACATCCATGGCATATCACAGAAAAAATAATTGACAGAATAACCAAGCCATGGTTCCATCCTAGAACAAAGAAAATAAAGATTACAAAATTCCATCCAAAACATTCTTTGGGTCTTGAATTTTGTTCCGTCTTCTTGTATCCATCTTTATGTAGCCTCCCCATTTATTTCTCATCCCAAGAATTATTTAAAATTTAAATCTCCAAAAATTTAAATTTCAAATTCAAATACCAAATTCGAATTTCAAATTTAAATTTCTAATTCAAATTTTAAACAATTTTAATCATCATGTGTAATATGTAATTTCAAAAATTTCAAATTTTCAATTACATATTTTTAAACATGATTTAAAATTAAATCTCAAATTTAAAAATCAAAATTTTCTGATTTTTGGACCGTCGGACGGCCACCCCCGTAGGCGGCAGCCGCCGTGGGCAGCCACCAACCCCTGAGGGGCTGGCAGCCCACGGCCGCCCCTTGTGCAGCCTGCCGGGCTGCAGGCCAAGCCTGCAGCACCAGGCTGCACGCCCAGGCTGGGCGCAGCAGCCGGCAGGCTGCAGGCAGCGCCTGCAGCCAGTGGCTGCACGCCCAGGCTGCGGCCAGCCTTGGGCAGGCTGCGCCACCCTCGGCTGCAGGCCAAGCCTGCGGCCGTGGGTGATGCTTGCCTGCATAGGGGCTGCCGCAGCCCCATCCTGCCCGAGGGCAGGGGCTGCAGCCCCACTAAGGCCTGTCGGCCTATCCTGAGGGGTCGTGTCTCGATTTTCGTGCCATATTCCAATTTATCTTTTAGGATCTCCAAAAATTAATTTGAATCCCAATTAAATTGAAATTTTCCACACAATCAAAATTTCAACCTTTAAATTAAATTTAACTTTTGGGAAAAATAAATTACGGTCTTCAATCTTCAATCTCCTCCAAGAATAATTACATAAAAAATTCCTATACCGTTTCCGGTGTACAAAATTCTATCAATAAAAATTCTAAGAGACAAAAATTAATATCCATGGGAAAATTACAGTGTTAATAAACTGCTCCCATGGTTACATAAAAAATTCCTAGATACAATTTTTCTAAATTCTAAGGAACCATAACCGGTATAAACAAGCATGCTTATAATAATTCAAAAAATTAAAATAACCACATACTTTATACATAATACATGATAACAACATAAAGGAACCCTAGAATGCCACTCTCTAAATATCAAATCCATACATAACTAAAAAGACTAAGTAATTGTCTAATTTATATACATGGCATAGTCATGAGATGGCTCTGATACCAATTGTAGGAAAATAAACCGGTAAAAACGTATCAGAGTGGCGCAGCGGAACAATAAAAATTTTTAGATCGTTAAATATCTCATGATGCCATATACAATAAATCAACAACAATTAAAACTCATACCTCAAGGACGCCAATGAACAGGAGGAGAGTGACCGGAGGCTTCAACCAACTAGCCTTCTCTACTATTCTCCAATTCCCGAATGGCTGAGTGTGTGGGCACTCTGAACCTCGATCGGTATGCTAGCACTGCTAGTCTTCTTCCGACCACCCAGATCTCTAAAGAACTTTATTGTCACGATGAGCTGTGCAACAATAAGCCTGCTCACCTAAGAGTCTGTGGTCTGAGAGAACTGGAGTGGCAGGACCTCTATTTATAGACCTGCATGAGGTGAATCTCTGAATTTGAATTGGACTAGGAAAAGATATTTTCCCTTATCCAAACCCAAAAAATCCGAATTTTCCAAGGGAGAATCTCCACAATTAAATTCGGTTTTTCTAGATAAATCCAATCCAAATCTTAACAAGATTTTAGCTAGAATTTTATCTCCCTTTTCCAACCAAAAAATCCGAAATTCACAAGGAGAAAATCCTCCAAATTTTCGGCCACTTTTAGGATAAGGGAGAATCAAAATTCCACTAGGATTTCTCAAGCAAAATCTCATCTTAACCTTATCCAAAAATAACCGAATTTCCTAGGATTAGGGATCCAAAATTTCGGCCACTTTTGGGAGGAGAGAGAAACCAAATTCAACTAGGATTGAAGCTTGAATATTCCCTTGAATCTTATCCACAAAATCCGAAATCTTTCATGAGGATTATCCTCAAAATTTCGTCCCTTATTTGTTGGGATTTGGATTCAAAATTCAAGTAGGATTCTAACAAGATTATCCTCTCCAAATCCAACTCAAATTCGAATTTCAAACCTTGTGGATTTTCCACAACAAATTCGAATCCTACTTGGACTGTGATTCAAAATTTGAATTTCAAATTTCAAATTCAAGTTTCAAATTCAAATTTCAAATTTCAAATTTCAAATTTCAAATTTAAATTTCAAATTCAAATTTCAAATTCGAATTTCAAATTCAAATTTCAAATTCAAATTTCAAATTCAAAATTCAAATTTCAAATTTCAAAATTCAAATTTCAAATTTCAAAATTCAAATTTCAAATTCCACAAAACGGTTGTATTTCATATTCTTGTTCTCATGGATAATTTTCTACAACTCCAATCCAATCTCAAATAAAATCATGGCAACTTTATTTGGAGTTCGAATAATTGTGTACTCTATTATCCAAAACAAAATCTGAATCCAACCGGAGAGAATCTTGTCTACCATCCTAATCCTGTGTCATCACCATCCATGCATAATAAACTAGCCAATAGCATACACAAATCAATTTGCCAAACATTAAGGAATTATGTGGAGCTAGTAGAGGGACTGATTGGACATATATAATCGGGCTCCCGTGATTCCATATGATCATCATTCTGTACCGAACAACTCAATCATATGATCACTAATTTCAGAGTCACACCACTATAAACCTGAAACTGAACTCCCAATTATATACCGTATTACGTAAGCCTGTGACGAGCTACCATCCAATGACCTTGTCATATATGCAAAACCCTCATATGATATCCATGATCAGCCTTAGGTCAAAGTCCGTTTAATCCTACTGATCAGGCTATCTTAAAGTTCCATTATACTACCGAATCTAGAAAATGATTATTCACCATATGTGAATAAGAAGTCATCCGCCCAGCAGACGACCCAAGGCCTTGTCCATTTTCACATTCAGTATAATGCCTTTAAGAGGATACCTTTAACTCCTCAGAGCTATGATTCCGATATCTGCAAACAAACCCTTCATCGTATACAAGTCATGCACCCAACGAACCGGTCTATAAGCTTACTACCTCTGAGACGCTTTAGCCATTGGAACATCAAAGTACACAAGTCATATACATGAAGTAGTTCATTTACTCAGGATTAAGGTTATTGCATAATGAACGTCAAAAGCAGATTGATCCACTCATAGCGGACTACGTAGATCAATCACGCTTTAGTCCCGGTCTAATATGTCACCTCCAAGCAACATATCCATGTCTCTACTTGGGAGTCCAGCTCCAGACAGTCAAGACAGACCGTCCCCTCCAAGGCTTTAGACAACATAATAGTCTTAACATGAGTTAGATGCTCGGTCTAACCCCATAGACTACAGACCATAGTTTAGACTGCTAACTTTAGAACATTGTCTTCTTGCATACAAAAGTCCATTGCATGCAACGTTCTAACAGTTTTAACACAAGCAGTCAGTGAGCCATATTTGCTTACATTTACTTTAACATGTAAATAAGACGAGGACAGATAGCAATGTAATGAATAACCTCTAAGTATAATTTTATTATCCAGTTCAAAATGAATACATCAAAATGTCTCTAATACTTAGGGTATTTCCTAACATCAACGTACTCAAAACTCTCCTTCTCATCAGGTTGGAATACTATCTTTTGCATTTGACAGTCAATCGTGGCTTGACACTTTCCTAGGAAATCCATTCCTAGGGTTACATCGTAATTAATGATCTTCATCAAGATCAAATCAATGTATAATTCCCCATTTGTCACAATTACTAGCATATTACATAACCAATAATGTGATAGCAAAACTTCCCCTGAGGGCAGAGCTGTCCTAAATGTTTTCCCCATGTTATCCTTAGCATACCCTAACTTACTGGCAAATTCGTACGCCAAGTGATTAGCAACAGAAAGCTGACTCGTAACCACATTGGATGTCCTTACTTCTGCATCCTCCTTTGTGTAGGCCATTACACGTGTGTCAACTTGGGGTGTATATTCTTGGCGCTGTGGCCATGCTGGGGGCATCACTGGGGACCCTTTAATTCTTGCTTGTAATGCATGCACCTAAGGGGGTTGTGAGCGTAGAGGATACTGTGGGCATTGTTGCATAGGCCCTGGGACATTTTGGTGATTAATTGGATAGTTCTTCACAAAATGTCCTTCTCTTCCACATTGATAATAGGTGTTAGTGCCATATCGACAATGGCTTGGGTGTCTCTTCCCACATGTAGCACAAGTGGGAATTTCAGTCCTATACTTATGGCTAGCTTCTGTTGCTGGTTTCGATTGTCCTAGCTTTTATTTCTAGGAAAATTACCCTTTCTCTTATTTTATTGCTGTGGGCCTTGATTGTTGGACTGACCCGGTTTGGCAATTTAATTGGGCTTGCTGCTTTGGCTGGCTTGATTCCCTACCTGGGCTAACTTGGCAAGGACCTTTTCTTTCTTCTTAGCTTCCCATACTTTTTCTCTCTCTTCCTTTCGCCTGGCCAAATGGTATTCTGCCTTAAAACTCGGCTGACACAGTCTGCCACTAAGGTTGGTGATGTCGGGCCACTATCCACTAGAGTAGATATCTTTGGTCAGAACATGCCGATCATCTTTTGTATCTTCTCTTTTTCATTTGGTACCACACACGGGCACAATCTGTGATGCCCCGACCTCGGCCATGTGAAACCATTCCAATCCGACTCCGTAGTCGATCGCGATAGCACATACACCTCGTCAGGTCGTCATTTAAAAACACTTTTACTTTGAATCTCTCATTTTACAGGGCCTAAAATTTTTGCCAGTATTTTTTTTATTTTAAAAATACTTTCCTCATATGAAAGCTAAGTATGAAAGCCATATCAAATTTAAAACTAATCTTTTAGTTGTCTTTTTGCAATACAACACAGTATTTACAAAAATACATAACCTCAACTTTGTTTTCAAAAATACATTATGTTTAATTCACTCTTTTGACGCTCAGTGGAAGACTGATAGCAGGACCAAAATCTACAGTGGATTCCTTATCCTATTGGCATAACGTATCCTACCGCCATCTAGGTAGTCTACTGAACAGGTTTCTTAACATGAACAAACTCATGAGCTATCAGGCTCAGTAAGTTTAAACATACGTACTATGAATCATACAGATTCAAAAAGATCAAAAATAAATTTCCTATGAATAGTACTATTTATCCATAAATAGTACTATTCACCATAAACAGTAACTTTGACTTTTATCCGATGAATAGCACTTTGACTTTTTGATCAATAAATAGTAACTTTGACTTTAACTAATTACTATTCATGTCACCCTAACCAAATCCACTACACTTATCGTTAGTGTCGGTTATGCTCAATTATGGCTTTCATCACCTTTTTTGTCATTATCTTTGTTTATGTTCGGGTGTTGAGCTCATTTGGCCTTGTACCATTTTCTTGTGTGCACCGACTATGAGGGGCCTTGGGAGCGACCCTGATGGCTAATCCTCCCTAGTCCATCATCGACCGAAGCAGTTCTAGTGTCTCCGAAGGACCTTTAAACCTCCACCTTATTATTGGAGGCCGGTACGCCTAATATGGTTATATTATTATCTTTCAATTACAGTTCCTATCGGGTGGCATTAAACATCACCTCAAATTTAGGAACCTTTGTTGCCCATAGGTCTTACACATTCTTTATTTTAAGAGTGTGTCTTAAATTTAGTCACACTCTTTCCATAGTATACCTATAGTACACATCTCAATTTATCATTCTCGGGGTGTGTTAGTCTAGTTACACCCTAGTGCTCGTAGGACTTAACATCTAATGTACAATTAGTGCATAATTAAATATCATAGTATTTCATGTTGCAGACATGAAAATGCTTGAACTTACCATAACTACGACAATGTTCACCTTCAGAAATCCTCCACAGTTTTGTCTTTAATTTTGGTCCCTATTGACAAAAAATTGTTTGTTAATACCCATCATAAATTATCACTTTGGATATATTCATTTTGTGACAAATTTTACAACACATTTCACCTTTTTATGTAGTGCACGGCTTGCAACATGCCCGTGTCCAAACTCGTGTACCTCTTGGGTTTGCACTACATGGCCGTGTTTAAATGTACACGCCCGTGTTTAAATGTACATGCCCGTGTTTAAATATACACGCTCGTGTCCTTATTTCTAATTTTTAACTTTAAAATCTTAATTATGGCTTCTAGAATCTTATTTAAAGTGTTCTAGATCCTTCATGGTCTTTTCCGAGCCTTTCAGAAATTTTTTATCAAAATGACCATTTTACCCCTGACGGGTCTCGGGACAGTATCAATTCCGTTTTATCATTTTTTTTTTTGAGATTTTCTAAGCCCAAATATCATAAAATAATATTTCTTAGGCTTCAGTATATTTTTACAGTATCATTTGCTGCAAAATTGGTAACTATTTCTCACCCGACCCTCGAGTACTATTCATCTGACACCTAGGGTCATTTTTCATTTTTCTAGCGTTTCGGAGCCTCAAATGGGTATTTTACTACTCTTGAAATGTTTCTTATCCCGTTCTCGAGCCTTGGTTCCTGAGGGGCTCGGGTTTTCTATCCCGTTCATAATTTTCCCCCCTCGTTTCCTAAAATACCCCTAATGTGAAATTTTCCCGTTCTTGGTATTTTAGTCAGTAAAGGGTCATTGTACTATTCCTTTTTGGGTTTCACTTTCCATTATCAATGCTAACATACCTAGGGGTCTCGGTTTTATTTTCAAGCCTATATTTTTACCCCTCGTTTCCCAAAATGCCCTTATGCCGTCTTAGAAATTTCGACAGTATTTCCGCTTATATTTTTAGGTTTCCCCGGCATTAGGTACGCCTCAAAACCTTGGTACCTGTCACGTACCATACCAGAGGCATATTTTATGCAAAATTACCAAACTTTACATAAAATTTTTCCACATTAACATCATTCAAATTACGACATAAAATTCATCAATTTTTACTCAATTATGGCCACGGTTTTCATGGTATTCAACACCACAAAATTTTGTTCCACTTAACTCAATTGTCACATTTCATTTCTAAGGTTTCTAATGCATATATCAACATCAAAACCTAAGAAAATTTTTCATTCTAACCCTAGCCTTATGTCATGGTTTTCATGCTCAAACCTTAGGAAAATTTTTCTCTTTATTCCTATGGTTTTTATTACTCATTTCCTCATCAAATCCATCACAAAAATTTCCCATTTTCCCATGTCTATTGCCCACAGATTTTGGTATGAAGCATGCATCAATGCACTTGTTTCTTGATTCTAATTCATACTTTTATTACTACATTACCAAACCAACATAATCCACTAAACAAATTATCAAACTTTCAACATTTTTCACACCAATCAAGCCACGGTTTTTGCAAAGAAAACCAATGAAAAATGCTTCAAACTAGTGGCTTACCTTATAAATTTGAATCCTTGCAACTTGGACTAAGATTGGAAGCTAGTTTAGTGTGGGAATTTGGTCAAAATTTGGCTTGAAATGGGAAAAGGATACACAGTTTTGGAGAGCAAGTGTTTGGCTAGTTTTCTCTAATTTCCAAATGAATTTTTCATGCCTATTTATAGGCAAATGGTGGAGGACCATTTTTAAAAATTTCCAACAATTTGATAATTAGTTAAGGACTTATTTGCAAACATTTTAGGTCAAAAATAAAAATTTTAGCTGATTTTTCTTTTTGCTTGGCTGAACCTCATTTTCCCATTTTCCTTAAATATTTTTCAATCCATTTTGGCTTAATCTTGGCTATTGATCCAAGATTCCCTTAATCCTAGCCATTAATGCCACCTAACTTATCTAACAAGCTTTTATTTCTCATTAATTACATCATAATTATGATGTCACATATGACATCAACTAATTAATTCATGAATTAATTTGTAGTCAAAGTTTGACCAAAAGTCAAACCAAATAGAAATTTACCGAAATCACGTAAGCGGGTTTCTGGCGCCTCCAATGTGATTGGTCTACCTTATTTTGCTTCCATTTGACCAGAATTCATTACCGTAAAATTTCATCTTTTAGTGCACTTCGATGCACTCTCTAGGGTTTTTGGCTCCATTTTTGAGCCGTCTCACCTGATTCGGTTCGGGAAGATTTTCTATCTCCGAACTTACACTCTTTAACACTGTTAGAACATTTTTATAGTATTCTCGACAATATTAAAACACAACTTTTTCACATTTTATATATTAAAATTGTTATATACATACAATTTTAATTCACTCCGAGAATCTAAAATTCTCTGTTATCACATTCACTCCTCCTTATAAAATTTTCGTCCTCGAAAATTTAGAACAAGTGGGGGTATAATTTTCTAATCTCATCCTCGTATTCCCATGTAGCCTCTTCGATGTTGTGATTTTTCCACAGCACTTTGACTAATAGGATCGTCTTGTTCCTTAAGACTTTTTCTTCTCGTGCCAAAATTTGAACAGGCCTCTCTTCATACGTGAGATCTTCCTGGTGCAAATTTTATGTGGAGCTCTTGGCAAAAGTTTTGCCAGTCCATCGTAGGGTCTCCTTCCCTACGTCGATCTAACCACCAAGCTCTTACTAGTCCATCCAGTCTGCTACTTGCCAAGACCATCTGTAGGTAAGGTGGGATATGGCAGGTATGGAATATGACTTCCATATCTTGAATCCATCTCATAAGCTCATAGGGTCGGCGGCGACCATTGAATCTATCAGGATACATGGTGGTGAAAGCCAAACTCGCCTGGTGATCTTCGTGTATTTGGCAGGGGACTACCAGAGTAGGTTCTACTGGTGTAGCCATGGCTGCCTATTATAACTTAAATGTTAACTTACATACTATTAACATAAAATACAAACTAACTTACTTAGACAGATGAGGCTGGCATGCGATGCTGTGAGGTAGGGTGACAGGATACCACTCTAATACCAACTGTGGTGCCCCAGAGCCTTGGCAGCCATGGAATGTCACTTGAAAACTATTGTTACTTAACTTATTAGAAAACTATTACTCAAACTTACTTACTTTAATACTATAATTTAAGAGATTTTTTTTAATACGTATGTTTTACTATTTACGTACATACATGTATATACTTTACCGATATCTAAAGGTCTAAATACAACTGAGGTTCAAACATACGTACATATTCACGAATTTACTAAACTGGTTACTACTTAATATAAGTTTGATTCTCAAAATAAAATGATTGCTTAATATTGGGTGAAAATTAACACTGGCGGTGGTATCCACAACCTCACCCTTACATCCGCCTCTGTTGCTATCACCGTCCATTGGAATCTAGGCCATAGGTCGCTTACCTACAGCATAAACACACACTGTGAGCTTTATGCTCAGTAAGTACAACATTCTATCCACAAAACGTGTTTGAAATGTAAGCCATACTTAAAACATATAAGCATATCATGTACACATAACATGTACTATGCACTGAAACATTTCACATAACTGAAACATCTCACACAACTGAATGCATATTGACACTATAACTGGAAGCATATTGTAACTATAGCTATGGCATATCGTGAACAATTCATGAACCGATTATGCTTATTTTATGCTTCATTATTCATTATCTTTTCTTATCTGAAAGTCCCTGGTATCAGTACCACTGTGCACGGATCATCGAATTCATCGTGATCATGGGCCTTCGCCCGTTATGGATATGTTTTATGGGCCTTGGCTCGTTTTACTTTATAGGCCTTATGCCCTTTACATATTATAGGCCTTGCGCCTGTTATATTCTATGGGCCTTGGCCCGTTATATTGGCACCTTTATTCTATTTACCCAATTCTATATCTGATCATGCTATATGCTCTTCTAGGCTATTCACTAATCATGTGTGATAGGGATGTATGGCATCTAACTCATGCATTTTATCAACCTACATGATTATGAAATTATAAACACTTCTATCATCCTATGCAATAATCATACATAATTTGCATACTTAACATAGACTAAAAATAGTACTTTAAACTCATTTTGTTCATGCTGTAGGTGGATTTTTACTTACCTGATCTGCAGGTAAATTTGTACCTCTCCTTGTCAATTTACAGGTCTCTACCTGTAATCATAATACATTTCTATTAAAACTCACTCTTAGGTCACTATGGTCGTTAGTGACTAATAAAAATTATATTATTATGTGGTATCGATCCTTATCGGTACTAACTGCTTTCCTCTTATGAGTTTGATTTTCTAATTTCTAATCATAGTTAATTAATTTATTTACCCAATAAATTAATTAACATCCTCTACCTCTTCCTATCTTGGGTTTGATTGGTTAACCGGCTAGTCAACTAACAGCTTACCTCACGTATTGACTGTTTAGCCTATCAGGTTACCTTTGTCGATTTAAAACTTATTACTGACAAATGTCATTTGTTTTTGTGAAGTTCCTTTTCTTAGGATTTGAACACAATCTCCCTTACACCCCATTGGAAGGTGAGGGTGTTTTTCTTAAAACCATTTTCTTATTTAAAAAAAACACATTTTGGTGTTCATTTGATAAGGGGGTTTTTGGACCCTTTTTCGAAAAACTGTTTGTAACACATTTTGAACAATTAAATATTCGAACTTGGCAAACACCATACTTTTAGTCCTCAATGAGATGAACAACTTTTGTTCACCTCGGAGCTATATTCAAACTCTAACGAGTCCTAAACCTAGCAAACCCATGGCTAAAACTGTGCCCATTTTAGAAAAATTGCCAGTTTTTCGTTTATTTAAAAACTGCTCTATTTGGGGCTTTAAACGACCGAATTTTTAAAACCTACATAGGCGATCTTTTAGTTTTCGATGTGATCTACAACTTTCATGTTGAGCATGAGATCCGATTCAGACTCTAAGTTGCTCATTTTTATAAGAACCCGAGATTGTTCCCTATTCCCGGGTTTCTGTCCCAGTTTTAAACTTTGGTTATAAAATGCTCCAAAAACCTATCTTGCTGTCATTTTTGGCCAAAGGCTATTTGATGTAAAAATGACCATAACAAAATATCCTAAACTTTTGTGTTTTATAAAAATCTCAAAATCCATGCAGAACATGCTCAAAAATCCACAAATCCATGACTAAAATCTGGGATAGGTTTGGTTTCCCGCCAAACCCTAAAATGTCCATACAATCAACCATCCACAAAATCTTAAATTACAAGTACAAAAACATAAATACAAAATGCTAAGGGCTCAAAATAAACTTATGACAACCCATTGCTTGAAATACACAATAAATCTCTTTGATCTCAAAACTTAAAAAGAAACTAAACCATAAAAAGGAGCAATTTTTTGGATTTTTAGTTTAGTGTGCTTTGAACCTAGCCCAACTAAACCAAGTGGTGTCCAAACTTTCGTGTAGACCAAGGGTCGAAATGGAGTTAGCTAGGACTAGAAAGAAACATAAAAATCTCCTTGGTTAACCAAGCCAAATAACCAACTAAAACCACAAGGAAAGTGTCCTAGCAATTTACCTTAAAGTGGTCTTGAAGTGACTTGAAGAAATGGCTCCTCCCAAGCTAGTGTGTGGCTGATTTTTGGTACAAATTTTGGTGAACTTTGGTGTGTTTTGGGGCTGCAAGGGTGTTGGCTAGCTAAAGAGAATGAGAAGAAAAGTTGGTGTCTTGAGAGCATTTTGATAAGCCAAAGGCTATGCACACCTATTTATAGACAAATGCTAAGCAAGTTTAATCAACTCTAAGCCAACTTAATTAAGCCAAACCTTAGCTAATCAAGGGAATAAATTTACTACTGCCACCTAGCTAAAAAAATGTGGGGACTAAAGGGAAAAGAAGCACAAATTGCATTAATTGCTTGATAAAGTCTATAGTGTTTTGCCTACCACTTTTTCATTTTTTATTCAAGGTATCATAAGCATGCTTCCTTGTTTTATGGGAGGCTTGTCCACATGCGCCTAGAGCTGTGTTTGGCTGCTTCCAAACACTATTTTTGAGGGGAAGAGATCATCTGCAAAAGCTTCCCTCAACAATCTAATTTCCTCTAACGGTGTTCAGTCCTTTTTTGACAGTGTTCTAGACCTTGATCGAACATGGATTTTTTTAATTCGATTCTTATACTATTCATCCTTAGTTTGGTTGTAGTGCCTATGAGCCCATTCTATGTCTATTTACTATTCATTTACGATACTGTGATTATGTCTACACTGTGCTGACACTACGCACGTATAGTATAACTTTTTCATGTGAAATTTCAGATACAGTCTATCCTAACTAATTTGGACGTGCTGATTATAAATTTATCAGTTTTACGTCCATCTGAGGTCGTCTGGGCTAGTTTTTTGGATCTGTGTGATCCCAACTCGAACATCACCTTTTGTGCTCAACTAACCAGTTTGAGCGTTCTGAGTCTAAATATATCAATTTTGGGCTGAGAAGAGGTCATCTTGACCCTTTTCTTGATACTGCGTATGCCTCAGACAAAATTTCATGTTATATGCTTAATTGACTAAATTGAGCATGCTGACTATAAATATATCAGTTTTATATCAACAAAACGTCATCTCAATCATTTTCTTGATACTATATATTTATCAGGCAAAATTTCACTGTTGTGCTCAGATAACCAGTCTAAACATACTGATGACTAGCTCATCAGTTCTATGTTAAAAAATGGTCATCTGAACCGGTTTCTTGATACTGCGTGTCTCACATGCACACTCACATGTACTAAGGTGAACCAATCTCACTCTCGGTTGCCCCTTTCACTGTATGAATAGTAATTAAACATTTCTTTACCCATTTAATTCATTCAAACTAGAAAATTATACTATATTCATTAACTTATTTACTTATTACAGAGTAATTAGGTTCCGTGAACATGGTGGTCATTACATGGCCACACACTCTACCATTTAGGAATTGGAGAATTGGAGAATAGTAGAAAAAGCTAGTTGGTTGAAGCCCCTTAGTTACTTCCTTCGACGATCCTGGTATTTTCCTCCGAAGGTATATGATTGTTGATAATCTATTTTATATGGCAACACGAGTTATTTAACGATCTTTATAGAATTTTTAAAAATTCTGCTATCTATTCTTACGATTTTTCCTATAATTGATATTAGAGCCAACTCATGATTATGTCATATACATAAATTAAAATATCATTTTTATGATAACCAAGAAATTTCATCGTTTTCGAGAAATATGTACATTGTATGTATACAATGATTTTTATGTTTAAAATGTAAAATGTATGATTTAATGTTATTTAGAATACAATAAAAATGTTCTAACAATGTTAAAGGAAAGGAATTCGGTGATGGAAAATTTTACCGAACCGAAATAGGTAAAATGATGCCACTTCAGTATCAAAAACCCTAGACGATGACCAGGGTCCACAAAAAGATGAAATACTTATGGAAAGGATTTTTAGCCAAAGGGAAGTGGTTTAAGGTAAACCGATCGCATAGACAGCCCCAGAAATCCACCTACGCGATTTCAGGAAAGTTTCTTTCGGTTTGAATTTTGGTCTAACTTTGATCGAAAAGCATATATATGAGGTCACCAAATGATGTCACCTTGTGATGATATAAATGAAAAGAAAATTTGTGTGGAAAGAATTAATAAATCCAAGGGCTAAGGTATAAAGTAATCTTGATCCAACGGCTAAGATGTTGCCAAAATTGCATGAAAGATTTTGGGAAAAAAATTTGGGAAAATGGGAAGATTGGAGTCAATTTAGTGAAGAAAAATCGGCTAAAAAATTTTGTTTATTGCAAATGAACCCTTAAAAAGTTTCAAAAACACCCCCCAAAGTGTTGCAAATTACTCAAAAAACCTTTGTAAGTTTGTCCTTTCTTTTTGGCTGCCATTTAAGCCACGGTTTGAGCTTAAAATACTAGAAAAAAAATTTTAGTTCACTTGCTGCTGTGCACCACCACCACCATCCAAGCTAAGTTTTTTTCAAGTTTTCCACACAAAGCTTGCTAAAAACTCTTCTCAAGCTCAAGTTGAGCATTATTTGTGAGGCAAGCTTCAAATTCTCAAAATTTTCTCGAGTTTTGGTGATGAAAACTGTGGGCGAGCATGTGGAATGGTATGATGAATTTCAAGCTAATATTTTGCTAGTTTGTGCTTTTAAAAATTAGGTTAGCTTGTGACTAAACTAAAGAATGAATTAAGAGCTTGAAAATAAAATTTGTGCATGCTTTTGTTAGGAAATGCCCTAAGTATGAAAGACATTTTGATGTATTTCATTTATTTTGAACTGGATAATAAAATTATATATAGAGGTTATTTATTACATTACTGTTTGTCCTTATTCTATTTACATGTTAAAGTAAATGTAAGTAAATATGGCTCACTGACTGCTTGTGTTAAAACTATTAGAATGTTGCATGCAATGGCCTTTTGTATGCGAGAAAACAATGTTCTAGAGCAAGCAATCTAAATCAAGGTCCATAATCTATGGGGTTAGACCGAGCATCTAACTCATGTTAAGACTATTATGTTGTCTAAAGCCATGGTTGGGACGGTTTGTCTTGACTGCTCAGAGCATAGACTCCCGAGTAGAGACATAGATATGTTGCTTGATGGTGACATATTAGACTGGGACTAAAGTGTGACTGATCTACGTAGTCCGTTGTGAGTAAATCAATCTGCTTTTGACATTCATTATGTAATAATCTTAATCCTAAGTAAATGAACTACTTCATGTATATGACTTGTGTATTTTGATGTTCCAATGGCTAAAGCATCTCAGAGGTAGTAAGCTTATAGACTAGTTCATTGGGTGCATGACTTGTAAACAATGGAGGTGTAGATATCGGAATCATAGCTCTAATAAGGAGTTAAGGGTATCCTCTTAAAGACATTATACAGGATGTGAAAATGGACAAGGCCTTGGGTCTTCTGCTAGGCAGATGACTTCTTATTCACATATGGTGAATAATCATTTTCTTACTCGGTCGTATAATAGAACTTTAAGATAACTTGATCAGTAGGATGAATGAACTTTGACCTAAGGTTGATCATGGATATCATATGAGGGTTTTGCATACATGACAAGGTCATTGGACATTAGCTTGTCACAGGCTTTCCTAATACGGTATATAATTAAGAGTTCAGTTTCAGGTTCATAGTGGTGTGACTCTAAAATTAGTGATCATGTGATTAAGTTGTTCGGTACAAAATGACGATCATATGGAATCACAGGAGCCTGATCATATATGTCCAATTGGTGCCTCTACTAGCTCCACATAATTCCTTAATGAATGGCAAATTGATCTATGTATGCTTATTGGCTAGTTGACTATGCATGGATGGTGTAGACATAGGATAAGAATGAAGGGGAATTCAAGCTAGAAAATCCTACTTGAGTTTTTATTCCTCTCCCTCACAATGGTTGCTGAAATTCTATGGATAAGCCTAAAGAAAATTTGGTTTTTGGTGGATAAGGATGAAGGGAAATTCAAGCAATCAAATCCTATTTGAATTTTGATTCTTTCAATCACAGAAATAGCCAAAAATCTTAGTGGATAAGGCTAAGGGAATTTGGTTTTATGTAGATAAGGGTGAGATAAAATTCAAGCTAGAAAATCCTATTTGAATTTTGATTCTTCTCACACTTAGATGGCCAAATCTAGCCTTGTTCTTGGGCTAAATGAAAATTCGATTTTAGTGGATAATGATGAGATAAAATTCAAGTTAAAATCCTATTTGAATTTGGAATGCAGAATCCCCTAGGGTGGCCAAATCTTCCCTTGATTATGGCCTATAGGGAATTTGGATTTTGTGAGGAAAAATAGGGAGGAAATATTCTCCTAGTCCAATTCGAATTCAAGGGATCACCTTATGCCAGTCTATAAATAGGAGTCCTACCACTCCAGTTCTCTCAAACCACAGATTCTCGGTGAGCAGGCTTATTGTTGCATAACTCACTGTGACAATAAGTTTTTTAGAGATCTGGTTGGTCGGCAGAAGACTAGCAGTGCTAGCATAGCGGTCGAGGAACCAAGTGCCCACACACTCTGCTATCTGGGAATTAGAGAATAGTAGAGAAGGCTAGTTGGTTGAAACCCTCCAATCATTCTCCTCCTGCAGTTGGCATCCTTTAGAGGTATGAGTTTTATTGTTCTTAATTTACTATATATGGCATCACGAGATATTTAATGATCTTGAAAAATTTTTATAATTCCGCTGTACCACTCTGATGCATTTTTACCAATTTTTTTTTCCTACAATTGGTATCATAGCCATCTCATGATTATGCCATGTACATAAATTAGACAATTAGTTAGTCATTTTATTTATGTATGGATTTGATATTTAGAGAGTGGCATTCTAGGATTCCTTTATGTTGTTATCATGAATTATGTATATAGGATTCCTTTATGTTGTTATCATGAATTATGTATATAGTATGTGGTTATTTTAATTTTTTAAATTATTATAAGCATGCTTGTTTATGTCGGTTATGGTTCCTTAGAATTTAAAAAAAATTGTATCTAGGAATTTTTTATGTAACCATGGGATTAGTTCATAATCACCGTAATTTTCTCATGGACTTTAATTTTTTAGTCTTTTAGAACTTTTATGATTAGAATTTTGTACACCGGAAATGGTTTAGGAGATTTTACGTAATTATTCTTAGAGGAGATTAAAGTTTGAAGACCATAATTTATTTTTCCTAAAAATTTAATTTAATTTGAAAATTGAAATTTTATTTGTGTGGAAAATTTCAATTTAATTAGGATTCAAATTAAATTTTTGGAGATCCTAATGGGTAAATTGGAATGTGGTACGAAAATCGAGGATCTACCCCTCGGGACGGGCCACCGGCCTTGGTAGGGCTGCAACCCTGCCATCGGGCAGGATGGGGCTGCGATAGCCCCTGTCCAAGACTGCACCACCCATGGCCGCAGGCTGTGCCTACAGCCAAGGGTTATCGTGGCACTCTAGGGGCTACCGTGGCCACCTGGGTGTGCAGCCCATGGCAGCAGGCGCTGCCTGTAGCTTGGTGGGCTGCTACACCTACCCAGGTTGTGCAGCTTGAGGTCATAAGCTTTACCTGAGGCCCGACAGGGTTGCACATGGCTTGGGTGTAGGCTGCCAACCCCCCAGGTGGGTGGGGCTGCCCACAGTAGTTGTGAGCTTCCGGGCCCCCAGGGTCGATGGGCTGAAAAACTAAAAATTTCAATTTTTGAATTTGAGATTTAATTTTAAATCATATTTAAAAATATGTAATTTAAAATTTAAAATTTTTGAAATTACATATTACTACACATGAAATTTAAATCGTTTAAAATTTTGAACTTTGAAATTTAAATTTGAAATTCGAATTTGAAATTTAAATTTTTTGAAATTTTAATTTTAATTGATTCTGGGGATGAGAAATAAATGGAGAGACTAAATAAAGATGGATACAAGAAGACGGAACAAAATTCAAGACCCAAAGAATGCTTTGGATGGAATTTTGTAATCTTTATTTTCTTTGTTTTAGGATGGGACCATGGCTTGGTTATTTTTTCCATCAATTATTTTTTCTGTGACATGTCATGGATGAATGAATAAATATTGATGGATGAACTGGATGCATATTTGATAACATATAATATAGGATAGGTGATTGCCGCTCAGACTATATTGGTCAAAACTTGCATGTTTTTCAAAATATTGAGTGGGAGAGGGTTTCAAACAAAACCCACGGCCTCCATTGTTGATTTATATGTGAAAGCATGATAACACCTTGCGTCAGTTCTGCCCTGACCATACCCCTCGGTAGGTGTTTACCACTGCCGGTATATTCGGTTAGATCTCCTATGTGGAAAATATGTTTGGGCATGATTCTATTCATGACCACCCCTCGGTGGCTTGGTAAGACATGGATCGGACTACGTAAATAATGGTTATATACTTAAGACTCGTTTAGTTATTAACCTTCCTTAGAAACTCTGTTAACTAAACTGGTGCCCAAAATAAGTGGTTATTAATATATGTCTTAACCTTGGAGGATTTAAGACAACATATATTAATCGAATGGGGTCCATGTTCCCGCTATTTGTCTCATGACCATACCTCGGTGGCTTGGGGTAATAGATGTTGAGAATTACTGTTGCAATGCTACATGTGCTTTCAAGTTTCATGTAGGAACATACTTGTATGTTTCATTTGCTAAAGTCCCTCTATATTTGCTTAGGCTTTGTAATGATGTCTACTATAATTTTATTTCAGTTCAAAATGTCACCGACACCCCTTATTTCAATACTTACTGAGAATAAACTTAATGGGGATAATTATAAAGACTGTAAAAGAAATCTGCTAATAGTTCTCAACTGCGAGAGACACAAGTTCATATTGGACAAACCATGCCCACCTGGGCCTAAACCTAACATACCACTTAAGAAGATCCCGATTGCCTATACTCATTGGAGAGAATCCAATGAGATAGCTCGGTGCTACATTCTTGCATTCTTACTAGCATGATGAGTGCTTTACAAAAGCAGCATGAGACTTATCAAGTTGTTAGAGAGATCATGGAGAACTTGGAGGACATGTTCAGAGGCCCAAAAAAATTGGCTCGATAGTCTGCCATCACCAGTATCATGAACTCTAAGCAGAAGGCAGGTACTCCGGTGAAGGACCATATGATTACTCTTATAGGATTCTTTGCTGAGGCTACCGAAAATGGTGCTAAGCTAGACTACAACACCCAGATCAAAATGGTATTTAAAACTCTGTCTAAGGATTTTGTAGGGTTTAAGGCCGCATATAATCTGGCAACAAGGGAGTTAGGACTCACTGAACTCATGAAGCAACTCCAAGCTTATGGGTGGATGATCAGGGATGGGGATGCGGTCCAACCAAAAGGTTAGGCCAATTTGACAGAATCTTCCAAACCTTCAAGGAAGAGGAAGAGGCCAAATAAGAAGCAACCGGCTTCCAGTTCTTCTGTTCTTCCTGTCTCAAATGTGAAAAAGAAGAATAAGAATAAGAAGCCTAAGGACCCTAAAAAGTCCAAGTGCTTCCACTGTGGGAAGGTAGGTCACTTCAAGAAGTTTTGCCAAGAATTCCTAACCACTAAGGGCAAGGAAGGTAAGGAATTTCTTTATCTAGAAGCGTGTTTGGTGGAAGAATTAAAAGACACTTAGGTCATTGATTCAGGAGCCACTAATCATGTTTGTGTTTCTATGTAGGGGTTCGTGGAAATAAGAAGTCTACATGATAGGAACCTCTCGTTGTGGACTGGAGACAGTAGCTTAGTGGTGGCTGACGCAATGGGAGATGTTTATCTTATTTTGATGAATTTAGGTTTATATTATTAAAAGATTGTTTTTATGTTCCCAACTTTAGGAGGAACCTTATATCGGTAGCTTGTTTAATAAAAGATTCTTATTCAGTTTCTTTTACTAAAAGAGTTGATATTTGTAAAAATAAGTCTTTTATCTATTCTATATGGATAGATATAAACCTATATTTAATCAAACCAAAGATGTACTCACTACTTGATATCGAATTAACTAATAACTCTAAAAGGTTGAAAGTTTCTCACTCTAATAAGGTGTATCTTTATAGACGATTACTCGAGATATGGATATATGTACCTAATGCACCGCAAGAGTGAAACCTTTGATAAGTTCAAAGAGTATTGTGCAGAAGTGGAAAAGCAATTAGGTAAATCCATAAAGACACTTTGATTTGATTGAGGTGGCGAATACCTCTGTAATGAGTTTCTAGGACATCTTGTAAAGAATGGGATATTATCCCAATTGACTACACCTGATACTCCACAATAGAATGGTGTAGCCAAAAAGAGAAACAGGATCTTATTGGATATGGTACGGTCCATGATGAGTCATTCAATGCAGTTATTATCATTCTAGGGATATACATTACAAATGGCGAGTTATATTCTGAACCAGGTTCTAAATAAATCAATTCCCAGGACTCCGTATGAATTGTCGAATGGCAGGAAGCCCTCCCTTGGACATATGAGAATATGGGGCTACCCGACACATGTACTGGATAAGGATGCGAAGAAGTTGGAACCAAGATTAGAATTGTGCATATTTGTAGGATATCCTAAGGGAACTAAGGGAGTTCTGTTCTATAACTCGAAAGAACAAAAGGTCATTGTATCAACTCATGTGACATTCTTGGAGGAAAGTCACATGAATGTCTTTAAATCTCGAAGTAAAGTGGTGCTAGAGTAGTTATCGGGTGATAGAACTGCTACACAGGTTTCAGTCTTGGACGCAAGTCCGAGTTCCAGTAAAAGACCTGTAGACGATCAAAAATTTAGGGTACTTCATCATAGTGGGAGGGTTTCAAGGAAGCCTAATTTCTTCATGTATGATGCTGAGGTATACCAAGCCAGGCTCATGAGCATGAGAATTATCCAGTCACTTATGATGAAGCTATAAATGATGTTGATTCTGAATCTTGGAAATGGGCCATGAACAATGAGATGGATTCTATGAAATCCAACTCTATTTGGGAACTTGTGGATCTACCGGATAGGATAAAACCCGTTGGATGTAAGTGGGTCTACAAAAGAAAGAAGGATACGGAAGGGAGAGTGGAAACTTTCAAACCTATACTAGTCACAAAGGGGTACACGCAAAAGGCTGAAATCGATTATGATGAAACATTTTCACCTGTTGCTATGCTAAAGTCTATTCGTATTTTTCTATCCGTTACTGCAGCTCTCGATTATGAGATCTGGCAAATGGATGTCAAGATGGCATTCTTAAATGGCCATCTTAAGGAAAGTATCTACATGATATAGCCTGAAGGGTTCATGGTAAAAGGCCAAAAGAGAAAAGTTTGCAAGTTACTTAGATCCATTTATGGATTAAACCAAGCATCCCACTCATGGAACTAAAGGTTTGATCAAGCGATCAAAACATTCAATTTTGAGTAGAACGTTGACGAACCCTATGTTTATAAACATATTAAGTATAGAAAAATGGTCTTTCTAGTACTCTATGTTGATGATATACTGCTCATTGGAAATGATGTAGGGAATTCATCATCAGTCAAGCTTTGGCTGCACCAATAATTTGACATGAAGGACTTGGGAGAAGCTAATTATGTTCCAGGCATTCATCTCTTTAGAGATCAAAAGAACAAAATGATAGCATTATCCCAGGCTTCATACATAGATAAAATAATTGATGAATATGCAATATAAGAGGCAAAGAAAGGTTCACAACCTTCCATTGCAGGACTAACTCTTTCATTAGATGACTGTCCTAAGACATCAGAAGAAAGAAAGTGTATGAGTAAGGTCCTTTATGTATCCGCTGTGGGTAGCCTTATGTACGCTATGCTTTGTACTCGCCCAGATATATGTTTTGCAGTAGGTATGGTGAGTCAATATTAAGCTAATCTTAGAATTAAGCACTAGCAAGGAGTAAAGTATATACTTAAGTATCTTAAGAGAACGAGGGATTATATGCTGGTATATTCTAGAGGGGACCTAACACCCGTAGGATACACAGACTCAGATTTCTATACTTTTAAGGATTCAAGGAAATTGACATTAGGATCAATGTTCTTGCTCGAAAGAGGCACCGTTGTGTGGAAGAGTGTAAAACAGGGTTGCACGGCTGACTCTACGATGGAGGCTGAGTATATAGCTACATCTAAAGCATCTATAGAAGTGGTTTGGCTCCGCAAGTCACCCTTTATTATGATAACAGTGGAGCTATTGCCAACACAAAGGAATCACGGCACCACAAGAGGATTAAGCACATAGATTGGAGGTACCACATAATTAGAGGGCACGTAAAGACAGGACAAGTGGATGTATGTAAGGTCGTGTCCGAGGACAACATTATTGATCCCTTTACTAAGCCTTTGGTGGCTAGAAGCTTTGAAAGGCATGTTAAGGCGATGGGCATGCGTAACATGGCACATCTACTAGCTTAGGGCAAGTGGGAGATTGTTAAGAAATGCCCTAAGGTTGAAAGACATTTTGATATATTTCATTTATTTTAAACTGAATAATAAACTTATATATAGAGGTTATTCATTACATTACTGTTTGTCCTTACTTTATTTACATGTTAAAGTACATGTAGGCAAATATGGCTCACTGACTGCTTGTATTAAGACAGTTAGAATGTTGCATGTAATGGAATTTTGTATACGAGAATACAATGTTCTCAAGTAAGCGGTCTAAATTAAGGTCCATAGTCTATGGGGTTAGATTGAGCATCTAACTCATGTTAAGACTATTATGTTGTCTAAAACTATGGTGAGGACGATTTATCTTGACTGTCAAGAGCATAGACTTCCAAGTACAGATATAGATATGTTGCTTGGTGGTGACATATTGGACCGGGACTAAAGTGTTATTGATCTACATAGTCCGCTATGAGTGGATCAATCTGCTTCTGACGTTCATTATGCAATAACCTTAATCCTAAGTAAATGAACTACTTCATGTATATGACTTGTGTACTTTGATGTTCCAATGACTAAAGTGTCTCAAAGGTAGTAAGCTTATAGCCGGGTTCATTGGGTGCATGACTTATATATGATGGAGGGTTTGTTTGCAGATATCGAAATCGTAGCTCTAATAAGAAGTTAAGGGTATTCTCTTAAAGGCATTATACTGGATGTCAAAATGGACAAGGTATTGGGTCGTCTGCTAGGCAGATGACTTCTTATTCACATATGGAGAATAATCATTTTCTTATTCAGCAGTATAATAGAACTTTAAGATAGCCTGATCAGTAGGATGAACAGACTTTGACTTAAGGCTGATCATGGATATTATATGAGGGTTTTGTATACATGACAAGGTCATTGGACATAAGCTTATCGTAGGCTTTCATAATACGGTATATAATTGGAAGTTCAGTTTCAGATTTATAATAGTATGACTCTGAAATTAGTGATCATATGATTAAGTTGTTCGGTACAGAATGATGATCATATGGAATCACGGGAGCTTGATTATATAAGTCTAATTGGTCCCTCTACTAGCTCTACATAATTCCTTAACGAATAGCAAATTGATCTATGTATGCTTATTGGCTCGTTGACTATGCATATATGGTGTAGACATAGGATAAGGATGAAGGGGAATTCAAGCTAGAAAATCCTATTTGAATTTTGATTCCTATCTGTGATGACCAGGAATTTTAGATCCTCGGATGTACATTAAAATTGTATGTGTGTATCAATTTTAATGAATAAAATATGATAAAGTTGTGTTTTAATAATGTTGTGAATACTGTAAAAACGTTCCGGCAGTGTTAAAGTGAATGAGTCCGGAGATGGAAAATCTTACCGAACAGAATCTGGTGAAACGGTTTGAAAATGGGGCCAAAAACCCTAGAGAGTGCACTGAAATGCACTAAAAAGATAAAAATTTACAGCAGAGAATTTTGACCAAACGGAAGCAAAATAAAACAAACCGATCACACCGAAGGCGTTCGGAACTCGCTTACGCGATTTCGATAAAGTTCCGTTCGGTTTGACTTTCGGTCAAAATTTGACCACGAATTAATATACGAATTAATTCATAGGATGACATCACATTTATGATGTCATAGATATAATTTTTGAAAGCTTGGAATGTAAGATTAGGTATGTGTCAGGCTAGGATTAATTGCTTTTTTGATCAATGGCCAAGATTAAGCCAAAATTGTAGGAATAAAATCAAAAAAAACGCATCAGAGCGGCGCAGTGGAACAATAAAAATTTTTCAAGATTGTTAAATATCTCATGATGCTATATACAATAAATTAACAACAATAAAACTCATACCTTAAGAAGACGCCAATTGTAAGAGGAGAATGACTAGAGGGCTTCAATCAATTAACCTTCTCTACTATTCTCCAATCCCCGGATGGCAGAGTATGTGGGCACTCGATTCCTTGACCGGTATGCTAGCACTGCTAGTCTTCTTCCGACCACCCAGATCTCTAAAGAACTTATTGTCCTGGTGAGTTATGCAATAATAAGCCTGCTCACCTGAGAGTCTGTGATCTGAGAGAACTGGAGTGGCAGGACCTATATTTATAGACTTGCATGAGGTGACCCTCTGAATTCGAATTGGATTAGGAGAAGATTTTCTTCCTTATCCACTATGCAAAATCTGAAATTCCCTATGCCATAATCAAAGGTAGATTCGGCCACTTAAGGGATCTTGCAATCCAAATTCAAACAGGATTTTAACTTGAATTTTATCTCCTCATTCCCCCATATAATCTGATTCCCCTTTGTGCCAAAAACATGACTAGATTCGGTCATTAAAGTGTGAGGAGAATCAATATTCAAATAGGATTTTCTAGCTTAAATTTTATCTCATCCTTATCCATATAGAAAACAGAAAAACCCCTTGAGATTACCCTCAAAATTTTAGCCAATCTAGGGAGGAGAGAATCCAAATTCAACTGGGATTAAAACTTGAATTTTTCCCTGCATCCTTATCCACAAAAACCGAAAATATCTCGGAGGATTTTCCTCAACAAAAATTCGGCCACTTTTGTTAGAATTAGGATTCAAAATTCAAGTAGGATTTAAACAAGATTTTCATCTCCATAATCCAACTTAAATTCGAATTCTAACCTTTTGGAATTATCCACAAAGAATTCGAATTCCACTTGGACTATGATTCAAAATTTGAGTATCAAATTTCAAATTTCAAATTTCAAATTTCAAATTTCAAATTTAAATTTCAAATTCAAATTTCAAAATTCAAATTTCAAAATCCACAAAAGGTTGTATTTCAAATTTGTTTTCTCATGGATAATTTTCTACAACTCCAATCCAATCTCAAATAAAATCATGACAACTTTATTTGGAGTTTGAATAATTGTGTACTCTATTATCCAAAACAAAATGTGAATTCAACCGGAGAGAATCTTGTCCACCATCCTAATCCTATGTCAACACCATCCATGCATAATCAACTAGCCAATAAACATACACTGATCAATTTGCCAACAGTTAAGGAATTATGTGAAGCTAGTATAGGGACCAATTGGACATATATAATCGGGCTCCTGTGAATCCATATGATCATTATTCTGTATCGAACAACAACTCAATCATATGATCACTAATTTCAGAGTCACACCACTATAAACCTGAAACTGAACTCCCAATTATATACCATATTACGTAAGCCTATGACGAGCTACTATCCGATGACCTTGTCATATATGCAAAACCCTCATATGATATCCATGATCAGCCATAGGTCAAAATTCATTTAATCCTACTAATCAAGCTATCTTAAAGTTCTATTATACTACCGAATAAGAAAATGATTATTCACCATATGTGAATAAGAAGTCATCTGCCTAGCAGATGACCCAAGGCCTTATCCATTTTCACATCCAGTATAATGCCTTTAAGAGGATACCTTTAACTCCTTAGTGCTATGATTCTGATATCTGTAAACAAACCCTTCATCATATACAAGTCATGCACCCAACGAACCAGTCTATAAGCTTACTACCTCTGAGACACTTTAGCCATTAGAACATCAAAGTACACAAGCCATATACATGAAGTAGTTCATTTACTCAGGATTAAGGTTATTGCATAATAAATGTCAAAAGCAGATTGATCCACTCATAGCGGACTTCGTAGATCAATCACGCTTTAGTCCCGGTCTAATATGTCACCACCAAGCAACATATCTATGTCTATACTTGGGAGTCTATGCTCCGGACAGTCAAGACAAACCATCCCCACCATGGCTTTAGACAACATAATAGTCTTAACATGAGTTAGATGCTCGGTCTAACCCCATAGACTACAGACCTTACTTTAAACTGCTTACTTTAGAACATTGTTTTCTCGCATACAAAAGTCCATTGCATGCAACGTTCTAACAGTTTTAACACAAGCAGTCAGTGAGCCATATTTGCCTACATTTACTTTAACATGTAAATAGAATAAGGTCAAACAGCAATGTAAAGAATAACCACTGTATATAATTTTATTATCCAGTTTAAAATAAATACATCAATATGTCTCTCATGCTTAGGGCATTTCCTAACAAAAATAACATTGCAAAAAATTTTGGAAAATCAAAAAAATGGCATTCGGCCACATGGAAAGGAGGCAGCCCAAAATTTTCATTTTTGGCCCAAAAATGTTGCATTTTAGTCCTTGAACAATTAGCAAATTGTTGAAAAAAAATTACGAAAAGGTCCCTTTCTTTTGCCTATAAATACGCTTCGAAATTCACTTGAAAAAAATGAGAAAACTTGGCCAAACTCTTGCCATTTTTGCAGCCAATAATTTTCAAAATTTCACACCAAAACTAGCTTCCAATCCAAGTTTAGGCATCAAGAGGTCAATTGAAAAAGGTAAGCCACAATGTTGAAGTTTTCTTGTTGAATTTTTTCAAAAAAAAAAATATGGCTATTGGTGTGGAAAGATAGTGAAAATTTTGATGTTTTGTTTAATGTTTATGATTATTTTGGGATTATGATTAATGAAGTATGATTTAGAATTAGGAATCAAGCAAAAATTTTGCATGTTTCCTATGAAAACGTGGCTTGTTTAGTGATAGAAAATGATGAAAGTTTGGTGTTTGGTTAGTGGGTTGTGTTGGTTCAATGATGTGTTGATCACGACATGAATCAGAATCAAGAAACAAGAAAGTTTTGAGGTTTGTTTCTTATAAAATCTGTGGCTTAATGCTAGGGTTGGAATGAAATTTTGTTAGGTTTTTAGTGTTGATATGTATATTTGAAAACCTAAGAGTGATATGTGATAATTATTTAATGTGATGAAAAATATTTTGTGTTGTTTATCATTAGAAACCGAGGCTATAAATGGAAAAAAAATTTTGGTGATTTGTGTTGAATTGTGAATGTTAGTTAATGTGGAAAATTTTTATACAAAGTTTGGTAACTTTGTATAAAATAGGCCTCTGATATAGTACATGGTAGGTATAAAGGTTCTGAGGCGTACCTAACGCCGGGGAAACCTAAAAATACAAGCAGAAATGCTGCCAAAATTTCTAAAATGGCATAAGGGTATTTCGGGAAATGAGGGATAAAAATATTAGACTCGGAAAGCAAACCGAGACCCCTCCCTGGGTTAAGATTGAAAATGGAAAACCAACCCAAAGGGAATAGTAAACCGACCCTTAAAGACTAAAATGCCTAAAACAGGGGAAAAATTCATGTTAGGGGTATTTTAGGAAACGAGGGAAAAAAATTAGAACGGGATAGGATACCCGAGCCCTCGGGGACGGGATGAAAAACGTTTCAGGAGTAGTGAAATGCCCATTTGAGGCTCCAAACGCTAGAAAAACGAGAAACGACCCTAGGTGATAGATGAATAGTAATCGAGGGTCGAAAAATTGATAATTGAGGTTTTGTAGCAAATTAAGCTGTAAAATGATGCAGAAGTCTAGGGAATATTATTTTATGATATTTGGGCTTAGAAAATTTGGGAAAAATGATAGAACGAGATAGTTACGATCCCGAGGGTAAAATGATCATTTTGACCAAAAATTTCTGAAAGGCTTGGAAAGGACCGTAAAGGATGTAAAACATCTTAAGTAAAATTCTAGAACCCAGTATAAAGATTTAGAGTTAAAAATCTAGAGTCTAAATAGTACACGGGCGTGTATAGTGAACACGGCCATATAGAGTGAACCCGAGAGGTACAAGGATAGGGACACGGGCGTGTTGCAGACCGTGTACCACATAAAAGTTGAAATGTGTTATAAAATTTATCACAAAATAAATATATTTAAAGTGAAAATTAATAAAGGGTATTAACAAGTAATATTATGTCTGTAGGGACCCAAACTAGAGATAAAACTGTGGAGGAGTTCCGGAAGTGGACATTATCGCAGTGGTAGTAAGTTCAAGCATTTTCATGCCTGCAACATGAAATACTATATTATTTCGTTATGTACTAGTTGTACATTAGGCATTAAATCCTATAGACATTGAGAGATTAGTTAGTATAACACATCCCACATAATAAGAGAAAGAGAATATCTAAGGCCTGTGGGCGATGAAGGCTAATGACCTTGAGGAGACGATTAATGTCACTTGGTCAGAATTATAATTGAAAGATGGTGATAAAACCATTTAAGGCATACCGCTCCTCCAACATTGTGGTAGAGGTTTTTCAGATCCTACGAGAATATAATAAGGGCTGGAGAGGAAGAAGCTCTAGGGTCGCTTCCTAGGCCCTCCTAGTCAGCACGCAAAATAAATTATCAGTACTACCACCATGAGCTCAACACTAGAATTCAAATAGAGAGAATGGTCAATAATATGACGAAAGCCATAATTGAGCATAACCGACACTAACACTAAGTGTAGTGAACCCGGTTAGGATAATATGAATAGTAACCGATTAGGGTAACATGAATAGTAAGTGGTTAGAGTAATGTGAATAGTAATCAGTTAGGTTAACAGTTATTATTCATCGATCAATGGTCCAAGTCACTATTTATTGTGAATAGAACTATTCATAGATAAATAGTACTATTCATAGGAAATTGTAATTTTATTGTTTTTGAATCTATGTGATTCTTATTAAGTATATTTGAACTTACTGAGCCTATTAGCTCATCAGTTTATTCATGTTGTAGGTAAAAAACCTATCCAGTAGACTAATAGATGGCGGCAGGATGTGCGCGTGTCAATGAGATAGGGAATCTGTTGTGGATTTTGGTCCTGCTATCAGTCTTCTGCTGAGCGATAAAAGAGTGAATTGAAGAGAATGTATTTTTGAAAAACACCATATATATATTGTACATTTGTACGTTATGTTATACGTAAAAAGACAACTCAAAGTTAGTTTTATATTTTCTATGGCTTTCATACTTAGCTTTCTTTTAAGGAAAGTATGTATTAAAAAGAAAAAAACTATATGGGCGAAATTTTGGGCCCTGAAGAATAAGAGTTGAGAGAAAAAGAATTTTAAATGGCGATCTAGATTCGACACATGGGCTGTCTTTGTGATAACCGGGAATTTTAGATTCTCGAAATATGTTAAAATCGTATGTGTATAACAATTTTAATGAATAAAATGTGAAAAAGATGTATTCTAATACTGTTGTGAATAGTATAAAAATGTTCTGGTAATGTTAAAGTGTGTGAGTTCGGGATGGAAAATCTTACCGGACATAATTGGGTGAGACGGTTCGAAATCAGAGCCGAAAACCCTAGAGAGTACATTGAAATGTACTAAAACAATAGAAATTTACGGCAGAGAATTCTGATCAAACGGAAGCAAAATAAGACAAACCGATCGCATTGGAGGCGCTGAGAACTCACCTATGCGATTTCGGTAAAGTTCCGTTCGGATCGGATTACAGTCAAAAATTGACCACAAATTAATTAATGAATTAATATGAATAGTTGATGACATTACCTTGATTATGTCATAATACAAATTGTTTTCTTAAAATTAGAAAGTAATTTTGAAAGGTGTACGGTGTAGATTAGCCTATTTTATGATCAATGGCTAAGATCATGCCAAAAAGCCATTAAAAAAAATTTTGTAAAAATTTTTAAAAGGCCATTTGGCCACTTGGAAAGGGAGAGAAAAAATTTGATTTTTGCCCCTAAATCTTTACTTTTTAGTCCTTGAATAATTAGGAAATTGTTGGAAAAAAATTGCAAAAAAGCCCTTGGTTTTTGCCTATAAATAGGCATCAAAATTCAAGCAAAAAAAAAATGGAAAAACCAACTAAACTCTTGCTCTTTTTCCTCAGCCCAAAACCGTGAGCTTTACCCCCCCTTAAACCAAAAATTTTGTTTTCAATTTCACATCAAACCTAGCTTGAATTGCATTTCTAACCTCAAGACATCAACTAATCAAGGTAAGCTTCAAATTTGAAGCATTTTTCCTTGATTTTTCATAGAAAATCTACGGGTTTGGAGGGTTGAAAAACAATGGAAAGAAATTGTTGATTTGTTGATTCTATGATTGGTTTGATGTTGTAGTATTTAAAACATGAATTAGGATTGAAAAACAAGCAAAAATTTTGCATGTTTCCCTTGAAAATCCGTGGCTTCAATGGTGTGAAAATTTCATGAGTTTTGTTGTTTTGATTTAGTATTAATGTTCATTCAATTATGTGTTGAATTAAGCATGAATTGGACTAAAGAAACAAGAAAATTTTGATGTAAATTTGTTGCTAAAACCATGGGCATGAACATTAGGAAATGGAAAATTTTTAATGTTGAAGAATGTTGATAAAAAACCCTAGGAAAGAAAATGAAATTTTCTATGTGTTTATGCATAAAATCCTTGGCTATACTAGAGTTAGAATGCATGTTTTGTTAGGTTTTTGGATGTTGTTTTATCCATTGGAAAACCTAAGAATGATGTGATGTGATAAAAAAATTAATTAGATGTGATTAACTAGTAAACCAAGGCTAGTTTGAAAGAAAAATGTTGTGATTTGTGTTGGGTTCTAAATGTTGAATCATGTGGAAAATTTTTATACAAAGTTGGAAAATTTTTATAAAATAGGCCTCTGGTATAGTACGTGGCAGGTACAAAGGTTCTGAGGCGTACCTAACGCTGGGAAACCTTAAAATATAAGAAGAAATGTTGTCGAAATGTCTAAAATCGGCTTAAGGGCATTTCGGGAAACGAGGGGTAAAAATATTGAACTCGAGAAAGAAATCGAGACCCCTCGGTGAATTATGATTAGAAATGGAAAACCAACCCAAAAAGAATAGTAAACCAACCCTGAAACACTAAAATGACTAAAACAGGAAAAAAATTCATGTTAGGGGTATTTTGGGAAACGAGGGAAAAATTTAGGTCGGGATAGGAAACCTGACCCTCCCGAGGACCGAGAGTCGGGGACGGGATAAATAACGTTTAATAAGTAGTGAAAGGACTATTTGAGGCTCCGAAACGCTCGAAAAATGAAAAAACGACCCTAGGTGATGGATGAATAATAACCGAGGGCAGGGAAAAATGAAGTGGAGATTTTGTAGCAATTTAAGCTGTAAAATGATACAAAAGCCTAGGAAATATTATTTAAAATAATTAGACTGAGAAAATTTGGAAAAAAATGATAGAACGAAACAATTACGATCCCGAGACCCGTTAGGGGCAAAATGGTCATTTTGATCAAAAATTTCCGAAAAGGCTCGGAAAGAACCCTAAAAAACTTAGAATAACTTAGATAAAATTCTAAAACTCAAAATAAAGATTTTGAGTTAAAATTCTAAAAATTTTGAGGAACACGGGCGTGTAAAGGGACAGACGGCCATGTATAGGAAAAATTTTATAACCCGAGAGGTACACGGGCTTGAACACGGGCGTGTATCGAGCCGTGTACAGCTACACGGCTAAGGAAGAAAACAACATAGCTGTGTAAAATAGACCCGAGAGGTACACGGGCTGGAACACAGGCGTGTTGCAGACCGTGTACCACAAACAAAATTTAAATGTGTAGAATTGTTAAGTAAAATAAATATATATCTAAAATGATAATAAAACAGGGTATTAACAGACACTATTATGTCTGTAGGAACCCAAAATAAAGATAGAACTGCGGAGGAGTTCCGGAAGTGGACACTAGCGCAGTATCGGTAAGTTCAAGCATTTTAGTGTCTGCAACATGAAATACTGTGTTAATCTATTCTATACTAGCTGCACACTAGATATACAATCCTATGAGCATTTGGGGATTAGTTTGTATAACATATCCCAAATAATGAAAATAAGTAAGACCTACGGGCGATGGAGGATAGTGACCTTGAGGTGACATATACGATCACTTGGTCAAAACTATAAATTGAAAGATCGTAATGAAATCATTAAGGCGTACCGCCCCTCCAACATAGTGGTGGAGGTTTGTTTAAATCCTACGGGGTTATCAGGGCTGTGGAGGACGATGTTCTAAGGTCGCTCCTTAGACCCTCCCAGTCAGCGCGCTAATAATCATTGGTATTGTCATAAATAGAGCTCTACACTAGAAATCTAATAGAAAATAAGCAATCAACAAAATAATAAAAATCATAATTGAGCATAACCGAAGTTTACATTAGAGCAATGTAAGTTCAGTAAGGATATGTGAATAGTACACAGTTAGCGTAACTGGTACTATTCATCGGTTAAAGGTTAACTTTACTATTCATGATAAATAATACTATTCATAGGAGATTGAGTTTTTAGTGTTTTTTAATCAATATGATTCTTACTATAGATGTTTGAACTTACTGAGCCTGTTAGCTCATCAGTTTATTCATGTTGTAGGTAAGAAACATATCCAGTAGATTCCTGGATGGTAGCAAGATGCGGCGTGTCAAGGGGATAGGGAACTCACCGTGGATTTGGTCCTGCCATAAGTTTTTCGCTGAGCTTTTTGAGTTAAAGAAAATATGTTTGAAGACAAAATATACAGTACATATATATATATTATATATGTTGTATAGTATGTTGTACTTATTTATGACATAGAAGAGCTAGTATTATATTTTATATCGTTTTCTTACTTGATAATCATAAGAAAAAGTATGTATTAAAGAAAAAAAATTTGGGGTGAAATTTTAGGCCCTGGTGTTTAAGAAGTATGAGTAAAAGAGGTTAAAACTGACGACTCAGATTCGGCACACGAACGGTCTTGGTCGGCCGTATAGTCGATCCACGACAGTTACGGGTAGTTGGAATCAGGGGACGTCACAGTCTTGGTCAGCAACAGAGTCGATTCATGACAGTTTCATGTGGTTGGATTCGAGGGTGCCACAAGTTAGTATCAGAGCGGTTGACCATATCCTTATTGGCACGAAATGCGACCTACTCATCAATCTAAGTAAGTTTGCTTTCTTTAAGACTAGTTAACTTTTCATTTATTCGAGGTTATATATTTTTGTAGGACATACGATGACTAGACCACCTTATATGAGACCCCACCCATACTGATCGAGAGGACCGATCCAGGTATAGAATAAGCCCATGATTAGACTATCGATGATTCATCAAGCAGCACCTCGACTGTTGATACCTGATCCGCCAACACCGAGGACAGTAGCACCGGCACCAGTACAAGCACCACCTCCCTGACTGGTTGTAAATCCACTAGTAGCGGTAGATATTCCAGTGGTGGGAGAACAAGCCCATATAGGATCCTGAGTATCGGTATGAGCGGTACATGCATTCAGAGTAGTCATCCACCCACTTTCGAGGGAGGTTAAAAGGGGATCTCTACTTGTGATTGGCTACATGATATAGAGGTGATTATGCGTCAGTGTGATATAGATGAGGATTGCTAGGTGTTGATGGCAGTGGCCACATTCCGTGAGGATGCACAGATGTATTGGGAGTATTGTGATCATGTTAGGAAATGCCCTAAGCATTAGAGACATTTTGATGTATTTATTTTGAACTGGATAATAAAATTATATATAGAGGTTATTCATTACATTGCTATCTGTCCTCGTTTTATTTACATGTTAAAGTAAATGTAAGCAAATATGGCTCCCTGACTGCTTGTGTTAAACTGTTAGAACGTTGTTGCAATGGACTTTTGTATGCGAGAAGACAATATTCTAAAGTTAGCGGTCTAAACTATGGTCTGTAGTCTATGGGGTTAGACCGAGCATCTAACTCATGTTAAGACTATTATGTTGTCTAAAGCCTTGGAGGGGACGGTTTGTCTTAACTGTCTGGAGCTGGACTCCCAAGTAGAGATATAGATATGTTGCTTAGTGGTGACATATTAGACCGGGACTAAAGCGTGATTGATCTATGAAGTCTGCTTTGAGTGGATCGATCTGCTTTTGACGTTCATTATGCAGTAACCTTAATCCTGAGTAAAAGGAGAGCTTCATGTATATGACTTGTGTACTTTGATATTCCAATGGCTAAAGCGTCTCAGAGGTAGTAAGCTTATAGACCGGTTCGTTGGGTGCATGACTTGTATACGATGAAGGGTTCGTTTACAGATATCGGAATCATAGCTCTAATGAGGAGTTAAGGGTATCCTCTTAAAGGCATTATACTGAATTTGAAAATGGACAAGGCCTTGGGTCGTCTGCTGGGCGGATGACTTCTTATTTACATATGGTGAATAATCATTTTCTTAATTCGGTAGTATAATGGAACTTTAAGATAGCCTGATCAGTAGGATTAAACAGACTTTGACCTAAGGCTGATCATAGATATCATATGAGGGTTTTGCATATATGACAAGGTCATTGGATAGTAGCTCGTCACAGGCTTACGTAATACGGTATATTATTGGGAGTACAGTTTCAGGTTTATAGTGGTGTGACTCTGAAATTAATGATCATATGATTGAGTTGTTCGGTACAGAATGATGATCATATGGAATCACGGGAGCCCGATTATATATGTCCAATCAGTCCCTCTACTAGCTCCACATAATTCCTTAACGTTTGGCAAATTGATTTGTGTATGCTATTGGCTAGTTTATTATGCATGGATGGTGATGACACAGGATTAGGATGGTAGACAAGATTCTATACGGTTGAATTCAGATTTTGTTTTGGATAATAGAGTACACAATTATTCGAACTCTAAATAAAGTTGCCATGATTTTATTTGAGATTAGATTGGAGTTGTAGAAAATTATCCATGAGAACAAGAATTTGAAACACAACTGTTTTGTGGATTTTGAAATTTGAATTTTGAAATTTGAATTTTGAATTTTGAATTTGAAATTTGAATTTGAAATTTAAATTTGAAATTTGAAATTTGAAATTTGAAATTCAAATTTGAAATTTGAAATTTGAAATTCAAATTTTGAATCACAGTCCAAGTGGGATTCGAATTTGTTGTGGTAAATCCACAAGGTTTGAAATTCGAATTTGAGTTGGATATGGAGAGGATAATCTTATTAGAATCCTACTTGAATTTTGAATCCAAATCCTAACTAAAGTTGGACGAAAATTTTGAGGATTATCCTCAATGATTTTCAGATTTTTTGTGGATAAGTTCAAGGAAAAATTCAAGTTTCAATCCCAGTTGAATTTGGATTCTCTCCTCCCAGAAAGTGGCCGAAATTTAGGAGTGAATCTCCTAGGAAAAATTCGATTATTTTGGATAAGGATGAGATAAGATTCAAGCTTTAAAATCCTAGTGGAATTTTGATTCTCACTTATCCAAAAGTAGTCGAATTTTTGAGGAGATTTTCTCCTTAGAATTTTTAGATTTTTTGGTTGAAAAAGGGAGATAAAATTCTAGTTAAAATATTGTTTAGATTTGGATTGGATTTACCCTAAAGTGGCCGAATTTTATTGTTGGGATTTTCCCTTGAAAAATTCAGATTTTGTGCTTTTGGATAAGGGAGAATATCTTCTCCTAATCCAATTCGAACTCATAGAATCACCTCATGCAGGTCTATAAATAGAGATCCTACCACTCCAGTTCTCTCAGACCATAGACTCTCAGGTGAGCAGGCTTATTGTTGCACAGCCCACCGTGACAATAAGTTCTTTAGAGATCTGGTTGGTCAGAAGAAGACTACCAGTGCTAGCATACCGATCGAGGTTCAGAGTGCCCACACACTTAGCCATTCGGGAATTGGAGAATAGTAGAGAAGGCTAGTTGGTTGAAGCCCTCCGGTCATTCTCCTCCTACAGATTGGCATCCTTGAGGTATGAATTTTAATTGTTGTTGGTTTATTGTATATGGCATCATGAGATATTTAGATCTGAAAATTTTTTATTGTTCCGCTGCACCACTCTGATACGTTTTTACCGATTTATTTTCCTACAATTGGTATCAGAGCCCTCTCATGACTATGCCATGTACATAAATTAGACAATTACTTAGTCTTTTTATTTATGTATGGATTTGATATTTAGAGAGTGGCATTCTAGAATTCCTTTATGTTGTTATCATGGATTATGTGTAAAGTATGTGGTTATTTTAATTTTTTAAATTATTATAAGCATGCTTGTTTATGCCGGTTATGGTTCCTTAGAATTTAGAAAAATTGTATCTAGGAATTTTTATGTAACCATGGGAGCAGTTTATCAACACTGTAATTTTCCCATGGATTTTAATTTTTGTCTCTTAGAATTATTATGGTTAGAATTTTGCACACAGGAAACGGTTTAGGAATTTTTCTGTAATTATTCTTGGAGGAGATTGAAGATTGAAGACCGTAATATATTTTTCCCAAAAGTTAAATTTGATTTAAAGATTGAACTTTTGATTGTGTGGAAAATTTCATTTTAATTGGGATTCAAATTAATTTTTGGAGATCCTAATAGGTAAATTGGAATATGGCACAAAAATTGAGACACGACCCCTCGGGATAGGCCGACGGGCCTTGGTGGGGCTGCAGCCCCTGCCCTCGGGTAGGATGGGGCTGCGACAGCCCCTATGCAGGCCATAACCACCCACGGCCGCAGGCTTGGCCTGCAGCCGAGGGTGGCAGTGGCCTACCCAAGGTTGGCAGCAGCCTGGGCGTGCAGCCTGCCTGCTGCTGCACCCAGCCTGGGCATGCAGCCTGGCGCTGCAGGCTTGGCCTGTAGCCTGGCAATGCTGCACATAGGGGCGGCCGTGGGTTGCCAGCCCCTCTGGGGCTGGTGGATGCCCACAGCGGCTGCCGCCTTCGGGAGCGGTGGTGCGACAGTTCAAAAAATCGAAAAATTTTAATTTTTAAATTTGAGATTTAATTTTAAATCATGTTTAAAAATATGTAATTGAAATTTTGAAATTTTTAAAATTACATATTATTACACAGGATGTTTAAAATTTTAAATTTAAATTTGAAATTCGAATTTGAAATTTAAATTTGAAATTCGAATTTGGAATTTGAATTTGAAATTTAAATTTTTGGAGATTTAAATTTTAAATGATTCTTGAGATGAGAAATAAATGGAGAGGCTACATAAAGATGGATACAAGAAGACGGAACAAAATTCAAGACCCAAAGAATGCTTTGGACGGAATTTTGTAATCTTTATTTTCTTTGTTTTAGGATGGACCATGGCTTGGTTATTCTGTCAATTATTTTTTCTGTGCTATGTCATGGATGTATAAATATGTATTGATGGATGTTTTAGATGCATATTTGATAACATGTCATATAGGATAGGTGAGTGCCGCTCATACTATATTGATCATACATAATTTGTCAAAACTTGCATGTTTTTCAAAATATTGAGTGGGAGAGGGTTTCAAACAAAACCCACGGCCTCCATTGTTGATCTATATGTGAAAGCATGGTAACGCCTCGCGTCAGTTCTGCCCTGACCATACCCCTCGGTAAGTGTTTACCGTCGCCGGTATACTAGATTGGATCTCCTATGTGGAAAACGTGTTCGGGTACGATCCTATTCATGACCACCCCTCGGTGGCTTGGTAGGACGTGGATCGGGCTACGTAAACAATGGTTATACACTCAAGACTTGTTTAGTTATTAACCTTCCCTAGAAGCTCTGTTAACTAAACTGGTGGCCAAATAAGCGGTTATTAATATATGTCTTAACCTTGGAGGATTTAAGGCAACATATATTAATTGGACGGGGTCCATGTTCCGGCTATTTGTCTTCATGACCACCCCTCGGTGGCTTGGGGCAATAGGTGCTGAGAATTACCGTTGCAATGCTACATGTTTTTCAAGTTTCATGTAGGAACATACTTGTATGTTTTATTTGCTAAATTATCTGTATATTTGCTTGAGCTTTGTAATGATGTCTAGTATAATTTTATTTCAGTTCAAAATGTCACCGACACCCCTCATTTCAATACTTACTAAGAATAAACTGAATGGCGATAATTATAAAGATTGGAAAAGAAATCTGTTGATAGTTCTCAACTGCGAGAGACACAAGTTTGTACTGGACGAACCATGCCCACCAGGGCCAAAACCTGACACATCGCTTGAGGAGGTCCCGGTTTCCTATACTCGTTGGAGAGAATCCAATGATATAGCTCGATGCTACATACTTGCTAGCGTGACGAATGCTTTACAAAAGCAGCATGAGACTTATCAAGTTGTTGGGGAGATCATGGAAAATCTGGAGGACATGTTCGGAGGCCAAGAAAAATTGGCTCGACAGTCTGCTATCACCAGTATTATAAACTCTAAGCAAAAGGCGGGTACTCTGGTGAAGGACCATATGATCACTCTAATGGGATTCTTCGCTAAGGCTGCCGAGAACGGTGCTGAGTTGGACTACAACACCCAGATTGAGATGGTGTTTAAAACTCTGTCTAAAGATTTTGTGGGGTTTAAGGCTGCATACAATCTGGTGACAAGGGAGTTGGGACTAACCGAGCTTATGAAGCAACTCCAAGCTTATGAGCGGATGATCAGGGATGGGGATGCGGTCCAACCCAAAAGTGAGGCCAATTTGGCGGAATCTTCCAAACCCTCACGGAAGAGGAAGAGGCCAAATCAGAAGCAAGCGGCTTCTAGTTCTTTTAATCCTCCTGTCTCGGATGGGAAGAAGAAGAAGAAGAACAAGAAGCCCAGGGACCCTAAAAAGTCTAAATGCTTTCATTGTGAGAAGGTAGGTCACTTCAAGAAGTCTTACTGGCAATTCCTAGCCGCCAAGGACAAGGAAGGTAAGGAACTTCACTACTTGGAAGCCTGTTTGGTGGAAGAATCGAAAGACACTTGGGTCATTGATTCGGGTGCCACTAATCATGTTTGTGTTTCTATGCAGGGGTTCATGGAAACGAGAAGTTTACATGATAGGAGACTCTCGTTGTGAATTAGAGACGGCAGCTTGGTGGTGGCTGAGGCAGTGGGAGATATTTACCTTTATTTTGATCAATTTAGGTTTATTTTATTGAAAGACTGTTTTTATGTTCCTAATTTTAGGAGGAATCTTATATCAGTAGCTTGTTTAATAAAGGATTCTTATTCAGTTTCTTTTAGTAAAAGAGTTGATATTCGTAGAAATAAGTCTTTTCTCTGTTCTGGATGGATGGATGAAAACCTATATTTGATCAAACCAAAGATGTACTCACTGCTTGACACTGAATTAATAGATAACTCTAAAAGGTTGAAAGTTTCTCACTCTAACAAAGCGTATCTTAGGCATTTAAGACTTGGTCATATTAATCAGGATAGGATTCAAAGATTGATGAAAGACGGTCCTCTAGAATCTCTAGAGGAGGTACGTCTTCCCCAATGTGAGTCTTGTCTAGAGGGTAAAATGACTAAGAGGTCTTTTGGAGCTAAGGGTAAAAGGGCTCAGGAGCTCTTAGAAATTGTGCACACTGACGTATGTGGCCCCATAAACGTCACAGCGTGAGGAGGGTTCGAGTATTATGTCTCTTTTATAGATGATTACTCGAGGTATGGATATGTGTATCTGATGCACCACAAGAGCGAAACCTTTGACAAGTTCAAAGAGTATCGTGCAGAAGTGGAAAAGCAATTGGATAAATCCATAAAGACACTTCAATCTGATCGAGGTGGCGAATACCTCTCCGATGAATTTCTAGGACATCTTGTAGAGAACGGGATATTATCCCAATTGACTGCACCTGGTACTCCACAACAGAATGGTGTAGCCGAAAGGAGAAACAGGACCTTGTTGGATATGGTACGGTCCATGATGAGTTATTCAACGCTGCTATTATCATTTTGGGGATATGCTTTACGAACGGCATGCTATATTCTGAACCAGGTTCCAAGCAAATCAATTCCCAGAACTCTGTATGAATTGTGGCGTGGCAGGAAGCCCTCCCTTGGACATATGAGAATATGGGGCTGGCCGGCGCATGTACTGGATGGGGATGCAAAAATGTTGGAACCAAGATCAGAATTGTACATGTTTATAGGGTATCCAAAGGGAACTAAAGGAGGTCTGTTCTATAACCCGAAGGAACAAAAAGTCATTGTTTCAACCCATGCGACATTCTTGGAAGAAAGTCACATGAATGACTTTAAGCCTCGAAGCAAAGTAGTGCTAGAGGAGTTATCGGGTGAAAGAACTGCTCCACAGATTTCGATCTCGGACGCAATTCCGAGTTTCGGTGAAGGACTTGCAGACGATCAACAATTTAAGGTGCCTCGTCGTAGTAGGAAGGTTTCGAAGAAACCTAATTTCTTCATGTATGATGCTGAGGTATACCAGGCTGAGGTTCATGAGCATGAGGATGATCTGGTCACCTATGATGAAGCTATAAATGATGTTGATTCTAAATCTTGGAAACAGGCTATGAACAATGAGATGGATTCTATGAAATCCAACTCTGTTTGGGAACTTGTAGATTTGCCGGATGGGATAAAACCCATTGGATGCAAATGGGTCTACAAAAGAAAGAAGGATGCAGAAGGGAGAGTGGAAACTTTCAAAGCTAGACTGGTTGCAAAGGGATACACGCAAAAGGCTGGAATCGATTACGAGGAAACCTTTTCGCCTGTTGCTATGGTGAAGTCTATCTGTATTCTTCTGTCCATTGCTGCGGCTCTCAATTACGAGATCTGGCAAATGGATGTCAAGACGGCATTCTTGAATGGCCATCTTGAAGAGTGTATCTATATGATACAGCCCGAAGGGTTCGTAACGAAAGGCCAAGAAAGGAAAGTCTTCAAGTTGCTTAGATCCTCGCTCATGGAACCAGAGGTTTGATCAAGCGATTAAGACATTTGGTTTTGAGCAGAACGTTGATGAACCCTGTGTTTATAAACGTATTAAGGATGGAAAAGTGGTCTTTCTGATACTCTATATCGATGATATACTACTCATTGGGAATGATGTAGGGAACTTATCATTGGTCAAGCTTTAGTTGCACCAACAGTTTGACATGAAGGACATGGGAGAAGCTAATTATGTTCTAGGCATTCGTCTCTTTAGAGATCGAAAGAACAAAATGATAGCATTATCCCAAGCTTCATACATAGATAAAATAATTGACAAATATGCAATGTAAGAGGCAAAGAAAGCTACACAACCTTCTATTGCCGTTCTAACTCTTTCATTGGATGATTGTCCTAAGACATCGGAAGAAAGAGAGCGTATGAGTAAGGTCCCTTATGCATCCGCTGTGGGTAGCCTTATGTACGCTATGCTTTGCACTCACCCAGTTATATGTTTTGCAGTAGGTATGGTGAGTCGATATCAAGCAAACCCTGGAACCAAGCACTAGTAAGTAGTAAAGCATATACTCAAGTATCTTAAGAGAACGAGGGATTGTATGCTGGTGTATTCTGGAGGGGACCTAACACCCGTAGGATACACGGACTCAGACTTCCAGACTTGTAAGGATTCGAGGAAATCGACATCTAGATCAGTGTTTTTGCTCGGACGAGGTGCCATTGTGTGGAGGAGCGTGAAGTAGGGCTGCACAGCTGACTCTACTATGGAGGCTGAGTATGTGGCTGCGGTTGAGGCATCTAAAGAAGCGGTTTGACTCCGCAAGTTCTTTAGAGACCTTGAGGTCATTCTGGGTGTTAACAAGCCTATCACACTTTACTGTGATAACACAAGGGCTATTGCCAACACAAGGGAATCTCAGCACCATAAGAGGACCAAGCACATCGCTCGGAGATATCACATTATTAGAGGGCATGTGGAGACAGGACAAGTGGATGTATGTAAGATCGCATCCGCGGACAACATCGCCGATCCCTTTACTAAGACTTTGGTGGCTAGAAGCTTTGAGAGGCACGTAGAGGCGATGGGGATGCGTAACATGGCACATCTGCTGGCTTAGAGCAAGTGGGAGATTGTTAGGAAATGCCCTAAGCATTATAGACATTTTGATGTATTTATTTTGAACTGGATAATAAAATTATATATAGAGGTTATTCATTATATTGCTATCTGTCCTCGTTTTATTTACATGTTAAAGTAAATGTAAGCAAATATGGCTCACTAACTACTTGTGTTAAACCTGTTAGAACGTTGCATGCAATGGACTTTTGTATGCGAGAAGATAATGTTCTAAAGTAAGCGGTCTAAACTATGGTCTGTAGTCTATGGGGTTAGACCGAGTATCTAACTCATGTTAAGACTATTATGTTATCTAAAGCCTTGGAAGGGACGATTTGTCTTAACTATCTGGAGCTGGACTCCCAAGTAGAGACATAGATATGTTGCTTGGTGGTGACATATTAGACCGGGACTAAAGCGTGATTGATCTACATAGTCCGCTATGAGTGGATCAATCTGCTTTTGACGTTCATTGTGCAATAACCTTAATCCTGAGTAAATGAACTACTTCATGTATATGACTTGTGTACTTTGATGTTCCAATGGCTAAAGCGTCTCAGAGGTAGTAAGCTTATAGACCGGTTCGTTGGGTGCATGACTTGTATACGATGAAGGGTTCGTTTACAGATATCGGAATCATAGCTCTAAGGAGTTAAAGGTATCCTCTTAAAGGCATTATACTGAATGTGAAAATGGATAAGGCCTTGGGTCGTCTGCTGGGCGGATGACTTCTTATTTACATATGGTGAATAATCATTTTCTTAATTCGGTAGTATAATGGAACTTTAAGATAGCCTGATCAGTAGGGTTAAACGGACTTTGACCTAAGGCTGATCATGGATATCATATGAGGGTTTTGCATATACGACAAGGTCATTGGATAGTAGCTCGTCACAGGCTTACGTAATACGGTATATTATTGGGAGTACAGTTTCAGGTTTATAGTGGTGTGACTCTGAAATTAGTGATCATATGATTGAGTTGTTCGGTACAGAATGATGATCATATGGAATCACGGGAGCCCGATTATATATGTCCAATCAGTCCCTCTACTAGCTCCACATAATTCCTTAACGTTTGGCAAATTGATTTGTGTATGCTATTGGCTAGTTTATTATGCATGGATGGTGATGACACAGGATTAGGATGGTAGACAAGATTCTCTCCGGTTGGATTTAGATTTTGTTTTGGATAATAGAGTACACAATTATTCGAACTCCAAATAAAGTTACCATGATTTTATTTGAGATTGGATTGGAGTTGTAGAAAATTATCCATGAGAACAAGAATTTGAAACACAACTGTTTTGTGGATTTTGAAATTTGAAATTTGAATTTTGAAATTTGAAATTTGAATTTTGAATTTGAAATTTGAATTTGAAATTTGAATTTGAAATTCGAATTTGAAATTTGAATTTGAAATTTAAATTTGAAATTTGAAATTTGAAATTTGAAATTTGAAATTTGAGTTTGAAATTCGAATTTTAAATTTGAAATTCAAATTTTGAATCACAGTCCAAGTGGGATTTGAATTTGTTGTGGAAAATCCACAAGGTTTGAAATTCGAATTTGATTTGGATTTGGAGAGGATAATCTTGTTAGAATCCTACTTGAATTTTGAATCCAAATCCTGACAAATAGTGGACGAAATTTTGAGGATTATCCTCAATGGAATTTCAGTTTTTGTGGATAAGGTTCAAGGGAAAAAATTCAAGTCTCAATCCCAGTTGAATTTGGATTCTCTCCTCCCCAGAAAGTGGCCGAAATTTTAGAGAATATCTCCTAGGAAAATTCGGTTATTTTGGATAAGGATGAGATAAGATTCAAGCTTGAATATCCTAGTGGAATTTTGATTCTCCCTTATCTTAAATGTGGCCAAATTTTTTGAGGAGATTTTCTCCTAGGAAATTTCAGATTTTTTGGTTGAAAAAGGGACATAAAATTCTAGTTAAAATCTTGTTTAGATTTGGATTGGATTTATCCTAAATGACCGAATTTTATTGTTGGGATTTTCCCATGGAAAATTCAGATTTTATAGATATGGATAAGGGAGAATATCTTTTCCTAATCCAATTCGAATTTAGAGAATCACCTCATGCAGGTCTATAAATAGAGGTACTGCCACTCCAGTCCTCTCAGACCACAGACTCTCAGGTGAGTAGGCTTATTGTTGCACAGCCCACCGTGACAATAAAGTTCTTTAGAGATCTGGCTGGTCGGAAGAAGACTAGCAGTGCTAGCATACCGATCGAGGTTCAGAGTGCCCACACACTCAGCTATTCAGGAATTGGAGAATAGTAGAGAAGGCTAGTTGGTTGAAGCCTCCGGTCATTCTCCTCCTGCAAGATTGGCGTCCTTGAGGTATGAGTTTTAATTGTTGTTGGTTTATTGTATATGGCACCATGAGATATTTAACGATCTAAAAATTTTTATTGTTCCGCTGCGCCACTCTGATACGTTTTTACTGATTTATTTTCCTACAAAACCAACCCAAGAGGAATAGTAAACTGACCATTAAAGACTAAAATGCCTGAAATGGGGAAAAAATTCATGTTATGGATATTTTCGGAAACGAAGGAAAAAAATTAGAACGTGATAGGAAACCCGAGCCCCTCAGGGATCGAGGGTCGGGGACGGGATGAAAAATGTTTCAGGAGTAGTGAAATGCCCATTTGAGACTCTGAAACGCTAGAAAAACGAGTAATGACCCTAGGTGACGGATGAATAGTAATCGAGGATCAAAAAATGGATAATTGAGGTTTTGTAGCAAATTAAGCTGTAAAATGATGTAAAATGATAGAACGAGAGAGTTACGGTCCCGAGACCCGATAGGGGTAAAATGGTCATTTTGACCAAAAATTTCCGAAAGGCTCAGAAAGGATCGTAAATGATCTAGAATATCTTAAGTAAAATTCTAGAATCCAGAATAAAGATTTTTGAGTTAAAAATCCAGAGTCTAAATAGTACACGGGCGTGTATAGTGAAACACGGCCGTGTAGAGTGAACCCGATAGGTACACGGGCAGGGACACCGGCGTGTTGCCGACCGTATACCACATAAAAGTTGAAATGTGTTATAAAATTTATCACAAAATAAATATATTTAAAGTGATAATTAATAAAGGGTATTAACAAACAATATTATGTCTGTAGGGACCCAAACTAGAGATAAAACTGCAGACGAGTTCCAGAAGTGGATATTATCGCAGTGGTGGTAAGTTCAAGCATTTTTATGTCTGCAACATGAAATACTGTATTATTTCATTATGTACTAGTTGTACATTAGGCATTAAATCCTATGGACATTGGGGGATTAGTTAGTATAACACATCCCACATAATAAGAGAAAGAGAGTATCTAAGGCCTGCGGGTGATGGAGGTTAATGACTTTGAGGTGACGATTAATGTCACTTGGTCAAAATTATAATTAAAAGATGGTAATAAAACCATTTAAGGCATATTGCCCCTCCAACGTTGTGGTGGAGGTTTTTCAGATCCTATGAGGATATAATAAGGGCTGGAGAGGAAGAAGCTCTTCGGTGGCTCCTTAGGCCCTCCCAGTCAGTGCACAAAATAAATTATTGGTACTGCACCATGAGCTCAACACCAAAATACAAATAGAGAGAATGATCAATAATGTGACAAAAACCATAATTGAGCATAACCGACACTAACACTAAGTGTAGTGAACCCGGTTAGGATAATATGAATAGTAATCGATTAGGGTAACATGAATAATAATTAGTTAGGGTAACATGAATAGTAATCAATTAGGGTAACATGAATAGTAGCCAGTTAGAGTAATGTGAATACTAACCGGTTAGGGTAATAGTTACAATTCATCAATCAATGGTCAAAATCACTATTCATGGTGAATAGTATTATTCATAGGAAATTGTAATTTTACTGTTTTTGAATCTATGTGATTCTTATTAAATATGTTTGAACTTACTGAGCTTGTTAGCTCATTAGTTTGTTCATGTTGCAAGTAAAAAACCTGTCTAGTAGACTAATGGATGGCTGTAGGATGTGCGCATGCCAATGGGATAGGGAATCCACTGTGGATTTCGGTTCTGCTACTAGTCTTTCACTGAGCGATAAAAGAGTGGATTGAAGAGAATATATTTTTGAAAAACACCGTATATATATTGTACATTTGTACATTATGTTGCGTGAAAAGACAACTCAAAGTTAGTTTTATATTTTCTATGGCTTTCATACTTAGCTTTCTTTTAAGGAAAGTATGTATTAAAAAGAAAAAAAAAATTTATGGGTGAAATTTTGGGCCCTGCGGAATAAGAGTTGAGAGAAAAAAGAATTTTAAATGGCGATTCGGATTCGACACATGAGCTGTCTTGGTCAGCAACAGAGTCGGTTCATGACAGTTTCACGTGGTTGGATTCGGGGGCACCACACTCTCCCTCACAATGGTGGCCAAAATTCTATGGATAAGCCTAAAGGAAATTCAGTTTTTGGTGGATAAGGATGAAGGGAAATTCAAGTAAGAAAATCCTATTTGAATTTTGATCCTCTCCCTCACAAAGATGGCCGAAAATCTTAGCAGATAAGGCTAAGGGAATTCGGTTTTATGTGGATAAGGGTGAGATAAAATTCAAGCTAAAAAATCCTATTTGAACTTTGATTCTCCTTACACTTGGATGGCCAAATCTAGCCTTGTTCTTGGGCTAAAGGAAAATTTAGTTTTAGTGGATAATGATGAGAAAAAATTCAAGTTAAAATCCTATTTGAATTTGGAATGCAAAATCCCCTGGGGTCGCTGAATCTTCCCTTGATTATTGCCTATAGAGAATTCAAATTTTGTGAGGAAAAATAGGGAGGAAATCTTCTCCTAGTCCAATTCGAATTCAAGGGATTACCTCATACCAGTCTATAAATAGGAGTCCTACCATTCCAGTTCTTTCAGACCATAGATTTTCAGGTGAGCGGGCTTATTGTTGCATAACTCACCGTGACAATAAGTTTTTTAGAGATCTGGGTGGTCGGAAGAAGACTAGCAGTGCTAGCATACCAGTCGAGGAACCGAGTGCCCACACACTTTGCCATCTGGGAATTAGAGAATAGTAGAGAAGGCTTGTGATAACCGGAGAATCTTATGTGACGACCAGAGAATTTTAGCGGTGTGACCTATTTTAATCTAGGGTTTTCTATGAGTTCTGTAAGTAAGAATGTAAAGAAACACTATGGTTGTAATTGGACAAATTATAGTGTTGATAGAAATAAATAAATGTTTTGGAGGAATTAAAATCTCCAAAAATAAGTAGAGAATAAAGTATATGAGTAAGAAAGTGAATTCAGGCCCAAAACGCTCAAAAAGGAGTAGTTTCGGTATCTGAACAGTATAAAGATAAGAATATGGCAAGTCAAAGTAAGAGCACAGTAAGAAAAGTACAAATATATGTATATAATAATTTGTACTATTTAAAGAGTGAAATAGATGTATTTATATTGTTTAGAATATATTAAAATGTTCTAACAATACTGACGAGTAAGGATTCAGTATGGGAAAAATTCACTGAGTTGAAACGGGTGAAACGGTGCCAAAACCGGCATTGAAAACCCTAACAGGAGCTCAAAAAGACGAAAAATTTCCGGGATTGATTTTGATCAAACGGAAGCAATTTAAATTGATCCGACTGCACAGGAGACCTCAGGAACACGCCGGGAAGATTTCAGGAAAATTTCGACTCGAACCGGCATCGGTCAAAAAGTAGTCGAATTAATGTGAATAGTGAAAGTCAAAGTCAACTTTTGCTTTTGCATTTATGACATCATAAATCAAGATTAATAAATGAAAGAAATAAGGTGGTTGGTGGCATTAATGGCTAGGATTTAATCACCTTTTGATCTAAAGGCCAAGATTTGGCCAAAATTTACCCTTTTTAATTTTTGAAAAATGGAGAAAGAATTAAGCATGAAAGGTGTCACAATTTCATTGGTTTAGAGCCAAATTAATTGGCTTTTGGTTTGCATAAGTCGGCCACTTTTGAATCAAAAGGCCGAGACAATATTTTCAAGCCAAACCAAGAACAAAAAATTCTAAGTCTCGTCCATGGGGGAGCCGTGAGGGACCAAAGGAGAACCGAGCTTTTTCTTCGAAATTACTTCACAAAAAGAGTGTCAAAGTGTTCCTAGAAGACAAAGGAAGCATTAGACCAAGGTAACTCCCTTTTTACTTAATTTTTCATGGTTTTTCTTCATAAAATCCGTGGGTGAATAGTGATAGGAAGATGGAAAAATTTTGGTTGTTTTTCATGGAAATTGATGTTGGGTTTTGTTAAGGATGAAATAAGGAAGAAAACCATGTAATTTGTTTAAAGAAAAACCAAAATTTTGTTGGTTTTTCAAGGAAAAATCCGTGGGTTACCATGGGTAATCAATGAGAAAATTGTGTGGTTTATGTGTTAACATGCTTCCAAGTTGAATTTTGTTAAGAATAAAGCATGAATTTCATTATGGAAAAGCTTGAAAAAAAAATTTTGGTGTGCATTGCTTAATGAGGCCGTGGGCTTCCTAATGATTTGGAAGAAAAATTTTCATGCTTTTAGGTGATGTTTGGTTAATTGAAATCATGCATTTTATGATGTGAATGATGAAATTTTGATTGAAAGAATGAAAAGAAAATTTGGCATGTTTTTCATTAATGTGGCCGTGGGTTTTAAGTGTTTAAAAAAAAAACCCTAAGAATTTGGTTGAAAAGTACAAGGAAATAGGCTTGAAAAAGTGTTAGAAAAATGGCATTGAATAGCCTAAAAAGTGGTTGAAAAGTTTGAGAAATTTTGGTTCGGTTTGGTGGTGAAAACCGAAACCAAAACTAAGGGCAAAATTATAAAAAAATTTTGTAATGTGGTTAAAAATGTGAAATTGGAATTTGTAAGCTTTTATGTAAAAGTTTGGAAAACTTTTACATAAAATAGGCTTGTGGTATAGTACGTGGCAGGTACATATGGTTCGAGGCGTACCTAACGCCGGAAGCCTTAAAATTACGCCGAAATGCTGCCAAAATTTCAAAAACGGCATTCGGGGTAAAATAGGAATTAAAAATAAAAGTTTAGGGTCGGGTCGGAAACCCGAGTCCCTAGCGGAAAATTGAATAAGGAAAACCTAAGGGGTGGTTCGTGAATAGTAGACCGTCCCCTAAAAATGTAAAATGCGAGTGAAACGGAAAAACCGACCTCGTGGGGGGGCGTTTTTGGAAATGAAATAAAGGTCTGAGTCGGGTACGGAAAATCCGAGCCTCGTAGACCTAGGTCGGGAATGTCTAGATGAACGTTTTAAATACTAGTGAAACGTCCATTTGAGGCTCCGAAACGATAGAAAATCACTAAACCGACGTAAGGGTCGGAATAGTGCTCCCGAGGGTCGGGAAAGTGGAAAGTGGAAATAAAATAGAAGCGAACCCGGTAATGATTAGAAAAGAGTCAGAAAAGTTCCTGAGGGCCAAAAATGCAGTCTGGATCAATAAAATTCCGTCAGGGGCAAAACTACAATTTTGCCAAAATATAAGGGCAAAATCGTAATTTTGCAAAAGTTGGGAAAAATTGGGGAAATGATAAATAAAGCCCAAAAAGTTGTAAATAGGTTTTATTTAAGCTTTTTAATGAAAAATAAAAGCTATAAATGGAAATGAAATTAACAGACAAAGTTTGTCTGTAGGATCCAAAAATCGACCTACAAGGAGGGCGATCAAAGATCCTAGAGAGAAAAAGAGAAGAGATTGATAAGGTAAGTACAGACATTTAATTGTCTACTTACGAATGGACTTACCATAAAGTTGTGTTATATATATATACACATTTAAGCTATTCAGTTTGTGACATGATACTAACATGTTCACGAGAATAGTAAGCAAGATTAGAAAAAGAAAAGAGGAATAAGTTAAGTCAAATAATAAGACTTAAAAGTTAAGGTTGGCGTACCGGCCTCCCCAGTTGTGAGGTTCCCAGATAGCCTCCACCCCAGTTGTGTGGCGCTACCTCGTTAATAATGAGGTAGTTTATGGCTTAACTTCCTGCCTCCACCCCAGTTGTGTGGCGCTGCCTCGTTAATAATGAGGTAGTTCATGGCATGACTTACTACCTATAAGGTAAGTAGTCCAGAGATGACCTTAGGGTTGATCCGTGGGTCGCTCCCCTGATCCTCTATTGGTCTACGTGCACTAGGTACGTCCAACCACGGGCCCACAAGTGAAAGATTAAGCAGATAAAGTAAAGCAAAGAAAAGAAAGAAATAGAATAGAAAGAACAAGTAGTATAGGACTAAAGAAAATAATTGGTCCTAAGTTGACTAACCCTAGAGTGATGTATTCAGCTTATTTACTTGTATGTATGTTTGTACTTACTGAGCTTTAGCTCATTAGTCTATTCGTGCTGTAGGTAATAAAGGAAAGCAACCAGCAAGATGAAACAAGAGTAGCGGACTGGCAGGCAGATCCCAGCGATGTCATGGACGGGTTATGGTTCCGTTTCACAGAATTCCGCTGTACTCAAGGTGTAAAAGAAAGAAAGTGTAATAGTGAGGTATATGTACAAAGACAAGACAAGAGTGTAGTATGTAAAGTAGTGAAACAAGCTTAAAAGTGTGTTTCTATTTTTACGTACTTTAAAGTAACAAGACTCCAAAATATATTTTGGAAAAACAAAAAGTATTAAGTAGTACGTATATATTTATGTATACACAACTTTCAAGAATCAATAGCTTCATACAATCAAGTAAAAAATATATATATATATTCCTAGTTTTGCAAGAACAAATCTTTTAAACCCCAAGGAGAAGAAAGTTATAGAAACAAGCAAGCTAAGTAAGAATAAGCAGAGAATAAAGAAAGCAAGCAAGATAAGGTGGACGACCTAAGCTAGAGGGGTCACCCACATCTTATCATTCTCGAAAAATCAGTACAGGAAATATACATAATGTATTTCATGTTTAAAATGTATATTGTAGTGATTTTATGTATGTGTGGGTAACACAGTATCAAGAAATTGGTCAAGATGGTCTTTTCTTGATATAAAACGGATATATGTAGAATCAGTATGTTCAATTTAGTCAATTGAGTACAAAATGTAAATTTTGACCGAGAAACAGGCAGTATCAGAAAACTGGTCTAGACGACCTTGAATGAAGTTAAAACTGATAAATTTGGATTCAGCATGTCTAAATTAGTCAGGATAGCCTATCAGCATGCTCAAATTTGATAATTGAGCACAAGGGTAATTTTTGACCGGGAATTTACAGTATCAGAAACTAGTCGAAATGACCTCAGATGAAAATAAAACTGATATATTTGGATTCAGGACGTCCAAATTAGTCAGGATAGCCTATGTTAAAATTTTGGGCGAAAAAGTATATAAGGGGTGAGAAATCAGAAATTGAAGAAAGGCCCATAAACTTTCTTCTCTTCTCCTTTTTCCCCCCACACACCCGCATAAATGAACAGTAGCTAACCACCGGAAACGGTGTCCATTTTCGACACTGCCGGTACCGTTGGGAAGCTCTCGCCGAGCTGAGTCCAACGGTGGGTCAAGTCGACGGATTGGACGTCGGAGCAGCCCGCACGCTCCGCCCGAAGGTCACGATGGCCGGAAATTTCCAACGTCGATTTCTCCGCCATCCGACCTCCGATCAAGGTGATTCCGGTCTCAAAAGACTCGTGGTGAAGAGTGGAACAAAACCCAGGTGGTGTTTCAGCCCAACGCCGCCGGATCGCGCCGCCCAACACCGCCCGTCACCGTCGCCGTCGCCGCCGTGGAATCTGACGATTCCGGCGGAGTTGAGTTGCAAGGTTGGTATCAAAATGCTCAGAACAACACGTAGATCAAAAGCCCCAAATCAATTTTGGGCAACGATCGCCGAAAAACGGAGATCCAACACCGCCGCCGCCGCCGGTCTTTCGAGGGGTGATTTCCAGCGATAGAGGTGTCGAATGGTGAAATTGAAGCCACCAATGGATTCCTCTCGTCGAGATCTTTAAGATGGACTACCCACATTCCACCGCCGTCGCTGTTGGTCAACGGCCGGTCAACGGCGGCCGGAACCCAAAAATTTAAAAGTGGCCCGTTGGCCTATTTTCGACGTTCCGAACACATCCGCGGCATCGAAATTTCAAGATGGAATTTTAAATGTGAAGAACGACGAATCAAAGTTTGTGCACGCTAGATCGAACGGTGCATTCGATCGCCGATGGGACGATTTCGGTAGTGACTTCTGTCCCTTCGTTCCTCAATTTTTATTTTGGAATGATATATGTTAATTATGTAATTTGGCATGTGAAATTGTAAGAAAAATGGATGAAAATGATGAAAAAGAAAGTATGTAGAAATGTGAATATTTTTACGTAAAAGTTGAGCTTTACGTAAAAATATAGGCCTCTGGTATAGTACGTGGCAAGATAGAAATAGGTTAGATGGTTTTGAGGGGTTTCCTAAACGCCGGGAACCTAAAAATTAAGCGGAAATGCTGCCGAAATTTCTAAAACGGCACAAAAAGGGTATTTTAGGAAACGAGGGGCAAAATGTGGTCGGGATGGAAACCCGAGCCCCCTCGAACGATTTTAAGGATTAATAAATGAGTTAGGCTCAGAAAAGGACGACAGATGTTCCAAGGATAAGTAAACCGAGAATTTCAGTAATTAATGCCGTAAAAGTTTGGTAAAGCATAAGAAAATAAAATCATGATAGGGACAAAATGGTAATTTTGTCAAAGTTTAGCAAAAATACTATAAATGGGATATTAGGTCCCTAAGTTTATATCAGGGAATGAAGCGTAGAATTTTTACGTTTTATTAAGTTTTATGTATGAGATAAGTGCGGAAAGAATAACCATGATTCTTTCAGTTATAGGAACCGATCCAGATGCAACGAAGGAACGTTTGCGGATCCAGAAAGCAAGAAAGGAGATACTAGCAAAGTAACAGTAAGTTCAAGCATTTATTTGTCTGTAACATAAACTGACATGTTAGGTCTATGTTTATGTGTTCTATGTGCAGTTTTAGTGTCAAGACACTATGATATGAATGTCACGAAAGCCATGTTATGAACTATGTATTATGTTCAAGTCAAATGTAAATTGACTTGATACGTTTATGATTGTGATGTATGTTTTGTTGCATGACGTGTATGCTAGACATTGATTGTCTGCATCACGATGTCTATGTCAGTTCATGTCAGTCACAGCACAAGTCAGTGCATGTCAGCCACAGCACAGGTCAGTTCATATCAGTTCATGTCATGCATATAGAGTTGCATATCTCAGTACACAGACCAGACAGTATCAAAACAAGAAAACAGTTAGGTGCACAAGGCACCCTAGTGTGTTAATTAATTCACACCCCAGTAATTTGATTAACAGGTTCCGACTGTGGGGGCAATCAGTATGCTACCCAGTTGGAACACCAACAAGATGGTAATTAACCAGTTATTGGCGTATCGCCCTCTCGACCCACGGGGAGATTATCATGTTTAGCATCAGTTAAGACTGAGGAGGTCAGCACTAAAGTACCGCTCCTGGTTGCGCTAACATGTCGGTACGTCCAATCAGGGGCCCAAAACCAGAACTAAAATAACAGATAATGTCCTAAGACTAAACCTTCAGCCAGTACAGCATGTTTACAGAGTCCAGTCAGGCATGAGCAGAGCAGTACAGCAGGTTTACAGAGTCCAGTTGTGCATGAGCACAGCATGTCAGTACACATGTTAGACAGTACCAGAACACGAAAACAATTAGGTGCACAAGGCACCCTAGTGTGTTGATTAATTCACACCCCAGTAAGTTGATTAACAGGTTCCGACTGTGGGGGCAATCAGTATGCTACCCAGTTGGAACACCAGCAAGATGGTAATTAACCAGTTATTGGCGTATCGGCCTCTCGACCCATGGGGAGGTTATCATGTTTAGCATCAGTTAAGACTGAGGAGGTCAGCACTAAAGTACTGCTCCCGGTTGCGCTAACATGTCGGTACGTCCAATCAGGGGCCCAAAACCAGAACTAAAATAACAGATTAATGTTCTAAGACTAAACCTTTAGTTAGTACAGCATGTTTATAGAGTCCAGTCAGCATGAGCACAGCAGTACAGCATGAGTACAGCAGTACAGCATGTTTACAGAGTCTAGAGCACAGCAGTACAGTATGTTTACAGAGTCCAGAGCACAGCAGTACAGCATGTTTACAGAGTCCAAAGCACAGCAGTACAGCATGTTTACAGCATGTGCTCTACAGCATGTTTACAGAGTCCAGAGCACAGCAGTACAGCATGAGTACAGCAGTACAGTATGTTTACAGAGTCTAGAGCACAGCAGTACAGTATGTTTACAGAGTCCAAAGCACAGCAGTACAGCATGAGTGCAGCAGTACAGTATGTTTACAGAGTCTAGAGCACAGCAGTACAGTATGTTTACAGAGTCCAGAGCACAGCAGTACAGTATGTTTACAGAGTCTAGAGCACAGCAGTACAGTATGTTTACATAGTCCAGAGCACAGCAGTACAGCATGTTTACAGAGTCTAGAGCACAGTAGTACAGCATGTTTACAGAGTCCAGAGCACATCATGTTCAAGAGGTTAAGTATGATAAGTGCAGTTAGTATGTTTATGATTATGATGTGAAGTATGCTCATAGTGTTAAGCAATGTACGATATACGTTATGAAATGTTTAGAAGTTACAGCAGGTATCAGATTTATCCTACGCTATGTAGTGTGGATTATTACACGTCATGAATGTATGTTTGAACTTATTGAGCCTGTCGCTCATAAGTTTGTTTATGTTTCAGGTAAGCATCCTGCACGAAGATAAGACAAGTGTTGGATGACGGATGAGATCTGCATGTGCCAAGGGACTGGGTGAGGGTTATGGTACTGCTATGAGTCTTCCGCTGAGCTGTTTAAAAGAGTATTAAAATGATGTATATCAAGTTATGATAAAGAAAGAAAATGTTTATTATAGTAAATGTTTTTACGAAAATAGAATTTCGACGTCGAGTTAAAAGAAAAAAAAATAAAATAAAATAAAATTTTAGCTGGTATCAGAATAAGTTAAAAGCAAGTTAAAAGTAAGTTACCGACGACCCAAGTGGTTACAGTCTATTACAGTTGGCAACAGTAGCCGACTGTAATAGTGCTGTTTAACCCTACGTAGGGCGGGTCGACACAGGTGGTATCAGAGCAGTTCGACCATATCCCTCTTGGCACGATGCACATCCAAATCGTCATCCAAGTAAGTTAGTTTTATTTTGAATTTAGTAAATGTTTATTTTCAACTTATTGTTATGATGGAATGATAAGATGACGAGATTACAGTATAGGCACTAGTTCCCTGTACGAGTTTTGAGGATAGATAGCGCTTTTACTTTAGCATTCCATGGGAAGGCATGACTGGTTTCATGCCATCGAGATGATTCTCTAGCTATGCTCCATTGATTTGGATAACTGGGTCTTTTGGCTGTCAGCACTTTTAGGGAAATGCTCTCGTGTGTATTGGGATTCTTGTGACCAGGATTAGCGCTTAACTGGACCGAGTTTCGCCATACCACGATTGAGTGATTCTCTTAGAGGAGTCCAGCATTAGCCCCAGTTTCCTCATGGGCAAGCGGGGTGTCATTTTCAACACTACTTATATTCTCCAGAGTTGCAAGTGTACAGAAAAATTAGATGTACAAAGCTATAGTATACATGGCCTTTATGTTATGTAGATATGTTGGAATGACATGTATATGTGATGAACAAAGATGAAATAAAATCTTTGTACCCCTACTTGTCTCAATTTTCGAGGACGAAAATTTTATAAGGAGGGGTGAATGTGATAACCGGAGAATCTTATCATTCTCGAAAAATCAGTACAGGAAATATACATAATGTATTTCATGTTTAAAATGTATATTGTAGTGATTTTATGTATATGTGGGTAACACAGTATCAAGAAATTGGTCAAGATGGTCTTTTCTTGATATAAAACGGATATATGTAGAATCAGTATGTTCAATTTAGTCAATTGAGCACAAAATGTAAATTTTGACCGAGAAACAGGCAGTATCAGAAAACTGGTCTAGACGACCTTGAATGAAGTTAAAACTGATAAATTTGGATTTAGCATGTCCAAATTAGTCAGGATAGCCTATCAGCATGCTCAAATTTGATAATTGAGCACAAGGGTAATTTTTGACCGGGAATTTACAGTATCAGAAACTGGTCGAAATGACCTCAGATGAAAATAAAACTGATATATTTGGATTCAAGACGTCCAAATTAGTCAGGATAGCCTATGTTGAAATTTTGGACGAAAAAGTATATAAGGGGTGAGAAATCAGAAATTGAAGAAAGGCCCATAAACTTTCTTCTCTTCTCTTTTTTCCCCCCACACACCCGCATAAATGAACAGTAGCTAACCGCCAGAAACGATGTCCGTTTTTGACACCACCGGTACCGTTGGGAAGCTCTCGCCGAGCTGAGTCCAACGGTGGGTCAAGTCGACGGATTGGACGCCGGAGCAGCCCGCACGCGCCGCCCGAAGGTCACGGTGGTCGGAAATTTCCAACGCCGATTTCTCCGCCGTCCGACCTCCGATCAAGGTGATTCCAGTCTCAAAAGACTCGTGGTGAAGAGTACAACAAAACCCAGGCGGTGTTTCAGCCCAACGCCACTGGATCGCGCCGCCCAACACCGCTCGTCGCCGTCGCCGTCGCCGTCGCCGCCGTGGAATCCGACGATTCCGGCGGAGTTGAGTTGCAAGGTTGGTATCAAAATGCTCAGAACAACACGTAGATCAAAAGCCCCAAATCAATTTTGGGCAACGATCGCCGGAAAACGGAGATCCAACACCGCCGCCGCTGCCAGTCTTTCGAGGGGTGATTTCCGGCGATAGAGGTGTCGAATGGGGAAATTGAAGCCACCAATGGATTCCTCTCGTTGAGATCTTCAAGATGGACTACCCACATTCCACCGCCGCCGCCGTCGCTGCCGGTCAACGCCGGTCATCGGCGGCCGGACCCTAAAAATTTAAAAGTGGCCCGTTGGCCTATTTTCGACGTTCCGAACACATCCGCGGCGTCGGAATTTCTAGATGGAATTTTAAATGTGAAGAACGGCGAATCAAAGTTTGTGCACGCCAGAACGAACGGTGCATTCGACCGCCGATGGGACGATTTCGGTAGTGACTTCTGTCCCTTCGTTCCTCAATTTTTATTTTGGAATGATATATGTTAATTATGTAATTTGGCATGTGAAATTGTAAGAAAAATGGATGAAAATGATGAAAAAGAAAGTATGTAGAAATGTGAATATTTTTACGTAAAAGTTGAGCTTTACGTAAAAATATAGGCCTCTGGTATAGTACGTGGCAAGATAGAAATAGGTTAGATGGTTTTGAGGGGTTTCCTAAACGTCGGGAACCTAAAAATTAAGCGGAAATGCTGCCGAAATTTCTAAAATGGCACAAAAAGGGTATTTTAGGAAACGAGGGGCAAAATGTGGTCGGGATGGAAACCCGAGCCCCCTCGAACGATTTTAAGGATTAATAAATGAGTTAGGCTCAGAAAAGGACGACAGATGTTCTAAGGATAAGTAAACCGAGAATTTCAGTAATTAATGCCGTAAAAGTTTGGTAAAGCATAAGAAAATAAAATCATGATAGGGACAAAATGGTAATTTTGTCCAAGTTTAGCAAAAATGCTATAAATGGGATATTAGGTCCCTAAGTTTATATCAGGGAATGAAGCGTAGAATTTTTACGTTTTATTAAGTTTTATGTATGAGATAAGTGCGGAAAGAATAACCATGATTCTTTCAGTTATAGGAACCGATCCAGACGCAACGAAGGAACGTTTGCGGATCCAGAAAGCAAGAAAGGAGATACTAGCAAAGTAACAGTAAGTTCAAGCATTTATTTGTCTGTAACATAAACTGACATGTTAGGTCTATGTTTATGTGTTCTATGTGCAGTTTTAGTGTCAAGACATTATGATATGAATGTCACGAAAGCCATGTTATGAACTATGTATTATGTTCAAGTCAAATGTAAATTGACTTGATACGTTTATGACTGTGATGTATGTTTTGTTGCATGACGTGTATGCTAGACATTGATTGTCTGCATCACGATGTCTATGTCAGTTCATGTCAGTCACAGCACAAGTCAGTGTATGTCAGTCACAGCACAGGTCAGTTCATATCAGTTCATGTCATGCATATAGAGTTGCATATCTCAGTACACAGACCAGACAGTATCAGAACAAGAAAACAGTTAGGTGCACAAGGCACCCTAGTGTGTTAATTAATTCACACCCCAGTAATTTGATTAACAGGTTCCGACTGTGGGGGCAATCAGTATGCTACCCAGTTGGAACACCAGCAAGATGGTAATTAACCAGTTATTGGCGTATCGCCCTCTCGACCCACGAGGAGGTTATCATGTTTAGCATCAGTTAAGACTGAGGAGTTCAGCACTAAAGTACCGCTCCCGGTTGCGCTAACATGTCGGTACATCCAATCAGGGGCCCAAAACCAGAACTAAAATAACAGATTAATGTTCTAAGACTAAACCTTTAGTCAGTACAGCATGTTTACAGAGTCCAGTCAGCATGAGTACAGCAGTACAGCATGAGTACAGCAGTACAGCATGTTTACAGAGTCCAGAGCACAGCAGTGCAGTATGTTTACAGAGTCCAGAGCACAGCAGTACAGCATGTTTACAGAGTCCAGAGCACAGCAGTACAACATGTTTACAGAGTCCAAAGCACAGCAGTACAACATGTTTACAGAGTCCAGAGCACAGCAGTACAGCATGAGTACAGCAGTACAGTATGTTTACAGAGTCCAGAGCACAGCAGTCCAGTATGTTTACAGAGTCTAGAGCACAGCAGTACAGTATGTTTACAGAGTCCAGAGCACAGCAGTACAGCATGAGTACAGCAGTACAGTATGTTTACAGAGTCTAGAGCACAGTAGTACAGTATGTTTACAGAGTCCAGAGCACAGCAGTACAGTATGTTTACAGAGTCCAGAGCACAGCAGTACAATATGTTTACAGAGTCTAGAGCACAGCAGTACAGTATGTTTACAGAGTCCAGAGCACAGCAGTACAGCATGTTTACAGAGTCCAGAGCACAGTAGTACAGCATGTTTACAGAGTCTAGAGCACAGCATGTTCAAGAGGTTAAGTATGATAAGTGCAGTTAGTATGTTTATGATTATGATGTGAAGTATGCTCATAGCGTTAAGTAATGTACGATATACGTTATGAAATGTTTAGAAGTTACAGCAGGTATCAGATTTATCCTACGCTATGTAGTGTGGATTATTACACGTCATGAATGTATGTTTGAACTTATTGAGCCTGTCGCTCATAAGTTTGTTTATGTTGCAGGTAAGCATCCTGCACGAAGATAAGACAAGTGTTGGATGACGGATGAGATCTGCATGTGCCAAGGGACTGGGTGAGGGTTATGGTACTGCTATGAGTCTTCCACTGAGCTGTTTAAAAGAGTATTAAAATGATGTATATCAAGTTATGATAAAGAAAGAAAATGTTTATTATAGTAAATGTTTTTACGAAAATAGAATTTCGACGTTGAGTTAAAAGAAAAAAAAAAATAAAATAAAATTTTAGCTGGTATCAGAATAAGTTAAAAGCAAGTTAAAAGTAAGTTGCCGACGACCCAAGTGGTTACAGTCTATTGCAGTTGGCAACAGTAGCCGACTGTAATAGTGCTGTTTAACCCTACGTAGGGCGGGTCGACACAAGGCTAGTTAGTTGAAGCCCTCTAATCATTCTCCTCCTACAGTTGGCGTCCTCTAGAGGTATGAGTTTTATTGTTCTTAGTTTATTGTATATGATATCACGAGATATTTAACAATCTTGAAAAATTTTTATAATTCCGCTGAGCCGTTCTGATGCATTTTTACCGATTTTTTTCCTATAGTTTTTCCAAGAGAAAACCGTGGTTATTATGGGGAGATGGTTAATGAAAATTTTAAGCTTGATTTTGATAATATGTTAGTTCAAAAGTTGTATGTGGTATATGATTAAGTTAGAAAAAAAATTATAAGCTCAAAACTTCAATTTCATGCCTGGAATCAAAGAAAACCATGGGCTATGGTTATGTGATGAATGGTTATATGATGAATTGAGATTTTTGTGAGTAAAAGTGTGTGTTTGAAATGTGGATAAAAACTGACCTCCAAACGTGAGGTTTCATGTTTATGGTTTCCAATCTGACGGGGTGCGTCTATGGTGTGGAAGTTTAAAGTTCAAGTTTGACCGTGAGGTAGGTTAGGTGGGTAGCTCCCCCTTCCCTCATTGGTCTACGTGCATTAAGGTACAACCATCAATGAGGCTGCAAGTGAAGCTAAAGTAAAGTAAAGAAAAGAAAAGAATAGAATGAAATGAAATAAAGAAAGAATAATGGAAAAGAAAGAACGAAAAATAAGCCAACATAATGTGACTAAAATAAGTGGATATGTATATGTAATGTTATGTATGTATGTTATATGTTATGTTAATGCTCTGTGCTATATAGTACGAGTAACTATAAGTCATGTATGAATATTTGAACTTATTGAGCAATTAGCTCACAAGTTTGTTTATGTTACAGGTAAGCAACCTGCACGCTAATAGACGAGTTGATGGATGATGAGCGGGATCTACATGTGCTAAGGGACTGGGTGAGGGTTATGGTCCTGTTACAAGTCTTTCGCTAAGCAGTATTTAAAGGGATGTTGAAATAATGTTTTATAATGTAAATTAAGTACGACGATGTAAAATGTTTACTATGGTAAATGTTTTATGACGATACACTTTTCAAGTTTAGTTAAAAAAAAAAATTATTCCCTATTTTCACAATTAAAATAAAAAATTGAAATGGGTATGTTAAAGAAAGAAAGTATATTAAAAGAAAGTTACCGATGACCCATGAGTTGACAGACTATCGCAGTTGGCTTCAGAACTCGACCATAATATTGCTGTTCAGCCTCAATGTAGTTAAGGTTGCCACAGAAGAGGATGCTAAAGGGATGCTGATATAATCGAGATGTTTGGGGCCATCCACTAATCCTTATCTCCAATGTTTATTCAAAATAAATAAATAATAATAGGCGGCATAACCTACTATAGCATGTCAAATAAACGCTGCTTCTTCAAATGTTGTTAAGACATGTACTTGTTTTCATAAATTTTTCTGTAATCATTTATGATTAAAAAAAAAAAAAGTAATTACCCAAACTACACCCAAATATATATAACTTTCTTTGTTGCTGATAGAAAGCTACGAACCCTGTCCAAGCATGTGTCCCCTGTAAATGGTTGCGAAGGCTTACATTCCATTAGGCTTCTAACGGTATTCCATACCAAAATGTGATTCCAAACATTTCTTTTCCGACATTTATCGTATATCCTATTGAAATCAGCCCTTCAACCCCGATTTGCACCCCTGGCACCAAAAGGAATAAGGAAAAATGCTTTCCATTATCTTATCAGAATTAATAGGTCAAGCGTTGAAGGGAAATAAAAATGCCGAATTTGGCTTTGTTCTGGTGGCCACTATAAATTTTCAATTTAAAAAAAGTCCTTTAAATTATAATTTTAGTCATCGTTTAAATAATAAATAAATAAAGTAATGAATTTTTTTCCTTTTAATTTTGCTTCGAAAAATTTTTATTTTTAATTATTTTAACGTTGTCTCTATTGAAAATTAAAACTCTCTTGTTCTTACTGAAAGTAAAAATCTTTATATAATCCCTATTAAAACTGAATCCTTAAGTTTTTATACGTTAATATTATTTATTTTACGCTTAATATAAAATTTTTGTCTGCCTGCTACGCCACTAAAGGCATCCTTTAAAAAGAGCTGGTGTATGGTAGTAATTATGCACCTCTCATTAGAAATATTTCAAACAGTACCTCAAATAATTAAAAAAAAAAGTTGTTATTTGGTCTACGATGGTTTGGTTTTCTACCACACAATTACCCGGTCACTTCCAACAATAAATATACATATACAAATACTCATAGGATGTTTGGTAATTATGTTTAAATATAATATATTAAATATATTTTACATTTAGATGGAAGTATTTATTTTATATTTGAATGCAATATGCATTTAGATGAAAAGTATTTGAATTATATTTTAAAATTAAAAAGTTGATATGATTGATAAAAATAGATAGAAAAAATGAGATAGAGAGAATATATGATGTGAATGGAAAAAAATTTTATTTTCAAAATATTATAAAATAGTAAATATATTTAAAATACTGTTAAAAAATATTATATTTAAATACAAAATTTTTGTATTTAGGGGGAGTTTGGAAGAGGAGGCTGGAGACATTATTTTTGGGTTAGAAAAAAATTGTTTTGAAAAATGTGTTTAAGAGAAAAAATTGTTTGAGGTAAAAATATAAAAAATTTTAAAAATTTTTTAGAAAAAAATATCAATATAGATATTGTTTCGTTCCTCTCGAAATTCTATGTAATTTAAAAAAAATTATCTTATTTGGACTTGTATACATAAAGTTATGAATTTTTAAAGTTTAGAATTTACTGTAATATTTTAAAAATATAAATAGTAAAAAATGGTAAAATTTTGAAAAAAAATTGATTTTTAGAAGCTGAAAAACAGCTCTAGTGGACACTTAAATTTTTGTGTGCCTGCTACGCCACTAAAGGCTTCCTTTAAAAAGAGCTGGTATATGGTAGTAATTATGTACCTCCCATTGGAAATATTTTAAACAGCATCTCAAATAATTTAAAAAAAAAATGTTCTTTGATTTTCTACCACACAATTTCCCGGTCACTTCCAATAATAAATATATATATATTAATACTTATAAGTTAGATAAACATATTATATTTATATTATATTTGAACGTAATGTATTAAATATATTTTATATTTAGATAAAATTATTTATTTTGTATTTGAATGTAATATATGTTTGGATGAAACATATTTGAATTGTATTTTAAAATTAAAAAATTGATATAATTGATAAAAATAGATAAGAAAAGTGAGATAGAGACAATATATAATGTGAATGAAAAAAAAAATTTATTTTTAAAATATTAAAAAATAGTAAATATATTTGAGATACTGTTAAAAAATATTATATTTAAATATAAACTTTTTGTATTTAGATAAAAATTATATTATGTTTAAATATAATACGAACACAAAATTATAAACAAATGTCTCATTAGTGTCCAATAGTATTATACGTTGTTTGACATAAAGAGAGAGAAAGAAAAAAGAGAATATTTAAAAAAGATCAACCGTTTATTTTTATTCCATAGTCACGAAGGAACCGTGTACAGTACAATTGTTGTTTAACTAGTAAGCACAATATATACTTACTGAAATGGAGATCAACTCTTTAATAAATTGATCTTGAGTTCTCATGAAAGGTGGCCCGGACTTATTAGGCAAATTAAAGCTATTAGACATCACAGTACAACATTATAAGCGGTTGTATGACCAAATTGTGGGATACACGTCACTTTCTTTTGGAAATTGGAACAAAACAAAAGCAGCAATAATATGCCAAGTTCCACAGAATCTGGTATATGACCAACCAGTTGTTCGGCATATATCATCTCAGTCTCTCAGAATTTTCAATTTCTTTCTGGGTGGTGGTGTACTTTAATAGCTTGAATGCAAGAACAAGGCCAACGAATTAAATACCGTTTCGCATGTTATATATAGATATGCTTTTTGTTTGATTCATTGGTTAGTGGTGAAATTTTTAGGTTAAATTTAATTAATATTTTAAAAATTAATTATAATTTTTGTTAATTTAATAAAAAAACAAAAATTAAGTCGAAATTTTTAGATTAGAGACGAAGAACCAAACAATATAGTGGATTGCAGCCAAATAGGCAGTAAGGAATCAAAATGCGTATAGATTCGTATGACAACCCAACTTCAACTAGTCATACATATAATATTCGTTTTTTTTTTCCTTCAAAAGTTTTTTTATTTTGATAAATACATAATTAATAAAAGTTACAAATTAGGTGAATGTTGCTAAAGGAATTTGACGAAATTGAGCTCCATTAACACATATTCAATGTAAATTTGAAAAAAAAAAAAATTCAATGTAACATAAAATTTTCGGTTTTTTTTTTTTTTTTTTTGTGAAATTAACACCATTTTTTTCCAAAAAGATTCTTTACATGAGCTAAAATCTTTTAAATTTTCTTTTTCAAACCTCCCGCAATATGATAAAATATGCTATTCACTCGTGATCTTATTAGGAAGTGACAATATTTTCTTCCTTTAACTCTTAATTTAGTAGCAAATTAGTCAAATCGAGAGCTGAATTAGAATTTGATGGAGAATTACAGCTAAGAAATGTATGTGCACATTTTTCATCCAAAACTTGATGCTTGTTGTTATCAATTAGACCAAATTAAAAATTAGAAATTCGAGGATTAAATTGTTAAAATACCAAATTATCACATAATAATGTGTTCGGGGAATTTCATTCTTATGTTTTCCCCCATTTTATATGAGTTTATTAACGTCAATTAATTAATCATATATCACATCAGTGTAACTACATAACGTCAGTTTAAATAATTGGAGTGGTACGTACGACTCAAATCCATATTCCTGAACAAATATTCGAATTAATGAGATAATAAAAAAAATACCTTATTTCTACGTGCACGTGTGGATATATGGCTTTCCGTCATGAGCTTCCAAGCCACTGTGGAGTACTAGTAAAGAATTTATATATTATATTTCATGCCTGCAAAAGAAAGTACAGAAGTAGGCTTCAGAGAAAATAAGAGTAAAATAAAGAACTGGGGAAAGAAACAGGGAACAATAGCTATATATTTTAAGATGTTCGGCTTGCCATCCAAGAGGGAAAAAGTGTCTAATGCCTTGTCTGTAAGTGATTAATGTTACTAATTTCCACTGTTCTTTCTTTTATTTTTTTACTGTTTCAAAAACGTGTTTTTTTCTTTTTGGTTAATTAACAAACATTATATTCTGGTTGACCACATGAATGTGTAGATCCTTTTCTCTTTCTTCAATTTTTTATAATTTTTTTCCCCTGAAGGTGTTTTGCAGCTTCATGCCTGTTTGATAGTTCTAATAATGGACTGGTATGACTGTAACAGATTGTGGAGCTGCTGGTGCATATGGACTGTCAAGGTTGCGAAAAGAGGATACGAAGAGCAATCTCAAAAATTGAAGGCAAGACTACATAAAATTACATTAATTTATTTATAGCTAACTACTTTCGTTCTTTTGTTATCAATATCTATAATCTGTATATCATAGGGAACGGGGCTTGCTCCTTTTTTTTTTTTTTTCCTTTTTTTAATTAGCCTTTTCTTCTTCTTCTTCTTTTTTTTCCCCCTCAAACATTGTATTTTTATTTTTTGTTAAAATATTTTATTTTTTAATTTACCTTTTAAACAACATTTCACAAATATATCCCAACTTTTTTTTTTGCAAGAAACTTTAGTATTTTTTTTTGTGTGAATTACAATTTAAGCGTTTTAATCAATATATTGATTTTGTTAATTATTCAATTACTTGTTATTGACAAAAACATGCAAAATATATATATATATATTATTAATGGGGACGTGCCTCAGGCACGTCTCCTTCATGCTACTTATCAACGTGTGTCTTCATTGACCCTTACATTTGCTCACCTGAATTTGTTATTTTCGTACACATATGAACGACGTAATTGATTTTGCAGCACATTGAGAACATGTAGTCACCGATAGATCTGCGTCTTTGGGTCACATACAGTAGTGCATGATATCCAAATTCATGTTTAGATTTTATTTGGATAAAAATCAAACAGGGAAACTTTTAAATATGAAATATATCCAACATTATGAGAGAAGTAAATCGGAGCATTTATTGTCCACCAACTAATATGACTGATGTTTTTTTTATATATTGTGCCCATTTAAATGCGTCCGCATTCTTCCAAATGGCTATATATAGATAGATAAGAAACGTTAGGTATTGTGAAAACTACAGAAAGACTCACTCTCTCGCCCAGTCTACCATAGAAGTTTTAAGTTGTGGATTTTTGTAGTTGTTAAAGTTTTATATTATGTAACACCCGTACACACCAGGATAATCAAAGACGCAACTGTCAAGGATGGAGCTAGACTTTAGATTTAGTGGGGCAAAAAACAACAAATTTATAAACTTTTTTTTGGGGGAAAAAATCAAGCTTTAATAAAATGAGTGCAGCTAGTAGACTTGTTGTCATTCACATCTCAAAGTACCATATTAGTATAGTAAAATAAAAAATGATATGAAAAGTTAAAAAAAAAAAAAAAGAATAGTAAAATGAAAGTATTGTGCTAATTAAGATATTCGAGAAAGCATTACGATAATGAAGTGTGTCAACATATATATATATGAAAAAAGAATACTTAGCGAGAGAAACAAATAAAAAATAAAAAAAGAAAAACAAAAAAGAGAGGAGGGGATTATGTTGAGTCCACTTAAGGAAAAAAAATACAACAATTAAAAAATTGAAAACCAAAAAAACTGAAAAAACGAAGATTTAGAAGTATTAATGGCTCTTATGGGATAATGTATTGGAATCCATATAATACGGATTGATATAAATTGAAATAGTAAATATTAAGAGTAAAAGTTAAGGAAAAAAATAACACTATAAGAACTTATGAGAGATGGATTAGAACTCATTTTCCCAAATGAGCCTTGAAAAGAAAAAGAGGTACTCCTGGAAAAAGATAATCAAATTTGGTAGAGAAAATTATAAAAATAGCCTTTTTCAATGTAATGTTAAGGATTTTTATTTTATAATTTAGATTTTTATCTTGAAATCACTTTTTATATAATATTATAAGAAGAGTAAATTCTTGAAATTATTATAAATCCGGTAATATTTTATAGATATACTATTTTTAGGATAGGATGTTTGTCCAAGAACCCCAATTTGATAAGGAAGTCAAATAAATGAGGCCCAAACAAGATCAAAGAATAGCTTAGGTCAAGAAAGCCTCAAGAGAATACTGACTCACACTTTACAGTGTCTTGGTGGGGGCACAAATACAAGAGCATGTCTAATACAAGTTTAGCTTTATCAGTGAGGTTTGTGCCCCCACTAGGTCCTATGTGCCTCCGTGCATGGTGACTATGATCATTTTCAGGCTGGAACGTGTGACTTGGAGCATCAAAATTATCTTTGTAGTTACGGAGTATATTGAGACTATATTTTGACAAATCTTAAAATAGTGTAAATCGTGAATTTGATGTAAAACTGTTAAAAAAATGTTCTCCCACGTATTCGGTATTGTTTTCCCATTAATAAGATTTAAGAGGGGACAATTAATGAAAAAATATAATAACAACAACAAAATGATAAACAAGACTTTCAATTGAATTGCTCGTTTTGATTTAAAAAAAAAAGAAAAAGCTTTTGCAAAAATATGTATGGAAAATATTCCATGTAACTTATAAAGGATAGAAGTGGAACATGATTTTATTCAATGTAATGCTAACATTGACAAACTGTGAGAAATAATTTTTTTGGCGACGTCCATGTTATTTTTATAATTTTCATGTCTTTTCATGTCACACTTCTCACTTTTATATATTATATATTATGTGAAATTAATTGAAATATGTACCTCTTGGGAAAACCTCAGGAAATTCTTATGTATATGTAAATGTTTTAATTGCCACTGCATTCATTTTCTAGTTATCTACTACATCAATTATCCTTTCTCACTGTGATTTTTTTTTTTTTGTTAAATTATGTATGTATGCATATTTTCAAGATCAAATAGTCTCAACAAAAATGGTCCATATGTATACAGGAGTAGATAGCTGTGAGATAGACATGGATAAGCAAAAAGTGACTGTAACCGGATATGTTGACCAAAGGAAGGTCCTAAAGATGGTCAGAAGAACCGGAAGGAAGGCAGAGTTTTGGCCATTTCCATACGACAGTGAATATTATCCCTATGCCTCCCAATACTTGGACGAATCCACTTATACGTCGTCGTATAACTATTACAGACATGGCTATAACGAAGGCGTTCATGGATACTTCCCAGATCAAGCTTACTCAACCGTCGATGATCAAATGGTTCATCTCTTCAGCGATGACAATGTTCATGCATATTGCTCTATTATGTGATTATCAAGATCATCTTTTTAACTTTATTTTTGGATAAAAAAAAAAAGGCTATCGTATTTAATTATCAAGTCTATGCAGTTATCACTGGTTGAAACAAGACAATAACAAATACTATATAAAAAAAAATGCAGATATATGTTGTTCGGACCCAAGGATGGATTAATGGTTCCACTATCTGTATGAAGCAAAACAAGTCAAATGCAAAATTTTAATAATAATAATAATAATAACAATAATAATAAGAAATAGCCATAAAGCATAAAGCAAATAATCAACATCATCATATAATTGCTTAACTTGGTCAAAAACCCTTAAGGGAAAAAAAAAAACCACCGGTGGTAAGCACATTAGCTTAAATAGAAGGACTTTGTTAAACAGTTATAGTTATACGAGATTGGAATTATTTGACTCTATCCGACTAATTGGATGTATGAATAACTTTACTAAACCAATTCTATTAGATGACAAATGCTTGACTCTACCACTCCTCTACTCATGTTGTCTCCTCTTGACCTCCTATCCTACTGCAAACTTTAGCACTCCCACTACAACAAATAGGATTTTTTTGAAAGAACAAAGAGTCATAGCAAGAAATGGAAAGTTGTCGCAAATGCCTTTTTTGCAACAACTAGGTCGACGCTAATAACTGGTCACGAATGAATTTTGTGACAACAAGATATTATCGTAAATTACAATAGCGATGACAATCATCGTTAAAAGGTTGTTGCAATTATATCATTGACAAATTGATCGGGCTAACATGGCATCAATTTTTTGTGACCACAAATTCAAAAAATATCATCGCAAATATGTGTGATTGTGTTGAGTAGCACCAAATATTTGCGATGACATTTTTGAAAAATCATCGCTAATGGATATGGTTTTTATTATTATTTATGTCGTCACAAAAAAATTTTCTTTTTTTTAAAATAAAATTTTTAATAATTTATTATTATTTAATAATTTATTATTTTTATTAATAGATTTTATTGTTATATATTTAAATTCAAAATTAAGTAGAAATATGTAAATTATTATAATGAAAATAAATTATAATATTAAAAAAGATAGTTGAAAATAAAATATTTATTTAATAAAAAAATGAACCCAATAAATTAAGTATAATATATACAAGTGTAAAAAAATATACATAAAAAATGACAACTAGTAATTTATTCAACTAAATTGGTGGCAACATCATTAGCGTTGTCATCTGCAACATCTAGAGGAGGCGAAGGACCTAGTGTTAGGAATGCCTTAAACAGGAAAATACATTTTTATATGTTTTATTTATTTTGAACTGATTAATAATATAATAGAAGTTATTCATTACATTGCTATATGTCCTCATTGTTTTAACATGTTAAAGTAAATATAAGCAAATATGACTCACTAATTGCTTGTTGTTAAACTATTAGAATGTTGCACACAATAGATTTTTATATGCGAGAAAATAGCGTTCTAAAGTAAACAGTCTAATTCTATATTCGTAGTCTATAGGGTTCAAGTGATCATCTAATTCATGTTAAGACTATTATGTATTTAAAGCTAATTAAGGAGACAATTTGTTATGACTATCTACAGTTTCGACTTCTGAATAGAGACATAGATATGTTGTTTGGTGGTACTGTATCAGACTCGGACTAAAGTACAATTAATCTACATAGTCCGCTTACGTGGATCAATTCGCTTTTGACATTCATTATTCAATATCCTTAATCCTAAGTAGATGAATCGCTTCATATGTATGACTCGTGCACTTTGATGTTCCAATGGCTAAAATATCTCAGAATTAGTAAGCTTATAGACCAGTTCGTTAGGTACATGACTTGTATACGATAGAATGTTTGTTCACAAATATTGGAATCACAACTCTAATAAGGAGTAAAGGTTATTATCTTAAAGGCATTATACTGGATGTGAAAATGGATAAGGTCTTGAGTCATTTGCTTGGTAGATGATGTGATACCCGAGAAATCTACGTTCTCGGAAATATCTGTACAATTATGTAAATAAATGTACAATTACAGTGATACAGAATTACAAAATAAAGAGCAGAGGAAAATTTTGATTAATCAAGTTTTTAATCAAAATTTGAAAATGAATTAATGAATACAGTTTAAAAGCTAAGCATTAATTCAATTATGAAGTTTTAAATTATAGAAAAGTATGTGGAAAATACATACTAAGAGATCAATGGCACACAAGTGAGCCACATTGATCAATGGCCAAAAGGATTTGCCAAACAAGGCCTTACCTTTTCAAAAAAAAAAAGAAAGAAGTGAGAGAAAGGGAGTGAGGCACGTGTGTCTCAAACCCCACGGCAGTAAGTGAATTAATTCACTTTTGCCTTAGCTGCAAAGAGAGGCAGACGAGAGAGAAAGAAAGAAAGAAAGAAAGAGAAAGGGAAAGAGAGAAAGGGAGAAACCGAGGGAAAGAGAAGGAAATCCAACTCAGTTCGGGTTTTCTAGTTCAAGCAAGAGATAGAGCAAGATTCAGTCAAAGATCAGCAGCAAGAAAAGCCCACGATCAAAGCAAGGTAAACCCTAGTTTTCACGTTTTCTTTGGGGGAAGAAAATCTGGGGTTTTGAGAGAAAACAGAGAATGTGAGTGAATCACGTTCAGATTTTCGGTTAAAATCGAAATGTGATTCGAGTTTAGACGTTTTCAAACACGAATCCATGAATATATGGTTTAGAAAACCGAGTTTAGTGAAATTTCTTCACAAAATACAGATTTTTCATAAGTTGAGGCAAGAAAGATTCATAAGCAAAATGTGGAAATTTTGCTTATGAAATCATGGATTTGTGACAGTAGGAATGTAGTAGATACCTTAAAATGATCTTATAAAGATCGATTTCAAGTGTAAAAAGTAGAACAAAGGCCATAAAGCCTTAGAAAATCAGAGTAGCTCAGTTCGGACCCAGAATCTTGATTCTGGTATGAACACGGGCGTGTACATGAGCGTGTACAAGGGCGTGTTCAGAACACGGCCCCGAACATGCCCATACGCACGACCGTGTTGCAAGAAAAATCAGACCCGAGAGGTACACGGTCAAGAACACGGTCGTGTATCAGACCGTGTCAAGAGGCACACGGTCAAAGAGAGGCGTGTAAGTAGCCGTGTAAGGGCACAGAGGAGTACACGGCCAGTAACACGACCGTGTACCCACCCGTGTAAGCATACATGGGCATATTCCAGAAATTACACGGCCAGGCTTAAAAATCCAGAGGGGTACATGGGCACGAACACGACCGTGTAGGAGGGCGTGTTCGAGTCCAGAGAGTAAAAAAAAAAAAAAGGGTCTGGAAAGGAAAAATTTCATGTTTTGCCGTATTTCCAGTATAAGCTAAATATGGTAAATAATAAGTGATTTTTCCATTTATAGGAGTCCAAGCCAGAGACCCCAAATCAGCAGTCCCAGAGCAGCAGCAGCTTACGCTAGAAGATTTTCTATAAGTTCAAGCATTGTCCTGACTGCAACGTGGACAAGTTTGCTTTATTACAGTATTATGTATGTTGTATGACGTGTTGTTAGACGTTGATTGTCTGCATCACGATGTTAAGTCAGTTTATGTCAGTCACAGTACAGGTCAGTGCATGTCAGTCATAGCACAGGTCAGTTCATACCAGTGCATGTCATGCATATAGAGTTGCATGTCCCAGTATACAGCCCAGACAGTACCAGAATAAGAAAACAGTTAGGTGCACAAGGCACCTTAGTGTGTTGATTAATTCACACCCCAGTAAATAGATTAACAGGTTCCGACTGTGGGGGCCAGCAGTATGCTACCCAGTTGGAACACCAGCAAGATGGTAATTAACCAGTTATTGGCGTATCGGCCTCTCGAACCACGGGGAGGTTATCATGTTTAGCATCAGTTAAGACTGAGGAGGTCAGCACTAAAGTACCGCTCCCGGTTGCGCTAACATGTCGGTACGTCCAATCAGGGGCCCAAAACCAGAACTAAAATAACAGATTAATGTTCTAAGACTAAACCTTTAGTCAGTACAGCATGAGTACAGTAGTCAGCATGAGTACAGCAGTCAGCATGAGTACAGCAGTACAGTATGAGTACAGCAGTACAGCATGAGCACAGCAGTATAGCATGTTAGTTACATGTTTTTATGTTTGAACTTACTGAGCCCATAGCTCATTAGTTTGTTCACATGTTGCAGGTAAGAGACCTGTTCACCAGTAGTATCGGTGGACGACGAACAGGGTAGATGCATGCCGGAGAGGATTGGGCGAGGGATATTGGTCACCATTTGATCTTCCGCTGCATAGTTTTGAATGTAATTTCAAAGAGACAAGTTTTCAAGTCAGGAGTATGTGATATGGGAATCATGATCAGTTGTTAACATGATTTCTTTATCACATTCTCAAACAGTTTATGTATTTAAAGAAAAAGAAAAATTTATTCCACAAAATTAGCAATAGTTACAGTTCAGCATGATTGCCGGCGACCTTAGAGGCCTGCAAACTATTGCGGTTGACTACAGAGTTGGCCGTAGTAGCACTGTAGAGCCCCTACAGCAGGGCGGGCCGCCACAGGTGGTATCAGAGCAGTTCGATGGGTTTAGTTTAGGATACCAACCGTAGCCACAGGTGGTATCAGAGTGAGTTTACGACGAGTCTAGTTTAGGATACCAACCGTAGTCACAGTTGGTATCAGAGTGGTTAGTTGACCATATCCCGCCTGACTCCGTGCATGTCCTGTTCGCCGATCCAAGTAAGTTCAGTTTATGTTAATAAGCAGCTAGTTAAGCATGAAAGTAAAGGTTTGTAGAGACCTATACTTTGTAGTAAGTATGAGATGTTATATTGATGCCAGAAACCATGTGGATCCTTTTTATATAGGATCTAACATAAGTTCATCGTGTGATTATAGCAGATACAGTAGCACGATGGATAATCTCTGAGTTAGGGATGGGCGTCCCCTTTTGAGTTGAGACAGAGACTAGAACAGTTAGAGCAGGGGCAGGGATCAGTAGGGACTCCTGCACAGCCAGCAGCAGAGGCAGAACAGGTAGTGCCACCAGCGGCATCAGAAGTGGTTCAGCAACCACCGGCCAGGGTGAACCCAGAGCCACTATATGAAAGATTCCGGAAGATGAGGCCTCCGGAATTTGAGGGTTCAATAAATCCTCTAGAAGCAGAAGATTGGCTCTCCTCAATACAGATGATCATGGAGTTCATGAGACTCACAGATGAGGAGAAAGTCATGTGTGCAACCTTTGTTCTAAGGAAGGATGCAAGGTTTTGGTGGGACACAGTCCGCCTGAGGAGGGATGTGACCACAATGACATGGGCAGAGTTTCTGGAAGAATTCAACCATAAATATTATGATCCTGCATCACTCCAACCCCAGCAGAAAGAATTTGCAGAGCTACAGCAGGGGGACATGTCAGTCAGTGAGGTTTGCAGGAAATTTGATCAGCTCTCCTGTTTATGTCCGTATATGGTACCTACGGAGAGGGAGAAGATACAGAAGATGATGGGTATGTTCAGGCCTGAGATCTCTACATTGATTGATGTTGGCCCATTCCCACCAGTTTCAGTAGCCGACTGTATTAGTCGCGCTTTGAGGGTAGAGTTCCATCTAGCCCGACAGAAAGAAGCAAGAGAAAAGGTCTGGGAAGCCAGGAAGCAAGAAAAGATCCTGGCTAAGGCCTCTCAACCTGGACAGCACAGTAAGGGCAGTCAGAGCACAAGACCAGAGCAGTCCAGTCATCCAGGTCCTCAGCCCCAACAGAAAAGAAAGGGGAATTTTCAGGGTACTCAGAGTCAGGGTAACAGAAGTCAGTCAAGGAGGACTAATACCACTACAGTTCCACCCACTTGTCCAAATTGTGGGAGGAAGCATGTGGGTCAGTGCAAAGCTAGCACGACTACTTGTTTCCAGTGTGGTAGAGAGGGCCACTTCATCAAGAACTGCCCCATGAACCGCCAGTCAGTATCAGCATCAGGGGCAAACTCTTCACGCCCACAGCAGTCGCAAGTACATGCAGTCAGACTGAGTTATAAAAGCCCAACAGAAGTGCCTCCAGCAGTGCAAGACAGAGCTCCACAGGCAGATGCTAGGGTGATGGCCTACACCAGAGAAGAGGCAGAGGCAGGGACGTCCAACGTGGTGACAGGTCAGATTTCTGTCGCTAACCACTTGGCATCTGTTCTATTTGACTCTGGGGCCACACATTCTTTCATATCATGTGCATTTGCTGATAAGTTAGAATAGCCTAGAGATCACATGGGAAGAACTTTTAGAACTGCTCTCCCATCAGGAGAAATCATGTTGTCAGAGTACTGGTTACCTCATGTACCAGTAATCGTGGCAAATAGAGAGCTGTATGCAGAGTTAATCATGATGCGGATCGTAGACTATGATGTGATCTTGGGAATGGATTTCCTAGGAAAATATCAAGCTACAATAGATTGCAGAAACAGAAGAATAGTATTCAAGCCAGAAGGTGAAGAATGCTTCGAGTATGTCGATTCTTCGAGAAAATCAAGCAAGATGATGATCAGTTCAATGAGAGCCAAGAAGCTAATAGCCAGTGGTTGTACTGGATATTTAGCTTATGTGACGGATATAGCAGAAGAGAAGAAGTTACAGCCAGAAGAGGTTCCAGTTGTCAGAGAATTTCTCGAGGTCTTTCCCGAGGAACTACCAGGATTACCTCCAGAGCGGGATATCTCATTTCAGATAGAGCTCCTACCTGGAACAGCACCAATCTCCAAGGCGCCGTACCGCATGGCACCAGTGGAGTTAAAAGAGTTGCAAGTACAGCTAAAGGATCTGCTTAACAAGGGATTCAGCAGACCGAGCTATGCCCCATGGGGAGCTCCCGTACTGTTTGTCAAGAAGAAGGATGGGACGGTCCGCATGTGCATAGATTATAGAGAATTGAACAAGGTCACCGTCAAGAATAGGTACCTATTACCTAGGATTGATGACCTGTTCGATTAGCTCAAGGGTGCAGCAGTGTTCTCAAAAATTGATTTGAGATCAGGATATCATCAGCTGAGAATCAAGGAAGATGATGTTCCCAAGACAGCTTTCAGAACCCGTTATGGGCATTATGAGTTCCTAGTAATGCCATTTGGGTTAACGAACGCGCCAGCTGCTTTCATGGACTTGATGAACAGAGTCTTCAAGGAGTATTTTGACAAGTTTGTCATTGTGTTCATTGATGATATCCTTGTATATTCAAGGACTCATGCAGAGCATGAAGCCCAGTTGAGAGTTGTTTTTCAGAAGCTGAGAGAGCATCAACTCTATGCCAAATTCTCAAAATGTGAGTTCTAGCTAGACAGAGTGCATTTCCTCGGTCATGTAGTGTCCAAGGAGGGAATTGCAGTAGATCCAGTCAAGGTGGAAGCAATCAACCAATGGCCTGCACCTAAGAGCGTGACAGAGATACGCAGTTTCTTAGGGTTAGCTGGCTATTACAGGAGGTTTGTGGAGGAATTTGTAAGATTAGCAGCACCTCTCACTACCCTCACACGCAAGGAAAAGAAGTATATATGGATAGATAAGTGTGAAAGAAGTTTCCAAGAGCTGAAGAGACGGCTGACAAGCGCGTCGATCCTCACACTCCCTACTGAAGGGGAGAAGTATAAGATCTACAGTGATGCTTCCAAAGTGGGTTTGGGAGCAGTATTGATGCAAGAAGGCAGAGTGATTACCTATGCTTCGCGTCAACTGAAAGAGCACGAGAAGAACTATCCCACCCACGACCTAGAACTTGCTGCAGTAGTATTCGCACTCAAGATCTGGCGACACTATCTGTATGGAGCACAGTGCCAGATCTACACAGATCATCAGAGCCTAAAATACTTCTTCACACAGAATGAGCTAAACATGAGGCAAAGAAGATGGTTGGAGTTGGTGAAGGATTATGACTGTGAGATCCTTTATCACCCAGGAAAAGCCAACCGAGTAGCAGATGCCTTAAGTAGAAAGGCTACAGTTCCACAGCAACTGCCAATTGACAGGTTGTCAAGACCATTGCAGTAAGAGATCCATTCACTCGAGCTAGAGCTGATATCAGGAAAATTGTCAGCACTACAGTTGAAGTCATCATTGTTTGATGATATCAAGGAAGCTCAGAAGCAAGATTCAAGTCTGACAGACTCCCAGGAAGAGATATCCACAGATGGATTAATCAGGCATCAGGGGAGAATTCATGTGCCAGCAGATGAAGAGCTACGAAGGCGAATCATGTCAGAGGCTCATGAGACGCCATACTCAGTCCATCCTGGAGCCACCAAGATGTACCAAGACTTGAAGCTACAGTTTTGGTGGATAGGGATGAAAGGAGACATTGCAAGATTCGTGAGTAAGTGCCTTACTTGTCAGAGAGTAAAGGCTGAGCATCAACATCCTGGAGGAAAGTTAGAACCTCTAGAGATTCCAGAATGGAAATGGGAGAACGTTACCATGGATTTTGTGGTAGGGTTACCCAAAACCAGAGGAGGACACGATGCCATCTGGGTAATCGTGGACAGATTGACAAAGACAGCCAGATTCATACCAATCAGGATCACTTACTCATTGGAGAAGCTGGCACAGCTGTACGTAGATCATGTTGTCAGGTTACATGGAGTGCCAAAGTCCATAGTATCTGACAGAGATGCACGATTCACTTCAAACTTTTGGGAGTGTGTGCAAAGAGCCATGGGCACAGAACTAAGGTTCAGTACAGCCTTCCATCCTCAGACAGATGGACAGTCAGAACGGACCATCCAGACCTTAGAGGATATGCTCCGAGCATGTGTCATGGATTTTCCAGGAGCTTGGAATGAGAAGCTACCACTAGTGGAATTCTCATACAACAACAGTTACCAAGCTTCCATCAAGATGGCACCTTATGAGGCTCTTTATGGAAGAAAGTGCAGATCACCCATCCATTGGTATGATCTGAAGGAAAAACAACTGCATAAGAAAGATTTCATGCAAGAAACTTGCGATGCAGTTGCCAAGATTCAGCAGAGAATGAAGAGTGCCCAGAGCAGACAGAAGAGTTATGCAGACAGAAGGCGGAGATCCCTAGAATTCAAGGAAGGGGACTTCGTTTTTCTGAAAGTGTCACCCATGAAGGGGATCATGCGTTTTGGTAAGAAAGGAAAGCTGAGTCCAAGGTACATTGGACCTTATGAGATTATCAAACACATTGGGAAGGTTGCCTACAAGTTGGCATTACCTCCTGAGCTGTCAGCAGTACACAACGTGTTCCATGTCTCCATGCTCAGAAAGTACATGTCAGATTCATTTCATGTGCTATAGTATGAACCAGTCCAAGTCCGAGAGGATCTGACCTATGAAGAGCAGCCAGTTCAGATACTGGCTAGAGAAGAAAAGGAGTTGAGAAACAAGACCATCCCACTAGTCAAAGTATTGTGGAGAAATCACAATGTTGAAGAGGCTACGTGGGAAAGAGAAGACGAGATGAGACGTTCATACCCTCACTTGTTCTAAATTTTCGAGGACGAAAATCTTATAAGGAGGGGTGAATGTGATACCCGAGAAATCTACGTTCTCGGAAATATCTGTACAATTATGTAAATAAATGTACAATTACAGTGATACAGAATTACAAAATAAAGAGCAGAGGAAAATTTTGATTAATCAAGTTTTTAATCAAAATTTGAAAATGAATTAATGAATACAGTTTAAAAGCTAAGCATTAATTCAATTACGAAGTTTTAGATTATAGAAAAGTATGTGGAAAATACATACTAAGAGATCAATGGCACACAAGTGAGCCACATTGATCAATGGCCAAAAGGATTTGCCAAACAAGGCCTTACCTTTTCAAAAAAAAAAAAGAAAGAAGTGAGAGAGAGGGAGTGAGGCACGTGTGTCTCAAACCCCACGGTAGTAAGTGAATTAATTCACTTTTGCCTTAGCTGCAAAGAGAGGCAGACGAGAGAGAAAGAAAGAAAGAAAGAAATAGAAAGAAAGAAAGAAAGAGAAAGGGAAAGAGAGAAAGGGAGAAACCGAGGGAAAGAGAAGGAAATCCAACTCAGTTCGGGTTTTCTAGTTCAAGCAAGAGATAGAGCAAGATTCAGTCAAAGATCAGCAGCAAGAAAAGCCCACGATCAAAGCAAGGTAAACCCTAGTTTTCACGTTTTCTTTGGGGGAAGAAAATCTGGGGTTTTGAGAGAAAACAGAGAATGTGAGTGAATCACGTTCAGATTTTCGGTTAAAATCGAAATGTGATTCGAGTTTAGACGTTTTCAAACACGAATCCATGAATATATGGTTTAGAAAACCGAGTTTAGTGAAATTTCTTCACAAAAAACAGATTTTTCATAAGTTGAGGCAAGAGAGATTCATAAGCAAAATGTGGAAATTTTGCTTATGAAATCATGGATTTGTGACAGTAGGAATGTAGTAGATACCTTAAAATGATCTTATGAAGATCGATTTCAAGTGTAAAAAGTAGAACAAAGGCCATAAAGCCTTAGAAAATCAGAGCAGCTCAGTTCGGACCCAGAATCTTGATTCTGGTATGAACACAGGCGTGTACAAGGGCGTGTTCAAAACACGGCCCCGAACATGCCCATACGCACGACCGTGTTGCAAGAAAAATCAGACCCGAGAGGTACACGGTCAAGAACACGGCCATGTATCAGACCGTGTCAAGAGGCACACGGTCAAAGAGAGGCGTGTAAGTAGCTGTGTAAGGGCACAGAGGAGTACACGGCCAGTAACACGGCCGTGTACCCACCCGTGTAAGCATACACGGGCATGTTCCAGAAATTACACGGCCAGGCTTAAAAATCTAGAGGGGTACACGGGCACGAACACGGCCGTGTAGGAGGGCGTGTTCGAGTCCAGAGAGTAAAAAAAAAAAAAAAAAAGGTATGGAAAGGAAAAATTTCATGTTTTGCCATATTTCCAGTATAAGCTAAATATGGTAAATAATCAGTGATTTTTCCATTTATAGGAGTCCAAGCCAGAGACCCCAAATCAGCAGTCTCAGAACAGCAGCAGCTTACGCTAGAAGATTTTCTATAAGTTCAAGCATTGTCTTGACTGCAACGTGGACAAGCTTGCTTTATTACAGTATTATGTATGTTGTATGATGTGATGTTAGACGTTGATTATCTGCATCACAATGTTAAGTCAGTTTATGTCACTCACAGTACAGGTCAGTGCATGTCAGTCATAGCACAGGTCAGTTTATACCAGTGCATGTCATGTATATAGAGTTGCATGTCCGAGCATACAGCCCAGACAGTACCAGAATAAGAAAACAGTTAGGTACACAAGGCACCTTAGTGTGTTGATTAATTCACACCCCAGTAAATAGATTAACAGGTTCTGACTGTGGGGGCCAGCAGTATGCTACCCAGTTGGAACACCAGCAAGATGGTAATTAACCAGTTATTGGCGTATCGGCCTCTCGAACCACGGGGAGGTTATCATGTTTAGCATCAGTTAAGACTGAGGAGGTCAGCACTAAAGTAATGCTCCCGGTTGCGCTAACATGTCGGTACGTCCAATCAGGGGCCCAAAACCAGAACTAAAATAACAGATTAATGTTCTAAGACTAAACCTTTAGTCAGTACAGCATGAGTACAACAGTCAGCATGAGTACAGCAGTCAGCATGAGTACAGCAGTTAGCATGAGTACAGCAGTACAGTATGAGTACAGCAGTACAGCATGAGCACAGCAGTATAGCATGTTAGTTACATGTTTTTATGTTTGAACTTACTGAGCCCATAGCTCATTAGTTTGTTCACATGTTGCAGGTAAGAGACCTGTTCACCAGTAGTATCGGCGGACGACGAACAAGGTAGATGCATGCCGGAGAGGATTGGACGAGGGATATTGGTCACCATTTGATCTTCTGCTGCATAGTTTTGAATGTAATTTCAAAGAGACAAGTTTTCAAGTCAGGAGTATGTGATAGGGGAATCATGATCAGTTGTTAACATGATTTCTTTATCACATTCTCAAACAGTTTATGTATTTAAAGAAAAAGAAGAATTTATTCCGTAAAATTAGCAGTAGTTACAGTTCAGCATGATTGCCGGCGACCCTAGAGGCCTGCAGACTATTGCGGTTGACTACAGAGTTGGCCGTAATAGCACTGTAGAGCCCCTACAGCAGGGCGGGCCGCCACAGATGACTTCTTATTCACATATGATAAATTATCGTTTTCTTAATCAGGTGTATAATGGATCTTTAAGATAGTGTGATCAGTAGGTCGAATGGACTTTGACCTAAGGTTCTTCATGAATATCATATGAGGGTGTTACAAACATGACAAGGTCACTTGACAATACCTAATCATTGGCTTGTGTAATACGGTATATGATTGAGAGTGCAATTTCAGGTTTATAGTGATGTGACTTTAAAACTAATAATTGTATAATGAGTTTATTTGGTATAGAATAATAGTTATATAAATTATTAGAGCCCACAATATATGTCTAATCAGTCTCTTTACTAGCTTTGCATAATTCTTTAATAGATGGTAATTGATTAAGGTATTCTTTATTACTTGTATTCTTGCATTTAGTGAAGAGAAAAATCTGGATCACCTTTTCAAAGGTGTAGGCTTTTTCTTTGGGAGCTAAGGGCAAAATTGTAATTTTGTTTTACATAATATATGAGATAAATATTTAATTTATGTAAATATTTATTTTGGAAGATAAGATTTGAAATTTAAATCAATTGAATATGTCTTTTAAAAGATGTATATGAGATTGATATAAAATTTGAAAATCTTATTTAAATAAATATTTTGAAATTTAAAAGATTATCTTATTTAAATTTGAATTGAACAAAATCTTGTCCTAACACACTAATAGGGGTCAATTTCCAGTGAGATTTGGAAGACAAGATTTTCTCTTAATTTGATTTTGTTTTGGATATGAGATTACATAATTGTTTGAATTCAAATAAAATTATTGTGATTTTATTTTAAATTTAAACTAGAGTTGTAGAAAATTATTTATGCAAATAAAATCACAAATTTTGTAGAGTTTGAAATTTAAATAAATTTTTGAATCACAAACCCTAAAGGGGTGTCTTTTTTTAATTTTCGATAATGATTTTCCATTTTCAAAAACACAAAAAATTTAAATGGTATCAAAATAGCATTTGTTTATTCAACATTTTCAAAACCATTTTGAAAACACAATTTTCAACTATAGCATTTTTTTGGGTTTTTTTGAAAAAAAAAAAAAAGTTCTTTTTCCCTTTTTTTGTTTCATTTTCTCCCACTCTGTCCTCTCTTTCTCTTTCTCTGCTTATGCAGCGTGGGTTTTGATGACTATGTTCAATGATGGCCTTCATCTCTAATGAAGCACGATGACCATGGACTAGTAACAATGGCGACAACTCCCTCATGATGATGACCACTGACTCACGACGATAACCACAGACTCATGATCCAAATCTCACAAAGACGACCATCATGACAGCCCCCATTTTTGGTGAAAGGATAACGACCATGGACTCGCAACAATGATAACGGCCCCCTCATGATGACGACAAGAACTCATGACCCATATCCCATAAAGATACGATTCCCAAAAAACCCACTACGAAGGCCTCCATCTCCAACAGCAACAAAGACCATCAGGTCGTGAGTTTGAAGGGTCACCGTTAGTGCTAGGATTTCATGTCTTTAGGTTGTCACCGCAATCGTATCTGCTCTAGAACGACGATGCCACTGCTACCACTCTAGGTCATCGTTGTTGCTGCTACTTAAGTCTTGGATCACTAACGTCTTCCACCCTTTCCTCTTATTCCAAAACCCACCACCAAAAGCCTTTTTTTTTTTTTTTTTACTATGACTAATAATTAAATTTTTTTTTAAATTGAACATAAACATGTTTTCATAAAATACTCAATTATGAAATAGGTTTTCAAAAATATAATCAAATAAAATTTCAATTTTATGTTTCTCAGAATAAACACTTAGATTGCATAACCAAACCCAGTTTCAGAAATGGTCTTAGCACAATTTTAAAATATTCTTATTTTCAATTTTTATGAAAACAAAAAACATTTTAAAAATAATATTTGACTTTTGTGTAAGGAGGAGAGAGAAAAATTTTGTCTGAAATCTTGTTAGAATTTTGAATGTCCTTGTGCTTGTGGTGGCTGAAATTTTGAAGGCTTTTCTCAAGGAAATTTGGCCTTGATATGAGGGAGGAGAGAGAAAATTCTTTTCTTTAGTTCTATTCAAATTTTGAAAGCTACCTAATGTAATTTTATAAATAGAAACTTTAGAATCTTATTTTCTTTAGACCTCTTAGGTAAGCAAATTTATTATTATTCTTCTCACTCATTATAATAAATCCTTAGAGATTTGGGTGGTTATAAGGAGACAAGCTACGCAGAATATCGATCGAGGAATCGAGTAATTAGAGAATAATAAAGAAGGTTAGTTGGTTGAAGCCTCTCGATCACATTTCCGACGTTCTAGGTGTTTTTCTCCGAATGTATAATGATTGTTGAATAAGTTATTTTACACGGTGATACGAGTTTTAACGATCTTAAAAAAAATTTTAAAATTTCACTGTGCATGTCTTACTATTTTCCTAAAATTGGTATCGGAGCCAACTTGTAATTATATCATGTATATAAATTAAATGATTAAGGTAAAGAGTGTGTTAGATGTAATTTTTTAATCTTCAATTTTCTTTTTCTTTAAGAATAGGACCATGGCTAGGTTATTTTTTTTATCATTTATTTATTTTATGTTTTACTATGAATGGATGAATATATATTGATAGACGTTTTGTATGCATATTTGATTACATGTCATATAGGACAAAAGAATGCCACTCAAACTACATTGATCATACATGTTTATTAAATAATTTGCATGTTTTTAAAATATCAAGTTAGAGAGGATTTCAAACAAAACCTACGGCCTCCATTGTTAATCCATATGTGAAAGTATGGTAATGCCTCGTGTTAGTTTCACCTTGACCACAACCTTCGGTAGGTGTGCCTGTATACTAAGTTGGATCTCTTATATGGAAAACGTGTTTGGATATGTTCTATTTGGGACTATCCCTCGAATGCTTGAATAGGGCATGGATTGGACTACGTAAATAACGGTCATACACTCAAGATTTGTTTAGCTATTTCCTCAGAAGCTCTGTTAGTTAAATTGGTAGCCAAAATAAGTGATTATTAATATATGTATTAACCTTAGACGAATTAAGACAACATATATTAATTAGACGGGGTCCATAATTCAGCTATTTGTCTCATAATCATCCCTCGATGACTTGGTGTAATAGATACTAAGAATTACCATTGCAATAGTACATGTTTTTGTAGGAAAATAAACCGGTAAAAACGTATCAAAGTGGCGCAGCGGAACAATAAAAATTTTTTAGATCGTTAAATATCTCATGATGCCATATACAATAAATCAACAACAATTAAAACTCATACCTCAAGGACGCCAATGAACAGGAGGAGAGTGACCGGAGGCTTCAACCAACTAGCCTTCTCTACTATTCTCCAATTCCCGAATGGCTGAGTGTGTGGGCACTCTGAACCTCGATCGGTATGCTAGCACTGCTAGTCTTCTTCCGACCACCCAGATCTCTAAAGAACTTTATTGTCACGATGAGCTGTGCAACAATAAGCCTGCTCACCTGAGAGTCTGTGGTCTGAGAGAACTGGAGTGGCAGGACCTCTATTTATAGACCTGCATGAGGTGAATCTCTGAATTTGAATTGGACTAGGAAAAGATATTTTCCCTTATCCAAACCCAAAAAATCCGAATTTTCCAAGGGAGAATCTCCACAATTAAATTCGGTTTTTCTAGATAAATCCAATCCAAATCTTAACAAGATTTTAGCTAGAATTTTATCTCCCTTTTCCAACCAAAAAATCCGAAATTCACAAGGAGAAAATCCTCCAAATTTTCGGCCACTTTTAGGATAAGGGAGAATCAAAATTCCACTAGGATTTCTCAAGCAAAATCTCATCTTAACCTTATCCAAAAATAACCGAATTTCCTAGGATTAGGGATCCAAAATTTCGGCCACTTTTGGGAGGAGAGAGAAACCAAATTCAACTAGGATTGAAGCTTGAATATTCCCTTGAATCTTAACCACAAAATCCGAAATCTTTCATGAGGATTATCCTCAAAATTTCGTCCCTTATTTGTTTGGGATTTGGATTCAAAATTCAAGTAGGATTCTAACAAGATTATCCTCTCCAAATCCAACTCAAATTCGAATTTCAAACCTTGTGGATTTTCCACAACAAATTCGAATCCTACTTGGACTGTGATTCAAAATTTGAATTTCAAATTTCAAATTCAAATTTCAAATTCAAATTTCAAATTTCAAATTTCAAATTTCAAATTTAAATTTCAAATTCAAATTTCAAATTCGAATTTCAAATTCAAATTTCAAATTCAAATTTCAAATTCAAAATTCAAATTTCAAATTTCAAAATTCAAATTTCAAATTTCAAAATTCAAATTTCAAATTCCACAAAACGGTTGTATTTCATATTCTTGTTCTCATGGATAATTTTCTACAACTCCAATCCAATCTCAAATAAAATCATGGCAACTTTATTTGGAGTTCGAATAATTGTGTACTCTATTATCCAAAACAAAATCTGAATCCAACCGGAGAGAATCTTGTCTACCATCCTAATCCTGTGTCATCACCATCCATGCATAATAAACTAGCCAATAGCATACACAAATCAATTTGCCAAACATTAAGGAATTATGTGGAGCTAGTAGAGGGACTGATTGGACATATATAATCGGGCTCCCGTGATTCCATATGATCATCATTCTGTACCGAACAACTCAATCATATGATCACTAATTTCAGAGTCACACCACTATAAACCTGAAACTGAACTCCCAATTATATACCGTATTACGTAAGCCTGTGACGAGCTACCATCCAATGACCTTGTCATATATGCAAAACCCTCATATGATATCCATGATCAGCCTTAGGTCAAAGTCCGTTTAATCCTACTGATCAGGCTATCTTAAAGTTCCATTATACTACCGAATCTAGAAAATGATTATTCACCATATGTGAATAAGAAGTCATCCGCCCAGCAGACGACCCAAGGCCTTGTCCATTTTCACATTCAGTATAATGCCTTTAAGAGGATACCTTTAACTCCTCAGAGCTATGATTCCGATATCTGCAAACAAACCCTTCATCGTATACAAGTCATGCACCCAACGAACCGGTCTATAAGCTTACTACCTCTGAGACGCTTTAGCCATTGGAACATCAAAGTACACAAGTCATATACATGAAGTAGTTCATTTACTCAGGATTAAGGTTATTGCATAATGAACGTCAAAAGCAGATTGATCCACTCATAGCGGACTACGTAGATCAATCACGCTTTAGTCCCGGTCTAATATGTCACCACCAAGCAACATATCCATGTCTCTACTTGGGAGTCCAGCTCCAGACAGTCAAGACAGACCGTCCCCTCTAAGGCTTTAGACAACATAATAGTCTTAACATGAGTTAGATGCTCGGTCTAACCCCATAGACTACAGACCATAGTTTAGACTGCTAACTTTAGAACATTGTCTTCTCGCATACAAAAGTCCATTGCATGCAACATTCTAACAGTTTTACCACAAGCAGTCAGTGAGCCATATTTGCTTACATTTACTTTAACATGTAAATAAGACGAGGACAGATAGCAATGTAATGAATAACCTCTAAGTATAATTTTATTATCCAGTTCAAAATGAATACATCAAAATGTCTCTAATACTTAGGGCATTTCCTAACAATCTCCCACTTGCCCTAAGCCAGCAGATGTGCCATGTTACGCATCCCCATCGCCTCTACATGCCTCTCAAAGCTTCTAGCTACCAAAGTCTTAGTAAAGGGATCAGCGATGTTGTCCTCGGACGCGATCTTACAAACATCCACTTGTCCTGTCTCCACATGCCCTCTTATTATGTGATACCTCCGATCGATGTGTTTGGTCCTCTTGTGGTGCCGAGATTCCCTTGTGTTGGCAATAGCCCCTGTATTATCACAGTAAAGTGTGATAGGCTTGTCAACACCCGGAATGACCTCAAGGTCTCTAAAGAACTTGCGGAGCCATACCGCTTCTTTAGATGCCTCAGCCGCAGCCACATACTCAGCCTCCATAGTAGAGTCAGCTGTGCAGCCCTGCTTCACGCTCCTCCACACAATGGTGCCTCCTCCGAGCAAAAACACTGATCCAGATGTCGATTTCCTCGAATCCTTACAAGTCTGGAAGTCTGAGTCCGTGTATCCTACGGGTGTTAGGTCCTCTCCAGAATACACTAGCATATAATCCCTCGTTCTCTTAAGATACTTGAGTATATGCTTTACTGCTTGCCAGTGCTTGGTTCCAGGATTCGCTTGATATCGACTCACCATACCTACTGCAAAACATATGTCCGGGCGAGTGCAAAGCATAGCGTACATAAGGCTACCCACAGCGGATGCATAAGGGACCTTACTCATACGCTCTCTTTCTTCCGATGTCTTGGGACAGTCATCCAATGAAAGAGTTAAACCGGCAATAGAAGGTTGTGAGCCTTTCTTTGCCTCTAGCATTGCATATTTGTCAATTATTTTATCTATGTATGAAGCTTGGGATAACGCTATCATTTTGTTCTTTCGATCTCTGAAGAGACGAATGCCTAGAACATAATTAGCTTCTCCCAAGTCCTTCATGTCAAACTGTTGGTGTAACCAAAGCTTGACCGATGATAAGTTCCCTACATCATTCCCAATGAGTAGTATATCATCGACATAGAGTATCAGAAAGACCACTTTTCCATCCTTAATATGTTTATAAACACAAGGTTCATCAACGTTCTGCTCAAAACCAAATGTCTTAATCGCTTGATCAAACCTCTGGTTCCATGAGCGGGATGCCTGCTTTAATCCATAAATGGATCTAAGCAACTTGCAGACTTTCCTATCCTGGCCTTTTGCTACGAACCCTTCGGGCTGTATCATATAGATACACTCTTCAAGATGGCCATTCAAGAATGCCGTCTTGACATCCATTTGCCAGATCTCGTAATCGAGAGCCGCAGCAATGGACAGAAGAATACGGATAGACTTCAGCATAGCAACAGGCGAAAAGGTTTCCTCGTAATCGATTCCAGCCTTTTGCGTGTATCCCTTTGCAACCAGTCTAGCTTTGAAAGTTTCCACTCTCCCTTCCGCATCCTTCTTTCTTTTGTAGACCCATTTGCATCTAATGGGTTTTATCCCATCCGGCAAATCTACAAGTTCCCAAACAGAGTTGGATTTCATAGAATCCATCTCATTGTTCATAGCCTGTTTCCAAGATCTAGAATCAACATCCTTTATAGCTTCATCATATGTGACCGGATCTTCCTCATGCTCATGAGCCTCGGCCTGGTATACCTCAGCATCATACATAAAGAAATTAGGTTTCTTAGAAACCCTCCCACTACGACGAGGCACCCTAAATTGTTGATCGTCTGCAGGTCTTTCACTGGAACTCGGACTTGCGTCCAAGACCGAAATCTGTGGAGCAGTTCTTTCACCCGATAACTCCTCTAGCACCACTTTGCTTCGAGGCTTAAAGTCATTCATGTGACTTTCCTCTAAGAATGTCGCATGGGTTGAGACAATGACCTTTTGTTCCTTCGGGTTATAGAACAGACCTCCTTTAGTTCCCTTTGGATACCCTACAAACATGCATAATTCTGATCTTGGTTCCAACTTCTTCGCATCCCCATCCAGTACATGTGCCGGGCAGCCCCATATTCTCATATGTCCAAGGGAGGGCTTCCTGCCACGCCACAATTCATACGGAGTTCTAGGAATTGATTTGCTCGGAACCTGGTTCAGAATATAGCACGCCGTTTGTAAAGCATGTCCCCAAAATGATAATGGCAGCGTTGAGTAACTCATCATGGACCATACCATATCCAATAAGGTCCTGTTTCTCCTTTCGGCTACACCATTCTGTTGTGGAGTACCAGGTGCAGTCAATTGGGATAATATCCCATTCTCTACAAGATGTCCTAGAAATTCATCAGAGAGGTATTCGCCACCTCGATCAGATCGAAGTGTCTTTATGGATTTATCCAATTGCTTTTCCACTTCCGCACGATACTCTTTGAACTTGTCAAAGGTTTCGCTCTTGCGGTGCATCAGATACACATATCCATACCTCGAGTAATCATCTATGAAAGAGACATAGTACTCGAACCCTCCTCGTGCTGTGACGTTCATGGGGCCACATACGTCAGTGTGCACAATTTCTAAGAGCTCCTGTGCCCTTGTACCCTTAGCTCCAAAAGACCTCTTAGTCATCTTACCCTCTAGACAAGACTCACATTGGGGAAGTCGTACCTCCTCCAGAGATTCCAGAGGACCGTCTTTCACCAATCTTTGAATCCTATCCTGATTAATATGACCAAGTCTTAAGTGCCAAAGATACGCCTTGTTAGAGTGAGAAACTTTCAACCTTTTAGAGTTATCAATTAATTCAGTGTCAAGCAGTGAGTACATCTTTGGTCTGATCAAATATAGGTTTCCATCCATCCATCCAGAACAGATAAAAGACTTATTTCTACGAATATCAACTCTTTTACTAAAAGAAACTGAATAAGAATCCTTTATTAAACAAGCTACCGATATAAGGTTCCTCCTAAAATTAGGAACATAAAAACAGTCTTTCAATAAAATAAACCTAAATTGATCAAAATAAAGATGAACGTCTCCCACTGCCTCAGCCAGCACAAAGCTACCATCTCCAGTCCGCAACGAGAGGCTCCTATCATGTAGACTTCTCGTTTCCACGAACCCCTGCATAGAAACACAAACATGATTAGTGGCGCCCGAATCAATGACCCATGTGTCTTTCGATTCTTCCACCAAACACGCTTCTAAGTAATGAAGTTCCTTACCTTCCTTGCCCTTGGAGGCTAGGAATTCCCGGCAAGCCTTCTTGAAGTGACCTACCTTCCCACAGTGGAAGCATTTGGACTTTTTAGGGTCCTTTGGCTTCTTGTTCTTCTTCTTCTTCTTCCCGTCCGAGACAGGAGGATTAGAAGAACTGGAAGCCACTTGCTTCTTATTTGGCCTCTTCCTCTTCCGTGAGGGATTGGAAGATTCCGCCAAATTGGCCTCTCCTTTAGGTCGGACCACATCTTCATCCCTGATCATCCGCTCATAAGCCTGTAGTTGCTTCATGAGCTCGGTAAGTCCTAACTCCTTTGTCGCCAGATTGTATGCGGCCTTAAACCCCACAAAATCTTTAGACAGAGTCTTGAACACCATCTCGATCTGGGTGTTGTAGTCTAACTCAGCACCATTCTCGGCAGCTTCAGCGAAGAATCCCATTAGAGTGATCATATGGTCCTTCACCGGAGCACCAGCCTTTTGCTTGGAGTTCATAATGCTGGTGATAGCGGACTGTCGAGCCAATTTTTCTTGGCCTCCGAACATGTCTTCCAGATTATCCATGATCTCCCCAGCAACTTGATAAGTCTCATGCTGCTTTTGTAAAGCACTCGTCATGCTAGCAAGGATGTAGCATCGAGCTATTTCATTGGATTCTCTCCAACGATTATAGGCAACCGGGACCTCCTCAAGTGGTGTGTCAGGTTTGGGCCCAGGTGGGCATGGTTCGTTCAGTACGAACTTGTGTCTCTCGCAGCTGAGAACTATTAATAGATTTCTTTTCCAATCTTTATAATTGTCGCCATTCAACTTATTTTCAGTAAGTATCGAAATGAGGGGTGTCGGTGACATTTTGAACTGAAATAAAATTATACTAGACATCATTACAAAGCCCAAGCAAATATGCAGATAATTTAGCAAATAAAACATACAAGTATGTTCCTACATGAAAGTTGAAAAAACATGTAGCATTGCAACGGTAATTCTCAGCACCTATTGCCCCAAGCCACCGAGGGGTGGTCATGAGAACAAATAGCCGGAACATGGACCTCGTCCAATTAATATATGTTACCTTAAATCCTCCAAGGTTAAGACATATATTAATAACCGCTTATTTGGCCACCAGTTTAGTTAACAGAGCTTCTAGGGAAGGTTAATAACTAAACGAGTCTTGAGTGTATAACCATTGTTTACGTAGCCCGATCCACGTCCTACCAAGCCACCGAGGGGTGGTCATGAATAGAATCGCACCCGAACACGTTTTCCACATAGGAGATCCAATCTAGTATACCGGCGGCGGTAAACACCTACCGAGGGGTGTGGTCAGGTCGGAACTGACGCGAGGCGTTACCATGCTTTCACATATGGATCAACAATGGAGGCCGTGGGTTTTGTTTGAAACCCTCTCCCACTCAATATTTTGAAAAACATGCAAGTTTTGACAAATTATGTATGATCAATATAGTATGAGCGGCACTCACCTATCCTATATGACATGTTATCAAATATGCATACAAAACATCCATCAATACATATTTATACATCCATGACATATCACAGAAAAAATAATTGACAGACTAACCAAGCCATGGTTCCATCCTAGAACAAAGAAAATAAAGATTACAAAATTCCATCCAAAGCATTCTTTGGGTCTTGAATTTTGTTCCGTCTTCTTGTATCCATCTTTATGTAGCCTCTCCATTTATTTCTCATCCCAAGAATTATTTAAAATTCAAATCTCCAAAAATTTAAATTTCAAATTCAAATTCCAAATTCGAATTTCAAATTTAAACTTCAAATTTAAATTTTTAAACAATTTTAAACATCATGTGTAATAATATGTAATTTCAAAAATTTCAAATTTTCAATTACATATTTTTAAACATGATTTAAAATTAAATCTCAAATTTAAAAATCAAAATTTTCTGATTTTTGGACCGTCGGACCGCCACCCCCGTAGGCGGCAGCCGCCGTGGGCAGCCACCAACCCCGGAGGGGCTGGCAGCCCACGGCCGCCCCTTGTGCAGCCTGCCGGGCTGCAGGCCAAGCCTGCAGCACCAGGCTGCACGCCCAGGCTGGGCGCAGCAGCCGGCAGGCTACAGGCAGCGCCTGCAGCCAGTGGCTGCACGCCCAGGCTGCGGCCAGCCTTGGGCAGGCTGCGCCACCCTCGGCTGCAGGCCAAGCCTGCGGCCGTGGGTGATGCTTGCCTGCATAGGGGCTGCCGCAGCCCCATCCTGCCCGAGGGCAGGGCCTGCAGCCCCACTAAGGCCCGTCGGCCTATCCTGAGGGGTCGTGTCTCGATTTTTGTGCCATATTCCAATTTATCTTTTAGGATCTCCAAAAATTAATTTGAATCCCAATTAAATTGAAATTTTCCACACAATCAAAATTTCAACCTTTAAATTAAATTTAACTTTTGGGAAAAATAAATTACGGTCTTCAATCTTCAATCTCCTCCAAGAATAATTACATAAAAAATTCCTATACCGTTTCCGGTGTACAAAATTCTATCCATAAAAATTCTAAGAGACAAAAATTAATATCCATGGGAAAATTACAGTGTTAATAAACTGCTCCCATGGTTACATAAAAAATTCCTAGATACAATTTTTCTAAATTCTAAGGAACCATAACCGGTATAAACAAGCATGCTTATAATAATTCAAAAAATTAAAATAACCACATACTTTATACATAATACATGATAACAATATAAAGGAACCCTAGACTGTCACTCTCTAAATATCAAATCCATACATAAATAAAAAGACTAAGTAATTGTCTAATTTATGTACATGGCATAGTCATGAGATGGCTCTGATACCAATTGTAGGAAAATAAACCGGTAAAAACGTATCAAAGTGGCGCAGCGGAACAATAAAAATTTTTTAGATCGTTAAATATCTCATGATGCCATATACAATAAATCAACAACAATTAAAACTCATACCTCAAGGACGCCAATGAACAGGAGGAGAGTGACCGGAGGCTTCAACCAACTAGCCTTCTCTACTATTCTCCAATTCCCGAATGGCTGAGTGTGTGGGCACTCTGAACCTCGATCGGTATGCTAGCACTGCTAGTCTTCTTCCGACCACCCAGATCTCTAAAGAACTTTATTGTCACGATGAGCTGTGCAACAATAAGCCTGCTCACCTGAGAGTCTGTGGTCTGAGAGAACTGGAGTGGCAGGACCTCTATTTATAGACCTGCATGAGGTGAATCTCTGAATTTGAATTGGACTAGGAAAAGATATTTTCCCTTATCCAAACCCAAAAAATCCGAATTTTCCAAGGGAGAATCTCCACAATTAAATTCGGTTTTTCTAGATAAATCCAATCCAAATCTTAACAAGATTTTAGCTAGAATTTTATCTCCCTTTTCCAACCAAAAAATCCGAAATTCACAAGGAGAAAATCCTCCAAATTTTCGGCCACTTTTAGGATAAGGGAGAATCAAAATTCCACTAGGATTTCTCAAGCAAAATCTCATCTTAACCTTATCCAAAAATAACCGAATTTCCTAGGATTAGGGATCCAAAATTTCGGCCACTTTTGGGAGGAGAGAGAAACCAAATTCAACTAGGATTGAAGCTTGAATATTCCCTTGAATCTTATCCACAAAATCCGAAATCTTTCATGAGGATTATCCTCAAAATTTCGTCCCTTATTTGTTTGGGATTTGGATTCAAAATTCAAGTAGGATTCTAACAAGATTATCCTCTCCAAATCCAACTCAAATTCGAATTTCAAACCTTGTGGATTTTCCACAACAAATTCGAATCCTACTTGGACTGTGATTCAAAATTTGAATTTCAAATTTCAAATTCAAATTTCAAATTCAAATTTCAAATTTCAAATTTCAAATTTCAAATTTCAAATTTAAATTTCAAATTCAAATTTCAAATTCGAATTTTAAATTCAAATTTCAAATTCAAAATTCAAATTTCAAATTTCAAAATTCAAATTTCAAATTTCAAAATTCAAATTTCAAATTTCAAAATTCAAATTTCAAATTCCACAAAACGGTTGTATTTCATATTCTTGTTCTCATGGATAATTTTCTACAACTCCAATCCAATCTCAAATAAAATCATGGCAACTTTATTTGGAGTTCGAATAATTGTGTACTCTATTATCCAAAACAAAATCTGAATCCAACTGGAGAGAATCTTGTCTACCATCCTAATCCTGTGTCATCACCATCCATGCATAATAAACTAGCCAATAGCATACACAAATCAATTTGCCAAACATTAAGGAATTATGTGGAGCTAGTAGAGGGACTGATTGGACATATATAATCGGGCTCCCGTGATTCCATATGATCATCATTCTGTACCGAACAACTCAATCATATGATCACTAATTTCAGAGTCACACCACTATAAACCTGAAACTGAACTCCCAATTATATACCGTATTACGTAAGCCTGTGACGAGCTACCATCCAATGACCTTGTCATATATGCAAAACCCTCATATGATATCCATGATCAGCCTTAGGTCAAAGTCCGTTTAATCCTACTGATCAGGCTATCTTAAAGTTCCATTATACTACCGAATCTAGAAAATGATTATTCACCATATGTGAATAAGAAGTCATCCGCCCAGCAGACGACCCAAGGCCTTGTCCATTTTCACATTCAGTATAATGCCTTTAAGAGGATACCTTTAACTCCTCAGAGCTATGATTCCGATATCTGCAAACAAACCCTTCATCGTATACAAGTCATACACCCAACGAACCGGTCTATAAGCTTACTACCTCTGAGACGCTTTAGCCATTGGAACATCAAAGTACACAAGTCATATACATGAAGTAGTTCATTTACTCAGGATTAAGGTTATTGCATAATGAACGTCAAAAGCAGATTGATCCACTCATAGCGGACTACGTAGATCAATCACGCTTTAGTCCCGGTCTAATATGTCACCACCAAGCAACATATCCATGTCTCTACTTGGGAGTCCAGCTCCAGACAGTCAAGACAGACCGTCCCCTCTAAGGCTTTAGACAACATAATAGTCTTAACATGAGTTAGATGCTCGGTCTAACCCCATAGACTACAGACCATAGTTTAGACTGCTAACTTTAGAACATTGTCTTCTCGCATACAAAAGTCCATTGCATGCAACGTTCTAACAGTTTTAACACAAGCAGTCAGTGAGCCATATTTGCTTACATTTACTTTAACATGTAAATAAGACGAGGACAGATAGCAATGTAATGAATAACCTCTAAGTATAATTTTATTATCCAGTTCAAAATGAATACATCAAAATGTCTCTAATACTTAGGGCATTTCCTAACAGTTTTTTCTAAGTTTCATGTAGAAACATACTTGTATATTTTATTTTTTAAATATCTTTTATATTTGCTTGGGCTTTGTAGCGATGTTCTTTTATATCTTTATTTCAGTTTAAAATGTCATCAAAACCTCTAATTTCAATACTTACTAAAAACAAATTAAATAGTGATAATTATATAAACTAGAAAAGAAACCTGCTAATTATTTTCAGTTGCAATAGACATAACTTCGTACTAGATGAATCATGCCTACTAGGGTCACGACCTGATACACCACTTAAAGAGGTCCCTGTCATGTATACTTGTTGGAAAAAATCCGATAAGAGAGCTCGAAGCTGCATCCTTGCTAGCATGATGCGTGCTTTACAAAAGCAACATGATACCTGTTAAGTTGGCAGGGAGATCATGGATAACTTAGAGGATACATTTAGAAGCCGACAAAAGTTGGCTCGACAATCCACTATCACAAGCATTATGAACTCAATGCAGAAGGTAGTGCAGGAGAAATAATGAGAATGCTCAGTGGAATTAAAAAAAAAATTCAAGATCATTAAAAACTCGTATTACCATATACAATAAATTATTCAACAATCATTATACCTTCAGAGGAAATCACCAAGAACTGCAGAGGATGTGACTGAGGGGCTTTAACCAACTAGCCTTCTTTACTATTCTCAAATTCTCAGACAGCAGAGTGTATGGGCACTCGATTCCTCAATCGGTAGTCTAGTGCAGCTTGTTTCCTTTTAACCACCCAGATTTCTGAGAATTCATTATTATTAGTGAAATATATAATAATAAATTCATTCACCTAATAGTCTGTGGTATAAAGAAAATATTAGTCCCAAAGATCCAATTTATAAATTTGTAATGGTAGCTTTAAGAATTTTGAATTAGGTTAAGAAAATTTTTTTTTTCTTTTTCTAACCATTATGGCCGATTCTCTTAAGGGGAAACACCCCTAAAAAATTCGGCTATGCATAGGGAAGGTTCATTCAAGATTCAAATAAGATTCCAAACAAGATTTTTCTCTCTCCTCTCCCAAAAAATCTGAATTTCTTCCCCATGGAATTCCCACATAAAAATTTCATTTTCCCTTACTTTATGATTCAAAATTTGTTTTGAATTTCGAATTCCACAAATGTAGTAATTTCGTCTGCACGAATAAATTTTCACAACACCAATTTAAATTCAAATAAAATTATGACAAAATTCAAATAATTATGTAATCATTTATCTAAAACAAAATTCAGATTCAAATTAGGAGAAAATCTTGTCTTCCAATTCCATGCAAAAATCCGGTCGCTATCTTTACGCTACGACAAGATTTTGTTCAATTTAAATTCGAATAGGATAATCTTTCAAATTTCAAATATTTATTTAAACAAGATTTTCAAAATTCAAATTAATTTCATATTTATCTTTTGAAAGATAAATATAATTAATTTAAATTTCAAATTTTTGCTTCTAAAATAAATATTCACCTACATTAAATATTTATTTTGTTTATTAAATAATACAAAATTATAGTTTTACCCACAACTCCTCGAGAAAGATGCCTACACCCTGTGAAGGGTGATCTGGATTTTTCTTTTTACTAAATGTAAGAATATAAGAAATAAAGAATACCTCGATAAATTACTATCCATTTAGGAATTATGCAAAGTTTGTAAAGGGATCAATTAGATATATATAATGTAGGTGCCAATAATCCATGTAACTATTATCCTATACCAAATAAACCCATTACAATTATTAGTTTCAGAGTCACACCACTATAAACCTGAAACTGCACTCCTAATTATATATTGTATTACACAAGCCAGTGATAAGCTATCATCCAATGACCTTATGATGTATGTAACACCCTCATATGATATTTACAACTAGCCTTAGGTCAAAGTCTGTTTTGATCTGCTGATCATGTTACTTTAAAAATCCATTATAAACTCGATTAAGAAAATGATTATTCACCATATATGAATAAGAAGTCATCTGCTAAGTAAATGACCTAAGGCCTTGTCTATTTTTACATCCAGTATAATGCCTTTAAAAGGATAACGTTTACTCCTCGTTAGAGCTATGATTCCAATATTTGTAAATAAACCCTCAATCGTATAAAAGTCATGTACCTAATGAATCGGTCTATAAGCTTGCTACTTTTGAGACATTTTAGCCATTGGAACATCAAAGTACACAAGTCATACACATGAAGCGATTCACCTACTCTGGATTAAGATTATTGCATAATAAACATCAAAAGTGAATTAATCCACTCAAGTGGACTGCATAAATCAATTATACTTTTGTCTAAGTTCGATACATCATCACCAAGCAACAAATCTATGTCTCTACTCCAAAGTCCAAGCTTTAGATAATCAAAATAAATTATCTCCCCAATTGGTTTTAGACAACATAATAGTCTTAACATGAATTAGAATTTCGGTCTAACCCCATAGACTATGAACTATAATTTAGACTGCTTACTTTAGAACATTGTCTTCTCGCATACAAAAATCCATTGTATGTAATATTCTAACAGTTTAACAATAAGTAGTTAGTGGCCATATTTGCTTATATTTACTTTAACATGTAAATTGAATGAGGATATATACAATGTAACGAATAATATCTAATATATTTTTATTAATCAGTTCAAAATATATATGAAATACATAAAATTTCTTTCCTATTTAGGGCATTCCTAACAATCTCTCACTTGCCCTAAGCTAGTAAATGTATCATGTTACATATCCTCATTACCTCTACGTGCCTTTCAAAGCCTCTAGCTACCAATGTCTTAGTAAAGATGTTGGCAATGTTGTCCTCAGATTCGATCTTGCATACATCTACTAGAACTGTCTCTATGTGTCCTCTAATTATATGGTATCTCTGATTGATGTGCTTGGTCTTCTTGTGGTACCTATTCCTTTGTATTGGCAATCACCTCACTATTATCACAACAGAGTGTAATAGGCTCATCAATACCCAGAATGACTTCAAAGCCTCTAAAGAACTCACGGAGTCAAACTGCATCTTTAGATGTCTCAACCATAGCCACATATTCAGCCTTCATTGTAGAGTCAGCTGTGCAATCCTATTTCATACTCTTACATACAATGGCGCAGCCTTTAAGTAAGAACACTGATCCCAAAGTTAACTTCTTCAAATCCTTATAAGTTTAGAAGTCTGAGTCCATGTATTCTACGGGGGTTAGGTCCCCTCCAGAATAAACTTGCATATAATCCCTCATTCTTTTAAGATACTTGAGCATATGTTTTACAGCTTGTTAATGCTTGATTCTAGGATTCGCTTAATATCGACTCACCATACATACTATAAAACAAATGTCTAGGTGAGTACAAAGCATAGCATACATAAGGCTAACCATAGTGGTGCATAAGGGACTTTACTCATATGTTCTCTTTCTTTCGATATCTTGGGATAGTCAACCAATGAAAGAGTTAGACTAGCAATAAAAGGTTATGAACTTTTTTTTATCTCTTACATTATATACTTTTCAATTATCTTATCTATATATGAAGCTTAGGATAACACTGTCATTTTGTTTTTACGATCTCTAAAGAGACAAATGCCTAGAACATAATTAGTTTCGCCCAAGTCGTCGTATCAAACTGTTAGGATAAGCAAAGTTTGGCCAATTAAAAGCTCCCTACATTAATATAGAGTACCAGAAAACCCATTTTATCATCTGTTATACATTTATAAACATAAGGTTTATTAAAGTTCTACTCAAAACCAAATGTTTTAATCACCTAATCAAATCTTTGGTTTCATGAGTAGGATGTTTGCTTTAATCTATAAATGGATCTAAGCAACTTGCAAACTTTCCTCTCTTGGCCTTTTATCACAAACCCTTAGGGTTGTACCATATAGATACTCTCATCAAGGTGGCCATTCAAGAATGCTGTCTTGACGTCTATTTGCTACATCTCAAAATTGAAAGACACAACAATGGATTAAAGAATGTGGATAGACTTTTGCATCATAACAAGCAAAAACATTTCATCGTAATCGACTCTAGACTTCTCTATGTACCACTTTGCCATAAGTTTAGCCTTGAAATTTTCAACTTTCCTTTCCATATTTCTCTTTCTTTTGTAGATCCACTTGCACCCAATAGGTTTGATTCTATCTAAAAGGTTTACAAGTTTCCAAATAGAGTTGGATTCCATAGAATCCATCTCATTATTCATGGCTTGTTTATAAGATTTAGAATTAACATCATTTTTGCTTAATCGTAAGTCATCGGATCATCATCATGCTCATAAGCTTCGCCTTGGTATACCTCTGTAGGAAAAATGGTAATGTACCTAGTGGAATTTTAAAAATTTTTCAAAGATCATTAATAACTTGTGTTTCTATATACAATAAATTATACAACAATTATTATACTTTGGTGGAAAACACCACAAATGCCAGAGGATGTGACCGAGGAGCTTCAACTAACTATCATTCTCTACTATTCTCCAATTCTTAGATGGTGGAGTGTGTGAGCACTTGTTTCCTCGATCGGTACTCTAGCACAATTTGTCTCATTCCAACCACCTATATCTCTGAGAATTTATTGTCATTAGCGGGATGTATAATAATAAATTCACTGACCTGACAGTCTACAGTCTAAAAAAAATAGGAGTGCCAAAACTCCTATTTATAAATTTGCATTAGGTAGCTTGCTTTTCCTCCAAAACCTATTCTATCCTAGGGAAAAATCCCTTCAAAAATTCAGCTCCATAGGGTAGAGAAGAATTCAAGATTCAAATAGGATTCGAACAAGATTTTTCTTTCTCCTTTCATTTAAAAAATCTGAAATCTCCCACAAGGAATAGCCCTAAAAATTTCGGCCAAAATGAAGATTTGTGATTCAAAATTTGATTTAAATTTCAAACTCTAAAAATCTTGTGATTTTATCTGCATGGATAATTTTTCACAGCTCTAATTCAAATTCAAATAAAATCATGACAACTTTATTTGAAATTCAATAATTGTATAATCTTTTATCCAAAAAAAAAAGTCAAATTCAAATTGTGAGAAATCATATCTTTCATCCTTATCTGTAGAGGACACCACCTAGATTTGTGCTAGAACAAGATTTTGTTTATTTTAAATTCAAATAAGATAAACTTTTAAATTTCAAATATTTATTTAAAATAAGATTTTCAACATTCAAACTAATCTCATGTTTATCTTTTGAAAGATAAATACAATAAATTTAAATTTCAAATCTTTTCTTCCAAAAAAAATATTAATTAAATATTTATCATATTTATTGAATAATATAAAATTATAATTTTTTCCCTCCAGCACACAGAGAAAAACGTCGATGCCCTATGGAGGGTGATCTATATTTTACTCTTTACTAAATGAGAGACAACAAGTAATAAAGAATATCCCAATCAATTATCATCCATTAAAGAATTATGCGGAGCTTGTAGAAAGAACTATTGGACTTATATAATATAGGCTACAATAATCCATGTAACTATTATTCTATAAACCTAAAACTGCACTCCCATTTATATACTACATTACATAAGCTAGTGATAATCATCATCTAATGATCTTGTCATATATGCAACACCCTCATATGATATCCATGATCAGGCTTAGGTCAAATTCTGTTTGACTTACTGATCACGCTATCTTAAAAATCAATTATACGTTTAAATAAGAAAATGATTATTCATCATATGTGAATAAGAAGTGATTTGCCAAGGAAACGACTCAAGGCCTTGTCCATTTTTACATCCAGTGTAATACCTTTCAAAAGATAACCTTTACTTCTCATTAGAGTTATGATTCCAATATCGGTACGCAAGCTCTCTATCGTATACAAGTCATGTACCTAATGAACCAAACTATAAACTTACTATCTCTAAGACACTTTAGCCATTGGAATATCAAAATACACAAGTCATATATATGAAGCAATTCACCTACTCAGGATTAAGATTATTGCATAATGAATGTCAAAATTGAATTGATCTACTCAAGTGGACTACTAGATCGATTGCACTTTAGTCTCAATCCAATACGGCACCATCAAGCAACATATCTATGTCTTTACTCGGGAGTCAAAGCTCTAGACAGTCAAGACAAACCGTCTCTCTAATTGGCTTTCGATGATAAAATAGTCTTCACATGAGTTAGATACTCAATCTAATCTCATAGACTACGGATTATTGATTTAGACTACTTAATTTAGAATGTTGTCTTCCTGTATACAAAAGTCTATTATATGAAACATTCTAATAGTTTAACAACAAGCAGTTAATGAGCCATATTTGGTTACATTTAATTTAGCATATAAATAGAATAAGGATATATAGAAATGTAATAAATAACCTTTAATATATTATTAATCAGTTTAATACACATGAAATACATTAAAATGTCTTTCTCACTTAAGGCATTCCTAACAATCTCAATATCATACATAAAGAAATTAGGTTTCCAGGAAACACTTTGACTACGTCAAAGTGCCTTAAACTATTAATCGTTTGTAGATCTTTCGCTAGAACTCAGATATATGTCCAAAACCAAAACCTGTGGAGAGTTCTATCACCCGATAACTCTTCTACTTCGAGACTTAAAGTCATTCATGTAACTTTCCTACAGGAATGTCATATTGGTTGAGATAATGACTTTTTGTTCCTTCGGATTATAGAACATACCACCTTTAGTTCCCCTAAGATACCTTACAAACATGCACAATTCTGAATGCGGTTCCAACTTCTTCGCATCTCTATCCAATACATGCACCGGGCAAGCTCATATTTTCATATGTCTAAAGAAAGACTTCTTACCATGCCATAATTAGTATAGGGTCCTAGGAATTAGTTTATTTAGAACTTGGTTGAAAATATTGCATGCCATTTGTAGTCCATATCCTCAAAATGATAATGGTAGTGTTAAATAGCTCATCATGGACCGTACCATATCTAAAAAGGTTCCCTTTCTACTTTCGGCTACACTATTTTGTTGTGAAGTACCAGGTGCAGTCAATTAGAATAAAATCCTGTTCTCTATAAGATATCCTAGAAATTCATTAGAGAGGTATTCACTACTTCAATCAGATCAAAGTGTCTTTATGAATTTACCCAATTACTTTTCCACTTTTGCATAATACTCTTTGAACTTGTCAAAGGTTTCATTATTGCAGTGCGTTAGGTACACATATCTATACCCTAAGTAATCATCTATAAAAGTGACATAACTCTCATACCCTCCTCACTCCTCGATGTTCATAGGACCACATACGTTGGTGTGTATAATTTTTAAGAGTTCATTAGCCCTAGTACCCTTAGCTCTAAAAGACCTCTTAGTTATGTTACCCATAAGGCAAGACTCATATTGAGGAAGATGCACTTCCTTTAGAGTATCCAAATGACTATCTTTCACTAATTTTTAAATCCTATCTTGATTAATATGACTAAGTTTTAAATGCTAAAAATACACCTTGTTTGAATGAGAAACTTTTAACCTTTTAGAGTTGTCAACTAATTTAATATCTAGCAGTGAGCACATCTTAGGTTTGACCAAATAAAGATTTCCATTTATCCATCCAGAACAGATAAAAGATTTACTTTTGTGAATATCAACTCTTTTGTTAAAAGATACCAAATAGGAGTCCCTTATTAAACAAGCTACTGATGTAAGATTCCTCCTAAAGTTAGGAACATAAAAACAGTCTTTTAATAAGATAAACCTAAATTCATCAAAATAAATATGTACGTATCCAAATGATTCAACCACCACTAAGCTACCATCTCCAATTTGTAACGAGATATTCCTACCATGTAAACTTCTCATTTCCATGAACCCCTACTAAGAAATACAAACATGATTAGTGGCACTTGAATCAATGACCCAAGTGTCTTTCGATTCTTCCACCAAATAAGCTTCTAAGAAAGGAAGATCCTTACTTTCCTTGCTTTTGGTGGCTAGGAATTCCTTGTAAGACTTCTTGAAATGGCCTACCTTCCCACAGTGGAAGCACTTAGACTTTTTATGATCCTTAAGCTTTTTATTCTTCATCTATTTCTTCACATCTGAGAAAGAAGGAATAAAAGAACTAGAAGCTCCTTACTTTTTCTTTGGCTTCTTTTTCTTCCCAGGGGGTTTAGAAGATTTTGCCAAGTTAACCTCTTATTTTGTCTGGACTAGAGCCCTATCATTAATCATCATCTCATAAGTGTGTAGTTGCTTCATGAGCTTGGTAAGTTCTAACTCCCTTGTCGCTAGATTGTATGTGGCTTTGAACCCCACAAAATCCTTAGACAAAGTCTTGAATACCATCTCAATCTAGGTATTGTAGTCCATCTCTACACTGTTGTCCACAACCTTAGCAAATAGTGCCATCAGCACAAGCATATGGTCCTTCACCAGAGTACCTGGCTTCTACATAGAGTTCATTATACTTGTGATAGCGAACTGTCGAGCCAACTTATATTGGCCTCCGAACATAACTTCCAAGTTTCCCATGATCTCCCTGGCAACTTGATAGGTTTCATTTTGCTTTTATAAAGCACTTGTCATGCTAACGAGGATATGCTGTCAAGCTATCTCATTGGATTCTCTTCAATAAGTATACATGACTAGGACCTCTTCTTGTGGTGCATCAAGTCAGGGCCTTAGTAGGCATGGTTCATTCAATACAAACTTATGTGTCTTGCAGTTAAGAACTATTAGTAGGATTCTTTTCCAGTCTTCATAATTATCACCATTAAGTTTGTTTTCAATTAGCACTGAGATTAGAGGTGTTGGTGACATTTTGAACTGCAATAAAATATAAAAGAACATCACTACAAAGCCGAAGCAAACATACAAGATATTTAGCAAATAAAACATATAAGTATATTCTTACATGAAACTTGAAAAAAAAAACATGTAGCATTGTAACAATAATTCTCAATATCTATTGCTTCAAGGCATCGAGCAATGGTCATAGAATAGATAACCAAAACATAGATCCCGTCCAATTAATATATGTTGTCTTAAATCCTCCAAGGTTAAGACATATATTAATAACCGTTTATTTTGATCACCAGTTTAACTAACAAAACTTCTAGAGAAAGTTAATGGCTAAACGAGTTTTGAGTGTGTAACTATTGTTTAAGTAGTTTGATTGATACTCTATCTAAGCCATCAACGGATGGTCATGAATAGAATCATGCCTGAACACGTTTTCTACATAGGAGTTCTAACTTAGTATATCAGTAGCAATAAACACCTATCAACGGATGTGGTCTTGGTGGAACTAACACGAAGCGTTACCATGTTTTCACATACGGATCAACAACAGAGGTCATGGGTTTTGTTTGAAATCGTATCCTACTCAATATTTTAAAAAACATGCAAGTTTTTGTAGAACATGTATGATCAATGTAGTTTAAGCATTATTCTTCTATCCTATATGACATGTTATCAAGTATGTATTCAAATCATTCATCCATGATAAAACATAAAAAAAATAAAGGATGAAAAAAATTAAATAATCTAGTCATAGTCCTATCCTACAAAAGAGAAAAATTAAAGATTACAAAATTATATCCAAAGCATTCTTTGGGTCTTTAATTTTATTCCATCTTCACATATCCATCATCATGTAGCTCCTCTATTTATTTCTCATCCCAAAAATTATTTAAAATTAGAATTTCAAAAATTCAAATTTTAAATTATTTCAAATTTCATGTTACATGAAAATTCCAAGGCACAATTTTTCTATATTCTAAGGAATTATGACCAGCAAAATTAAGCATACTTATAATAATTTTAAAATTAAAATAACCACATACAATATACATAATACATGATAACAACATAAATGAAACCTAGAATGCTACTTTCTAAATATTAAATTCATCCATCAAGGAGAAAAATGATTATTTAATCTATGTATATGACATATTCACGAGTTGGTTATGATACCAATTGTAGGAGAAATAGTGAAAGTGCACAGTGGAATTTTAAAACAATTTTTCAAGATGGTTAAAAACTCGTGTTGTTATATTCAATAAATTATTCAATAATCATCATACCTTCGGAGGAAATCAGCAGGAACTCTAGAGGATATGATCGAGGGGCTTCAACTAACTAACCTTCTCTACTATTCTCTAATTCTCAAACGATAGAGTGTGTAGGCACTTGATTTTTCAATTGGTATTCTAGCACGGTTTGTCTCCTTCCAACCACTTAGATCTCTGAAAATTTATTATTATTAGTGAGATGTATAATAATAAATTTGCTTACTTGAGAGTCTGTAGTCTAAAGAAAATAGGATTCTTAAAGGTCCTATTCATAAATTTGCATTAGGTAGCTTTCAAAATTTTGAATTGGACCAATAAAAGATTTTTATCTCTCCTTATACCTACTATGGCTGATTCTCTTGAGGGGAAAAAAACCTAAAAATTCAGTTATGCACAAGGAATGATCATTCAAATTTAAATAAGATTCTAAACAAGATATTTCTCTCTCCTCTCCACAAAAATCCAAATTTCTTCATTGTGGAATTTCCCAAATAAAGATTCGGTTTTTTCTTGCTTTGTGATTCAAAATTTGATTCCAAATTCAAACTCTGCAAATCTAGTGATTTTGTTTGCATGAATAATTTTCCACAACTCCAATTTAAATTCAAATAAAATCATGACAACTTTATTTGAAATTCAAATAATTGTGTAATCTTTTATCCAAAACAAGATTCAAATTAAGAGAAAATCTTGTCTTCCAATTCTTTGCAAAAATCCATCCCTATCTTTGTGGTAGGATAAGATTTTGTTCAATTTAAATTCAAATAGGATAATCTTTCGAATTTCAAATATTTATTCAAACAAGATTTTCAAAATTCAAATCAATTTTATAGTTATCTTTTGAAAGATAAATGCAATAAATTTAAATTTCAAATTTTATCTTCCAAAATAAATATTCACCTAAATTAGATATTTATCTCATTAATTAAATAATACAAAATTATAATTTTGTCCTTAGTCCCCAGAAAAAAACACCTACATCCTATGAAATGTGATTTGGATTTTTCTCTTCACTAAATACAAGAATACAAGTAATGAAGAATATTCTGATCAATTACTGTGATAATCGGGAATTTTAAGGTTCTCGGTTTGTGGGAGTGCTAAATATCTAGTGTCTATTTATATCCATTACTGTATATTTAAAAAACCAATACTATTTTTTGGTCCTCTCTTCTGTAGATATCATGTGGCAGTCTCATCGTATTACATAATGGTTCGATCATTATCAACAATGATACAATTACTATTATATTTTATATGCATCATGCATTTTGTTGTATAACTAGTATATATATATATATATGACCATTATTCTAATGTGAACAATGTCAGTGGGAAAAAAGCACGCAATATGGGCAATATGGGCCACACGACATGTCCACCAACAAAGCACTTGTAAAAAGTGGAAAAGAGGGGAGCATAAAAGAAATCGCAAACTGGAAAGAACAAAAAGGAGTGTTGTAAGCTCAACTAGGCACCAATGGTTTCATGCAGCAAACTAAATAGTCAAGATTTTTAAAACCTGCAAATGTACTCGGTCACATTACCTTTAAGCCTTTAACCAACCAAGTCTGGCCTTTAGTACTAGTCGATTCCGACATTCTTAAAACTTCTCTTTCCTTTTACTCTTTAAAGAGAGTTTTATAAACCTTTGTATTATTAATAATATTGCATATCATCTTTAATCAAAAACATCCATTTTATTTTAGAACTAAATTCATTTTTCACTTTTTTCCAATATATGTACTTCACTCATTTTTATTTCTCTTCACTTGTTTATTTTCAATTCTAATTTCAAGATGAATTTTTTTTCCCTATTTTAAGGCATTACGTCAAACAAACACTAATGCTTATTTATTTCATACTATTAGTCCATTTTATTTTCTTATCAAAATAAAAATAGCATTTGTTAACCACATTACAAGTTAAAATTTCATTTTTATTTCAAAATGAACATGAAAATGAAGCTTATCTAAGCCCCCAATTTTAGATATTTCATTTGAATTCTTACTATTTTTCATTATAACATTGTAAGATTCAAAAGTTTATCCCACTGAAGTTTAAAGTGCTATAAATTTTTGTTTAATCTCTAATTAAGACGATTTTTTTCATTGACAATTTCTCACCCATATACCCTATAAAAATTATTATGAACATTAAGGTTTTACAAAATTTATTAGAAAACCATATTTTTTAAATGAATGTTTTCAATATCTATCCAAACATCATTTTAGAAATTATTCATTTTTCAAAATGACAATTTAATTACATATCCAAACACAATTTTAGAAATTATTCTTTTTTTAGAAATTATTCTTTTTTTTTATAATGGCAGTTTAATTACATATTCAAATGTTATTTTGGAACCAAATAAAAAATTACTTTTCAACTTAAAACTGATTTTCTGTTTTCATCTTAAAATGAAACAAAATCAACGCATTAAACAAACAAACCCTAAGTTTCCAAGTTTTTTTTTTTCCTTTTTTTTATTTGTTTTATCCTTTGAGGCAAATTCTGAGTTTTTTTTTTCCCTTTTCTTTTCTTATCATTTTAATGTATTAGGGTGGGGACTGGATTGAGCTACTTGATAAGCGTCAACTTATTTGGAATATCCAAAGTTTCTTTGTTATCAGCTCCTCTCTCTCCATCTATATATTATTAAAAGTTACCTAACTCAAGCAGCCTTAGTGACATTTTCTTTTTTATGGCGTCAACTTGATTCTGATATATATATATATATTCCCTTCTATATCTATGTTGTAGTTAACTAACTATACAAATTTTGAGTTTTAGGTGAAACTTTACCATCCAAGGAATTTTCCCACTTGAGAAATGTTTGACAGACTATTACAGTTAAATTAGTCTTGGAATACTTTATTCCAATTAGTTACCTAAAACTTTGGCATTAGTCTCTTCATAATGCGGCTTTTCCACGTTTATAGGAGGCATAAACACGAGTGTCAATTTTCAAGCAATTGCAATTGATTAATCAATAGATATTGTTATTTCTATAAAAGAAGACAAAAGGCATATCTCAGATGATCAGATCAAACATGCCTGTCTAGGAATATGTGATTGAAAATTATATGTGTATGACAATTTTAATATATATAATATGAAAAAATTGTGTTTTAATACTGTTTAAAATACGATAAAATGTTTTAATAGTGTTATGAGAGTTTTTTGGAGATAGAAAATTTTCCCAAACCGAAATGGGTGAAACGGCCCTAAATCGGAACCAAAAATCCTAGAAAGTGCACTGAATACACTAAAAGATGAACAACTTATGGTAGTGATTTTTAGTCAAACGGAAGCAAAATAAGGCAGACTGATCACACCGCCTATGCGATTTCGGTATATTTCTGTTCAGTTTAACTTTGGTCAAACTTTGATCACGAATTAATATGTTGAATTAATTGAGTGATGTCATGGATGACATCAATAAATAATGTAATAAATGAGGAAATTATGGTGAATAAAGGTGGTAGGTAGATCCAAAGGCTAGCATTTAATGTGCTTTTGGATGGAAGCCTAGGATTAAACCAAAATGACAAGAAAAAAATTTGGCAAAATTTGGTATTTTTGGGCTGTTTTGGAGTTGGTGGAGGCTGAAAAAAATCAGCAGAAAGTTACATTTTAGTCCCTAAAAAGTTTGCTAAAATGTCCTTAAAGAGTTGCCAAATTATTGGAAAATTTTGCAACTGAGTCCTCCATCCTTTTGCCTATAAATACAAGTAAAAATGGCCTTAGAAAAATCAGCAAAATCTAGCCAAATTCTGCCCATTTTCTGCCGTGAGCCATCCTCCCTTTCCAAGCCAACAATTTAATAAATTTCTTCACCAAACTTGTTCCTAAACACCCACCAAGCACCAAGGATTCAACCGATCAAGGTGAGCTTTCATTTTGCCACTTTTCCTTATGCTTTCATTCAAAAATCCGTGGCTATGGTGGGGGGAAATTGGATTGTGGAAATGTGATATAAACTTGTCAGTTTTGGTTTGGTTGGTATGTGTAGTGATTTAAGTGTGTTTAGAAGCTTGAAAGAAGCAATTTTTATGCATGTTTTTCATGCAAAATCCGTGGCCTATGTGGAAGATAGTGTGGAAAATTTTGTGATGAAATCTTGTGTGAAATAGCTTGATAAAGGGACCCTAAGAACAAGAAAATTTTGTCTAGGGTTTTGGATATGAAAACCATGGCTAATGTATAAGGGTTGGAATGAAATTTCCTTAGGTTTTTTATGTGGACATATACATTATAAACCATAAGATTAAAATGTAATAAATGAAACTTGTGGTGAAAAATTTTAGTGTTGATTCAGCTATGAAAACCGTGGCCAATTGTGAGGAAAAATGATGAAATTTTGTGTTGGTTTGAATGAATGATAATATGGAAAAATTTTATGTAAAAAGTTTTGATACTTTTGCATAAAATAGGCCTTCAGTATAGTACGTGACAGGTACTAAGGTTCAGAGGCATACCTAACGCCAGGAAAACCTAAAAATTTAAGCGGAAATACTGTCGAAATTTTGAAAATGACATAAAGGGCATTTCAGGAAACGAGGGATAAAAATGTGCTTAGAAATAAAAACCGAGACCCTTTGGTACACTAGAGTTGGAATTGGGAAAATGAATTCTAGAGGAATAGTAAACTATCCCTCTAAAATTTTAAGACCCTAAAAGAACGGGAAAAAATAACGTTAGGGGTAATTTTGAAAACAAAGGGTAAAGTTTATGGTCGAGATGGAAAACCCGAGCCCCTCGAGAACCAAGACTCGAGAATAGGATAATAAATGTTTCAAGAATAGTGAAATACCCATTTGAGACTCCGAAATGTCAGAAAAACGAGAAACGACTTTAGGTATCAAAATAATGACACCCGAGGGTCAGGTAACAAATAGTGGCGTATGTTGTAGTAACGACTACTATAAATATATAACGAAGCCTAAGAAATATTATTTTATAATATTTGAGCTTAGAAAATCCCTGAAAAATGGTAGAGTGGAAATGTTACGGTTCCGAGACCCACCAGGGGTAAAATGATCATTTTGATCAAAAATTTTCGAAAGACTTCGAAAGGACCGTTAAGGACTTAAAATGATTTAAATAAATTTTTGAGGCTAAAATCTAAATTTTGTGAAGTACACGGGCATGTACTTTAGGTACACGGTTGTGTGTTGAGGGAATTAAGTAACCCAAGAGGTACACGACCTTAGACACAGGCGTGTATCAGGCCGTGTATCATATAGAAAGATGAAACGTATTGTGATGCTAAGAGCAAAATGAATACATGTAAAGTGATAAATAATGATGGAAATTAACAGACAATATTTTGTCTATAGGGACCCAAACTAGAGGCAAAAAAGGAACTACAAAGGACGTAAGGAATTGGACGTTAGCACAGTTGTGGTAAGTTGAAATATTGCATTGTCTGTAACAAGAATGATTATTGTGTCTATGCATGATGTGTTGTAAGTTCAAGCATTTCCATGTCTGTGACATGAAATACTGTGATGTTTAATTATATACTATTTGTACATTAAATACAAAGTCCTACGAGCGCTAAAGTGTAGTTAAACTAACTCATCTAATGGACTGATAAGTCTGAGATGTGTACTGAAGGCACACTATAGAAAGAGGTGTTACGGCACTAGAGTGTGGCTAAATTTAAGACACACATAAATGAAAGAATATGAAAATACCTACGAGTATTAAGGTTCCTGACCATGGGCCAATAAATGTGATTTAGACGAAACTATAAGAAAGATGGTAATGAAACCACTTCTGGCGTACCGGCCTCTAGCGACAGATGGTGGTATTTTTTAGATCCTACGTGGATAAGCCAAGGGCTTAATAGACTATAGAGGATTGGCTAAAGGGTTGCTCCCCAAGTCCCTTACAGTAGCGTGCACCATCGGTACGGCCACTACGGGCCCAAAACCAGAACATAATGAAGATAATGACCAAAGACTGAAATGAAAGCCATAAATGAGCATAAACGAGCATAACCGGCACTAACTTTATGTATAGTGTACTCGGTCAAAGTTGACATGAATAGTATTCAGTCAAAGTCAAAGTTACTATTCACTAATCAAAGTCAAAGTTACTATTCATATATATATGAATAGTACTATTTATAGGAAATTTTATGATTGATGCTTTTGAATCTATATGATTCTTAGTATTTATGTTTGAACTTACTGAGCCTGTTAGCTCACCAGTATGTTCATGTTACAGGTAAGAAATCTGTCCAGTAGATTACACTGAATGAAGACAGGATATGCTGTATCAATGAGATAGGGAATTCCACCGTGGATTATGATCCTAATTACGCCCAAATTGTGATAAAATAAAGCGATTAGTTATAGTACAATTAGGATCGAGGAGGTGATAAAAATAAACTATAGTACAATTAGTAGAACACAAGTGTTAGAGAGATACGTAATTAAACAAGAAAATAAAGAAAGCATTTTTGTGATTTTAGAGTAATTTGATTGAAAGATAATGCAATTTAAAGTAGAGAAAATTTAATAGTTAAAAATGGTAAGACATCGAGAATCCCCTATATGCTTTGTTCACCTATTTTAATTTTGATTCACAACTTACGCAATTGAAAGTTTCACATTCCAAACAATCAATCAAAAGATAAGATTTGAAGAACTTGTGAATTAAATATATTCGAGTAAATAAAATTCTTACGTTAAGCGCTAGACAATATTGTCTTATAAGAAATCTAAAATCGACAATATGCCACCGAAGATAATATAGTAAAAGACTAATTATAAAACTATGTTTATCCATATATTGTATCATACAACAATCATGTAAGAAAAAGCTTCACTAAATTTATATAAAAGTTGTCAACAAAATATATTGATGTGAGAAATAAATGAGATAAAAGAAAATTAATTAATCAAATGTATAAACATTACAAATTATAGAGAATCAAACCCAAATAAGCTCACTACACATATAAGATCATCTCTAGCCTCACCTAAGAACTCTAGCCTAACTTGCAAAACATTCTTACAAAATTCTAAAGAGAAAACATGAGAATGAGAGAGACAAACTATATCCTCCCTCTCCCAAAACTCTCCAAGAATGCCCCCTTTTATAAGCATAAATTTACACCATTCCACCTAACTTTCACACAACTTTTCAAACCTGCTACAGTATTCGGTGCCCAAGCAATACAAATTTTCAAACATGCTACAGTATTCGATGCTACACAACACAAATTTTCAAACTCCTATAGTGATTGGTGCACATATGTTATAGTGTTCGACACATACTTGTTTAGTATTGCTACAAATCGCGTGCTTGCTATAGTATCGGCACGCTTGTTATAGTGTCGGTGCGCACTTGCTACAGTGCTGCTACAGTAGTACATTAGCTTCAATCTAGTGCATGAAATTAAGAAGGATCCAATGCAATAGAATGCGTGATAAGCTTGATTTTCATAGTTTCTTGACATGAATAGTGATGTCCTTTTTGGCGCTACAGAAAAATAAAGTACTAAAATTAGATATTTTCAAAATAAATAGTTAAAGTAGACATATTGGAAATATTTAATTTTAAGCTTATTTAATATAGTATTAGAAAAAGATGAAAATTAAATAAAAACTTTACAAAATTTATGAAAATCTAAATTAAAGTACACAAAACAAAATAAATAAAAAACAAATAAAAAATGACTAAAAGTCTCATAAACAAGCTAATTTTTATGCATAAAAAGTGGTAAAATAACTCTATTCTCTAGTGTTATCACACCCCCAAACTTAAGATTTTGCTTGTCCTCAAACAAAAGAAAAGAAAAGAAAGAAAGAAAATATTTTATTAGTAATGATGATTTCTAGAAATTTCCTCATAGGTTGCTGTAAAAGATATAGTCTACAGAAAAAAAAAAACATAAATTTTGATCAAAAATTTGAGTTTAATTTAAGAGTATATCTACTTACAGTTGAATATTCCATATGTGTGTGCAAAATTTCTTTTTCATTAAATTGTATGCAATTTAGATCAGTTTCTGAGAAATGAAATAATCGATCTCGGATAATTATCAAATCTCATAGGTTCATTTTTTATTTCTTTCTCCACTAATTTCAACAAATACAAAACCAAGGATCATTAGGACTTTTATTAGGCTTGTAATGTGTGGCTGAGGTGAAGGTAAGATATAGGATAATATGGCTTAGATCATGTGGGCCACCCAACTAGCTCGAGTCATCCACTCTCTTTTTTATTCATTTCTTCTCCTTATTTAATATGCTTTTCTATATTTCATTTGTAGAACTTGTGTCTGAAAAACCACAGATTTTTTTTTAGTATAATTTCTTTGAAATCACATATATGTATTACTCTATTTTCATTCTTCGTAAGATACTTGTAATCTAGTTTTTTTTTTTAAATTACTTAGTAATATAAACATATTTTACTACATGAGTATGCTTTAACACTGACTCTACTTTTATACATAATATACTTGTCTTGTCTTTATACATTTATATATATATACTTCTCTATCATATTTCTTTCACAGCAGAAAATTTTGCGAAGCCAATTCATAACCCGTTTATGACACTATGGGGATCTGTTTGCCAGTCCTGCAGCTCTTTTTTTTTATAATGTAGGATGTTTACCCTTGTTACCTACATCACGAATAGACTAATAAGCTAAAACTCAGTAAGTACAAATATACAAATAAAACAGGCCTCATGCATAACACTTAGGGTTAGTATTTTTATGTGTAACTATTTCTTGCTCTTATGATTTCTTTCTAATCTATCATTTTCTTTTCTTTTCTTTTCTTTTCTTTCTTTATCTTTCACTTGTGGGCCCATGGTTGGATGTACTTAATGCGCGTAAACCAATGAGGGAAGGGGGAGCGACCCACCAATCAACCCCAAGATCACTCTTGAACTACCAACCTTGGGGGTAGCACATTAAGCCATTAACTATCTTATTCTTGTAGTAGCACCACACTTCTGGGGTTGAGGCTATTCTTAAACTTCACTTCTGGGGAGGCCGGTATGCCAACCTTACATTTTCAGTCTTATTATCTTGCTTACATTATTTTTTCTTACTTTAGCTTTGTACGCTTTTCTAACCTCGTGAACACGTTAGATTATCATGTCACAACAAAATATATAACTTATATATAAATAAAATTCTATGATAAGTCAGTACGTGAGTAGACATTTAAATGCCTATACTTACGGTATTTGCGCTAAAGTGAGCTTTTGTATATCCTTTGGTTTTCCTTGTCCGTCTTTGGTCGGGTTTCCTATAGGCAACAATGTCTCCAGTTAATAAATTTTCATTAAATTGCCTTCATTTTACTTAAAATCTGAATTTCGGCTTTTAAGATTTTAATTAAAGCCTTAATGGTCTTATTTAGAACTTTCTAAAAAATTTTACTATGCATCCTTACACAGTCGTGTCCATGGCCGTGTACCTCTCAGGTTACTGGATTCTTCCCTTACATGACCGTGTGATCTGGGCATGTATACGGTACATGGCCTAGTATACAGCCTTGTTGCTAGCCGTGTAACTTTTTGTGATTTAGATAATCACTACATAGCCACGTAACCTACTCGTGTTCTTGTACTCTACATGTACACAACCTGGTATACGGCCGTGTTCATGGCCGTGTAACTCTTGGAAAAGTGATTTTCTCACTACATGGTCGTGTAGCTTGGCATGTACCTAAATGTTTTCTTCCCACACGTCCCTGCACTAAGGTACACGCCCGTGTACTATACAAACTTAAATTTTTGCTTTAAAAATCTTAGTCATGGCTTTTCTAATCCAAAAATCATAACATAAAAACTTCTTCTTAGACTTTTCTAAATCTTTACAACATTATTTCTTGATTTACTCTTTACTGTCTCTCGTGGACACTATTTCGATACTTAGTCATTAGTCCTCTTTTTTTTTTTCCTCACATTTAGAAGCTTCAAATGGACATTTCACTAATCTTTGAAATGTCTGTCATCCTTTCCTCCAACTTAGGTCACCGAGGAGGCTTGGTTTTCTGTTTCTAACCTTATTTTACCCCTTGGTTCCCAGCTTTTAGGTAATGCCTCAAAACCATGGTACCTATCATGTACTATACCAAATGCCTAATTTTATGCAAAAATCATCAACTTCTTACGTAAAATTTTTCATGAAACCCTAATTATTTCTAACTAATTCCAATTCATTCAAACTCTCGATTCTTGTTCTCAATTCTCTCACCTTATACTTTGACACAAACACAATTTTCCTCACTACTTCACCCTCGGTTTTTCTTAAACAAAGCCTAACAAAATTTCGTTTCAATACTTCCAAATGCATAAGTTTGCACTTTATATCAACATGCTTCATATTCTTCAACCAAATACAACTTATTTTTTAATTTAAAACTTCATGTTATCTCACCAAGAGACCACAGATTTTTCATGAACAAAATACATAGAAATTTTGTTTTCAACCTTTTAACTCTTTCTTAATCTTACCACATGCCAAACTAGTTTGTTAAAACAACAAACTACAAAATCTTAAACAAAATTTCACTTCTAACCCACCATCAATTCCCCACAGATTTCTTTAAATAAAATACATGAGAATTGAAGTATTAAGTTTTCAATCCCCTTTTCTAGCTAACATGTATACAAAATCATTCTTGGAAGCACTAAACTAACAAAACCCAGCTTAAAATCTTCCTCCATCTTTCAACACATCCTACTGCTTTACCATTGATGAAACTCAAGAAAAGCTTGAGTTTTGAAGCTTACCTCACTACTAAACTCAACTCTTGCTTGGGAAAGAATTTGCTTCAACTTGAAGAAAATTGCTTGGTTTTCTCTTTCTCTTTCTTTGGCTATGGACACTGTGTGTAGGAATGCTTGAAACTGAAATTTGTCTACTAAGTTTGCTTTAGTTTTTCAACCTAAAAACATATACATAACCAGCCAAAATCCGCTAACTCACCAGCCCCCCTTTTTTTCCCAATTTTCTTTTTAAAAATTGCTTGCATTTTTGGTACATTTTGAGCCCTTAGATCAAAGTTAAGATTCCCTCACACCATTAGATTTACCTATCAATTCTCCCCCTTATTTCTATTTTTAATTATAACATTATGCATGTGGCATCATGCATGGCTTTACTTAATTAATCCAAAAGTCAAAGTTTGACCAAAAGTCAAACCGAACGAAATTTCACCGAAATCGCGTAGGCGAGTTTCTAGGGCCTTCCGTGCGATCAGTTTGCCTTATTTGCTGTCATTTAGGTAAAAATCAGAACCGTAAATTTTCATCTTTTAGTGGACTTGGTTTACCTAGGGTAATCTGTTGGGGTTTTTTTTTTTTTCGAAAGTATCATCATTTTTTCAAAAATGATGAAATTTCTCAGGAAATGCACCGGAGGACTTATCTAGCCATCCGTGCTATCCGTTAGATCTAATTCTATCTCAAAACTCTTAAAACTCTAAAACACTTATTTTGTCTTATCTTTGCTCTGACTTACTATTTCTTATATCTATCTTTTTTGGACACCAAAACCGTTTTATTTAAGCGTTTTGGTCCGAAATCACTTTCTCAATCATAAAATTTATTCTTTAATCATTTTTGAAGATTTTGAATCTTCCAAATTATTTATTTATTTTTGTTAATACTATTATCTGTCTATTTACAAATACAGTGTTCTTACCCATTCTTATTCACATAAATGCTTAGAAAAACCTTAGTTTAACCTAGGTAACACTATTGAGATTCTTTAGACCGTCACTGATCACTCTTCAATATATTAATCATTTTAGAACTTGTTGTAGAGATTTTTATTTGCACCTAAGTAACACCCCAAAACTTATTCACAACTTTCCCTTATTAAAAATAAAACTTTTTTTATTTTTTTAATTTGTTTTTATTTTTATTTTTTTTAAGAACAACTATATCTCCAAACTTATTATGATAAACAAAGGATATAGTATTCTTTTTTTTTTTTCTCTTTTTACTTCTTTTTTTTTTTTTTTTGTATTTCACAATCCTAAACTTCCTTCCAGATTTTAGCATAGCTCAAAATAATTTCTAAAATGATCAACATGCTTAAAGGCTAAAGGTTAGATATTTTATTTAAAAGATTAGGCTAAAAATGTGGGTGACAAGGAAAATATTATATAAAACAAGGCTCAAAAGGAGTAAACTAAGGATAAAGATATTATAAGGTTGGCTTGAAAAGCTCAAACATTCCCAAAAAAAATGCCTAAATCATTTTCTTAATTTTTGATATTGTCTGAGATTTCACCTCAAGAGAAAATCAAACAAATTCTAGGACTTGTAAGACCAGAAATATTTCATATTCACAAAACTTTCTCTAAACAAACACACAACTTATAGATCAAGAATTAGTACTCAAATATTGAATATCACAATTGAGTTAGACTAACCCAAAAATTTAAATGTAAATTTGTCCAAAATTTATACTTTTCTGAAAGACTATATAAAATAAAGCAACCAAAATTTTCATTATCAAATCTGTGGGAAATCACCCTTTTTTTTTGTTTTTTTTTTCTTCTTTTTTTTATTATTTTTTTAAAATAATGACAAAACAATGACACAAGAAAACAATCATTACTGTAAGATACGCATCAAGAGTCCAAAAGTAAATCTTTACTAAACCATCTTATAAATAATGAATCTAGTTGTTTTTAAAAAAAAAATTTTTTTGTTTTTTTTTTTAAGTAAAAACATCATAACTTGAGAAAATCAAGTTATTAAAGCTGTTTTTGGATCTAAAATCTTGCTTTGTTCTTTGAGTTTTAGTAGTTTAGTAATTTAAAGTAGTGTGTTAAATCTTCTTTTGCATTATTTGATTTTTAGAATGATCTTTTTAAATTTCTTTAGTAAGATCTTTATAATTTTTAGTGTTTTGCAAGTTCAAAGGTTAAGAGAATGCTTGTAATGAAGGATACTACTTTGGGTTAAGAAAGAGTTACAAATTGGGAGCAAAATAGCAGAATTGCTTATTCCAGGAAATGCTACAGCAATTGCTGCAACAACTTGGCAGAATTCTTGTAAACTTGATTGACTAGTCAAACACAGTTGACAGTATTTTTTTATTACTGACCTGGGAAAAGTGGGCAAGCACATGATCTGTTTTACATAAAGGACCTCAAGCATGATCTCATCCCTTGGATTGGTTACACCTGGCCACTCATTTTTACCCTAGCATATAAAAGGAATCCTTTTTCCTTTCTAAAAGGGGGGAGAAAGCAGAGGATGACACAAAAAAGGTAGAAAATATATAAAAGTAGAAAAAAAGAGAAAGGCAGCAGAGTATCAAAAATAGGGAAAACCCAAAGAGGAAAGTTTGGCTAAGAGGATTGGAAGCTGGATTCAAGCAGATTTCGGAAGGAAAAGCAAGAAATCCACAACCATTCCTTGTGTATTGGGCTATTTTGTTAATTTTTCCATATTTTGGTTGTATCTCTACCTCTCTTTCTTCTACGAACAATGTTTTCATCTTCCTTGCTCTGTGAACAATCGGCCATGAGCTAACTTCCTTTTAGACTGAGATGAAAAAGTACTTGAACCTCTAATTTTGAGCTTGTATGCATAGCTTGTTATTACAATTAATTTTAGTTCATTCAACATTGCTTGCCTTGTTAATTTGTGTTCTCTGACTGGCCATCTTGAACATAATACTGTGATTCTAGCTACTGGGAAGTTGATTAGAATTAGACTCATGTTGAATGGTGCGTGTTTAGTTGGTTTTGTGCATTAACTAGCTGAATTTGTACGTATAACAGGAATGTATGCTTGCCTCACATAACCCAAATGGAACCTAAGCTTAATTAGATTCCCAACTTTATTTTTGCATAGGAATATGTTTAAAATGGAGTAAGGAGGTAGCATCATAATTAGATCGGAAGACTCTTGTGAAATTCTGTGTTCTGGGTTAACTGAACAAAATTGCTATCGCATATGTAGCTCAGGTTACAGGGGAGAGGAAATTGAGTCTCAGTCTTGTCATTTCTGATTGTCATTTTCTCTGGGTTGTTAAGTGTGTATTTGTTTGGTGTTTTCTGTTATTATTTTCTTTTATTACCTTCAGTTTAATTTCACTTCAGACCTTTATCAATTTTTGGAATTACTTGACTTTGTTTTTATAGAGATTTATTACTGATAACTGTCTCTGTGGGACGATATCCGCTCTCTTGTACACTGTATTACTTGAGCGAATTGTGCACTTGCAGAAAATTCCCATCAAGTTTTTGGCGCCGTTGCTTGGGACTTGTTATCTTTATTAATCTTTGTAAAATAATTTATAATTTATGCAATTTTTCTATTTTATTTTGAAGTTTTTGTTTGTTTCTTTTGCAGGATTTTGATCCTTCTTTTATGAACAATCTTAGAGACCGTGATTTATTGCCTCTGGATCCTGAAATTGAAAGGACATTCCGAGCTAGAAGAAGGGATCAACAAGGATTAGCTGCTTTGGAAGGAATGGTAAACCAAGCAGTGGGCAATAATGGGCAGCATGTTCATGGCAACAATCCTATCCCTCAACAAGCTATGACGGATGACAGAAACAGGGCAATTCGGGAGTATGCCGTGCCCATTCTACAAAGACTCAATCCAGGGATTGTCGGACCAGAAATTGAAGCTACTCAATTTGAACTTAAACTGATGATGTTTTAGACGATGCAATCCGTGGGCCAATTTAGTGGTATGGCAACCAAAGATCCCCATTTGCATCTCAGCCTATTCATGGAAGTGAGTGACTCTTTCAAGATTCCTGGAGTGATAGAAGATGTGTTGAGATTGAAACTTTTTCCTTACTCTTTGTGGGATAGAGCTAGAGCTTGGCTTAATTCTTTGCCACCAGATTCTGTTGCAACGTGGAATGATTTGGCAGAGAATTTTTTGATGAAATACTTCCCACCAGCCAAGAATGCCAAGCTCAGAAATGACATCACTTCATTCCAACAAGCTGATGGTGAATCTTTGCATGAAGCTTGGGAAAGGTTTAAAGAGCTACTAAGGAAATGTCCTCACCATGGTATCCTTCATTGGATTCAAATATTGACTTTCTACAATGGGCTTAATGCACAAACTCGAACCCTAGTAGATGTTTTTGCTAATGGTGCTCTTTTGGCCAAATCATACAATGAAGCTTATGAGATATTGGAGAGAATGGCCAATAATAATTACCAATGGCCCACCGAGAGACTCAATGCGAGGAGACCAGTAAGGATGCATGATGTTGATGCCATTACTGCACTTTCAGCTCAAGTTTCATCTCTGACAAACATGATTAAGACAATGAGCATGCCAGCAAGTGTGAATGCAATACAAACTCCGGGAGTGACATGTGTCTATTGTGGAGAGGGGCACTTGTATGATGATTGTCCTTCCAGCCCAGCCTCTGTTAACTATGTGGGTAATTTCAATAGGAATAATCCCTACCCCAACACTTACAATCATGGGGGTAGGCAACATCCAAATCTGTCATGGAGTAATCAAGGCACAAGTTCTAGTGGAGCTAATGCATACTACCATCCTACTCATCCACCAGGATTTCCTCATCATCAAAGAACTCAAGCTACAGACCAATCTAGTTCCTTGGAGAATCTTCTAAAGGAATACATGGCAAAGAATAATGCTATTATCCGGAATTAGTCTACAATGATTCAGAACCAAGCAGCATCATTAAGAAATATAGAAAATCAAGTGGGGCAGCTGGCTAATGCATTAAACAACCGTCCTCAAGGGACCTTGCCAAGTGATACAGAGAATCCTAGGCGTGATGGAAAAGAGCATAGCAAGGTAATTACGTTGAGAAATGGGAAGGAGTTAGAAACCTAAGGGGTGAAGCCTAGAACTCACAAGGAGCCCTCTTTAATCCAAGAAGAAAAGGGAAAGGAAGAAGGGGTGGAAGATCAACAAAAACAAAATTCTACTATTCAGAATACTACAGCAGTGCTACAGCAAAGTTGTCCAGAAAAGCAAAACAGCAGACCTCCACCACCATTTCCTTAAAGATTTCAAAAGCAACAAAAGGATGGTCAGTTCTGAAAATTTCTAGTTGTTCTGAAGCAGCTGCATATCAATATACCACTGGTTGAAGCTTTGGAGCAGATGCCAAGTTACGCAAAGTTTATGAAAGATTTGGTGATGAAAAAGCGTAGATTTGGAGAATTTGAGATTATGGCTTTAACAGAGGAATGTAGTGCCATCTTGCAGAACAAATTTCCTCCTAAGTTGAAAGATCCTGGAAGCTTCACTATTCCTTACTCAGTAGGTGAACAGTACTTTGGTAAAGCTTTATGTGACTTGGGAGCAAGTATTAATCTAATGCCAATGTCTATTTTTAAGAAGATTTGAATTGGGGAGGCTAGGCCTACTATAGTCTCGCTACAGCTTGCCGACAGATCTATAGCTCACCCGAAAGGAAAGATTGAAGACGTACTTGTGAAGGTAGACAAGTTCATTTTTCTCGTGGATTTCATGGTATTAGACTTTGAGGTAGACAGAGAAGTATCGATTATACTAGGAAGACCATTCCTAGCCACGGGAAGAACTCTAATCGATTTGCAGAAAGGTGAGTTAACAATGAGGGTTAGCGATGAGCAAGTTACTTTCAATGTGTTAAAAGCGATGAAGTTTCCAGAAGAAATGGAGGAGTGTTCATTGGTTAATGTTATTAACTCAGTGGTGTTGGAAAAATTAGAGCAGAGCTGCCACGAAAACCATTTTGAGCCAACTTTGAAAACAGAAATGGATATGGTGACTGATGAGGATGATGCTCAAGCGGCATGGGTTACTACACAGTTAGCTAGCTCACGTGAGGAAAAGAATTTTGAGCCGCTGGGACTAGCAGATCATGAAATAAAAAAGTTCAAGCCGTCTATTGAAGAGCCTCCGGTCTTGAAGTTGAAGCCTCTTCCCTCACACCTTAGGTATGCTTATTTAGGTGACTCAAAAACACTTGCCGAATTATTTCAACCTTTTTAACTAAAGACCAGGAGCAGAGATTGCTTGCAGTGCTGAGAAAGTTTAAGAAAGCCTTAGGGTGGACCATTGCAGATATTAAAGGAATCAGTCCTTCAATATGTATGCATAAAATATTGTTGGAAGAATGTTACAGTAATTCGGTGGAACAACAAAGAAGACTAAATCCTATCATGAAGAGGTAGTGAAGAAAAAAGTGATTAAGTGGCTCGATGCAAGCATAATATATCCCATCTCCGATAGCTCTTGGGTTAGTCCAGTTTAGTATGTGCCAAAAAAGGGAGGGATCACAGTTGTGGCCAACAGCAACAATGAATTGATTCCCACTCAGATAGTCACAGGATAGAGAGTCTGTATGGATTATCGGAAGCTAAACAAGGCCACCACGAAGGATCATTTCCCATTGCCATTCATGGACCAGATGTTGGATCGATTAGCTGGGAAAGAATTTTACTGTTTCTTGGATGGATACCCAGGCTATAATCAGATAGCCATTGCACCGGAAGACCAAGAGAAGACCAGTTTTACATGTCCATATGGGACCTTCGCTTTCAAAAGAATGCCATTTGGGTTATGCAATGCACCAGTGACATTTCAAGACTGTATGATGGCAATTTTATCAGATATAGAAGAGCAAATTTTAGAAGTTTTCATGGATGATTTTTTAATTCTAGGAGAGTCTTTTGATAGCTGCTTTAAGAATCTGGAACAGGTCCTGCAGAGATGTGAAGAAACTAATCTAGTCTTGAATTGGGCAAATGCCACTTCATGGTAACTGAGAGTATCGTGCTTGGACACAAAGTCTCAAGGAAAGGGATTGAAGTAGACAAAGCAAAGATAGAGATCATTGACAAGTTGTCACCTCCTACATCTGTGAAGGGGATAAGAAGTTTCTTGGGGCACACAGGATTCTATAAACGCTTTATTTAGGATTTCTCAAAAATCTCAAAACCTCTTTGTTCATTGCTAGAGCACAATGTACCTTTCAAGTTTGATGAGGAGTATGAGCGTGCTTTCATAGAGTTAAAGAACAGGCTTGTTTCAGCGCCTATCACAGTTGCTCCAGATTGGTCTCTTTTATTCGAGTTGATGTGTGACGCCAGTGATTACGCCATAGGAGTAGTCTTGGGGCAGCGAAAGGAGAGGATATTTCATCCGATTTATTATACTAGTAGAACATTGATAGACGCTCAGCTTAACTACACCATGACAGAAAAAGAGCTTTTGGATGTAGTGTTTGCATTCGACAAATTCAGAGCATATCTGGTAGGCACCAAGGTTGTGGTCTACACTGACCATTCAGCAATTAAATACCTCATTACTAAGAAAGACGCCAAGCCAAGATTGATTAGATGGGTTTTATTGCTTCAGGAGTTTAACTTGGAAATTAGAGACTGAAAAGGGACTGAAAATCAAGTGGCTGATCACTTGTCTAGATTGGAAATGGGTGTGACAGAGAAGATTAAAGTGCCAATTAAGGAGACTTTCCCAGATGAACAGCTTTTTGTGATCCAACAGTTGAGTGCACCATTGTATGCTGATATTGTGAGCTACTTGGTTAGTGTTCTTCTCCCACCTGATTTGACCGCTCAGTAAAGGAAAAAGTTCCTTCATGATACCAAGTTCTATTTATGCAATAAGCCATATTTGTTCAAGCAGTGTGCAGATCAGATTCTTAGGTGTTGTGTACCAGAGGAAGAGATAGCTGGGATACTCCATAATTGCCATTCATCTCCATATGGTGGACACTACGGAGGGCTTAGAATAGCAGTCAAAGTTTTACAGTCAGGATTCTATTGGCCATCATTGTTTAAGGATGCTCATACTTTTGCCAAGATCAGTGATCGATGCCAACATGTGGGAAACATTTCATAGAGGCATGAAATGCCCTTGAGTAATATCTTGGAAGTTGAGCTATTTGACGTGTAGGGCATCGATTTCATGGGATCATTTCCTTCATCCTACAACAACCAATACATCTTGGTGCTAGTGGATTATGTGAGCAAATGGGTAGAAGCTGTAGTGTCTCCAACCAATGATTCCAAGGTGGTTGTGAGGTTTCTACACAAGAATATTTTCACACGCTTTGGGACACCGAGAGCAATCATAAGTGATGAGGGGACACACTTCTACAACAAACAGTTTGAAAGCATTTTGGCAAAGTATGGGGTAAGGCACAAAATTGCTACAGCATATCATCCTCAGACTAGTAGGCAGGTTGAAGTTTCCATCAGGGAGATAAAGAGGATTCTTGAAAAAGTTGTCAACCCCAAAAGGAAGGATTGGTCAGCAAGATTAGATGATATTTTGTGGGCATACAAGACAGCTTACAAAACTCCTCTAGGCGCATCTCCATATAAGTTGGTGTTTGGAAAAGCTTGCCACTTGCCAGGGGAATTGGAACAAAAGGCACATTGGGCAGTCTCTAAGCTTAATCTTGATGCTCGAGTGGCAGGAGAAAAAAGGATGCTGCAGCTTAATGAGTTGGAGGAGTTTCGTATGCAAGCCTATGAAAATGCCAAGTTATACAAGGAGAAGGTCAAGAAATGGCATGACAATAGGATTCTTCCCCAAGAATTTAAAGAAGGATAGCTGGTTCTACTATTCAATTCAAGGCTGAAGCTCTTTCCAGGGAAACTCAAGTCAAGATGGTCAGGCCCTTTTAAAATTGTAGAAGTATTTCCTCATGGAGCAGTGGAACTTATAGAGGAGAAATCAGGCAGGAAGTTTAGAGTAAATGGATAGAGGCTCAAACACTATTGGGGAGGCATCTTTGATAAGGAGAAGAATTCCATCTCCTTGAGGGACCAAGAATAGAAGAAGGGGAGTAGTCGGGCTGTCAACTTTAAACCAAGCGCTTGTGGGTGGCACCCCATCGTTTATTAGTTTTTTGTTTCTTGTTTTGGCTTTTATTTGTTATATTATTTCTTTGAATTTATTTTTGTGGGTTTAAAGTTTGTGTTTGGTGATTAATGTGAGAATGTTTGGTGTACGATTACAGAAAAAAGGAGTGACAGCCTCTAGAATGAGAGAAGAAATCGGCAGTAAGAATTGTCAGCAAAGCCCCAGTTGCTACAGAAAATGCTATAGCAACGACGGTAGCAATTTGGAATGCAAAAGGAGAGGTTGAGGCTGCAGTGCCGTAGCACGGGTGAAAAAAACATTTTGCAACAAGCAATGCTGTAGCATGACTACAGCAAATTGCACTGCATAGGTAGCGAGCAGTTCCAGCCGAAAAAAAAAAAACACACGAAAAAGAGAGAGCCACTTGGCAATCCCCCATAAAACCCTACATCTTTTTCTTTGGCCAACAACCATCCTTTTCCCCCATTTTTTTTTCTTGCGGCCACCTTTCCGTTTTCTTCTCTGAACTCCATTTTTTTTCTTCTCCATAACTGCCCCACCATAACTGAACCTCCATCTCCCTTTGAAAGCTTTCAAACTACATTTTTCTTCATCTTATTCCAAGTTCGCACCTCAAAACCGTTGGCTTCTCTATTCTCACACATTTTTTTTTCTTTTTCCTTATTTTCTTTTTCTTTTTGCCATGATTTTTCTCCTGAAAAGCTATAACTGTGCTCTCTCCCTTAAAACCAATCCTTCATAATTTCAAAATTTGCACCACCATTTTCGTTGCAAAAGTCGATTCCATCACCCAATTTATTCATCCCACCATTTCCATCTTCTTCTCTTCCTTTTTCTCGTTCAATCAGTCAACCACAACAAGACCCATTTTCCATTTTGGTCTCACCACTGCCATTTCCATTCACGTTCAAGTCGACAGAAAGCATGAAAAGGGAAGATTGAAGAGGAAAAAGGGCAGAGCAATTTTCTCGAGTGACATAAGTAGTAAGCATTTCCATTCTCCTCTCTCTCGCTTTAAGTTATCATATTGTGATTATTTTGGGATTGAGATTGTGATTTGGTGAAATGTAGTATTGGTGGAAGAGAAATTGTGTAGGATTGGGTATGGTAGGGGTAAAGTGTGAAGAGGAATTTTGTGGATTTAGTTTTGAAAAAAAAAACATGGGGATAAAGAAGGTTGCAAGGAAGGCTGCTTTGATGAGGAAGTTCATATCAGATGAAGCTGAGCAGCGGTATGAAAATGTAATTTTGAAAAAGACTCTATACATGGAAAGGGGATTCGTGCTCAAGGTCAACTCTACAATGAGGTACCCAAAGCCAATTTATTCAGTAATTAATGCTCTAAATTGAAGAACATTTTGCATGCAACCAGGAGAGGCCATTGTGCCTTTAGTCAGAGAATTTTATGCTAGCTTCTCCGAAGAAGACCCAGAAGTTGTAGAGGTGAGAGAGGTGCCAACAAAAATTAGGCCACAAGATATCAATTTTTACTATGGGCTAGCAGACACTGAAGACAATTACTCAGAACTGGTTGAGGGTGAGGCGGAAGAGTTTTTACAGGAGGTGATCTCCACAATCTGTGTAAAGGGTACACAATGGAAGGTTTCAGCTCAGGGAGCATATACATTCACAAGGAACAATTAGAAGCCCTAGGCCAAAGTGTGGTACCATTTCCTCAAGTCAAGATTGATACCATCCACTCACATTCAGACAGTATCAAGAGATCAGGCTATCCTGCCCTTCTGCATTATGATCGGGAAGCCGATCAATGTTGGCAAAATAATTCATAAAGAAATCTGCAATTATGCTCATAAAACTACAGGGCATCTATGGTTCCCCTTCTTAATCTCTTATCTCTGTGAGAGGAATGGAGTGGTTTACAGTGACAACGAGGAGAAAATGAAAGCATCTGGAATAATCACGCCAGCAACAGTGACCCGAATCTCTCAAGAAAGAGGTGGTGCACAGGAAGACGATTTGGAGGAAGCTGGTCCATCCTCCTAACCTTCAGGCAGTGGCAGTGCTGCAGCCTCAGCTGGCAATGTGGAAGTGCCTGCTGAAATTGCTCAGTGATTGTAGATGCTGGAGCAGCGAATGAGCTTTCAAGAGATCCAGCAATATGACATGCTACAAATGCTGCAGCAAATGTAGGAGCAGCAAAAGCAATACTGGGCATATGCCAAAAGGAGAGACTCAGCACTTCGAGTATTGTTATAGCAAAGGACTTCTCAAGCACCTAGCCCATTCCCTACTTTTCTAGATCACATCCTCCAAGAAGAGGACCCCTAGGACAGAAATGAAGAGTAATGCCTAGGCAACCTGCCTAAGGCTTTAGGGAGTTCTAAACCTTCCTTTGCATTTCCAGTATATTTTTTAGTTATCTTTGGACATATTTGAGTAGTGGGAACATTGCTCATTTTTTAAGTTTGGGGGTGTTTTGTTTATTTGTTTGATGTTTATGTTTATGTGTGGTGTTTGGTGTTTTGTGGTTGCTCATTTTGTTTCTGTGGCTTTATTGTCGTGTGTTTTTTCTGTCTTTGCTATACCAAACCAAAAAAAAAAAAAAAGAGAAAATATTTTATTTGCTCTAATGTTTTTGGTTCCTAGGATAGATTGACCTAAGTTGAGAATTCAGGATATTCATCATAGGCCAGCTCCATAAATAAGATTTCTTCATCTTTTACACCTTAAGCTATGATTAGAATTCTGGTAAGAATCTAGGAAAGTTTAAATCAGTGTGAGAGCTTAAGGTTTTAGAACTGATTTTGCGAATTCCTCAAGATGAAATCTTAGGGAGCCAAGTATAAAAGGGAAAGATAGGTAGATCATTGTAGAAAGAACTGAATGAGGGGTAAGTTTGGGGGTTGATAAAAAAAAAAAAGGAACTTACTCTGCTATCTTGAGTTACCTAGTAACCAAGAGTAACATGAGCCCCATGTATACTTTTGCATCAAAAAGTAGTTCAAGATATGAGTGCGCGTTGCGGTTCTTAATTGTGACCCTGTTGATTAACCGGGTACCTTCATCACCAATGTTAGCATTCACATCAAAAGGTAGTGGTGACATAAGGGATTGTTCCATAAAAAAAAAAAAAACAAAAAAACAAAAAAATCATATATGTATGATAAAATAAAATACCCCCATTTTCATCATAAATAAGTCTGTTGTGTATTTCTTAGAAGTCTATTTGACACTTAGTGCTTGGTTAACATACAATAGTGGAGAGGGATTTAAAAAGCCAGCTTATGAAACCATCAATTAGGTTCAATGATCATTGGTTTAACCAGACTTAGGTGATTTAGGAATGCTAACTGCAGCTAGCACACATACACTTGGAAGGAATCGAATTAGGAGCGAGCTTGTGGTGAGTTGAGTGAAATCTTGTTAAGGGTTGATCTTGAGCTTGAGCTGAATTTTGGAAGAGTAAGTTTGAAAATTTTGAGTCAGCATTGCATGGTAGTGAATTCAGATTTTCTATGTTAGTTTTGTTCATTTGGTTTTTGTGAGTCTGTATTTGCATCTCGTTTTTCTTGCATTACTCGAGGACTAGCAATGGATTAAGTTTGGGGGTGTGATAACTTGGGAAAATCAAGTTATTATAGCTATTTTTGGATCTAAAATCTTGCTTTGCTCTTTGAGTTTTAGTAGTTTAGTAATTTAAAGCAGTGTTTTAAATCTTCTTTTGCATTATTTGATTTTAGAATGATCTTTTTAAATTTCTTTAGTAAGATCTTTATAATTTTTAGTGTTTTACAAGTTCAAAGATTAAGAGAATGCTTGTAATGAAGGATACTGCTTTAGTTTAAGAAAGAGTTGCAAATTAGGAGCAAAATGGCAGAATTGCTTATTCAAGGAAATGCTACAGCAATTGCTGCAGCAACTGGGCAAAATTCTTGTAAACCTGATTGACTAGTCAAACACAGCTGGCAGTATTTTTTTATTACTGACCTGGGAAAAATGGGCAAGCACGTGATCTGTCTTACATAAAGGACCTTAAGCATGATCTCATCCCTTAGATTGGTTACACCTGGCCACTCATTTTTACCCTAGCATATAAAAGGAATCCTTTTCCTTTCTAAAAGGGAGGAGAGAGCAGAGGACGACACAAAAAAGGTAGAAAATATACAGAGGTAGAAAAAAAGAGAAAGGCAGCAGAGTACCAAAAATATGAAAAACCCAAAGAGAAAAGTTCGGCTAGGAGGATTGGAAGCGGGATTCAAGCAGATTTCGGAAGGAAAAGTAAGAAATCCACAACCATTCCTTGTGTATTGGGCTATTTTATTAATTTTTCCATATTTTGGTTGTATCTCTACCTCTCTCTCTTCTATGAACAATGTTTTCATCTTCCTTGCTCTGTGAACGATTAGCCATGAGTTAACTTCTTTTTAGACTGAGATGAAAAAGTAATTGAAGGTGTAATTTTGAGCTTGTTATTACAATTAATTTTAGTTCATTCAACATTGCTTGCCTTGTTAATTTGTGTTCTCTGACTGGCCATCTTGAACATAATACTGTGATTCTAGCCACTAGGAAGTTGATTAGAATTAGACTCATGTTGAATGGTGTGTTTAGTTGGTTTTGTACATTAACTAGCTGAATTTGTACTTATAATAGGAATGTTTGCTTGCCTCACATAACCCAAATGGAACCTAAACTTAATCAGATTCCCAACTTTATTTTTGCATAAGAATATGTTTAAAATGGAGTAAGGAGGTAGCATCATAAGCAGATCGGAAGACTCTTGTGAAATTCTGTGTTCTGGGTTAAATGAACAGAATTGCTATAGCATATGTAGGTCAGGTTGCAGGGGAGAGGAAATTGAGTCTCAGTCTTGTCATTTCTGATTGTCATTTTCTCTGGGTTATTAAGTGTGCTTTTGTTTGGTGTTTTCTGTTATTATTATTATTTTTATTACATTCAGTTTAATTTCACTTCAGATCTTTATCAATTTTTGCAATTACTTAACTTTGTTTTTACAGAGATTTATTACTGATAACTGTCTCTATGGGACGATATTCATACTCTTGTACACTGTATTACTTGAGCGAACTGTGCACTTGCAGAAAATTCCCATCAAAACATAAGAAACTGAACAAAAAAATTCAAAAAGAGTTAACTATTCCCTCCCCATAACCTAATTGAGACATTGTCCCCAATGTCTAATATAGATAAGTAAAGAATGAACGGTCTTACTTGATCTGATGTTATTGAAGGTAAAAACTGACAAACTGAAACTAAAAGAAAAAAAAAATCAAATGTTATGAGAAAAACCAACAAGTTAAGGAATGTTACAATCGTAGCGTCATATCCAACCTTCACTTCTTACTGCTTTTGTTGTCCATAGTTGACCATACTACCTGTGACATTAATGGGTTAGGTTCAGGTACAAAGTTCTGTAGTTAATCAATTAGCTGATCAGCAGTTGGAGCTGAGACTAGGATTTTCCGAGCTGATAATGTAATGAATTCCTGTTCCACTGCATGATCTAGAAAATACAACAAACCATCATAAAAACCATTAACATTTAACAATCCTAACGGCTTTTGATGAAGATTAAGTTGGGCCTAAGAGATAGTGTTGAAAATCTCTTCCAGGGTTCTAAACCACTAGGTAAAGCAATAAAGGCATATACATTACACATCATGTTACCCATTCTCTCATGCATGGACGGGACTTTTAACTCATTACCCACTATATGACCGGTAATTTTTTTGTCAGTTAAAGCACTAGAAATGATACCTAAGACTTTACTGTCCCCCACATATGCACTAGATGACACACAACCCATTAACCTGAGACTTCCTCCCCCATATATTAGATTAATTTGTCTAGCGGCTAACACCCTACCAAGATTATTTGTTGCTTTCAAAATCTCTCTATCTTTTCTCAGATTAGTCCCACCGAAAACACAAATAGTTTTAAACTTATGAACTGAAGGACCTTCCATCTTAACTCACTTCTTTCTAACCTTACAAATGGATATGTGTGTGATGAAAATGGTGAAAATGCATGTATATTTATAAGGTGAGGAAAGACGATGCTGAGTTAAGTCTATCAGGGGGTAGATCAGTTATTTGTCAGAGAACTTTGAAAAATAAAAAGAAAAAGTTAAAAATATACACTCGATAGAAAAAGAAAAAGTTAAAAATACACACTCAATAGAAAAAGAAGAAAAAGATAAAAATACACACTTAATACAAAGAAAAACTCAAAACGCACACTCGTTGTAAAAAGAAAAAGTCAAAAATACACAATCAATGGAAAAAGAAGAAAAAGAAAAAAATATAGACTTATGCAAAGAAAAAGTCAAAAATGCAAGCTCGATGCAAAATAATAATAATAATGATTATAGTGAAACATGAGAAAAAAAAAAAAGCAAGATTTATACAGTAGTTATGATTATGGCTCATATCTTTCTCTGATTTTACATCCAATAATGACTTAAACACCTTCTATGAGTCGAGGATGAGCTTCCCATTTAGTTTTCTTATAAACTGACAAACATGGTCCTTTAACATCAGATTCCCTAGACTGTAGTGCTTCTGTTTATCCATGAATAAACTCGATAGGTAAAAAATGATACCTTGAACTTGTCTACTCAAATGTGCATCAAGAGACAAAAGGATATCATCCAATGACTCTTTACTCAAACCATCCTTTATGAGCTGAATTTTGTCATCTCAATTTATAGAGGTCATTCCTATGTCTTTACATCATTTATTATAGTTCCATTTCGCACATCTAAAACAGACTCTCATTCTCTTTGCTCTCCTTATCTTGGCAAAAGTACTTTTTCCTATTCTTGGCATATGTTTGTCAAATGAATTAGGAAATTCACCTGATAAGCATACCTTAGCCTCAATAATCCAATGCAGATCTTCTAGTATGCCACAATGCATGAGCAGCTTCATCCTCTCTAATCTGCATCTGTATATCTTTAATAATGCATTCTGAGGAAGAGAAGGAAACCTATTCTGGAGTTTTAATAGAGCGCCTTCCATATCTAAAACTAATAAAGTTAAAAATATATGTGAAAATAAAATAAAGTACAAAAAACACAAAGAAAATAAAATTAAGAAAAAAAATAAAGAAAAGATAGCTTGGGTTGCCTCCCAAAAGCACTTGATTTATAGTCATTGGCTTGACATCAAAACACATTTTATCAAAAAGTGGCTTCCACCCATAATAGGTGTCATGCAACACCACATACGAGTCTTAGTTAATGATGCCCTCAAGCTTGGCTGAATGTAGAGCAATTCGGCACGTGTGTCCAACAAAAATTAGTTTCAAATATTTTACTTTGTGGACCCCAAGGATTAATGCTATTGATGGTTTTAGAGGAGTTGGCCACATGGGATCTTAATATTCCAGCACTTTCCCAATAAGTTGAAGATCTTGGTGAAAATACACTTTAACCAAAAGATGGTTGGCTTTTTCTTGAAGGTGACTTCTTGACCAATTGATATAACTATAGTTATTGATGGATCATCCAAAATCTTGTCTCTACGAGTGATGATGGCATTGTCCTCTTTGATGTTATGATCTTCAGAGTTAGAGGTTTGTGCCATTTGTTACCCCTTTTGGTTAGATTGAGCTTGTGAAGGGAACTTGTCACGTTCTTCAATAAAAATAGTTATAACTTCAGTCAGCTTTGAGATCTGGCTCTTTATTTCTTTTCTTAAGAGTTCGTCTTATTTTGCATCTCCATGAAAGCCTACACAGTATTCTCGAAAGAACTCCTTGATGGTTGTACATGGTACTGAGGTGCAGAATATGCCTTTGGTTGTTATGGTTGTTGCTCAATTCTCCATAGTCCTCCATTGGAATCTCTCCAACTGAAATTCGAATGGTTCCTCCAGCCAGCACTGTACGTGTTAGAGAAAAGGTTATTATACGCCTCTAAGTTGTTACATTGCTCCTCGTAAACTCTCCTCGTTTCATTGTAAATAAGGCAATCGTTAGCTAGATGTCCTATCCCTCCACCAATGAAGCTTGGCTCTTGTGATTCTACCCTTGTGACCATATGGATTCTTCTACTTTCTTTAGATTTGAGGGCCTCAAGTTGTTGGGTCAAAGACTTGATTTGGGCCTTGAGGTTGTCCTCTTCCCTTAGTTGGTAGATTCCAATAGGTTGGGACCGACTATTGTTGTTAGTAGCCCTTTTTCTAGCCCACGTGTAGGATTTCTTCGCTAGCTTGTTGAGATACTCAAAAGCCTCTTTGGGGTGTTTTTGGAAAAATTCTCCGTTGCACATCTCCTCCACAAACTGGCACTCTCGGATTATGAGCCCTTCGTAGAAATAACTGATGAGAAGCTAACTCTCGTAACCATGGTAGGGACACTAATTTAACAGATTTTTTAACCGTTCCCAAGCTAGATAGAAAGTTTCATTATCCTTTTGGGTAAAGGTCAAGGTTTACTACTTTAAAACATTGGTCTTATATTACAGGAAAGACTTATTGAAAAACGCAGTTGTCATCTTCTTCCCATGCTCCAATCGATCTCTTTTATTTTTTTATTTTTTTTTAAAACAATGAATTTTTTTTTTTTTTTTTTTTACAAAAACAACAAAAATATAAAACCGTGAATTGTAACCCCTAAGAGTGCTCCCAGGAAAGATTGGTGGGGCGAGTCCTCCCTAAAATCCAACCTCCTAGATAGAGCAACGTTCCCAGGAAAGACTGGTGGAATAGAAAGCTAACAAAACCCAGTTTCCTAGATAGAACTCCCTTAGTTTGTATTTTTTAACGATTCCACACAATTGCTTAAAAATTTTATTAAATTTTATGATGTATTTTATGAAATGTTAAATGCTAGATATTAGTGCCCTAAATAAATCCAATTCTAAAACCTATAGTTAGACAAATTATGAAACCTAATTAAAATTGGTAACCTAAAAAAAACTAACCTAAAAATTAAAATTAGTTGTTAATTTTTTTTTTTTGTAAGAGTAAGAAAATGAAAAGGTAAAATAAATAAAAGAAAATAAAAGAAAGTTGAATGTATCTCTTTTGGCTTAAAATCTACCAATCAATCTTGCTTTAAACACCTCCTTGGCAATAGCACCAAAATTTAATTACGCCCAAATTGTGACAAAACAAAGGGGTCAGTTATAATATAATTAGGACGATCGATCCTATGAAGAGATGATAAAAACAAACAAAAGAGATTAGTATAATATAAGTGTTAGAGCGATACGCAATTAAACAAGAAAAGAAAGAAAGTTTTTTTGTGATTTTAGAACAATTTGATTGAAAGATAATGCAATTTAAAATAGAGAAAATTCAATAGTTAAAAATGGTAAGACATTGAGAATCCCCTGTATGCTTTATTCACTTATTTGAATTTTTATTCACAATTGATGCAATTGAAAGTTTCACATTCCAAACAATCAATTAGAAGATATAATTTGAAGAACTTGTGAATTAAATGTGTTTGAGTAAATAAAATTCTTACGTTAAGTGCTAGAAAATATTGCCTTATAAGAAATCGAAAATTGATAATATGCCACTGGCGATAATGCAGTAAAAGACTACTTATAAAACTATGTTTATCAATATATTGTATAATACAACAATCACATAAAGAAAGCTTGACTGAATTTATATAAAAGTTGTCAACAAAATATATTGATGTGAGAAATAAATGAGATGAAAGAAAATTATTTACTCAAATGTATAAACATTACAAACCATAGAGAATCAAAACCCAAATAAGCTCACTACACATATAAGATCATCTCTAGGCTCACCCAAGAACTCTGGCTTAACTTGCAAAACATTCCCACAAAATTATAAAGAGAAAACATGAGAATGAAAGCAAGGCAAAAATGAGAGAGACAAAGTATATCCCCCCACTCCTAAAACTCTCCAAGAATGCCTCCTTTTATAAGCATAAATTTGCAGCATTCCACCTAACTTTCACATAACTTTTCAAACCTGCTACAGTATTCGGTGGCTAAGCAATATAAATTTTCAAACATGTTACAGTATTTAATACTACACAACGCAAATTTTCAAACTGCTATAGTGCTACAGTGATCGGTGCACATGTGCTACAGTGTTCGGCACATACTTGTTTAGTATTGCTACAAGTCGCGTGCTTGCTACAGTGTCGGTGCACACTTGTTATGATGCTGCTACAGTAGTACAGTAGCTTCAATCCAATACATGAAATTAGGAAAGATCTAGTACAATAGAATGTGTGATAAGCTTGGTTTTCACAGTTTCTTGACATAAATAGTGATGTCATTTTTGACGCTACAGAAAAACAAAGTGTTATAATTAGATATTTCCAAAATAAATGGCTATAAGTAGACATATTGGAAATATTAAATCTTAAGCTTATTTAATATAGTATTAGAAAAAGATGAAAATTAAATAAAAACTTTACAAAATTTATGAAAATCTAAATTAAAGTACACAAAATAAAATAAATCAAAAATAAATAAAAAACGACTAAAATTCTCATGAACAAGCTAATTTTTATACATAAAATAGTGGTAAAAATAACTCTATTTTCTAGTGTTAACAGGTCCTGCTACCAATCTTCCACTGAACTTTAAAAGATGAATTTGAAGAAAACGTATTTTGAGATATTGAGTTGAAACAATGTAATTATGTAAATTACGTTGTATTACAAAGGATGACTAAAGTATAGTTTTAAATTCTTACATGAATTTCATACAGGACTTTCATATAAAAAAAGTATTTTGAAAAAAAAGGGCTCTAAAAATACGAAGGTTTGAAAATGAAACAAAGTTTTTGGCGACTCAATGAAATTCACAGGCTATTTCAATCGACTATAGAGTTTGATCGTGACAGTTACCTGTGGCCAAAATTGGGGGCGTCATAGTTTGGTATCTAAGCAGTTGACCATATCTCTACTGGCACAAAGTATAGCCTGCTCGTTAATCCAAGTAAGTTAGCTTTCCTTACGTTAGTTACCTTTTATTTATACAAGGTTATATATTTTGTAGGATATACAATGACTAGGCCACCTTATATCCGACCTCAGCTGTATAGACCGAGAGGACTGATTAGGTTATGGACCAGGTCTATGATTAGGCCATCCATGTCTCAACGTCCTGTACGTAGACTATCGATGCCTGAGCCCCCAATGCCACAGGCTAGGGTACAGTCATTGATTTGAGTGCCACCTCATCGACTGGTACTTAACCCACTAGTGGAGATCGATATCCTAGTAGTAGGAGGGCAACCACACATAGGAGCTAGGGTATCAGCTCGTGCTGTACATGTATTTTAAGACAGTCATCCACCCACTTTTGAGGGAGGTCAATAGGGGATTGCTACTAGATATTGGCTACACGATGTGGAGATGATCATGCATCAATGTGACATTGACAAGGACTGCTGGGTTATGTTGGTAGTCAGCACATTCCATGGAGACACACGGATGTTTTGGGAGTATTGTGACTAGGACATGCTACTAGGGCTTGACTGGGCTGAGTTTAGGCATATTATAATACAACAGTTTCTGTCTAAATGCCTGGCACCGATTCCAGACCCTCTGGAAAGTAGGGTAATGACACTGCCACCTACCTTACCTAGATACACTGATATCAGATAGTTTGTTCTCCATGCAGAGAGACTATGATGCTGCTTAGTGACATAATCTTCACTTATGCAATACGATTTAAGGAGAATATCATAAGGAGTGTCCCCTATCCAACCTCACCGATGAGGATTTTTGTGACATAGTCTGGAAGGGGATTACGATAGATCTACGGCAGAGAATAACTCCACTATATCTTCTCACTCTATAGTAGTTTTAGTCACAGTAGCTAAAGTTAAGGAAGAGCTATTGTTGGAGGGCATGGTGTGCAATATGCGTGAACAAGGATTGCAAGAGGCAATGTTAGATCATTTTTATAGGACTCGACCTATGGTAAATGACCATGAGGCTGGCCTATCTAGGCAATGTGATGAGATGAGTCCCCTATGGGAACAACACCATCTGAGACTAGGAATAGTTCGAATGTAGAAGAGGAAGATCCAGAAGAATTTTTGGTAGTTCTGGATCAACCAGAGGATTAGATGTAAAAAAAAAACATATAAAGATTTATAAATGTATATATCTGTATATGTACATATATGACTGTGTTAAAAGGCTATTTTGAGAAAAGGCCTTGAAGTTGATATGTATATAAATGTTGTGAAATGATATGTTATGAAATTATGATATGTTGAAATGATGAGATATTGAAAATTATATGATGTTTAAAATATATTTTTACTTATATTGTAAAACTATATTTGTTGAAAATCTAATAATTGATTTTCATGCGACTATAGGAAATAGAAAATATGGTGAATACGTGAAACCAAAGAAATATGAGAGGGCATCCTATCCTTTTAGAAAGGGTTGATGAATTACAAGCCCTTATAGAAGCTCAAATGAAGGAGAATGCTGAGCTAAGGCAACCTTTAGAGCAAATGGAACAGAGGCAAGGCCAAGAAGAAGGCCAAACCTCATAAATGGTTGCAACTGAACAAGCAGTGCCACCTATTATGCCTGAAGTAGTACTAGAACCCCAAACTTAACCCCAAATAAATCAGGAGCCATTGTACGAGCGATCTCGACAAATGAAACTGCCAGAATTCGAGGGCTCTACAAACCCTTTAAAAGTGGAGGAATAGCTTTCCTCGATTCAAATGATCCTAAAATTCATGGATCTAACAGAACAAGAGAAGGGCATATGCGCATCCTTTGTGCTGAGGAAGGATGCAAGGTTTTGGTGGGACACCATCAAATTGAGAAGAAACGTAGCCATGATGACATGGGCAAAATTCTTAGAAGAATTTAATCAGAAATACTATGAACTTGCGCCACTACGACCTCAACAGAGGGAGTTTACAGAGCTAAAGCAGGGGAATATGATAGTGAGCAAAATCTATCAAAAGTTTGACCAACTATCCCGATTATGTCCATATATAGTCCCTACTGAGAAGGAGAAAATATAAAAGATGCTCGGGATGTTTCGATCTGACATCTCGGCATTGGTAGACAATGGGTTAACGGCACCCACTACAGTAGCTGATTGTGTCTACTGAGCTCTGAGAGCCAAGTACCATTTAGCTCGACAAAGAGAAGAAAAAGAGAAAATCTGGGATGCCAAGAAGAAGGAAAAAGTCTTAGCTAAAGCTGCTTAAGTAGGAAACCAGATTGGACAAGGGAGCAAGCAGAATGTCAAGGCTGGATAGTCAAGCCCTTTCGGCCAACATTTGCAAGGAAAAAGGAAAAGATATAGTTTTGGAAATCAAAATCAACAGCGAAAGCTGAACAATAATACTCTATCTATGGTTCGTGACTGCATAACATGTGGAAAGAGACACTCTGGCTGATGCAAATACACCCCAAACGCCTGTTTTCAATGCGAAAGAAATGCCTATTTTGCCAAAAACTACCCCGAAAATCGACAAAATATGCAGGGTACGTTTCAGCTGCAACAGCAACATCCCCAAGCTCATGCACTACAAGCTAAAATTAAAGGGCCTTCAGCGACACAAGAAAGACCAAAACGCATGCCTCATGCAGATGCTCGAGTCAAGGCATACACAAAAAAGGATGTGGAAGCTGGGACGTCCAATGTAGTGACAGGTCAGCTTTCTGTTGCTAATTATTTGGCATCTCTTTTATTCGATTCTGGAGCTACGCATTCATTTATTTCGTGCAAATTTGCAGATGGAATAGGATATCCTAAGGATAGCATGGGTAAGATGTTTAGAACTGCCCTACCTTTAAGTAAAATTTTGCTGTCCAATTACTGGTTACCTTACGCCCCAATAATTATGGCAAATAGGGAGTTATATGCGGAACTAGTCATGATGAAATTAGTTGATTATGACGTAATCCTAGGAATGGATTTCCTAGGAAAATATCAAGTCATGATCGATTGTCGAAAGCAGAAGATTGTATTCTGTCCTAATCAGGAAGATAGTTTTGAATATGTAGACTCGTCATGCAAATCAAGAAAGATGATGATCAACTCAATGAGAGCAAGAAGGCTAATGTCTAGTGGCTGTGTTAGACACTTAGCATACATAGTGGACATGACCGAGGAGCAGAAACTTTAACTAGAAGACATTCTGATCGTCAACGATTTTCTCAAAGTCTTTACAGAAGAATTACCTAGACTACCGCCAAAACGAGAGATCTTCTTTGAGATTGAATTGGTGCTAGGAACTGCACCTATTTCAAATATCCCATACCGAATGGCACCGACGGAGCTGAAGGAACTACAAGTGCAATTAAAAGAGCTTCTTGACAAAGGATTCATACGTCCGAGCTATTCCCTATGAGGTGCTCTAGTGTTGTTTGTCAAGAAGAAAGATGGAACGTTCTGTATGTGTATCAATTATCAAGAGTTGAACAAGGTCACTGTCAAGAATAGGTATCCGTTACTTAAGATTGACGACTTATTTGACTAACTTAAAGGTGCAGCAGTATTCTCCAAGATTGATCTGCGATCAGGATATCATCAGTTGTGGATCAAGGAGACCAATATCTCGAAGACCACGTTTAGGACTCATTACGGTCATTATGAATTCCTTGTGATGTTGTTTAGGTTGACAAATGCTCCAGCTGCGTTTATGAACCTGATGAATCAAGTCTTTAAGGAATTCCTAGATAAGTTTGTCATTGTGTTTATCGATGACATACTTATATATTCTACGACTCGTGAGGAACATGAGGAACACCTGAGGATCGTTTTTCAAATGATAAAGAAGCACCAACTCTACGCAAAATTCTCCAAAATAAATTTTGGCTAGATAGAGTACATTTCCTAGGACATGTAGTTTCCAAGGAAGGAATTGCCGTGGATCCTATCAAAGTGGAGGCAATTAACGAATGGCCTACTCTAGGAACGTGAACGAGATATGAAGTTTCTTAGGTTTAGCTGGCTATTATAGGAGATTTGTAGAAGGATTTACATGACTTGCTACACCTCTTACAGCTCTTACACTCAAGGAAAGGAAGTACAAGTGGACTGATAAATGCGAAAGAAGCTTCCAAGAGTTAAAGAAGTGACTAAGAAGTGCACCAATTCTCATACTTTTCACTAAAGGGGAGACGTTTGTAATATATAGTGCACATTAAAAATGGGATTAGGAGCAGTTCTGATGCAAAGTGACAAGGTAATAGCATATGCTTCGCGTCAGCTGAAAGATCACGAGAAAAATTATCCCATGCATGACTTAGAACTTGCTACAGTAGTGTTTGTGATGTCCCCTGATTCCAACCACCCCCAACCTTCATGAATCAACTCTACGGTCAACCAAGACTGTTCGTGTGTGAATCCGGGTCGTCAGTTTTAAACTCTTTTGCTCATAATTCTTAAATATCAGGGCCTAAAATTTCACCAATAAATTTATTTTCTTTAATACATACTTTTTCTTACGAAAACCAAGTAAGAAAGCGATGTAAAATACAATACTGGCTTTTCTATGTCTTAAATAAGTAAAACATATTATACAACATATATAATATATATCTGTAATGTATATTTTGTTTCCAATATATTTTCTTCAACTCAAAAAGCTTAGTGGAAAACTTATGGCAGGACCAAGTCCACGGTGAGTTCCCTATCCCTTTGACACGCTCGCATCCTGTCGCCATCCAGGAATCTACTGGACAGGTTTCTTACCTGCAACATAAACAAACTGATAAGCTAACAGGCTCAGTAAGTTCAAACATACACAGTAAGAATCATATCGATTCAAAAACACTAAAAACTCAATCTCCTATGAATAATACCATTCACCATAAATAGACTATTCATCATGAATAGTAACTTTGACATTTGATCAATGAATAGTATCAGTTACCCTAACTGATTATTATTCACTTTACCCTAACTGGGTACTATTCACATATCCTAACCAATTTACATTACTCTAACGTAAACTTCGGTTGTGCTCAATTATGATTTTTATCATTTTTTTGATTGTTTATCCTCTATTTAATTTCTAGTTTAGAGCTCTGTTTATGGTAGTGTCGATGATTATTTACGCGCTGACTGGGAAGGTCTAAGGAGTGACCTTAGAACATCGACCTCCATAGCCCTGATAACCCCGTAGGATTTAAACAAACCTCCACCACTATGTTGGAGGGGCAGTACGCCTTAATGGTTTCATTACCATCTTTCAATTTATAGTTTTGACCAAGTGATCTTATATGTCACCTCAAGGTCGCTATCCTCCATGGCTCGTAGGTCTTACTTATTTTTGTTATTTGGGATATGTTATTCTAACTAATCCCTAAATGCTTATAGGATTTTATATCTAATGCACACCTAGTATAGAATAGATCAACACAGTATTTCATGTTGCAGACACGAAAATGCTTGAACTTACTAATACTATGCTAGTGTCCACTTCCGAAACTCCTCTGCAGTTCTATCTCTATTTTGGGTTCCTATAGACATAATACCGTCTGTTAATACCCTATTTTAATTATCACTTTAAATGTACATTTATTTCATTTAACAATTCAATACTTTTTAAATTTTGTTTGCGGTACACGGCCTGAAACACACCCGTGTCCCAGCCCATGTACTTCTCGGGTTTACTCTACACGACCATGTTATTTTCTATCTTAGTCGTGTAACTGTACACGGCTTGATACACGCCCATGTTCAAGCCCAGGTACCTCTCGGCTTGAAAAATTTTTTATGTACACGATTGTGTATTTTTTTCTACACGTCCGTGTTCTTCGAAATTTTGAGATTTTTAACTCTAAAACCTTCATTTTGAGTCTTAGAATTTTATCTAAGTTATTCTAGGTCTTTTAAGGTTCTTTTCGAGCCTTTTCAGAAATTTTTGGTCAAAATGACCATTTTACCCCTAACTGGTCTCGGGATCGTAACTGTTTCGTTCTATCATTTTTTTTTTCAAATTTTCTAAGTCTAATTATTTTAAAATAATATTCCCTAGGTTTCTGTATCATCTTACTGCTTAAATTACTGCAAAATCTCAACCTCATTTTTCCCGGCCCTACTATTCATTCATCACCTAGGGTCGTTTTTTCATTTTTCGAGCGCTTTGGAGTCTCAAATGGCCCTTTCACTACTTATTAAACGTTATTTATCCCGTCTCCGACCCTCGGTCCTCGAGAGGCTCGGGTTTCTTATCTTGACCTTAATTTTTCCTTCGTTTCCCAAAATACCCCTAACACGAATTTTTTTCCTATTTTAGGCATTTTAGTGTTTTAGGGTTGGTTTACTATTCCTTTTGGGTTGGTTTTCTATTTCTAATCCTAACTTACCGAGGGGTCTCGGTTTCCTTCCCGAATTCAATATTTTTACCCATCGTTTTCTAAAATGCCCTTAAGCCGATTTTAGAAATTTCGGCAGCATTTCCGCTTATATTTTAAGGTTTCCCGGCGTTAGGTACGCCTCAGAACCTTTGTATCTGTCACGTACTATACCAGAGGCCTATTTTATACAAAGTTTCCAAACTTTGTATAAAAATTTTCCAATTTATTCAATATTTAGAAACCAACACAAACCACAACATTTTTCTTTCAAACTAGCCTCGATTTATTAGTTAATCGCATCTAAATAATTTTTCATCACATCACATCATTCTTAGGTTTTCCAATGTATAAAACAACATCAAAAACCTAATAAAACATGCATTCTAACCCTAGTATAGCCACGGATTTTTATGCATAAACACATAGAAAATTTCATTTTCTTTCCTAATGTTTTTTTATCAACATTCTTTATCATTAAAAATTTTTCATTTCTTAATGTTCATGTCCACGGTTTTAGCAAGAAAATTACATCAAAATTTTCTTGTTTCCTTATTCCAATTCATGCTTAATTCAACACATAATTGAATGAACATAAACACTAAATCAAAACATCAAAATTCAAGCATTTTTCACACCATTGAAGCCACGGTTTTTCAAGGGAAACATGCAAAATTTTTGCTTGTTTCTAAACCCTAATTCATGCTTTAAATACTAGAACATCAAACCAATCATAGAATCAACAAAACAACAAATTTTTTCATTACTTTTCAACACTCCAAACCCACGGATTTTCTAAGGAAAATCAAAGGAAAAAGCTTCAATTTTGAAGCTTACCTTGATTAGTTGATGCCTTGAGATTGGAAATGCAATCCAACCTAGGTTTGATGTGAAATTGAAAACAAAATTTTTGGTTTAACATAGGAGAAGCTCACGGTTTTTGGGCTGAAGAAAAGGCAAGAGTTTGGTTGTTTTTTTCATTTTTTTTTATTAAATTTTGATGCCTATTTATAGGCAAAAACCAAGGGCTTGTTTGAAATTTTTTCCAACAATTTCCTAATTGTTCAAGGACTAAGAAGTAAAGATTTTGGCACAAAAATCAAAATTTTTTCTTCTCCCTTTCCAAGTGGCCGAATGGCCTTTTAAAATTTTTACAAAATATTTTTCAATGGCTTTTTGGCATGATCTTGTCCATTGATCATAAAGTAGGCTAATCTATACCATACACCTTTCAAAATTACTTTCTAATTTAAGGAAAATAATTTGTATTACGACATAATCAAGGTGATGTCATCAACTATTCATATTAATTTATTAATTAATTCGTGGTCAATTTTTGACTGTAATCCGATCCGAACGGACTTCACCGAAGTCACGTAGGCATTCTCGACGCATCTAGTGCGATCAGTTTGTCTTATTTTGCTTCCGTTTGATCAGAGTTCTCTACCGTAAATTTCTATTGTTTTAGTACATTTCAATGCACTCTCTAGGGTTTTCGGTTCTGATTTCGAACCGTCTCACCCAATTATGTTCGGTAAGATTTTCCATCCCGGAACTCACATACTTTAACAGTGCCAGAACATTTTTACACTATTCGCAACAATATTGAAATATAACTTTTTTCCACATTTTATTCATTAAAATTGTTATATATATACAATTTTAACATATTTCGAGAATCTAAAATTCCCAGTTATCACAGTGTTTGCACTTAAGATTTGGCAACACTATTTATATAGAGATCAATGTCAGATTTACACTGACCATCAGAGCTTAAAGTACTTCTTCATGCAGAAGGAGCTGAATCTGCTGTAAAGAAAATGGTTAGAGCTGGTAAAGGATTACGATTGCGAGATCATCTACCATCTCGGAAAAGCTAACCGCATTGCTGATGCATTAAGTAGAAAATCTACTATTCCACAGCAATTGCCAATAGAAAAGCTCCCAAACCCATTGCAACAGGAGATCAACTCGTTGAAGTTGGAGCTGATATCTGGAAAATTGTCTGTATTCTAACTAGAGTCATCGTTATTCGAGGACATTAGAGAGGCTAAAAAACAAGATCTAAATCTAGCAAGTCCTCGGAAGGGATTTCCAAGGATGGACTAGTTCTGCATCAGGAAAGGATTCATGTCCCCGATGATGAAGGATTAAGAAGGTGAATTATGACAGAAGCTCATGGACACCATATTCAGTGCATCCCGGAGCCAGCAAAATGTACCAGGATTTAAAATTGCAATTCTAGTGGAAAAGGATGAAGAATGACATAGCAAAGTTTGTGAGCCGATGCATGATGTGTCAAATAGTCAAGGCCGAACATCAACATCCAAGCAAAAAATTAGAGCCATTAGAATTCCTGAATGGAAATAAGAACATATTACAATGGACTTCATAGTAGGATTACTGAAAACCCGAGAGAGCTATGATGCCATTTGAGTTATCATCGATAGACTAACAAAAACGGTGTGATTCATAGTAATGAAAATGACTTTTTCGCTGGAAGAGTTAACAAATCTCTATATAGCCCATATCGTTAGGCTACATGGCATTCCTAAGTCCATTCTGTCGGATCGCGATGTATGATTAACTTTGAATTTCTAGAAGTATGTGCAAGAAGCCATAGGAATGGAATTGCGTCATAGTACAGCTTTTTATCTGTAAACGGATGGACAATCTGAATGGACTATCCACACATTAGAAGACATGCTTCGCACATGTATAATGGATTTTCTGAGAAACTGGAATGAAAAACTTCCTTTGGTAGAATTTTCGTACAACAATAGCTACCAAGCTTCCATAAGAATGGCACCCTATGAAGCTTTATATGGAAGGAAGTGTAGATCACCTATCTATTGGTATGATCTGCAAGAAAAGCAGCTACACAAAATGGATTTTGTGCAAGAAACAACAGATGCAGTGGCGAAGATACAGCGACGAATGAAGATTACACAAAGCCAGCAGAAGAGCTATACGGATAAACAACGAAGATCCCTAGAGTTTAATGAAGGGGATTTCGTATTCTTAAAGGTTTCACCAATAAAAGGAATAATGCATTTCGGTAAGAAAGGGAAATTGAGTTCGAGATATATTGGACCATTTAAAATCATTAAACACATTGGAAAGGTTGCCTATAAGTTGGCATTACCTTTAGAGATGTCAGTAATACATAACATGTTCCACGTATCCATATTGCAAAAGTACGTACCGAATTCATCCCATGTATTGAAACATGAACCAATTCAGATCCAGAAAGATCTGACCTATAAGGAGCTGCTTATTCAAATTTTGGCACGAGAAAAAAAAATTGAGAACAAGACGATCCCATTAGTCAAACTTTTGTAGAAGAATCACAATGTCGAAGAGGTTATATAGGAATGCAAAGAAGAAATGAGAGAAATGTACCCCCACTTGTTTTAAATTTTTGAGGATGAAAATTTTATAAGGAGGGGTGAATGTGATAACCGGGAATTTTAAGATTCTCGAAAAAATTGAAAATTATATGTATATGACAATTTTAATGTATAAAATATGAAAAAGTTGTGTTTTAATACTATTTAGAATGCGATAAAATGTTCTAACAGTGTTAAAAAGAGTGTTTTCGGAGATGGAAAATTTTCCCAAACCGAAATGGGTGAAACATCCCTAAATTGGAGCCAAAAGCCCTAGAAAGTGCACCGAATGCACTAAAAGACGAACAATTTATGGTAGTGATTTTTGGTCAAACGGAAGCAAAATAAGGCAGACCGATCGCACAAGAGGCATCAGAAACCTGCCTATATGATTTTGGTAGATTTTTGTTCGGTTTGACTTTTGGTCAAACTATGACCACGAATTAATATGTTGAATTAATTAAGTGATATCATGGATGACATCAATAAATGAGGAAAGTATGGTGAATAGGGGTGGTAGGTAGATCCAAAGGCTAGCATTTAATGTGCTTTTGGATGGAAGGCTAGGATTAAGCCAAAATTACAAGAAAAAATTTGGCAAATTTTGGTTTTTTGGATTGTTTTGGAGTTGGTGGAGGCTGAAAAAAATCAGCAAAAAGTTGCATTTTAGTCCCTAAAAAGTTTGCTAAAAAGTCCCTAAAGAGTTGCCAAATTGTTGAAAAATTTTGTAACTTAGTCCTCCATCCTTTTGCCTATAAATACAAGTGAAAATGGCCTTAGAAAAATTAGCAAAATCTAGCCAAATTCTGCCCATTTTCTATCGTGAGACATCTTCCTTTCCAAGCCAAAAATTTAACTAATTTCTTCACCAAACTTATTCCTAAACACCCTCCAAGCATCAAGGATTCATGCTATCAAGGTGGGCTTTCATTTTGCGACCTTTCCTTATGCTTTCATTCAAAAATCCATGGCTATAGTGGGGGGAAATTGGATTGTGGAAATGTGATTTAAACTTGTTGGTTTTGGTTTGGTTGGTATGTGTAGTGATTTAAGTGTGTTTAGAAGCTTGAAACAAGCAATTTTTATGCATTTTTCATACAAAATCTGTGGCCTATGTGGAAGATAGTATGGAAAATTTTGTGATGAAATCTTGTGTGAAATAGCTTGACAAAGGGACCCTAAGAACAAGAAAATTTTGTCTAGGGTTTTGGACATGAAAACCGTGGCTAATGTATAAGGGTTGGAATGAAATTTCCTTAGGTTTTTTATGTGGACATTTGCATTAGAAATCATAAAATTGAAATGCGATAAATGAGTCTTGTGTTGAAAAATTTTAGTGTTGATTCACCGATGAAAACTGTGGCCAATTGTGAGGAAAAATAATGAAACTTTGTGTTGGTTTGAATGATTGATAATGTGAAAAAATTTTACGTAAAAAGTTTAGTACTTTTGCGTAAAATAGGCCTTCGGTATAATACGTGGCAGGTACTAAGGTTCTGAGGCATACCTAACGCGGGGAAATCCTAAAAATTTAAGCAAGAATACTACCGCAATTTTGAAAATGGCATAAAGGGCATTTCAGGAAACGAGGGATAAAAATGTGCTTGGAAATAAAATCTGAGACCCCTCGGTACACTAGAGTTGGAATTGGGAGAATGAATTCTAGAGGAATGGTAAACTGTTCCTCTAAAATTTTAAGACCCTAAAAGAACGGGAAAAAATAACGTTAGGGGTAATTTTGAAAACGAGGGGTAAAGTTTATAGTCGGGATGGAAAACCCAAGCCCCTCAGGAACCAAGACTTGAGAATAAGATAATAAACGTTTCAAGAGTAGTGAAATACCCATTTGAGACTCCAAAACGTCAGAAAAATGAGAAAAGACCGTAGGTGTCAGAATAGTGACATCCGAGGGTCCGGTAACAAATAGTGGCGTATGTTGCAGCAACACCTGCTACAAATATGTAACGAAGCCTACGGAATATTATTTTATGATATTTGAGCTTAGAAAATCCTCAAAAAATGGTAGAGTGGAAATGGTATGGTCTCGAGACCCGCCAAGGATAAAATGGTCATTTTGATCAAAAATTTTTGAAGGACTCAGAAAGGACCGTTAAGGACTTAAAATGATTAAAATAAGATTTTTGATGCTAAAATCTAAATTTTGTGAAGTATATGGGCATGTACTTTGGGTACACAGCCATGTGTTAAGGGAATTAAGTAACCCGAGAGGTACACGGCCTTAGACACGGGCGTGTATCAGGCCGCATATCACATATAGAGATGAAATGTATTGTGATGCTAAGAGCAAAATGAATACATGTAAAGTGATAAATGATGATGGGAATTAACAAACAATATTTTATCTGTAGGGACCCAAACTAAAGGCAAAAAAGGAACTACAAAGGACATCAGGAATTCGACGTTAGCGTAGTTGTGGTAAGTTTAAATATTACATTGTCTACAACAAGAACGACTATTATGTCTATGCATGATGTGTTGTAAGTTCAAACATTTCCATGTCTGCGACATGAAATACTATGATGTTTAATTATGTACTATTTATAATTAAATATAAAGTCCTACAAGCACTAGGGTGTAGTTAAACTAACTTACCTAATGAATTGATAAGTCTGAGATGTGTACTGAAGGTACACTATAAAAAGAGGTGTTACGGCACTAGAGTGTGACTAAATTTAAGACACACATAAATGAAAGAATGTGAAAAAAGCTACGAGCATTAAGGTTCCTAACCATGGGACGATAAATGCCATCCGGCCGGAACTATAAGAAAGATGGTAATAAAACCATTTTTGACGTACTGGCCTCCAGCGATGGATGGAGGTATTTTTCAGATCCTACGTGGATAAGCCAAGGGCTTAATAGACTATGAATAATTGGCTAGAGGGTTGCTCTCTAAGTCCTTCACAGTAGCACGCACCATCGGTACGGCCACTACGGGCCCAAAACCAGAACATAATGAAGATAATGACCAAATACCAAAATAAAAGCCATAAATGAGCATAACCGAGTATAACTGACACTAACTTTATGTATGGTATACTCAGTCAAAGTTGACATAAATAGTATCGATCAAAGTCAAAGTTATTATTCACTGGTCAAAGTCAAAGTACTATTCATGGATATATACTACTATTCATAGGAAATTTTATGATTGATGCTTTTGAATCTATATGATTCGTAGTATTTATGTTTGAACTTACTGAGCCTGTTAGCTCACCAGTATGTTCATGTTGTAAGTAAGAAACTTGTCCAGTAGATTACGCTGGATGACGGTAGGATATGCAGTGTCAATGGGATAAGGAATTCCACTATAGATTATGGTCTTGCTATCAATCTTCCACTGAGCTTTGAAAGAGGAATTTGAAGAAAATGTATTTTGAGATACTGAGTTGAAACAATGTAATTATGTAAATTATGTTGTATTACAAAGGATAACTAAAGTATAGTTTTAAATTCTTACATGGCTTTCATACAAGGCTTTCATACGAGAAAAGTATTTTGAAAAAAAAAAATAGGCTCCAAAAATATAAAGGTTTAAAAATGAAACAAAGTTTTTGGTGACCTAATAAGGTTCACGAGCCGTTTCAATTGACTATAGAGTTTGATCGTGACAGTTACCTGTGGCTAAAATTGGGGGCATCACAATTACTATCCGGTACGGAGTTATACGAAGCTAGTAAAGGGACCAACCGGATATATATAATGTGGGCTCCAATAGTCTATATAACTATTATTCTATACCGAATTAACCCATTACAATTATTAGTTTCAGAATCACACTATTATAAACCTGAAACTGCGCTCTCAATTAGATACCATATTACGCAAGCCAGTGAAAAGCTATCATCCAATGACCTTGTCATGTATGCAACACCCTCATATGATATCCACGACTAGCCTTAGGTCAAAGTCTGTTCAACCTGATTACACTATCTTAAAGATCCATTATACATTCGATTAAAAAATGATTATTCATCATATGTGAATAAGAAGTCATCTGCCAAGCAAATGACCTAAGTCCTTCTCCATTTTCACATCAAGTATAATGCCTTCAAGAGGATAACTTTTACTCCTCATTAGAGCTCTGATTCCAACATCTATAAATAAACCCTCATCATATACAAGTCATCTACCCAATGAATCGATCTATAAGCTTAGTACCTCTAAGATGCTTTAGCCATTGGAACAACAAAGTACACAAGTCATATACATAAAGCGATTCACTTATTCAGGATTAAGGTTATTGAATAATGAATGTCAAAAATGAATTGATCCACTTAAGCAACAACATAGATCAATTGCACTTTGCTCCAAGCCTGATACATCACCACTAAGCAACATATCTATGTCTCTACTCGAGAGTTGAAGCTCTAAATAGTCAAGATAAATTGTCTTCCCAGTTAGCTTTAGATAATATAATAGTGTTAATATAAGTTAGATACTCAGTCTAACCCTATAGATTACGAACTATAATTTAGATTACTTACTTTAGAATAATGTCTTCTCGCATACAAAAATCTTTTGTTTGCAACATTCTAATAGTTTAACAACAAGTAGTCAGTGAACCATATTTGTTTATAATTACTTTAACATGTAAATAAAATGAGGATTTGTAGCAATATAATAAATAAATTCTAATTTATTTACATTAATCATAAAATGTCTTTCTTGCTTTGGGCATTCTTAACTGGCAAGTTCTCTGGTAAAAGATCATGTGCTTATGCTTATGGTATTCTTTGCTGAGGCTACTGATAATGGTTCTGAGATGGACTATGACACTTAGATTGAGATGGTGTTCAAGATTCTGTCAAAGGATTTTGTATGGTTTAAAGCCATATACAATCTGATGACAAAGGAGTTAGGACTAATCAAGCTCATGAAGTAATTACAGGCTTATGAGCTGATGAATAATTATAGGGTTTCGGTCCAGACTAAGGGAGAAACCAACTTGGCAGAATCTTCTAAACCTTCTAAGAATGAGAAGAAGCAAGGGGCTTTCAGTTATTCTATTCCTCAAATCTCGGATGTGAAGAAAAAAAAAAAGAAGAACAAGAAACCCAAGGACCTTAAAAAGTCTAAATGCTTCTACTGTGGGAAGGTAGGTCATTTAAAAATGTCTTGCAAGGAATTTCTAGCCACCAAGGGCAAGCAAGGTAAAGATCTTCCTTTCTTAGAAGCTTGTTTGGTGAAAGAATCGAAAGACACTTGGGTCATTGATTTAGGAGCCACTAATTATGTTTATGTTCCTTTGTAATGGTTCATAGAAACGAGAACTCTACATGGTAAGAGCCTCTCGTTGTAGACTAGAAATAGTAGCTTTGGTGGTAGCTGAAGTAGTGGGAGATATACATCTTTATTTTAATAAATTTATGTTTATTTTATTGAAAGATTGTTTTTATGTTTCTAATTTTAGGAGGAACCTTGTATTGGTAACTTGTTTAATTAAGGATTCTTCTAATAAAATAGTTGTTATTTGAAAAAACAAGTCTTTTATCTATTCTAGGTAGATGGATGAGAAACTTTATTTGGTCAAACCTAAGATTTACTTACTGCTAGACACTGAATTAGTTGATAACTTTAAAAGATTAAAAGTTTCTCACTCTAACAAGGTGTATATTTGTGTGACGTCCCGTGCCCTGAGTGACCCGGATCGTCACTTAAAAACTGCTACTCGTACTTTGACTTTAAAACTGATACTTAAACTTACTTAACTTGATACCATAATTTTAGGGGATTTTTTTAAATTGTGTACGTATTTGCTATTCACATACGTATACTATTAAAATACGGAGGCTACATCATAGGGAGTTCAATTATACATACACACTTATAATACTGTTTAACTATTTACTATTCAAAAATATTATTTAACTATTTACTATTCAAAATACTGTTTAACTGTTACTATTCAAAAATAGTCTTTGACAGTTACTATTTAAAAATACTGTTTACTCAAGCTGTGCGGAAAATTAACTCGCGGAGTATTCATAATCTCACCCTCACATCCGCCTCCGCCACCATCATTGCCCATTGATGATTATGCCATAGGATGCTTACTTACAGCATGAACGTACACTGTGAGATTTATGCTCAGTAAGTGCAATATGTTAATTGCAAAACATGTTTAAAACATAGTACATACTTGAAATCATATAAGCATGTCAGGTATCAACATATACCATATATCACATACTAGGTTATCACATATCATGTTATTGGTTACAAAACTTCATATACTATAGGCATAGCAGAAACATCGTATACTGAATGCATCTTACTATAGCTAGAAGCATAGTGAACTATAACTAATGCGTAGTGTGAACTATGCATGATCCTGTTATATTCATTTATGCTTCAATACACTTTTTCTTTCTCTTGTCTACTTAGGGCCTATATGTCAGCACTAAGTATACGCAGACCATCGGTAATGCCCGTGGTCACTAAAACGAAGAGCCATCAACGGATGCTCAACTTAACTTTAACTTGAAAACCTCTTCAACTGAAAAGGTCGGTATAAAATGCTTCTTAATTTTCGACTTGTTTAACTGTTCTGGCCACATGCTTTGCTAAGCTATCCCTATTCCTACGTGACAGGGATATATGACATCAAACTTGTTCTTTCATCAATCTACGTGATTGTAAACTATATGCTCTTCTATATACTGTGCATAACTGTGCATAGATGCATACTCAAAATACTATAAAAACCATCATTTAAATTCATTTTATTCATGTTGTAGGTGAAGTTGTACTTACCTAGTTTGTAAGCAACTCGTACTCTTACCTTTATCCGATTACAGGTAACTACCTGTCAATATAACGTATCTCATTAACACTTTTGCTGAGTCACTAATACTGTTAGTGAATAAAGCAAATAAAATCGTTTGGTACCGATTGTCGTCAGTACTAACTCACTCTCTTTTCAGAGTTTAATTCTCTAGGCGTGTTTAATTAATTTATTGCCCCATAAATTAATTAATGTCATTCTTTGGTCACTATTACCGCTAGTGACTATAACTTGTGTTTCAGTATGATACCGAGGCCTATCGGTACCCTATTGGTCTACTTTGGGAATTTGGTATCTATCTTCTATCATGTCTGATTAACTTGTCTACTTGATAAATTAATCGTCGTTCCTTACTTTATCATTCAAAACACAGTCCTTGACTGGTTACTTACCAGTCAAGTGACCGGTTACCCCGCGCGCATTAACTTGGTAGTCTACCGGGTTACTATTGCTTGTTTGGTGTGGTAGCCTAACGGGCTACCCACATTGTTTTAGTTATTTTGAAAATCATTTTGGTGGACTTATAAAGTTTTTGAGAAAAATTACGTTCTTTGGAACTGTTCCCTTATTATCCCATTGGAAGGTGAGGAACGTTTTCTAAAAACCATATTTTTATTTTAAACAATGTAAAATACATTTTTAGTGTAACATTTTAAAGGCGGTTTTTGAATCACTTACTGAAACCATTTTAAAAACATGTTTGAAACGACTTAGTTTGTAAATATAGCAAACACAAAATTTTTTGTCCTCTATGAGATGAACAATTCTCATGTTCATCTTGGAGCTTAAGTCTAACTCGAACAGGTCTTAATCTTACTAAACCCACGGCTACTTGTGCCTAGTTTTTTTTTTTTTTTAACAAAAATCCTAGTTTTATGCTATTTTAAAAATGACTCTATTTAAGGCCCGAAACAGCTAAATTTTTAAAACATGCATAGGTCATCTTAAAGGTTTCGATGAGATCTACAACTTTTGTGTTGAGCCCGAGATTCAGTTCAGACTCTAAGTGGTCCATTTTTAACAAACTCTGAGATAGTGTCTGGGCTCGGATTTTTAGTCCCAGTTTTGGACATTGAATGAATACCACTCAAAAATCCTATTTTAGCTTTATTTTTGGCCAAAACTTATTTGACGCAAAAATGACCGTAACAAATTTTCTTAAAACTCCATGTTTTATCAAATCCCAAATTCAGACCCTAAAGGAGTCAAAATGACCAAAACCTATGGCCTTTTTTTGGGGACAGATTGTGTGTCCAGCCACCTAAAAAAAACGTTCATGCTCACATCTGCACACATCCATCCATAAAAATGTAAATCATAACCACATAACTTAAAAACGGAAAGCTAAGGGTTCAAAATAAACTTATTACAACCCATTTGTATAAACAAATACACATAAATGGCCTTGATCACAACTTAAAGAAAAACTAACCACCAAAAGGGTTTCGGTTTTGCCTCTTGTGCTATGAACCAAGCATAAATTCGAATCAAGGGCTTGAGTGACCAAAATGGTCATGTGAACCAAGAAGATTGGGGTCAGTTTTATGATAGCAAAACACCAAAAAATTTTCTCTTAATATCAACTCAAAACAATAACTAAAAACCACAAGTGATTGGTCTAGAACCTTACCCTTAGGTACACTTGGAATGGCTTGGAAATGAATCCTCCTAACATAAGTTTGAGGGGGTTGGATTTTGGTAAATTTTTTGGTTGGATTTTAGGCTTGAAAAATGTGGTTTTGGGGGCTTGGAGCAATCAACTACAGCAAGAAAAGCAGGAGAGAAGAGAGTTGTGTTTTTGAGGTGTGAAAAGAAAGAACAAAAGCCTAAGCCTTGGTCACCCTTTTATAAACAAACCTAACTGAAATTAACCAACATTAAGCTTAGTTAATCAAGCCAATCTTATGCTAATTTGGGGATAAATTTGCTGCCTTTTCAGCCTTCAAAAACCGAGGAAGCTACTGCATTGAAGGAGGGAGGATTAAAAAAAAAATGTTGATGGGATGTGATGGAAAATGTAATATTGTTTAATGAATTGTGTCATAACTTATCCCTTGTTTGAATGCTACTTTTTGGGGTTATTTTTGCAACTAAAAACGGCTGGTTTTCAGCTAAGGGCACACAGTTTTTAAGGCCAAAATTCATCTGCATTTGTTTCTTTTCACAGTCCAATTATCTACTGTAGTGTTCGGTCCTTTCTCGGCAGTGTTCTAATTTTCACCCAAAAATCAGATTTTCTGAATTTTATTTTTATATTGTCAATTCTTGGTCGGTATATACTATCTAAGAGCCCATTCTATACTAATTTACTATTTCTTTCCTATACTATGGTTGCGTCTATACTGTGTTGTCTTTACGTACGTAAAACAAGGCATTCTAGTGCAAAATTTTCAACACAGCCTCTTTTGACTAATTTGGATGTGCTGATTTCAATTTTATCAGTTTTACATCAATCTGAGATCGTTTGGACTAGTTTTCGGGATCTGTGTGATCCTACCTCGAAAAATGTGTCAGGTGCCCGACTAACTAATTTGGGTGTTCTGAGTCTAAATATATCAGTTTCGGGGTGAGAAAAGGTCATTTTGACCCTCTTCCCAATATTGCGAACCTCCCAAACTAAAATTCTCGTTTTGTGCTCAATTGACCAGAATGAGCCTATTGACCGTTAATATATCAATTTTAGATCAGATTAAGGCCATCTTGGCCATTAATCTGACACTGCATTTTCTACTATTCGCTATTCATTGTTTTCTGTCTGATTGACTAGTCTGAGCGTTGTGACTCCGATTTTGTCAGTCTCTGGGCGAGAAGAGGTCATCTGGACATTCGTTCTCGATAATGTACTTCTGCTATGGTATTTCTCGCTGTTGTTCTCAGATATTCGGTCCAAGCGTTCTGGTGATCTGTTCACCAACCTTGTGTCAGGAAATAGTCGTCTGGACCAGTTTCCTGATACTGCATATCTTAAACACTTATACACATAATAAGGTGGACCGAGTTCACTGTCGGTCACCCTTTTCACTACATAAATAGTAATTAACAGTACTGTACCTGTTTAGTCTATTCAACTAGAAATCATACTGTATTTTTTAACTTAATTACTCGTTGCATGGTAATTAGGTTTCACACATTACGATAGTCCCCATAGCGGCTCTCTGCTCATTACATGGCCTCCTACACGGGCTCTTACATTGGCATGTACCTGACTGTGTTACATTTCAAAACCATGTTCACTCACATGGCCTATGACACTTCAATAGTCCGAACGGTACACGGTTATTTACATGGCCATGCACCTGAACATGTTACTTAAGTTTGCACTAAAAGACATTGAATTATTTCCATTTTATTCCTTAATGTCTTATTACATGGTAAGTAGGTGCCATGAAAATGATGGTCATTACAATTTGGCATTTAAGACTTGGTCATATTAATTAAGATAGGATTCAAAGATTAGTGAAAGATGGTCCTTTAGATACTACGAAGGAGGTACATTTTCCTCAATGGAGCTAAGGATACTAGGGCTAATGATTTCTTAAAAATTATGCACACCGACATATGTGGCCCCATGAACATTAAGGTGTAAGGAAGGTACGAGTATTATGTCTTTTTTATAGATGATTACTCAAGGTATGGATATGTATACCTGACGCATTAGAAAAATGAAACCTTTGAGAAGTTCAAGGAGTATCATGTGGAAATGGAAAAGCAATTAGGTAAATCCATAAAGACACTGCAATCTAATCAAGGTGGCGAATGCCTTTCTGACGAATTTTTAGGACATCTTGTAAAGAATGGAATTATATCCTAATAGATTGTACCTAGTACTCGACAACAGAATGATATAGCCAAAACGAGAAATAGGACCTTACTAGATATGGTACGATCCATGTTGCATCATTTGATAATACCATTATCATTATAGAGATATGCACTACAAATGGCGTGCTATATCTTTAACCATGTTCTGAGTAAATCAATTCTTATGACTCCATATGAATTATGGTGTGGTAAGAAGCCTTCCCTTGGACATATGAGAATATGGGGCTATCCAGCACATGTATTAGATGGGGATGTGAAGAAGTTGGAACTACATTCGGAATTATGCATGTTTGTAGGGTATACTAAGAGAACTAAGGGAGGTCTGTTCTATAACTCGAAGGAATAAAAAGTCATTATTTTAACCCATGCGACATTCCTAGAGGAAAGTTACATGAATAAATTTAAGCCTCGAAGTAAAGTGGTGCTAAAGGAGTTATCAGGTGATAGAATTTCTCCATAGGTTTTGATATTGTGCACATGTCCAAGTTCTAGTGAAAGACATGCAAACGATCAACAGTTTAGGGTGCTTCGATGTAGTTAGAGAGTTTTTAGGAAACTTAATTTTTTCATGTATAATGCTAAAGTATACCAAGCTAAAGCTCATGAGCATGATGATGACCTTGTTAACTACGATGAAGCTATAAATAATGTTGATTTTAAATCTTAGAAACACACCATGAACAATGAGATGTATTTTATGAAATTCTACTCTATTTGGGAACTTGTGGACCTGCTAGATGGGATTAAAAGATGAAAGTAAACCCATTGGGTGCAAGCGGGTCTATAAGAGAAAGAGTGATGTGAAAGGGAAAATTAAAACTTTTAAAGCTAGAAGTTGATAATGATGAAACCTTTTCACTTGTTGCGATGCTAAAGTCTATTTGCATTCTTTATCTATTACTGTGATTCTCGATTACAAGATCTGGCAAATATACATCAAGATGGCATTCTTAAATAGCCATCTTGATGAAAGTATCTATATCGTATAGCCTGAAGTTTTATGACAAAAGGATAAAAAAGGAAATTTTATAAGTTACCTAGATCCATTTATGGATTAAAGCAAGCACCTCACTCATGGAACCGAAGATTTGATCAAGCGATCAAAACATTCGATTTTGAGCAGAACGTTGATGAACCTTATGTTTATAAACATATAAAGGATGGTAAAGTGGTCATTTTGGTACTATATATCGATGATATGCTACTCATTAGGAACGATGTAAGGAACTTATCCTTAGTCAAACTTTGGTTGTCCCAACAGTTTAATATGAAGGACTTGAAAGAAGCTAAATATGTTCTAGGCATTCATCTCTTCAAAGATCAAAAGAACAAAATAATAGCATTATTCCATGCTTCGTACATAGATAAAATAATTGAGAAGTATGCAATGCAAGAGGCAAAGAAAGGTTCATAACCTTCTATTGCTAGTCTAACTCTTTCATTACAAGAAGTATGTAATGTATGCTAGACTTTACACTTGCCCAGATATTCGTTTTACGATTAGTATAGTGAGTCAATATCAAGTTTATCAAGTAGTCAAGCATTGGTAAGCCATGAAACATATACTCAAGTATCTTAAGAGAATGAGAGATTATATTTTGGTATATTCTGGATGGGACCAAACACTCATAGGATACATGGATTCAGAGTTCTAAACTTGTAAGGATTCAAGGAAGTTGACTTTGGGATCAGTGTTCACACTTGTGATAACCGAGAATTTCAGACTTTCGAAGTAGATTAAAATTGTATGTATGTATTAATTTTAATGAATAAAATATGTAAAAGTTGTGTTTTAATACTGATGAGAATATTGTGAAAATGTTCCGGCAGTATTAGAATGAGTGAGTTTGGGGATGGAAAATCTTACCGAACATTTTTGGGCATGACGGTTCGAAATCATAGCAAAAACCCTAGAGAATGCATTGAAATGCACTAAAACAATAGAAATTTACGGTAAAGAATTCAGATCCAATGGAAGCAAAATAAAACAAATCGATCTCACCAGAGGCGGCCGGAAACGCCTACGCAATTTTGGTAAAGTTCTGTTCGGTATGGTTTTCGATCAAAATTTGACCATGAATTAATTAGTGAATTAATATAAATAGTAGGATGACATCATCGTGTTGATGTCATAAATCCATTTTTATTTTTTTGGCTTGAAAAGTAAGATAAAAGGTGTATGGTTAGGATTTGATCACTTTTTGATCAATGGCTAAGATCATGCTAACATGATAAAAATAAAATTATTAGAATTTTTTAAAAGGCCATTCGGCCATGTGGAAAGGAAGAAAGAAAAAAATTAGGTTTTTGGCCCAAAATTCTTGCCCTTTAGTCCTTGGACAATTAGCAAATTGTTGAAAAAGAATTGCTAACTGGTCCTTGAGTTTTGCCTATAAATAGGCATCAAAATTCATAAGAAAAAAATAGAAAAACTAAGCCAAATCCGTGGCCTTCCCCCCCATTAAGGCAAAATTTTGTTTAAATTTCACACCAAAATAAGCTTCCATTACATTTCTAGTATCAAGACATCAACTAGTTAAGGTAAGCTTCAAATTGAAGCATTTTTCCTTGATTTTCTTTAGAAAATCCGTGGGTTTGTAGAGTGGAAAAACAATGGAAAAAAATTGTTGTTTTGTTGATGATATGATTTGTTTCATGTTGTAGAATTTAAAGCATGATTTAGGGTTTAGAAACAAGCAAAAATTTGGCATGTTTCCATTGAAAAACTGTGGCATAGTTGGTGTGAAAAGTAAAGAGGAAATTACTGATTTGATTTGGTGTTTAGAACCATTTGATTTCATGTTGAATTAAGCATGAATTGGAATAAGGAAACAAGAAAATTTGATGTAAATTTTCATGCTAAAACCGTAGGTAATGAACACTAGGAAATGAAAATTTTTTAGTGTTGAAAAATGTTGATAAAAATCCTAGGAAAGAAAACAAAATTTTCCATGTGAATTGTATGAAAAATTCATGGCTAATGCTAGGGTTGGAATGAAAAGTTTGTTAGGTTTTGATGTTGTTTTATACATTAGAAAACCTAAGAGTGATATGTTATTTTTTTGAAATGTTATGATGAAAACTATTTGGTGATGATTAATATGTAAAATCAAGGTTAATTTGAAAAATATTGTTGATTGTGTATGGATTTTTGAATATTGATTATGTGGAAAATTTTTATACAAAGTTTGGAAACTTTGTATAAAATAGGCCTCTAGTATAGTACGTAACAGGTACAAAGGTCTTAAGGCGTACCTAACGTCGGGGAAACCTTAAAATATAAGCAGAAATGCTGCCGAAATTTTTAAAACGGCATAAGGGTATTTCAGGGAATGAGGGGTAAAAATATTGGACTCGGGAAGGAAACCAGGACCCCTCGGTGGATTAGGATTGAAAATGGAAAACCAACACAAAAGGAATAGTAAACCGACCCTTAATGTCTAAAATGCCTAAAACAGGAAAAAAAAATCATGTTAGGGTATTTTAGAAAACGAGGAAAAATATTAGGTCAGGATAGGAAACCTGAGCCTCTCGAGAACTGAGGGTTGGGGATGGGATAAAAAGTGTTTCAAGAGTATTGAAATGGCCATTTGAGGCTCCGAAACACTCAAAAAACGAGAAACGACCCTAGGTGACGGATGAATAGTAGTCGAGGGTCGGAAAATAAACACTTAGGGTTTTTAGCACCAAAAAGCTGTAAAATGATACCGAAGCCTAGGAATGTTATTTTAAGATAATTGGGCTTAGAAAGATTGAGAAAAACGATAAAACGGATAAGTTACGGTCCCGAGACCTAATAGGGGCAAAATGGTCATTTTGACCAAAAATTTTCTAAAGGCTCGGAAAGGTCCGTAAAGTATCTATATTAACTTAAATAAATTCTAGGATCCAAAATGGAGATCTTAAAGCTAAAAATCTAGAGTTTAAATAGTACACGGGCGTGTATAGTGAAACACGGCCGTATAAAATAAAACCGAGAGGTAAACGGTTAGGGACACGGGCGTGTTGCAGACCGTGTACCATATAATGAATTGAAAAATTTTAGAAAATTTATCACAAAGTAAATATATTTAAAGTGATAATTAATAGAGAATATTAACAGACAATATTATGTCTGTAGTAAGTTAAACTAGAGATAGAACTGCGGAAGAGTTCCGGAAGTGGACATTAGTGCAGTATTGGTAAATTCAAGCATTTTTATGTCTACAATATGAAATACTGTGTTATTTTATTATGTACTAGATGTATACTAGGCATAAAGTCCTATGGATATTTGGGGATTAGTTAGTATAACATATCCCATATAATAATAAAAGAGAATATGTAAGGCCTACGGGCGATGGAGGTTAGTGACCTTGAGGTGACGATTAATGTCAATTGGTCAAAACTATAATTGAAAGGTGGTAATAAAAACTATTAAGACATACCGTCCCTCCAACATATTGATGGAGGTCTCTCAGGTCCTACGGGGATATAAGGGCTGTGGAGGCCGAAGCTCTAGGGTCGCTCCCTAGGCCCTCCCAGTCAGCGTGCCAGATTAATAACGGTATTGCCATAAAAAGAGCTCTATACTAGAATGTAAATAGAGAATGAACCATCAATAATATGATGAAAACCATAATTGAGCATAACCGAAGAATATATCAAGTATAGTGATTTCGTTTAGGATATGTAAATAGTATCCAGTTAAGGTAATGTGGATATTAACTAATTAGGGTAACAGTTACTATTCATCGATCAAATGTTAAAATCACTATTCATGAGAATAATACTATTCATGATGAATAGTTTTATTTATAGGAGATTGAGTTTTCAATGTTTTTGAATCCGTGTGGTTCTTACTAAGTATGTTTGAACTTACTGAGCCTGTTAGCTCACCAATTTGTTCATGTTGCAGGTAAGAAACCTGTCTAGTAGATATATGGACGGCGGTAGGATGTGCGCGTGTCAAGGGATAGGGATTTCACCGTGGATTTGGTCCTACCAAAAGACTTCCGCTGAGCTTTTTAAGTTAGTAAATTGAAGAGTTTGTGAAAAAAACAAAATGCAGTATAAATATTTTATATATTATGCATTATATTATACTCCAAAAAACAACTGAAAGTTAGTATTATATTTTACATGGCTTTCATACTTAGCTTTCTTTTCGAAAAAGTATCTATTAAAAAGAAAAAAAAATTTATGGACGAAATTTTCGGATCCTGAAAAATGAAAGTTTAAGAAAAAGAGTTTTAAACAGATGACCCAGATTCGGCACATGAGCTGTCTTAGTCAACAATAGTGTTGGTTCATGACAGTTGCGGTGATCAGAATCGGGGGCGTCACAACACTTGAAAGAGGCCTCATTGTGTGAAGAAGCGTGAAACAAAGTTGTACTACTAACTCTACGATAGAGACTGAATATATGGCTACGACTGAGGCATCTAAAGAAGTGGTTTAACTCTGTTAGTTCTTTAAAGACCTTAAGGTCATTCCTAGTATTAACAAGGTAATCACACTTTATTGTGATAACAGTATAGCTATTGCTAACATAAGGGAATCTAGACATCGAAGAGGACCAAGCACATTGATCAGAGATACCATATAATTATAGGGTATGTGGAGGTAGGACTAGTAGATGTATATAAAATCACATCTGAGGACAACATTGCCGATTCCTTTAGTAAGATTTTGTTAGCTAGAAGCTTTGAAAGGCACATAGAGCTGATGAGGATGCGTGACATGGCTTTATTAGCTTAGGGCAAGTAGGAGATTGTTAGGACTGCTCTAAGTGGGAAAGACATTTTTATGTATTTTATTTATTTTGAACTGATTAATGATATAATAAAGGTTATTCATTGCATTGCTATATGTCCTCATCGTATTTACATGATTAAGTAAAGTAGCAAATATGGCTCACTGACTACTTATTATTAAACTGTTAAAATGCTACATATAATGGACTTTTATATGTGAGAAAACAATATTCTAAAGTAAGCAATCGAAATCTATAGTCCATGATCTATGAGATTAGAGTGAGCATCTAACTCATGTTAAGATTATTATGTTGTTTAAAGCCAATTAGGAAGACGGTTTGTCTTAACTATCTACAGCATCGACTCCTAAGTAGAGGCATAAATATGTTACTTGATAGTGATGTATTAGACTGGGACCAAAGTGTTATTAAATCTACACAGTCCACTTAAGTGTATTAATTCACTTTCAACGTTTATTATACAATACCCTTAATCCTGAGTAGGTGAATTACTTCGTATGCATGACTTGTATACTTTGATGTTCCAAAGGCTAAAACATCTTAAAGGTAGTAAGCTTATAGACCGATTCGTTAGGTATATGACTTGTGTATGATAGAGGGTTTGTTTACATATATTGGAATCATAGCTTTAATAAGGAGTGAAGGTTATACTCTTAAAGGCATGATATTGGATGTGACAATGGACAAGGGTTCAGATTGTTTGCTTGGTAAATGACTTCTTATTCACATATGGTGAATAATCATTTTCTTAATCAGGTGTATAATAGATTATTAAAATAGTATGATCAGCAGGTCAAACGGACTTTAACCTAAGATTGATCATGGATATCATATAAGGGTGCTGCATACATAACAAGGTCATTGGACGATACTTAATCACTAGCTTGCATAATATGGTTTATTATTAGGAGTGTAGTTTCAAGTTTATAATAGTATGACTCTGAAACTAATAATTGTGCAATGGGTTTATTTAATATAGAATAATAGTGACATGGATTGTTAAAGCCCATGTTATATATGCCAAATCGGTCACTTTACTAACTCCACATAATTCCTTAACAGATAGTAATTAATCAGGGTATTCTTTATTGCTTATATTCTTGCATTTAGCAAGAGAAAAATCTGGATCACCTATTTTAAGGTATAGACGTTTTTCCTCTAGAAGCAAAAAGTAAAATTATAATTTTGTTTTCTTCAATAAATTGGATAAATATTTAATTTATGTAAATATTTATTTTGAAAGATAAGATTTGAAATTTAAATTAATTGTATTTGTGTTTTAAAAGATTAATATAAGATTAATTTAAATTTTGAAAATCTTGTTTAAATAAATATTTTGAAATTTAAAAGTTTATGTTATTTGAATTTGAATTGAACAAAATTTTGTTCTAGCACACTAATAGAGGTCAACTTCTGGTGGGATTTGGAAGATAAGATTTTCTCCTAATTTGATTTTGTTTTGAATAAGAGATTACATAATTATTTGAATTCAAATAAAATTACCATAATTTTATTTTAAATTTAAACTAGAGTTGTAGAAAATTATCCATGCAAACAAAATTACAAGTTTTGTAGAGTGTGAAATCTGAATAAAATTTTGATTCATAAGCCCTAAAGTGGTCGAATTTTTTAAAGCAAATTAAGGAATAAAATATTTGGTTTTTGTGTAGAGAGGAGAGAGAAAAATCTTGTTTAGAATCCTATTTGAATTTTGAATGTCCTTATGCTTATGGTGGCTGAGCTTTTGAAGGTTTTTCTTAAGGAAAATTGGTCCTTGTTGTGAGGAAAGAGAAAGGAAAATCTTTTCATGAGTCTTATTCAAATTTGTCACTCTTAATGGCTTTTAGAATTTAAATAAGACTTCAAAAAAGATTTTTTGTTCTTCTCCCTTATGTGTGGTTGGTTTCTCCTTAGGGTTTTTTTACCCAAAAAATTCACCACCTGTAAGGTTAAGGAGATTCAAAATTTTTTTCAAATTTCAAACTCTACAAATCTTGTGATTTTGTTTGTATGGATAATATTCCATAGCTCCAATTTAAATTTAAAATAAAATCATGGCATCTTTACTTGAATTAAACAATTATGTAATAATCATTTTAAACAAAATTAAATTAGGAGAAATCTTGTCTTCTTTATTCTCATCAAAAACGCCAATCTAATGACACTTTAGGATAAGATTTTGTTCAATTCAAATTCAAATAGGATAATCTTTCAATTTAAAATATTTATTTAAATAAGGTTTTTTGGATATTTAAATTAATTATTTGTATAATTAATTTATCTATATCTATTCAAAATTCAAACCAATCTCATATTTATCTTTTAAAAGATAAATACAATTAATTCAAATTTTAAATCTTATATTCCAAATAAATAGTTATACAAGCTAAATATTTATCTTATTAATTAAATAAAATAAAATTACCATTTATGGTGACCCGAATTTTTTTTCCTTCACTAAGTGCAATAATACAAGCCCTAAAGAATAAAATTTTCAATTTCCATCCATTAGAAATTATGCAGAGCTACTAAAGGAACCAATTGGACCTATATAATGTGGGCTCCAATAATCTATATAACTATTATTCTATTCCGAATAAACCTATTACATAATTATTAGTTTTAGAGTCATGTTACAATAAATTTGAAACTGCACTCTTAATTATATACCAAATTATGCAAGTCAGTGAATAACCATCATCCAATGACCTAATCATATATGCAATACTCTCATATGATATCCATGATCAACTCATATGATATCCATGATCAATCTTAGCCCAAAGTCTGTTTAACTTTTTGTTCACATTATCTTAAAGATCCATCATACACCTGATTAATTAAATGTTTATTCACTATATATGAATAAGAAATCATTTGCAGAGCAAATGACCTAAGACTTTATCCATTTTTATATCTAGTACAATGCCATTAAGAGGATAACCTTTACTCCTTACTAGAGCTAAAATTTCATATCTATGTAAACTCTCGATCGTATACAAGTCATGTACCCAATGAACCAGTCTATAAGCTTACTACTTTGAGGATGTTTTAGCCTTTGGAACATCAAAGTACATAAGTCATACACATGAAGCCATTCACTTACTTAGAATTAAGATTGTTGCATAATAAACATTGAAAGTGAATTAATCTACTCAAGCGAACTACGTAGACTAATTGTACTTTGGTCCCAATCCAATATGTTACTACCAAGGACCATATCTATGTCTTTACTTGGGAGTTAAATGCTCCAAACAGCTAAGAGAAAATCATCTCTCCAATTAGCTTTAAATAGCATAATAATCTTAACATAAGTTAGATGCTCACTTTAACCCCATAGACTCCAAACTATAGATTTAGACTATTTACTTTAAAACGTTGTGTTTTCGCATACAAAAGGCCATTGTATGCAACATTCTAGCAATTCATCATCAAGCAGTCAATGAGCCATATCTGTTAACATTTAATTTAACATGTAAATAGGATTAGAATACATAGCAATGTAATGAATAACCTTTAATATATTATTAATCAGTTCAAAAATAAATGAAATACATAAAAATATATTTCCTACTTATGGCATTCCTAACACTAAACACTACAACAAAATCATCATCATAATCTGGATATCCAAATTAACATATTCAATCACATCATATAACCCAACATCAGCCACAAAAATACCCAATTGCATTAACCAACCCAAAAAAATAACTTACAAAAATCCAAACCCATAAATAATAGGGGTCAAAAAGTAGCAATGAATGGAGGTGGAGGATGACTGGCAATGGTGGTGGTAGCGGCAGCAGCAGTGGTAAAGAGAGGGAGAACAAGAGAGAGAGGAAGAGACGAGGGAGAGAGGCAAAGAGGATGAATTTTGGCCAGGGAGAGGGAGAAAGGATGAAGTTTGGCCAAAGAAAGGGAGAGAGGCTTAGAGAAAAATAAGGAAGAAACTAGAAAAAATGCAGAGAAAATGAGAAACAAGACTTAAGCTGCAAGTTTATAACTAGTTTTTTTTTTTTTTTTTTTTTTTGCGATGACTATGTCATCATAACTGTACCAAAAAACGATGTTATTTGACCAAGCTCATTGATGTATTATTTGAATCTTCCATGAGTGTTCTAGAACAAATTCCAAATTTTTTTTTTTTTGCGACGCATTTTTTACATGTAGTCACATATAAGGCTGTGAAAGCCACCAATTAATCTACCATTTTTTCGTCAAAATTTAAATTTAAAAGTCATTTGTGATGATAAATACCATAATATATGGCTTCGGTTAATTGATGCTAGCTATAACCGATTAGTATTTATGACAACATATCGTCGCAAATACCCCAAATATTCTGTCATTTTTCTGTCAAAATTTAAATTTCAAATTTGCATTTGTGATGACATGTCATTGTAATTAATACAATAATAAATGACATCGGTTAGTTGATACTAACTATAACCGATTAGTATTTATGATGACATATCATTGGAAATACCCAAAATAATCCACCATTTTTTGTCAAATTTTAAATTTACGACATATTGTCAAAATTAACTAAATGAATATGATGACATATCATTACAATTAATTAATGCGATGACATATCAAAATTTGTAAAATCATATAGAGTTTCGTTGACATGCAGTCGCAACTAATGAATTATTAGTGATGACTATTGTCGCCACTAATAACGTCGATGCTAAAAAACCATTTTGTACTAGTGTGATAACCGAGAAAGATATCTTTCTCGGAAAATTTTGTACAAGATATGTAAATGTATATTCATGATGAGACATGTTATAGAATATAGAGCAGATGAAAATTTTGATTAGCTGGATTTTAGTCAAAATTTGACAATGAATTAATGAACATAGTGTAAAAGCTAAACATTAATTCAAATTATGATGTTTTAAATTCATGAGAAAAGTATGTAGAAAATACATATTAAGAGATCAATGGTTCACATGTAAGCTACATTGATCAATGGCCAAGATTAGCCAAGCAATTTCTAATTTCTTTAAAAGAAATTAAAGGAAAGAGTGAGAGAGAGGAGAGGGCACGTGAGGTTAAGGGGGCAGCAGCCAAGTGAATTAATTCACTTTCTTTTGATTTCAAAAGAAGTGGTTGAGAGAGAGAGAAAGAGCAGAAGAGGAAATTTCTCTCTTCAAGCATCCCTCAGTTTGGATTCTCTCTTCAAGCAAGCAAATCAATCAAGTTTTCAGCCCAAGATTCCACAGCAAGACATCCTCAAGTTTCAAGCAAGGTAACCACTCTTTCTCTCACATTTTCAGCTGAAAAATCTGGTTTGTTTGAATGGAAGGAAAAAAAAAAAAGAAAAAGAGAAAATGAGTTTTGCATGTTGAGATTTTCAGTTAAATCAAAATATGGTTCAAGTTTAGTTGTTTTTAAGCACGAATTCGTGAGTTGATTGTTTAGAAAACCAAGTTTCAGTTGAGTTCTCCTCAAGAAAGTTTTGATTTTTAAGGGTTGAGTCAAGAGATGTGGTGGAAGCAAAATGTGAAATTTTGCTTATGAAACCATGGATAGATGATTGTAGAAATGTAATTTATACCTTGAAATGGTCTTATAGAGATCGATTTTGAGTGCAAGAAGTAGAACAAAGGCCATGAAAACCTTAGAAAAACAGAGATGAGGATTTCGAACTCAGAATCAGGATTTTGGGATGAACACGGGAGTTTACATGGGTGTGTACAAGGGCATGTTGAGAATACGGCTCCGAACATGCCTGCATACACAACCGTGTTTCGAGAAAATTTGAGATCTGAGAGTTACACAGCCAAGAACACGGCCGTGTATCGGGCCTTATAGAATGGCACACGGTAGTGGAAAGGTCATGTAACAGACTATGTTTGACAGCAAGGAAACACGGCTAGAGACACAGCCGTGTAGGTAACCGTGTATGCATATATGAGTTACACGGCCACTTAACAAGAATTACATGGCCATGTACATAAGTCCAGAGGATTACATGGCCACGAACACGCCCGTGTAGGAGGACGTGTTCGAAGCCTAAAAAAAAAAAGAGTTTAGAAATATGATTTATCACATTTTGCCATGTTTCAAGTATAAGATAAATGTTGGAAATAATCAACGATTATTTCTTTTATAGAAGTTCAAGCCAGACACCCCAAGACAGCAGTCCCAGATCAACAGAGGCTCACGTTAGCAGACTTTCTGTAAGTTCAAGCATTGTCCTGACTGTAACATGGACAATCATGTTATGCTTTATGATGTTATGTTTGTTGTTTGGCATGTAAGTTAAACGTTGATTGTCTGCATCACGATACACATGTCAAGTTCATGTCATGCATGTAGAAATTCATGTTTCAAGTAGATAATTCAGGTACACATGATAGACAAGTATCAAGCACATGAAAACATGCAGGTGTACAAGGCATTATAGTGAGATTATAAAACTCACACCCCAAGTAAAACATGTAATAGGTTCCTACTATGGGGCAATCAGTATGTTACCCAGTTGGAACTTCAGAAAAGATGGTAATTAAACTAGCTATTGGCGTACCGGCCTCTCGACCCACGGGGAGGTTTTCATGTTCAGTTCAGTAAGGCTGCGGAGGTCAGCACTAAAGTACCGCTCCCAGTCATGCGTGCCTTACGGTACAACCAATCAGGGGCCCAAAATCAGAACCTAATTTCAGATAATTTCCTAAGACTTAACATACAGCCATGAACCTATTTATTTAGAGTCAATTTTCATGCATAAGCACAGCATTGCATGTTATGATTTCATGTTTTTATATTTGAACTTACTGAGCCCATAGCTCACTTGTTTGTTCACACATTACAGGTAAGAGACCTGTTCACCAGTAGTACATAGTGGACGATGGGCAGGGTATGTACATGCTAGGGGGACTGGGCGAGGGATGGTGGTCCTACCATGATTTTTCCGTTGTGTAGTTTTGAAAATTTAAGTATGTAATTTCAAGAACATGATTTTAAGTCAAAACTATGTGCTAAGGAAATCATGATCTATGTATATGTTATTTTGTTAACATGATTTCCTCATCACATTCTCGAACAAGATGTATATATGTTTACAAGTTATTATGTTAAGAAAAAAAAAATTTCCGCAAAAATTTACAAGTAGTTTTCAAGTTAAGTATGATGCCGACGACCCTAGAGGCCTACACACTATTGCGATTAACTACAGAGTTGACGTAATAGTACTGTAGAACCTCTACAGCAAGGGTGAGCCACCACAGTTAGTATTAGAGCAGTTGGTAGACCATATCCCGCCTAGCTCCGTGCATGTCCTATTCACCGATCCAAGTAAGTTAAGTTTATGTTAAGATAAACAGCTAATTATGCATGAAAGTAAAAGTCTATAGAGACCCATACATTTTTAGTAAGTATATGATGATGTATTAATACAAGAAATGATGTGTATCCTCTTATAGAGGATCTAATACAAATTTATCGTGTGATTTTAGGATATAAAGTAGCACGATGGAAAACCAAGGCCAAGGCCAGAGACAGATAAGGGGACGCCCAACTCTGTCTCAGAGAATAGAAGAGTTGCAGGCTCTTCTAGAAAATCAAATGAAAGAAGACGCAGAATTAAGACAGAGGTTAGAACAGATAGAACAGGGGCAGGGATCAGTGGGGACTCCTGCACAATAAGCAGTTGAGGCAGAACAAGTAGTACTACTAGCTGCACCAGAAGTGGTTCAGGAACCACCAGCTAGGGTGAACCAAGAGCAACTATACGAGAGACTTAGGAAAATGAGGCCTCCAGAATTTGAGGGTTCAACCGATCCCCTGGAAGCAGAAGATTGGCTTTCTTCTATCCAGATGATTCTGGATTTCATGAAACTAACTGAGGAAGAGAAAGTCTTGTGTGCATCCTTTGTTCTTAGGAAGGACGCAAGATTCTGGTGGGACACGGTTCGTATTAGGAGGGATGTGACTACGATGTCATGGGCAGAGTTCTTAGAGGAGTTCAACTAGAAATATTATGATCTCGCATCACTCCGACCCCAACAGAAAGAGTTTTTAGAGTTAAAGCAGGGTGACATGTCCGTCAGTGAGGTTTGCAAGAGATTTGATCAGCTCTCCCGCTTATGCTTGTATGTAGTACCAACAGAAAGGGAGAAGATACAAAAGATGATAGGCATGTTCAAGCCTGAGATTTTAACCTTAATTGACATTGGCCCAATCCCACCAACCTCAGTAGCTGACTGCGTTAGTCGTGCTTTGAGGGTAGAGTACCATCTTGCCCGATAGAGAGAAGAAAGGGAAAAGGCCTGGGAAGCCAAGAAGAAAAAAAAAAAAAAAAGATCTTGGCCAAGGCCTCTCAACCTGGAAAACATAGTAAAGGCAATCAAAGTACAAGACCAGATCAGTCCAATAATCCAGGCCCTCAGTCCCAACAGAAGAGAAAGAGTAATTTCCAGGGAACTCAAAGTCAAGACAATAAAAGTCAGTCACGGAGGACTAACCCCACTACTCTACCAAGTAACCCTACCTATCCTACTTGTGAGAAGAAACATGTGGGTCAGTGCAGAATTGGTACAACTGTATGTTTTCAGTGCGAAAAAGAAGGTCATTTCATCAAGAATTGTCCCATGAACCACCAATTTGTGTCAGGATCAAATTTTTCACATCCACAACAGTCACAAGTTCATGCACTTAGATTAAGTTATGAAAGCCCTTTAGAAGTGCCTCTCGCAGTGCAAGAAAGACAGGAAAGAGCTCCTCAGGTAGGTGCTAGGGTAATGGCCTACACCAGAGAAGAGGTAGAGGCAGGGACGTCCAATGTGATGACAGGCCAGATTTCTGTCGCTAACCGCTTGGCATCTGTTCTTTTTGATTCTGGGCCACTCATTCTTTCATATCATATGCATTTGCTGATAAGTTAGAATACCCTAGAGATCACATGGGAAGAACTTTTAGAACTACTCTCCCTTCAGGAGAAATCATGTGGTCTGAGTACTGGTTACCTCATGTGCCAGTAATGTTGGCAAATAGGGAGTTTTATGCAGAATTGATCATGATGAAGATAGTAGACTATGATGTAATCCTGGGAATGGATTTCCTAGGAAAATACCAAGCCACGATCAATTACAGAAACAGAAGAATATTGTTCAAGCCAGAAGCTAAAGAAAGTTTTGAATATGTCGATTCCTCAGGAAGGTCAAGAAAGATGATGATTAGTTCATTGAAAGCCAAGAAGCTAATAGTCAGTGGTTGTACTGGATATTTAGCTTATGTGACAGATATAACAGAAGAGAAGAAATTACAACCGGAAGATGTTCCTATTGTCAGAGAATATCTCAAAGTCTTTCCCGAGGAACTACCAGGAGTACCTCCAGAACGGGAAATCTCATTTGAGATAGAGCTTCTACTTGGAACAGCACCGATCTCCAAGGCACCGTATCACATGGCACTAGTGGAGTTAAAAGAATTACAAGTGCAGTTGAAAGATCTGCTTGACAAGGGATTCATCAGACCAAGCTATTCCCCATGGGGCGCTCCCATACTGTTTGTCAAGAAGAAAGACGGGACGTTCCACATGTGCATAGACTATCCAGAGTTAAATAAGGTTACCATCAAGAATAGGTATCCATTACCTAGGATTGATGACTTGTTTGATCAACTCAAGGGTGCAGTACTGTTCTCGAAGATTGATTTGAGAACAGGATACCATCAGTTGAGAATCAAGGAAGGTGATGTTTCCAAAACAGCTTTCAGAACCTATTATGGGCATTATGAATTCCTAGTAATGCCGTTTGGGTTAATGAACGCTTCAGTTGCTTTCATGGACCTGATGAACAGAGTCTTCAAGGAGTATCTTGACAAGTTTGTCATTGTGTTCGTCGATGACATTCTTGTATATTCAAACACTCATGCAGAGCATGAAACACAGTTAAGAATTGTTTTTCAGAAGCTGGGAGAGCATCAACTCTATGCCAAATTCTCAAAATGTGAGTTTTGACTAGATAGAGTACATTTTCTTAGACATGTAGTGTCCAAGGAAGGAATTGCAGTGGATCCAATCAAGGTAGAAGCGATAAACAAATGGCCTGCACCTAAGAGTGTGACAGAGATACACAGTTTCTTAGGGTTAGCTAGCTATTACAAGAGATTTGTGGAAGGGTTTGCACGATTGGCAGCACCTCTCACAACCCTCACGCGCAAGGAAAGGAAGTATGTATGGATAGAAGAATGTGAAAGAAGCTTCCAAGAGTTAAAGAGATGGCTAACAAGCGCGTCGATCCTCACACTCCCTACTGAAGGGGAGAAGTATGAAATCTGCAGTGATGCTTCAAGAGTGGGTTTAGGAGCAGTATTAATGCAAGATGGCAGAGTGATTGCCTATGCTTCGGGCCAATTGAAAGAACACGAGAAGAATTATCTCACCCATGACCTAGAACTTACTACAGTAGTGTTCACACTCAAAATTTGAGGACACTATCTTTATGGAGTACAATGCCAGATTTACACGGATCATCAGAGTCTAAAATACTTCTTCACACAGAAGGAGTAAAACATGAGGCAAAGAAGATGGTTGGAGTTGGTAAAGGACTATGACTGTGAGATCCTCTACCATCCAGGAAAAGCTAACTGAGTAGCAGATGCATTGAGCAGAAAGACAATCACTCCACAAAAGTTGCCCATAGAAGAGTTACCAAGAGCCTTACAGCAAGAAATTAACTCCTTTCAACTGGAGTTAATAACCGAAAGGTTATCAACCCTGAGATTAGAATCTTCTCTGTATGAAGATATTAAAAAAGCCCAGAAACAGGATCCAGGTGCGATAAAACTTCGAAAAGAGGCTTCAGAGGACAAGGAATCAGATGTAAATGTCTCCAATGACGGAATGCTTTTGTATAGAAGAAGGATCTACATTCCAGCAGGTGAAGAACTTCGAAGGTGAATCATGTCAGAAGCTCATAAAACGCCATACTCAGTTCATCCTGGAGCCACCAAGATGTACCAAGACTTAAAACTGTAGTTTTGGTGGAAAGGGATGAAAGGAGATATTGCAAAGTTCATGAGTAAATGCCTAACTTGCCAGAAAGTCAAGGCTGAGCATCAGCATTCTGGAGGAAAGTTAGAACCTCTGGAGATTCCAGAATGGAAATAGGAGCATATTACCATGGATTTTGTGGTAGGGCTACCCAAAACAAGAGAAAGACAAGATGCTATCTAGGTAATCGTGGACAGGTTAACGAAGACAGTCAGGTTCATAGCAATGAAGATCACTTACTCATTGGAGAAGTTGGCACTACGTCTTGAGCTGTTAGCAGTGCACAATGTATTTCACGTTTTAATGTTAAGAAAGTACATGTCAGATCTATCCCATGTGTTACAACATGAACAAGTCCAAATCCAAGAGGATCTAACCTATACAGAACAGCCTGTTCAGATACTGGCTAGAGAAGAAAAGGTGCTGAGAAACAAGACCATCCCACTAGTCAAGGTACTGTAGAAGAATCACAACATTAAAGAAGCTACATGGGAAAGAGAAGATGAGATGAGACGTTCATACCCTCACTTGTTTTAAATTTTCGAGGACAAAAATCTTATAAGGAGGGGTGAATGTGATAACCGAGAAATCTATCGTTCTCGGAAAATTTTGTACAAGATATGTAAATGTATATTCATGATGAGACATGTTACAGAATATAGAGCAGATAAAAATTTTGATTAGTTGGATTTTAGTCAAAATTTGACAATAAATTAATGAACATAGTGTAAAAGCTAAATATTAATTCAAATTATGATGTTTTAAATTCATTAGAAAAGTATGTGAAAAATATATATTAAGAGATCAATGGCTCACATGTAAACTACCTTGATCAATGGTCAAGATTAGCCAAGCAATTTCTAATTTCTTTAAAAGAAATTAAAGGAAAGAGTGAGAGAAAGGAGAGGGCACGTGAGGTTAAGGGGGCAACAGCTAAGTGAATTAATTCACTTTCTTTTGATTTCAAAAGAAGTGGTCGAGAGAGAGAAAGAGAGAGAAAGAGAGAGTAGAAGAGGAAATTTCTCTCTTCAAGCATCCCTTTCAATAGTTCGGACTCTTTCTTCAAGCAAGCAAATCATTCAAGTTTTCAGCCCAAGATTCCACAGCAAGACATCCTCAAGTTTCAAGCAAGGTAACCACTCTTTCTCTCACATTTTCAGGTGAAAAATCTAGGTTGTTTGAGTGGAAGAAAGAAAAAGAAAAAGAGAAAACGAGTTTTACATGTTGAGATTTTCGGTTAGATCGAAACATGGTTCAAGTTTAGTTGTTTTTAAGCACGAATTCGTGAATTGATAGTTTAGAAAACCAAGTTTCAGTTGAGTTCTCTTCAAGAAAGTTTTGATTTTTAAGGGTTGAGTCAAGAGATGTGGTGGAAGCAAAATGTGAAATTTTGCTTATGAAACCATAGATAGATGATAGTAGAAATGCAGTTTATACCTTAAAATAGTCTTATAAAGATCGATTTTGAGTGCAAGAAGTAGAACAAAGGCCATGAAAGCATTAGAAAAACAAAGATGAGGATTTCAGACTCAGAATTAGGATTATGGGATGAACACGGGAGTTTACATGGGCGTGTACAAGGGCGTGTTGAGAACACGGCCCCAAACATGCCCACATACACGACCATGTTTCGAGAAAACTTGAGACCCGAGAGTTACACAGCCAAGAACACAGCTGTGTATCGGGCCGTGTAGAATGGCACATGGTAGTGGAAAGGTCGTGTAACAGACCATGTTCGATAGCAGGGAAACATGGCCAGAGGCACGGTCGTGTAGGTAACCGTGTACGCATATATGAGTTACATGGTCAGTTAGCAAGAATTACACGGCCATGCACGCAAGTTCAGAGGGTTACACGGCCATGAACACGCCCGTGTAGGAGGACGTGTTCGAAGCCTAAAAAAGAGTCTGAAAATATGATTTTCCATATTTTGCCATGTTTCAAGTATAAGATAAATGTTGGAAATAATCAACAATTATTTCTTTTATAGGAGTTCAAGCCAGACACCCCGAGATAGCAGTCCCAGATCAGCAGAGGCTCACGTTAGCCGACTTTCTAAATTCAAGCATTGTCCTGACTGCAACATGGATAATCATGTTATGCTTTATGATGTTATGTTTGTTGTTTGGCGTGTATGTCAGACGTTAATTGTCTGCATCACGATACACATGTCAAGTTCATGTCATGCATGTAGAAATTCATGTTTCAAGTAGATAATTCAGGTACACATGATAGACAAGTATCAAGCACGTGAAAACATGTAGGTATACAAGGCACTATAGTGAGATTATAAAACTCACACCCCAAGTGAAACATGTAATAGGTTCCTACTGTGGGCCAATCAATATGCTACCCAATTGGAACTTCAGAAAAGATGGTAATTAAACCAGTTATTGGCGTACCGGCCTCTCGACCCACGGGGAGGTTTTCATGTTCAGTTCAGTAAGGCTGCGGAGGTCAGCACTAAAGTACCGCTCCCAGTCATGCGTGCCTTACGGTATAACCAATCAAGGGCCCAAAACCAGAACCTAATTTCAGATAATTTCCTAAGACTTAACATACAGCCATGAACCTATTTATTTAGAGTCAAGTTTCATGCATAAGCACAGCATTGCATGTTATGATTTCATGTTTTTATATTTGAACTTACTGAGCCCATAGCTCACTAGTTTGTTCACATGTTGCAGGTAAGAGACCTATTCACCAGTAGTACATAGTGGACGACGGGCAAGGTATGTACATGCCAGGGGGACTGGGCGAGGGATGGTGGTCCTACCATGATTTTTCCGTTGTGTAGTTTTGAAAATTTAAGTATGTAATTTCAAGAACATGATTTTAAGTCAAGAATATGTGATAAGGAAATCATGATCCATGCATACGTTATTTTGTTAACATGATTTCCTAATCACATTCTCGAACAAGACGTATATATGTTTACAAGTTATTATGTTGAGAAAAAAAAAATTTCCGCAAAAATTTGCAAGTAGTTTTCAAGTTAAGTATGATGTCGGTGACTCTAGAGGCCTACACACTATTGCGGTTAACTATAAAGTTGACTGTAATAGTACTGTAGAACCTCTACAGCAAGGGCAGGCCACCACAACTAGTGTCGTATTTGGTCCAACTATGGTACTTCGAGTATGATCCACTTTCAGCTCCTCCTTAAACTTACTCTGGATCTTCAAATGCCCATTGACAACTAGTTGAGAGTAAGGGAAATTCAGTCTTCAACACTTAGAATCTTTTCTTTATTTTCACCCCCGAAAACATGATTCTCAATAAGAGAACACTTGAATAAGAAACTCCAAAATATGAGAATATGTCTAGATTCATTCCACAAATCAAAGTTAGAATATGAAGATCTTGATCTACATATGATTTGATTTTTTACAAAATTTCAAATTTAGAATCTTCCAAAAACCTTATGCAACAACTGTGTAGATAGAACCTTGCCTCTGCGTTGAGCAGACAATGTAGATTTTTTTTGCACTTTAAAATTCAAACTCCAGCATGTAGGAAAAATAGTAAGAGTGTGTAGTAGAATTTTAAAATTTTTCAAGATTGTTAAAAACTTGTGTCGACATATATAATAAATTATTCAATAATCATTATACCTTCGAAGGAAAATACTAGGAACACTAAAAGATATGACCGAGGGGTTTCAACCAATTAGTCTTATCTACTATTCACCAATTCTTTGATGATGGAGTATGTGGGCACTTGGTTTCTTGATCGATATTCTAACGTGGCTTGTCTCCTTCTAACCACCCGATCATTGAGAATTTATTATTATTAGTAAGATGTATAATAACAAATTCACTTACCTAAAATTCTGTGGTCTAAAGAAAATAGGAGTCCCAAAGGTATTTATAAATTTACATTGGCTTTCAAAATTTTGAATTGGACTAAGAAAAGGTTTTTCTCTCTCCTCCTTCACCCAAAAACCGAATCTTCTCTAGGGTGATGCCTACAAAAATTCGGCCACACATGGGATAGGATTCAAAATTCAAACAGGATTCTGGACAAGATTTTTCTCTCTTCTCTCCCACATAAAATCTAAATTATTCCATGAGGAAAGTCTCACATTAAAATTCGGTTTTTGTTTGAATTTGTGATTCAAAATTTGATTCAAATTTCAAACTCTACAAATCTTGTGATTTTGTCTATATGGATAATTTTTCACAACTCCAATTTAAATTCAAATAAAATCATGGCAACTTTATTTGAAATTCAGATAATTGTGTAATCTTTTATTCAAAACAAAATTTAAATTCAAATTAAAAGAAAATCTTATCTTCAAATCCTAAAGAAAAAGCTGTCACTTTATTTGTACTAGGACAAGATTTTATTCAATTCAAATTCAAATAGGATAATCCTTTTAATTTCAAATATTTCTTTAAACAAGATTTTTAAAATTCAAAATAATTTCATATTTTTCATTTGAAAGATAAATACAATTAATTTAAAATTCAAATCTTATCTTTCAAAATAGCTATTTACCCAAATTAAATATTTATTCCATTTATTAAATAATATAAAATTATAATTTTGCTCTTAGCACCTAGAGAAAAAAGCCTACACTATAATAGGTGATCCAGATTTTTCTCTTCATTGAATGCAATAATACAAACAATAAATAATGTCCGGGTCAATTACCACCTATTAAGAATTTATGCAGAGCTAGTAAAAGAACTAATTGGAAATATATAATATGAGGTCTAATAATCTATTAACTGTTATTCGATACTGAATAAATTCATTATAATTATTACTTTCAGAGCCACATCACTATAAACTTAAAATTGCATCCTAATTATATACAGTATTACACAAGCCAGTGATAAATTATCATCCAATGACCTTGTCATGTATGTAACACTCTCATGTGATATCATGGTCAACGTTTGGTCAAAATCCGTTCGACTTGCTAATCACACCATCCTAAAGATCCATTATACATCCGATTAAGAAAATGATTATTCATCATATGTGAATAAGAAGTTTTCTATCAAGCAAACAACCTAAGGTCTTGTCTATTTTCATATGCAGTATAATGTCTTCGAAAAGATAATCTTTACTCCTCATTAGAGTTATGATTTCAATATCTGTAAACAAACTCTCTAGCGTATACAAGTTATATACCTAATAAGCCGGTCTATAAGCTTATTATCTCTGAGATGCATTAGCTATTGGATATTTGATTTGAATTTCTAATACAAATCAAAATAAATAATCACCACGCTAAATATGAATTAAACTCAAATGAATCCAGTCATAGAGTAACCACAAGACTAATCCCACCAAATTTGAATTTTAAAAGATAAAAGACAAAAACTCAAATTGGAATTCAAAAACTGATTTATTCGAATTTTCTCAAGTTTCAAATTCAAATCTGTCATACAATAAGATAAACACGATAATGATGTGTAAATCCATAAAACTCAATTAATTAATTTTAATATCAAATGCTAACAAATATAGGATAAAAAATCCTAACAATCTCCACCTCTGGCATCCTCCATATCAAAAATTAATCCATGAGTAGCACCAGCAAAACAAAAGTTAGAATCCAGATAATGTAATAAAAGTTATCATTCAGTCAAGAACAAACCCAGGGATTCATGATCCTCAAAACTTGGTGCTGCAAAGAAAAACAAAAACAATAATCTTCTTCCCGTTACTTTTTTCTACCTTTTTAATATTAGGATGACAAAAATAGCCTTAATTATCATAAAGCTAAATCAAGTAAAACATACCACATAAACAGTGAAAAACTACCCCTCAATTTGAGGTTCCTTGCCAAAAATGCGGCGATTGAAAAACGTGAACGCAGTACACGAGTGAGCTGTGTGCAATAGTGCCTAGAAGCTTAACTGTATGAACAGACAAGTTATCAAACAAGAAAAAATAAGTCTTGCATTTTTCAACAAGAATAAGAAGAAATTCCTTTCAATGATTGATTATGCAAACAACACAAGATTTCTTCACGTTTTACTTTACATAGTGTAAGAACTGAAGAAAGATAGAGAGAGAAAGAGAAAAATATGGAGAGAAAGGAATAACCATTATGTGAGAGCGATTTCTGTAATTTCTGAATAATTACACAGGGCTTTTATACACAAGGCTCTATAACTATAAAGTAAGCAAACTCTCTTGATAACAGATATAACAAACACTGCTTAATGCTAACAGAATCTGTTTTACATTAACTAATTAATCCTAACTAACTTAATACTTTGCGTAACAGTAATTGTGACTTAGTCTTATTCCTAACATCTCCCATCAAACTCAGAGTATATAAATCTAGAACTCTGAGTTTGCTTCGAATGGAAGGAAACCTCGAGCTTGTGATGGCTTTGGTGAAAATATCAGCAGTCTGATCTACTGATGGAACATGTCTGACTTCTAACTTCGTTTGCATGATCTTCTCACTTCGTTTGCATGATCTTCTCACGAACAAAGTGCAAGTCTAGCTCAATATGTTTAGTTTTAGCACGTAGCACAGGGTTTGCAGATAAAAGAACAGTACTAAGGTTGCCACACCAAATCACAGGGGGCTTGGAAGGACCTATCTTCAACTTACTGAGCAATGACCACGGCTAGATTATTTCTGCAGTTAAAGAAGCTAAACTCCTATTCTTTGCGTCGTAGAAGACCGCGATGCTGTATGTTGCTCCTTTGAAAACCAGGAAAAAAAGATTGCTACCCAAATATACACTATAGCTTGAAGTTGAATGTTGCATGAAATCTATTCATAAGTGCACCAGTCGAACACATAATAAAAACTAGTGGCGGAGTCAGAAAATTTTGTTTGACGGGATGTGAATTTAATCAAAAGTTTGAACTAAAATTATAATACTAAAATCTTTTATAGTCGTTATCTATTGTATCTTTTTTTTCCCAAAATGAATTAAAGCTTTTGATAGAGTTGAATCTAATTTTCAAGTTTAAAGTTCAAAAAATTATAAAACTATGTAGTATTATAGTTTAGTTTGATTTATTTGAGATATTAAATTGTAAATATTAATACTTTAAAATAGGGGTGAACATCGGGTGGGTTGGGTGGGTTTTTGTGAATTTTCAACCCACCCAATGAATATTGGGTGGGTTGACAATTTTTTTTACCCACCCAATTAACCCAATATAAAAAATCAACCGACCCAATTAATATCGGGTTGGGTTAGGTAGGTTGGATAGGTTATGTATTTTATTAATAAAAATAATAAATGATACTAAACATCCAATAACAAATGAAAAATTTAATAGAAAAAAAAGAAATTAAACTCATGACATAGTTTTTAAAATAAATTCTATCATAGATTTTGCACAAATAAAAAATTTCTAATATAATCTCATTAATAGCAAATGTAAAATAAATATAAGTTATAAGAATCACCAAAAGATACAAAAATACTAAAGTAATTAATGGTATTTTTTACAAAATTACCAAAAATTACATTTATATTGAATATCAAGTAATGCATTTTATATATTTAAATAATCTAAACAATACTTAGGGGTGAACATCATTTAGCAAAAATGAAAAAATAGTAAATGAGTGAATATTGTGTGGGTTGGGTGGGTTTTTGAAATTTTTTCAACCCACCTATTCTTTATTGGGTGGGTTGAAAATTTTTTTTACCTACCTAATCAACTAAATATAACAAATCAACCCACCCAATTAAGATCGGATTGGGTAGATTGGATGGATTTATTGGATGATTGGGTTTTTTGTTCACCCCTACTTTAAAATCAAAATTTAAAATGAAATATGTAAATTTAATAACTAAAAGAATTTCAAGGGAGCAAGTAAGGGACAAAGTTGCAAAATAGTTTTTTCTAGAGGGGAAAAACTATAGGAAATAATGAGAATTTTCATAATTAAAAGTGTAAAAAAAATTGCAAAAATCCTGGGGAGGCATATCGTTCTCACAAGAATTGCGTTTAATTTTGAATTAAGTACTAAAATTGATTAATGCTAAAATTATTTGAACGATCAAAACTCAAACTAAAAAGCAGGATGTGAAAAAATAAAATAAAATAATTAACAAAACTAAAATAATAAAAATAAAGCTCTAGGAGTCCAATTTTACTTAATTAATTTCATTGGAATTAAAATTACTCCCTAATTGATTGATGTTAGGAATGCCTTAAGTAGGAAAGATATTTTTATATATTGCATATTTTTTTAATTGATAAATAATATATTAGAGGTTATTCATTACATTATTATATGTCATCATCCGATTTACATGTTAAATTAAATGTAATCAAATATGGCTCATTGACCGTTTGTTATTAAACTGTTAGAATGTTGAATATAATGGTCTTTATAATGCGAGAAGACAACGTTTTAAAGTAAATAATATAAATCTATAGTCCATAGTCTATGAGGTTGGAGTGTGCATCTAGCTCATATTAAGATTATTATATCATTTAAAACCAATTAGGGAAATGATTTGTCTTGATTATCTAATGCATTTAACTCCTGAGTAGAGACAGACATATATTACTTAGTGGTGACATATTAGACTGTGACCAAATTGCAATTAATCTACATAGTCTTCTTGAGTTGATTAATTCACTTTCGACGTTCATTATGCAATAACCTTAATCCTAAGTAAGTGAATTACTTCACGTGTATAACTTGTGTACTTTGATGTTATAAAGGCAAAAGCGTTCCAAAAGTTGTAAGCTTATAGACCGATTTGTTGGGTACATGACTTGCATTTGTTTGAGAATTCGTTTACAGATATGGAATCATAACTCTAATGAGGAATATAAGTTATCCTCTTAAATGCATTATATTTGATGTGAAAATGGACAAGGCCTTGGGTCACTTGCTTGCAAATAAATTCTTATTCACATATGGTGAAGAATCATTTTCTTAATCGGGTGTATAATAGATCTTTAAGATAGTATAATCAATAGATCAAATGGACTTTGACCTAAAATTGATCATAGATATCATATGAGAGTGTTGCATATATGACATGGCCATTAGACAATGGTTAATCACTGACTTATGTAATGTGGTATACAATTGCTATTACAATTTCAGGTTTATAGTGATATGACTCTGAAACTAATAACTGTGTAATGGGTTTATTTGGTATAGAATAATAATTACATGAATTATTGGAGCCCACATTATATATATCCAATCAGTCTCTTTAGTAGCTTTGCATAATTCCTTAACAAATGGTAATTGATCAGGTTATTCTTTATAGCTTATATTCTTACTTTTAGTGAAGAGAAAAATCCGGGTCACCTAAACGTTAGTGTGGGCATTTTTCTCTGGGGTCAAGGACAAAATTGTAATTTTGCTTTATTCAATTAATAAGATAAATATTTATTTTGGAAGATAGGATTTGAAATTTAAATTAATTGTATTTGTATTTAAAAAGATAATTGTGAAATTTATTTAAATTTTGAAAGTCTTGTTTAAATAAATATTTTAAATTAAAAGATTATTCTATTTGAATTTGAATCGAATAAAATCTTATCCTTACACACTTGTAGGTTATGTTTTTCCTAGTGGATTTGAAAGATAAGATATTCTCCTAATTTGATTTTGTTTTAGATAAAAGATTATATAATTGTTTAAATTCAAATAAAGTTACTATGATTTTATTTTGAATTGAAATTGGAGTTATGGAAAATTATCCATACAGACAAAATCGCAAGATTTGTAGAATTTAGAATTTGAATCAAATTTTGAATCACAAATCCTAGTATGGACATTTTTCCCTAGAGAAAATTTAGGGAGGAAAAATTTGGCCACACACCTAAGGAAGGAGAGAGAAAAATCTTTTCTGAAATCCTGTTTGAATTTTAAATCCTCTAAACCCTAAATGGCTGAATTTTTTAGGGATTTTTTATTGAGGAGTCAACCTTGGAATAAGAAAAAGCTACCTAATGCAATCCTATAATAGGACTTTTGAGACTCCTATTTTCTTTAGACCACATACTCTCAGGTGAGTAAATTTATTATCATACCTCTCACTCATAATAATAAATTCTCAACGATCTAGATGATTGGAAAGATACAAGTCGCGAAGTATATCAATCAAGAAACTAAGTACCCATACATTCATCGTCAGGGAATTAGAGAATAGTAAAGAAGACTGGTTAGTTGAAGCATTTTAATTACTTCCTTCAGCATTCTTGGTGTTTTCTTCCGAAGGTATAATGATTACTGTATAATTTATTATATATGATAACATGAATTTTTTTAACGATCTTGAAAATTTTTAAAATTCTGCTGTGCAGGTTTTTCAATTTGTCTCCTACAATTGATGCTAATTGATGTAGTTGATTGAACTAAATTGCCTAAAAGCCTCTTCTGATAATAAATATATCTATTTATGCTAATTAAGACACTTAGATTCTTATGAGGAGCTAATTAATATAAATTCATTAAATTTAAGCATCCACAATGACTTGCATATGAAATCCTATAGTTGATCAAGACTTAATCTCCATTTTCCAATTTCAATGAAGTCCAACAAGATCTCTTAATAAGTGGCTAACTAATTAGGAGTATTAAACACATAATAAGATCAACAATAACCAACAATTAACCACCGATACAAAAGAGAAAAACAAAATTCAAAATTCATTAAAAAGATTCATTGGAACCCTAGAACAAAAATTATCCCATGAATGAAATTAAAACTAAAACAAAACAAATCAAAGGTTTAAACATCATCAAATCACAAGAATTAAAGAAAGGAAGTATGTAAGAAAATCTCCATGAAAACTTCAAGTTTTTCCCCCAATTTCTTCACTTCCTCGTCTTACTCTTCAAAATGCATCTCCCTTGAATTTTATTGAAATAAAAACTCAAAATTGAAATTTAAAACTAAATCTTAAAATTGAAAGTCCTAAAATACTAATTTTTTTTTTCATTTTTTTCTTTTCCTCTTCATTTTCCTCTTCTTTTTTTGCTCTTTAATTTTCCTTGCTCTCATGGCCACCAGCTCGAGCAACACGACCCCTCCAAAAGCACTCCCCACTTTCCTTTTTCTTCTTCATTTTTTCTTTTCCTTTTCTCTTTCCTCCACCCGACTAGCTGCATCTCATACCAATAACCTTTTTCTCTCTTTTTTTTTTAGCAAACCGCCAAGTGGTGAATAGCCATTGATGAGCTGGGGCCCAGTGGACGTGTGGCGCATGCAAGCTATGCAAGGAGGTGGGTGTACGCAAGGTTTCATGAGCTCTCCTATAAGGGACCAACAATGACTTTAGTAGACTGATACACAGACTACGCGAACTCAACCTTGTCTTGGTTGTATTGTTAGGAATGTCCTAAGAATAAAAGATATTTTTTAATATATTTTATTTATTATGAATTGATTAATAATATGTTTGAAGTTTTTTATTATATCTTCGTTATACTTTTAGGAAAAACTAAAAACACACACAGTGGAATTTAAAAAATTTTTAAATATCAGAATAACTCGTATTGTTATATATAATAAATCTCACAACAAGCTATATATCTTCAGAGTAAAACATCAGGAATATTGAAGATGTAACCGAGAGAGCTTCAAACAACAAGCCTTCTTTATTATTCTCCAATTCTCTTACGATAGAATGTGTGGATATTCAGTTCCTCAATCGGCATTCTATGCGGCTTGTCTCCTTCTAACCATCTAGATCTTTAAGAATTTATTATTATGAAAACCAAAATTAGAATAATAAATTCACTCACCTGAGAGTCTGTAGTTTAAAAAAAAAAAAAAGGATCCCAAACGTTCTTATTTATAATGAATGGACTAAGTGGTTTTCAAAATTTGAAAAAGACACTAGAAAAAAATTTTCTCTCTCTTCCCTCTATTATGGCTAAATATTCCCCTAGGGAATTTGCCCTAAAAAAAAAAAGTTCACCGCAAGACATGGGATTCAAAATTTGATTCAAATTTTAATCTTCGTAAAGTTTATGATTTTTTTCTGCATGGATAATGTTCTATAACTCCAATTTAAATTCAAAATAAAATCATGACAATTTTATTTGAATTAAATAATTATGCAATAGTCATCTAAAACAAAATCAAATTAGGAGAAATTCTTTTATTCCCTTATCCTCTTATTGGCACCAACCTTTATGCACAAAAAGAATAAGATTTTGTTCAATTCAAATTTAAATGAGATAATCTTTCAATTTAAAATATTTATTTAAATAAGATTTTTTAAATATTTAAATTAATTATTCAAATAATTAATTATACATATATATTCAAAATTCAAATTAATCTTATATTTATCTTCAAAAGACAAATACAATTAATTTAAATTTTAAATCTTATCTTCCAAATAAATACTTATAGATATTAAATATTTATCTCATTAATTAAATAAAACAAAATTCTCATTCTCCCCTTATTAGAAAAAATGCCTACACCTTATATAGGTGATCTGGATTTTTTTTCTCTTTACTAAATGTAAGAATACAAACCATAAAGAATACGCTGATTAATTACTATTCATTAAGGAATTATGGGGAGCTGGTAATAGAATCGATTGAATATATATAATATGAGTTTGAATAATTTATGTAACTATTATTTTATACCGAATACATCCATTACACAATTATTAGTTTCAGAATCACACCACTACAAACCTAAAACTACACTCTCAATTATATGCATATTACGCAAGCCGATGATAAGCTATTGTCCAATGACCTTGTCATGTATGCAACACTCTCATATGATATCTATGATCAGCTTTTCGACCTACTGATCACACTATTTTAAAGATCCGTTATAAAGTCGATTAAGAAAATGATTATTTATCATATGTAAATAAGAAGTCATCTACCAAGCTAACGACCCAATGCCTTGTCCATTTTCACATCTAGTATAATGCCTTTAAGAAGATAACATTTACTCCTCATTAGAGCTATGATTCTAATATCTGTAAACAAACCATCTATTGTATACAAGTCATGTACTCAACAAATTGGTCTATAAGCTTAGTTCCTCTGAGACACTTTACCTATTAGAACATCAAAGTACACAAAGCATACACATCAAGTGATTCACTTACTCAGGATTAAGGTTATTGGATAATGAACATCAAAAATGAATTGATCCACTCAAGCAAATTACATAGATCAATTGTACTTTGGTCCAAGTCTAATACGTTGCCATTAAGCAACATATCTATGTCTCTACTTAGGAGTCGAAGTTCCAGACAATTAAGACAAACTGTCTTCCTAATTGACTTTAGATAATATAATAGTCTTAATATGAGTTAGATGCTCACTCTAACCCTTAGACTATGGACTATAGTTTTAGATTACTTATTTTAGAATATTGTCTTCTTACATACAAGGCTATGCCTGTAGCCCTACAGGGCTGCCTGTGGAGGCTGCGGGCCTTTGAGCCCGTGGCCCAATGGCCTGAGATTCAAAAATTTTTAATTATTTTAATTTGATATTTAATTCTTAATTGTGTATAAAATTATATAATTGTAAATTTAAATTTTGAGATTACTTATAATGTAATTATAAATTTAAATTTTGAATTTACATATTGATATACATGAAATTTGAAATTGTTTAAAATTTGAATTTTAAATAATTTTAGGGATAAGAAATAAATAGATGAGCTATATAAAGATGGATACACGAAGATGGAACAAAATTCAAGACCCAAAGAATGTTTTAAATGTAGTTTTATAATCTTTATTTTTTCTCTTTTCTAAGATGGGACTATGGCTAAGTTGTTTAATTTTCCACCCTTTATTTTTTCTATGTTTTGTCGTGGATGGATAAATATATATTGATCGATGTTATGTATGCATATTTAATAATATGTCATATAGGATAGAAGAATGTCGCTCAAACTATATTGCTCATTCATATTCGTTAAAAAATTTGCATGTTTTTTTTTCTAATTTTTAGTAGGAGAGGGTTTTAAACAAAACCCACGACCTCCATTATTGATTTAAATGTGAAAGCATGGAAACGACTCGCGTTAGTTTCGCCTTGTGTTTATCGCCACTGGTATACTAGGTTGGATCTCCTAAGTGAAAAATACGTTTCGGCAAGATTCTATTTATGACCATCCCTCGATGGATTGAATAAGACATGGATCGGACTACGTAAATAATAGTTACGCACTCAAAACTCATTTAGCCATTAACCTTCCCTAGAATCTTTGTTATTTAAACTAGTGACTAAAATAAATGGTTATTAATATATGTCTTAAGTTTGGAGGATGTCAAGCAACAAATATTAATTGGACAAGGTTCATGTTCTGGCTATTTATCTCATACCACCCCTTGGTGGCTTGGGGCAATAGATGCTAAGAATTACCACTGCAATGCTACATATTTTTTTCCAAGTTTCATATAGGACCCTACTTGTGTGTTTTATTTGCTAATTATCTTTTATATATGCTTAGGTTTTATAGTGATGTTCTTATATACTTTATTTCAATTTAAGATGTCACGACACCTTAAATCTCAATATTAAGTGAAAACAAACTTAACAATGATAATTATAAAGACCAGAAAAGAAACTTGTCAATAGTTCTCAACAATGAAAGACACAAGTTTGTACTGGATAAACTATGCCCAACAAGGCCACAGACTAATGCACCACTTAAAGACATTCTTGCCATGTATATTCATTAGAAAGAATCCAATAAGATAACTCGATGCTACATCCTCACTAACATGAGGAGTACTTTACAAAAGCAATATGAAACCTATCAAGTTGTGAGGGAAATCATGGAAAACATGGGGGATATACTAGGAGGCCAACAAAAGTTGATTTGGCAATCCGCTATCACAAGCATTATGAACTCTTGGCAGAAGACAGGTACTCTGGTAAAAGATCATATGCTTATGCTTATGGTATTCTTTACTGAGGCTGTTGACAATAATGCTGAGATGAACTAAAATACCTAGATTGAGATGGTATTTAAGACTCTGTCTAAGGATTTTGTGGGGTTCAAAGCCGTATACAATCTAGCAATAAGGGAGTTAGGACTAACCAAGCTCATGAAGCAACTACAGGCTTATGATCAGATGATCAATGATGGGGTTCTGGTCCAGATGATCAATAACCAGAATCTTCTAAACACTTCGGGAACAAGAAGAAGCCAAAGAAGAGCAAGAAGCTTCCAGTTCTTCTATACCTCTTACCTTAAATGGGAAGAAAATGAAGAAGAACAAGAAGTCCAAGGACCCTAAAAGTGCTTCCACTGTGGGAAGGTAGGCTACTTGAAAAAGTCTTGCAAGGAATTCCTATATGCCAAGGGCAAGAAAGGTAAGGATCTTCTTTTCTTAGAAACTTGTTTGGTGGAAGAATCAAAGGATACTTAGGTTATTGATTTAGAAGCCACTAATTACGTTTTTGTTTTTATGTATGGATTCGTAAAAATGAAAAGTCTACACGATAGAAGCCTCTCATTGTATATTGGAGATGGTAGCTTAGTGGTGGTTAAAGTAGTGGGAGATACGTATCTTTATTTTGATGAATTTAGGTTTATTTAATTGAAAGATTATTTTTATGTTCCTAATTTTAGGAGAAACCTTATATCGGTAGCTTGTTTAATTGAGGATGCTTATTCAGTTTCTTTTAATAAAACAGTTGTTATTCACAAAAATAAGTCTTTTATCTGTTCTGAGTGGATGGATGGAAACCTTTATTTGGTCAAACCTAAGATATACTCACTGTTAGACACTAAATTGGTAAACAACTCTAAAAGGTTAAATGTTTCTCACTCTAAAAAAGTGTATCTTTAGCATTTAAGATTAGGTTGGATTAATCAAGATAAGATTCAAAGATTTAAGAAAGACAGTCCTTTGGATACTTTGAAGGAGGTACGTCTTCCTCAATGTGGGTCTTGTCTTGAGGTTAAAATGATTAAGAGGTCTTTTGGAGTTAAGGGTACTAGGGCTAATGAACTTTTAGAAAATGTGCACACCAATGTATGTGGCCCCATTAACGTTGAGGCATAAGGAGGGTACGAGTATTATGTCACTTTTATAGATGATTACTCGAAGTATGGATATGTGTACCTAATGCACCACAAGAGTGAAACCTTTAACAAGTTCAAAGAGTATCACGCAAAAATAGAAAAGCAATTGGGTAAATCCATAACGACACTTCAATTTGATTGAGGTTGCAAACATCTCTCTGACAAATTTCTAAGACATCTTGTAAAGAATGAGATTTTATCCTAACTGACTACACCTAATACTCTACAACAGAATGGTGTAGTCGAAAAAGAGAAATAGGACCTTGTTGGATTTGGTATGATCCATGCTGAGTTATTCAACCCTACCATTATCAATCTAAGAATATGTACTATAAACGATGTGTTATATTCTGAACCAAGTTCCAAGTAAATCAATTCTTAGGAGTCTATACAAGTTGTGGCATGATAAGAAACCTTCCCTTAGACATATGAAAATATGCAGATGTCTGGCACATATATTAGATCGGAATGCAAAGAAATTAGAATTGCATTCTAAATTGTGTATATTTATAGGGTATCTTAAAAGAACTAAAAGAGGTTATTCAATAACCTAAAGGAACAAAAAGTCATTATTTCAACCTATGCGACATTCCTGGAGGAAAGTTACATGAATGACTTTAAGTTTTGAAGTAAAGTGATGCAATAAGAGTTATCAGGTGATAGAACTACTCTACAAGTTTTGGTCTTGGATGCAAGTGTGAGTTTTAGTAAAAGATCTGCAAACAATCAACAGTTTAGGATGCTTCGACATAGTGGGAAGGTTTCTAGGAAACCTAATTTCTTCAAGTATAATGCTAAGGTATACCAGGTCGAAACTCATGAGCATGATGATAACTAGTTTACTTATGATGAAGTTGTAAATGATGTTAATTCTAATTCTTGGAAATAGGCTATAAATAATGAGATAGATTTTATGAAATCTAACTCTACTTGGAAACTTGTGGACCTGTCAAATGGAATCAAACCTATTGGGTGCAAGTGGCTTTATGAAAGAAAGAGGGATACGGAAGAGAAAGTTGAAACTTTCAAAACTAGATTTATGGCAAAGGGGAATATACAAAAGGCTGGAATCGATCATGATAAAACCTTTTTGCCTATTACGATGCTAAAGTCTGAGCACATTTTGTCATAATCGATTCCTAGGCTTCATACATAGATAAAATAATTGAAAAATATGCAATGTAAGAGGCAAAGAAATCTTCACAACCTTTCATTGCTTGTCTAACTCTTTCATTAGATGACTATCCTAAGACATCAAAAGAAAGAGAGCATATGAGTAAGGTCCTTTATGTATCTGTTGTGGATAGTTTTATGTATGTTATGCTTTGCAATCGCCCAGACATTTGTTTTATGGTAGGTATGGTGAGTCGATATCAACAAATTCTGAAATCAAGCATTGGTAAGTCGTGAAATATATACTCAAGTATCTTAAGAGAATAAGGGATTATATGCTAGTATTTCCTAGAATGGACCTAACACCTATAGGATACACAGATTCAGACTTCTAAACTTGTAAAGATTTGAGGAAGTCGACTTCAGGATCAATGTTCATACTTGGAGGGGCCACAATTGTGTGAAGGAATGTAAAACAGGGTTACATAGCTAACTTTATAGTGGAGATTGAATATATCACTACGGTTGAGGCGTCTAAAGAAACAGTTTGACTCCATAAGTTCTTTAAAGACCTTGAGGTCATTCGGGGTGTTGACATTATGATAATAGCATGGCTATTGCCAATACAAGGGAATCTAGGTACCACAAGAAGATTAAGCACGTCAATCGGAGATACCATACAATTAGAAGCATGTGGAGGCAGGGTTAGTAGTTGTATGTAAGGTCATATCTGAGGATAACATTATTAATCCCTTTACTAAGACTTTGGTGGTTAGAAGCTTTGAAAGGTATGTAAAGACAATAGGGATACGATTTTAATATATTTCTTTTATTTCAAACTAATTAATAATATATTAGAGGTTATTTATTACATTGTTATATGTCTTCATCCTATTTATATGTTAAAGTAAATGTAAGCAAATACGGCTCACTTACGGATTGTTGTTAAACTGTTAGAATATTGCATACAATGAACTTTTGTGTACAAGAAGACAATGTTTTAAAGTAAGCAGTCTAAATCTATAGTCCATAGTTTGTAGGGTTAAAAAAAGCATCTAACTTGTGTTAAGACTATTATGTTATCTAAAGCCAATTAGGGAGATGGTTTATCTTAACTGTCTAGAGCTTTGACTTTCGAGTGGAGATATAGATATGTTACTTAGTGATGACTTATTGGACTGGGATCAAAGTATAATTAATCTACATAGTCTATATGAATTGATTAATTTACTTTTGATGTTTATTATGCATTAACCTTAATCTTGAGTAGGTGAATTGTTTCATATAAATGACTTGTGTATTTTGATATTTCAAAGGCCAAAGCATCTCAGAGGTAGAAAGCTTATAGACCGGTTCATTGGATACATGACTTGTATACGATGGAGGGTTTGTTTACAGATATTAGAATCATAGCTCTAATAAAGAGTATAAGTTTTCCTCTTAAAGGCATTATACTGGATGTGAAAATAGACAAGGCCTTAGGTTGTTTGCTTGGCAGACGACTACTTATTCACATATGATGAATAATCATTTTTTTAATTGAGTGTATAAAGGATCTTTAAGATAGCTTGATCAATAGGTCAAACGGACTTTAACCTAAGGTTAATCATGGATATCATATGAATAGCTTATTATTGGCTTGCATAATACGGTATATAATTAGGAGTGCAATTTTAGGTTTATAGTGGTATGACTCTGAAACTAATAATTGTGTAATAAGTTTGTTTAGTATAGAATAAAAATTACATAGATTATTAGAACCCACATTATATATGTCCAATCGATTCCTTTACTAGCACCGCATAATTCCTTAATAGATAGAAATTGATCAGGACATTCTTTATTGATTGTATTCTTGCATTTAGTAAACAGAAAAATCTGAATCACTTATTACAAGGTGTAGACTTTTTTCTCTGGGTATCAAGGGTAAAATTATACTTTTTTATTTAATAAGTAGGATAAATATTAAATTTAGGTGAATACTATTCAATAATTTTATGTGGGAAAATCACATGGTAAAATTCAGATTTTATGTCAGGGAAGAGAGAGAAAAATCTTGTTTAAAATCCTATTTGAATTTTGAATTTACCAAACCTAGGGTGGTTGAAAATTTTAAGGGTTTCCCTAGGGAGAGAATCAACCATAAGGGTTGGAGGAGAGAGAAAAATCTTTTATTGTGTCCAATTTAAATTTTGAAAGCCACCTAATATAAATTTATGAGTAGAACTCTCTATATACCTGTTTTCTTTAGACTACGGACTTTTAGGTGAGTGAATTTACTACTATTGTGGGTGCTATGGACTCAATGGATTTCTCGATTCAGGATGTCAGAACACCAACATCTTATTAATAATAATAAATTCTTAGAGATCTAGGTGATTGGAATGAGACAAGCTGCGCTAAAATACCAATTAAGCAACTGAGTGCCCACACACTCTATCGTTCAGGAATTGGAGAATAATAAAGAAGGCTAGTTGGTTGAAGTCTCTTGATCACATCCTCCGGTGTTCCTCTCTGAAGGTATAATGATTGTTAAATAATTTATTGTATATAGCAACACAAGTTTTTAACGATCTTAAAAAATGTTTTCAAAATTCCACGGTGCAGTCTTACCTTGTTTTCCTACATCATATATCAAATTACGCAACCCAATGAATAGATACCGTCTAATGACCTAGTCATATATATAACACCCTCATATAATATTCATGATCAACCTTAAGTCAAAGTTAGTTCAACTTTTTGATCATACTATCTGAAAGATCCATTATACACCTGATTAAGAAAATGATAATTCATCATATGTGTAAGAAATCATTTGTAGAGCAAATGACCTAAGGGCTTGTTCATTTTCACATCTAATATAATGCTATTAAGAGAATAATATTTACTCCTTATTAGAGTAATGATTCTATATCTATAAGAAAACTCTCCATCATATACAAGTAATGAACCTAACGGACTGATTTATAAGCTTGCTACTTCAAGGACACTTTAGCCTTTGGAATATCAAAGTATACAAGTTATGCACATAAAGTACTTCACTTACTCAAGATTAATGTTATTGCATAATAAACATCGAAAGAGAATTAATTCACTCAAGAGGACTATGTAAACTAATTGCACTTTGGTTCTAGTCTAATATTTCACTACCAACCAATATATTTATGTCTTTACTTGGTACTCAAATGCCCTAGACAATCAAGACAAACCATCTCCCCAATTATCTTTAGACAACATAATAGTTTAACATGAGTTAGATGCTCACTCTAACCTCATAGACTATGGACTATAGATTTAGACTACTTACTTTAAAACATTGTCTTCTTGCATACAAAAGGTCATTGTATGCGACATTCTAACAGTTCAATGAGCTATATTTGGTTTAACATATAAATAGGATAAGAATATATAGCAATATAATAAATAACCTCTAGTATATTATTAATCAATTCAAAAATAAATAAAATACATTAAAAATATCTTTTCCCCTTAAGGCATTCCTAATATAAGAATACAAGTCATAAAGAATACTCCAATCAATTACTTCCATTAAAGAATCATATGGAGGTAGTGAATGGGTCGATTGGATATATATATATAATGCATGCTCCAATAGTCTATATAGCTATTATTCTATACTGAATAAACTTATTACACAGTTATTTGTTTCATCATGCCACTATAAACCTGAAAATTGCACTCCTAATTATATACCAAATTATGCAAATCAGTAAATAGCCATCATCTAACGACTTAGTTATATATACAATACCCTTATATGATATCTATGATCAATCTTAGATCAAATGCTGTTTAACCTTTTAATCATGCTATCTCAAAGATTCATTGTACATCCAATTAAGAAAATGATTATTCATTATATGTGAATAAGAAATAATTTGTAGAGCAAATAACCCAAGGCCTTGTCTATTTTCATATCTAGTATAATGCTATTAAGAGGATAACCTTTACCTTACTTGAGTTATGATTCCATATCTATAAGAAAACCTACCATAGTATATAAGTTATATATTCAATAAACCGGTCTACAAGCTTACTATTTTGAGGATGCTTTAGCCTTTGAAATGTCAATGTACACGAATTATATACATGAAACCATTTACTTACTCAAGATTAAATTTATTGCATAATAAATGTTGGAAGTATATGAATCCACTCAAGCAGACTCCATAAATTAATTACAATTTGATCCCAGTCTAATATGTTACCACCAAGCAACATATCCATGTATCTACTCGAAAGTCCAATGCTCTAGAGAATTAAGACAAACCGTCTCCCAGGTCGGTTTTAGACAACATAATAGCCTTAACATGAGTTAGATGCTCACTCTATTATGGACTATTGATTTAAATTACTTACTTTAGAATGTTGTCTTCTCTTATACAAAAGGTCATTATATGCAACATACTAATAGTTTAACAACAAACAGTTAATGAGCCATATTTGCTTACATTTACTTTAACATGTAAAAAGAATGAGAAAATATAGTAATGTAATAAATAACCTCTATTATATTATTAATTAGTTCAAAAATAAATGAAATATAATAAAAATATCTTTCTCACTTAAGGTATTTTCAACGGGACCTGGCAAATGCATGGCACGGGCATGCTAGGCAAGGGGTTAGGTGCACATAAGGTTTCATGAGCTCATCGATGGGGGACCAACACCAGCTTTAGTGGGCTGACACACCAACTGTGTAAACTCGCCCTTATCTGGGTGTGTATTACACACACCATCTGAGATTTGACTATTATAGCACGAGTGGAAGCCCTTATCAGTGGGTTTTGGCCAACTTCGAGTTTGATTTCAAATTGTGACCAATTTTATTGCCTCTAAATGGCCATTTTGCCTCAATATTCACCTAATTAAATTACAAACGAAGAAAATTAATTATTTTTTGAAAAAGAAGCTAAATAACAGCACAGTAAAATTAATATCAAACTAAATAAAATAAATATAAAATTATGTAAAAATAAAATAAATCAAAACAAACTAACTTAAATTAAAATTAAGCAAAATAAAACTAAAATAACTTAAAATAAATTATAATGATAAAAAAACCTAGCTAATTAATGTAGGAAAATAAATCGATAAAAACGTATCAGAGTGGCGCAATGGAGCAATAAAAATTTTTCAGATCGTTAAATATCTCATGATGCCATATATAATAATCCAACAACAATTAAAACTCATACCTCAAGGATGCTAATCTGCAGGAGGAGAATGACCGGAGGGCTTCAACCAATTAGCCTTCTCTATTATTCTCCAATTTCTGAATGGCCGAGTGTGTGGGCACTCTGAACCTCGATCGATATGCTAGCACTGCTAGTCTTCTTCCGACCACCCAGATCTCTAAAGAACTTATTGTCACAGTGGGCTGTGCAACAATAAGCCTACTCACCTGAGAGTCTGTGGTCTAAGAGAACTGGAGTGGCAGGACCTCTATTTGTAGACCTGCATGAGGTGATTCTCTGAATTCGAATTGGATTAGGAGAAGATATTCTCCTTTATCCACAAGCATCAAATCTGAATTTTCCAAGGGGAAAATCTCAACAATAAATTTGGTCACTTTAGGATAATTCCAATCCAAATCTAAACAAGATTTTAACTAGAATTTTATCTCCCTTTTTTAACCAAAAAATCTGAAAATCCAAGGGAAAATCCCCACCAAAATTTCGGCCACTTTTGGATAAGGAAGAATCAAAATTCCACTAGGATTTTCAAGCTTGAATCTTATCTCATCCTTATCTAAAATAACAGGAAATCTCCTAGGAGATTTACTCCAAAAATTTGGCCATTATCAGGGAGGAGAGAATCCAAATTCAACTGAGATTGAAACTTGAATTTTTTCTTGAACCTTATCCACAAAAATCCGAAAATTCATTGAGGATAATCCTCAAAAATTTCGTCCATATTTGGTTAGGATTTGGATTCAAAATTCAAGTAGGATTCAAACAAGATTTCCTCCCCATATCCAACTCAAATTCGAATTTCATTCCTTGTGGATTTACCACAACAAATTTGAATCCCACTTGAACTGTGATTCAAAATTTGAATTTCAAATTTCAAATTCAAATTTCAAATTTCAAATTTCAAATTTCAAATTTAAATTTCAAATTCAAATCTCAAATTCGAATTTCAAATTCAAATTTCAAATTCAAAATTTAAATTTCAAATTTCAAAATTCAAATTTCAAAACCCACAAAACAGTTGTATTTCAAATTCTTGTTCTCATGGATAATTTTCTACAACTCCAATCCAAACTCAAATAAAATCATGGCAACTTTATTTGGAGTTCGAATAATTGTGTACTCTATTATCCAAAATAAGATCTGAATTCAACCGAAAAGAATCTTGTCGACCATCCTAATCCTATGTCAACACCATCCATTCATAATAAACTAGCCAATAGCATACACAAATCAATTTTGCCAAACATTAAGGAATTATGTGGAGCTAGTAGAGGGACCAATTGGACATATATAATCGGGCTCCCGTAAATCCATATGATCATCATTCTTTACCGAACAACTCAATCATATGATCATTAATTTCAGAGTCACACCACTATAAACCTGAAACTGATCTCTCAATTATATACCGTATTACGTAAGCCTGTGATAAGCTATCGTCCAATGACCTTGTCATGTATGCAGAACCCTCATATAATATCCATGATCAGCCTTAGGCCAAAGTCCGTTTAATCCTACTGATCAGGCTATCTTAAAGTTCTATTATACTACCGAATAAAGAAAATGATTATTCACCATATGTGAATAATAAGTCATCTTCCCAGCAGACGACCCAAGGCCTTGTCTATTTTCACATTCAATATAATGCCTTTAAGAGGATACCCTTAACTCCTTATTAGAGCTATGATTCCGATATCTGTAAGCAAACCCTTCATCGTATACAAGTCATGCACCCAATGAACCGGTCTATAAGCTTATTACCTCTAAGACGCTTTAGCCATTAGAACATCAAAGTACACAAGTCATATACATGAAGCTGTCCTTTTACTCAGGATTAAGGTTACTGCACAATGAACATCAAAAGCAGATCGATCCACTCAAAGCGGACTTCGTAGATCAATCACGCTTTAGTCCTGGTCTAATATGTCACCACCAAGCAACATATCTATGTCTCTACTTGGGAGTCCAGCTCCAGACAGTCAAGACAAACCGTTCCCTCCAAGGCTTTAGACAACATAATAGTCTTAACATGAGTTAGATGCTCGGTCTAACCCCATAGACTACAGACCATAGTTTAGACCGCTAACTTTAGAACATTATCTTCTCGCATACAAAAGTCCATTGCATGCAATGTTCTAATAGTTTAACACAAGCAGGCAGGGAGTCATATTTGCTTACATTTACTTTAACATGTAAATAAAACGAGGACAGATAGCAATGTAATGAATAACCTCTATATATAATTTTATTATCCAGTTCAAAATAAATACATCAAAATGTCTCTAATGCTTAGGGCATTTCCTAACAATTAAATGCTCAAAAATAGTGAAAACACTCTATTTCGTAGAGTTATCATTAAGTGTATGTCATGTGGACTTGAGGCCCAGTCAGCACCACAAAAGCCAACTAGATCAAGAGCTGAAGATCTTGTGGAAAGCATACCATAATATAAGGTCCCTTTCAAATACCTAAGTATTCTCTTAACAACCTGCCAATGTATTTCTGGAGGGTTTTGCACATATTGACATACCCTATTGACACAAAAGGAAATCTCTAGTCTAATAATGGTCACATATTGACGAGCCACCACAATACTTCTATAGAGATGAACATCTCTGATAGGATCAGTACTGAAAGCTAACAGTTGCAAGCCACTAGTCATGGTTGTGTTGAAACTATGAGCATACTACATCTTTGCTTTACAAAGAAGATCAATATTGTACTTTGTTTGAGATAAGTGGATTCCATTAATTGTATGCTTAACTTGTATTCCTAGGAATTAGTCAACCTCTCCTAAGTCATTTAGAGCAAATATCTCATTTTGCTTAGTAATTAGACACTATATTTCAACTTTTTTACTACCAGTCACTAATATATCATCTACATAGACTAGAATGAATGTAGTATGTTTAGTAGTAAACCTCACAAATACTGAATTATCTGATTTGGAGGACACAAAACCAAAGGACCATAGAGGACTACACAATTTTTTGAACCAAGCCTTAGGAGCCTGCTCGAGACCATAAAGAGACTTGTGAAGTCTACACACCAAGTAAGAAGTTTGAGGTTTTACAAAGCCTTTAATTTGCTGCATATACACTTATTCTTGCAGATCTCCATTCAAGAAGGCATTATTTATGTCTAATTCCTTATAACCTAATTTCTAGCTGAGGCAATAGTAAGAATGACCCTTATTGTAGTTGGTTTAACTACAGGACTAAAAGTTCCATTATAGTCAAATCCTGTAGTTTGATGGAACTCTTTTGCTACTAAACTTGCCTTATATTTGTTTATTGACCCATTCAGATTTTCCTTCACCTTAAACACCTACTTGCACCAATGGCTTTCCTATCTGAAGGTAATTCTACCAATGACCATGTATTTAAAAAAGCAGAGTACTCATCTATCATTGCAGCCTTCCAATGATTATTTTGCAGTGCATCATTAACATTCTGGGGTTTTTTGGCAGAAACAAACATTTTAGGTTTGCTAACTCCTCCTTTGGTTATTGTCACAATGGTATGGGTATTCCCTTCAATATTCATGGTGCCTTCTAGTATTTTTGGGGAATTAGGATGTTTTGAACCTGCAAGTCAAGGAGATGAACTAGAACCCAAGACAAGTTTATTGTTAGTAATATCTAGGAGTGTTGTTTCACCAGGTGACAATGAGAGATCATTAGTGGAAGTGGAAGGTGGAATAGGTGTAGTATAGACTATAGGTGGAGAAGAAGGAATAATAGGTGAGTAATTTATGGAAGGTTATGAAGACTGGACAGATTTAGTGAAAGGAAAAAGGTTCTCGTCAAATATAATATCTCTAGAAATGAACACTCAGCCTATAGGATCTAAACATTTGCACCCTTTGTGCATCAAACTATAGCCAATAAAAGTGCATTGTGCATACCTATAGGCTAATTTGTGTTTGTTCTATGGCTTGATGTTTGGATAACAAGCACACCCAAAAACTCAGGAGTAAAACTAAAGAGAAGTTCCAGAGGTGTCTTACCCTATGTTACTGGAGAAGGAAGCATGTTATGAAGAAAAACAGCAATTATATGCCTCATCCCAATATTTGAAAGACATGGAAGATTTAGCAAGGAGAGTAAGACCATTTTCTACAATGTGAAAATGTTTTCTATCAGCAGTACCATTTTGTTTGTGTGCGTAAGGACATGAAGTCCTATGAATGATTCCACTTGACACTAGCAAATCAGTAAAAGCTCTATATTCCCCTTCCCAATTAAATTGTAAAGTTTTGATTTTGAAGCCTAGTTGTAGTTCAACCCGAGTTTTGAAATTGATATGAGTTTGAAATGAATCTGATTTATTTCTTAGTAGATAGATCCAAGTGAATTTAGAATATGCCTCAACAAAACGGATGCAGTATTATAGCCATGAGAGGATTGAAGAAGAGATGGACCCCACGATCTGAGTGCATGAGCTTTAGAGGCTCATTATACTCACTAGTAGAAACGGTAAAAAGAAGTTTATGTATTTTACCATAGCAACAAGCTGGACACACGCTACTGGAGACATTTTTATTAACATTTAAATTTTACATTTTGTGAGAACACTTTGAACAACTTTATGAGATGGATGACCAAGTCTGTCATGCCGCAAATCAAACATTGAGCATGAAAAAGAGTCTGAAACATTTATTGACACTTGACTTCCCACTGAACTAGGGAAAGAACTTTGTGCATAGCATTGTGACTTCAAAGAGGGTTGAGAAGAACTAGACAACTGCTGCTTTCTAAGTTGAATCTGAGAAAGTTGAGGACATACAGGCCAGCTTTAAGTTTGCCCTCCAGTTGTACAATTCTAGAAACCTGATCCTTGACAAAACAAGTATAAAAGTGAAATTCAAAGAAGACACGATTATCTTGTGCAAATTTAGAAACACTAACAAATTCTCCGTGATTTCTGGGACATGAAGTAAATGCTGTAACGTAAGGATTTTGCAAGTATGAAGTGCAGTATATTATGAGTGTCCTATGTCTTGTTCAAGTCCATGGTAATCAGCTTAACTCATCAAATTCCTGGCATCAGCAGTAACATGGTTTCATGCTCCAGCATCTGGATACTAGTTGGTATCACAAATGGTTTCAGATGTTGCTCATAAAGCCTGCATATAAGGTTTCACACCATGAAATTGGTTCTATTGCTATTAAGGAGGTCTGAAGCCATGTTAATTGCCATGATGTATCTGCCCTCCTTGATAGCTAGGATCACACCTGTAGTAGCACCTCTCAGCAGTGTGACAACACTTAGTACACACTTGACACAAGGGCTTATTTTTGCTATTGTTCCAGGTTTTCCAATTGCCACGGCCTCTTCCATTGTTGCTACCTTCATTGCATCCACCAAAAAAACCAGAATTGCCATTGTAGCTATGACCAAACTGTCCTCTGCCAAAGCAAGAACATTATTGGTAGAACCAAATCCTAAATGAGACCAATTTGGAGAAAAGCCAAAGTGCTGGTTTTTACTACAACCACGACACAAGTTACCAAAATTTTTGCTCCTTTGACCATGAGAATTAGAAGCAGTAGCTAGATTTGCAGAAAATTAAACAAAATCCAAACTCTTGTTGCTCTTTTTAATACGAACCTCTTGAGCAAGCAACAAGAATTCAATCTCTTTAACAGTGAAATCATCTTTCCGAGCATTTATTGTCAGGAAGAAGGTATCGTACTCACTAGGTAAACCATCAATGATGGCATCAATATGGTCCTTCACGGAAAAATTTACTCCAAACAAAGCAAAAAGATCCATAATTCTCCTAATCTTTAGCAAAAATTCATTCATGCTTAACTATTCCTCCTTTGTGTTCTGAAGTATAATCTTGAATTGAGCCATTTTTGCTCGAGTTTGAGAATCGAAGTATACCTTTAGTGTTCTCCATATCTATGCAGCAGAATCACAACTTAGACATCGAGAAAGGATTCCATTTGCGATCGAAGACATCATCCAAGAAACAAGGAGTTGATCCTGTTGCTCCCACTCAAGGTATTCTTTACTGATCTTCCCAAGAGCACGATCTTCAGCACTTTTGAACTTCAATGGCGGATTCTTTGCTCCTGATGATGAAATCTTGCAGATTGTGACCTCGGATCACCAAATATATCTGTTTTCTCCAAATAAGAAAGTTGTCGTTGTCCAATTTGACAGAGAAAGAACGGTTGAACGAAACAGAAATGAACCTTGAAGAAGTTATGGTTTGAGAAGAAGAATCCTCCATTAATGGAGATTAAAACTTTGATACCATGTAAGAACTGAAGTAAGATAGAGAAAGAAAGTGTAAGGTAGAGAGAGAAAGGAATAGCGATTGTGTGAGAACGATTTCTATAATTGCATTACTCTGAATGTTTATACAGGGGTTTAATATAAAAGGCTCTTTACCCATAAACTAAGCTAAACTCCTTTGATAACAGAAATAATAAACTTTGCTAACAGAAATAATGCTAACAGAATCTGATTTATATTAACTATTCTAACTAACTCACGGTGCATTTGTTTACAATATTATCTTCGCGTTATATTTAAATATAATATAATTTTTATTTAAACGTAAAAATTTTATATTTAAATATAATATTTTTTAACAATATCTCAAATATATTTATTATTTCAGTGTGTTTTGAACTTTTCAATTCTAAAATACGATTTAAATACCTTTTATCCAAATACATATTATATTCAAATGCAAAACAAATACTTTTTATTCAAATATAAAACACATTTAATATATTACATTTAAATATAATATAAATACAATGTATTTATCAAACAATCTATCAATACTCTGCATATCAGTAATCATGACTTAGTCTTATTTCTAATACTTGGTCATAATTTAATTTAGCTTTCTCTTCAAGAGTGTGTGTGTGAGAGACCATTGCACTTGACAGTGGCAAAATTCACAAATCTATGAGAAAATCAATTATTTCAAGAACAATGCCCACATTGACATATTTCAAACTAGCATTCTAACTGATCAACAAAGAATGATTCTCAAGAAAAGTCTATCAGAGTGAAGTGTCTGGTTAAAATTGTCATTTATCTCACTTTTCTCACACCTTTTTTTCCCAATAAACATTTATCTTCCCTAAAGATCTTTAATCATCCCTATTTTTAGAACACAGTAGGTAGGGAGAAATTAGTATCTTTTGCATTTTTTTAATAATTTTTTTCCTGCGCTTTTAGTTTGATCAAGAATAAAGCCCATATAAAGGCATGATTCTTCTTCCATCTTTTTCTTCACTTTTAATACACTCTTTTCTTTTAAACTCACAAGTCACTTAGTTATGTAATCACTTGAACTAAGTGACGGTTGCTTGTTCACTAACAACAGCTTTCACACACATATAATGGCAATAATAACTGATAAATTTAATTTTCAAACTAAGTTATTAGTTTAATTATAGACTTCGATGTTATTCCACTAAAATTGAACTCTTTATTATATACCATAATATGAAAGTGCCAAATTGTTTTTGTTCATGACTTATTATTATAGTAGCTGAAGCACGCGCGAAGCACAGGTAAAATAATTTATTGTCTAAACTTGTCCAGATGGTTGTAAGAAAAAATATTCAAATGAAGATATATTTGAAAAGAATCGTTTTAATAAGGACAAAAAAAAAGGCCAACAAAGCAAAAAAAAAAAAAAAAACGCCACGTAGTAAGTAGTAGAGTTGACACATGACGAGTATTGAAGGTACCACGAGCACTGAAGTAGGGATGAAAAGAAGAATTGGTAAAGAGAAGACGTGCAAATTTTTAGTCTTTGTTTGGGACACTAGAAGAGAGAGAGAGAGAGAGAGAGGAAGGAAACTAGTGAAGGGATTTTAGAGAGGAAAAAAGAATTTTGGTTGATTGATAAAGAGGAAATTGATAAGGAAATGAATTGAAAAATACATGGGGTTTTTAACCCTTCCTACTTTAGGGGAAAAAAAGTGAATAAAAAAATTTGACAAAACAAATATAGGTAAAATAAATATTTTGACCTTAATCTTTCATCATCTTCTAATTTTAATGAGATTATAATTATATAATATATTTGATTAGATGGTGAAAAACCTCCCTTCCTTTTCCATCACTTAGGAAATAGGAATAAGTTCACCTTTTTAAGTTTGAGAAATAATGAAAATTATTATTATTTTAGAATGAGGAAATTAATACAAAAGGAGTTTGTGAATTAAAAATTTTTAAAGATTAAAAAAAAGGCTTTTTTTATAAATGATTCCCGAAATTTTTGAATTTGATAATTTAGTTTCTAATTTTTTTTTTTATAATCAATCCCTTGAATTTATAGTTTTTCACAAGTCGATCTCTTTTTTCTTAAATCCGTTAAAATTTCAATGAATTTTTTACATATAACTTGTACAATATAATTCAATTAAGGCATAAAAAATATTTTTGCTTAATTTAAATATGAATTCTTTTGAAAACTTTAATCAATTTAATTACTTGAACCTAAACTTGAAAAGGAATTTGTAATGAAATTAATAAAAAATAAATAGTAATTACCTTTTTAAGTTGTAATGTGCATTTTTTTTTATATTGGGGATGAAGGATTTAAACACTTCAATTTTTTAATAGAGTTAAGTACAGAATTAAACTAAGTTATATTTACAACCACTTGTTGTCACATTACAAAATTTTAAATTTAAAATTCACACATGAATGTAAAAGATTTGATTATTAGTGTACCAATCAATTTTTATTTGAGAGTTCAATTTAAAAGTTTTGATGCATTAAATATTAATTTGAGGATATTTAAAACTTTTCACAAATTTAATACTAACTTTTATAACATAAAATTTAATAAATAAATAAATAAAACTCTTCAACCTCTCTATTTTATCTGCATCTCTCCTCCTCACTATTTCAATTTCTTTTTCGTTTCCCTCAACCTCACATCTTAAGCTCTCTCTCTCTCTCTCTCTCTCTCTCTCTCCTTTTCAATCTCTCAATCTTTTTTTTTTCTTTTCTTTTCTCACAACACACTCAAACTCTCTCTCTCTCTCTCTCTAAGTCTGACTTCTCTCTGTCCTCCACTCCCTCTATCTCCATGGCCAACTGCCCCACGCCATCACCAGTCGCCGTCTACCTGTGCCCATGCCCCAACGTACGTCGCCGTCCACCCCTCACTGTTGCCAAACCGAGCCACGCTGGACCATCTGTCGAGCTAGCCGTGGCCCCGCCAACCTACAACCCAGCTAGCCCGAGCCTCGCACGCCTCACCCTTGCCGTTTCATGCCTAGCCGGCCCATACCCGAACATTACGCTAGCCACCCATCGCCAAGCCGAACCCAACCACGCCTTGCCGTCACCCAGCCAAAGGCCATGACCAGCCTATGCCAGCATCCATCGCACTGCCATGCCTGACCCTGAGCCACCAGAGCCGTCTTCCCCATCCTACCCAACCTATGGCCATCTCCCTCGCGCAGCCACCAAGTCACCCGAACACCGCCAAGCCCAGCCGAACCCAAGCTTGTCTCCACCGCGCCTCCCTCCCCAGTTGCACCTCACCCGTGCCTCTCCGCCACCGTGTAGCCACCTCCGCCACTGCCTACGTCACCAACCAAAACACCCCCCCAAATGTATATATAAATATATATGTGTTTGTATAAAAGTACGAGTATATGCATATATAATACAACAAAACAAACGTAATAAAAATAAAGATAATAATAATAATAATAACAGTAACAAATTTAAATAAATATTTTAAATTAATTTTAACTTTGAAATTTAAATTATATTTAAACTATTTTAGGAATTAAAAAATATTTTTTTTTAGGTTAAACATTTTAAAGTTTTTGGACAGTAATTATCTTAAGATAAATCATGTCAAAATTTTGAAAATATATATATAAGTATTAAAAATAAAATATCGTTTTAAAATTTACAGGTGTTAAAATAAAAGTTCATTTTAAAATTTAAGGTCATGGCATATTAGTTAATTAAATTTACCGTAATTCCGATTATCAGATTTTTAAATAGATAATTAAATTTTCAGTGATTTTATTTTATGTACTTATTATCTGGAATTTGGATAAAATGACTATCTTGAAATACATACTAGAAGTTATCAGTAGATATATTACTAAAAGATAGGATATCTTACTCCTTCTTTGTAGTCAATTTTGTTTTTAGCGATTTAACCAAAAATATTTATTTAAAGAAATTGAATTAATAAATTTTCATAAATTTCATGATTTTTCAGAAAAGCACACGATTTTAGAAATTAAAGGAAAATGATCCGGTTACGGATATTTCAAAAATAAACACGGTATATTTATTATGTGAATCATATTTTCAGAGGGAAATAGAAATGAGATTTGGTTGTTAATATCTAGAATCAGGAGCCGGCACACACATGCAAATAATGCACATCACGATAAATAAAAATGGTAAATGCCCAAGAGAGAAGGCTGATTAAAAGATACAAGTGTTGTAGAATCACCTTTGGTGACTTAGGGCTAAAGGTAAAAGTGTTATTTCTTTTACTTTGACATATATGTGATTAAGTTTTGAACACTCCGGAACTATAAATTTTAAATTTTATTTTATTATTTGTAATTTATTTTATTTTATCCAAATATGCATCTGTGGGATATGAAGACCCTACCATGACATTTTAAAATACAAATGTTAATGTTTAACTAATTTAACCAATCATAATTAGAAATAAAATTAAAGAGACGGTAAATGTTTTTAAAATAAAACCAATAGACTTAAGGATTTGAAAATATCCCAAATTTATTTAAACATCCCCATCCACATCACTGTCTCGAATTTTGGGATGTGACAAAATTTTTAGTATTAGAAAACGGTTTAGGATTCCCATAGGGATTGTATGCATAGTTGGAGTAAAATAAAATACAATCTTACAGTCCGAGATTTTTTATTTTCCTTTAAAATGTTGCTAAGACATAGAACTAGAAACATTCCGACAACCACCCCAATACCAATACCAATACCAACACCAGAACCGGACTAGGCAAATAATATTGTGAAAGCCATGTATAAGGCATTTCGAAACAAGGCTACTCATGTGAGGAATGAGCCAATTATACGTGAATCAGAGCCTGTGGGATTTCCAACAGTTTAGAGTCCCAGCTTTCACTAGTAAAGGCAATCCCTAAGAAGCCGACAACTGGTTTCAAGGTGTGGTGACGAAGATAGATAGCATACAGACCCCAGGATTGAAGTTATTTCCACTTGTTTCGATGGTAAAACTGGTATTTGGCAGAGACAAATCAGAAGAACTAATGATTTGCAAGAGATGACCTAGGAGATTTTTAAACAACTATTTTATGATCAATTCTTTCTAGAGAGTTTTAGAGACCAGAAGATCATAGAATTTACGGACCTACAATAGGGAAACATGATTATATTCGAGTACGTGTCCAAATTTGGGGAGTTATCTAGATTTGCTTCTTCGATGGTGGCAACTGAGCATACAAAATGCATTAAATTTAAGTAAGGACTCAAACTATTGGTAAGAAGATTATTGGTGGGTATGCAAATTTGATATTTCCTAACCCTTGTGTCAACTGCCTTGTACATTGAACAAGATAATCAGAATGTTTAGAAGGAGAAATCAGAAGCTTTAAGGACATCTAGTGGGTCGATTAGAAGCATGTGAGGAGAGTTAATATCAGAGGTGGAAAAGCTGATAGTACCAGTAACATATCTATTAGAAGGTCAAATCTATATGAGAGAAACTGCTATAAATGTGGGTAGATGGGACATTTAAGGAGGAATTGCCCTTACCAGCGGACACAGCAAACTTATCAACCTTAGCTATCCCCTTAGTCATTGACAAGATTCTATCAACTTGAATCCAGATAATTTAGTCAAGGATAGTTAGGATTTGGCTAGTCGCAGTACAAGCCACCACAATCCTCTTTTTAGCCAAATTATAGACCTTGGTCATCTCAACCCTAATTGAGACCTCAAATGTCAACCAACATGCTAGCTTCCTTGCAACCGCCATAGTTTAGGTCAACAAACTCACTTCATCGAGGAACAACATAACTGACAAGGGTAAGGAAAGATGTATGTTTTAGAAGAGGCTGACCTAACAGTTCGGTACAACCCTACAGTGATGGATGGTATGATCCTGATCTCTTCTAGTTGGGCACGTATAATGTTTAATATTAGTATGGGCACTTTGTTGAGGAACAACATGAATGACAAGGGTAAGGAAAGATGTATGTTGTAGAAGAGGGTGAGCTAATAGTTTAGAATAGCCCTACAGTCATTGATAGTATGATCCTAATCTCTTCTAGTTGAGCACGCATATTGTTTGATACTAGTGCTAGTTCATTCTTTTATTATATCGGCATTTGCAAAAGCACTATACTAGAAATAAAACCTCTAGAGTCACCTTTACACTTATATATGCTATTTGGGAAAACCAAAGCTTCTTTGACGTGTTGGACTAGTATTGTTACGGGGGAAGGCCAACAATTATCCTGCCAATGACACATTATGATACGATTTTTGGTAGGGATTGGTTAACTCAAAATAGGAAAACATTAGATTTTCATTATCGGAAGGTGATATTATTAACAGGATCAAACCCGCTGGAAATTGAACTTGAAGATCCCAATCAAGTGATGACCAACAAGCTGTTAAAACCAGCCATAGGTGGTCGATAAAAGTTTTCATGTGTTGTTTCTATTTTCACACGATAACGTGAGTAATGGCGATCACTCTACTCCAATGGTAGATGAATTCCCAGATGTATTTTCTGAAGATCTACTTAGATTGCCACCTGACTGGGAGGTAGAATTATGTATTGATCTCATTCCTAGTGTAGCTCTGATATCAATTCCTCCCTACAAAAATGGACCTGCGGAGAAAGCTAAGTTATGGAAACAGTTGACTGAGTTAGAACATAAGGATTCATCTAACTCTGTAAATCACCATGGGGAGTATAGGTCTTATTTGCAAAGAAACAAGATGAAAGGTTACAACTATGTGTTGACTACAAGCAGTTGAATAAGGTGAAGATTAAGAACAAATATCTATTGCCAAGGATCGATGAATTATTTAATCAACTAAAAGGTGCTCAATACTTTTCCAAGATCAACCTAAGATTCGGATATCATCAATTAAAAATCCTAAAGGTGGATATTCCAAAAATAGCATTCAAGACTCAATATGGATCTTCTAAATTTTTGGTTATACCTTTTGGTTTGATGAATTGCCTAGCAACTTTCATAGACTTGATGAATCATGTTTTCTGACCATTTCTGATCATTTTGCAATTATTTTCATTGATGAGATTTTAATCTACTCCAAAACTCGAAAAGAACATGAACAACACTTAAGATTGATCCTGCAAACTCTATGAGAGCATCAGTTGCATGCTAAAAGGGAGAAATGTGACTTCTGGCTATCAGAAATCAAATTTCTAGGGCACATTATATTCGGTTAAGGTATGGCTATTGACCTTGCTAAAATCGAGGCAATACAAATGTGGGAACGACCTAGGAATGTAAGTGAAATAAGAAGTTTTCTAGGATTAGTATGATATTATTGAAAATTTGTTTAGGATTTTTCTTGAATTGCAACCTCAATAACACAAATAACAAGGAAGGATGTTCAATTCAATTGGGATAGTAAATGTGAGAATCTCTTTCAAGAATTAAAGATTCACTTGATTAGTGCCCTAATTCATAAAATTCCTAATCCTAAGGAACTCTATGAAATCTACATTAATGCATTAAGAGAAGGACTCGGGTGTGTTCTAATGCAAGTAGGACACATTATGGCCTACGCATTACAACTGTTAAAGACGCATGAGAAGAAGTACCTAACACATGATTTGGAGTTAGCAGACATTATTTTCGCTTTGAAAATTTGGAATATGTTATCTCTATGGTGCCTCATTTCGGATTTTCTCTGATCGTAAGAGTTTGCAGTATCTTTTTACTTAGAAAGATTTGCAATTGAGATAGTGACGTTGGGTAGGACATATGGAAGACTACAAATTTACTTTGGAGTATCATCCAAGTACGGATAATATCGTAGCGGTGTTCTTGCCTAGTTAACAATACTTGACTAGAAAGGGATAGTAATAGTCGAAGATTTTAATTTTCAAATTTATGGAGATCCAAGATTCACTCACTTTATACAACTTAGTAACTCCTTCGTACCTAGTTCAGCAAGTCAAGGAGAATCAACATAAGGACAGTCATCTACAAAATGTCTGGTCAAAGTTTCAAAATGGAGAACAACCGAAACACTAGAACATCCATAGTGATGGAGCTTTGTATTTCAAACATTAGCTAACTATTCCATAGATACAAAATTTGAAGAAGGTGAATATGGATGAAGCTCATAAGTCTTGATTTGTAATACACCCAAGAGTTATCAAGATGCACAAGGATCTAAAGAGATAATACTGGTGGTAAAGCATAACGAATGATGTGACAGCATATGAGAAGACTTGTCAGAATTGTCTAAAGGTCAAGGCAGAGTGTTAGAAACATGGAAGAATGCTACAATCGTTACCCATTCCAGAGTGGACGTGGGAAGAGATTACAACAGTTTTCTTTATAGGGCTACCAGAAACACTAAATGGCTATGATGCTATTTGGGTAGTGGTAGATCGATTAACGAAGTTAACACACTTCATTCCTATCAAGTCAATGTATGGTAGGAAAAACTTGGCAAAGGTAAATCTTGATGAGATAGTCAAATATCATAGAGTACCGCTAAGTATCATTTTCGATCACGATCCTCAATTCACTGCTTAATATTGGAAAAGTTTCTAGGTAGCTTTGGAAACTGATTTGAAGTTCAACACCGCTTTCCATCCATAAAGCGACAGACAATCTGAAAGGGTTATTCAAATTTTTGAAGACATGTTATGAGTATGTGCCTTGGATAATGGAAACAAATGAATTGATAATCTATCATTAGTAGAATTTGCCTAGAACAATAGTTATAAATGCAGCATTAAAATGGCACTATTTGAACCTCTTTATGGAAGGCTATATAGATCTTCTATATGTTAGATCAAACCTAAAGACCGAGTTCATACCAAAGCAACTATTATTGAGGAAACGACTGAAAAAGATTCAAATTATTCGAGAACATTTAAAGACAGCTTAAAGTCGACAAAAGAGCTATGCTGATAAATGACGGAGACCGCTGGAATTTAAGAAATGTGATTTTGTGCTTTTAAAGGTTTCATCTCGAAGAGGAGTTTCTCATTTTGACAAGAAGGGAAACTAGCTCCACGATATGTGAGACTGTTTCTCATTATTTAACGTGTTGGCAAAGTAGCTTATTGCCTAGCATTTCCATTAGAGTTATCACATGTATATGATATATTTCATGTATCCATGCCAAGGAAGTATGTTTCCAATGATAAAGCACCAATACAGATTCTCAATAGGAAGGTCAAAACCATTAGATGTCAAGAGATTACGTTAGTTAAAGTCTTGTGGCAACATTATGGTAGTGAAGTTGCTACTTGGGAATTAGAAAGTGAAACGTTTGAAAAATACTCCCATTTGTTTGTGTCACGTAACGAAATTTTTGAGTTTAAATTTCGTACGTGAATATATAATCTTCAATTATTAGTGTGCCAATAAATTTTTAATTATGAGAATTTAATTTTAAATTTTCAGTGTATTAAATATTAATTTGAGTATATTTTAAACCTTTTCACAAATTTTGAAATTTTTTTCAATTTTCACTCAATAATTTTTACCAAATGTTATTTTACTTCATTTTGTTTTTCATTTTTCTTTTTCTTTTTCTCTTTTCGGATTTCTCCGGAAATCACTTTTTTATTTTTTTTTCTCTTATTTTCTACACTCTTCTTAACATTTTCTCTCTCTGTTTTTTTTTCCTCACCAACTCCCTTTCTAACTCTCATTTTCTCTTTCTCTTTTCCCCACCATTTCCTTTTGTTCTTCTTCTCCTCTCTTGCCTTCCGATTGAGCTCAGCCGAAGAAATAATCCACCACCGGCTGCCTTCTCCATTGCCTTTGACCCTGACCAACTCACAGCAGCCACCGTCCACGGCACCACCACCAATTGCCATAACCATGCCTCACCCTCCTCACGACCACACCAGCCACTATCGCCATCCTCCGTTGTGCCCGAAGCCACGCCGAACCAGAACCATACTAAGGTCAAGCCTCATCATCCTCCCCGAGCCAGCCGCTGAGCCAAAAGCTGCCAATCATGCACCAAGCCCAAACCAGCCACCTCGCCACCGCCATTATGCCTAGGCCCAAAACACCACCACCCGCAACTTAGCTGCGAGTCCACCCGCTAACTGAAGGCTAGCCTAGCCTCCCCTTTCATCGAACCACCATCGATCTAGCCTCCTCATGACATCAAGACCAAACAGTAGCCATGACATCGCCTCGTGCTGCCCCTCCCCCTTGTGACGCCACAATCTAGCCACCCCACCTCGCCTGGTTGCTCCTCGCCGCATCGCCGCCAAGCCCAACAGCTCGAGCACTGCTACCCTCCTGCCGCTATGAGTCCCCTTTTCCAGACCAGCCGATTCCACCGAAGCAAAAGGAAAAAAAAGTATATATATTATATATGTATATCTGTGTATATATATATTATATAACAAATAATAATAATAAAAATAATAATAAATTTGAAATGAGTGTTTTAAATTTATCTGGGATTTGAAATTTGAATTATTCTGGGAATTGGATTGTTTTTCTACAGGTTAAGCGTTTTGGAGTTTTTGGGTAGTCTATATTTTAAGGTAGGTCATGCCAAAATTGTTTAAAAATATTTTTGATATTTGTATTAAAATTGTTGTTTTAAAATTTCGGTGTTAAAACAAAATATCATTTTAAATTTTAAAATCAATAGCACACTAATTATTTGAATTTACTATGATTACGATTACATAATTCTTAAATAGATAATTAAATTATCTATGTTTCTTATTTTAGGTACTCATTGATCGAATTCGGATAGAAAGACTATCTTGAAATTTGTGCGAGAAGTTGACAGTAGATTAAATTGCCTACGAGGTAGGATATCTTGCTCCTTTCCTTGTAGCTAGTTTTGTTTCTAGTGATTTGGCCAAAATAATTTAATAAAAATGAGTTTATAAAGTTTTGAAAATTTTCTGATTTCAGAAAATATCACGATTTCGGACATTAAAGGAAAAATATCTAGTCACGGATTATTTTGGAAAATAACATAGTATATTTTATTATGTGAATTTTTATTTTAAATGAAATTTTTAAAATTGGATTTGGTGTTGAAGTATACCAGGAGCTAGCATACACGTGCGAAGAGTGCACAGTCCGATCGAGGATCACTCATCATGCTTCAGCATGGTGAGGAGGCTCGTACGAACTGTACATGAATTAGATGTATTTAGGGACACAATTTGCATAATCATGATTCCACGTTTATTATTCGATACTGTATTGATATACTTAGTATGATGGTTAAAATATAATCTTGAAAAATATTTTCTTTTTTAAATTATCTTACTGGGCTTTTCATTCACTGTTTTAAAACTGATAAACCCCCAAGAGAGTGAAGTGATTAGAAGATATGGATTACATAGAATCATCAGTGGATAACAAGGACTAAAGACTTGAAGTAGCGTTCTTTTACTTTAAAACTAAGTATGTAAATAAGCATTCCAGGACTGTAAATTCTAAACTTTACTTTTGTATTCTCACTTATTTTATTTTATCCAAGTATGCATATGTGAGATATAGGTACCTCACCACCTGATATTGTGATAAGAATTGAAATACAAATAATAATTAATTTAAAATACACAAGCATAATTTGTAAACAAGTTTAAAGAGACGATAAAAGGTAAAATATAATAACTGACAGACTTAGGAATCAGAGATTTTATTTTATTTATTTAATTAACACCTCATACCTATCACTATCTCGAATTTTGGGATGTCATAGAATTTTTGGTATTAGAGCATAGTTTGGGATTTCCATAGGAATTGTATGCATACCTGGAGTAAAATAAAATGCCAATTTACATCCCATAATTTTTATTTTTATAGAATGCAGTCTAGACGTAGAAGGGGAAACGTCCCGACAACTACTTCAACCTCGACCTCAGCACCAACACCAAGGCTGGAATAGGCTAACATCACGTAAGTCATGTATCGAGTATTACAAAACATGGTTGTTCATGTGAGAGATGAACCGATCGTGCGTAACATGAATCGGAGCCTGCGGGATTTTCAACAGTTTAGAGTTCTAGCCTTTACTGGTGAAGGCAATCCTTAAGAAGCGGTTGATTGATTCCAAAGTGTGGTGATGAAAATGGATACCATTCAGATCCCACTTGAACACCAGATTGAAATTATTTCCACCTATTTAGATGGTAAAGTTGGTATATGGTGGAGACAAATTAGGAGAACTCACAATCTGCAAGAAATGACCTGGGAAATGTTTGAACAGCTATTCTATGATTAATTTTTCCCTGAAAGTTTTAGGGATCAAAAGATTATAGAGTTCATGAGCCTATAACAAGGAAATATGACCGTATTTGAGTACGTTTCAAAATTTGGAGAATTGTCCAAATTTGCTTCTACGATGGTGGCGACTGAGTGTACCAAATATATCAAGTTTGAGCAGGGACTCAAACCATCGATAAGGAGATTAGTGGGGGGCATGCGAATTCGAGACTACCTAACACTTGTGTTAGCTACCTTGCATATTGAACAGGATAATCAAAATTTCTAGAAGGAGAAATCTGAAACTCCAAGGATGTTTGGTGGGCCGACTAGAAGTGAGCATGGGACTCGTACTCATGTTGGTGGGGTTAACATCGGAGGTAAAAGAATTGACAATACTAGTAACATGTCTATTGGAAAATCACATCCATATGAGAGGAGTTGTTATAACTGTGGCCAGACAGGACATTTAAAGAGGAACTATCCTTACAAGTAACAGCAGCAGACTCAACAATTCCAACAGACCAACCAATCATCAACAGGATCTCGTTAGTCTGGATTTAGACAATTTACTCAAGGATAGGCTAACCAGGGACAATTTAACCAAGAATAGTCAGGATTTGACCAATTATAGTATAGGCCACCACAAGCCCCTTATCAACCAAACTTTGGACCTCAGTCATTCCAATCACAGTGGAGACCTCAGATGTCCACTAGTAGGCAAGCTTCCTCGCAACCACTGCAATTCAGGCCAGCAAGACCCACTGTCTTGAGGAACAACATGAATGACAAAGGAAAAGGGAAAATATATGCTATAGAATGGGAAGAACCAACAGCTCAGAATAGTCCTATGGTTATAGTGGGTATGATCCTAATCTCTTCTAGTTGGGCACATGTATTATTTGATACTGGTGCCAGTCATTCTTTTATTGTATCTACGTTTGCAAAAGCAATAGAATTAGAAATAAAACCTTTAGAGTCACCTTTACATCTAAGTATGCCACTTGGAAAAATCGAAGCTTCATTAATATGTTAGACTAATGTTGTTACGCAAGAAGGGGAACAACTTAATGTCCAATTTATTATCTTACCAATGATACGCAATGATGTGATTCTTGGTATGGATTAGTTAACTCGGAATAGGAAAATATTAGATTGTCATCATCGAAAGGTGATATTATTCATAAGGCTGAACCCAACAGTAATCGAACTCGAAAATCCAAATCGAGTAATGAATAGTAAGCTATTGAGACCAACCATAGGTGGTCGATAAAAGTTGTCTTATACCACTATTATTTTTGCATTGGAAGGTGACAACAATGTGAGGAGTGGTGATCGCTATAATCTAGTAGTAGATGAATTTTCAGATGTATTTCCTGAAAATCTATCTGGTTTGCCACCTGATAGAGAGGTAGAATTCTATATTGATCTTATTCTCAGTACAGCTCCGATATCAATTCCACCTTACAAAATGGCACTTGTGGAGAAAGTTGAGTTGTGGAAATAATTGACTAAGTTGAAACTTAAAGGATTCATTTGACTTAGTAAATCACCATGGGAAGCGTCTGTCCTATTTACAAAGAAATAGGATGGAAGCTTACGATTGTGTGTCGACTATAGACAATTGAATAGGGTGTGACAATCAAGAATAAATATCCTTTGCCAAGAATCGACGAGTTATTTGATCAACTAGAAGGTGCTCAGTACTTCTCCAAGATTAACCTGAGATCTGGATATCATCAATTGAAAATTCAGGAGGTGGATATCCCAAAGACTGTGTTCAAGACTCGGTATGGATCTTACGAATTTTTGGTTATGCCTTTTGGTTTGACAAATACTCCAGCAGCTTTTATGGACTTGATGAATCGTATTTTTCATTCATTTCTAGATCAGTTTGTCATCATCTTCATCGATGATATTTTGATTTATTCTGAGACCCAGAAGGAACACGAATAACACTTAAGATTGATCTTACAAACTCTGCAGGAGCATCAATTATACGCCAAGAGGGAGAAATGTGACTTCTGGTTATTTGAAGTCAAATTTTTTGGGCATGTTTGCAGGAAATAAATCGGTAAAAATGTATCAGAGTGACGCAGCGGAACAATAAAAAAATTTTCAAGATCGGTAAATATCTCATGATGCCATATACAATAAACTAATAACAATTTAAACTAATACCTTAAGGACGCCAATCTTGCAGGAGGAGAATGACCAGAGGGCTTTAACCAACTAGTCTTCTCTACTATTCTCTAATTCCCGAATGGCTGAGTGTGTGGGCACTCTGAACCTCGATTGGTATGCTAGCACTGCTAGTCTTCTTCCGACCATCCAGATCTCTAAAAAACTTATTGTCACAGTGAGTTATGTAACAATAAGCCTACTCACCTGAGAGTCTGTGGTCTAAGAGAACTGGAGTGGCAGGATCTCTATTTATTGACTTGCATGAGGTGATCCTCTGAATTCAAATTGGATTAGGAAAAGATATTCTCCCTTATCCACAACTAAAAAATCTGAATTTTCCAAGGGGAAAATCCCAACAAAGTTTCGGCCCTCTTTAGGATTATCCAATTCAAATCTAAACAAGATTTTAACTTGAATTTTATCTCCCTTTTTTTCAACCAAAAAATCTGAAAATCCTTAAGGATTTTCACCAAATATTTTCAGCCATAAAAGATAAAGGAAGAATCAAAATTCCCCTAGGATTTTCAAGCTTGAATCTTATCTTATCCTTATCCAAAATAACAGAAAATCTCCTAGGATTTATCCTCAAAAAATTCGGCCATAATCAGGGAGGAGAGAATCCAAATTCAACTAGGATTGAAACTTGAATTTTTCCCTGAACCTTATCCACAAAAAATCTGAAAATCCCATAAGGATAATCCTCAAAATTTTCGTCCATTATTGTTAGGATTTGGATTCAAAATTCAAGTAGGATTCTAACAAGATTTTCCTCTCTATATCCAACTCAAATTCGAATTTCATTCCTTTTGGATTTACCACAAGAAATTCAAATCCTACTTGGACTGTGATTCAAAATTTGAATTTCAAATTTCAAATTTAAATTTCAAATTCAAAATTCAAATTTCAAATTTCAAATTTCAAAATTCAAATTTCAAAATCCACAAAACATTTGTATTTCAAATTCTTATTCTCATGGATAATTTTCTACAACTCCAATCCAATCTCAAATAAAATCATGACAACTTTATTTGGAGTTCGAATAATTGTGTACTCTATTATCCAAAACAAAATCTGAATCCAATCGGAGAGAATCTTGTCCACCATCCTAATCCTATGGCAACACCATCCATGCATAATCAACTAGCCAATAGTATACACAAATCAATTTGTCAAACGTTAAGGAATTATGTGGAGCTAGTAGAGGGACCAATTGGACATATATAATCGGGCTCTCGCGAATCCATATGATCATCATTCTTTACCAAACAACTCAATCATACGATCACTAATTTCAGAGTCACACCACTATAAACCTGAAACTAAACTCCCAATTATATACCGTATTACGTAAGCCTATGACAAGCTATCGTCTAATGACCTTGTCATGTATGCAGAACCCTCATATGATATCCATGATCAGCCTTAGGTCAAAGTCCGTTTAATCCTACTGATCAGGCTATCTTAAAGTTCCATTATACTACCAAATAAAGAAAATGATTATTCACCATATGTGAATAAGAAGTCACCTGCCCAGCAGACGACCCAAGGCCTTGTCTATTTTCACATCCAGTATAATGCCTTTAAGAGGATACCCTTAATTCCTTATTAGAGCTATGATTCCGATATCTGTAAACGAACCCTTCATCGTATACAAGTCATGCACCCAACGAACTGGTCTATAAGCTTATTACCTCTGAGACGCTTTAGCCATTAGAACATCAAAGTACACAAGTCATATACATGAAGCTATTCATCTACTCAGGATTAAGGTTACTGCACAATGAACGTCAAAAGCAGATCGATCCACTCAAAGCGGACTTCTTAGATCAATCACGCTTTAGTCCTGGTCTAATATGTCACCACCAAGCAACATATCTATATCTCTACTTGGGAGTTCAGCTCCAGACAGTCAAGACAAACTGTCTCCACCATGGCTTTAGACAACATAATAGTCTTAACATGAGTTAGATGCTCGGTCTAACCTCATAGACTACAGACCTTAGTTTAGATCGCTTGCTTTAGAACATTGTCTTCTCACATACAAAAGTCCATTGCATGCAACATTCTAACAGTTTAACACAAGCAGTCAAGGAGCCATATTTACTTATATTTACTTTAACATGTAAATAAAATGAGGACAGATAGCAATGTAATGAATAACCTCTATATATAATTTTATTACCCAGTTCAAAATAAATACATCAAAATGTCTCTAATGCTTAGGGCATTTCCTAACAATGTTATCTCTAGTCAAGGCATAATGGTGGACCCCACAAAAGTTGAGGCAATACTAAAATAGGAACGACCCATGAATGTAACCGAAATCAGAAGTTTTCTAGGATTAGCAAGATATTATCATAAATTTGTTCAGGATTTTTCACGAATTGCAGGCCCAATGACATGATTGATAAAAAAAGATGTTCAACTTGATTGGGATTATAAATGTTCGAACGCTTTTCAGGAATTAAAAACTCGCCTAACTAGTGCCCTAGTTCTTATAATTTCTAAACCTGAAGAACACTATGAAGTTTATACTGATGCATTGAAAGAAGGGCTCGGGTGTGTCCTAATGCAAAGAGGACATGTTATAGCATATGCATCTCGATAATTGAAGATGCACGAGAAAAACTACCCAACATATATTCTAGAGTTGGCAGCCATTATTTTTGCTTTGAAAATTTAGAGATGTTATGTCTCTTTACTCAGAAAGATTTGAACTTGAGATAGTGACGTTGGAGAGAGTATATGGAAGATTATGATTTTACTTTAGAATATCATCCAGGTAAGGCTAATGTCATAGAAGATGCTCTTAGCCAGAAAGGTGCAGTGTTCTTACTTCATTAGCAGTGCTTGATTAGAAAAGAACCACAGTGGTTGGGGATTATGATCTTCAGATTTCTAAGGATTAAGATTCAATCACTCTGTACAATTTAATATCCACCTTACCTTATTTAGCAAGTTAAGAAGAATCAACGTAAAGATAGCCATTTGCAAAATGTCTGGTCAAAACTTCAGAATGGAGAACAACTAGAACATTGGAACATTCATAATGATGGAGCTTTGTATTCCAAACATTGTCTAGCTGTAACACAAATACCCGAATTGAATAAGGCAATCATGGATGAAGCTCATAAGTCTCGATTTGTAATACACCTAGGAGTTATCAAGATGCATAAGGATCTAAAGAGACAATACTAGTGGTGAAACATGAAAAATAATGTGATAGAGTACATGAAGACTTGTTAGAATCATCTTAAGGTCAAAGTGAAATGTCAGAAATCTAGATGGATGCTACAGCCGCTACCCATTTCAGAGTGGAAGTGGGAAGAAATTACCATGGATTTTCTTATGGGGCTACCAAAAACACAGAATAGCTTCGATGCTATTTGGGTAGTCGTAGATCGATTGACGAAATTTGTGCACTTTATTCCTATCAAATCAACATATGGTAGGAAGAACTTAGCCAAGGTATATTTAGACGAGATAGTCAAATATCATGGAGTACCATTACGTATTATTTTTGATCGAGATCCTTGATTTACCGCTTGATATTGGAAGAGTTTCTAGGTAACTTTTGGAACAGATTTGAAATTTAGCACTGCTTTCCATCTGCAGACCGATGGATAATCCGAAAGAGTTATTCAAATTCTTGAAGACATGTTATGTGCATGTGCTTTAGATTATGGAAACAAATGGATAGATAATTTATCATTACTAGACTTCGCCTACAACATCAATTATCAGTCTAGCATCAAAATGACACCGTTCAAAGCTCTTTATGGAAGACCATATAGATCACCCATATGTTGGATCGAACTTGAAGATCAAGTTCATACTAAAGTAACTATTGTCGAGGAGACTATCAATAAAATTCGAATTATTTGAGAACACTTAAAAATAGCTCAAAGCCGATAAAAGAGCTATGCTGATAGACAACAGAGACCATTAGAATTTGAGGTAGGAGATTTTATGCTTCTAAAGGTTTCCTCTCAAAAGGAGTTTCTCGTTTTGGCAAGAAAGGGAAATTAGCTCCATGATATGTGGGACCATTCCTCATTATTCAACGAGTTAGTAAAGTTGCTTATCGTTTAGCATTGCCATCAGAATTATCCCATGTGCATGATGTATTTCATATATCAATGCTTAGGAAATGTGAACTTGGTCCTACTGCATAGTTTCGCTTGAGGACATTTTAATTCGAGAAGATGTTTCCTATAAAGAGGCATCGGTACGAATTCTTGATAGAAAGGTCAAGAGAATACGACATCAAGAGATAACATTATTTAAAGTTTTATGGCAACATCACAAAAGTGAAGACGCTACTTGAGAAGTAGAAAGCAAACTTTTAGAGAAATATCCCCATTTATTTGAGAATTTAGATCATTTGAATTTCTAGGACGAAATTCTTTCGTAGGAGAGGAGAATTGTCACATTGCGAAATTTTTGAGTTTAAATTTGATACGTGAACGTATAATATTCAATTATTAGTTTGTCAATAAATTTTTAATTATCAGAATTCAATTTTAAATTTTTGATGTATTAAATATTAATTTGAGGATATTTTAAACCTTTTCACAAATTTTGAAATTTTTTATAATTTTTACTCAATAATTTTTACCAAATGTTATTTTACTTCTTTTTTTTTTCATTTTTCATTTTCTTTTTTTGAATTTCTCTGGAAATCACTTTTGATTTTTTCTCTTATTTTCTACATTCTTCTTAACATTTTCTCTCTCTGTTTTTTTTTTCTCACCGACTCCCTTTCTAACTCTCATTTTCTCTTTCTCTTTCGCCCACCATTTTCCTTTTCTTCTTCTTCTCCTCTCTTGCCCTCCGACTGAGCCCAGCCGAAGGAACCATCCACCACCAGTTGCCTTCTCTGCCGCCTTCGACCCCGACCAACTCACAACAGCCACTGTCCATGGCACCAGCACCAATTGCCACAATTGCGCCTCACCCTCCTTGCGACCACACCAGCCGTCGCCACCATCCTCCATTGCACCTGAAGCCACACCGAACCCAAGCCATGCCAGGGTTGAGCCTCACTATCATCCCTGAGCCAGCCACGGAGCCTAACACTGCCAGTCATGCACCAAGCCCAAACCAACCACCTCGCCATCGCTATCATGCCCGGGCCCAAAATACCACCACCCGCAACCTAGCCGCGAGTCCAGCTGCCAACTGAAGTTGTCCTAGCCTCCCCCTTCATCGAACCATCACCGATTCAGCCTCCTTGCGACATCATGACCGAACGACAACCATGACATCGTCTCATGCTGCCCCTTCCCCTCGCGAAGCCATGATCTAGCCAGCCTGCCTCACTTCGTTGCTCCCCACTGTACCACCGCCAAGCCCAACCGGCGGAGCATCGCCACCACCCTCTTGCCGCATTGAGTCCCCTTTTATAGGCCAGCCGATTCCCCCCAAGCAAAAGGAAAAAAAAGTATATATATTATATATGCATATCCTTGTATATATATATATATTATATAACAAATAATAATGATAAAATTAATAATAAATTTGAAATGAGTATTTTAAATTTATCTGGGATTTGAAATTTGAATTATTCTAGGAATTGAATTGTTTTTTTACAGGTTAAGCATTTTGGAGTTTTTTGGTAGTCTATATTTTAAGACAGGTCATGCCAAAATTTTAGTGTAAATTTTTAAAAATATTTTGGGTATTTGTATTAAAATTGTTATTTTAAAATTTTAGTGTTAAAATATAATATCGTTTTAAATTTTAAAATCAATGGCATACTAATTAATTAAATTTACCGTAATTATGATTACAGAATTTCTAGATAGATAATTAAATTATTTGTGTTTCTTATTTTAGGTACTCATTGATTGAATTCAGAGAGAAAGACTATCTTGGAAGTCGTGCCAGAAGTTGACAGTAGATTAAATTACCAACGAGGTAGGATATCTTACACCTTTCCTTGTAGTCAATTTTGTTTTTAGTGATTTGACTAAAATAATTTAAAGAAAATGAGTTTATAAAGTTTTGAAAATTTTGTGATTCCAGAAAATATCACGATTTCGAACTTTAAAGGAAAAATATCTGGTCACGGATTATTTTGAAAAATAACACAGCATATTTTATTGTATGAATTTTTATTTTAAATGAAATTTTGAAAATTGGATTTGATGTTAAAGTATACCGGGAGCCAGCACACACGTGCGAAGAGTGCACAGCTCGATCGAAGATCACTCATCATGCTTCGGCATAGTAAGGGGGCTCATATAGACCGTACATGAATTAGATGTATTTAGGGATACAATTTGCATAATCACGATTCCACGTTTATAATTTGGTACTGCATTGATATACTTAGTATGATGGTTAAAATAAAATCTTGAAAAATGTTTTATTTTAAATTATCCTACTGGGCCTTTCGTTCACTATTTTAAAATTGGTAAACTCCTTAGAGAGAAAGGTGATTAGAAGATACGAGTTATGTAGAATCATTAGTGGATGCCAAGGATTAATGACTTGAAATAGTATTCTTTTACTTTAAGACCAAGTATGTAAATAAGTATTTCGGGACTGTAAATTCTAAACTTTACTTTTGTATTATTTTAAGTACTCGTTGACCAAAACTTTGAGAAAAGGACTGTCTCGAAATACAAATTAGAAGTTATCATTAGATATATTGCCAAGAAATAGGATATCTTACCCCTTCTTTATAGCTAGTTTTGTTTTTAGCAATTGGACAAAAATGTTTATTTAAAGAAAACAAATTTATAAAGTTTTATAAATTCCGTGATATTTGGAAAATGACACGATTTTGGAAATTAAAGGAAAATGATCCAATTACAGATACTTGATAAATAAACATGGTATATTTTATTATTTAAATCATATTTTCATAGGGAAATTGAAATGAGATTTGGTTGTTAAAATCTAGAATTAGGAGTTGGCACACACGTGCAAAGAGTGCACATCTCGATCGAGAACAACTCATTATGGATTTGGTGGTGAAGGGACTTATACGGATAGTACATGACTTAGATGTACTTAGGGATATAATTTTGCATAATCATGATTTTACGTTTAAAATTATGTAATATACTAATCGATTATTACTATGCTGGTTTAAAAATAAAATGTTTGAAATATGATTTAAAGATATCCTACTAGGCCTTTCACTTATTGTTTTAAAACTGGTAAACCCCCAGGAAAGAAGGCTAATTAGAAGATACAAGTGTTGTGGAATCACCCTTAGAGACTATAAACTAAGGGCATAAGTGTTATTTCCTTTGCTTTGAAAACATATATGTAATTAAGCATTGAATGCTCTTGGACTATAAATTTTAAATTTTATTTTATTGTTTGTAATTTATTTTATTTTATTCAAGTATATACTGTGGGATAAGGGGACCCTGCTGTGACATTTTAAAATACAAATGATAATACTTAATTAATTTACCTAATCATAATCGAAAACAAAATTACAGAGACGGTAAATGTTTTTAAAATAAAACTGGTAGACCTAGGGATTTGAGAATTTCCCTGATTTATTTCAACAAACTCCTCCACGTTACTGTCCCGAATTTCAGGACGTGACACTTATAATGTGCAAGTTATATGCAAAAATACACCCAGATTTTAAATTATTAAAAATTATAAATTTGTGATTGCAGATTTAGCCTATCATTGATTCTATACCTAAATTTATTTAAAAATATAAAGCTTGAATCCTTTCACTCTTAGGCTTCATTTGGTAAACATATTGTATTTGCATTGCATTTGAATGTAATGCATTGAATGCAATTTGCATTTAGAGAAAAAGTATTTGCATTGCATTCAAATGCAATATGTATTTGAATGAAAAATATTTAAATTATATTTAAATAATGAATATGTGATGTGATAGGTAAAAGTAGAGAGAAAAAAATAGAGAGCGAAAAAGAGTGTGCGATGTAATTGATAAAAATAATAGAAAAAATAAAATAATAAATAGTGATTATATTGGATTTAAAATGTGATCTGATTGACATTTGAATACAATATTTTTGTGTTTGAATAAAAATTACATTACATTTGAATGTAATACAAATATAATACTAGAAACAAATGGCACCTTAAATTCAAAAAAAATTAAGGGGCTGTTTGGTATACCCAAAAAAAATCTCCAAAATACCTTTTTTAGTACTTTTTTCCACTTCACTAATAGTTTTTACTATTTATATTTTCAGAACATTATAACAAATTCCAAACTTTCAAAATCCATAACTTTGCGTATACAAGTTTAAATAAGATAGATATATTTTTTTAATGGTCTGTTTGGATGGGGTGTTTGTTTTTGGAAAATGAAAAATTTTTAGATATGAAAAATAAAAAGTTGTTTCGAATTTTTTTTAAAAGTGAAAAGTTGTTTGGGTAGGTGAAAACTTTTTGTTTCTAGAGAGCTCTTTTTTCATTTTTCAAAAATGAAAAATGTTAGATGTTTAGATACGGAAATTTATGAATGTTATTTTTCTTGAAATGAAAAATTTTTCATTTTCCAAATTTGAACGTGTCAAACAGACGGAGGGTAAATTACCTAGAATTTTGAGAAAAACGAAAAAATATCTATATTGATAATTTTTTTTCCTGTATAAATTTTTAAAATTTTACATTTTTTACTCCAAATAATTTATTTCTCCAAATATATTTCCCAAAACTACATTTTTCCCAAAAAAAAAAATCTCCAAAAGGGCATCCAAACTCACTCCAAATTAAGGCTCCATTTGGTAAATATATTATGTTTATATTGCGTTTGAATACAACGTATTGAATGTAGTTTGCATTTGGAAGAAAAGTATTTGAATTATATTTGAATACAATATGTATTTAGATGAAAAGTATTTGAATTGTATTTTAATAATAAATATGTGATGTGATGAGTAAAAGTAGTAAAAGTAATAGAAAATGTGATAACCAGGAATTTCAAGGTTCTCAGAAGAAATGTAAAATTGTATGTATATGATAATTTTGATGTATAAAATATGAAAAAGTTATGTTTTAATACTGTTTAAAATGCGATAAAATGTTCTAACAGTGTTAGAGAATGTGATTTCGGAGATGGAAAATTTTCTTGAACCGAAACAGGTGAAATAGTTTCAAATCGGAGCCAAAAACCCTAGAGAGTACACCGAATGCACTAAAAGACGAACAACTTACTGTAGTGAATTCTGGTCAAAAGGAAGCAAAATAAGACAGACCGATCACATAGGAGACGTCAGAAACTCACCTACGTGATTTCGTTAGATTTCCGTTCGGTTTGACTTTTGGTCAAACTTTGATCACGAATTAATATGTTGAATTAATTAGATGATATCATTGATGATATCAATTAATGATGTAATAAATGAGGAAATCATGTGTATTTATGGTGGTAGGTAGATCTAATGATAAGCATTTATTGTGATCTTTGATTAGAGGCTAAGATCAAGCCAAAAATGCAACAAGAAAATTTGAAAAAAATTTGGATTTATGGGCTGGAAATGTGAGTCGGTGGAGGCTGAAATAATCAACCAAAATTTTGCCAATTAATCCCCAAAAAGTTGCCAAATTGTTTGGGAAAAATTACTACTTAGTCCTACCTTTGCTTACCTATAAATAGAAATGAAAAATGGCCCTTTAAAAATTAAAAAATATGGCCAAACTCTGTCCAACTGCAGCCATGAGCCATACCCCTTTTCCAAGCCAAAAATATTAGCAAAAACTTCATTAAACTTGCACCAAAACAACCTCCAAATATTAAGGAGTTAAGCTCTTGAGGTGAGCCACCATTTTGTAGCTTTTCTTGCTATTTGTCTCTTCAAAATCCGTGGCATGTTATGTGTGAAAATTTGATGGAAATTTGGTGATTTGGTTTGATGGATATGTAAAGTGATTTAAGTATGTTTGGAAGTTTGAAATAAGTAAATTTTGTTTATGATTTCATGTAAAACCTGTGGATATAGAATGGGGTTTGGAATAAAAATTTATTTGGTTTTGATTGGGAATTATGCATAAAAAGCTATAAGAGTTAGATATGATAAATAATCTTTATGGTGAAAAAACTTTTGGTGTTGAATTGCATAGGAAAAATGATGGAATTTTGTGGTGAATTGAATAATTGATCATGGGGGAAAAAATTTTACGTAAAAGTTTAATAACTTTACGTAAAATAGGCCTTTAGTATAGTACATGACAGGTACTAAGGTTCTGAGGCGTACCTAACACCAGGAAAACCTAAAAATTTAAGCAAAAATGCCACTGAAATTTTTAAAAATGGCAACAAGAGTATTTTAGGAAACAAGGGGAAATTTTATGGACAGGATAGAAAACCCGAACCCCTTGAAAACCAAGGCTTGGGATTAGAATAACAAATGTTTTCGGAGTAGTGAAATATTCGTTTGAGGCTCCGAAAAATAGAAAAACAAAAAACGACCCTAGATGTTAGAATGGTACCATCTGAAGGTCGGATAACCAATAGTAGTGTATGTGATAGCAATGACTACTACAAAGATGAAACGAAGCCTAATAACTATTATTTTAGGATATTTGGGCTTAGAAAATCCCAGAAAAAATGATAGAAAAGAAAATCCCAGAAAAAATGACAGAGAGGAAAAGAATGGTCCCAAGAATCATCGGGGATAAAATGGTCATTTGACTAAAAATATCCCAAAGACTTAGAAAAGACCATAAAGGATTTAGAATAATTAAAATAAGGATTTTAAGGCTAAAAATCAAAAATTTGTGAAGAACATGGGCGTGTGGATGAGTACACAGCCATGTATGGGAGAAATTAAATAATCCGAGAGGTACACGGCCTTGGACACGGGCATGTACTAAGCCGTGTACAGTTACACGAGTAAGTAGGAGTTACATGGCCAAGCGAGAGAAAAAGACAGAGGGGTACACGGGCCTGAAAACGGACGTGTACCAGGCCATGTATAGTTACACGGCTAGAAAAGGGATTACACGAACATATAGCAAATGACTTGAGGAAAACACGACTTGAAACACGGCCGTGTATGAGGGTGTGTATAAGCCGTGTAACATAAAAAGAGATAAAATTCATTGTGATAATTAGAGAAAAATGAATATATGCAAAGTAATAAATAATGATGAGAATTAATAAACAATATTTTGTCTGTAGGGATCCAACCTAGACGGAACGAGAGAACGTCTGACGATTGTGGAAAGACAACATTAGCTGAATACTGGTAAGTTCAGACATTTAATTGTCTGTAATATGATATGTTGTAGTGTTTAATTATGTACTATTTGGACATTAGATGAAAAGTCCTACAGGTACTAGGGTGTAGTTAAACTAACTCACCTAATAAATGACAAGTCTAAAAAGTGTACTATAGGTACACTAAGGAAAGAGGTGCCATAGCACTAAAGTGTGATGAAATTTAAGATACACCTATAAATAAAAGAATGTGTAAAGACCTATGGGCGTTAAAGGTTCCTAACTTTGAGGTGATGATTAAGGCTACCTAGTCGGAACTATAAGAAAGATAGTAATGAAACCACTTTTGACGTACCAGCCTCCAGTAAGGCGGAGGTTTACAGGTCCTTCAGAGATATGATAACCGCTTCGGGTGATGATAGACTATGGAGGATTGGCCTGAAAGTATAGCTCCCTAAGTCCCTCACAGTAGCGCGCATAATGGTACGACCACTATGGATCCAAAATCAGAACATAATGAAAGATAAAGACCCAAAACTGAAATAAATGCCATAAGTGAGCATAATCGGTTACGATAGGTACTAATAGTATGTTTGGTAGTCTTAGTCAAAGTTGACATGAACAGTGCCCGGTTAAAGTTAATGTTACTATTTACTAGTTAAAGTCAAGGTTACTATTATGGATGAATAATACTATTCATAGGAAATTATTTTAAGTATATTTTTGAATCTACATGATTCCTAGTATGTCTGTTTGAACTTACTGAGCCTGTTAACTCACCAGTATATTCATGTTGCAAGTAAGAAACCTGTCCAGTAGTAGATTACGCTGGATGACGGTAGGATATGCGATGCCATTGGGATAGGGACTTCCACTGTGGATTATGATCCTGCTACTAGTCTTCCGCTGAGTTTTGAAGAAAAGATTTGAAGGAAATGTATTTTAAGATACAGAGTTGAACAATGTGATTTTTGTAAATTATATTGTTGTATAAAGAACAACTAAAATATAGTTTTAAAGTGTTATATGGCTTACATATTTAAAAAGTATATATAAAAAAAATAGGTTCCAAAATACAAAGGTTCAAAAATAAAACAGAGTTTTTTTTTTGGCGATCCGATGAGGTTCACGGGCTGTTTCAATCGGCTACAGAGTCTGATTAGAATAGTTACGCGTGGCCGAAATCAAGGGCGTCATGATAACTCTAAGAAATTAGAGTTATTCATTGATTTTCTTGTTTAAAAATAGGCGTGTCCAAGAGGGTTTATTGTTTTATGTAGTGTTTTTGTCTTTCATCTTTTAATTTTTGCATGTGCCTTAGCCAAAAGTGTCTCTGTGCCTTTTTCGATTAAGTAAAGGAATTTTGACTCAAACTGTGCAAAAAGTTGGTGTTTAGTTTGGTTGTGTTTTCAGTCAGTTTTAAGGGGATGAAAATGAGAGAAGAAAGCTACAGCATTTTGAACGGAGCTGAGTTGGAAATTTGAAGTGACGTCAGTACACAACTTGGAGAAAAAGACAAAATATCACATGGGCTTTATGCAGCTGTCATTTTGGACCACTCGGGAGCTCTCAAAGCTAGACAAGTTAGCAAGATTGTTGCCCTAGTAAATGTTTTTCCCCAATCAGAAAAGGGACGCCGTCTAGTACAAAAAGAGGGGAATAGTACCTTCTGGAGCCCCCCCCTCCATCAGAGACGAATACACAAGAAAAACAAAAAGCAGAGAGTACCAGCAAGAGAGAAAAAGAAGAAAGTACCAGAGAAGAAGGAGCAAGGACGTTAAAGAAGAGGAATCAAGTTTCAGCAGACTTTCCTTTTCTCCATCTGTTGCTTACCCTTCTTTTTAGTATTGAGCCGACTTAGACATGATTTATTTGTGGATAATGGATTTTGTTAATTACAGTATGAACTAATTTTCTTTAGCTGGGTTTGCTAATGGAACCATGGATGTGAACTGTTAACTGATTGCTGAATTTGTTATGGAAATCAATTGTTTCTTGTTCATTCATGTGTGTTAATGCGTATTTCTATTCTTGACTGGCCATCAATTTATAGAATATCAAATTTGGATTAATTCTAGAAAGGTTGATTAAAATTGGATCTCATGAATGATGCATGTATGGTTTTGAAGGAATTTGTAGATCTATGGATGGTATAGGAATATATTATTCACCATGTACGACCCAAAAGAACCTATGCTTCTGTTTGCATTCTTTTAGCTGATCTTACATAGGAATATGCTGAAGTAAGTTAGGAGGATAATTTTGCAAAGAGATTTGGAAAAATCCTTGCTCTCACGTGTTCTTGGTTGACAGGGTATATTGATTGCTGTAGCATTTTGTTAGCAGATTTGCATCCTGGGGAAATTAGTAAACCTAACTTATCCAAATTATTGTTTTACAACCAAAATCTCTGTTCCATTGTTTTTTCTTCATTCTGATCACTACTGTATTTCTTTGTTAAGGGTACTTTTTATTTTTCAGTAATTTTACAATCCATTTTTTACTAGCAATCTTGTCAAAACCTCTTTGATTACAATTCATTGAAATTGAACTTTACAGCTTCTACATTACATTTTTATGATATAGTCCTCATGGGAACGATATTCGTACTCTTGTATACTGTATTACTTGAACGACCTGTGCACTTGCGGATTGGAACCAAAAAGTTTTTGGCGTCGTTGCCGGGGAACTAATATCTTAAAAAAATTTTGTAGAAGTATTTCGTTTCATTTCTTTTTATTCTTTTAAGTTGTGGTTTTTGGCAGGATACTTAGTCTTCTGTATGAACAATCCTCAGGCCCATAAGTTGTTGCCTTTGGATCCTGAAATTGAAAGGACATTTCGAGCTAGGAGAAGGGAACAACAAGGACTAGCAGCTGTTGAAGTTATGGCAGAGGAAGCAGCAGCCAATAATAGACAGCCTGTTTATGGTAACGACTCTATTCAACAACAAGCTGTGATGGATGACAGAAATAGGGCAATTCGGGAGTATGCTGTGCCCATTCTGTAAGGGCTCAACCCAGGGATTGTCAGGCCAAAAATTGAAGCCACTTAATTTGAACTTAAACCGGTGACGTTTTAGATGTTGCAATCTATGGGCCAATTCAGTGGCATGGCAACTGAAGATCCTCATTTGCATCTCAGGCTTTTCATGGAAGTGAGTGATTCTTTCAAGATTCCTGGGGTGACAGAAGATGTGTTAAGGTTGAAGCTATTTTCCTATTCTCTGAGGGATAGAGCTAGAGCTTGGCTTAATTCTTTGGCACCAGGCTCTGTTGTTACTTGGAATGATTTGGCAGAGAAGTTCTTGATGAAATACTTCCCACCAGCCAAGAATGCTAAGCTCAGAGACGACATCACGTCATTTCAACAAGCTGATAGTGAATCTTTGCATAAAGCTTAGGAAAGGTTTAAGGAGTTGCTAAGGAAATGTCCTCACCATGGGATCCTTCATTGGATTCAAATAGAGACTTTCTATAATGGGCTGAATGCACAAACTCGAACCATAGTAGATGCTTGTGCTAATGGTGCTCTTTTGGCTAAATCCTACAATGAAGCGTATGAGATTTTAGAGAAAATGGCCAATAATAATTATCAGTGGCCCACCGAGAGACTCAACGCAAGGAGACCTATAGGAATATTGGAGGTTGATCCTATCACTGTACTTTCAGCCCAAGTTTCATCTCTAACCAACATGATTAAGACAATGAACACGCAGGCAAGTGCGAAGGCAGTCCAAACTCCAGGAGTTTCATGTGTATACTGTGGAAAGGGACATTTGAATGATGACTGTCCTTCAAATCTAGCCTCTGTTAATTACGTGAGAAATTTCAACAGGAGTAATAACCCTTACCCCAACACTTATAATCACGGTGGAAGGCAGCATCTAAACTTGTCATGGAGCAATCAAGGCACAAGTTCCAGCGGTGTCAATGCTTTTTACCGCCCTGCTCATCCACCAGGATTTCCTCATCAACAATAAAGAAGCCAAGCTGCTGACCAATCAAGTACTTTGGAGAATCTTCTGAAGGAATACATGGCTAAAAATGATGCTATCATTCAAAATCAAGCAGCTTCATTGAGAAATCTGGAGAATCAAGTAGGACAGTTGGCCAACGATTTAAACAACCGTCCTCAAGGTGCATTGCCAAGCGATATAGAGAATCCTAGGTGTGAAGGAAAGGAACAATACAAGGCAATTACCTTGAGAAATGGAAAAGAGCTAGAACCAATTGGAGTAAAACCCAAAACTGTGCAGACGGAGCCCACTTCAATCCAAGAAGAGGGGGATCAATTTCAGCTCGAAGCAGAACAGAAAATTCAGCAACCAGATTCTGAACTGCAGAATGCTGTAGCATTCCCGCAGCATACTGGGATGACCAAAATCAGTAACAGTAGACCCCCCTCCATTTCCTCAAAGAATTCAGAAGCAGCAAAAGGATGGTCAGTTTCGTAAATTTCTAGATGTTCTAATGCAGCTGCATATCAATATACCACTGGTTGAAACTTTGGAGCAGATGCCGAGTTATGCAAAGTTTATGAAAGATTTGGTGACGAAAAAGCTTAGATTTGGAGAATTTAAGATTGTGGCTTTGACGGAGGAGTATAGTGCCATCTTGCAAAACAAACTTCCTCCTAAGCTGAAAGATCCTGGAAGCTTTACTATTCCTTGCTCAATAGGTCAACAGTACTTTGGTAAAGCTTTATGTGACTTGGGAGCAAGTATTAATCTGATGCCAATGTCTATCTTTAAGAAGTTTGGAATTAGGGAGGCTAGGCCTACTACAGTCTCGCTGCAGCTTGCCGACAGATCTATAGCTCACCCAGAAGGAAAGATTGAAGACGTACTTGTAAAGGTGGACAAGTTCATTTTTCCCGCGGATTTCATGGTATTAGACTTTGAGGTAGACAGAGAAGTATCAATTATACTAGGAAGACCATTCCTAGCCACGGGAAGAACTCTCATCGATGTACAGAAAGGCGAGTTAACAATGAGGGTCAACGATGAGCAAGTTACTTTCAATATGTTAAAGGCGATGAAGTTTCCAGAAGAAATGGAGGAGCGCTCATTGGTTAATGTTATTGACTCGGTAGTATTGGAAAATTTGAAGCAGAGCTACCATGAAAACCATTCTGAGCCCACTTTGAAAACAGAAGTGGATTTGACTAATGAAGAAGATGCTCAAACTGCATGGGTTGCTACGCAGTTAACTAGCTCACGTAAGGAGAGGAATTTTGAGTCGCTAGGACTATCAGACGATGAGATAAAAAAGTTTAAGCCATCTACTGAAGAGTCTCTGATTTTGGAGTTGAAGCCTCTCCCCGCACACCTTAGGTATGCTTATCTTGGTGAATCAGAAACACTTCCAGTAATTATTTCAGCCTCTTTAACTGTAGACCAGGAGCAGAAATTGCTTACAGTGCTGAGAAAGTTCAAAAAAGCTTTAGGCTGGACTATTGCAGATATTAAAGGAATCAGTCCTTCAATATGTATGCATAAAATTTTGCTGGAGGAATACTACAGCAATTCGGTAGAGCAACAGAGAAGACTAAATCTTATTATGAAAGAAGTGGTGAAGAAAGAAGTAATTAAGTGGCTTGATGCAGGCATCATTTACCCCATCTCAGACAGTTCATGGGTTAGTCCGATTCAATGTGTGCCAAAAAGAGGAGGGATAACAGTTGTGGCTAACAGCAACAATGAGTTGATTCCCACTCGGACAATCACAGGATGGAGAGTATGTATGGATTATCGAAGACTGAACAAGGCTACCAGAAAGGATCATTTTCCACTGCCATTCATTGACCAGATGTTGGATCGATTAGTTGGAAAAGAATATTATTGTTTTCTGGATGGCTATTCAGGCTATAACCAAATAGCTATTGCACCCGAAGATCAAGAAAAAACTACCTTTACCTGCCCATATAGTACGTTCGCCTTCAGAAGAATGCCATTTGGGTTGTGCAATGCACCAGCAACATTTCAACGCTGCATGATGGCGATTTTCTCAGATATGGTGGAAAAATTTTTAGAGGTCTTCATGGATGACTTTTCAGTTTTGGGAGAGTCTTTTGATAGCTGCCTGGGGAATTTGGAGAAAGTCTTAAGGCGATGTGAAGAAACCAGTTTAGTTCTAAACTGGGAAAAATGCCATTTTATGGTAAATGAGGGTATTGTGTTCGGACACAAGGTTTCAAGAAGAGGAATTGAAATAGACAAAGCGAAGATAGATATCATTGACAAGTTATCGCCGCCTACATCTGTGAAAGGGATTAGAAGTTTCTTGGGGCATGCTGGTTTTTACAGACGTTTTATTAGGGATTTTTCAAAAATTTCTAAGCCTCTTTGTTCGTTGTTAGAGCAGAATGTACCGTTCAAGTTTGATGAGGATTGTCAGCATGCTTTTACAAAATTGAAGAAGAAGTTGGTGTTAGCGCCGATCATAGTGGCTCCTGATTGGTCTTGTTCATTTGAGTTGATGTGTGATGCTAGTGATTATGCCATAAGAGCAGTCTTGGGACAGCGAAAGGAGAAGATATTTTAGCCGATTTACTATGCTAGTAGAACCTTGACAGATGCTCAACTTAACTACACCATGACAGAAAAAGAGCTGTTGGCTATAGTATTTGCATTCGACAAATTTAGAGCATATCTGGTAGGCACCAAGGTTGTGGTTTACACTGACCATTCAGCAATTAAATACCTCATTGCCAAGAAAGACGCTAAGCTAAGATTGATTAGATGGGTTTTACTACTTCAGGAGTTTGACTTGGAAATCAAAGACCGAAAAGGGACTGAAAATCAAGTGGCTGATCACTTATCCAGATTGGAAACAGGTGTGACAGAGAAGATTGAAGGGCCAATCAAGGAGACTTTCCCGGATGAACAGCTTTTTGTGATCAAACAGTTGAATGCACCCTAGTATGCTGATATTGTGAACTACTTGGTTAGTAGTCTACTCCCACCAGAGCTGACAAGCCAACAAAGGAAGAAGTTCCTTCATGATACCAAGTTCTATTACTGGGATGAGCCGTATTTGTTCAAGCAGTGCGCAGATCAGATTTTAAGAAGGTGTGTACCTAAGGAAGAGATAGCTGGGATACTTCATCATTGCCATTCTTCTCCTTATGGGGGACACTATGGAGGGCTTAGAACAGCAGCCAAAGTTTTGCAATCAAGATTCTATTGGCCATCACTTTTTAAGGATGCTCATAAGTTTGCTAACACTTGCGATCGGTGCCAGCGTGTGGGAAACATTTCACAAAGGCATGAAATGCCCCTGAACATTATCTTAGAAGTTAAAATATTTGATGTGTGGGGAATAGATTTCATGGGGCCGTTTCCTTCATCCTATAGCAATCAGTACATATTGGTGGCAGTGGATTATGTGAGCAAATGGATGGAAGCATTAGCGTCTCCTACCAATGATTCCAAGGTGGTTGTGAGGTTTCTACATAGGAATATTTTCACACGCTTTGGGATACCAAGGGCCATCATAAGTGATGAAGGAACGCACTTTAGCAGCAAGTAGTTTGAAAGTCTTCTGGGTAAGTATGGAGTACACCATAAAGTTGCCATAGCCTATCATCCTCAAACTAGTAGGCAGGCTGAAGTTTCCAACAGGGAGATAAAAAGAATTCTGGAAAAAGTGGTCAACCCCTCAAGGAAGGATTCGTCAGCACGATTGGATGACACCTTGTGGGCGTACAGAACAGCTTACAAAACCCTTTTAGGAGCGTCCCCCTACCGGCTGGTATTCGGGAAGGCTTGCCACTTGCCAGTTGAGATGGAACATAAAGCTTACTGGGCAATTTCAAAGTTAAATCTGGATGCTCATGCAGCTGGTGAAAAGAGAATGCTGCAATTAAATGAGATGGAGGAATTAGAATGATGGCTTATGAAAATGCCAAGCTGTATAAAGAAAAAGTTAAGAAATGGCATGACAGTAAAATTCTTCCAAGGGAATTTTAAGCAGGGCAGCGAGTGCTTCTTTTTAACTCAAGGCTGAAACTCTTTCCAGGGAAATTGAAATCACGTTGGTCAAGTCCATTCAAGATTTGTGAGGTTTTTCCTCATGGAGCTGTGGAATTAATGGAGGAAAAATCAGGAAGAAAGTTCAAAGTGAATGGTCAGAGGCTAAAGCAATACTGGGGAGGCACTTTCGATAAGGAGAAGACTGCAATATCCTTGACAGACCCATATTAGAAAAAGGGAAGTAGTCGGACTGTCGACTTTAAAAACAAGCGCTTATGGGAGGCAACCCAATGCTTTATTGTTTCCTGTTTGTGTTTTTATTTGCTCTTTTCTTTCATGGATTTTCTTTGGTGAGATTAAGGTGAGTACGTCGTTTTAATAATTAATATAGGTTGTCTGATATGTGTTTGCAAGGAAAAAGGAAGTGAAAGCCTCTGGAGCAGCCAAATGGAAACTGAAACAAAAAATGCTACAGAAATGATGCAGCATAGTTGCTACAACTGGAATCCATAAAAGTCCTTCACAAAGCCAGGGCCGAGCGTTGCAGTGCGAAAAAATAAAAATAAAAATATATATTTAAAAAAATAATAATAATAATATATAATATATATTTAAATATATATATAAAAAAAATTTAGGGGGGGGGGGGGGGGGGGGGGGGGGCGGGGGGCGCCCTCGAAAACCCTACATAAAGGCCCCTTATTGTTTCTTTTCCCATTTCCTTTTCTTAGCTGCCGCCCCCACCATAGCCATCCTCCTTCCAAGCTTTCACATTCCACTCCACCAACCTTCTCAACCGCCCAAAATCTCCACCTTCATCCTCATTCCTAAAACTAACTTCATCTTCCACCTTCATCGTCCTTGCCGTCAAAGCCGAGTAAGCCACGCCGTCTCCTTATCAATCCATTTCCCATTTCAGCCCTCCTTTCCATCCATTTTCAGGCATTCTCCATTCGTGCATCAAATCCGTCGGTCCTCTCCCTAAAAATCACTATCTCCATTCTCATCTTTGCAATCAAACCAACGTTCCTTCTCACCATTTGGTGGCATTTTCTCCAACAAAGCCGACGTGAGGATGGACTTTTGAAGGAACCCGAGCAACTTGGAAGCGTAAGCATTCTCACTCTTCTTTTTTGTCTCAAGTGGTGCATTGTGATTTATAGAAGTGCGTGGTGGTGTGTTGTGATTTGTGGAGGTGTAGTGCGGTGTGTGCATTTTATGTGAAAAAAAAAAAAGGGCCTAAGTTCGGTGTTAGATAAGAGGTCGTGGCTGTAATTTGTAGGTTGAGCAGAGGAATTTTTGAGGATAGAGTAAGGTGACATCTGTGTTTTAAAGGAGAAATTCAAGAAGATTTATTTTTTTTGGGTTGTTCACCATGCCTTTTAAGAGTAAAGTAAGGAAAGGCAAGAATTTAATAGAGGTTGAGGAGCCAGCATTAGCGCAACAATGAGCTCATTCGAAGAGGAGTTGGAGGAGACAAATAAGATAGAAAAATTTGCCTCTGCTGAAGCACGAACCAGATTCTATTCCGGTTTCAATACTAGGGTTCTCCTTATAGAGAAAGGCTTCCAATTCAAGCTCAGCAAAACGTTGAGATACCTAGATTTTTTCCATACAGTGGTACAGACACATAAATGGGTCACATTCGGCCAACATCAACCTGTAACAAAAATACAGTTAGTCCGCGAGTTTTATGCTAATTATAACGAGGAAACACCGGATTTCGTCTATGTTCATGGGCAACAAGTTTGTACTTCGTCTGCTGCAATCAACCGCCTATATAATCTGGATGACAATGAGAACGAATTCCAAGACTTTGCAGACAACTTGGATGATGCACAGTAATTCTTCAGTCTTTGTGTGTAGAAGGCACATCTTGGAAGAAAAGTCGTGAATCATTGACATTTCCCAGACGATGTCTCAAAAATGAGCCGCGAGTTTGGTTCCACTTTTTAAAGAATCGGCCTCAACTCATGACCATGTGGTGCACAAGGTTAGAGCAATTTTGCTATACTGTATTATGGAGGAGCATCCATTCAATCTAAGGAAGCTGCTGCAGCATCAAATTGGGATCTGTGCTGGTAGAAATAGTAGAGGCTTATGGTTTCCCTCACTGATTACAAAGTTATGCATATCTCAGGGAGTTGTCATAGAAGAGGGAGAGCCTATTGAGCAACCTTCTGCACCAATTACCACAAGCACTATCACCAGACTTATACAGGAGGAACCTCAGCTAGGGCCATCAAATGCACCTGGGCCCACAACATCTACTGCCCCGCAGCCTGCTGACCCCACTGCTCCACAACCAACATCGACTTATGCTCCTTTTGCTGAAGGATTCCAGAGATTGGAGCAGCGTGTAAGCTAAATGGAAGTTGTACAGTACGAAATGATGCATATGCTATAGGATTATTGGAAGTATAAGCAGAAAAGAGATATGGCAATGCAGCAGCATTTTCGTGCAAACTCCAAGCGCTTCCATACATTTCCAGCATTTCCAGAGCACTTATGTCATCCTTTTTCTGAGGATGTGGAACCTTCAGATGCTGAGCCAACTTCACTGACTCTTGTGATCCCTGAACCCAACTCAACCCAACATCCACCACAGCATACTAAGAAGCAGCCACCAATCCCTGAGCCCTCTCCTCGTCGATCCACTCGTCGGAGTGCTGCAAAATCAGTTGGGCATTGATAATAGTTTTCCTACTCAGTCAGGGAAGTCCCTTATTCTTCTAATCACATTTTGACTACCTAGCTTTCTTTTTATTTCTTTTTCTTAGGGTTTGTTTTTTTTTTTTTCTTTATGTTATTTTTCTTTTGTTTATTCCTTTTATTGTTTAGTATCTTTGGTTTGATTTTTTTCTTGGTTTTGTTTGTTATGAGGATGAATTTCTTTTTACGATCACATTGTTTAACTTTGAAGTGAATTTGATTTGAGATAAACATAGGTTTAGCCATTTGTTGATTTGTAGCTTCACATCTTTGCTTGCTATCTGATTATGCATTCTCTTCACGATGAACACAATCCCTGTGTTGCAGATTTCCTTACTTCTCTAGCGGCAGAGTATGTGCACTGTTTAATATCATTTTATTGCTCTCTAGAACCTGTTTGATCAGCTCTCAAGGCGAAATCCTAGGTTGCATTGTGTTAAGGATATGATTTAGGTATTTCTTTGGCCCAATTGAACCTTTCTAGCTGACCTGGTGACATCTTTATCCCTGGCCTCCCATTGAGCCAAGAAAGCTATGTCCTTGCCACCCAAATTCTACATTTAATTTTTTTCCTTTTTTCTTTTCACCCACACCCCGTGATCATAGTGCCCTTTTAAGTCTCTTTTAAGCTTTGCATTGTCCTTCCTCAACATTGAGGGCAATGTTGGTTTTAAGTTTGGGGGGGAGGGGTTTAAGAGTAAATTGTTTCTTGTTCAAAAAATAAAATAAAATAAAATAAAATTTTACTCCACTGTTTTGAGCGCTCAGTAACCAGTAGTAACATGAGCCCCATGTGTACTTTTGCGTCAAACGGCAGTTCAAGATATGAGTACATGTCAGTTCATCTCAAATGTGACCTTTTTGAGTAACTGGGTGTCTTAATCACAAATGTTGGCATTCGCGTCAAAAGGCATAGGTAACATAACTGATTAAAAAAAAAAGTGACAATTGAGAATTGCAAAATATCAAGTTTGGGGGGGAAGGGGGACACTAAAGTAAAAGAAATAAAAACTCAAGTCTTAGAAGGGTGGTGTGATTCGGGGGTAAGCCTAATTGGAATGACATCCTATACCCTACCCCTTAACCCAGCCTTGCATTACAACCTTGAAAAGTCCTAATGATCCTTAGCAAGATACTAATCTACATTAGTGGAGAGAGTTGTGAAAAGCAGGCTTATGGAATAAGCAGTTGTTTTCAAATTGAAAAGGTTGAACTTGTGTGCACTATACTGTCAAGATTAGCATGACATAGCATTTGGGAGAGCACACACACTAATTGGGGAGAAGCAATTGGAGGGCAAGCAATCTTTTGAATCGAGGAATCAATTTTTGGTGGAACTTGCGTTTGTTTTAACTTAAACTCATGTTCAAGCCGCTAAAGCAAAGATCTTGAGAATTCATCCACAGGAGTCTTTATTTTGCTACTTTTGTTAGTTAAGTGTTTGTTTCTGTTTTTTTTATGACTTTCTTTATGTCCTTACTCGAGGACGAGCAATGGTTCAAGTTTGGTGGTGTGATAACTCTAAGAAATTAGAGTTATTCATTGATTTTCTCGTTTAAAAATAGGCTTGTCAAGGGGGTTTATTGTTTTATGTGGTGTTTTTGTCTTTCATCTTTTAATTTTTACATGTGCCTTAGTCAAAAGTGTCTCTGTGCCTTTTTCGATTAAGTAAAGGAATTTTGACTCAAAACTGTGCAAAAAGTTGGTGTTTAGCTTGGTTATGTTTCCAGTCAGTTTTACAGGGGATGAAAATGAGAGAAGAATGCTGCAGCATTTTGAACGGAGCTGAGTTGGAAATTTGAAGTGACGTCAGTACACAACCTAGAGAAAAAGACAAAATATCACATGGGCTTTGTGCAGCTGTCATTTTGGACCACTCGGGAGCTCTCAAAGCTAGACAAGTCAGCAAGATTGTTGCCCTAGTAAATGTTTTTCCCCAATCAGAAAAGGGACGCCGTCTAGTACAAAAAGAGGGGAATAGTACCTTCTAGAGCCCGCCCCCCCCCCCCCCCCCCTCCCCCCCCTCCATCAGAGACGAATACACAAGAAAAACAAAAAGCAGAGAGTACCAGCAAGAGAGAAAAAGAAGAAAGTACCAGAGAAGAAGGAGCAAGGACATTGAAGAAGAGGAATCAAGTTTCAGCAGACTTTCCTTTTCTCCATCTGTTGCTTACCCTTCTTTTTAGTATTGAGCTGATTTAGACACGATTTATTTATGGATAATGGATTTTGTTAATTACAGTATGAACTAATTTTCTTTAGCTGAGTTTGCTAATAGAACCATGGATGTGAACTGTTAACTGATTGCTGAATTTGTTATGGAAATCAATTGTTTCTTGTTCATTCATGTGTGTTAATGCGTATTTCTATTTTTAACTGGAAATCAATTTATAGAATATCAGATTTGGATTAATTCTGGAAAGGTTGATTTAAATTGGATCTCATGAATGATGCATGTATGGTCTTGAAGGAATTTATAGATCTATGGATGGTATAGGAATATATTATTTACTATGTACGACCCAAAAGAACCTATGCTTCTGTTTGCATTCTTTTAGCTGATCTCACATAGGAATGTGCTGAAGTAAGTTAGGAGGATAATTTTACAAAGAAATTTGGAAAAATCCTTGCTCTCACATGTTCTTGGTTGACAGGGTATATTGATTGCTGTAGCATTTCAGTAGCATTTTGTTAGCAGATTTGCATCCTGGGGAAACTAGTAAACCTAGCTTATCCAAATTATTGTTTTACAACCAAAATCTCTGTTCCATTGTTTTTTCTTCATTCTGATCACTACTGTATTTCTTTGTTAAGTGTACTTTTTATTTTTCAGTAATTTTATAATCCATTTTTTACTAGCAATCTTGTCAAAACCTCTTTGATTACAATTCATTGAAATTGAACTTTACAGCTTCTACATTACATTTTTATGATATAGTCCTCGTGGGAATGATATCCGTACTCTTGTACACTGTATTACTTGAACGACCGTGCACTTGCAGATTGGAACCAACACGTCACAGAAAAAATGAAATAATTAATAGTGATTGTATTAATTTAAAATGTAATGTAATTAGTATTTAAATATAATATTTTTGTATTTAAATGAAAATTATATTATATTTGGATATGATATGAATGTAATATTGTAAATAAACGAGGGTTAAATTTAAAGTTTAAAATGTTTATGGCATGTTTGAAAAACATTTTTTAGTGTTACGAAAACTAATTTTACACCAAACGTAAAATTTTATATTCAAATATAATTCTTTTTAATAGTGTTACGAAAATAATTACTATTTAAAAGTTTTTTAAAATAATCACATTAACTTTTTGACTCTAATTTTTTATCTTTATTTTTATCAATCACATCAACTTTTTAATTTTAAAATACTTTTAATCTAAATACACATTTTATTCAAATACAAAATAAATACTTTTTAATTATATATAATATATAAAAGATAAATTATATTTAAATATAATTAAAATATAATGTGTTTATCAATTGGCTCATTAATTGGTGGGAAAAAAATTGAACTTTACAGCTTCTACATTACATTTTTTATGATATAGTCTTCGTGGGAATGATATCCGTACTCTTATACACTGTATTACTTGAACGACCTGTACACTTGCAGATTGGAACCAACACGTCACAGAAAAAATGAAATAATTAATAGTGATTGTATTAATTTAAAATGTAATGTAATTAGTATTTAAATATAATATTTTTGTATTTAAATGAAAATTATATTATATTTGGATATGATATAAATGTAATATTGTAAATAAATGAGGGTTAAATTTAAAGTTTAAAATGTTTATGACATATTTGAAAAACATTTTTTAGTGTTACGAAGACTAATTTTACTCTAAACGTAAAATTTTATATTCAAATATAATTCTTTTTAATAGTGCTACGAAAATAATTACTATTTAAAAGTTTTTTAAAATAATCACATTAACTTTTTAATTCTGATTTTTTATTTTTGTTTTTCCAATCACATTAATTTCTTAATTTTAAAATATTTTTAATCTAAATACATATTTTATTTAAATATAAAATAAATATTTTTTAATTATATATAATATATAAAAGATAAATTATATTTAAATATAATTAAATTATAATGTGTTTATCAGCACATTTTCGGAAAAAAAAACTTTGAGATTAAATTGTTTAATTGAAAAAGTTCAATAGTCACGGGAATAAAATTGCCGGGGAAAAGGTATGCGCATTACAGCGCGACGACGACGCAATTGAAAACCCGTCTCCCCAACATCCAACTTCTTCCACTCAAATTTTCTTTTCCTCTCCTCAATCATTTTTATTTCTTTGCAGCTATATGAAAATATATATATATATTTATTTATAATATCAATTCCATCATCTTCGGCCATTCATTCAATCAATTTTAGATAATTTTCCCGGGAAAATCCGTGATGATACCACAATAAAAATGGACCATTACGAGGTGTTGGGGGTGAGTCGGAACGCCAGCAAGGATGAAATTAAGGAAGCTTTTCGGCGATTGGCGGTGAAGTTTCACCCCGACAAGCACTCTTGTTCACCCAAGGGCGTCAAAGACACAGCCACCCTCCGATTCAAGCAGGTCTCCGACGCCTACGACGTCCTCAGCGACGATCGCAAGCGCTCCGACTACAATCTCCGATCGCGATCTCGATTCGCCTCGCAGGGTTCGGGAAATGGTAATTTCTATACTGGTTATGCTCATCGGAGCTATGGCCATGGCTATAGTAACAGGAGCTATGGCGGCGGATTTAGAGCTGGCTCTGCCTCCGGTGGCGGTGGATTTATTTCTACATTTGAGAATATGTTTCGCTTTCTCACTACGCGAGCTTTCCTTCTCAATGCCGCCTTCGGATGGTATGATTCTTTCTTTCGGATGAGATTTTCTTTAGGAGAATGATAAATATCTTTAGAACTTTTTTCCCCCCTAGATTTATGAGTGGAGAAAGAGAAGATATGTGAATTAATACTAGTTTTGGATTACATAGTCGTAATCATGTGATATAACGTGGAAAGATGTTTTGAAAGTAGAGCTACTTGTTAGTATATTACACGTACATTAATTTTCCCACGACATGGTATGTAAGTAAAATGGGTAAAATGAAACAATTAGCTGTGAAAATGTTTAAATTTTCAGACTGGCTGTACTTAGGAACACATTGTGTTGTTTATATTAGTGAATTGTGCATATCCAACTTCGTAATAAAGTGTAATTCTGTTTTGTCAGATACCAAATGTCCCACATGGAATTATTAGAAGATGACAAGTGGATTTGTAACTTTATAAGCCCTTAAGTCTGTCGAGAATTAGCGTCCTAATTCTACATCTCCGAGATCAATAAAGTTCACAGGAAAAAATATATATATATATATCATAGAACTCATAAATTTAGGATCCCCTCCCTCTGCAAGTCCCTTATGTAAGGGTGATTTCTACCTGATTTGTTCCTAACAGTTTTTTGCAGGATTTCTAAAATTAGCCTAAGATGTTGTATCTACATATTCAGTGCTGTAGATGATTAGATTTAGAGAATATAAATTTCTTAGCAGCTTGGTAAGCTTGGTGTAAAGTGTGAGAAGAACTCCAAGTTAGAACTTGCCTCTGTGTATCTTGGTCTTATAAATTAGCAGATTGAGTATTCTTATAAATTGGTAGATTGAAAGAGGAAAAGAGAGAAAGATGAATTTTAGAGTTAGTTATAAATTAGCAGATTGAATATTCTTATAAATTGGTAGATTGAAAGAGGAAAAGAGAGAAAGATGAATTTTAGAGTTAGTTTAATCTATAGTAAAGCTGTGTGTGGGTAATGAAACATAGATAATTTAGGTATTTCGATTAAGGTTAGTTTAAAATTTCATCTTAGCATCATTTATTTTTCAGAATCAACAATTTTCAGCAACACTAGCTATATGAGAGATCTAAGTATAAGTTTCTTTTAAGTAATTTACTGAAAAAATTTGATTTGTTGGTTTTCTCATGATTAAATGTAGGCTGACCTCAATCATCCTGAGCAAAACCTGAGTCAGAAATAAATTCTTCCACCTTATCATTTTTCCAATTCTGGTGATCAATGTCAGGTCTTTTCTTGCCTCTAGTAATGCACCAAATGAACATTTGCCTGACTGATTTAAGGTGCAAATTATGTTCACAGCTGATGTATACTATTGATTAAGTGTTTATTTAAAATTTGGAACTATTAGACTGTAATAACTGGACTTTTTATCATTCCTTGGCCTATATTCCTTGATTGGTTCTTGGATTGTTCCTTAAAGGGGTAGAGTTTTGATCTAACAAGACAATTTACAACAATAAGCATACTAAAGTTACGAATGTTGTAGTCAAGATTGTAATTTTCTATGACCCTTGCACACTGAAACTGCTTCAGGTTATTTTCGTAAACATCAAGTGCTTTAATAATAATGAGTAAACTTCTAAAATGACCTGCTCTCCATGCGGCAGTCGTGGACTAGCCAATAAAGTTTAAAGTTGCGACTTTTTGCTAGTGGTTTTCTAATGATGGTCCTCAATAAAATATGGAGTTGAAAAAGGACGTCCAACTCCATTGTGCTATTCTTTTTTTTTTTTTTTTTTTTGCCTGAGATATTTTCCTTCTTTATTCAAGATTTGGCTTCTTTTTTTCTTTTTTTTTTTTATCATCCTTGCAATAGATCACAATATGTTTTCGGCTGGCACACTTCTTGATCGTTGTTGGAAAATGTGATTTTAGCTATTTTAGGAGATACTGTAATATGATTCTGGTGTTCTAGAATCAGGGATCTGATTGATTTTTATTTAGGGAAATTCTTTAGTCAAAGGAATCCGATATGGAGTTCCTAGTTTGTAGCTAGGAGTACGTGTATATAACTAACCCCTCTGTATAACATATGAATGCAATACAGAAAATTTCTTCTCCAATTTTCTGGTTTTCCACATCTGATTTTCCACAATCCTTTTTTGAAAAAAGAACTAATAATAATTAAAATGAAGATATTTAACTTACCTAATTTGTCTGAAGTTGAACTATAGAAGTTACCTGTGTAATTTGTGTTTAGATTATATTGCTTATAGTTGTTAACTTTAAGCGATGTTAACTTTGCCATTGTTTTCCTAATCTTGTATTTTCCAAATTTTTGTGCTTGTAATCTTCAATTCCATTATGTTTGGTAATGTGGATTGGACCTGCTATTGGTTTATCATTTCTAATCTTTCTATGTTACACTAAGTAGCAACACTGACTGTGTGAAATTCCATACAGTGCTTTGTTAGGTGGAGTGGCAATAGTTGATCTGGGCAAGGATGCCTTGTGGAAGATGCATAATTCTGGGGTATGTTCATCTTGAGAGACTTCTGCTTCGTTAATCCTGCTTACTTTTGTATGTTTAGATGGTTCTACTTAGAATTTTTGAAGAGCTCCTCTACACTTGATGAAAACAAGTTCATGAATCATAATACGAAAATCTATGCCATTACTTTCACTTGCATATGACTCGCTACTACTTGCACTTTGCATGTGACTTGTCATTACTTCCACCTAATTTGTGAAATGTGAGTTATAGTTTTTACTGAAGCATGGCATTTCTCATTTTGGAAAATTAACCACAAAGCTGTCCAAAAGGCTATATAGATGGTTTAACCACTTCCATTATGGTTCCAATATTGTAGATTTGCATGCCCATAGTGTCAATTCCACCTTGTTAGAATGATTAGCTAAGAAAGCAAGGGCAGAGACAATCTATATGATTTTTCTGTACATTAGCTACTTGATTTTATTATATGGTGTATAATTTCCACTCCTTATGATAGCATAATGCAAGAGAAGAAACTAGGGAAAAGTAAATTTAAAAATATTTATCAACTTGTTGAATTTTGGTTTTGCTTTGTTATTCTAGTTGTCGCTAATAGCAATTTTCATTGCCAAATTATAAGGGCTAACTTCTCATTCAGTTCCCACGTTCAACATTGTCTAGAGGAGTTCTATTTTGATCTGGATGTTATTGGATCCTTCCCTTTTCTGATATTCTTTAGCAAAATGTGCTTATTTCATCCTTAATGTTTACTAATGAACTCCACTGGGATAATAGATAATTATTTGAGATTTTAATGACCAACTGACTTTTATTTTTTCTGTTTTTTGCGCTTAGAAATCTTTTGAAGAAACCATGGCGTCTATTGATAAATCCAAGATGCGCAAAGATAAAATGTAAGAGGGCTTTCATTTATGTCCTTTACCTTCAAAAAGTTACACCTGAAAGCTTTGACTCCTTCCAGTCAGATCATGTATACATGGTTATGCATAGAAACGAAATCCCCACTTTTAAATGTCTGTATAATCTGTTGATAAACTGTATATGCTTTCTTTGTCCTTTCCCCCTGTGTCTTCCGCTTTTCACAGATAATATATGCATGGAGAAACATGTATTTGTGATGCCTCATTTTTGGTTTTTACATGTGAGTCGTGACTCTACAATTTTTAGCAACAAAGGCCGATTAATATAAATAGATTGTGTTGCTTATACACGCTAGTGACTTAGAAGTCTCAAAATACGATTCCATCGATCGTGTCTATTTAGTCTTCATGTGTTTTTGGTAGTAGACAGGTGCTTTATTTTATTTTCTTTTCTTTTCTTTTCTTTTCTTTCTTTCTTTTTTTGGGATAAATGTAGTAGATGGTGATGTTGTCAATAAAATTCTGTAACTTTTGACTTATCGTAAGAAAAGAATTCGATGCTAATTCTAAAATCAAATGGTAAGAACCTTCTTTTTCCCTTATGATGGTATTTGTGATTGAAACGCAAACAAAAGGGAATGAGTTGGTAAGCATTTTCTTTAGTGTGTGTGCGTGCACTTTTTCACTTTAACAATTTGTTAACGAAATGTATACTTGTCGTGAATGGGAAGAACGAAAGCAAGGAATGTTTTCATTCTTTACCTATCCATGTGTTTGCTTACAAAATGAGAAATGCTAATTTTGTGAAATGATGTAGGACATAAGCAAGGGAAAGCTAATTCTATGGTATTGTTTCCGTTCAGTTTGTACAAACTGTTAATAAGTTTTATTGTCTTAAGTTTTGGTTAATAATTATTTGTTTAAGGACATTTTAGTACTTAGCTATTAGCATTCCCTTTCCAATTCCTGGTTAGATGCACCTTTGTTGTTAACTCCAGCGCTCGCTCGTCATAAGGCGATGATTTTAAGTTGTAAAGATCTCCCATTTTTTGTTGATACTTGAAATTTGCGTACGATTTGGTCCAAATCATAAGCATGGTATGATAATAGTAGGAGTGCTTGCAATGTAATTCTCTGCGTTATGAGTGGACATGACATGAGATGTCAAAGGTATACCCTATATGGTTAATCCATTCCAAGTAAGTCGGTTCTCGAATTGAATTTTCTTTTTTTAAGAAATTATGGATGTTTGTCTTTAGTATAATAAAAAGAGCCGGTGTCAATAATTCATACCTCTAAGAGCATCACATAACAATTTTAGCACCCGTCACATGTCGTTATTTTCGTTTTATTTTTATTATTTGTCCAGTCTGCAAGCGCGTGAGTGCGCTCTGTAACTAGTAATGTCAAAATGATACAAATAAAAGTAGAGGACGAGAAGTCCTCACTTAAAACAATACGAAAGCCAGAAAACAGCAGAGCTCGGACCTGTCTCAATCTCAAATCCTTACTATGTAGACAGGGCATGCTACTAAATACTTTATCTCGTTGACTTCAAAGTTCCACCCATGATTTCACTCAATCCCAATTAAAATTCCGCATTCCTAAAAATTTCGGCTTTTCCTTTCCAGCCATATCTCCAGAAAAGTTTTATTACAATTGTTCCTCACAATTTTACTTTTGGTACTAAAACCAGAAGACATGGAAGCAAGCACCGTATATGTAGGCGAAAGAACAATGCAAAAACAAATGATCAAGCACTATACTTGCAAAGACTGCACCATCCAGGTGAGATAGAAACATAATTTTCTTCGCTGCACCAAAACATTGAGTATTTATTTGGATAAATAACATTATTAATAGAATATGATTTGGTCAACCAAGTAATAAATACATCTAGATCTTTCCAAATCCTGAATAATACGTTTAAACGACAACAGTACCTCTTGTTATAATAGCTACTGGTAATATCAGTTTTTAACAATAGTAGAAAATTGGAGATCCTATTATATAATCTCCCGATGAATGAGATGACGGTGAGAGAAAATTAGCATAATCCAAAAATCTCTTCCTAAATTAAAAGGCACTGTGCTTGTTCCATATGTCAGCTATGCTAGATATTCTCATCTATACAATTCTCTTCGCCAATTTGATTGCTTGAAGTTCTCTAAGGACTTGTAAGGTAGGAAAATTGGGACATTTGTTTGAGAAGCTAGAAAAGATTAAAATAATAAAAATTGAGAGAAAAAAAAAAAAAAACACCGTTGCAATCCATTGAAGGTGGATTCCTATATTAGCCCTAAATGATAGGCAAGTAGTTGAGCTACGATTAATAGGTAGTTGACCATACTAATTAATTATTATCAATCACTAATTAACAGTTGTAAAGGGAAAAATCTATAGAAAATTTGTTTCAAGATTTGGCACCGATCGTTAGTGTGATCTATTACCTAGAGTTGATCTAGCAGGCTGCACATAAACGAAAAAAATAAAGTACATAAAATAAATAAAGAGAGATTTTTTTATAGAGGTTTACTCGTAATCACATGGGCTACGTCATCTTTGGTGCTTTGGGAGCCTTCACTATGTATGATGTGGTGAATACATGACAGCTCGTAAGCAAGAATGAAATAAAGAAGAATAAGGGAATTTATGGATACAAGAAACTTTGAGAATATGGATGGAATTGTAGGTCACTGGAGAGCTGATGGTGAATCACAGTGAGCTCCTGCTGAAGAGTTCTGGGCAAACATTAATGGCGGCGTATTCTCTATATTTTGGTAAGTATACCCTTGGATTTTGAGGAGGTTTGTTATTTATCGGAATTGGTGGCAGCTAGTGAATCCTTTTTCAAATGGGACTAATTTGAATTTGAATTAGATTCTAGCTTATCTAAATCTTCCAAATATAAGATCTTTTTTCCTAAGATAAAATTTTGATATTTGAATTTTATATATCTGAATTTAAGGGATAAATCCAAATATATTTCGTTCTTAAAAGATTATCCAAATCCCTAATATTGTGGATGAAAAATTATGACAATTATCCACGTAATCCCATGAATCTCAGACTGGGACTCGTCTCACTAGTGACTGGCTGATGAGCTGCCCAAATGTGTATCTTGAGACTAGCTTGCAACTAATTTGCAACTCGTGTGATGATTCGTACATAGGCTTGTTATTAGCTCTGTAGTCAGTAAGTGTAGGAAAAATAATAAAAAACATGTGCAGCGGAATTTCAAAAATTTTCTAAAAAGTCATACTAACTTATGTTGTCATATACAATAAATTATACAGCAATCTAAGTACCTTGTAAGGAAAACACCCAGAATGCTGAAGGATGTGACCGAGAAAGCTTCAACTAACTAGCTTTCTTTATTATTCTCCAATCCCCATACGATGAAGTGTGTGGGCACTCGGTTCCTCAATTTGTATTCATGTAGTTTGTCTCCTTACAATCACCTAGAACTCTAGCAGTTTAGTATTATTAGTGAAAGTTATAATAATAAATTCATTCACCTGCGAGTCTACGGTTTGAGTAAAATAGGAGCCCCAAGGTCCTATTTATAGTGAATGCACTACGTAAATTTCAAATTTGAATAAGATATTTAAAAAAAAAAAATTCTCTTCCCTTCCCCATAGTTGGCCTTTTTTTCCCTACCTATTAGGGGTGCCTTAAGAGGGAAAGGCATTTTTAATATATTTCATTTTTTTGAACTGATTAATAATATATTAAAGATTATTCATTATATTGCTATATGACTTATTGACTACTTGTTGTTAGAGGTTACATTTTGAAGTAAATGTAAGCAAATATTATAAATTGTTAGAATATTGCATATAATAGCTTTTTACATACGAAAAAACAATATTTTAAAGTAAGTAGTCTAAATTTATAGTCCGTAGTCTAAATCTATAGTCCATAGTCTATGGGGTTAGAGTGAGCATCTAATTTATTTAAGACTATTATGTTATCTAAAGTCAATTAGAGAGACTGTATTTGAGTGGGACTAAAGTGTAATTAATCTACATAGTCCGCTTAAGTAGATTATGATACGAACCACACCAAGAACTGACGAAACCTATAATTTAAAAAAGTCTCTAAGATCATTCTACAATCAGGTTTTAAATGAAATGATCGTAATCTATTACTATAAAGAGGTAAAAACTTTAATATAGTGAATATGCCACAATCAAAGATGAAAAAATCAATTGATAAGTCAAGTTTGAACGCCACAGAAAATTCTTATAAGTTCGGAAAGTTCTTGAAGAACCAAAGAAAATCACTCTCACTTTTCTGAATAAACATCTATATCTTTTATTCATATAAAACAAGCCTATAAATAGGCTAAAATTACAAAAAAAAATCCAAAATTTTGAAACTTAAAATACCTAAACTAAATCTGAAATAAATAAATCTAAATTCTTTTTAAAAATTTAGAATACCTAAATCTAATCCTGGATAATTTCCCACCCAATCAGCTTGAAAATAATCATTCAAAATTTAAATAAACCTATCTCTTATGAATAGTTCACATTTTCCAACCCTTAAAGAAAAAGACTTATTTAAAATTCAAACCCCCCTTGAAAGTAGCCCATGCCAATTAACATTAAAGACAAACTATTTAAAATTCAAAACCCACCCTTAAAGATCTACACATAAATCAGCTTGAAAACTTATGTGAATTTCAAATAAAAGAAACAAAATCTACCTAATTAAAAATTTTAAAGAATTTGACTTTTTTTTTTTTGAAAAAGATAATTCATATTTTTTCTTAATTTTGAAATTTGAATTCTTTGGTTGAATGAACATGCCAATCTTGCTTGATAGTTCAGCCTGATTTAAATTTTGAATCCCTAGAGTTGATTGAAAATGCCACCAATCACCATGCAAAGTTGGTTATGCATGTGTACGAAGAATTCCATGCAAAGTTTATTCTCTTGGATTAACTCGTTAAAATGCTTCCTTGAATCTTTTAGCTTGAGTTCTCATAATTGGCCCTTTTGGAAGTTGAAATGGATCTCGATTCTATTTGTTAGGCCTAGCCGTGTTCTTATCATTTCCCTTCTCTTTAAAAAGATTTGTCCTCAAATCATCAACTATATCAAAAGAGGATAAATCAGAAACATTAAAAATGGCTCTAACTTTATACTTACCTAGTAAACTCAATTAATATGCATTGTTGTTTATTCTTTTGAGAACTTGAAAAGGACCGTCCTGATGGGAATGCCCTAAATAGGAAAAACATTTTATATATATTTCATTTATTTAAACTGGATAATAAAATTATATTAAAGGTTATTCATTATAATGCTATATGTTCTTATCTTATTTACATATTAAAGTAAATGCAAGCAGATATGACTCATTGACTACTTGTGTTAAACTGTTCGAATATTACATACAATAAACTTTTGTATGCAAGAAGATAATGTTCTAAAATAAGCAGTCTGAACTATAGTCCGTAGTCGATGGGGTTAGACCGAGCATCTAACTCCTGTTAAGACTATTATATTCTCTAAATTCAATTGGGGAGATAGTTTGTCTTCACTGTCTGGAACTTTGACTCCCAAGTAGAGACATAAATATAATGCTTGGTGGTGACGTATCAGACTGAGACTAAAATGCAATTGATTTACGTAGTTTGCTTAAGTGGATCAATTCATTTTTTACGTTCATGGTGCAATAACCTTATTCTTGAGTAAATGAATTGCTTCATGTGTATGACTTGTATATTTTGATGTTTTATAGGCTAAAGCGTCTTAGAGGTAGTAAGCTTATAGACCGGTTTATTGAGTACATGACTTGTATATGATGGAGGGTGTGTTTACAAGCATTGGAATCATAACTCTAATGAGAAGTAAAGATTATCCTCTTAAAGACATTATACTAGGTGTGAAAATGGACAAGGCCTTAGGTCATTTGCTGGGTAGATGATTTCGTATTCACATATAGTGAGTAATTATATTCTTATTCGGGAGTAAAATTGATCTTTAAGATGACATGATCAGTAGGTCGAATAGACTTTGATCTAAGACTCATCATGGATATCATGTGATAGTTTTGCATATATGAAAAATTCATTGGACGATAGCTTATCATTGACTTACGTAATACGATATATAATTAGGAGTGTAATTTCAGGTTTATAATGGTGTGAGTTTGAAACTAATAATTGTAACAAGTTTATTCGGTATAGAATAATAGTTATATGGATTATTGGAGCCCACATTATATATGTCCAATTAGTCCCTCTACTAGCTCTGCATAATTCTTTAATGGATGGTAATTGATTAGGGATATTCTTTATTGCTTGTTGTCTTGCATTTAGTGAAGAGAAAAATATCCACAGGGTGTGGGCGTTTTTCTCTATTGCTAGAGGGATAAAATCGTAATTTTATATTATTCAATAAATAGAATAAATATTTAATTAATATTTATTTTTGAACATAAGATTTGAAATTTAAATTAATTGTATTTATGTTTCAAAAAACAAATATGAGATTAATTTGAATTTTGAAAATTTTGTCTTAAATATGTAGGAAAATAAATCGGTAAAAACGTATCAGAGTGGTGCAGCGAAACAATAAAAATTTTTAGATCGTTAAATGTCTCATGATGCCATATACAATAAACCAACAACAATTAAAACTCATACCTCAAGGACGCCAATCTTGCAGGAGGAGAATGACCGGAGTCTTCAACCAACTAGCCTTCTCTACTATTCTCCAATTCCCGAATGGCTGAGTGTGTGGGCACTCTGAACCTCGATCGGTATGCTAGCACTGCTAGTCTTCTTCCGACCACCCAGATCTCTAAAGAACTTTATTGTCACGATGAGCTGTGCAACAATAAGCCTGCTCACCTGAGAGTCTGTGGTCTGAGAGAACTGGAGTGGTAGGACCTCTATTTATAGACCTGCATGAGGTGATTCTATGAATTTGAATTGGATTAGGAAAAGATATTTTCCCTTATCCTTAACCAAAAAATCCGAATTTTTCCATGGATAAATCCAACAATAAAATTCGGTTTTTCTTAGGATAAATCCAATCCAAATCTAAACAAGATTTTAACTAGAATTTTATCTCCCTTTTTCAACCAAAAAATCCGAATTTTTCTTGGAGAAAATCCCCTCATAAATTTCGGCCATTATGGATAAGGGAGAATCAAAAATTCCACTAGGATTTTCAAGCTTGAATCTTATCTCAACCTTATCCAAAAATAACCGAATTTCCTAGGAGAGATTCTCCAAATTTTCGGCCACTTTTCAGGGAGGAGAGAATCCAAATTCAACTGGGATTGAAACTTGAATTTTTCCCTTGAATCTTATCCACAAAAATCCGAAATTTCCTTGAGGATTATCCCCAAAAATTTCGTCCACCTTTGTTGGGATTTGGATTCAAAATTCAAGTAGGATTCTAACAAGATTATCCTCTCCAAATCCAACTCAAATTCGAATTTCAAACCTAGTGGATTTTTCACAACAAATTCGAATCCTACTTGGACTGTGATTCAAAATTTGAATTTCAAATTTCAAATTTCAAATTCGAATTTCAAATTCAAATTTCAAATTCGAATTTCAAATTCAAATTTCAAATTCAAAATTCAAATTTCAAATTTCAAAATTCAAATTTCAAATTCCAAAAAACGGTTGTGTTTCATATTCTTGTTCTCATGGATAATTTTCTACAACTCCAATCCAATCTCAAATAAAATCATGGCAACTTTATTTGGAGTTTGAATAATTGTGTACTCTATTATCCAAAACAAAATCTGAATCCAACCGGAGAGAATCTTATCTACCATCCTAATCCTGTGTCATCACCATCCATGCATAATAAACTAGCCAATAGCATACACAAATCAATTTACCAAACGTTAAGGAATTATGTGGAGCTAGTAGAGGGACTGATTGGACATATATAATCGGGCTCCCGTGATTCCATATGATCATCATTCTTTACCGAACAACTCAATCATATGATCACTAGTTTCAGAGTCACACCACTATAAACCTGAAACTGAACTCCCAATTATATACCGTATTACGTAAGCCTGTGACGAGCTACTATCCAATGACCTTGTCATATATGCAAAACCCTCATATGATATCCATGATCAGCCTTAGGTCAAAGTCCGTTTAATCCTACTGATCAGGCTATCTTAAAGTTCCATTATACTACCGAATCAAGAAAATGATTATTCACCATATGTGAATAAGAAGTCATCCGCCCAGCAGACGACCCAAGGCCTTGTCCATTTTCACATTCAGTATAATGCCTTTAAGAGGATACCTTTAACTCCTCAGAGCTATGATTCCGATATCTGCAAACAAACCCTTCATCGTATACAAGTCATGCACCCAACGAACCGGTCTATAAGCTTACTACCTCTGAAACGCTTTAGCCATTGGAACATCAAAGTACACAAGTCATATACATGAAGAAGTTCATTTACTCAGGATTAAGGTTATTGCATAATGAACGTCAAAAGCAGATTGATCCACTCATAGCGGACTACGTAGATCAATCACGCTTTAGTCCCGGTCTAATATGTCATCACCAAGCAACATATCTATGTCTCTACTTGGGAGTCCAGCTCCAGACAGTCAAGACAGACCGTCCCCTCCAAGGCTTTAGACAACATAATAGTCTTAACATGAGTTAGATGCTCGGTCTAACCCCATAGAATACAGACCGTAGTTTAGACTGCTAACTTTAGAACATTGTCTTCTCGTATACAAAAGTTCATTGCATGCAACGTTCTAACAGTTTTAACACAAGCAGTCAGTGAGCCATATTTGCTTACATTACTTTAACATGTAAATAAGACGAGGACAGATAGCAATGTAATGAATAACCTCTATATATAATTTTATTATCCAGTTCAAAATGAATACATCAAAATGTCTCTAATACTTAGGGCATTTCCTAACAATCTCCCACTTGCCCTAAGCCAGCAGATGTGCCATGTTACGCATCCCCATCGCCTCTACATGCCTCTCAAAGCTTCTAGCCACCAAAGTCTTAGTAAAGGGATCAGCGATGTTGTCCTCGGACGCGATCTTACATACATCCACTTGTCCTGTCTCCACATGCCCTCTAATAATATGATATCTCCGATCGATGTGCTTGGTCCTCTTGTGGTGCCGAGATTCCCTTGTGTTGGCAATAGCGCCTGTATTATCACAGTAAAGTGTGATAAGCTTGTCAACACCCGGAATGACCTCAAGGTCTCTAAAGAACTTACGGAGCCAAACCGCTTCTTTAGATGCCTCAGCCGCAGCCACATACTCAGCCTCCATAGTAGAGTCAGCTGTGCAGCCCTGCTTCACGCTCCTCCACACAATGGCGCCTCCTCCGAGTAAAAACACTGATCCAGATGTCGATTTCCTTGAATCCTTACAAGTCTGGAAGTCTGAGTCCATGTATCCTACGGGTGTTAGGTCCCCTCCAGAATACACCAGCATATAATCCCTCGTTCTCTTAAGATACTTGAGTATATGCTTTACTGCTTGCCAGTGCTTGGTTCCAGGATTCGCTTGATATCGACTCACCATACCCACTGCAAAACATATGTCCGGGCGAGTACAAAGCATAGCGTACATAAGGCTACCCACAGCGGATGCATAAGGGACCTTACTCATACGCTCTCTTTCTTCCGATGTCTTGGGACAGTCATCCAATGAAAGAGTTAGACCGGCAATAGAAGGTTGTGTGCCTTTCTTTGCCTCTAGCATTGCATATTTGTCAATTATTTTATCTATGTATGAAGCTTGGGACAACGCTATCATTTTGTTCTTTCGATCTCTGAATAGACGAATGCCTAGAACATAATTAGCTTCTCCCAAGTCTTTCATGTCAAACTGTTGGTGTAACCAAAGCTTGACCGATGATAAGTTCCCTACATCATTCCCAATGAGTAGTATATCATCGACATAGAGTATCAGAAAGACCACTTTTCCATCCTTAATACGTTTATAAACACAAGGTTCATCAACGTTCTGCTCAAAAACAAATGTCTTAATCGCTTGATCAAACCTCTGGTTCCATGAGCGGGATGCTTGCGTTAATCCATAAATGGATCTAAGCAACTTGCAGACTTTCCTTTCTTGGCCTTTTGCTATGAACCCTTCGGGCTGTATCATATAGATACATTCTTCAAGATGGCCATTCAAGAATGCCGTCTTGACATCCATTTGCCAGATCTCGTAATCGAGAGCCGCAGCAATGGACAGAAGAATACGGATAGACTTCAGAATAGCAACAGGCGAAAAGGTTTCCTCATAATCGATTCCAGCCTTTTACGTGTATCCCTTTGCAACCAGTCTAGCTTTGAAAGTTTCTACTCTCCCTTCCGCATCCTTCTTTCATTTGTAGACCCATTTGCATCCAATGGGTTTTATCCCATCCGGCAAATCGACAAGTTCCCAAACAGAGTTGGATTTCATAGAATCCATCTCATTGTTCATAGCCTGTTTCCAAGATTTAGAATCAACATCCTTTATAGCTTCATCATATGTGACCGGATCTTCCTCATGCTCATGAGTCTCGGCCTGGTATACCTCAGCATCATACATGAAGAAATTAGGTTTCTTCGAAAAACTTCCACTACGACGAGGCACCCTAAATTGTTGATCGTCTACAGGTCTTTCACTGGAACTCGGACTTGCGTCCAAGACCAAAATCTGTGGAGCAGTTCTTTCACCTGATAACTCCTCTAGCACCACTTTGCTTCGAGGCTTAAAGTCATTCATGTGACTTTCCTCCAAGAATGTCGCATGGGTTGAGACAATGACTTTTTGTTCCTTCGAGTTATAGAATAGACCTCCTTTAGTTCCTTTTGGATACCCTAAAAACATGCACAATTTTGATCTTGGTTCCAACTTCTTCGCATCCCCATCCAGTACATGTGCCGGGCAGCCCCATATTCTCATATGTCCAAGGGAGGGCTTCCTGCCACGCCACAATTCATACGGAGTTCTAGGAATTGATTTGCTCGGAACCTGGTTCAGAATATAGCATGCCGTTTGTAAAGCATATCCCCAAAATGATAATGGCAGCGTTGAATAACTCATCATGGACCGTACCATATCCAATAAGTAACTGTTTCTCCTTTCGGCTACACCATTCTGTTGTGGAGTACCAGGTGCAGTCAATTGGGATAAAATCCCGTTCTCTACAAGATGTCCTAGAAATTCATCGGAGAGATATTCACCACCTCGATCAGATCGAAGTGTCTTTATGAATTTATCCAATTGCTTTTCCACTTCCGCACGATACTCTTTGAACTTGTCAAAGGTTTCGCTCTTGCGGTGCATCAGATACACATATCCATACCTCGAGTAATCATCTGTAAAAGAGACATAATACTCGAACCCTCCTCGTGCTGTGACATTCATGGGGCCACATACGTCAGTGTGCACAATTTCTAAGAGCTCCTGAGCCCTTGTACCCTTAGCTCCAAAAGACCTCTTAGTCATTTTACCCTCTAGGCAAGACTCACATTGGGGAAGTCGTACCTCCTCCAGAGATTCCAGAGGACCGTCTTTCACCAATCTTTGAATCCTATCCTGATTAATATGACCAAGTCTTAAATGCCAAAGATACGCCTTGTTAGAGTGAGAAACTTTCAACCTTTTAGGGTTATTAATTAATTCAGTGTCAAGCAGTGAGTACATCTTTGGTTTGATCAAATATAGGTTTCCATCCATCCATCTAGAACAGATAAAAGACTTATTTCGACGAATATCAACTCTTTTACTAAAAGAAACTGAATAAGAATCCTTTATTAAACAAGCTACCGATATAAGGTTCCTCCTAAAATTAGGAACATAAAAACAGTCTTTCAATAAAATAAACCTAAATTGATCAAAATAAAGATAAACATCTCCCACTGCCTCAGCCACCACAAAGCTACCATCTCCAGTCCGCAACGAGAGGCTCCTATCATGTAGACTTCTCGTTTCCACAAACCCCTGCATAGAAACACAAACATGATTAGTGGCGCCCGAATCAATGACCCAAGTGTCTTTCGATTCTTCCACCAAACACGCTTCCAAGTAATGAAGTTCCTTACCTTCCTTGCCCTTGGCGGCTAGGAATTCCTGGCAAGCCTTCTTGAAGTGACCTACCTTCCCACAATGGAAGCATTTGGACTTTTTAGGGTCCTTTGGCTTCTTGTTCTTCTTCTTCTTCTTCCCGTCCGAGACAGGAGGATTAGAAGAACTAGAAGCCACTTGCTTCTTATTTGGCCTCTTCCTCTTTCGTGAGGGATTGGAAGATTCCGCCAAATTGGCCTCACCTTTAGGTCAGACCACATCCTCATCCCTGATCATCCGCTCATAAGCCTGTAGTTGCTTCATGAGCTCGGTTAGTCCTAACTCCTTTGTCGCCAAATTGTATACGGCCTTAAACCCCACAAAATCTTTAGACAGAGTTTTGAACACCATCTCGATCTGGGTGTTATAGTCCAACTCAGCACCATTCTCGGCAGCCTCAGCGAAGAATCCCATTAGAGTGATCATATGGTCCTTCACCGGAGTACCCGCCTTTTGCTTGGAGTTCATAATGCTGGTGATAGCGGACTGTCGAGCCAATTTTTCTTGGCCTCCGAACATGTCCTCCAGATTGTCCATGATCTCCCCAGCAACTTGATAAGTCTCATGCTGCTTTTGTAAAGCACTCTTCATGCTAGCAAGGATGTAGCATCGAGCTATTTCATTGGATTCTCTCCAACGATTATAGGCAACCGGGACCTCCTCAAGTGGTGTGTCAGGTTTGGGCCCAGGTGGGCATGGTTCGTCCAGCACGAACTTGTGTCTCTCGCAGCTGAGAACTATTAATAGATTTCTTTTCCAATTTTTATAATTGTCGCCATTCAACTTATTTTCAGTAAGTATTGAAATGAGGGGTGTCGGTGACATTTTGAACTGAAATAAAATTATACTAGACATCATTACAAAGCCCAAGCAAATATACAGATAATTTAGCAAATAAAACATACAAGTATGTTCCTACATGAAACTTGAAAAACATGTAGCATTGCAACAGTAATTCTCAGCACCTTTCCCCAAGCCACCGAGGGGTGGTCATGAAAACAAATAGCCGGAACATGGACCCCGTCCAATTAATATATGTTACCTTAAATCCTCCAAGGTTAAGACATATATTAATAACCGCTTATTTGGCCACCAGTTTAGTTAACAGAGCTTCTAGGGAAGGTTAATAACTAAACGAGTCTTGAGTGTATAACCATTGTTTACGTAGCCCGATCCACGTCCTACCAAGCCACCGAGGGGTGGTCATGAATAGGATCGTACCCGAACACGTTTTCCACATAGGAGATCCAATCTAGTATACCGACGGCGGTAAACACCTACCGAGGGGTGTGGTCAGGTCAGAACTGACGCGAGGCGTTACCATGCTTTCACATATGAATCAACAATGGAGGCCGTGGGTTTTGTTTGAAACCCTCTCCCACTCAATATTTTGAAAAACATGCAAGTTTTGACAAATTATGTATGATCAATATAGTATGAGCGGTACTCACCTATCCTATATGACATGTTATCAAATATGTATACAAAACATCCATCAATACATATTTATACATCCATGACATATCACAGAAAAAATAATTGACAGAATAACCAAGCTATGGTTCCATCCTAGAACAAAGAAAATAAAGATTACAAAATTCCATCCAAAGAATTCTTTGGGTCTTGAATTCTGTTCCGTCTTCTTGTATCCATCTTTATGTAGCCTCTCCATTTATTTCTCATCCCAAGAATTATTTAAAATTTAAATATCCAAAAATTTAAATTTCAAATTCAAATTCCAAATTCGAATTTCAAATTTAAATTTCAAATTTAAATTTTAAACAATTTTAAACATCATGTGTAATAATATGTAATTTCAAAAATTTCAAATTTTTAATTACATATTTTTAAACATGATTTAAAATTAAATCTCAAATTTAAAAATCAAAATTTTTTAATTTTTGGATCGTCGGACCGCCGCCCCCGTAGGCGGCAGCCGCCGTGGGTAGCCACCAACCCCGGAGGGGCTGGCAGCCCACGGCCGCCCCATGTGCAGCCCTGCCGGGCTGCAAGCCAAGCCTGCAGCGCCAGGCTGCCCGCCCAGGCTGGGCGCAGCAGCCGGCAGGCTGCAGGCAGCGCCTGCAGCCAGAGGCTGCACGCCCAGGCTACGGCCAGCCTTGGGCAGGCCACGGCCACCCTGGGCTGCAGGCCAAGCCTGCGGCCGGGGTGGTGTGGGCCTGCTTAGGGGCTGCCGCAGCCCCATCCTGCCCGAGGGCAGGGGCTGCAGCCCCACCAAGGCCCGTCGGCCTATTCCGAGGGATCGTGTCTCGATTTTCGTGCCATATTCCAATTTACCTATTAGGATCTCCAAAAATTAATTTGAATCCCAATTAAATTGAAATTTTCCACACAATCAAAATTTCAACCTTTAAATCAAATTTAACTTTTGGGAAAAAATAAATTACGGTCTTCAATCCTCAATCTCCTCCAAGAATGATTACATAAAAAATTCTAAACCGTTTCCGGTGTACAAAAATTCTAACCATAAAAATTCTAAGAGACAAAAAATTAAAATCCATGGGAAAATTACAGTGTTAATAAACTGCTCCCATAGTTACATAAAAATTCCTAGATACAATTTTTCTAAATTCTAAGGAACCATAACCGGTATAAACAAGCATGCTTATAATAATGCAAAAAATTAAAATAACCACATACTTTATACATAATCCATGATAACAACATAAAGGAACCCTAGAATGCCACTCTCTAAATATTAAATCCATACATAAATAAAAAGACTAAGTAATTGTCTAATTTATGTACATGGCATAGTCATGAGATGGCTGTGATACCAATTGTAGGAAAATAAATCGGTAAAAACGTATCAGAGTGGTGCAGCGGAACAATAAAAATTTTTAGATCGTTAAATGTCTCATGATGCCATATACAATAAACCAACAACAATTAAAACTCATACCTCAAGGACGCCAATCTTGCAGGAGAATGACCGGAGGCTTCAACCAACTAGCCTTCTCTACTATTCTCCAATTCCCAAATGGCTGAGTGTGTGGGCACTCTGAACCTCGATCGGTATGCTAGCACTGCTAGTCTTCTTCCGACCACCCAGATCTCTAAAGAACTTTATTGTCACGATGAGCTGTGTAACAATAAGCCTGCTCACCTGAGAGTCTGTGGTCTGAGAGAACTGGAGTGGCAGGACCTCTATTTATAGACCTGCATGAGGTGATTCTCTGAATTTGAATTAGATTAGGAAAAGATATTTTCCCTTATCCTTAACCAAAAAATCCGAATTTTTCCATGGATAAATCCAACAATAAAATTCGGTTTTTCTTAGGATAAATCCAATCCAAATCTAAACAAGATTTTAACTAGAATTTTATCTCCCTTTTTCAACCAAAAAATCTGAATTTTTCTTGGAGAAAATCCCCTCATAAATTTCGGTCATTATGGATAAGGGAGAATCAAAAATTCCACTAGGATTTTCAAGCTTGAATCTTATCTCAACCTTATCCAAAAATAACCGAATTTCCTAGGAGAGATTCTCCAAATTTTCGGCTACTTTTCAGGGAGGAGAGAATCCAAATTCAACTGGGATTGAAACTTGAATTTTTCCCTTGAATCTTATCCACAAAAATCCGAAATTTCCTTGAGGATTATCCTCAAAAATTTCGTCCACCTTTATTGGGATTTGGATTCAAAATTCAAGTAGGATTCTAACAAGATTATCCTCTCCAAATCCAACTCAAATTCGAATTTCAAACCTTGTGGATTTTCCACAACAAATTCGAATCCTACTTGGACTGTGATTCAAAATTTGAATTTCAAATTTCAAATTCAAATTTCAAATTCAAATTTCAAATTTCAAATTTCAAATTTCAAATTTCAAATTTAAATTTCAAATTCAAATTTCAAATTCAAAATTCAAATTTCAAACTTCAAAATTCAAATTTCAAATTTCAAAATTCAAATTTCAAATTCCACAAAACGGTTGTGTTTCATATTCTTGTTCTCATGGATAATTTTCTACAACTCCAATCCAATCTCAAATAAAATCATGGCAACTTTATTTGGAGTTCGAATAATTATGTACTCTATTATCCAAAACAAAATCTGAATCCAATCGGAGAGAATCTTGTCTACCATCCTAATCCTGTGTCATCACCATCCATGCATAATAAACTAGCCAATAGCATACACAAATCAATTTGCCAAACGTTAAGGAATTATATGGAGCTAGTAGAGGGACTGATTGGACATATATAATCGGGCTCCCGTGATTCCATATGATCATCATTCTTTACCGAACAACTCAATCATATGATCACTAGTTTCAGAGTCACACCACTATAAACCTGAAACTGAACTCCCAATTATATACCGTATTACGTAAGCCTGTGACGAGCTACTATCCAATGACCTTGTCATATATGCAAAACCCTCATATGATATCCATGATCAGCCTTAGGTCAAAGTCCGTTTAATCCTACTGATCAGGTTATCTTAAAATTCCATTATACTACCGAATCAAGAAAATGATTATTCACCATATGTGAATAAGAAGTCATCCGCCCAGCAGACGACCCAAGGCCTTGTCCATTTTCACATTCAGTATAATGCCTTTAAGAGGATACCTTTAACTCCTCAGAGCTATGATTCCGATATCTGCAAACAAACCCTTCATCGTATACAAGTCATGCACCCAACGAACCGGTCTATAAGCTTACTACCTCTGAGACGCTTTAGCCATTGGAACATCAAAGTACACAAGTCATATACATGAAGAAGTTCATTTACTCAGGATTAAGGTTATTGCATAATGAACGTCAAAAGCAGATTGATCCACTCATAGCGGACTACGTAGATCAATCACGCTTTAGTCCTAGTCTAATATGTCATCACCAAGCAACATATCTATGTCTCTACTTGGGAGTCCAGCTCCAGACAGTCAAGACAGACCGTCCCCTCCAAGGCTTTAGACAACATAATAGTCTTAACATGAGTTAGATGCTCGGTCTAATCCCATAGACTACAGACCATAGTTTAGACTGCTAACTTTAGAACATTGTCTTCTCGCATACAAAAGTCCATTGCATGCAACGTTCTAACAGTTTTAACACAAGCAGTCAGTGAGCCATATTTGCTTACATTTACTTTAACATGTAAATAAAACGAGGACAGATAGCAATGTAATGAATAACCTCTATATATAATTTTATTATCCAGTTCAAAATGAATACATCAAAATGTCTCTAATACTTAGGGCATTTCCTAACAAAATATATATTTAAAAATTTAAAAGATTGTCTTATTTGAATTTGAATTGAACAAAATCTTGTCCTGGCACTAGTCTAAGTGGTGTCCACTTTGAATAAGGATGGAAGACAAGATTTTATCATAATTTGAATTTGAATTTTGTTTTGGATAAAAGATTACATAATTATTTGAATTTCAAATAAAGTTACCATGATTTAATTTAAATTTGAATTGGAGTTGTGAAAAATTATCTATACAGACAAAATCCCAAGACTTGCGGAGTTTAAAATTTGAATCAGATTTTAAATCACAGAATCCAAACTTCGCTGAATTTTGTAGGAGTTTTCCCTAGGACAGAAATCGGTTTTGTGAGGAGAAAAGGAGAGAGAAAAGTCTTGTTTGAATCATATTTGAATTTTGAATCACCTTGACCTAGAGGTGGCCGAATTTTCTAGTGCATCTTGTTAGGGGAAGAATCGGTTTTTAGGTTAGTGGGAGAGAGAAAAATCTTTTCTTGGTTTAATTCAAAATTAAAAAGTCACCTAATGCAATTTTATAAATAAGAGGTTTTGACGCTCCTATTTTCTTTAGAACATAGACTTTCAGATGAGCGAATTTGTTATCATACATCTCACCAATAATAGCAAATTCTTAGAGATCTGAGTGGTTAGAAGGAGACAAACCATGCAATAATACCGATCGAGGAACACAGTGCCCATGGACTCTACCATCCAGGAATTAGAGAATAGTAGAGAAGGCTAGTTAGTTGAAACCCCTCAGTCATTTCCTCCGAAGTTCTTGGTGTTTTCATCCGAAGGTATATTAATTGTTGATAATTGATTGTATATAGTAACACGAGTTTATTAATATCTATGAAAAAATTTTAAAATTTCACTGTTTTTCCTACAATTGGTATCAGAACCAACTTGTGATTATGCCATATATGTAAATTAAACGATCTTTTTTTTTTCTCCTAGATGTATGGATTTGATATTTAGAAAGTGTCATTCTAGGATTCCTTTATATTGTTATCGTGAATTATGTATGGTATAACCGTGCTTAATTTTGCTAGTCATGATTCCATAGAATTTAGAAAAATTGTATCTATGATTTTTTTTTATGTAACTATGGGAGCAGTTTATTGTCGCCTTAATTTTCCTATGGATTTTAATTTTTTATCTCTTTTATTTTTATTTTAGAATTTTTATACACCAGAAATAGTATAGGAAATTTTATGTAATTATTCATAGAGGTGATTGAGGATTGAAGGCATAATTTATTTTTCCCCGAAGATTAAATTTAATTTAATGATTGGAATTTTTTTGTATGAAAAATCCCAATTTAATTGAGATTCAAATTTTTTGGAAATCCTAATGGATAAATTAGGAATATGACGTAAAATTCGAGAACTGACCTCGAAGAACTGTATGTCGTTTGGCACATAATTCGAGGTGCATGCTAGGGGTGGTCGAGACCTTGGTAGGGCTGTAGCCTTCTGCCTTTGGGCAGGAAGGGCTACAGCAGCCATTGCTAGGGCTATAGCCAGGTGGGCTGTGGTTGCCCATGCCATGGGCTGTCGGCCCTGGGCTGCCTACGGGGGTTACGGGCCTTTAGGCCCATGGCCCGACGGGCCAAGGTTCAGAAATTTTCAATTTTGAATTTGAGATTTAATCTTAAATTGTGTATAAAATTATGTAATTGTAAATTTAAATTTCAAAATTACATATAATGTAATTGTAAATTTAAATTTTGAAATTGCATATTATTATACATGAAATTTGAAATTGTTTAAAATTTGAATTTTGGAAATTTGAATTTTAAATAATTTTTGGGATGAGAAATAAATGGAAGAGCTGTATCAAGATGGATATGCTAAGATAGAATAAAATTCAAGACCCAAAGAATGCTTTAGATATAATTTTGTAATCTTTAATTCTTCTTTTATCTAGGGTGGGACCATGACTAGGTTATTTAATTTTCTGTCATTTAATTTTTCTATGTTTTGTCATGGATAGATGAATATGCATCGATAGATGATTTATATACATATTTGATAACATGTCATATAGGATAGAAGAATGCCGCTCAAACTATATTGATCATATATATTTTTCAAAAACTTGCATTTTTACAAAATATTAACTGGGAGAGGATTTCAAACAAAACCCACAGCCTCAATTGTTGATCCATATGTGAAAGCATGGTAACGTCTTGTGTTAGTTCTGCCCTGACCACACCCTTCGATAGATGTTTATTGCTGTCGATATATTAGGCTGGATCTCCTATGTGGAAAATGTGTTCGAGCATGATTTTATTCATGACCATCCATTGTTAGCTTGATAGGACATGGATCGAACTACGTAAACAATGATTATACACTCAAGATTTATTTAGCTATAAACCTTCCTTAGAAGCTCTGTTAGTTAAACTAGTGGCCAAAATAAGTAGCTATTAATATATGTCTTAACCTTAGAGGATTCAAGTCAATCTATAATAAGTAAATAGGGTCCATATTCTGGCTATTTGTCTTACAACCACCCCTCGGTGGCTTAAGGCAATAGGTGCTGAGAATTATCATTGCAATGTTACATGTTTTTTCCAAGTTTCATGTAGGAACATACTCATGTGTTTTTTGGCTAAACATCATACATACTTGGGCTCTATGATGATATTCTTGTATATTTTTATTTCAGTTCAAAAATCATTGACATCTCTAATCTCAATACTGACTGAAAAAGAAACCTGCTAATAGTTCTCAACTGTGAAACACTCAAGTTGGTATTGGACGAATTATGCCGACCAGGGCCTTGACCTAATGCACCACTTATAGAGGTCCCTGTAATGTATACTCCTTAGAGAGAATCCAATGTGATAGCTCAATGCTACATCCTTGCTAGCATGAGGACCGTTTTACAAAAGTAACATGAAACCTATCAAGTTGTCAGGGAAATCATAGAGAACTTAGAGGATATGTTCGGAGGCCAAGAAAAATTAGCTCGACAGTCTACTATTACAAGTATAATGAACTCTAGACAGAAGGCAAGTACATCAGTGAAAGATCATATGCTCACGCTTATGGAATTCTTTGTTGAGGCTACTGAAAATAGTGTAGAAATGGACTATGATACCTAAATTAAGATGGTGTTCAAGACTCTATCAAAGGATTTTATAGGTTTTCAAGCTGCGTATAATCTAGTGACAAAGGAGTTAGGACTTACCGAGCTCATGAAGCAACTCCAAGCTTATGAGCAGATGATCAATGACGAGGATGCGGTCCAAGCTAAGAGAGAGGCTAATTTGGGAGAATCTTATAAATCCTCTGGGAACAAGAAGAAGCCAAAAAAGAAGTAAAGGGATTCTAGTTCATCTATTCCTCCTATCTTGGATGGGAAGAAAAAGAAGAAGAATAAGAAACCTAGGAACTCTATAAAGTCCAAGTGCTTCTATTCTGAGAAGATAGGCCACTTTAAGAATTCTTACAAGGAATTCCTATCTGCTAAGGGCAAGGACGGTAAGGGTCTTCTTTATTTGGAAGTGTGTTTGGTAGAAGAATCGAAAGACACTTAGGTTATTGATTTGGGCACTACTAATCATGTTTATGTTTCTTTATAGAGGTTTATGGAAACGAGAAACCTACATGATAGGAGCTTTTCGTTACGGACTGGAGACAGTAACTTAGTGGTGGCTGAGGCAATGGGAGACGTACATCTTTATTTTGATAAATTTAGGTTTATTTTATTAAAACACTGTTTTTGTATTCTTAATTTTAGGAGGAACTTTATATTGGTAGCTTGTTTAATAAGATATTCTTATTCAGTTTCTATTAATAAAATAGTTGATATTCACAAAAATAAGTCTTTTATTTGTTCTAGATGAATGTTTCTCACTCTAACAAGGCGTACCTTTGGTATTTAAGACTTGGTCATATTAATCAGAATAGGATTCGAATGTTTGTGAAAGATAATCCTTTAGAAACTCTAAAAAAGGTATGTCTTCCTCAATGTGAGTCTTGTCTTGAGAATAAGATAACTAAGAGGTCTTTTGGAGCTAAAAATACTAGGGCTTAGGAACTCTTAGCACAAGTCATACACATGAAGTGATTCATGTACTCAGGATTAAAGTTATTGCATAATGAACGTCAAAAGTGAATTGATCCACTCAAGCAGACTACGTAGATCAATTGCACTTTAGTCCCAGGATCTATAACAACATATTAAAGAGTCTCATGAGTGCTAGGCATTCAAGCCATAGCATTAGATGATGGTAATTGCCAAATACATGAGATACAATGTGCCATTCATATTACTCTTTCCTTGTAACTGGTCTCAAGATTTTTGCATGGGAGTTTTGCATCGGGAGCCAAGCTTGTAGAGTGACGAACATCTTAGTTCATGGCGATGAATTTTGCAAGACACTTAACATCCAATTTTTTGACCAAAGGTTGCATGGTGTGCGCCAAACTATAGAGGGTGAAATCTATTGTAAATTTGTTTTAAGGGCCATTAACCAAATTGGCATCAATCATTAGCATGATCTGTCACCTAGATTTGATCTAGTGGGTTGCCCATGAACAAAGAAAACAAAGTATAGAAAATTAATAAAGAGATAAGAATTTTTTATAGATGTTCACTTGTAATCTTATGGGCTATATCCTCTTTAGTGCTTTGAGAGCCTTCACTATGTATGATATAATGAATACATAAGAGCTCGTAAGGAAGAATAGGATAGAGAAAAAGGGAATTTATAGATATAAGAAACTTGGGAAAGGTGGCTGGAATTGCAAGTTGTCGGCAAGCTGAAGGCAAGTCATGGCGAGCTCTTGCTGAAGAATTCTAGGCAGACATTAATGTAGCGTATTCTTTATATTTTTGTAGGTATGCCCTCCGATTTTGAGGAGGTTTAGTATTTACAGGAATTGGTGGTGGCTAGTGAAAATAGGATTAGTATTCAAAATTCGAATTTAAATATGATTTTAGCTTATCCAAATCTTTATAAGATAAGATCTATTTTTTCCAATATAAAATCTTGATATTTGAATTTTATATATTTGAATTTATAGGATAAATCCAAATATATTTTGTACTTAGAAGATTATCCAAGTCCCTAAAATCGTAGGTGGATAATTATGACAACTATCCACGTAATCTCGAGAATCTTGGACTGGGACTTGCTAATGCCTTGCTGGCGAGTGATTGATGAGCTACCTAAATGTGTATCTTGAGACTAATTTGCGATTAATTTGCGACTCATGCAATGAGTTGCACGAGGCTTGTTTGAGGCTTGTTTTGAGTTCTATATGTTGTAAGCTTATGAGCCAACTTCGAGTTCACTGGGGAGTCGATTTGTGAGTCGACATCTTGTGATGGGATTTTACTCCGTTGATGACGTTTCAAGGAGTTGTAGTTAGGCTGATTTTAGGTCTACAGATGACCCGAGTTGACGTGTACGGTGAGAGATGAAATACAAAATTTGATCTCAACAACAGTCAATTTTCTAAATTAAAAAAAAAAAAAAGTTTGCCATTTGTTTAAAATAAGAGTCTAAAGACTGCTTATTGACCTAATTCAAGGGAGCTTTTAATTTGAGAATCTTATTTCTAATCACCAGTAATAATAGTTTCTATTGATAACGCAAAATTGTATGAACACTAGAAGAATAAAACAGCAGGAGAAAATTAGCATATTCCAAAAATGTATCATTAAATTAAAAGGCACTCTGCTTGCAACTGTGTTGGCCAATTTGAGCGCTTGGAGTTACTCGTTTTTGATAGGCAAGTGGTTGAGCTATTGGGTTTTTTCACAGGGAAAACTATATTAAGCGTCAGTTACAAATTAGAAATAGGAGAAAAAACTGTTGGACCATCACAACGAAGTACCCTAATCGCCACTTTTAGTCCTCTTCATCCTGTTCCTCATGGAAGCTCGCTTGCTAATTCTCATGCGAGCAGCGTTAGCAACATAAGTTCTGCACTTCTCAAGAATCCTCCTCTCGCTAATTTGAAGCATCAAGGAATGGTACAACTTCCTCCTTTTGATGGGACAACACCTCCCTAATGCTTCGATAGCATCTTCTAATGAACTTGTACCATAAAGGCCATCTCTCATTTCCACAATCAACAAAAGAGCACAACCGATGTTTTTGTTCATCAACATGTCCCTTTTCATTTCCGAAGTTCCTTCACACAAAAACTTACCGATGCCTTCTTTCAACTCCTCCAAATTCCCAGCAGCCGCTACTGCCAAATCCAACTTGTGATATGCATCCTCTGATAAGAGCATTATATGTAACAAAATTAGCAGCTCCGTCTGGGGTTCTCCATCAAATGAAATCTCGAAATATTCAGAATTCTGGCTGACACACCCAGAATTACCCAATCTTCTCCATAGGGATACCCTCGCTCTACTACACCGGCTAGAAAACAAAGATAAACTCCATTGGAGTACCAGTTCCAAGTCGATGTTCACTATGTCGAATGGGTTATCGGGCTCTGTAAATCCGTATCTGTGAAGCAGTGCAGCATTACCTAATGACCCGTAAGTATTATAAACCTGATGGAAGAGGAAAAGGATAAGAATTAAGAAAAATCTACACCAAGAAAATGACTTAGAACCTGAATTGTCAGGTGCTGAAATAAGGCAAACCACTATTTTTCAAAGTGCATCTCCCTTAATCGAAGTCAACATCAGAAGTTCACATAGTATTAGTGTTAAAAACATTAACGAGTAATGTTAAAGTCAAACACAACATGGTAGTTCACCGATGCCTTACCAGCAACGAACAATAAAAAAGGTTGCACAAACCACTTAAAACTGAATTCCACTAGGTGCAAAAAATAAAAATAAAAATAAACTTAACCTTCAATTACCGAAGTCCAGTCTATAATGGGAAATCAAATCATTGAAACTCTAGAGGAAAGTAATAAAACAAGCACGCACACTTCAACAACATCTATATTATTCTCGGGAAGTGTTACACTGTAACCTAAACTCGAGCCAAAAAATGCAATAAGAAATTGAAAGATAAAAATAAAAATAAAAATAACCAAACAAACAAACAGGAAGAAAACTCACCTCTGCTCCAGCTTTCACATCTTTAATCATAATCATATCCAACTCTGCAGGATCATCCCCCAAATCCATAGGGTATTCCACATGGCTATCACTTGAAGGCATCCCGCTTGCAAGAGCAATGCCCTGCTCTGATCTATCCATGGAAGAAACAGAAGGAGTCCGTTCATGTTCTTCATCATGTTCATCATTGCCTTGCTCACTCATCTCGCTCGTATCTCTCTCATTGTCAGATTCAGAGTGAGAAGACACCAAGGTGAAGTGTACATCCTCAGCTGCAGTTTTATGATTAAAGCTGGACAAAAGATATGAAAATTCATGGATGATTACGTACTGGTTTGATAATAACAAATTTACAATTTAAAAATTCATAAGAGCTAATCTTACAGATCAGCCAAGGGCACCATTCCATAGCCATGGTAGTCATCAATCTCAAAAGATCGAGAAGCAACAAGAGTTTTAGCAGCGAAATAGTCCTTGACACCAAAGTAGCTTGGATCTACCTGATAGGGTTCTAATTCCAAGAGAGGCAAAATGTGCTCTTTCCAGTCCTCATAGATAAGAGCCTTGTCTTCCTTCACTGTCTACCTACATCTATCTACGCGTCAGAGTTCTGTAATGTCTAAACCACCATAAACCAATCAGAAGATTGCCTATGGCGGGTTAAAACTAAAAGCGCTTAAAAAGAACATATACAAACACACGCATACTAAAAAGTTTTCCGTCACAGTCTCCCTAGTTGTCTTCTTAACAAGAATTCCAATCTATAAAGAAATTGACCTCTTCTACTCCCTCTGTTGTACCAATTATCAATCGAGTTTACAACTTTTCCATAACAATATTTATGCTCTCTAACTGGGCAACAACTTGCAAATCAATAAAACCAACATGGTACTTATTTATTTTAATTTTTTTGTTGTACTCATAGGACAAGCAAATACATAATTATCATAGATACTTACATAGTTCCCTATTTCCTGAATCACCATCAACCGTTATAGAAGATCGTCTTTAGTAAGCAAAAATCGCATGTGACATGTAAAAGCAATTATTATAATAATTCTACTTCTTATGCAGATCAACTTTGGTAGGTAAAAGGAAAGCAAAATACACACAAATAGACATATCAATACCTATATTTACATATCAAAATTTCTCATTTTCTTGATCACAATCAACATACTATTAAACATCTTCTTTGGCGGTAAAACGCACATACATAAAACTGGATACTTATATACATAGTTCTGTATTTGCTAAAACCATCATCTATCAACTCATTATAGAAAATCACTGAAAAACAATAAACCATAAATACAAATAAAATTGTACGTAGAAACAATACAAATATACTTTGTTGGGTTATTTATATTTTTGTACCCTATATTTTGCTGTTATTCGGAAAGTATATATTTATACACCATCATATTACGTTTTACATCAAATTTATAAGTGTTGACCTTAAAATGCCCATTACCCTTAAAAAAACATAAAACTAGTCTGCGTTTTATCTACACGTCAAAGTTCCTCGTTTCACGAACCACAATCAACATATTACAGAACATCCTCTTTGGTATGTAAAACGCAAATACATTAAAAAAAAAAATACATACTTGCATACTTACGTCTGTATTTGATAAACCATCATCAACCCATTATAGAAAAATCATTGAAAGACAATATAAACCTTACAAATAAATATATCTATATATCTAGAAAAATATATATATATATATACCTTCTGAATCTCGGTTCCAGAGAGGAGGGTGTAGACTTCTTGAGAGGACCAAACCAAAGGCAAGCACTCTTGGCAAGGCAAGAGGTGAAGATAAGGGGCCCATGCGGAGGTTTGGCCCAAGCTCCGCTCGAACATTAGGGCCACCGAGAGGCCGAGGTAGCCGTCGAGCGCGGCGGCTTCGACGAGGTGGCGGGCAGCGCTGGTCTTGATGGTGAGGCAGGCGAGCTTGGGGATTCTAGCCACCAAGTCGCCTTTTCTGAGATCGCAGAGAGCTCTCACAGAGAGATCAGTAGATGGGCAGTCGCAGAGCTGGAGGGCGTCACTGCACTCGATCCCCTGCGACTTCATCCACCGCTTGAACGCCCTCACTCGTCTCGTCGCCGCCGCCATTGCTGCATTACGTATAGCAGGAGGAGGCTTTCCCATTGATATTTAGTTCAAGCCTCAAGGTTTCTTTTTTTTTTTTTTTTTTTCTATTATTATTATTTGTTAATTTTTCTGTTCAAGTGAAACACCATAAATACCCATTGATATGGCGTGTGTTCGGCGCATCAATTGGAGTATGAAAATTTTTATTTTTTATTTTTTTAATTAGAGACAAGGGATTTAAACACTTTGCCTTGTGTACAAGTAGGTATAAAATTAAGATTATATCTAAATTCATAAAAAATTTGATTTAAGTTAAATTAGACTTTAGCTATATATTTAGCTCCGTTTGGATGAACAGTTTATATTCCAAAAAAAAAGTTTTGTTTGAGATAATAAAATTTGTTCTATTTAAAAATAAAAATGTATTTGATAGATGATAAATTTTCTATTTTTAAAAAGAATTTCTTTTTTTTTAATGTTAAAAAGTGAATTGTTTTATATTCAAGCATAAAAATTTAAAAGGGCCTAATTTAAAGGTGGATCATGTCCATTTTCAAACAACCCCAAGTAGACAAAGGTGTGCGTTTGACTTAAAAGTGTAAAAATTTAAAACATGATAGGTAAAAAAAAAATATTGATACGATTCTTGTTACTCTCGTCTTGAAATTAATAGTTATTTAAAAAGACAATTATCTTATTTAGATTTGTATACACAAAGTTATAAATTTTTAAAGTTAAAGTTTTTAAGTTATAATTGGGATTGATTAATAATGAAATTAATTGATTTTTCAAAAGAAAACTGTTAGGAGTGCTCTAAGTGAAAGAGGCATTTTTAATATATTTTATTTATTTTTAAACTGATTAATAATATATTAAAGATTATTCATTATATTGCTATATGTCTTCTTTTTATTTATATGTTAAAGTAAATATTAACAAATATGACTTATTGACTCCTTATTATTAAATTATTAGAATGTTGCATATAACGGTTTTTTATATGCGAGAAAACAACGTACTAAAGTAACTAGTCTAAATTTATAATCCATAATCTTTATAGTTAGAATGAGCATCCAACTCTTGTTAAGACTATTATGTTATTTAAAACCAATTAGGAAAACGATTTGTCATGACTGTCTAGAGCATTTGATTCCCGAGTAGACACATTAACATGTTGCTTAGTGATGACATAATGGATTAGGACCAAAGTGTAATTAATCTACGTAGTCTATTTGAGTAGATTGATTTGACGTTCATTATGTAATAACCTTAATCCTGAGTAAGTGAATCGGTTCATGTGGATCACTTGTATACTTTGATATTCCAAATACTAAAATGTCTTAGAAGTAGTAAGCTTATAGACCGGTTCGTTAGATAAATGACTTGTATATGATGGAGGGTTTGCTTATAGAAATGGAATTATAACTCTAATAAGGAGTAAAGATTATCCTCTTAAAAACATTATACTAGATATGAAAATAGATAATGTCTTAAGTCATTTGCTCTGCAAATGATTTCTTATTCACATATAGTGAATAATCATTTTTTTAATTTGGTATATAATGGATCTTTAAGATAATGTGTGTAATAGGTTGAATGGAGTTTGACCTAATGTTGATCATGGATATCATATGAGGGTGTTACATATATAACTAAGTCATTAGATGATGGTTATTCACTGGTTTAGGTAATATAATATATAATTAAAAGTGTAGTTTCAAGTTTACAGTAATATGACTTTGAAACTAATAATTGTGTTATGGGTTTTTTCAGTATAGAACAATAGTTATGTGGATTATTGAAGCTCAGATTATTGAAGTCTACATTATATATGTTCAATCAATTCTTTTACTAACTTTACATAATTTTTTAACAGATGATAATTGATTTGGATATTCTTCATGACTTGTATTCTTGCATTTAGTGAAGATTAAAATCTGGATCACCTAATCTTGGGTGTAGGTGTTTTTTCTCTAGGTCAAGGGTAAAATTGTAATTTTATTTTATTCAATTAATGGGAAAATATTTAATTTGCATAAATATTTAATTTGAAAGATAATATTTGAAAATTAAATTAATTATATTTTTCTTTTAAAAGATGAATATGAGATTAATTTAAATTTTGAATATCTTATTTAAATAAATATTTAAAATTGAAAGATTATTTTATTTAAATTTAAATTGAACAAAATCTTATTTTTGCACACTTTAAAGAGGCGTCCGCCTTGCGAAATTAGAAGACAAAATTTTTTCTTAATTTGATTTTAATTTGAATAATTATTACATAATTGTTTAATTCAAATAAAGTTATTATATTTTATTTTAAATTTTAACTAAAGTTATGGAACATTATCTATGCATACAAAATCACAAGTTTTATGGAATTTGAAATTTAAATCAAATTTTTGAACCCCATAACCCTAGTGGCCGAATCTTTTGAAGTAAATTTAGGGAAGGGAGAATCGGCCATGGGGAAGGGAGGAGAGAGAAAAATCTTTTCTAGAGCCCTATTCAAATTCTGAAAACCACCTAATACAATTATATAAATACGATCCTTAGGGTTCTTATTTTCTTTAGACTATAGACTCTCAGTAATAATAATAAACTCTTAGAGATCTAGGTGGTCATAAGGAGACAATCTGTGTAGAGTACTAATTGAGGAATCAAGTGCCCACATACTCAATCATTTGAGATTTGGAGTCTATGGGGTTAAAACGAGCATATAACTCATGTTAAGACTATTATGTTGTCTAAAATCAATTGGGGGATGGTTTGTCTTAACTGCTTAGAACTTTGACTCCTGAATAGAGACATAGGTATGTTGCTTGGTAGTGATGTATTGGACTGGGACTAAAGTACAATTGATCTGCGTAGTCCGCTTGAGCAGATCAATTTACTTTTGACATTATTATGCAATAACCTGAATCATGAGTAGATGAATCACTTCATATGTATAACTTGTGTACTTTGATATTCTAATAGCTAAAACATCTCATAGGTAATAAACATATAGACCAATTCGTTAGGTATATGACATATATATGATGGAGGGTTTATTTACAGATATTGGAATCATAACTCTAATAAGAAATAAAGGTTATTCTCTTAAAGGTATTATACGTGATGTAAAAATAGACATTTAGGTTTTCTACTGGGTGGATGACTTGTTATTCACATATGGTTAATAATCATTTTCTTATTCGAGAGTATAATGAATCTTTAAAATAGCTTGATCAGTAGGTCAAATGGATTTTGACCTAAGGTTGATCATAGATATCATATGAGGGTTTTGCATATATGACAAGGTCATTAGATGGTAGCTTATCACTGGATTACGTAATACGGTATATAATTGGGAGTGTAGTTTTAGGTTTATAATGGTGTGACTCTAAAACTTATAATTATAACAGGTTTATTCGGTATAAAATAATAATTGCATGGATTATTGAAGCTCATACTATATATGTCTAATTGGTCCATCTACTAGCTCTGCATAATTACTTAATAGATGGTAATTGATCAGAATATTATTTATTACTTGTTGTCTTGCATTTAGTGAAGAGAAAAATCCAGATCACCCTCTACAAAGGTGTAGGCGTTTTTCTCTAGGTGCTGAAGGGTAAAATTATAATTTTATATTATTCAATAAATAAGGTATATATTTAATTAATATTTATTTTAAAGGATAAGATTTGAAATTTAAATTAATTGTATTTATCTTTCAAAAGATAAATATGAAATTAATTTGAATTTTGAAAATCTTGTCTTAAATAAATAATTGAAATTTAAAATATTGTACTATTTAAATTTTAATTAAACAAAATCTTATCCTGACATAAACAAAGGTGGCATCCATAGTGGATTAGGATGGAAGATAAGTTTTTCTCCTAATTTGAATTTGAATTTTGTTTTGGATAAGAGATTACATATTTATTTGAATTTCAAATAAAGTTATCATGATTTTATTTAAATTTGAATTGGAGTTGTGAAAAATTATCCATGTAGACAAAATCCTAAGATTTGTGGAGTTTAAAATTTGAATCAAATTCTAAATTACAAATTCATGAAGAGGTCAAAAATTTTGAGGATAAATACTAGTTAAATTTCAGATTTTTTCAAGTGGATAAGAGAGAGAAAAATTTTATTTGAATACTGTTTGAATTTTGAATCCATTGACCTAATCATGGCCGAATTTTTTTTTTGGATCTTTTAGGGGAGAATCAGTTTGTTGGGGGTCTAGAAGAGAGAAAAATCTTTTCTTGGTTTAATTCAAATTCAAAAGGTCACCTAATACAATTTTATAAATAGGGATTTTGACACTCCTATTTTCTTTAGACCACAGACTCTCAGGTGAGCAAATTTATTATTGTGCATCTCACTAACAATAATAAATTTTCAGAGATCTGGGTGGTTAGAAGAAGACAAACCGTATTAGAATATCGATTGAAGAATCGAATGTCTACACACTTCGCTGTCTAGGAATTAGAGAATAGTAAAGAAAGCTAGTTGGTTAAAGCCTCTCGATCACTTCCTCCGATATTCCTAATGTTTTCCTCCAAAGTATATTGATTGTTGATAACATATTATATATAGCAACATGAGTTTATTAACGATCTTTGAAAAATTTTAAAAAATTCCACTGTGTACTCTTACCATTTGTCTTACACAAGCTTTCAAATAAAGAAGATCCTTATCTTCCTGGCCTTTGGCAGCAAGAAATTCATTGCAAGACTTCTTGAAATGGCTTATCTTCCCATAGTGGAAGCACTTGGATTTTTTAGGATCTTAAAACTTCTTGTTTTTCTTCTTTTTTTTTTCCCATCTGTGACAAGAGGAATAGAAGAATTGGAAGGCCCTTACTTCTTCTTTGGCTTCTTCTTGTACCTGGAGGATTTAGAAAATTCAGCCAAGTTGGCATTTCCCTTGGTTTGGATCAGAACCCCATCATTGATCATCTGTTCATAAGCTTGTTATTGCTTTATGAGTTAGGTAAGTCCTAACTCCCTTGCCACCAAATTGTATACAACTTTAAACCCTATAAAATCCTTAGACACAGTTTTGAATACCATCTCAATTTAGGTGTCGTAGTCCATCTCAGCACCATTGTCAACAGCCTCAGCATGGAGTGCCATTAATAAAAGCATATGATCCTTCACTAAAGTACCTACCTTCTGTCTATAGTTCATTATGCTTATTATAACAGACTGTCGAGCCAACTTTTGTTGGCCTGCGATCATATCCTCCAAGTTTTCCATAATCTCCTTAGCAACTTGATAGGTTTTATGTTACTTTTGTAAAACACTTGCCATGTTAGTGAGGATGTAGCATCAAGTTATTTCATTCGATTCTCTTCAACGAGTATACATAAGAGGGTCCTCTTCAAATAATGCCTCAGGTCAGGGCTTTGGTGGGTATGGTTCGTCCAGTATGAACTTGTGTCTCTTGTAGTAGAGAGCAATTAGCAAATTTCTTTTTCAATCTTTATAATTATAGTTGTTAAGTTTGTTTTCAGTGAGTATTGAGATTAAAGATATCGGTGACATTTTGAACTAAAAATAAAATATAAAAAACATCATTACAAAGCCCAAGCAAATATACAAGACATTTAGCAAATAAAACATACAAGTTAGTTCTACATGAAACTTGAAAAAATATGTAACCTTTGTAACGATAATTCTCAGCATCTATTGCCTTAAACCACTGAGGGCTAGTCATGAGACAAATAGCCAAAACATGGACCCCATCCAATTAATATATGTTGCCTTAAATCCTCTAAGGTTAAAACATTTATTAATAACTGTTTATTTTGGTCACTTGTTTAACTAACAGAGCTTTGAGAGAATGTTAATAACTAAAAAAGTTTTAAGTGTGTAACCATTGTTTACGTAGTCCGATCTATGCTCTACTCAAGCCATTGAAGGATGGTCATGATTTGAACATGCCCAACACATTTCCACATAGGAGATCCAACCTAGTATACTGACGGTAGTAAACACCTATTGAGAGGTGTGGTCAGGGTGGAATTAATACAAGATGTTATCATGCTTTCACATATGGAGGCAGTGAGTTTTGTATGAAACCCTCTCCCACTTAATATTTTAAAAATATTCAAGTTTTATTATTAAACATATATGATCTATATAGTTTGAGTGGCATTACATGTTATCAAATATGCATACATAACATCCATCAATACATATTTATCTATCCATGACAAAACATAGAAAAAAATAAATGACCAAAAATTAAATAACCTAGTCATAGTCTCATCCAAGAAAAGATAAAAATTAAAGATTACAAAATTATATCCAAAGTATTCTTTGGGTCTTGAATTTTGTACAATCTTTGTGTATCTATCTTTATGTAGCTCCCCCATTTATTTTTCATCCTAAAAATTATTTAAAATTCAAATTTTCAAAATTTAAATTTTAAATAATTTCAAATTTCATTCATAACAATATGTAATTTCAAAATTTAAATTTACAATTATATGATATATAATTTCAAAATTTAAATTCACAATTACATAATTTTATGCACAATTTAAAATTAAATATCAAATTTAAAAATTGAAAAAAATATGAACCCCAACCCATTGGGCCACGGGCCTAAAGGCACACATCCCAAAAAGGGTCGTAATAGCCCACAGCACCAAGCAAGCCCACAGCTTGCTAGGTCGTAGGCCCTTCGGCTTGTGCCTGGGCACAGGCTGGGCATGTAGGTAGCTTGGCTGTAGGCCATGCCAAGCATAGGTAGGCTTGCAAGCTACCCTGGTCATAGGCCAGCAGCCTGCCCAGGCACAAGTAGGCCTGTTCCTAGGCGTAGACAAGCCTGTTGGCCACTTGGGCTAGCTGCTTAGGCTGCCGCCTGGCACATTACCTCACTAGCCCTTTGGGGTCAATTCCAAGGTAAGTCCAAGTTCCATTCCTTTTGTGCCATATTCCTAATTTGCCTATTAGGATCTTCAAAAAAAATTTGAATCAAAATTCAATTGGGATTTTCCACTCAAAAAAGTTTCAATCATTAAATTAAATTTAATTCTTATGATAAATAAATTATGGCCTTTAATTTTAATCTCCTCTATGAATAATTAACATAAAATTCGTATATCGTTTCAGGTATACAAAAATTCTAAAAATTGAAAGAGGCAAAAATTTAAAATCCATGGAAAAATTGCAGTGACGATAAACAGTTCGCATGTTTACATGAAAAATCTTAGATATAATTTTTTTAAATTCTAAAGAACCATGATTAATAAAATTAAGTATACTTATAATAATTTTAAAAATTAAAATAATCATATACACCACACATAATACATTCTAACAATAAAAAGGAAACCTAGAATGCTACTCTCTAACTATCAAATCCATACATCAAGAAGAAAAACGATCATTTAATTTATATATATGATATAATCACGAGTTGACTCTAATACCAATTGTAGGAAAAATAGTAAGACATGCACAGCGAAGGATGTGACCAAGAGGCTTTAGTCAACTATTCTTCTTTACTATTCTCTAGTAATCTTAAAAATCAAAATAACCACACACACCACACATAATACATGCTAACAATAAAAAGGAAACCTAGAATGCCACTCTCTAAATATCAAATCCATACATTAAGGAGAAAAACAATCGTTTAATTTATGTACATGATATAATTACGAGTTGGCTCTAATACCAATTATAGGAAAAATAGTAAGACATACATAGTGAAAGATGTGACCAAGAGACTTCAGCCAACTAGTCTTTTTTACTATTCTCTTATTCCCAAACGGTAGAGTGTATGGGCACTTGGTTCGTCAACTGGTAATCTAGCACATTTTATCTCCTTCTAACCATCCAGATCTTTGAGAATTTATCATTATTAGTGAGATATATAATAACAAATACCTGCCTTGAGAATCTGTGTGTGGCGACCTCCTTCTAAGGGTCGTCACCTCTACTATAACTACTTCCTATGTCTACTTGAAATTGTAAATATAAACCTCTAATTTCTAGGACTAATTTTTTTTACTAGTTTTTGAATTACTTGCTTGTTATCATGTTTCATTTATTATGTATATATATATATATTTTGTGTATACCTTTAGTTTTGAAACTACTATTTACTAGTACTTATTTACTGTATATGTTCTATTGCTACTAGTCTTGTATCTACAAGGATCCCCAAATCTCTATAGATACTTGCGTTGCTTGCCAAACCTAACTTTACACACTATTGTACTATACATTTACATATCTATTTCTTTTCTTTTGCCTATCAACTTTCTACTTCTACTTCTATCAACAGTCTGTAACGTGAAGCTTAGCGAATCCATTCCCGTGAACCCATGACTTCCCCTGGTCCACTCCCACTAGCCTAGCACTTTTCTTCAAGAGACAGGTTTCCTGCAACACAACTAACTTGTGAGCTACACTTAACAAGTGCAGATATTCATAGTAAACAAACATAAACTACTGAATGTATGACGTAAATGAATGTCATGTTATTCTAATTTGTTATACTTTCTCTGTCTTGTGAACTTTCTTATCTGTTTCTATCTATTTATTTCTTTACTATAACTGTTTCATTAGATGGGCCCTGATTGGACATACTGTATGAGCACATACCGATGGGGGGTGGGGGAGCGACCCACCAACTCTAACCCACGATTACTAAATTAAATCTGAAATAGCTCTCATAATTAAAAAAAGATAGCCTTCTTAACTGATTGAGGCAAACTGAAACTGGAAAGAACCTCTTTAACTGACGGAGGTTAGTATGCCAATACTTAACTTCTCAGTTTTATTAATTTGCTTATCATTATAATTTCTCTTTTTTAACTTTATCTATTCTATCTTAAACCTTTCTGTCATGTCGTTTTGGTTTAGTATTCATACACATAACCAAAACTCAATCTGTTATTCTTCTGTTATGTAGTTTGGTTTAGTGTATAGTTTGGTTTAGTGCTCATACACAAAATCAAATCTTAAATTGTTCTGTTTTGTTGTTTTGATTCATTGTTCATACACAAGAACCAAAACTCTCTCTGTCTTTCTAATTAGTTAACTATTAGCCTCACTTTAAAAACATAATAAAGCATGTAAACATGTATGCATAAAAGTATTGAGACGCGTTAACCATTAACATGTCACCTCATAAACACGTAAACACAGTTTCAAACATTGAAACTTCTAATAAAACATCGAGTTAATCTGTGCATGCAGACAAATTATATATTTGTACTTACAGTAAATGGGCTAACATCAGCTTATTTGGTTCCCTTGGCTTTGTTTCCCATCACTGGCTCTGTTTCCTATAAACAAAATACTTGATGGTTATTCTTACTTTATACCTACTAAATAGCATGATTAAATCTTAATAATAACTTAAAAATTCTAATTTTGATTACTAATAATGAACTTATGGTTTCAACGTTTCATTCTTAAATTTTTCTGCTAATTTTAGCAAAATAACTATTTTACCCCTAATAGGTTTTTCCTTCACAAATATTTTATTCTTACATTTAAACTTGACTTTTTACCCCAAAAAGTCTTAAATATAATCTTTTATCATCCCGATTATTTTATTATAATATTCTCACCGTAATATTTTCACTATTCATCTCTCAACGTCTATGATGTCTTTTCTGACACCTATGTCGGTTTTCTTCTATTTCTAATGTTTCGAGGTTCTGAATGGACATTTTACTGATCCTTAAAATGTTCGCTCTTCTTATCTTGTTCCAACATTATTGAAGGGTCTTGGCTTTACCTTCCAGACAATCAAATTTTACTGTCATTTCCAAAAAAAATACCCTTAGGTGTAAAACTGCACTTGGGCAACATTTTTGTTTATTTTTCATGCTCCCAACGTACCATTGATGCCATTAAATCATAAACCTACCACATACTATACCAAAAGCCTAATTTTAAGCAAAAAGTTCAAAACATTTTATGCAAAATTCTCATATACACAAATTTCTACTTTGATGTTTTATGTCATTTCTATCCTACAACACAACCATGGCCACTTGACCATATTTAAGCTCAAAATTTTCTTCACAAACTTTGTTCTCCACCAAGCCTAACCCACAGATTTTTCGGCTAGGATTTCATGAACAATTTGAAATTCAACCTTTCTAATATTCAATACTTTACATGAATCATTTCCTGACTAATTTTTAGGTTTGTCTAATTTTTTTATCACTGAACTAACAAAATCCAAACTTAAGGTTCACTAATAATTTAACCTCATAATATATGGATTTATGCAACCAAAAACTCAAGGAAAACTTTGAATAACAATCCTTACCTCACAATGGTGTCAAATTCGCGATCGGCGGACGTTTTTATCAAAATTCGATGAACAAGTTTGATGAAATTTTGATTTGGCTGGAAGGAATAGCACATGGTAGTTTTTGGGCAGCATGAGGGCTGAGTTTTCCAGTTTTTTTCTCATTAAATTCAGCCCATTTTATAAACAAAAGAGAGGGGTCAATTTGCAAATATTTCTACAAACCTTTTAGCAACTTTTTAAGGACCTTTTTACAAATTTTTGAGGTCAAGTTGGTATTATCAAAAGTTGTGGCTGATTTGCCACTCTTCCATGCTATAAATCTGCCACTTAAAGAGCCCTAGAAGGTTCTTAATCAATCTTGGCTACTTTTTGATTTTATCTTGTTGACTTTTAATCCTAACCGTCGGATCAAAGTAACTTTAAACCCTAGCCTTTGGATCATTGTGTACTCTAAGATTCCTATGAGTGTTATACACCCTAGTCTCCTATTATGACATAATCTTGGTCAAATTTTTGACCGATAGTCAAACCAGTCAAATTTCTCAGTTTGTGTGCCGGAGGGCTTACTTGGTCGTTCGCGTTACGGTTTGATCTAATTCAATCCCAGTAGTCATAAAAACCCTAAAAATGTCTATCTTTGATTTATCATAGCTTTGACTTATCATTCCTTACTTTTGTGCTATTTCGAGTATTGAAATCACCTAATTTTGTGCGTTTTGGCACGGAATCAACCTCTCGAATTGAAATATTTATAAAAAACAAGCATAATCGGATATGCAATCCAGGTACTTCAGAATGGGATAAAGACGCTCACCAACCTTTCTTCTTCAGCTTACCCACCCCCACTCTCCAAGTTGGTGACAAGGGATTTACTTCAAAGGCAAAGAGTACACCAAACGCAAAGAATACAAGATACACTTGCTAATAGTGAGATGGTACTTTTAATAAGTGTTTTTTATTTTTAATCAATTTGTGATTGTCTGTTGTTTTTCTTTACAATTTTATGATGAGAGAACGGATAAGATTTTGTTTTAAATTTTCTTGCTCGCTCTCTCACGTGAATTGTATCGCACTCTCCTTGAGTTATACCACTCAACTCTGTGGTTCTCTCTCTTTCTCACGTGGGTATATCTTACTCTCTTAAATTATATAACTCTTCTTCACGAGTTATATCATCGGATCAAACAGTTGTTGAACAGCTAAGTATTCAACATATATATGTATCAAATTCTATTTTTTTTTTAATATTTTGATATGATGTTGATTAAATTTTATACGTTAAAATTTGTAGTTCTTTTATATAGAGTGAAAAACCTTATGTTGCATTAAGATATAAATTTACCATTTATAAATATTGTAAAGAAAAACTCATAAACATCACTCAATCAAAATACTACTCTATCGATGCCCCACCCACCCCACAACAAACCCCACCAGCACCCACCACCCCCACCCCCCCCCCCCCCCCCCCCTCTTTTTGCCTTTTTCTTTTTTGGCTAAAGGTCAAAATGTTATCGTTTGTGTGTTTCTAAGGAGAAAAGTTGTGCAAAAGGTTCCCACATCCATAAGTGGACAAATTTATCCCAATCTCGCCAACCCCTCACCAACTCCAGTTGGACCCACAGGCCCCTGACTAAAGCCGACCAACAACCACATGCAACATCCCACTTCTGGTTGCAAAAACCTGAAAATCTCGATTATTCACATTGTACTCATTATTGGGTGGAATCATGCATTATTAGACTGGGAGTCCATTTGAACGATCAAAGTTTTGGTCCAAAATAATTTTTTTGATTTTTTGGATTTTATTATTATTTATATTTTTAAAATATTATAATAAAATTTAAATTTTAAAAATTCATAATTTTGTATATATAAATTTAAATGAAATGATTTTTTAAGTTACATAAAATTTCGAAATGAATAAAACAAAATTTATATTAATAATATTTTTAATAAATTTTTAAGATTTTACTTTTTTTTTATTCTAAATAGTTTTTTTTTTGAAAATATTTTCTAAAACTATTTTTTTCAATAAAAAAATCTTGAAAACTCTTTACAAACAGACTTAATAAACTATGTTCTCTGATGCATCCCTGAAAATAAGAGTTATAACTTGTTTCAATCACTTTTTTTTTTTTTGGCAAGTTTTTTAAAGCACAAGGGGGCATTATAGATCTAAGATCGCCCAAATCGTGTCCTGGGCATATATGTTTAAAAATTGATTTTGTAGTTTTCTTTCTTTTTTTTTTATTTTATTTTAAGCTTGAATAAAGAATTTGAACTGTAGATTTAATATTAAAAGTAACTGTGAAACCACATATAAATATCAATTTCGAATCTACAGCATAACAATTTGAGAAGTGAGAAGCTGAAAGCGACCTTTTTTTACCCTCTTATTTTTGGTGTGAGATAACATATGTAATTAAATTTTTAAATTTACTTATAAATAAAACATAATTGAAATTGTAAATTTTTTTTATGAATTAAATTTAAAAATTAATATGGAAGTTCATGTTGATATCTTTTTTTTAAATGAGTAATAATAACAGAAATCAGTATATACATCAAAATATCCCAACTAAACATGAAAAACAAAAACATCCGAACTCATATATTTTGGAGTGTAAACACAAAAACAATTCATGTACTGCCATCATATAATATCTATCCGGACAAGTCTAGTATCTCATTAAAACCCTATACAAGAAGAAACTTGAAAATAAAAAAATCCGACAAAGGAAAAAAAGAGTGCATAACCCAAAACAAATTAAAGCACCTAAAACACGTAGTTGATAACTCAATAAAATAGAGTTATTTTCATTATTTTGTGTATTAAAATTACAAAATTTTTGAATATTTTGATTTATTTTCAATTAATTTAATTTAATTTTACTTAATTTTTATTATTATTAGTTTATTTTGATTTATTTTATTTCATTCTGTTTTTGTTTCATTTTATTTTATTTAGTTTATGCTAATTCTAATATATTTTTATTTAATTTTTTCAATTTAAATTATTAATTTTCCTCATTTGTAATTTAATTTGATGAAAATGGATAAAAAGAGAAATTTGGACTCAAATTGGGGATAAGATGACCATAAAAAGACCCGAAAAAGGCGTTACAATTTGAATTATATTCGTCTTCAGTCAGAACGCGCCACGTGACCCAGTACTGGAGGAGTTGTCGATATCCCACACGCGCGCTCGCTGAAGATCCCGTTCACCCTTTCCTGAGTCCAGCTGGAAGCCGCCACGCGTCCATCTTTCTCAGCCCAGTGATCAGCTGCCGCAAGCTCGACAGAAATGCTGGTGCGCTTTTCCCACTCCTCCAGTAGCCAGGCGACAAGCGTCCGTGGGCTCCAAATGCCGAACAGCAGCCGGCCATGTGGCTCTACGCGGAAAAATAAAAAATAAAAGAAAGGGAGGGCATTTTGCTCTCCAGCTAGCGCGCGCAAGCCAAGGAAAAAGAAAAGGGCAAAAAAAAAAAAAAGGAAAAGAAAAGAAAAGAAGGAGAAGCAGGGTGGGAGCTCGTGCTGGGGGTGCTGTTGGGAAGGCCGAGACGGGCAAAAACTAGAAAAGAAAGAGAGTAGAAAAATGAAGAAAAAGAGAAAAAGAAAAACAAGAGTATTTTAGGATTTTTAGTTTTCAGATTTTATTTTATTTTCAGTTTTGGTGGTTTTATTTTAATAAAATTCAAGGGAGATACTATTGTTGAAGAGCAAGAAGAGAAAGAGAAGAAATTGGGGGGAAATTTTGAAGTTTTAAATAGGGGTTTTTCTTTCCAACTTCCATTCTTTAATTCTTGTAATTTGACGATGTTTGTACTCTTGGTTTGCTCAATTTTAGTTTTAACTTCATCCATGCATTAGTTTTTGTTCTAGGGTTTTAATGGATCTGTTTAGTTGATTTTGAATTATTTTTGTTCTCTTTGATTGTTGGTTAATTGTTAGTGATTATTTATCCTATCATATGCTTGTACTCTTGGTTTGCTCAATTTTAGTTTTAACTTCATCCATGCATTAGTTTTTATTCTAGGGTTTTAATGGATCTGTTTAGTTGATTTTGAATTATTTTTGTTCTCTTAGATTGTTGGTTAATTGTTAGTGATTATTTATCCTATCATATGCTTGTACTCTTGGTTTGCTCAAATTTAGTTTTAACTTCATCCATGCATTAGTTTTTGTTCTAGGGTTTTAATGGATCTATTTAGTTGATTTTGAATTATTTTTGTTCTCTTGGATTGTTGGTTAATTGTTAGTGATTATTTATCTTATCATATGCTTAATGCTCCTTTTAATTTAGCTAATCATTGGGAGACTTATTTTCTTGTATTCGCTTTTAGTTTTGGTTGTGTGTATTTTTGTGTGTGCTCGCAAGTGAACAAAATGCCTCGAGTAATAAAGTAAGAAAAAGTCGATTATCATCACATGAGAATTGAATTTAAAAATTAAGTAAGTATCATAAATAACCCATTTTATCCGAGCAATCAAAATTGAAAAGAAAATAAAACTAAACTAATAATGTGAACTTGAAAATTGAAAAGTAAATACTAAAGGAGAACTAGGATTGAAGGGAACTCAATGGTAAAGCAATCTAAAGGTTTGATTTCACTTAACCCTCCCTATATTTGTCTGACTTAGCAGTAGTTAACTATAATCATCCTATTTATTAATCAATGTTCTAATGCAATTTCACTACTTCTCCTAAGTGCCTAGTGAGAAAATGTGTCAAAACATAAAAATGAATATCCCTACGAATTCTAATATGAAAACACTCAAAAACCCAACCTTATAAGATTATCCAAGCTCTACCAGCCTCTTAAACTCAATAAAACTCAAGTTATGTTTTTTCTAAACTAATAAATTATAATACCTCTCCCGAGTATCAATTTCCAATAATCCAAAATCATCAAGAATATCAATGTAATAAACTAAAAGCATTAAGTAAGAAAAACACAAATGAATAAGAATGGACTTTCATTAACAACCAACTAAGTCATTCAAACATGGTTCAAGATAGCTAAATTAACCCTAAGATTAAGAAAGTTTAGCTATCCATTAAGAGTTCCATAACCATACCCATAAACAAACCAAATGTCATAGTCATTATACAAACTCAAAAACAAATATCAACTACAAGTTCAAAAGCTCGATAAAAAGGAAGAGGAGAAGAGGTGAAAAACTAGTTGAAGAACAAGTTTCCAATTTTCAATATTCCTCGTGTGTCTAAGCAAGCCTCCAAACCCTCAAGTTTCTCTCTTCTTTTGTGTCTAAAAAAAAGGTCTCTAAAAGATTTTCTTACTTAGAATGTGTGTTTTTCTTTTATATGCCCTGCAAACAGCTAAGTTTCAACCATAATTTTGTGTTGCACGTGTCTGTGGGTTGTAGCAGGTGTTTCTTTAGCTGCAACGCCGCTGAAATGGGTTGGGAGAACCATGGTTGTGTCTCCTAATCGCTATAGTGGGTTTTTCTTTTGCTGCAGTGGATGGGATGGTTGGCCAGAGACCCACTACAATGGGTAAAGCTCCACTGCAGCTTGAAACCATTTTGCCATCTAGAATTTGGGTGTTGCAGCAGGTAGAACTTTCGCTGCAGTAGTTTAGCTTTTCCTTTTCCCCACAAAACACACTGTAGTGAGTCCTTTTCCACTGTAGTGCCTCAAATGGCTTAGAAACTTCTTCTTTTTTTTCTTTCTTTCTTGAAGACTTCTCTAATTCTCCTTAGTTCTCAATTTAGCAAAAATAAAACTCAACACAATAAAAACACACATAATATGCTAAAAACCAACAAAATATCTAAGGATGATGAATTGAATAAATCAAGTTATCAATTACTCCCAAACTTAGAATTATGCTAGTCCTCGAGCAAAAATGAAACAAAAATAAAAGAGAATCAAATAGGAATAAGAATGAAAAAACAAAAACACTAACAAATGTCAACTAACACAAAACAAACAAAAGATCAAGAAATCAACTAAAAAGGAAAATTAAATTAAGTGTGAGTTTTCAAATTGAATCGATGACTATGAATTTTACCTCAAAATTTCCTATTGTACTAAGCTCCAAAGTAATCTCGAACCTTGTGATGTTCTAGAATTTCAATACTTCACACTAGTGTAAACCACTCATAATTCTCATATGGGTGTGTCAAGATTCTCAATACCCAACCACTCAATAATCAGATTAACTTATACATTTAGGAGGTTCATGATTAGATCTAGATGAAGTCTTCCTTAAGTGAACTTTAGTTCCATTCTCCATTAATATAGGCTAAATTTGAAACGGAGATCAATAAGACTTAGGTGCTATTTGTTTCTAGTATTATATTCGCATTACATTCAAATACAATGCAAATTTCATTCTAACGTAAAAGTATTATATTCAAATGTTAATCACAACATATTCTAAATCTAATACAATTAATATTCATTATTTTACTTTTTTTATTACTTTTATTAATCACATTACATACTCTCTTTCTCTCTCTATTTTCTCTCTCTACTTTTACCTATCACATCACATATTCATTATTTAAATATAATTCAAATACTTTTCATCCAAATAAACATTGCATTTAAATATAATGCAAATACTTTCTTCCAAATGTAAATTGTATTCAATGCATTGCATTCAAATACAATGCAACCGCAATGCGTTTACCAAACAGAGACTTAATAGGCTTATAACTTTAGGTTAGGGTAGCAAGGTAGGTGATAAAGGAAATATTTAGGCTCGATTCATCCTAGGCACGTCATTCACCTCTCAGACCTTATACAAACCAAATGGATATTCCAATAAATTTACCTAATTAACTTAATTTCCACAACACCCACTTATTTTGAATGAAAACAAAACAACACAAAGAATGAAACTTTCTTTTTCTTTTTCTCTCTCTTTTTTTTTTATATATTTTGTTTTGCTACACCCCAAACTTATTCCATTTTTGTAGATTTAATTGGAGAGCTAGCTTTTTTTTTTTTTTTTGAATAGAAATGGACAAAAATCATTAACACAAACACAAGAAAGGAAGAATATAACAAACCAAATGATGATTCAGCAATCTTATGCTTGTTTCAATCCAAAATGTGCACAAATGAAGTGAATATGCAATATGTGCCTAAAGTGAAGGGACAAGAGTTTGGAAAATCTCAATTCGGATGGGATTTATGATGTGAGTGAAGAAAGGAAAAGCTAATAGATTCAATGGGGACTACAAAGGGTAAAATCTAAAGGTAGGCTTGAAATGGCTCAAACAATCCAAAGAAACGCCTAAATCATCTCTCCAAAACTACCTAGCCTATGATTTTGCCTCAAGTTCCACTAAATCAAGTTCTAGAATCCTTATTATGCCATGAACCTAAGTAAATGCGTAAATGTCCTCCAGTTGTTTAAAATGGTGAATGTTAAGGTCTTTGTACATGTGCATTTGAAAGTTCAAAGTGTCTTGTTCTAGCATGACGTGTCAGGCACACAAAAAACACAAAGCTCAACATTACAAATGATCTAAACAGATAATTAGGAAATAAAATGTCGTTGCCATCTTAATTGTCTTCCTCTTGTTCTCCTAGTGAAGAGGGTAGGACGAATGGTTGGCACAAGTGATTGGAAATGATCCCCAAATTTCTTGGATGCAACGCCTAGCCTTTGTATAACTCTTGTTTTCCATGCTTTTTTTGTGTTGCATCCTCAAAATTCTTCGATGCATCCTAAGCCTCTGTCCAAACTAAATTGATGATCCCATAAACTTGTTCAAACCCTAGAACTGACAAAATTTTTCAAACATAAATAAGTTCTAGACTCTAAAAACAATACAAAGATACAAAAATCACATTCAACGCATAAGAAAAATTCAAAAAAAGTTAAAGGGATAGAACTTGGGGTACTTTCCAAGAGGTGCTTGATTTAACATCTCTAGCTAAACTATTGGAGTCGCGCTCATCAAAGAGCTACTTCTGCCTATAGTAAATGTCATATAACACTACAAACGGGTCTTTGGATTGGATGCCCTCAAGCTTGGCATAATACAAAAATGCTTGGCATGTGTGTTCAAATTGACTCGGCTCCAATAAATAGGCTTGTCAGGCTTGTAGTAGTGATGCCAATGTTGGTGGAGGAGATGTTCGCCATATAGGATCTTCATAGATGTGATATTTGATGATCGGTGTTGGAACTACAAGCTAGACAACATAGACATCTTTTTGTAATTTTTTCTTGATGTCTAAGTCTTGTGTCCTTTCTTCACATATAGATTCCTCTTGAAAAATCTCTAAGTCCTCCTCACTTGGTGTAGGTTTCTAACTTGGTTCAACCTTAAAATGTGTTAGGAAAGCTACATTGTTTCAACTCGACAAGTGTATTGGCAATTTGACTAACTTGAACTTCTAAGTCAACAATTTGAAGAAGTTAACCAATCATCAATTTATTGGTGTTACCCCTCAATTGATTGATTTGAATTGTTATTTGGGCAAGTGTCTCTTCAAATGCTGGTAAAATCTCTTGAGGTAGGGTGTCAACTTATGGCTCCATCAAGTTAGAATTGCTTCCTCAACCATGGTTGCTCCCTTAACCAATCAAATCCAAATAATTATTCTTTGCCATATCTTCAAAAAGGTGATAAGCTTCATTGATGTATAGTTAGTAAAAATAGGTGGTACCATTTCCCAGTTCTAGTTAAGTTATTGTTATGTCACTCAAGGTATTAAGGAATATTTGAAGTTAACCCTCTTTTAAGAAACCGTGGTGTGGGAACCGAATAAGCAAGTCTTTAAATATCCACCAAACACTATAAAATGGCTCTGAATCTTATTGAACAAAGTTCAAGAGGACTTGTCGATCAACCATCTCCAAGTACCTATCACAGGAGCACTAAATAAAAATTAAAAAAAAAAGGCAAATAAAAAAAAGACAAATAAAAATATCCAAAACAAACAAAACAAGCTTAAAACAACTAAAATAAAAGAAACACCTAAACTAAAACTAAGTCACTTGGTTGTAATATTAGCGAGAATTCCTAAAATTTCTATCCTTAGCAGCGGTGTCAAAAACTTGTTTCGTGTATTTTCATGTGTGTTTGCAAGTGAACGAATCACCTCAAATAATAAAGTGACAAAAAGTCAAGTATTGTCCTATGATGATTGAATTTAAGAATTAATCAAGTAACACAATTAAAATGATCCAATTTTATCCAAGCAATCAAAATTGAAAAATAAATAAAACTAGAGTACTAATGTAAACTCAAAAGTTGAAAAGTAAATGCTAAAGTTGAACTAGGATTAAAGGGAACTCAATGGCAAAGGAATCTAACTCTTCCTATATTTGTTTGATTTAGCAATTGTTAACTAATCCTATCTTATCCATTAATTAAAGTTCTAATGCAATTTCACTACCTCTCCCAAGTGTCAAGTGAAAAAATATGTCAAAACATCAAAATTACTATCCCTATCAATTCTAATGTGAAAACACTAAAAAACGCAACCTTATGAGATTACCCGAACTCTACTGACAACCCAAACTCAATAAAACTCAGTTTGTGTTTTTTCTAATCTGATAAATGAAAATACCTCTCCCAAGTATCAATTACCCAAAATCATCTAAAATATCAATGTAATAAACTAGAAGCATTAAGCAAGAAAAACGCAAATGATTAAGAATGGACTTTCATTAACAACTAACTAAATCATTCAAACATAGTTCAAGGATGCTACATCAACCCCTAGATTAAGAAAGTTTGACTATCCATTAAGAATTCTACAACCATACCTATATTAAAACCAAATGTCATAATCATTGTTCAAATCAAAAACAACAAGCAACTACAAGGTCAAAAGTTAGATATAAAGGAAAAGGATAAGAGATGAAAAACTAATTGAGGAACAAGCTTCAAATCTTCAATCTTCCTTATGTTTCTAAGCAAGCCTGCAAGCCTTCAAGTTTCTCTCTCTTTTTGTGTCTTAAAAATGGGTCTCTAAAAGCTTCTCTTACTTAGAATGTGCATTTTCCTTTAATAGGCCCTCCAAATAGCTAAATTTCAACTGTAATTTTGTGTTACATGTGTCTATGAGATACAACAGGTGTTTGTTCTACTGTAGTGCTGCTGAAATAGGTCTTTCTTCTGTTGCAATGCATGGGCTAGTTGCTAAAAGACCCATTGCAGCCCAAAACCATTTTGCTTTCTGGTCTTTTGGACACTGAAGCAAGAAGAACTTCCACTGCAACAGGTCTACTTTTTCTTTTTTTCCCCATGAAACGCACTATAGCAAGTCCTTTTGTTGTTGTAGCTCCTCAAATGGCTTCAAAACTTCATTTTTTTTCCTTTCTTGAAGACTTCTCTTATTCTCCTTAGCTTTTAATTTAGCAGAAATAAAACACAATAGAATAAAAACACATATAATATGCCAAAAACCAACAAAATATCTATGGATGATGAATTGAATAAATCAAGTTATCAGTTTCGTTTTAGTCATTCATATAATTCTAGAGTTAATAAATTTCGGTACTTAACTCACAAAATAAACACAATTTTCAATTATATCTTACTCTTTTTGTATTACTTGTATGACTTGTGCACTTGTGAGTATTTCACGCACCTTGTTGTGGATTGTTTTGTTTAATTTTGGTTAATATCGATACTAATTAGCTCTAGGATTAATTTGAACAATTTGTTTTGTATTGTTTTTAATTTAATTACTTGTTTTTAGTTTTGGTTTGGTTTTTCTTTGTTTTTGTTATCTTGTTGAGGTTTTTATGATGTTCCATAGGCAAATCCTCACAAGTTTTTCCCAACAAGAATTTGAACCTTTTTGTAGTGCTTTAGGGAGATTTAAAGAATTGCTAATTATGTTTCCGTTTCATGCTTTTTCATAAGAATGTCAATTTAATTCAAATCTTTCTTAATGGCTTATGTGCTATAACTAGGCATTGGGTTGAAAATAGAGATGGTACTACCTTTTTCTACCTTATTGTGGGTGGAAGCCACGCTTTGATAAGTGTATCTCCAATACTCAAGCTGATAAGTATAAATCAAACACTTCTTGAGAGGCAACCCAAGTTTCTAAACTTTTTCTTTGCTTTATTTAAATTTCAATGAAGTTTAAGTTTTAGAAACTTTTTACTTTCTTTTTGGTTTTTCTTCTATAGGTTCAAGCATTGGAGTTAGGGGGGTTGGCAATTTCTCGAGTGAGCAAGCCAACAAACCCAACCACCAACTAGGGGAGTTTCTTAAATCACTCTCTAATTTTCTTTGACTTACACATTGAGGAGATTTTGCGTGTTTAGTTTGGGGCGTCAAGCTCTTGTTTTGTTTGCGTTTAGGAAGGGAAAAAAAAACTTTTTATTCAATAACTTGATGTATTTTGTTCTTTCTTTGGTAAATGTCTTTGATCTAATGATATGACTATGGTTGGCTTTATGCATAGTTTTTAGAAGAAGTGTGGATATTGCTTGAGCTTGTGTTGAATTCTTGTGTTAGTTTCATTTTGATTGTGATTACCCTTATTTGAACCACCATGTCTTGATCATTGAGTTGTTATGCATATTTGGAGAATGTTTATGTGGATTGACACAAAAAAGTTGGAAACAAGGATTTTTTTCATTTTTATTTTTATTTTTTTGTTTGGGGGGGTTTGGGGGGGAGGGTTGGTGGTATATACTTGGAAGAGTAAAATTGGCTCTATGATGTTCCTAGATGATTAAAGTGCTTAGAGAGTGATTTAAACCAAATCATTTACTCATTTCCTACCCTTTCACCTTAATCGCACATTACAAGCCCATAAAGTCCTATTGAACCTTGGTAAGTTGTTAAGTTAACAATAGTGGAGAGAGGCATGAAAAGCAAACCTATAGGTGGAAGCTACTCTTTGATAAGCATATCTCCAATACTCAAGTCGATAAGTATAAATCAAACGCTTCTTGGGAGGCAACCCAAGTTTCTAAATTTTTTCCTTGCTTTATTTAAATTTCAATAAAGTTTAAGTTTTAGAAACTTTTTACTTTCTTTTTGGTTTTTCTTCTATAGGTTCAAGCATTGGAGTCAAGGGTGGTTGGCGATTTCTTGAGTGAGCAAGCCAACAAACCCAACCACCAATGAGGGGAGTTTCTTAAATCAGTCTCTAATTTTCTTTGACTTACACATTGAGGAGATTTTGCATGTTTAGTTTGGGGCGTCAAGCTCTTGTTTGTTTGCGTTTAGGAGGAAAAAAAAACTTTTTATTCAATAACTTGATGTATTTTTTTGCTTTCTTTAGTAATTGCCTTTGATCCAATGATATGACTATGGTTGGCTTTGTGCATAGTTTTTAGAAAAAGTGTGGATATTGTTTGAGCTTGTGTTAAATTCTTGTGTTAGTTTCATTTTGATTGTAATTACCCTTATTTGACCACCATGTCCTGATCATTGATTGTTATGCATATTTGGAAAATGTTTATATGGGTTGACATAAGAAAGTTGGAAACAAGGATTTTTTCATTTTCATTTTTATTTTTTTGTTCGGGGGGTAGGGGGGTTGGTGGTATATACTCGGAAGAGTAAAATTGGCTCTATGATGTTCCTAGATGATTAATGTGTTTAGAGAGTGATTTGAACTGAATCATTTACCTGTTTCCTACTCTTTCACCTTAACCGCATGTTACAAGCCCATAAAGTCCTTTTGATCCTTGGTAAGGTGTTAAGTCGACATTAGTGAAGAGAGGCATGAAAAGCAAACCTATGGGACTTGTTCATTTAAGATTCTTTGATTTCTCCATATTTGTATAAATTCATCTAGATTGCACACAATAATTTGAGAAAGACTAAGCACACATACATGGCGAATCTAATTATAAATGGGACATACTTATGGATTGATCAAAATACTTAGTTAACATTCATGTTTTTCTTTAAGAAACTTCATTGTTTTCTTTAATTAAGTTCTTTTGGAAATCTTTGAGGAAATTCAAGAGAATCACCATCAGAGCACAATCTACCTCTAGTTTGTTTTTATTTATTTTCTTATTTGCTTTGCTAAAAGACTAGCAAAATCTTAAGTTTGAAGGTATAATAACTTTATAAAATAGACTTACTTTTACCATTTTATGCATTAAAATTGTTAGATTTTTAAGTATTTTTTATTTTAAGTTAATAGTTTAATTTTACTTAATTTTAATTTAGATTAATTTATTTTGATTGATTTGATTTAATTTTATTTTTTATATTATTTTGTTTAGTTTATACAATTTTAATATAAATTTATTTAATTTACCCCTCTAAACTATTGATTTTCCTCGTTTGTAATTTAACTAGGTGAAAATGGATAAAAAGAGAGGAATTTTGAGTCAAATTGGGTATTAAATGGTCATCAAAAAGCCTAAAAAGGATTAAAATTTGAATTAACTTCGTCTTCAGTCAGAGAGCGGCACGTGTCACAGCACTGCAGGAATTGCCGATCTCCCCACCGGGCGCTCACTGAAGGTCGTGTGCGCCCTCTCCCTGGTCAAGCCCGAAGCCGCCATGTGTTCCTCTTCCTCAGCGCCTTCGACCGTTGCGCGCTCCACAGTAGCGCATGTGCACTCCCCACCCGCCCCCGGCCCGCCACCCCCCCCCCCCCAACCCCCAGCAGCCGTCCATGGGCGTTAGACGCTGAACAACAATCCGCCATGTGGCGCTACATAGAGAAATAAAAGAGAGAGAGAGAGAGAGAGAGAGAGAGGATTTTGCTCTTCAGCTGCCGCGCGCAAGCCAAAGAAAGATAAAAAAAAAAAAGGAAAAAGAAAAAGAAAAGAAAAGAAGGAAAATGAGCTGAGGAGTTCGCGTTGGAGGGCCTGTTGGGAAGGCCGAGCCAGAGTCAAAAACCAAGAAAAGAAAGAGAGGAGAAAAAAAAAAAAGAAAAAAAAGAAAAAAGAAATATAAGAAAATAGGAAAATTAGTATTTTAGGATTCTTAGGTTTATAATTTTATTTTATTTTCAGTTTTAGTGTTTTTTATTGCAATAAAATTCATAGGAAATTGTATTGTTGAAGAGCAAGAATAAGAAGAAAAGAAATTAGTGGAAAACTTGAAACTTTTAACGGGGGTTTTTCTTCAGATTTTTTCTCTTTAATTCTCGTAATTTGATAGCATTTGCACTCTTGATTTGTTTAATTTTAGTTTTAATTTCATTTACATATTAGTTTTTATTTTAGGGTTTCAATAAATCATTTTTAATGGATTTTGAATTTGTTTTGTTATCTTTGATTGATTGATGATTTGTAGTGATTGTTTATTCTTCTATAGGGTTAATGCTCATAATTATTTAGTCAATTATTTAGTGATTTTGTTGAACTTGATTGAAATTAAAAAATAAAGATTAGGTCTAGATTAATAATAGGACTTCATTTGTAATTTGGAAAAGGAATTTATCCTTAATGTATTTGTAGTTATTGTGAGCGCTTGGTCTAATTGAATTTATGTTAATTAATCCCTATAAGAATATAAAGGTTTTAATTAACATAAATGGACTTATTAGTTTATTAGAAGAGGCTTTTAGGTAATTTCGTGTATTTGGTTAACAATTCCACTGCTTGCATTAATTAATTAAAGAATGATTTTAATTTAAATGAAATTAATTAAGATAAATTAGATCTCTAGAGCTTTATTTATAATGATTTTAATTTAAATGAAATTAATTAAGAGAAATTAGATATCTAGAGCTTTATTTATATTATTTAAGTTTTGTTAATTTTCTTTATTTACTTTCTTGCATTTTGCTTTTAGTTTTTGTATCAATAGTTCAAATAATTTTAAAGTTCATCAATTTCGGTACTTAACTCAAAAATTAAACATAATCCTCATGAAAATGGTATCTTACTTATTTTGTATTATTTGTGCGATTCATGCATTTGTGAGTATTTTATGCAATAATTTTGGAAACCTATTAAAAGAAAGCCATACGTATCCCTATAAAATATCAAAAGGATAAATCCAAAGCTAAAAACTACCAATAAAATTGTCGATGTTGAGCTAAATAACTTTCTAATTTATTTGCAGCATCATTAAAAAGATTTTATTGCGTAATTTGAGTCACATTTAGCCCAAAAATTGTGCCATTAAAATTCCTAAACTTTTTAATTGCCCAAAAATAAAAAGCAATAAGCTTCAAAACCAAGAGAAGGTGCAGCAAAACAACATTTAACAAAACCCTTGGTAGTTTTGAAAACAGCCTCGCAACCTGCAATACCAGGATCACCTCATGCAGCACCATCTACATTCACCTTGATCCAACTTTGATGAGCTGGCAGCCATCTTACCAGTATGATATCTAAAACCACCAAATGTTTACCAAATTATGAAGAATCAAGGGATCGCTTTGCAAATTATTCACGCAATCGAAATAAAGAGAACTAGTGTTTTTAGCTATTGCCCAAATCATGATCTTTACCGAATTTGGATGATTGTGTCTTCGAAAACAAGATTATTACTAGCATGCTGTAAATAGTCGCAGATTTCCATAGAAGTGTAGATGAGTATCTCTGTCTTCTTTTATGTATCTCTTCTTTATCTCTCTCTCTCTCTAATTATGAAGAATCAAGTGGTTAGTTTGCAAATTACTCATGCAATCGAACTCAAGAGAATTAGTGTTTTTAACCATTGCCCAAATCATTATCCTTGCCGAATTTGGATGATTATGTCTTCGAAAACACGACTATTACTAACATGTTAGATCAACCAACATGCGTAAATAATTGCAGATTTCCATAAAAGTTTAGGTGTATATATATATGTATATATATATACCTCTCTCTCTCTCTCTCTAGATTCCCCCAAAGGAGGACGGCAAAGATTCTTGTGCCAAAATTGATAGGTAAATTTCTCTCTCTCTCTCCCCTGTCATCTTCAAAATCCCTGCCCTAAAGGCGGAGGGCGAAGATTCATGCTTAACAATCCAAATAAACTAAAAGTCAATTACACTACCATTTAAATTCAGATTTAGAGCTTTTTTTTATTTTTATTTTAGATTACAAAGTTTACATAAAAAGAAAAAAAGAAAAAATATAACGTCAAATAATTTTTTAATCTAAAATTTAGTTTAACTTACGCCCTTTTGAAAAAAAAATTCTGGTTCCGTCACTTATTTTAGCTACTCCACTGAGTGCAACTCTCTTTTAATTAACCAATTCTATCTACAATTTTACTAGTTTTGGCTGAATTTTTCGAAAATTGATAGAAGGTTAGGGGTGGGTTTGGGGTAACACTTTTACTTTCTCCAAAATACTTTTTTTTCATCACAACCTCATTTTTCACTAGTCACATCTCCAAAACGTTATAACAAACTCTAAATTTTAAAAGTTTATAACTTTGTATATACAAATCTAAATGAGATGATTTATTTTTTAAATTACATAAAATTTCGAGAAGAATAAAACAATATCGATATTGATTTTTTTTTAAATTTAAAATTTTTTATTTTTTTAACCATAAACAGTATTTTTCTCCAAACATATTTTTTAAAATAACTTTTTTCTAATAAAAAAAAAATCTTTAAGCATCTCTCCTAAATACCCTTTAAAAAGGGGTGTTTGGGGGAATGTCTGGAGACATTAGTTTTGGGTTGGAAAAAAGTTAGTTTTAGAAAATATATTTGGGGGAAAAAACTGTTTGGAGTGAAAAAAATTAAAAATTTTAAAAATTTTTTTAGAAAAAAATTGTCAATATGGATATTATTTTATTCCTCTCGAAATTCTATATAATTTTAAAAAAAAAATCATCTCATTTGGACTTGTATACACAAAGTTATGGATTTTTAAAGTTTTTAGTACACTGTAACATTTTGAAAATATAAATAATAAAAGTTAAAATTTTGAAAAAAAGCTAAATTTTTGGTCCAGAGACCCCTGTTCCAAACGGTAATTCTTTTAATCTTCTGTAGCTAAATTTTTTTATCATTTGGAGTAACTAAAATATCACGCCAAATTTTCCTTAAAAAAAAAAAAAATCACGCCAAATGCTTTGGAGTGGCAAATTACAGTTTTTATAATTTTAGCAGACTTTCTAGAAAAAATAAAAATATTTAATAGATCTTATATTCCTTGCTCCGACTCCGACAATTGCGGTTGTGGAAAATGAAAGCCGGTACCACCGCATTTTTGTGCATTTCCCACGTCATTGTATAATTCGAATAATCTTGATTGGAATTTTCCACCATAATGTTGATACTATTAAGATGTTTGTTTTTTATATGATATTAGTATTGTGATAAAATATAATATAATTTTTATTTAAATATAAAAATTTTATATTTAAATATAGTATTTTAAATATATTTATTATTTTAAAATATTTTAAAAATAATTTTTTTCATTCGCATTATATTCTCTTTTTATCTTAATTTTTTTATTTATTTTTATCAATCACATTAACTTTTCAATTCTAAAATACAATTTAAATACTTTTCATCTAAATACATATTACATTTAAATATAAAATAAATATTTTTTATTTAAATATAAAATATATTTAATATTATATTTAAATATAATACAAATATAATTCATTTATCATACACCTCATAAATATTTTTTATTTAAATATAAAATATATTTAGTATTATATTTAAATATAATACAAATATAATTCATTTATCATACACCTCATCTTGAATAAAATAATTTACTTTAATTAAGTTTTGTGAGATTGTTATCTGTTTCTAATCCAATGTGAATGTGGATTGCCTTTGGCACGTTCCCAAATACTGGTAATCAATCTATCGAAGTGTCCATATATATATATATATATATATGGAGAGAGAGAGAGAGGAGGGACTACATTAAAGTCCTTCAGGAGTAAAACACTTCGCACACATATTGAATGCTCAGGAAAGAATAACTTGCTCTTAGTTGTCAAGATCTTTAAGAAGATTTTTTTTCTTTTTATTTTTAATTAAAAAATAGCATAGATATTGGTTATTATGGGTAAGTTCTACTGTGAAACGGTGTTATTATTGGAATTATACTTGGTAATTTTTTAAAATCAATTGAAGCTGAAATCATTCGATAAATAATGACATAGTAATCATTCGATAAATAATAACTGATAGCGATTAAGTATATTTTGAACATACAAACTGATAGTGATTAAGGACATTTTGTTTGTTAAAAAAAAAAATTGGAAAGTCTTTGGATATTCTAGTTATAGGAGGTGAGTATGTCACGCTCCTTGGCACTTAGGTGTTGTTAATATGAGAGTTTGTTAGTAAGCAAAAATGGAATGATTAATTTTATATTTTCACTCTAAATTATGTATTTTTTTATTTAATACTTTAAACTTTTAAAATCATTTATTATGTTATTTGAATTATATAAAATCATTTAAATTGATTTTTTTGTCTGATTTTTTTATGATTTTAATAGATTTATTGACATAATAAGTTATTAAAAATAAATAAATATTTTCAAATATATGGGGTGTTTGGAATATGGTTTTAAAGACATAGTTTTGGTGTTTCTAAATTAAAACATGTTTGTCTTTTACATTTTTTTCAAACCTTCAACAATACATACATGTATTTTCAGATATTAATTTTTTATCACATATTTTAAAATTTTTATACACTTAATTTTAAACTAACTTTTTTTCTGAAACATTTGTTTGAAACATAATCCTCAAAAACATATCTGATTTCCAAAACCAACATATTTAAGGGGGTATTTGGTAAACGTATTACGTTTTAATTGCACTTGAATACAATTTTTTTTTAGTGTTGTATTTGATTGAAAAGTATTTGTTTTGTATTTGAATAAAATATATATTTAAATAAAAAATATTTTAAAATTGAAAAATTGATGTGAATGATAAAAATAGAGATAAATAATTAGGGTTGAAAATTGATGTAATTATTTTAAAAAAATTTTAAATAATAATTATTTTCATAACATTAATACCGTTAAAAATGATTATATTTAAATGTAAAACTTTACATTTATTATAAAATTAATATTTATAATTCCAAAAAACGTTTCAGACGGCCTCTAAAAATATATCTCCAGAATTCTTTCTAATCACCCTAAATGTTAGTCATAAAAACAAATATTAATTTTTAATTAAAAATAAGAGCTATTTTTCTCTCTCCTCTCGACAACCTAGCACCCAGCCTCGACGACCTTCCCCGGCGACCCCCACCCGCCAAGGGACCCTCCACGAGCCGCCCCCTGCCACCCCCAACGACAATCCCGGCGCCCCTTCCCTCCCTCATCTTCCTCTCTTTTCACCATATATTTTTTTAAATGAATGGGAATGAATGAAAGCCCAGATCCCTCCATTTCCACACACCCAGATCTGAAGAGAGAGTGAGAGAGAGAGAGAGAGAGAGGTGGTCATTACTGACGGTGAAATTCTCCCAGGCCGCGACGGAGCTCGGTCCGCTGGTGATTTCTGGGTTTGGGAAAGAGGAAGGAAAATGGAGTTTGAGAGACTCTGGCGAGTGAAGAATGGAAAACGGCAAAGTATTTTAGAGTGTGTATAGCTCGGCGGACATTAAGCCATTGCCGAATAGATATGCATGTACAAATATATATATGTATATATGAATGTGCATATATGTAGACTGTGGAGAGAGATGGCTTACTAGATTTATGAAAAGGATTTTGGGGAATGAAAGAAGGAAGGGGGTGACAAAATGTGATTCAATGCATCGACAATGGACATTAAATCGGGTTGAGGGGGATCTGCACGTTATGGACATCAAATCGGGTTGAAGAAGATCTGCGCATTTTTTTTTTTTTTTTTACTTACGAGACAGAGAGAGCTAGCGAGAGGAAGAAGAGGAGAGAGAACGAGAGAAATAATTTTTTAATTAAAAATTAATATTTATTTTTATGATTAAGATTTATATTTAAAAATATTTTTTTTATTTTAAATGACTTGTTATACCAACAAACCTATTAAAATCATAAACAGAATCATAGAATGAACTGTTTCTGAAAGTTTGGAATAGATACATTATCGAAGAAGAAAACATAAAATTAATCTAAAATGTAATTAGCCAACACTTTTACGGTAAAGTTAATCAGATTAAGTGTAGAATTAGTATCCCAAACAACCGAATAATTGCATAACTGGATGAAGTAACGTAAAACAGATTGGAGGATAACCATTATGATAGAAATGTAATTTAAAAAAAAAAAAAATGCTTTATTAAGCACAAATTACTTGGCAAAGAAGGAAAGTAATATGTCAAAGTCTCTTTTTCTTTCTTTCTTTCTATTTTTTTATTTTAAATCAAATAGAACTCCACAATACACTAGAATCTTTTTGGAAGATTTGCACAGCTCCATTTTAGATACCCAGGAAATCTAGTTAACAATTCAAAATGAGACATGAAAAATCACAAAACTCTACACAATAATTTGTACTTAGAATGCATAAAATCAACTCTAAACTTAATACAATCTCAAAAAATACTGAATTTCACATTATTATATATACTAAAGCGAAGGAGAAAATCTCTATTCATTCACTGTTTCTAAGATAATGGTGAATCTCTATTCATTATTATATATACTAAAGCGAAGGAGAAAATCCCTATTCATTTACTGTTTCACTGTTTCTAAGACATTATTATATATACTAAAACGAAGGAGAAAATATCTATTCATTCACTGTTTCTAAGACAATGGTGTACCGATTTTATCTCTAATAGTTATGAGTTTTTGGTCCTTTCACATTTCTCTATGTGAATTTCTTTTTTTGTTTTTTATTTTTTTCTTAGATTTCCTTACTCTTTAAGTTTTTGGTAATTTTATCAAAAAAACCCCCACCATACTTATCTCTTACTTGCCCCCATTTCTAGATCTACTTCCCCTTCTCTTTTTTTTTGTTTTTGTTTTTTCATTTCTTTGTGTTTGACAATATCTTTAACACTTACAAATTTAGTCAAAATTGTTGAATTTTGACGCCATAATCTCCTAACTACTACAATATCTCTCTCTATAGCTGATAACGGAACTTTGTATTTCATTATCAAATGTTTGGGGTTATTATATTGTTTTTTAATAAACTATAATTGTCATCTTTGCTAATATTAACAACTTATCTCATAGTGGAACTAGCGTCTTTAACTTCTTCCACACATTGTAATGCCACTTTTAACAAAAGTTTCACTTTACCATTGTCGAACTTTCCTTCCATTATTGGATCCATAATTTTTTAAATCCACACTTCTTTGTCCTAGCGAACCAACCAACCAAATCCTGCCTTTATTCTCGATGGACTCTCTGAGGCTCTTGCTCTCTCCAACACCTTCTCTCTCCTCCTTCTCCCTCCAAACCTCCATTAGCGAATCTTCAACTTTTTCAGATCTTATCCTCTAGACCTCGAAGATGCAAAGTTTAGCCTTCTCTCTCTCCTCCTCCTTTCAATCTCTCCATCTGTTGAAGATTGGTGAGCTTGGGTGCAAGTGAATTTACAAGAGGAAAAGGAGTGCTAAAGAGAAAATTGAAAATTTCAAGATTAGACTTGTAGCAAAGAGATACACATAAGGGCTGGTGTCGACTACGACCAAACTTTTTTGCTTGTTGTGATGTTAATGTCTATTCATATTCTACTATCCATGAATATGGCTCCTGATTATAAGATCTGACAAATAGATATCAAGACGACATTCTTGAATGACCATTTTGATGAGAATATCTATATGATACAACTCGATGGGTTTAGGGTAAAAGGTCAAGGGAGAAAAGTTTACAAGTTGCTTAGATTCATTTATGGATTAAAGCAAGCCTCCCACTCATGAAACCAAAGATTTGATCAAGCAATCAAGACTTTCAGTTTTAAGTAGAACATTAATGAACCATATGTTTATTAACATATAAAGAACGGTAAGTTAGTCTTTCTAGTTCTCTATGTTGATGACATATTACTCATTCGGAATGATATAGGGAACTTATTATTAGTCAAACTTTGGTTATCTTAATAGTTTGACATGAAGGACTTGGGAGAAACTAATTATATTTTAGGGTTCATCTCTTTAGATATCAAAAAAACAAAATGATAGCTTTGTTTCAAGCTTCACACATAGATAAGATAATTCAAAAGTTTACAATGCAAAAGGCAAAGAAATGTACTCAACCTTCTATTATTAGTTTAACTCTTTCAGTAGATAATTGTCATATGACATCGAAAGAAAAAAAAACATAGGAGTAAAGTCCCATATGCATTCGCTGTGGTAGTCTCTTGCATGTTATGTTTTGTACACTCTCGGGTATTTGTTATGTAGCTATTATTGTAATTCGATATCAGTTGAACCCTGAACCAAGTATTGGCAAGTCATGAAGAATATACTTAAGTATTTTAAAAGAAAAAGAGACTATATGCTAGTATATTTTAGAGGGGACTTAACAGCTATAGGATATACAGATTTAGACATCCAAACTTGTAGGGATTCAAGGAAATCAACTTTAAGATTTGTGTTCATACTTAGAGGAGGCATCATTAGCAGAGAAATATAAAACAAGGTTGTACTGCTGACTCTATGATGGAAGCAGAATATCTGGTTGTGATTGAAGCTTCTAAAAAAATGGTTTGGTTCTACAAGTTCTTTAAAGACCTAGTCATTCCGGTCGTTGACAAGGTTATGATACTTTATTGTGAAAACAAAGCGGCTATTGCCAACATAAAGGAATCAAGGCATCATAAGCTAACCAAAAGCAGAAATTGGAAATATCATATTATAAGAGAGTACGTAGAGGATGGACTAGTAGATGTCAGTATGAACAAGTCCAAAGACAACATTGTCGATTGTTTTAATAAGACTTTGGTGGCTAGAAGTTTTGAAAGACACGTTGAGGTTATGGGGATGCAAGACATATCATATGTACTAGCTTAGGGCAAGTGGAAGATTGTCGAGAATGCTCTAAGTGTGAAAGATATTTTTAGAAGTATTTCATTTATTTTGAACTGATTTATAATATATTTGAAATTTTTTATTACGTCTTTACTATACTGTCCTTATCGTTACTTATATGTTAAATTAAATGTAAGCAAATATAACTCATTAATTACTTGGTATTTAAATTGTTAAAATGTTGCATATAATGGATTTTGTATACGAGAAGACAACGTTCTAAAGTAAGTAATCTAAATCTATAATATCTAGTCCATGGTATTAGAATGAGCATCTAACTTGTATGAAGACCATTATATTATCTAAATCCAACTAGGAAGATAGTTTGTCTTAACTGTGTAGAACGGGTTGATTTCTAAGTAGAGACATTGAAATATTACCTAGTGATGGTGATGTATTAGACTTGGACTAAAGTGTTATTAATCTATGAGTCCGCTTAAATGGATTAATTCACTTTTGACATTCATTATACAATAACCTTATTTCTGAGTAAGTAAATGACTTCATGTTTATGACTTGTGTACTTTGATGTTTTGAAGGCTAAAACGTCTCGAATTTATAAGCTATTAAGCCGGTTCGTTAGGTATATAACTTATATTCGATGTGAGCTTTACTTATAAATATGGAATCATAACTCTCATAAAGAATGAATGTCATTCTCTTAATGATATTATAAAAGATGTGAAAATAGACAAAACCTTAGGTCATTTGCTTGGCAAATGATTTATTATTCACATTTGATAAATAATTATTTGCCTATTAGATGTATAATAGATTTTGAAGATAGAGTGATCAAAAGGTTGAACAAACTTTGACCTTAAGTTGATCATAGATATCATATGTGGATGTTACATATATGACAAAGTCATTGAGTTGCAACTACATACTGGCTTACATAAAGCAATATATAATTGGGAGTGTAGTTTTATGTTTCTAGTATTGTGACTTTAAAACTAATAATTGTATAATTAATTTATTTGATATAAAATAATTGATTACATAGATTATTAAAACTCATATTATATATGTCCAATTGATCTATTTACTAGCTCAATATAATTCCTTAAAGGATGGTAGTCAATTGGATCATTCATTGTGCCTTTAATTTTTAAACTTAGTAAAAAGAAAAATCTAGATCACTTTGTACAAGGTGTGGTCGTTTTTTCTGCTAAAGGTAGAATGAGAATTTTATTTATTTAATTAATTGGATAAATATTTATTTTGGATAAATATTTAATTAAAAGATAAGATTTATAATTAAAATTAATTATATTTATCTTTTGTCTAATATAAGATTAATTTAAATTAAGAGATATGGATAAATTAATTATTTAGATAATTAATTTAAATATCTAGAAAATCTTGTTTATAAGAATGTTTTAAATTAAATATGGTAATTATCTTATTTAAGTTTGAATTAAACAAAATCTTATTCTAATATACAAGGTATAGGTGTTTTCCACTAGGATAAGATAAGGAAAAAGATTTTCTTCTTATTGATTTTATTTAGATAATTATTACATAATTATTTCATTCAAATAAAATTGTCATGATTTTCATTTAAATTTAAATTAGATTTATGGAACATAATCTATGTACATAAAATTACAAGACAAATGGAGTTTGGAATTTGAATTAAATTGGAATCTTCATTATCCTATTGTAGGCTTTTTTTTTTGCGCCTTCCAGTGAGAGAAAAAACGTAGATAATGGAAAAAGGAGAGAGAAAAATATTTTTCAAATATCATATTTAAATTTGAATTACACCTAGTCCGTTCACTATAAATAAGACTGTAAAGGTTTCTATTTTATTTAGATTATAGACTCTAATGTAAATTAGCCTGTTATTATACTTTTATTAATAATAATAAGTTCCAAGAGCTCTATGTGGTTGGAAGGAGACAGTGGTGCACTGAATACCGATTGAGAGACTGAGTACCCACACACTTCATCATTCAGGAATTGAAAAATAGTAAACAAGGCTAGTTAGTCAAAGCTCTCTTAGACACCTTCTTCGGCATTCCTCTTGTTTTCTCTTTAAGGTATGTAGATTGTAGAATAATTTATTATAAATGACAACTTGAGTTAGTATGATTCAAAAATTTTTTTTAAAATTTTGCTATGTAAATTACTCGATTTTCCTACGGTCCCTTACCCTCTTTTCCATCCCGTTTAGATATAATGCTTTTTTAAATTGTATTTAGTTACATATTATAATAAATAATATATACATATATACCTATTTATATCTATAAAATATCGTCTATTTTCATAAGAAAACATACACGTACATATGTATTATCTTTCGTATAATTTTTTTAAATTTTTTATTTTTTTAGATTATTTTTAAATAGATTAAAAGGGAAATCCCGAATCCACTCCACAAAAATTGGCCATGCGCCGCTAATTTAAACGGGTACACGGGTCAAGAACGGGAAGTATTTCTTTTCACGGGGTCAGTTGGTAAAAAACCTATCCACCTCGAATGCATCCCATTGCCATCCCTAAGTATAGTATAGGTAGTATCTTCGAAGATTTTTTGTTAAGTAAAAGAAGTAGGATAAATTTAAATAAAACATAGTTAAATTTTTTACCAGTACTCTTATGACAAAGATGTTAAAGGGTCTAAAATAGTGTCAAGTTGGGACAGAAGTTTTCAAAAGGTATTATTTGCGTTAATTCCCTGATCACCAATAACTCCCAAACTAAGCCAGCGCAAAAACTCTTCACCTCAAATTTATTGCTCCTCAATCAACCAATACCAGTACTCCACAACTGTGCATTTTCAGATTTCGTCCCATGGCAATTCCGCCAAAACGACATGCTGTTCCACTTCTTCCTTCATCAAATCCGTAAGCAACTAATATTTCCTATAAGTTGATTTAAAAAAAAAAAACCACATTTCTTTACCTGCTGACATCTGACCCAGGTTGTTCTTTTTCCTCATTACCCTTACGTCAATCTTCACCAAAGAATGATGGATGAATGACTAAGATGTGAGTGGAGTTCTGGTTCTCCACGATTGGGGTGAAGGAGCCAATAAATTCTTTAATCATGCCCTCCTTTACTTCCATGTAACAACCATATCATTATTATACAGAGATTCAAAAAATACTACATGATTTTTTCTTTTTCTTTGTTTAATTTTGTTTATATACAACACACGCGTTATATAATTAGTATATATTAAAATAAAACATCTTTCATAAAAGATATAAATTAAAACTATTGTAAAACAAGATGCACATATATATACATGTATGTATGTATGATATTTTTGTATCAAAATTTATCTATTTTTATTGTTCATGTTATGTACATTTATTATATTAACATATGAAATGTTGCAAAACCCAAACCGAAATTGGATTTGATATTATATCAAATAAAAGATGATAAATATAGGTGAATTTAATTAAAAGAAAAGAAAAAAATTGGCTCCCTTTAAGGGATTTATTTAGATTATAATATTTGAATGAAAATATTCAAATGAAAATATTTGGATTGTCATTCAAAATATGTTTTGATGCCAACATTTAGGGGGAAAAAAAACATTTGAACATAAACACACTTGAATTCATGTTTAGTTAGTTATTGAAAATTGTCATTTGAAATGTTCATCATTTTAAATGGTGAAATAGTTTCTACTTATACTATAAGAGATCATCCGAATGGGTTGAATTTTTGGAACGAGGGGATTTTATTTTATTTTTTATTTTTTATTTCATTTCAACCCAATTTCAAAATGGGCATCGATATGGACATTTCAATGTCCAAATTACAAAAAACCATTTACATGAGCTATCTAAATGGTATAGTCCAAATTTCATAAAATGGTTGTCCCACACACTACCTGAACTATTTTCTATCAATTTTTTTTAAAAAGTTGTTAAAAATGAAAATATTTTAGTTCTATTTGTGAGAATAAGAGAAATTAGGATTTTGATTTTAGATTAATTCAAAATAGCAAGAATGTATTTTTCTAACTAAAATTATGTAATTTAATATGGTCCTTTTTTGTCATTTTACACCAAGGTCTTTTTATAAATATAGACTTTAATTTGAAGGAGCACGCCAGAAGTAAAATAGAGTATGGAAACAGAATATCTCTTGCAAAAATTTTGAAAACATAAAAGTTTAACTGGGAGAATTATAATCCATTCGCAAATTTTGATTTTAATTAAAATTTTATTATAATTAACCTGCTTACACAAATGCCTGGCTTTATCACGGACAACAAGCTATGCGTAACACTTCAGCCCCATGTTTTAGTAAATGAATAGATAGTTTATTCTGTGGGCGTAAAAAAGTAAGCACACAAGGGTCAACTTCATCCCCAACCTTTGGTGCCCCTTCCCCACATTACACAAACTTAAGTGAAAGGTCTCCTCTCTCTCTCTCTCTCTCTCTCTCTCTCTCTTTCTTCTTTTTTCTTTTAATTTAATTTTTTTGGTAATTTCTAGGATTTTGTTTTTGTGCTACTGGAATGTAACTTTTAGGATTAAAATTCTCTTTTGTAGTTATCACCCCCACCAACCACACCAAATATTTGTTCAAATTTCTTGTTTAATTTTTAATTTTTAAATTATTTTTAATTTCTAGGATTAAAAGTTACTTTTTTGTAGTTCTCACCCAGCCAACCACACCAAAGATGAGTTCAATCTTACTCAAACCTCTCACTTTGACTTGTGTGCAAGTTGCACCTCCCATCAACTGAGTACAGAGAGACAAACAAATTAAAAATCACAGCACCATGTGCGCTTGTGCTGGCGAAATAACCATGTTAGGTTTCTTTCATCCAGTGCTATTTATGCATGCTATTTATTTGAATTTTACTAATCATATTTACCAGTACTGTTGTGGATCCCCTTGTCCTGTTCATCCACGTGGGACTCGTGGGGGAGCTTAGATCGAACAATTATTATTATTTATTTATTTATATATCCCTTAGTGTTCTTATTTCTATTTAGCATATTCAAACAATTTTTAAGCTAGTCCCACAGACAAAACAAGACATGTGCATGAAAACAAAAGTGGGTGAAAAACATTTTGAATGCAGAGATAAATAGACGATTTATAGGTTTGAGATGTAAAGAATATTATTCTCAAGTATTTATTTGCCCTTATTATAAACAGTTTACTAACGGATGTTTTAGGCAAATTATCTCTAAAATACAATAAATCCTTGAATCTAATAAATAGTAATCCTATTAAATTTCAGAACAAAAAGATAAAATTGATATCTAAATTGTAGATTTATTTATAGTCAAATATTATGTCCATTTTAAATAGTTACAACAGATATATCCTAGTAAAAAGGTACCTTTTCACTCAAAGCATATTTGTTTTTAATATATATAACTATTAGTCAACAGACAAATAAATTTGATCATTGGATCATTACTTTTTGATCAACAGTTCATATTGAAATTTAAAGTGATCAAATCTAATAGTTAAATTGTGTCCGATCAAATCAATGATCCATATTTAATCTAAAAAATATAGTAAATAAAAAAAAAAAGCTCAGCTCTTTACTACAATGCGTACATGCAAATTGTGCCCTAAGAAGTGCCTTAAACACCCAATCACCCTTGCCTTTGTGTGCATGTGGTGGTGTATGATAGTAACATAAACCCATCATATGCAAATAATACTAACCCACTACTTATTTTTATTTACAGTATTATCTTTGCTTGTATTGTTCCAATGTGGAACCTTTGGCTTTCCACCAATGCAAAGGTATTTTGGCTTTTCCACTACCCAAGAGATATTACAATCTCTTAAACAATCCCCCACTAGATTGTAATATTTCTACACATCAATTGATATACTCATACATAAAAGAAGGTATCTTTCGATTTAAACCTTCAATTAGTGATTATACTTCAAAGTACTCAAATGACAAAGGTGTGCTAAGCATTAAACCATGTCTTTCATGTCAGTATCGGAAGTATACGACATATAAGCTATCTCATTTTCAAGATATGTTCCTTACATGTTAGCACTATTACAGCCATGTGCTCTATTTTAGCTTTGTGAGCATTTACAAGAGTAAGCCAAATTCTGTTAGGAAATGCCTTAAGATTGAAAGACATTTTAATATATTTCATTTATTTTGAACTGGATAATAAAATTATATTTAGAGGTTATTCATTATATTGCTATTTATCATCATTCTATTTACATATAAAAGTAAATATAAGCAAATATGACTCACTGACCGCCTGTGTTAAACTATTAGAATGTTACATATAATAGACTTTTATATGCGAGAAGATAATATTCTAAAGTAAGCAGTCTAAATTATGGTCCGTAATCTATGGGGTTGGACCGAGTATCTAACTCATGTTAAGAATATTATATTATCTAAAGCCATGGTAGGGACGGTTTGTCTTGATTGTCTGGAGCATAGACTCCCGAATAGAGACATAGATATTGTCGGTGACCCAACTCACTCAGACCATCGAGTGCTTACTTTAACTTAACTTCTTGCATGTCATAGTCTTGCTTTATAGTTTAAAATCCATGTCATTTATAGTTTAAGGATTCGTGTTTGAAAACTACTGATTTTTATACATATATATAATTTAATTAAAATATAAGTTTCCAAAAACATACATAAAATACATGTTTTCTTGTTTCTTTGAAATACTTTTAAACATAATGTACATTCATCCTTGTCTTATTTCTTTACATTGCATATTTACATTTCCTTTGCAGCTGGAAAGTATAGTGAAACCATTTCCCAATCCATGACATTCCGAGAATCTATTTGCTAGCCCATCAGTTTCTTCTTTCATTGTATCAGCTGCTTACTCTTGTTTCCTACATTACGAATAGACTAGTAAGCTAAAGTTCAGTAAGCACAAACATACATACATAACATTACATATACATATCCACTCATGTTAGTCATATTATACTCGTTTATCTTTCGTTCTTTCATTTCTATTGTTTTTTTTTCTTTTATATCATTCTGTTTTTTTCTTTTCTTTACTTTATTTTAGTTTCACTTGTGGGCCCCATTGATAGTCATACCTTAATGTGCGCAGACTAATGAGGGGAGGGTGAGCGACCCACTAATCTACCTCATGGCCAAACTTAAATTTTAAACTTCCGCATCTTTGGAGTAGCGCCCCATCGGATTGGAAGCTATAAACATGAAACCTCATATTTGGAGGTCGGTACGCCAACGTTTAAAGTTTCAGTCTTATTATCTTGCTTATTTTTATCTTTATTTACTTTAACTTATCATTCTTTTTGACTCTGTGAACATGCTAAAACGTCATGTCACAATTGCACAATTTCCATAACGTGCAAAGCCAGAAACTTTTCTTGTCCTTTCATGAAACATTTCTTTCATAAGCATTTCATAAAACAGTTCTTTCATCATATAGCTTTCATAATATTCATATCATGGCATCTTATCATTAAACAAACATACGTCAGTCAGTTCGTGGGTAGACAGGTAAATATCTGTACTTACAGTGTTTGAGCTAGTGTGAGCTTCCTCGGGTCCTTTATGGTTCCTTTCCCGTCACTAGTTGGGTTTCCTATCATTAGAATAATTAACAATTATTTTCATTACTTATTTCATATTTAAAACTTAGTAAAACGTAAAAATTCTAGTTTTATTTCCTAATAATGAACTTAGGGGTCTAATGTCCCATTTTTAGCTTTTCTACCAACTTTTGAAAAAATAACCATTTCATCCCTAACTTTTGATCAAAATGACCATGTTGCTCCTAACGGGTCTTTAAGTTGTAACATTTTCACTTTAATGTTTTGACGGGATTTTCTAATCCAAAAATCATAAAATCAACTTTCTGAGGCTTTATTAGGTTTTCACAATATTAATCACTGCAACTTTACTATTTATTTTTCACCCGACCCTCAGGTAGTTCTATTTCGATCTTAGGTTATTTTTCCTCTTTTTCTAATGTTTCGAGACTTCAAATAGACGTTTTACTAATTCTTAAAACGTCCATCCTTATTTCCCGAGCCTAACTCATCAAGGGGTCTTGGGTTTTCACCTCAACCACATTCTCGACCATATTTTTATCCCTCGTTTTCCAAAATGCTCTTCATGTCGTTCTAAAAATTTCGACAGCATTTCAGCTTAAATTTTAGATTCTCGGCGTTTAGGAATGCCTTAAAACCATTTAACCTGCCATATACTAAACCAGAGGCCTAATTTTACATAAAAAGTACAAACTTTTTATGTAAATTTTGCACGTAAAACCTAATCATTTCTATTGACAACTCGATCCATTTTTGTCCACTCTCACCTTCGGTTCTTGTATACACATTCACACACATACTTTTCCTCACAAAAATTCATTCCATCACATAACCATCCACGGGTTTTCCATTGAAAACCCTAAGCCAAATTCAGTTTTTTTCCCTAGGGTTCCACATGAATTTTCTTTCGTTTTCACATACCACATTATTCGCCTACACTAACCTACTTCCCTAACACCAAAATACACATTGTAATCCTCAAAAGTCTTCATACATAGCCACGATTTTTCATGAACCAAAAGCATGAAAATTGAAGTTTTAAGCTTCTAAATTCTTTCTTAAGCAATTCACATGCCAACACAAACTTTTGAATCAACAAACTACCGAAACCAAGCTTAAACTTTTACTCATCACCCTACATGCAAACCACAGTTTTCTCTTGAAACACAAGCACCAAAATTTTGTTTTCGAGCTTCTAATTCATTATCTACTTCAATCATATGGCAACCTAGCTTTTTAGAGCACAAACTAATAAGATACAAGCTTAAAATTTCACTAACATTCCCTCCCATAAGTCCACAGTTTCTCATCAAAAAAATTCAAGAAAAAAAAATTGAGAATTGGTGCTTACCTCAAAATAATGATCACCTTGAGCTTGAGAAGGATTTTGAGCAAGTTTGGTTTGAAAAACTTGAAGAAATTTTTGGCTTGGTGGTGGTGGTGAAGCATGGCTGAAATGGCAGCAAGGGATTGAATTTTTTTGCTACTTTTCTTCTCTGTTTTTCAGCTTAAAACCATGGCTTAATGGCAGCCAAAAAGGGAGGGCTAGTTAACAATTCTTGTGGCAAGGGAGAGGCAGATCTTATTTGAATCCTACTTGAATTTTGAATCCTAATCCCTTAAGATTTGGCTAAATTTGTTGAAGGGAATCCCACCCTAGGAGAATTCAGTTTTTATAGATAAGGATGAAGGAGAATTCAAGTCTTAATCCTATTTGAATTTTGAATCTCTCCCTCACATGGATTGGCGAAATTCTCTATGGATAATGCCTAAGGGAGAATCGGTTTTTTTTTTTTTTTTTTTTTTTGTGGATAAGGGTGAGATGAAATTGAAGATAAAAATCCTATTTGAATCTTGATTTTCCTCACACTTGAATAGCCGAATCTAGACATGCTTATTGGCCTAGGGGAAATTCGGTTTTAGTGGATAAATAAGGAGATAAAATTCAAATTAAAATCCTATTTGAATTTTGAATACAAAATTTTGCTAAGGTGGCTAAATCTTCCCATGTTTTTGGCCTATAGAGAATTCAGATTTTGTGTGGAAAAAGGAGAGAAAATGTACTCTTGGTCCAATTCAAATTCAAGAGATCACCTCATGCAAAACTATAAATAGGGGTCCTACAACTCCAGTCCTCTCAGACTACAGACTCTCAGGTGAGCAGGCTTATTGTTGCATAACTCACTGTAACAATAAGTTCTTAAGAGATCTGGGTGGTCGGAAGAAGACTAGCAGTACTAGTATATCGATCGAGAATCTGAGTGCCCACATACTCTGCCATCCTGGAATTGGAGAATAGTAGAGAAGACTAGTTAGTTGAAACCCTCCAGTTATTCTTCTTTTACATCCTTTGCGTCCTCTGAAGGTATAAAGTTATTATTATTGATTTATTGTATATGACATCACGAGATATTTAACGATCTTTAAAAATTTTTATAATTCCGCTGTGCCACTCTGATAGATTTTTTTTCTACAATTGGTATCAGAGGCATCTCGTGATTATGTCATATACATAAATTAGATAATTGTTATCTTTAATGTATGGATTTGATATTTAGAGAGCGACATTCTAGGATTCTTTTATGTTATTATCATGGATTATGTATGATGTTAAATTATTATAAGCATGTTTAATTTTACCGGTTATGATTCCTCAGAATATAGAAAAATTATATCTAGGTTTTTTCATGTAACCATGTGAGCGGTTTATCACCACCGTAATTTTCCCATGAATTTTAATTTTTAGTCTTTTAGAATTTTTATGATTAGATTTTTATACATCGGAAATGGTATAGGAATTTTATGTAATTATTCTTGGAAGAGATTAAAGTTTGAAGACCATAATTTATTTTTCCCAAAAGTTAAATTTAATTTGAAGATTGAATTTTTTTGTGTGTAGAAAATTCTAATTTAATTAAGATTCAAATTAAGTTTTAGAGATCCTAATGGGTAAATTGGAATATGGTATGAAAATCAAGGATCGACCCCTCACGATGGGCCACCGGCCTTGGTGGGGCTACAGCCCCTACCCTCGGGTAAGATGAGGTTGCGCCCCCCCCCCCCCCCCCCCCCGTCCAAGGATGGACCACCCATGACCGCAAGCCATGCCTGTAGCTAGGGGTGGCCGTGGCCTACCCCAGGGGCTGCAGCCCATGGCTGCAGGCGTTGCTTACAGCCTGGAGGGCTGTTGTGGCCCCTTAGGAGTGCAGCCTATGGCTGCAGGGCCGGCCTGGGCGTAGGCTTGCAGCCCCTCTAGGGGGCTGAGGGTTGCCCATGATGGCTATGGGCTCTCGGGCTCGTGGGCCGACGGGCCAAAAGATAGAAAATTTCAATTTTTTAAATTTGAGATTTAATTTTAACTCATGTATAAAATTATGTTATTGAAAATTTGAAATTTTTGAAATTACATATTATTATGCATGAAATTTAAATCGTTTAAAATTTGAATTTGAAATTTAAATTTGAAATTTGAATTTGAAATAATTTTTGGGATGAGAAATAAATGAAGAGGCTACATGAAGATGGATACAAGAAGATGGAGTAAAAATTCAAAACCTAAAGAATGCTTTGGATGGAATTTTGTAATCTTTAATTTTTCCTTTATTCTAGGATGGGACCATAGCTTGGCTATTTAAATTTTTCCATCATTTATTTTTTCTATGATATGTCATGGATGGATAAATATGTATTGATGGATGTTATGGATGCATATTTGATAATTTGTCATATAGGATAGGTGAATGCCGCTTAAACTATATTGATCATACATATTTTATCAAAATTTGCATGTTTTTTCAAAATATTGAGTGGGAGAGGGTTTCAAACAAAACTCACGGTCTCCATTGTTGATTCATATACGAAAGCATGGTAACGTCTCGCATCAGTTCTACCCTGACCACACCCCTTAGTTGGTGTTTATCGCTGCTAGTATATTAGATTGGATCTCCTATGTGAAAAACGTGTTCGGGCATGATTCTGTTCATGACTACCTTTCAATGGCTTGGTAGGATGTGGATCTAACTACGTAAATAATAGTTATATATTCAAGACTTGTTTAGTTATTAACCTTTCCTAGAAGCTCTGTTAGCTAAACTGGTGGCCAAAATAAGGGGTTATTAATATATGTCTTAATCTTGGAGGATTTAAAGCAACATATATTAATTGGATGGGGTCCATATTTCGGTTATTTGTCCCATGACCACCCCTCGATGGCTTGGGGCAATCGGTGTTGAGAATTACCATTACAATACTACATGTTTTTCAAGTTTCATGTAGTAACATACTTATATGTTTCATTTGCTAAATTCTCTCTATATTTGCTTAGGCTTTATAATGATATTCTTGTATAATTTTATTTCAGTTCAAAATTTCACCGACATCCCTCATTCAATACTCACTGAAAATAAACTAAATGGCGATAATTATAAAGACTGAAAAAAAAAATCTGCTTATAGTTCTTAGCTGTGAGAAACACAAGTTCGTACTAGATGAACCATGCCCACCTAGGCCCAAACTTGACATACCACTTGAATAGGTTCCGGTTGCCTATACTTGTTGGAGAGAATCCAATGAGATAGCTCGGTGCTACATTCTTACTAGCATGACGAGTGCTTTACAAAAGCAGTATGAGACTTATCAAGTTGTTAGGGAGATCATGGAAAACTTAGAGGACATGTTCGAAGGCTAAGAAAAATTAGTTCAACAGTATGCCATTACTAGTATCATGAACTCTAAGCAGAAGGCAGGTACTCCGATGAAGGATCATATGATCACTCTTATGGGATTCTTTGCTGAGGCTGCTGAAAACGGTATTGAGTTGGACTACAACATCCAGATCGAGATGGTGTTTAAAACTCTATAAAAGGATTTTGTGGGGTTTAAGGCTGCATAAAATCCGGTGACAAGGGAGTTAGGACTCACCGAGCTCATAAAGCAACTCCAAGCTTATGAGCGCATGATCGAGGATGGGGATGCGATCCAACCTAGAGGAGAGGCCAACTAGATGGAATCTTCTAAACCCTCTAGGAAAAAGAAGAAGCCAAAGAAGAAGCAAATGACTTCCAGTTCTTCTATTCCTCCTATCTTGGATGGGAAGAAAAAGAAGAAAAAGAAGAAGCCCAAGGACCCTTAAAAGTTAAAGTGCTTCCATTAGAGGAAGGTAGGTCACTTCAAAAAGGCTTGCTAGGAATTCATAGCCGCCAAAGGCAAGGAAGGTAAGGAACTTCATTATTTAGAAGCGTGTTTGGTGGAAGAATCAAAAGATACTTGGGTCATTGAGTCGGGCGCCACAATCATGTTGTGTTTCTATGCAGGGCTTCATGGAAATGAGAAGTCTACATGATAGGAGCCTTTCATTACGGATTGGAAACGGTAGCTTGGTGGTGGCTGAAGTAGTATAAGATGTCTATCTTTATTTTGATGAATTTAGGATTATTTTATTGAAAGACTGTTTTTTATATTCCTAATTTTAGGAGGAACCTTATATTGGTAGCTTGTTTAATAAGATATTCTTATTCAGTTTCTTTTACTAAAAGAGTTGATATTCATAAAAATAAGTTTTTTATTTGTTCTGGATCGATGGATGGAAACCTATATTTGATTAAACTAAAGATGTACTCATTGCTTGACACCGAATTAACAAATAACTCTAAAAGGTTGAATGTTTCTCACTCTAATAAGGCGTGTCTTTAGCATTTAAGACTTGGTCATATTAATCAGGATAGGATTCAAAGATTGGTGAAGGACGCTCATTTGGAATCTCTGAAAGAGGTACGTTTTCCTCAATGTGAGTCTTGTCTTGAGGGTAAGATGACTAAGAGGTCTTTTGGAGCTAAGGGTACTAGGGCTTAGGAACTCTTATAAATTATGCACATCGACATATGTGGCCCCATGAATGTTATAGCACGAGGAGGGTTCAAGTATTATGTCTCCTTTATAGATGATTACTCGAGATATGGATATGTGTACCTGATGTACCGCAAGAGTGAAACCTTTGATAAGTTTAAAGAGTATCGTGCGAAAGTAAAAAAGTAATTGGGTAAATCCATAAAGATACTTCGTTATGATCGAGATAGCAAATACCTCTAATGAATTTCTAGGATATCTTGTAGAGAATGGAATATTATCCCAATTAACTGCACCTGATACTCCATAACAGAATGATGTAGCCAAAAGAAGAAACAAGACCTTATTAGATATGGTATGGTCCATGATGAGTTATTCAACGCTGCTGTTATCATTCTGGGGATATGCATTACAAACGGCATGCTATATTCTAAACCAAGTTCCAAGTAAGTCAATTCCTAAGACTTCATATAAATTATGGCGTGGCAGGAAACTCTCTCTTGGACATATGAGAATATGGGGCTGCCAACACATGTATTGGATTGGGATGCGAAGAAGTTGAAACTAAGATCAGAATTCTGCATGTTTGTAGGGTACCCTAAGGGAACTAAGGGTGGTTTGTTCTATAACTTAAAGGAACAAAAGGTTATTGTATCAACCCATACGACATTCTTGGAGGAAATTCATATGAATGACTTTAAGTCTCGAAGCAAAGTGGTGCTAGAGGAGATATCGGATGATAGAACTACTCCACAGATCTCGATCTTGGACGCAAGTCTGAGTTCTAGTGAAGGATTTGCAGATGATCAACAATTTAGGGTGCCTTGTCGTAGTGGGAGGGTTTCTAGGAAACCTAATTTCTTCATGTATGGTGCTGAGGTATACCAGGTCAAGGCTCATGAGCATGAGGATGATCCGGTCACTTATGATAAAGCTATAAATAATGTTGATTCTAAATCTTCGAAACAGGCCATGAACAATGAGATGAATTCTATGAAATCCAACTTTGTTTAGGAACTTATGGATCTACTGGATGGGATAAAACCCATTAGATGCAAGCGGGTCTATAAAAGAAAGAAGGATGCGAAAGGGAGAGTTGAAACTATCAAGGCTAGACTTATGGCAAAGGAATAAATGCAAAAGGCTAGAGTCGATTATGATGAAATCTTTTTGTCTGTTACTGCGGCTTTCGATTACAAGATCTGACAAATAGACTTCAAGATGGCATTCTTGAATGGCCATCTTAAGGAAAGTATCTATATAATACAGCCCAAAGGGTTCATGGTAAAAGGCCAAGAAAGAAAAGTCTGTAAATTGCTTAGATCTATTTATAGATTAAAGCAAACATCCCGCTCATGGAATCAAAGGTTTGATTAAGTGATCAAAACTTTCAATTTTGAGCAGAACGTTGATAACCTTGTGTTTATAAACGAATTAAGGATGAAAATTTGGTCTTTCTGATACTCTATATCGATGATATACTGCTCATTGGGAATGGCGCAGGGAATTTATCATCTATCAAACTTTTGCTGCACCAACAATTTGACATGAAGGAATTAAGAAAAGCTAATTATGTTCTAGGCATTCATCTCTTTAGAGATCGAAAGAATAAAATGATAGTATTATCCCAGGCTTCATACATAGACAAGATAATTAACAAGTATGCAATACAAGAGGCAAAGAAAGATTCACAGCGTTCTATTGCTGGTCTAACTCTTTCATTGGATGACTGTCCTAAGACATCGGAAGAAAGAGAGTATATAAGTAAGGTCTTCTATGCATCCGTTGTGAGTAGTCTTATGTATGCTATGCTTTGTACTCGTCTAGATATATATTTTACAGTAGGTATAGTGAGTTGATATAAAGAAAATCCTGGAATCAAGCACTGGTAAGCAGTAAAGCATATACTTAAGTATCTTAAGAGAACGAGAGATTATATGCTAGTGTATTTTAGAGGGGACCTAACACCCGTATGATACATGGATTCAGATTTCCAGACTTGCAAGGATTCGAAGAAGTTAACATCAGGATCAATGTTCTTACTCGGAGGAAGAGCCATTATGTGGAGGAGCGTGAAACAGGGTGCATAGCTGACTTTAAGATAAAGGCTAAGTATGTGGTTGCGGCTGAGGCATCTAAAGAAGTAGTTAAGCTCTGCAAGTTCTTTAGAGACCTTGAGGTCATTCCGGGTGTTGACAAGTCTATCACACTCTATTATGAAAATAGCGTAGCTATTACTAATACAAGGGAATCTAGGCACCACAAGAGGACAAAGCACATGGATCGGAGGTACCACATAATAAGAGGGCACGTGGCGACAGGACTAGTGGATGTATGTAAGGTCGTATCTGAAGACAACATTGCCAACCCCTGTACTAAGAGTTTGGTGGCTAGAAGCTTTGAGAGGCATGTTGAGGCGATGGGGATGCGAAACATGGCACATCTACTGGCTTAGAGCAAGTGGGAGATTGTTAGAAAATGCCCTATGGTTGAAAGACATTTTAATGTATTTCGTTTATTTTGAACTGGATAATAAAATTATATTTAAAGGTTATTCATTATATTGCTATTTATCCTCATTCTATTTATATGTTAAAGTAAATACAAGCAAATATGGCTCACTGACTGCTTGTTTTAAACTATTAGAATGTTGCATGCAATAGACTTTTGTATGTAAGAAGACAATATTCTAAAGTCAGCAGTCTAAATTATAGTCCGTAGTCTATGGGGTTAGACCAAGCATCTAACTCATGTTAAGACTATTATGTTATCCAAAGCCATGGTAGGGATGGTTTGTCTTGACTGTCCGGAGCATAGACTCCAGAATAGAGACACAGATATGTTGCTTGGTGGTGACATATTGGATCGGGACTAAAGCGTGATTGATCTACTTAGTCCACTATGAGTGGATCAATCTGCTTTTGATGTTCATTATGTAATAACCTTAATCCTGAGTAAATGAACTACTTCATGTATATGACTTGTGTACTTTGATGTTCCAATGGCTAAAGCGTCTCAGAGGTAGTAAGCTTATAGACTGGTTCATTAGGTACATGACTTGTATACAATGAAGGGTTTGTTTGCAGATATCGGAATCATACCTCAAATAAGGAATTAAGGGTATCTTCTTAAAGGCATTATATTAGATGTAAAAATGGACAAAGTCTTGCATTGTCTGTTGGTTGGATGACTTCTTATTCACATTTGGTGAATAATCATGTTCTAATTCGGTAATATAATGGAACTTTAAGATAGTTTGATTAGTAAGTTGAACAGATTTTGACCTAAAACTGATCATGGATATCATATGAGGGTTTTGCATACATGACAAGGTCATTAGACAATAGCTTATCACAGGCTTTCGTAATATGGTATATAATTGAAAGTTCAGTTTCAAGTTTATAGTGGTGTGACTCTGAAATTAGTAATTATATGATTGAGTTATTCTGTATAGAGTAATGATCATATGGATTCATGAGAACCCGATTATATATGTCCAATTAGTTCCTCTACTAGCTCCACATAATTTCTTAATGGATGGCAAATTAATCAGGATATACTTATTAGCTTGTTGTCTTACATAGATATAGGTGGTGTCTATATAGGATAACGATGGAAGATAAGATTCTCTTCTGTTGAATTCAAATTTTGTTTTGGATAAGAAATTACACAATTATTCAAATTACAAGTAAAATTACTATGATTTTATTTGAATTTGAATTAAAGTTGTGGAAAATTATCCATGAGGGAAAAATTTGAAATACAAGTTTTTTATGAAGTTTGAAATTGAAAATTTGAAATTTAAATTTTGAATTTGAAATTTGAATTTGAAATTTAAATTTGAAATTTATATTTGAAGTTTGAATTTTTGAAATTTGAACTTTGAAATTTAAATTCAAATTTTGAATCACAAAATCAAGTTGTAACCGAATTTTTGTGGATAATTCCATAATGCAAATTCGGTTTTCTTATGGATAAGGGAGAGAAAGATCTTGTTTAAATCCTACTTGAATTTTGAATCCTAATCCCTCAAGATTTGGCCGAATTTGTTGAAGGGAATTCCACCCTAGGAGAATTCGGTTTTTATGGATAAGGATGAAGGAGAATTCAAGTCTCAATCCTATTTGAATTTTGAATCTCTCCTTCATATAGATTGGTTGAATTCTCTATGGATAATACCTAAGGGAGAATCGATTTTTTTTTTTTTTTTGGTAGATAAGGGTGAGATGAAATTCAAGATAAAAATCTTATTTAAATTTTGAATCTCCTCACACTTAAATGGCCGAATCTAGACATGCTTCTTGGCCTAGGGGAAATTCGGTTTTAGTAGATAAATGAGGAGATAAAATTTAAGTTAAAATCCTGTTTGAATTTTGAATCCAAAATCTTGCTAGGGTGGCCGAATCTTCCCATGTTTTTGGCCTATAGAGAATTCAGATTTTGTGTGGAAAAAGGAGAGAAAATCTTCTCTTGGTCTAATTCAAATTCAAGGGATTATCTCATGCAATACTATAAATAGGGATCCTACCACTCCAGTTTTCTCAGACCACAAACTCTCAGGTGAGCAGGCTTATTGTTGCACAACTCACCGTGACAATAAGTTCTTAAGAGATTTAGGTGGTCGGAAGAAAACTAACAGTGCTAGTATATTGATCGAGGATTTGAGTGCCCACATACTCTGTCACCCAGAAATTGGAGAATAGTAGAAAAGGCTAGTTGATTGAAGCACTCTGGTCATTCTTCTCCTGCATCCTTGGTGTCCTCTAAAGGTATAAAGTTATTATTATTGATTTATTATATATAATATCACGAGATATTTAACGGTCTTTAAAAATTTTTGTAATTCCGCTGTGCCACTCTGATCGATTTTTTCCTACAAATTCTTGTTAGAAACAACACCATTTCTTGTGCTCACATAGGTAAAGTTCATCACATATCTTAGCTACTTAAGACTTAGAACTATATTAAGAGTCTATACTCATCCTCAACATATAGCTATTTGCAACAAACATCCTGGAAGGGACAAATTTAAATTTCAGTGTCATAGCAATCAGTTATCAGTAAATTGTTTTACCTATTAAACTTTGGAATAATGGTAAAACTATTACAAAGTTTGGTTAGTATCACTGGTGATTCTTTTCAAAGAAAGGTTTTGGTCCTATTCCTCTGGATGTATCCTTGACTAGGTCCCTTACTAGACCATTCGTCAATGGATCCACTAGATTCCTATTCATCCTAACACAAACAATATTAATAACACCATCTATTACTAATTGCTTCATATGTTCATGTCTCAAGCTAATATGTCTAGACTTTCGATTTTATACCTTGTTATAAGCTCTAGACAAAGTAGCTTCACTATCGCAATACAAAGAAATCATTAGCATTGGTTGTGGCCACAACTTTATATCAAATAATAAGAGCACGTTTGGTAATGTTTCCGGAACTGATTTCACGATTCCCTAGGGAATCTATTTCAAAATCGCAACAAAATCACGTTTGGTTAATAGTGATTTTGAAAACAGATTCTGAAACCTAAAAGTTATTCTCAAATTTTACCCTATAAGTTAGAAAATGAATAAAATTCGTTTTCATTCGTTTTCGACGCCTTAGCTGTGAGCTCACCCCGCCGACCCTTCTCTCGCCTCTACCACTCTCTTTCTCTGTCGTTCATCGCCGGCGGCCGAAGCTAGTTCATCGCCGTCTGCTTTGTCTCTCCTCTCCTGGGCTAGTTCATGGCGACGGCGCATTCGACCCTGGTTGCTGTCATTCATCGCCATCTGCTTTGTCTCTGTCGGCTCTCATAATCACAGTCAAGGCTTCCTGTTTCGGGCGTCTGCTTCATCGGAGGTAAGCTTCTCATCTCGGACTCTCTCCCTCGATTTTTGTTTTTTGGACTGTCGGCCGGGTTTAAGATGTGGGGGTTGATAGTTCGTTTGCCTTAAAATTTGGGAATTTTTTCAATTGTTGAGTCGATGAGCTAATTAGAATTGGGGCTGCTCTGTGTCAATTTTGGTTGACATTGCCGTTTTCAAACAGCTGTGGTAGCCATTACCGTGTGTGATTTGGTTGACATTGCTTTGTGATTTGGTTGGCATGGTTTGTGAATTTCAAACAGCTGCCATTGCTGTTTTCAGGTCTTTTGTGTTTGTTGATTTCAATTTGGAAGCTCAATTATTATGGTAGCGTCCTTGGCATAATAACCGAGCTGTGATTTCAATTTGGAAGCTCGGTTATTATTGGTTTGTATTTTTGAATGATCTGCTGTGATTTGTTTGTTGATTTCAGTTCACTTCAACTGAAATCAACTGGTCTCTGTGTTTTTTTTGTTTAATTAATTTGCTTATCTCAGTTCATGTTATGAAATCGTATTAGTGTCGTTTTCGGTTTTCTCACGTTTGTTGTCATTTTCTATTGTATTATTTTTTCTGTCGTTTCTATTACAGGACATATTTAATTGTCGTTTTGAAGTGTAAGACGGATAGTATAACATAAAGAAAAACGTAAGAATTCTAAGACGGATGGTTATAACTTGCGGACATATGCAAAGTAAATTAAAAACTACGTTCTAAAATGTATAGACCATTTCTTAACATATATACATGTTATGATCTCTCTCTTCCCCTTATATGCAGCGTCATTGATTGAGTCATACCCCACACACACTCTCTCTCTATATATTTTTTCTTTTTCTTTATCTTTTTTGAATGCTTGTTCTTTGTTTATTTTCTTTCTTTTATAAATTACGAAATTCTAAAAGTCTGCGCATTTACTTAATATGAAACGTCTTCAAGTAAAATCATAATTAGGAAACAAAATTTTGGACTACTAGTCTTGATTTGCTTTTCTTTTGCAGTTTCTTCAATGGGCTTTTTCAAACAAGTTTCTGTATCCGCTTTAGGAACAGTGTTTTCCTCAACATGTTTTAATGAACCTAGCTGCCTATTGGCATTGTATAATCCGACATCAAATCTTCAATAATCAAATATGTTTAATTTGCTTGTCGTTTTCATCTCTATGATCACTTATGTTGATAACCCTTGTTATTTGATTGATATGTAATACAACAATAGTAATATTAACATAATGGATGTCAATGACGATACTACTACTGAGGATCATGCCACATGGGGAGAAAATTTAGAATCTTTTTTTATTGAGTCGCTATATGAGGAGGCAAAAAAAGGACTTTAAACCTCTACTTTAGACAAAAAAAGGTGGATGAAAATTTCCAATGACATACATAGTAAGTTTAATAAGCGACTTACAGCGACACAACTTAAAACTAAGTGGAATAGGCTTAGACGTAGCACAAGAGAGTTCGAAAGCTTGATTGAAACTACTGGATTTGGATAGGATCCTGATGCAAACACAGTCACAGCCTCAGATGAAGTTTGGGATTCCTATTTACAAGTAATGTACCTTTTTCTAAATGGAATTCAAAATTTTTTTGCATAAGTTAGTTCATTGGCTTATCTAAATATTTGTTCATTTTGCAGCAAAATCCAAATGCTAAAAAGTACCAGAAGAAGGGTCTACTACACTTTTCCCTCCTAAAGGAGATTTTCTATAATAACCGGGAAATTTTACTGTTCTCGGAATATGATAAATTGCATGTACATGATGAATTTCATGTTTAAAATATAAAATGTATGATTAATATTGTGTAGAACGAGATAAAATGTTCTAACAATATTACAAATTAAGAATTCGGTGATGTAAAAGCATGCCGAATTGAGTTAGGAAAAAAAAGTGAACTGTAAACCCTAGTAGGTGACTCAGGGTAAGCTGAGTACACAAAAAGATAAAATACTGATAGTAGTGATTTTAGACGTGAGTGCGTGTGTGTGTTACACATAGTAGCGAGAAGTTGTTCTAGATGACCTCTTCTTGACCTAAAATTAATATATTTAGATTTAGCATGCTCAAATTAGTCAATTGAGCATACAAAGTAACATTTGACCTGGACATATGCAGTATCAATAAATTGGTCAAGATGACATTTTCTTGATATAAAACTGATATATTTGGAATCAGAATACTCAAATTAGTTAATTGAGCACAAAATGAGAATTTTGACAGGGAAATGTACAGTACCAGAAACTGACCGAGATGACCTCGGATGACGACAAAACTGACATATTTGGATTTAGGACATCCAAATTAGTCAATATAGCCTATCAGAATGCTCAAATTAGTTAATTGAGCACAAAGGTAATTTTTGACCAAGAATTCGCAGTATCGAAAACTGGTCGAAATGATCTCGGATGGAAATAAAACTGATATATTTTGGTTCAGCACGCCCAAATTAGTCAGGATAGCTCACGTTGAAATTTTGGACAAAAAGGGTATAAAAGGTTGAAATTGCAGAAAAGGCCCCATAATTTTCATTTTCTAGATTTTCTCCCCCACACCTACACCGTCGGTGAACAGTAACTGACCACCGGAAACGGTGTCTGTTTTCGACACCGCCGGTCTCGTTGGAAAGCTCTCGACAAGCTGAGTCCAACGGTGTGTTGAATCGACGAAACCGACGCCGAAGAACGCCGCATGTGCCGCCCGAAGCCGCTGGTGGTCGGAAATTTCAAACGGCCGTATCTCCACTGTCCGACCTTCGATCGACATGATTCCGGTCCCAAAAGACTCGTGGAGAAGAGTAGAACAAAACCCAAGCTTTATTTTGGCTCAATACTTACCGGATCACGCCGCCCGAAGCCGAGCCGTCGCCGCCGTGGAATCCGTCGATTCCAGCGGAGTTGAGTGACGTGGTTGGTACCAAAAGACTCAGAGTGATGCGTAGAGCAAAAGCCCTCAAACAATTTCGGGCAACAACCCCGGCACGGCGGAGATTCAACGCCGCCACCATGGGTCGAGTTTTCGAGGCCGATTGTCGACGATCGGAGCCTCCAATGGTGAAATTGACACCACCAATGGACTCCTCTCATTGAGATCTTCAAGGTGGGCACCTCCGTTGTTCGCGTCACCACCGTTTGCCGCCGGTCAACGCCGGAGTCAACGAGATCAACATCGGTCAACGGCAACCCAAGGGCGGAAAAATGAAGAATGGCCCGTTGGCCTATTTTCGATGTTTTGTACACATCCGCGGCATCGGAATTGCCAACCGGGATTCCGAACCTGAAGAACGGAGACAAAAAATTTGTGTGATCGAGACCGAACAGTTCGTCCGATCACCGACGGGACGATTTTGGTGGCGATTTCGTTTCCCTTCATTCCTTATTTATGTATTGGAATGATTTACGTGTAATTTGTATTCAAATTGTAAAAAGAAAAGAAAAAAAAGAGTAAAATGAATGAAATGTCAGAAAAAGAAAATGTATGGGAAATGTGAATATTTTTACGTAAAAAGTTGAGTTTTACGTAAGAATTAGGCCTCTGGTATAGTACGTGGTAGATTAGACTAAGTTAGATGGTTTTGAGGCGTTTCCTAAATGCTGGAGACCTAGAAATTTAGCGGAAATGCTGCCGAAATTTTGAAAACAGCACTTTGGGTATTTTGGTGAAAAACGAGAGGTAAATTGTGTTCAATAATGGAAATTGAGACCCTTTGATGAGTTAGGCTCAAAAAATGAGAAAATGAACCTTAAAGGAATAGTAAACCATCCCTCCGAGGTTGTGAAAATGTAAGAGAACGGGAAAACCAATGTCAAGGGTATTTTAGGAAACGAAAGGTAAATTTGTGGTCGGAATGAAAACCCGAGCCCACTCGATGTCTAAGGCTCGGGATTAGCATAACAAACGTTTCAGGAGTAGTGAAATACCCATTTAAGGCTCCGAAAAAAACGAGAAACGACCCTAGGTGTCGGAATAGTATCACCCGAGGGTTGGATGACCAATAGTCGTCTATGGAACAACAATGGATGCTGTAAAAGTGTGTAAAAGCTTAAGAAATATTATTTTATGATATTTGGGCTTAGAAAATCCTGTTAAAAGTCACAGTAAGCATATAATGGTCCCGAGACCCGTCAGGAGCAAAATGGTCATTTTGACCAAAAATTTCCGAAAGACTCGGAAATGACCGTGAATGCCTAAGGATAGTTCAAATGAAATTATAAAAGTTAAATTTGGGTCTTAAACCAACAAAAAGTAGGTTTATGATGAGAAATCAAATCAGGGGCAAAATGGTAATTTTGCCAAGAGTTAGTATAAAAATGAAAAATGAGATTTTAGATTCCTAAGACCATTTACGGGAAATAAAATGTAGAATTTTTACGTTTTACTAAATTTTGAATATGAAATGAAGATTTAGAATAACCGTGGTTATTCTGGTTGTAGGAACCCGATCCAGACGCGATAAAGGAACGTCTGCGGAGCCGGGGAAGGAAATGTTAGCGAAAGTATCTGTAAGTTCGAACATTTAATTGACTGTAACATGAATAGACTATTATGTCTAAGTGTGATATGTGTAAGTTCTAGCATTCATTTGTCTGCTCAGGAACATTCTAATGTTGTTCATTATATGAATGAATTGATCTGTTATATCTAGGTTTATGTGCTATATGAATGTTTCATAGCGCGATGCTATGATAAATGTTTGGTAAGCTCAGATATTTACATATCTGCAGCATGAATTACTATTTGATTGATTTAAGTACTTTTCGTACAAACTTGTAAAGTCCTACGGGTAATAAGGGTGTAGTTAAACTAACTCACCTAATGAAATGAGAAATTAAAAAGTGTATAAATAATACACTATGGAGAAGTGCTAGGGCACTATAGTGTGGTTAATTAAAAACACACATAAAGAAATAAATGTAAAGACTTACGGGCAATAAGGGTTCCACCGTAGGACGATTCATATGAATGTCGCCGGTGGAGAATTATAAGAAAGATGGTAATGAGACCACTAAGGCGTACCACCCCTCCAACATAGTGGTGGAGGTTTTTCTCAGGTCCTACGAGGATATCAGGGCTGTGGAGGCCGATGTTCTAAGGTCGCTCCTTAGACCCTCCCAGTCAGCGCGCTAATAATCATCGGTACTGCCATAAACAGAGCTCTAAACTAGAAATCAAATAGAGAATAAACAATCAATAAAATGATAAAAATCATAATTGAACATAACCGAAGTTTACGCTAGAGTAATGTAAATTCGGTTAGAATATGTGAATAGTACCCCGTTAGGGTAAAGTGAATAGTAACCAGTTAGGGTAACTGTCACTATTTATCGATCAAAGGTCAAAGTCACGATTCATGGTGAATAGTACGATTTATGGTGAATAGTATTATTAATAGGAAATTGAGTTTTAGTGTTTTTGAATCAATATGATTCTTACTATGTATGTTTGAACTTACTGAGCCTGTTAGCTCATCAGTTTGTTCATGTTGCAAGTAAGAAACCTGTCCAGTAGATTTCTGAATGGCAGCAGGATGCGAGCGTATCAAAGGGATAGGGAATCCACTATGGATATGGTCCTTTTACAAGTTTTCCACTGAACGTTGAAAAAAGAGACATGTATTGCAAAAAGATTTGAATTATGTATTGTGTATAAACTATGTTTGTACTTTTAAAAGTGACAAATATAGTTCAGTTTAATTACGTTATGTTTACAAACAAGAAAAAGTATTTAAAAAAAATGATTCCGAATTTCACAAAGGGTTTAAAGGAAAGAAAAGAATTTAGGCGAACCGACGAAGTTCATGAGCTGTTTCAGTCAGCTAAGGAGCTTGATTGTAATAGTTTCGGTGGACCGCGGTCGGGGGCGCCACATTTTTGCTAGGACTATTGCAACAGGCCGTAATGCCATAGGTCTGCAAACAGCAGCTAATGTACCATGTGCAGCACTACCACCTTCAGTGAATGTCGAAGCTCTACACAAAGGTACGGATGAGTCACACGAAGTCTAAAGAGACAACAACCATTTGGGAAATGCTGAGGGCAGCAGTAGCCATTCCAGGAACAAGAAAAAAACTGCACTGGAGTCAGCAGTGGAGCTGTTGGCAAAGTCTGTGAGTTTGCGTAGTGAGGTGTCAGTGCAATGCATTAATGACTTGCAGCAATATCTAGCTGCAAAGCGAGCACGTCTTGGGGACACAAGTCCAGCTGAGACCTCAACTGAAGATCCCCATAGTATTGACATTTGTATTCAGTTGTTGGATGAAATAGAAGACTTGGATGACATAACATATGGGACGTCAATTAAGACGTTGACACAGGACAAGGACTTCAGGGGGACATTTGTGAAGCTTAAACCCGAGTGTCATCGTGGTTTCATCCTCAGCTTAGCGAAGTAGTTATTCGTTAATGATTGGTTTTAGCTTATTAGACTCATTCCAGTTTGTCAAACTCTTTCAGTTTGTTGAACTATTATTTAGTGACTGATTTATTAAGTTAGACTTCTTTATATGTTGTTCACTTTCGGGATTTTAGTATGTTGAACTTTTATGTAGTGCCTAGTTTGTTGAGTTTGATTAGTTTATGTTGTTGGCTTTCACAATTTTCGTTTATTGAATTATTATTTAATGACTGGTTTGTTGAGTTATATTTATTATAAGAGATTTATTCTATTATGTTATTATTATTGGTGGCAAATAGGTATAAATTGAGTTGATTTTCTTGTGTAGGTTATTATGGGATCAAGTGGTTCGGATACTAATGAGGAGTTGGTTTTTTTCGACTCACTTGAGTCATCTGACGACGAGGACGATATCTTATAATTATTATTAGATCTTGTACCAACTATTACTAGGCAACCTCGGCATAATGATGAACTAACAGGACGACAATATGTTTTAAATATGCTGGAAGGCCATACTGGAGTATTCTATGAATTGTTTCATATGTATAAAGAACCTTTTTTGGCATTAGCTCGGCTACTTGAAGAACGTCAATTATTACCTAGAAGTCGACTATCAGTGGAAGAACGGTTGATGATGTTCTTGAAGATCATTGGTCATTCTGACCGTAACAGAGTCATACAAGACAGATTTTGTCATTCTGGAGAAACAGTTAGTCGACATTTTGATAATGTTCTTAGAGCAATTTGTGCATTGGCCCCAGATTTTATCCGCCAACCAAACCCAAACACTGTGTCTTTGGAGATTCAAAATAGCGATAAGTATTGGCCGTGGTTTAAGGTAAAATTTGTATTATTTTTTAAGTTTGAAATAGGTGGTTAGTACTTTTATAATATGGTTTAAAACTTTTTGTGGTTCATTACTTGTGTCAGGACTGTATCGGAGCTATTGACGGCACACATGTGATAGCTATTGTCCCTGCGACCGCACATAGAGTTTATCGAGGAAGACGACACACTTGTACTCAAAATATAATGGTAGCATGCAGTTTTGATATGATAATTACCTATGTTTATAGTGGATGGGAAGGTTCAGCTACAGACTCTAGAGTATTACTGCATGCATTACAAGATCCAGCTAACCAATTTTTTAGGCCACCGTGGCCTAAATATTATGTTGTCAATTCTGGATACAACAACGTGCCGTACACCGTATCGAGGTGAAAGGTACTATTTATCCAAATTTAGAAACAATGGATAACCAACTGGACCAATTGAACTATTTAATTACAGGCATTCGTCATTACGCAATTACATCGAGAGGTGTTTTGGTGTTCTCAAAGCACGATTTGGTATTTTGAAGAATATGTCTAACTTTTCTTTATATAAGCAAGCCCAGATAATAATTGCATGTTGTGTTATTCATAATTGTATTAAGATGTATGATGCAAATGATAATTTATTTAAAGACTATAGCGTTGACGAGCCTGTAGAAGATATTGAGAGACGACGAAGAAATTGACAACGTACAAATAACTGTGAATCTGCACCGTCTTCTAATGTTGGTTCCACTAATAGAGACCGAGAACGTATGAGCCAATTCAGAGATTAAATAGCATAAGCAATGTGAGAACAATATGTATCATAATTATTATGGTATATAGAATTGGTAATTTTTTAGATAAATATTACTTCTACTATTAAAAATTAATTTGTAATATATTTGTAACTAAATATAATGGTTAATTATGTTTTAATTGATATTATGAATTGTTTAATATTATTGATATTAATTTTTAATTAAATTTTTTTTTAATTTTTAATTTTTGGTATTTATAATAATTTTTTTAAATTAAATATAAATATGTTTTCATTGACTTACTATGAAATGACTAGTTTTCAAAAATATAACTAAACACAGTTTCATTTTTGTATTTTTCAAAACATACGCTTAGAAAATAAAACCAAACACAGTTTTAGGAAACGATCTCAGACCAGTTTTCAAAACGATATCAAATTCAGCATTTTTGAAATCTCAACAGATTTCAAAAACAATACCAAACACTACCTAAGTTTCTCAGTCATTCTGCTTCCTTATCTACAGTAGCTAGGATTATAAACTCAGACTCTATTAGTGAATGAGTTATATAAGTCTGTTCCTTGGATGCCTAAGATATAGCTCTTCCACCTATAGTGAATATCGAACCAAAAGTAGATTTACTATCACTCACACTGGTTAACCAACTAGCATCAGGATATCCTTCTAGTATTGTTGGAAAGTCATTGTAAAATATATGCAAATTAATGGTTCTTTTGAGATAACCAAGTATCCTCTCAATTGCTTTCTAGTGCTCTACACTAGGATTACTCGTGTATCGAGACGTTTTACATACAACAAATGCTATATCTAGTCTCGTACAATGCATTGCATATTTTAAACTTTCAATAGCACTTGCATGCTTTGGTTGTGCAACTGCTTTGCCAAAATTTTCAAGTAGCTCAATACTGGAGTTATATAGGGGATGTGCTTCTTTAACTTTCAAATAATTGAATTTAAGAAGCACTTTCTCAATATAATGTGATTGGCACAATGTATACCTCACTATATTTTGTAACTTTGATGCCCAAGATAGTATCTACCTTACCAAGATCTTTCATCTTAAACTGTGAATTTAGATACTTTTTGGTGTCATTCACACCTTGCATGTTTGTTCCAAAGATAAGCAAGTCATCAACATACAAGTAAATAATTACAAGAAAATCATTTGTAAATTTAGCATAAATAAAGTTATTGGCATTTTTGTGTTTAAATCCTTGTGATAAAATAATATAATTAAATTTTTCATACCATTGTTTTGGTGCTTGCTTTAAATTATAAAGTGACTTGACTAACTTACAAACTTTCTTTTCATTTCCAGGTAAAACAAATCCATCAGGTTGTTTCATATAAATCTTTTCATCAAGATCACCATTAAGAAAAGTAGTTTCACATCTATTTGATGCACATACAAATGAGTATCGATATAATAGCCATTAACACTCTTATGGATGTTAATTTAGCAATAGGAGCATATGTATTAAAAGAGTCTATACCACGGTTCTCTTTGAAGCCTTTGGCCACTAATCTGACTTTGAAAAGTTTGAATTGACCTATCCGTATTATACATTCTTCCAAATACCCACTTGTTACTTATTGGTTTCGATTTTTCAAGAAGATCAACTAAGATCCATGTCTGATTTGACAAAATTAAGCCATTTTCATTTTTTTTATAGCTTCTCTCCAAAAAGAAGCATCTTTAGATGACATGGTCTTTGTAGGAAAAATTGTAAAAAATTGAACAATAAAATTACAAAAATTTTTTAGATTGTTAAAAAACTCGTGATACTATATACAGTAAATTAACAACAATCAATTATACCTTCAGAAGAAAACATCAAGAATGTCAGAGTAAGTGATTAAGGGGCTTCAACCAACTAGCCTTCTTTACTATTCTCCAATTCTCAGATGGTGGAGTGTGTGGGCACTCAATTTTTCGATCGGTATTCTAATGTAGCTTGTCTCTTTCCGACCACCTAGATCTCTTAAGAACTTATTACTATAGTGATTTGTGTAACAATAAGCCTACTCACTTGAGAGTCTGTAGTCTAAAGAAAATAGGAGTATAATGACTCCTATTTATAATATTAAATGAGATGACTTTTTTGAATTTTGAATTGGACCAAGAAAATATTTTTCTCTCCTATTTAAACCCCCAAAACTGATTCTCACCTAGGCCAAAAGCTTGGATAAATTTGGCCACACTAAGGAGGGGCGATTCAAAATTCAAACCAGATTTAAATAAGAATTTTTCTTCTCCCTTATCCACACAAAACTGATTTCTACCTAGGGAGAAAGCCCTATAAAATTTGACCATACTAGGTGTGAGGAAAATCAAAATTCAAATAGGATTCAAATAAGATTTTTCCTTCTCCCTTATCCACTAAGAAACTGACTCCTCCCTTAGAATTATCCATTAAGAAATTTGGCCTCCTATAGAATTTGTAATTCAAAATTTGATTCAAATTTCAAACTCCAAAAATCTTCGAATTTTATTTACATGGATAATTTTCTACAATTCCAATTCAAATTCAAATAAAATCATGATAATTTTATTTGAAATATAAATAATTGTGTAATCTATTATCTAAAACAAAATTTAAATTCAAACTAGGAGAAAATCTTGTCTTCTATCCTTATCCAAAGTAAACACCACCCCTTGTTATGCTAGGTCAAGATTTTGTTCAATTCAAATTCAAATAAGATTTTTTTTTAGATTTCAAATATTTATTTTAAGACTAGATTTTCAAAATTTAAATTAATCACATATTTGAATTTAAAATTCAAATACAATTAATTTAAATTTCAAATCTTATTTTCCAAAATAAATATTAATTAAGTATTTATCCCATTGATTGAATTATACAAAATTACAATTTTGCCCCTTCAGCACCTAAAGAAAAACACCTATACCCTATGGGAGGGTGATTTTGATTTTTCTCCTTATTAAATGCAAAACAACAAGCCAATAAGAATATCTAAATCAATTACTATCTGTTGAGGAATTACGCATAGTTAGTAGAGGGACCAATTGGACATATATAATGTGAGCTCAAATAATCTATGTAACTATTATTCTATATCGAATAAACCCCGTTATAATTATTATTTTCAGAGTTACACCACTATAAACTTGAAACTGCACTCCCATTTATATACTGTATTACGTAAGCAATGATACGCTATTGTCCAATGACCTTTTCATATATACAAAACCCCCATGTAATATTCATGATCAACCTTATGTCAAAGTCCATTCAATCTACTGATTAAGCTATCTTAAAATTCCATTATACTACCAAATAAGAAAATGATTATTCACCATATGTGAATAAGAAGTCATCTGTCTAGCAGATGACTCAAAGCCTTATCCATTTTCACATCTAGTATAATGCCTTTATGAGGACACCCTTTACTCCTTATTAGAGCTATGATTCCAATATTTGTAAACAAACCCTTCATCGTATACAAGTCATGTACGCAACAAACCAATCTATAAGTTTACTATCTTTGAGATGCTTTAGCCATTGGAATATCAAAGTATACAAGTTATACACATAAAGCAATTCATTTACTCAGAATTAAAGTTATTACATAATGAACGTCAAAAGTGACGTGTTAGGAAATGTCTTAAGCATGAAAGACATTTTGATGTATTTCATTTATTTTGAACTGAATAATAAAATTAATAATAGAGGTTATTCATTACATTGCTATTTGTCCTCATTCTATTTATATGTTAAAATAAATGTAAGTAAATATGACTGACTGACTGACTGCTTGTGTTAAAACTGTTAGAACGTTGTATGCAATGGACTTTTGTATGCGAGAAGATAATATCCTAAAATAAGCAGTCTAAACTAAGGTCCGTAGTCTATGGGGTTAGATCTAACTCATGTTAAGACTATTATGTTGTCTAAAGTTATGGTGGGGACGGTTTGTCTTGACTGTCCGAAGCATAGACTCCTGAGTAGAGACAGATATGTTGCTTGGTGGTGACATATTGGATCGGAACTAAAGCATGATTGAACTACGTAGTCCACTACGAGCAAATCAATCTGCTTTTGACATTCATTATGTAATAACCTTAATCCTGAGTAAATGAACTAGTTCATGTATATGACTTGTATACTTTGATGCTCCAATGGCTAAAGTGTCTCAAAGGTAGTAAGCTTATAGACCGGTTCGTTGGGTGCATGACTTGTATACGATGAAGGGTTTGTTTATAGATATCAGAATTATAGCTCTAATAAGGAGTTAAGGGTATCCTCTTAAAGGCATTATACTGGATGTGAAAATGGACAAGACCTTAGGTCGTCTGCTAGGAGGTGACTTCTTATTCACATATGGTGAATAATCATTTTCTTATTTGGTAGTATAATAGAACTTTAAGATAATCTGATCAGTAGGTTGAACGAACTTTGACTTAAGGTTGATCATGGATATCATATGAGGGTTTTGCACACATGACAAGGTCATTGGACATTAGTTTCTCACAGGCTTTTGTAATACGGTATATAATTAGAAGTTCAGTTTCAGGTTTATAGTAGTGTGACTCTGAAATTAGTGATCATATGATTGGGTTGTTCGGTATAGAATGATGATCATATAGAATCACAGGAGCCCGATTATATATGTCTAATTGGTCTCTCTACTAGCTCTATATAATTCCTTAATAAATGGCAAATTGATCTATGTATGCTTATTAGCTAGTTGACTTATGCATGGATGGTGTTGACATAGGATAAGGATGGTGGACAAGATTCTCTCCGATTGAATTCAGATTTTATTTTGGTTAATAGAGTACACAATTATTCGAACTCCAATAAAGTTATCGTGATTTTATTTGAGATTGAATTGGAGTTATAGAAAATTATCCATGAGAATAAAATTTGAAATAAAACTTTTTATGGAGCTTGAAATTTGAATTTTAAATTTTGAATTTGAAATTTGAATTTGAAATTTAAATTTGAAATTTGAATTTGAAATTTAAATTTGAAATTTGAATTTGACATTTGAAATTTGAATTTGACATTTGAATTTTAAATTTAAATTTGAAATTTGAATTCAAAATTTAAATTTGAAATTTGAATTTGAAGTTTGAATTTTGAAATTTGAACTTTGAAATTCAAATTCAAATTTTGAATCACAATCCATGTAGAATTCAAATTCTTTGTGAATAAATCTACATGGTGAATTTCGAATTTGATATGGATAAAGGAGAGGAAAATCTTATTTGAATTATACTTGAATTTTGAATCCTAATCCTAACCTAAAGTGGTTGAAATTTGTTGAGGAAAATCCTCCTAGATATTTTCGGTTTTTGTGGATAAGATTCAAAGGAAATTCAAGCAAGAAAATCCTAGTTAAATTTTGATTCTCTCCCTCCCTAAAGTGGACAAAAATTATTGGATAAATCCAAGGGAGATTTTTGGTTTTTATAGATAATGATGAGATAAAATTTAAGCTAGAAAATCCTATTTGGATTTTGATTCTCCTCACACTTTAATGGCCGAATCTAGTCATGTTTTTGGCACTAGGGGAAATCGGTTTTTTATGGATAGATGAGGAGATAAAATTCAAGTTAAAATCCTGTTTGAATTTGGATTACAAAATCAATAGAGTAGGCCAAATCTACCTTTGTTTTTGGCTTATGTAAATTTCAGATTTTGTGAGTGGATAAGGGAGAAAATCTTTTCCTAGTCGAATTCAAATTTAAGGGATCACCTTATGCTAGCCTATAAATAGGGGTCCTGCTACTCCAGTTCTCTCAGACTACAGACTCTCAGGTGAGCAGGCTTATTGTTACATAACTCACCGTGACAATAAGTTTTTTAGAGATCTGAGTGGTCAGAAGAAGACTAGAAGTGTTGGCATACCGGTCGAGGAACCGAGTGCCCACACACTCTGCCATATGGGAATTAGAGAATAGTAGAGAAGGCTAGTTGGTTGAAGCCCTCCATTCATTCTCCTCTTGCAGTTTGGCATCCTCTGAGGTATGAGTTTATATTGTTATTAGTTTATTATATATGGCATCACGAGATATTTAACGATCTTGAAAAATTTTTGTAATTCCGCTGTGCCACTCTGATGTGTCTTTTACCAATTTATTCTTACAACATGATCCACTTAAGTAACTATGTAGATTAATTACATTTTGGTCTTAGTCCAATATGTCATCATCAAACAACATATCTATATCTCTACTCGAGAGTCAAAGCTCTAGACAGTCAAGACAAACCGTCCCTCCAATTGGCTTTAGACAACATAATAGTCTTAACATGAGTTAGATACTCGGTCTAACCCTATAGACTACGAGGCAAATTTTAGACTGCTTATTTTAGAATGTTATCTTCTTGTATACAAAAGTCTGTTATATACAACATTCTAACAGTTTAATACAAGCAATCAGTGAGCCATATTTACTTACATTTACTTTAACTTATAAATAAAATGAGGGCATATGTCAATGTAATGAATAATCTTTAAATATAATTTTATTATCCAGTTCAAATTAAATGAAATACATTAAAAAATGTCTTTCCCACATAAGGGACCTTATTCATATGCTCTCTTTCTTTCAAAGTCTTAGAATAGTCCTCTAATAAAAGAGTTAGAACAGTAATAGAAGGCTGTGAACCTTTCTTTGCTTCTTATATTGTATATTTTTCAATTATTTTGTCTATGTATGAAGCCTGGGATAATTCTATCATTTTGTTCTTTCGATTTCTGAAGAGATAAATGCCTAGAATATAATTAGCTTCTTGCAAGTCCTTCATATCAAACTATTGGTGTAACCAAAACTTGACCGATGATAAGTTCCGTACATTATTCCCAATGAGCAATATATAATCGCTGTAAAGCACTAAAAAGACTACTTTTCCATCCTTAATGCATTTATAAACATAAGGTTTATCAACATTTTGCTCAAAACCGAATGTCTTGATAGCTTGATCAAATTTTTGGTTCCATAAGCAGGATGCTTGCTTTAATCCATAAATTGATCTAAGTAACTTACAATCTTTTCTCTCTTGGCCTTTTACTACAAACCATATAAATACATTCCTCAAGATGGCCATTCAAGAATGATGTCTTGTCGTCCATTTGCCAGATCTCATAATCAAGAGTCATAGCAATGGACAGAAGAATGCAAATAGACTTCAGTGTCGTAACAGGCGAAAAGATTTTGTCGTAATCGACTCCAGTCTTTTGCATGTATCCCTTTGCTATAAGTTTAGCCTTGAAAGTTTCAACTCTCCCTTCCGTATTCTTCATTCTTTTGTAGACCTACTTACACCCAATCGGTTTAATCCCATCCAGTAAGTCCACAAGATCCCAAATAAAGTTAGATTTCATAGAATCTATCTCATTGTTCATGGCCTATTTCAAAGATTTAGAATCAACATCATTTATAACTTCATTGTAAGTAATCGGATCATCATCATGTTCATGAGCTTCGACCTGGTATACTTCAGTATTATACATGAAGAAATTAGGTTTCCTATAAACCCTTCTATTATGTCGAACCACCCTAAACTATTGATCGTTTGCAGGTCTTTCACTAAAATTCGGACTTGCATCCAAGACTAAAACCTATAGAGTAGTTCGATCACTCGATATCTCCCTTAGCACTACTTTACTTCAAGGCTTAAATTCATTCATATGACTCTTCTCCAGGAATGTCGCATGGATTGAAATAATGAATTTTTGTTCCTTCGGGTTATAGAATAGATCACCCTTAGTTCACTTAGGATACCCTACAAATATGCACAATTCCAATCGCAGTTCCAACTTCTTCGTATCTCCATCTAATACATCCACATGGTAGCCTCATATTCTCCTATGTCCAAGGGTAGGCTTTTTGCCTCGCCATAATTCATATGGAGTCCTAGAAATTGATTTACTCAGAACTTGGTTTAGAATATAGCATGCTATTTGTAGTGCACATCTTCAGAATGATAATGACATCGTTGAATAACTCATGATGGACTGTACCATATCTAGTAAGGTCCTATTTCTCCTTTTGGCTACATTATTCTATTGTAGAGTACCAGGTACAGTCAATTGAGATATAATCCCATTCTCTACAAGATATCATAGAATTCATCGAAAAAGTATTTGCCGCCTCGAAAAATTTGAAGTGTTTTCATGAATTTATCCAATTGCTTCTCCACTTCTGCACGATACTCTTTGAACTTGTCAAAGGTTTCACTTTTAGAGTGCATCAGGTACACATATACATATCTTGAGTAATCGTCTATAAAGGAGACATAATACTCGAACCTTCCTCACGCAACGACGTTCATGGGGCTACATACATCAGTGTACATAATTTCTAAGAGTTCCTGAGCCCTAGTACCCTTAGGTCCAAAAGACCTCCTGGTCATCTTACCTTCAAGACAAGACTCACATTGAGAAACACGTACCTCCTTCAATGTTTCCAAAGGATCGTCTTTCACTAATCTTTGAATCTTATCCTAATTAATATGATCAAGTCTTAAATACCGAAGGTACACCTTGCTAGAGTGAGAAACATTCAACCTTTTAGGGTTATCTGTTAATTCACTATCAAGTAGAGAGTACATCTTAGGTTTGACTAAATGAAAGTTTCCATCCATCCATCCAGAATAGATAAAAGACATATTTTTGGGAATATCAACTCTTTTATTAAAAAAAATTAAATAAGAATCATTAATTAAATAAGCTATCGATATAAGGTTCCTCTTCAAAGTAGGAATATAAAAACAATTTTTCAATAAAATAAACATAAATTCATCAAAATAAAGATGCACATCTCCCACTGTCTCAACCACCACCAAGCTACCATCTCCAGTTTCTAATGAAAGGCTCCTATCATGTAGACTTTTCGTTTTCACAAACCCCTATAAGAAAACACAAACATGATTAGTGGTGCCCAAATTAATGACCAAAGTATTTTTCGATCCTTCCACCAAACACGCTTCTAAATAAAGAAGTTCCTTACCTTCCTTGCCCTTGGTGGCTAAGAATTCTCGGCAAGCCTTCTTGAAGTTACTTACCTTCCCACAATGGAAGTACTTGGACTTTTTAGAGTCCTTAGGCTTTTTGTTCTTCTTCTTCTTCTTCCCATTAGATATAGGAGGAATAGATGAACTAGAAGCTGCTTACCTCTTCTTTGGCTTCTTCTTGTTCCCAAAGGATTTAGAAGATTTCACCAAGTTGGCCTCTCTCCTAGGTTGGACTGCATCCCTATCCATGATTATCCGCTTATAAGCTTAGAGTTACTTTATGAGCTTAATGAGTCCTAACTCCCTTATCGCCAGATTGTATGCGGTTTTAAAACCCACGAAATCCTTAGACAAAGTCTTGAACACCATCTCAATCTAGGTGTTGTAGTCCAACTTTGCGCCATTTTCAATAGCCTTGGCAAAGAACCTCATAAGTATAAGCATATAATCCTTCACTGGAGTACCTGCCTTCTGCTTAAAGTTCATTATGTTTGTGATAACGGACTGTCGAGCTAAATTTTCTTGGCCTCTAAACATATCTTCCAAGTTTTTCATGATCTCCCTGGCAACTTGATAGATCTCATGCTACTTTTGAAAAGCACTCATCATGCTAGCTAAAATGTAACACCAAGCTATCTCATTTGATTCTCTCTAATGAGTATAAGCAACTAGGATCTCCTCAACTGGCATATTAGGTTTAGGCTCTAGTGGGTATGGTTTATCCAGTATAAACTTGTGCCTCTTGTAGTTAAGAACAATTAGTAGATTTCTTTCCAGTCCTTATAATTATCAACGTTTATTTTGTTTTCAGTGAGTATTAAGATAAAAAGTTTCAGTGATATTTTGAACTGAAATAAAATCATATAAGAATATCATTACAAAGCTCAAGCAAATATAATAAAAATTTAGCAAATAAAACATACAAGTATGTTCTTACATGAAACTTAAAAAAAACATGTAGTATTACAATGGTAATTCTCAGCACTTATTGCCCCAAACCATCGAGGGGTGGTTATGACATAAATAGCCAAAATATGGACTATGTCTAATTAATATATGTTATCTTGAATCTTCCAAGGTTAAGATATATATTAATAACCGTTTATTTTGGCCACTTGTTTAACTAACAGAGCTTCTAAGAAAGGTTAATAGCTAAATAAGTTTTGAGTGTGTAATTATTGTTTACGTAATTCAATCCATGTCCTACTAAGCCATCAAGGGATGGTCATGAATAGGATCGTATCCAAACACGTTTTCCACATAGGAGATCCAATCTAGTATTCTAGCTGCAGTAAACACCTACCGAAAGATATGGTTAAGCCAGAACTGATGCGAGGTATTATCATGCTTTCACATATGGATCAACAGTGGAGACCATGAGTTTTGTTTGAAACCCTCTCTCACTTAATATTTTAAAAAATATGCAAGTTTTTGAAAATATATATGATCAATATAGTTAGAGCAACATTCTCCTATCCTATATAACATATTATCAAATATGTATACAAATACATCCATCAATACATATTCATCTATCCATGACATATCATAGGAAAAATAAATGACAAAAAAATTAAACAATCAGCCATGGTCCCATTTTAGAAAAAAGAAAAATTAAAAATTACAAAATTCCATCCAAAGCATTCTTTGAGTCTTGAATTTTGCTTTATCTTCTCATAATCATTTTCATGTAGCCTCTTCATTTATTTCTCATTTCGAAAATTAGTTAAAATTCAAATTTTCAAAGTTCAAATTTTAAACAATTTCAAAGTTCATGCATAATAATATGTAATTTTAAAATTTAAATTTACAATTACATAATATGTAATTTTAAAATTTAAATTTACAATTATATATTTTTATACACAATTAAATCTCAAATTTAAAATTGAAAATTTCCAAACCTCTGCTTGTCGGGCCATAGGCTCGAAGGCCCGTAGCCCCCGTGGGCAGCCCCAACCCTTTGAGGGGGCTGGTGGCCCACGGCAGGGCCTGTTGTAGCCTACCGGGCAAATGCAACCTGCCAAGCTACAAGCACTGCCTGCAGCCATGAACTGCAATCCTTGGAGTGGCCCACAGTCGTCCTTGGCTATAGTCTTGGACAGGGGCTACCGCAACCCCTTCTTGCCCGAGAGCAGGGGCTATAGCCCCACCAAGACCGACTCTGTCAATTTTTGTGCCATATTCCAATTTGCCCATTGGGATCTCTAAAAAAAATTTGAATTCTAATTAAATTAGAATTTTCCATGCAAAAAAATTTCTGATTTTAAATTTAATCTTAGAGAAAAAATAAATTACGGTATTTAATCTTCAATCTCTTTCAAGAACAATTATATAAAATTTCCTATACCGTTTCTAGTGTACAAAAATTCTAAAATAAAAAAATTCTAAGAGACGAAAAATAGAATTCATGGGAAAATTACGGTAACGATAAACTACTCTCATGGTTACATAAAAATCCTAAATATAATTTTTCTAAATTATGAGGAATCATGATCGGTAAAATTAAGCATGCTTATAATAATTTTAAAAATTAAAATAACCATATACATCATACATAATTCATGATAATAACATAATAGAATCCTAGAATGTCACTTTCTTAGAATCAAATTCATACATAAAGGAGACAAAAAAAAATTGTTTAATTTATATACATGATATAATCACGAGTTGACTCTGATACCAATTGTAGGAAAAGTTATAGAAAACTACATAGTAGAATTACAAAAAAAAATTTTGGATCGTTAAAAAACTCATAATGTGATATACAATAAATTAACAATAATCAATTATATCTTTAGAGAAAAACACTAGGAATGCCAGAGGAAGTGATCAAAGGGCTTTAATTAATTAACCTTTTCTACTATTCTCCAATTCTTAGATGGTAGAGTGTATGGGTACTTGATTACTCAATTGGTATTCTTACACTACTTGTCTTCTTCCAATCACCTAGATCTCTTAAAAATTTAATGCTACGATAATTTGTGCAACAATAAGCTTGCTCACCTGAGAGTTTATGGTTTAAAGAAAATAGGAATGGAACGACCCCTATTTAAAATATTGCATAAGGTGACCTTTTCGAATTTTAAATTGAACCAAGAAAATATTTTTCTCTCCCATTCAAACCCCCTAAACCAATTCTCTCCTAGGCCAAGAGGTTAGATAAATTTGGCCACATTAGGGAGGAGAGGATTCAAAATTCAAATTAGATTCAAACAAAAAATTTTCTTATCCTTTATCCACACAAAACTGATTTATACCTGGGGAGAAAACCCTACAAATTCGCCCGTACTAGGTGTGAGAAGAATCAAAATTTAAATAAGATTCAAATAAGATTTTTCCTTCTCCCTTATCTATTAAGAAACTGACACCTCCCTTGGAATTATCCATTAAGAAATTCAGCCTCCTATAGGATTTTTGATTCAAAATTTAATTTAAATTTTAAACTCTATAAATCTTTGAATTTTATCCACATGGGTAATTTTCTACAACTCTAATTCAAAGTCAAATAAAATCACGGTAACTTTATTTGAAATTCAAATAATTATATAATCTCTTATCTAAAACAAAATTCAAATTCAAACTAAAAGAAAATCTTGTTTTCCATCCTTGTCTAAAGTGGATGCTACCCTTAGTTGTGCTAGGATAAGATTTTGTTCAATTCAAATTCAAATAAGATAACCTTTTAAATTTCAAATATTTATTTTAAGACAAGATTTTCAAAGTTCAAATTAATCACATATTTGAATTTAAAATTCAAATATAATTAATCTAAATTTTAAATCTTATCTTCGAAAATAACTATTGATTAAATATTTATCTCATTTATTAAATTATATAAAATTATAATTTTGCCTCTCCAGCACCTAGAGAAAACACCTATACCTTGTGGGAGGGTGATCCGGATATTTCTCTTCACTAACTACAAAATAACAAGCCAATAAGAATATCTCGATCAATTACCAATCGTTGAGAAATTATGCAAAGCTAGTAGAGGGACCAATTGAACATATATAATGTGGGTTTTAATAATCCATGTAACTATTATTCTATACCAAATTAACCCATTACAATTATTAGTTTCAGAATCACACTACTATAAATCTAAAACTACACTCTTGATTATATAACATATTACATAAGCTAGTGAGAAGCTATCGTCCAATGATCTTCTCATATGTGTAAAGCCCTCATATGATATCCATGATCAGCCTTAAGTCAAAGTTTGTTTAGCTTACTGTTCAAGCTATCTTAAAATTCTATTATACTACTAAATAAGAAAATGATTATTCACTATATGTGAATAAGAGGTCATTTGCCCAGTAAATGGCCCAAGACCTTATCCGTTTTTACATTCGGTATAATGCCTTTAAGATGATACCCTTTACTCTTCATTAAAGTTATGATTCCAATATCTATAAACAAACCTTTCATAATGTATAAGTCATGTATCGAATGAACCGGTTTATAAACTTACTACCTATGAGATACTTTAGCCATTGGAACATCAAAGTACACAAGTCATATACATGAAGCAATTCATTTACTCAAGATTAAGGTTATTGCATAATGAACGTCAAAAGTGACATGATCCACTGAAGCGGACTATGAAGATTAATTATACTTTGGCCCTGGTCCAATATGTCACTATCAAGTAACATATTTATGTCTCTACTCAGAAGTCAAAACTCCGAACAGTTAAAACAAACTATCCTCCCAATAGGCTTTAGATAACATAATAGTCTTAATATAAGTTAGATACTCGGTCTAACCGTATAGACTACAGACCATAGTTTAGACTACTTACCTTAAAACGTTGTCTTTTCACATACAAAAATCTATTATATGCAACATTCTAACAGTTTAACACAAGTAGTCAATGAGTCATATTTACTTTAACATTTAAATATAATGAGGACATATGCAATGCAATGAATAACCTCTAAATATAATTTTATTATCTAGTTCAAAATAAATGAAATACATTTAAAAATATCTTTCTTACTTATGGTATTCCTAACCATCTTACCAAAAGTTTTTGGATCTTCTTCTTTATAATGTAACAATAGTATCTTATTAAGAATATTATTTCTGTCTACTTTAACCAAAAAGGCTAAAGCTTGAGAAAAAATTAAAATCAGGGGCTAGAAACTGTCCTTTTTTTTTTTTTTTTCATGTTGACTTCTCCTTGGTTCAAATTCTAAGGGCCCGTTTGGGGACCTAAAAATCATGTCTTTAAAACATATTTTTTCCAACATATCATCACTTTTTACTATTTACATATCTAAAACACTACTGTAAACTTCAAACTTTAAAGTCCATAACTTTAAGTATACAAGTCCAAATGAGATGATTTTTTTTAAATTGCATAGAATTTCAAGATGAATAAAATAATATCCATATTGATATTTTTTTTAAAAAATTTTAAAATTTAATATTTTTTCACCCCAAACAATTTTTTTTCCTAAACATATTTTCCAAAATAACTTTTTTCAAACAAAAAAAAAATGTCTCCAAGCATTGTATCCAAACAGGCCCTAATTTACTTATAATCAAGTATCATGTCTATTGTAGTATATTATAATTAGTTACAATAGACATATCCTAGTGAAAATACACCTTTTTACACAAAATGTATATGTTTTTAATAGATATAAATATTAGTCAATAGACAAATAAATCCAACTATTAGATCATTTTTTGATCAACGTTTCAGATTGAAATTGAAAACGATCAAATCTAAATGTTAGATCATGCTTGATCAAATCAACAATTCAGATTTAATCTGAAAAGTACGACAAATAAAAAGAATAAAGTTCCTTAGCTCCCTACAATGATACATACGTGCCAAGTGTAAAGTGTACCCTAAATGCCCAATCGCCCTCACCCTCGTACTTGCATAGTGGTATATGGTAGTAGCATAAACCCATCAAACAAAGTAATACTTACCCATCATTTGTTTTTATTTATATTGTTGTCTTTTATTTGTATACTTTCAATATGAGACTTTTGGTTTTTTCACTACCTAAAGGTATTTTGTTTTTTCTACTACCTAAGAAATATTATAATCTCTCAATAGTGCATTTATGTTTAGTGAAATAATTTGTAATTTAGTAGGCATTTGCCGAATATTTATTCCACGTTTAATGAACAAAATTTGTGCAATAACTTGAATTTGAATATAGGATATTTTTCAAACACATTATTAATAACATTATTTTACTGTACTGTGTCATAAGGTTGGCAGGGGTGGGGGAGCCACGGCACCCCTGGCTTTTTTTTTTTTAATATAGTTTTTTTTTTAATTTTAAAATAGCAAGTATGTACCTAAATTAGTATTGACCTTTCTTAAATTAATAATTCTCTATATTTATTGAGTAAACAATTTGGATTCTAACAAATAAAATAATTTTATTAAAGGAGAAAACTTAGGAACAAAAAATGCATACATCTAATACTTTGGAATTTTATCCTACTTATAATGGCTTTAGGATGTTTGCCCTTTTTTAAGAATATTCAAAGGTTAATCTCATGTGTTTTTATAAAAATACTCATAACCTATCAAAAATATATTATGGTATTGTTTAGTAGTCCGTCGAAATACCGTTTGGTATTCTATTATACTTTAAATTTTTTTGTATTAGATCGTAGAGTGGAGTAATGTGTGCAAAAGATCGTGGCGACGAGTAGTGTTCATGAATCGCGACGTGGAGGTATCAATCACGCACATAGATGTTAATGTAATCTTGATTAAAAATTTTTTTCGCTCTTATCAATAAATCCTAATTCCGTCACAATAGGACTAAACGCTGTTTTCTGTACTTATCATATACTTTTCCAAATACTTAACATCATAATTTCAAATGTACCATATTTGTGTTCTCAAAAAGAAAACTCAAAATAAATGAGCATCTAATGGTACAAGTAGTATTAATTGGTTATTTTTATCCATATTTACCATCTCTAATTAAGTGTTAAATTAATGTAGTAATGATAAATTTTGATATTTAAGTATAGAAAAAGTAATTTATAATGAAATATTATCTTTATGTCAAATTTATTAATAGTAAACTTGATAGCAAATTTACTACAAAATGTAGATAATATCAAATTTAATATTTAATTTCTATTAATTAGTGTCTTGACTTTATTATTATGTCATTAAATATATTTTCATTTTTTATTATTTGAATAATTAAAAATTTTACTTTTACAAATTTTAAAACTTTCAATACTAAATAAAAAATGAAAATAACATTATATTTACACATTAGAATACACAATATAATAATTACATATTTAATTTGTCTTAGGGACAAATATTGACATTGATATCTTTAATAATAATACCCTAAAGCTTTAAATAGTGTTAAAACTCTAATATTTGTTTAGATGAGATGTTTAAATTTGTACATAATTTAAAAATAGATCAAAAAATTGTGTGCTTAAAATTTGTATCTCTCTATTTTTATGTTAAACATTATCATATCTAAAATGACTTTCTTTCCATTTTTTTTATTTTTTTTAATCAGGATTTGGTTTAAATATAAAATAATTTTTTTTCATTTTTATGAACTTTTCTTATCTTAATTTTAAAATGAACTTAATTTTACTGAACAACTTTCCTATTTTAAAAATAAAATTTTTTACTCACCTAAATATTATTTTATGTTTAAATTAAGATAACTATATAATCTTAAATAAGATATTTTTTATTTTAAAAAATAAACACCTTAAATGAAGTGTAAAACATATCTATTAAAAAATATAATAATGAAAGCAAGCTTTGGTTGGTGAACTCCCCCTCTCATGAAAATGACTAGCCAGGGGAAGATGTGGACAAAATTTTTGGTTTTTAATTTTTGGTGAAAAAGCGAAATATCATCTGAAACCTAACTCACCAACTCCATCTCGCTTTCATATATACACTACACAGACCCAAACTTTCAAACAAAAAATTGCTACTTCTCGCACACTTCTTTCTTTCTCTTACATTTCACCAACTTCTTTCTGCTTTTTTTTGCCCCAAAATCAAAATGGGCCTCCTCCTAATCATACCCACCTCAATCATCATCATCCTCCTCTCATACAAGCTGTATCAACGGCTGAGATTCAAACTCCCGCCAGGCCCACGGCCCTGGCCGGTGGTGGGGAATCTCTACGACATAAAGCCGGTGAGGTTCCGGTGCTTCGCGGAATGGGCCCAGTCGTTTGGGCCGATCATCTCGGTGTGGTTCGGGCCGACTCTGAACGTGGTGGTGTCGACGGCGGAGCTTGCGAAGGAGGTGCTGAAGGAGAATGATCAGCAGCTGGCCGACCGGTTCAGGACCAGATCGTCGGCGAGGTTCAGCAGAGACGGGAAGGACTTGATCTGGGCCGACTATGGGCCCCACTACGTGAAGGTGAGAAAGCTCTGCACTCTTGAGCTCTTCACGCCCAAGAGACTTGAAGCCATGAGACCCATCAGGGAAGAGGAGGTCAGGGCCATGGTTGAGTCCATTTTCAACGACTGCGCTAATCCCGGTATCTTCTTTTCCATTTTTTTCGTTGCGTCAGGCATGCTTTTTGTTGGTAGAGACGTTAGACTGTCAATTTTTCCTGTGGTGCATTTTGCTTTTTCGGAAGAGCTCGAGGGTACAGCAAATTTTTTTTTCTTCGAAAGTGTTGACACGTCCATTTTTAGGCTAATGTTTCAGACCAAGCTCTATTGATCTCCTTTTTAAGTTATTTTACTTCTTAAAATATGGGAAGGGTAGATTAGAACCTTAGAATTTACCAAGGAAAATGTGAATTAATGATCAAGTTAAAATTTGCTCTCAATCATATTACTTTTAACCTTATGTTTCATAAATCTTAAAACGGAAAATCTGATCTTCCTGAAATTTGAAATCGTTTCCAATTAGTTCTGCTAGTTTATTAAACAGAAAAGACACATGTCACCCATTAAAATTGGTTTTTGATTCTTTTAGTACAAAATTACCTGGAAAAATGCAAAATGAATCCCTTCCCCTTTTCGTTTTTGTATGCTCATCCTTTCAGCAGTAGGCTTTTGGAATTTTGGTTTGATTTGATTGAAGAAATGGAAAAGAAAGCTAAAAACAATCTTTTCTATCATAAAGCCAGAGACCAGGAAAAAAAAAAAAAAATACACCAACAACAACGGCTTTTCTTATAAACATATATCTTTCCTACCGTTGAGGACCATTAGTGCAACAGCTGAATTATTTTTGGGTCCTGTGTTAGGACAGTTCTTTATTTTATCGTCAAATTCCATTACTCATAATTTTACATTTAATTTTCTTTTTTCTATTTTTAAAAAATTTAAATTTTAAAAATTTATAATTTTTTTATTTAAAAATAAAATAAAATGATTCTTACAATAAAATATTTATAATAATAAAATAAACAAAACAAAATTTATGTTACTTTTGTTTTTCTTGAATACATTTAAAATTTTTGTTTTATTTTCTATATCACATAATTCTTTCAAAAATCCTCATCCCCCTCACAAACACATATTTTAAACTAAATTTCAAAAACTTCATTTTCAAAAGTTTCCTCAAGTGAACCCTAAGTATAAATATCTGGACTTAAAAAAAAAAAAAAACACCCAGCTCTTCTTTGCTGAAGGACATAGGAAAAACTAGAGCTATGGCCACTGTATATCTGTGTAGCCTACGATTTTCTTTTGATAGAAACAGTTATTTGCCTTCTTTGTTTCTTTTTAGAACTTGAACTTCTGTCATAATTAGCGGCCTAACTCTTGTACTGGTCATGGATCTTCAAATATTTTTTCAGCAAATCGTGTTTGGTACATAAAATTATGATTAATATTAGATGAAAAATTTAAGGACACATGATTATAAATACTAAAACTGATGTTATAGTTGAGGGAGAGTTGTTGAAATTAGTCATATTTAGAAAAATAATTGAAAAAATAATGAAGTTGGTGCTAATTTGCTTTTATTGATTGATTTATTTATTTATTTATTGCTCTCTCTGATCACACGGTTTCTTTAAAGACATTGTCAAGTTAAACTGAAAGTTTTTATGGTGCATTTGGCTCTTTGGTCCAAACTTGATTTTTCAGGTTCATTTTTGTATTTTTCTAAGAAGTCAACAAAAATTTTAATTATTTTTTAAAAATCAATCAATTCTAATATAAAAATTTAATTTCAAACTAATATACAAAAGGAACCCTAATATAACCTATAGTGTTTCCTTTCATCCTCTAATATATGAAATATCACGAAAAGGGGGTCTGTCCACTTTAGTATCTATTATTTTATATTATTGATAAAAAATTAGGTTTCATTTAGAGTAATTTTTCTAGACGATATTTTACTATTTAATTTAAAATTATGAAATTTACATTTATTTTATCTTTTTTCTATTTTGAAAAAAACTCAAAATTTAAAAATATATATTTTTATTTTAAATCAAAATAAGTTGATTGTTATGTTAAAATACTTATAACGATGAGATGAATGAAATAAGATTTATTTTATATATTTTTTTCAAAATACATTTCAAGTTTTGACATTATTTTTTATATCACAGAATTTATACACATTTTCAATCTAATAGTCAAAAGTCCATGTAAAACGGTCCTTTTGTTTTTTAACCATTTGATTGAGTTTTTAATGCTCTAATTTTAAACATTCATTCAAAAATTTACAAAATAAAGAACAAAATTGCTCCTAATTGTAAATGACTGGAAAAAATAATCGCATGAATAATTGAGACCGGAAACCGACGACTTAGGTTTCACGTCGAAACCAAACCTGAGGATCGATTTTCGACCGGCGTTCATCCCTGTCTCTCTTTCTCTCTCTTTTCCTTTGAGAATTACCCTTGTCCGATATGGTATTCGGCCAATAACTAATTATGAGTATTTTGTACTTTAATTTACGCTGTCTTTGTGTATTTGTTGCCATTTTGGTTTTCTGACATTTACTAGGACTGTACTCTCTGTGTACACCACCTCTGCATTTAACAATACTTAAGGGACTTGTGATAAACGTATTGTATTTTAATTATATTTGAATGAAATTTATTTTTTGAATGTTGTATTTGATTGAAAAGTATTTGTTTTGTATTTGAATGAAATGTGTGTTTGGATGAAAAGTATTTTAGAGTTAAAAAGTTGATGTGATTGGTAAAAGTAGAGATAAATAGTGAAGTTGAAAAGTTGATGTGATTGTTTTAAAAATATTTTGAATAGTAATTGTTTTCGTAATACTGTTGCAAAATTTGTGTTTGGTGTTAAATTGTATTGCATTTGAATAAAATTAAAATGTAATATTTTACCAAACAACACCTCAGGGTACTTATAAAAAACAATATTTAGGGTACCATACATCTAAAATTGATTTAAAAAAAAAAAAAAAAAACTTTGTGGGTGTATTTTATCAATAGTCATAATCAGACCATAGCATCTCGTTATAAAATCTTATTAGAAATAGTTACATGTAATTTTGATGTTAATAAACAATATGTATTGGTTAAATTTAATCGTTTTAAATAAAAAATATGTATTTAGATCGATGTGTAAAAAAGCTAAATGGGAGTTGTGTCAATAAAATTACCATTAAAATAATGTTTAATATGTAATAGAGAAGTTGGTGCTATGTAGTTTATTTATTTTCTGATCAATTATTTTACTTTATTGTTTAAGAATTTAATATCTTAAGTAAAATACTTTTACTAAAAATATAAATAAATTCAATGCAAGTACATTTATAATACCCCTTCAAAAAAAAAAAAAATGCATTATGCTATGCTGTGTTGTGCTTTGATTTACGCTGTCTTAATGCATTGTCGGCATTTTGGTCTTATTGCATTTACTTTGGTTTTACTCTCTATAAAATTAATTTTTCTATGGATATCATAAATCGTCCTATAATGTCCTGCAGTAAATTCTCCCTGGTTAAGAATTCCATGCCCTTGTTTCTACTTATTAATCCCTTCTTATTTGACTAATCTAAGATATTTCATTATTTGCATATATATTTTTATTATACATACATACATACATACATACATACATACATATATATATATATATAAAGAGAGTTGAAAACTAGTCCCTGGGGGACCGGTATATCTTGTCCCACCAATCAAAGATTTACCAGATCATCTAAATCATCTGAGTGATAAGATTTTAAGTTTGACGTGGCAAATCTTGATTAGTCAATAACAATGGTAGCTAGGCTCTAGTAATGGCATATTTTACTTCTAAACACATAGTATAAGTAAGCACACTCATGTTTTCCGAAGTAAAAGATTTTGTTAGTATCAAAATTTAATTTGTGATTCGTGTTACAGAAAACCATGGCAAAAGTTTGTCAGTAAGGAATTTCCTAGGAGCAGTGGCCTTCAACAACATAACAAGGCTGGTGTTTGGGAAGCGGTTTATGGACTCCGAAGGGGTGCTCGATGAGCAAGGGAAGGAATTTAAGGGAATCGTCAGCAACGGGATTAAGATCGGTGCATCTCTTAACATGGCAGAGTACATCCCCTGGCTGCGTTGGATGTTCCCACTAGAGGAAGAGGCATTCACCCAACATGGAAATCGTAGGGACAGACTCACCAAGATCATCATGGAAGAACACACTCAAGCTCGCAAGCAGGGTGGCGGTACCAAGCAGCATTTTGTGGATGCATTGCTCACTTTGCAGGACAAGTATGATCTCAGCGAGGACACTATCATTGGACTCCTTTGGGTATGTTCACCTTTTTCAACGTTGTTTTTATTCAGTATATTGGGTTATTTATGTCATGCTTAGCAGAGCCACTTGAATCTGACTGGGGACAATGGCCCTAACTGATTTTTTTTTTGTTTACTAAAACAAGCTCTAAATATTTATAATTTTTTATGTTGCCCCCATTGACATTAAGTTATTACATGTGCCTCTATTAAAATAGAATACTGGCTCCAAACGTACAGTCTTAAATGTCTAATTTAGAAAAATGAAAGAGAAGTAGGAGTTGGGACAATTGCCTTTATCGAATATAATTCGTGTAGAGTTATGGACAAGATTGGATCAAATAGTACATGAAAAAATAGTTAAATGATGGAGTGCTCTTGGCAAAGAGGAGCGGATTTGAGGTCATGTATATAGTTTATGAAAAGGGAATTATTAGGTTGAACTCAATTCAAAGTCAAAAAGTGGTTACTAATAGTTTTTGTGATGATTTGGGCAGGACATGATCACTGCAGGCATGGACACTACGGCAATATCAGCTGAATGGGCAATGGCTGAGCTAATCAGGAACCCAAGAGTGCAGCAGAAGGCCCAAGAGGAGTTAGACCGGGTTGTCGGGTTGGAACGGGTTGTGGACGAAACTGACTTCTCAAACCTGCCTTACTTGCAATGTGTAGCCAAGGAAGCAATGCGATTGCACCCTCCAACGCCATTGATGCTTCCCCACCAGGCCAACGCCGATGTCAAGATTGGCGGCTATGACATCCCTAAGGGCTCGATCGTTCACGTTAATGTTTGGGCTGTAGCCCGTGACCCGGCTGTCTGGAAGGACCCAAATGAGTTCCGACCTGAAAGGTTCCTAGAGGAGGATGTTGACATGAAGGGTCATGATTTTAGGCTATTGCCATTCGGGGCGGGTCGTCGGGTATGCCCTGGAGCCCAACTTGGTATTAATTTGGTTACATCGATGTTGGGCCACCTGTTGCACCACTTCTGTTGGACACCGCCAGAAGGAGTAAAGCCACAGGACATTGACTTGACAGAGAGCCCGGGGATGGTCACTTACATGAAGACTCCTTTACAAGCTGTTGCCACTCCAAGGCTACCTTCCCATTTATATAAACGTGAGGCCGTGGAGGTATCAGTCTAAGCATGTTGTAATTGGTATCCTGGCTTATTTCTCTTTTGGATTTAGTTTATGATGAGAGTATGATTAAAACTGTGCTTGATTTGAATTTGTACTAGACCAAGTTGCACTCCTCTTTTTTTTTTTTTTTTTTTTTCCTATGATCGAACAGAAAATAAGGGAAGCATGGAAATTTATTGGGTTCTATGATTGTTGTAAAAAGTGATATTTGATCAAGGCTTTTGCCTAATTTAGGTTACAACATATTTTATGCTAGATCCATGGATTTTCTATCCTTTGTTTTTCTTTTTAATATTGATATTAGGCTCCGCGAAATTATCAACTCCACAGATGACTTGCATGACGTTGCAAGGTGTTACATTTATTTTTAAGGGATGTTTGGAACCTAATTTGGATACATTCAAAACCAATTTTTTTTTTAAACTTCACTATTTTTTACTATTTATATCTTCAAAATATTATAGTAAACTCTAAATTTTAAAAGTTCATAACTTTGTGTACATAAGTCCAAATAAGATATTTTTTTTTTCTAAATTACATAGAATTTCGATAGGAACGAAATAATATCCATATTGATTTTTTTTTAAGAAATTTTTAAAATTTTTTATTTTTTCCTCCCAAACAGTTTTTACTCCCAAACACATTTTTTAAAATAACTTTTTTTTCAATTTAAAAATAATGTCTCTTAAACATCTTCCCCAAACAACCCCTTATTAAAAACTGCAACAAAGTGGGACCCGTCACTATACTTATTTTGTTTTTATTCTCTCTCTGATAATTATAGTTCGTTTTCTTCAAGAACAAATTCATTACTTTAGGAACTTTGCAGATGAAGATTAGAAGACCTTCCAAAAAAAGAAAAAAAAAAAAACCAAAATCAATGTCAAAGACGAACTTCAATGATATTAGATGAAAGTCCAGACACAATAAACATCATACACCCAAAATTTTGATAGGCGACTATTGTCGGCGAACGAACGACCACTGTCGTTGGAGTGGTACCAAATTTGGGGTGGATTGTTTTTCCATCGTTTATTTCCATGAAACAAAATGTCTTAAAATGGATGCAGAGAAAATGGATTCAGCCAAATACACCCAAATAAATAAATAAACGGATTTATTAAAAAATACAAAGAAGAATTTGAATAGTGTCTGTGAAGTGGGCCCCATGTTTTGTGTAAATTCAACATGTTAAATGTGGAACTTCCACGCCATATGCAATGCTATGCGGAGATGAAAGAATCCATAGCCTAATAGAAATGATATATATATATATATATATTTTTTTTTTTTGTAATCAGCAAACTACTGTCAGATAGTGCAACGAAAATTCATCTCTAATAAGATCAATAAACAAAAAAACATTGAAATAAAACTTGAATACTTTGGAGAGTGAAATCTATAATCAAAGAAAACAGAATGCCAGTGACTGAAACAGGATACGGACGAGTCATCGAGTAATCATTGATGGGTTGTTAGTAAATTACCAGAAATAAAATAAGTTACAAACAAAGTAAACAGAGAGAGAGAACCGATTTCATAGAAATTGCCCTTAATCTCAAGGCCACGTGTTTTGTAATGCTTGCGGGAGCTTTTATTTTGTATTAATAAGCATTAGAATAGTGATCTTGAATAAAAACATAATAGACGAGAAAGAGGAATTTATGTGTTATAGGTAATTCGGGGATATAGAGTAAATATTGCAGGAATCATAGAGAAGGTATGTTGTTTAGGGTGGAATAAGCTTGTGTCGAGGCTTGTGCAGTAAACCCTGATTTATAGGTATTGTTCCTTTGATTTTTATTGTCTGATTTTAATAGAATATGTAAGAAAAAATAGAAAACATACGTTGTAAAATTTTAAAAATTTTCTCAAAAATCGTACTAATTTGTGTTGTCATATATAATAAATTATTTAACAATCTAAATATTTTATGAGAAAAACACTAAGAACGTCGCAGGATATGATCAAGAAAGCTTCAACCAACTAGTTTTCTTTAATATTCTCCAATCCCAAGACAATGAAATGCATGGGCACTCAGTTTCTCAATCAATATTCACACAACTTATTTTCTTCTAACCACCCAGAACTTTAGCAATTTAGTATTATTTGTAAGAGTTATAATAATAAATTTGCTTATCTACGAGACTTTGGTCTAAGTAAAATAAGAGTTCTAAGAATCCTATTTATAATGAATACACTGAGTGGATTTCAAATTTGAATAAGAAATTTGAAAAAGATTTTTCTCTCTCCTTCCTTATAGTTGGCTTTTTAAATTGCCCACTTCTAGGTCTATAAGACTCAAAGTTTTATTCAAATTTCAATTTTTATTTATTTTGTGATTTTATTTGCATAGATAATACTCCATAATTCCAATTTAAATTCAAAATAAAATTATGATAACTTTATTTAAATTAAACAATTATGTAATAATTATACAAATAAAATTAATAAAAAGAAAATCTTTTTCATTATCTTATCCTAAAAAAAGGACCTACCATAAGCATATAAGGGCAAGATTTTTTTTCAATTCAAATTCAAATAAAATAGTCTCTATATTTAATTTAAGAAATTTATTTAAATAAGATTATCTAAATATTTAAATTAATTATTCAAATAATATCTTTTAAATTTAAATTAATTAATTATTCAAATAATTAATTTATTCATATCTTTTAAATTTCATAGGTTAAATGTGGTGGGGAGAGGATTTTTGAGTTTTTTTAATTAATTTTTCAGATTTTTCAAATATTAAGGTGTATTATAATTATTATAAATAAGAAAATTTCAACTATTCAATTAGATCTAAACGTTTAAAAAAAATAAATATTATAGACATTATTTTGACATTCCTAATATAGTCTTTCTTATTAAAAAAGTTATAAAAAAAAAAGACACTCTCATTTTTCCTCAAGAAAAAAAAAAAAAAAGATAACTTACCATGCATTTGGTAAACATATTCAATTTTCATTGTATTTATATGCAATGTAATTTTCATCCAAATACAAAAGCATTTCATTCAAATACTAATCACATCACATTTTAAATCTAATATAATTACTATTCATTATTTTATTTTTTCTATTACTTTTATTAATCACATCGTATATTCTTTTTTCCTCCTTTTTTTCTCTCTAATTTTACCCATCACATCATATATTTATTATTTAAATATAATTTAAATACTTTTCACCCAAACATACATTACATTCAAATGCAATACTAATATTTTTCCTCTAAATATAAATTATATTTAATGCATTGCATTTAGTATATTACATTCAATACATTGTATTCAAACACAATGTAAATACAATGCAAATACAATGCGTTAACCAAACAAACCATTATATTTTTTTTATTTTAATATAAAAGGAAAAAGAAAAAGTGGGTCTGCTTCCACTGATTACGGGGTCACGCATTAATGCAGGAGTCTCTTAAACAATCACGTTAGATCAGGTGTGGACGCCGCGGGATAAAATAGAATTATTCTAATATTTACCAAAAAAAGAAAAAAAGGATTACTCTAAATAATAATAATAATAACACATCACAAATATTTATTTACGGGCGTCGTCTAAAACTATCACAGACCACGCCTACTCAATTATACATTTTCCCCTTTAGAAGTAAATTTTGAGAATTCATTATGAAATAAAAGACCACTGTGTTACGTTGTTTTTCTTTTTTTTTTTAATTTTTATTTCCCTTCACTTATTTTTCTGGTCCTTATCAAGGCAGCAAATAATTCCGACAAAGAAAACATATTTCCAATTTAGTATTCCTCGTAATAAAACGTGGAAGAATCAAATCCAATGTACACAACAACCACATGGCCGCCTATAAGAAGAAACCACTGCCTTCTCCAAACTTGCGACCAATATTGTCTCAAGTCACATTAAAACTATTTCCAAAGACAATCATGGGGTTCCACCAAATTCTCATCTCCATCTTAATCCTCCTCCTCATTTCTTACAAGCTCTATCAACGGCTCAGATTCAAGCTCCCACCGGGCCCGCGTCCCCGCCCCGTGGTCGGAAACCTCTACGACATAAAGCCGGTGAGGTTCCGGTGCTTTGCGGAGTGGGCTCAGGCGTACGGGCCGATAATCTCGGTTTGGTTCGGCTCAAAGCTGGCAGTGGTGGTGTCAACCTCGGCGCTGGCCAAGGAAGTCCTTAAGGAACACGATCAACAGCTCGCTGATCGGCACCGGACCCGAGTGTCCGCGAAGTTTAGCAAGAACGGCAAGAACCTTATATGGGCTGACTACGGACCTCACTACGTGAAAGTGAGAAAAGTTTGTACTCTTGAGCTTTTCACGCCCAAGAGGCTTGAGGCTCTGAGACCAATTAGAGAGGATGAGGTCATGGCCATGGTCGAATCTATTTTCAAGGATTGCACTCATCCTGGTAATTAATTTCATTGTCTTCTATCCCAATATATCTCTAGTGATTTTTGTTATTCTCAACGTTATATATATATATATATATATTTTTTTTAACACCTAATTTGCAGAGAACAAAGGTAAGAGCTTATCACTGAGGACGTATCTTGGATCGGTGGCTCTAAACAACATTACGAGGCTGGTATTAGGGAAACGGTTCACGAACGCGGAGGGGGTGACCGACGAGCAAGGAATGGAGTTCCGACGAATCGTGTCGAATGGATCGAAATTCGGTGCGGGTCTTAACTTAGGAGACTTTGTGCCATGGCTGCAATGGATGTACCCGTCTCTGGAAGAGGAATATGCTAAGCATTGTGCTCGGAGGGACAGGCTTGCTAAGGCTATAATAGAAGAGCACAAGAGCAAGCTCAAGACAGGCGGTGGTACCAAGCAACATTTTGTGGATGCTTTGCTAAATGCGCAGGACCAATATGATCTTAGTGAGGACACTCTTATTGGACTTCTTTGGGTAAGTTTGATTATGGTACTCATTTCATTTTTTTTTTTTAAATTCGGATTTGATTTTTGCTCTTTTTAGAACTTTTTTTTTGGTGTCTTTTTCATGTTTGCTTGGTATATCTTTTTGTGATTACCAATCTAATTATTTTTAGAAAACACTCATGCGTGACATCCCGTCTCAAAATAGATAACATCAAAAGAGCTAGAACTGATCTAACAATAAATATCAGGAGACAAGGGACTAATCTCTTGGCTTTTAGGGAAATTAATCTTTGAACAAAACAGCGAGTGAGTGGTCTTTGAAAGAGGAAACCAGCCTGAACTATGAATATACTACTTTCATCCTCGGACTTTTAACTTTAACAAAAGAATTAATTTCTCAACTTTTGTTATATCATAGTTTTGATTCTTGATATTAAAATTGATTTTTTTAAGAGAAATTAAATAGATATAATCGCATTTTTATCGCATAATTTTAAAGCAATTGATATTAAGGGCAAAATGCTCTAATTTTTAAGGGGAACATTTTACACCTAGAATAATTATTTCTGTGAAAGTTTTATATTATCATGTTATTGGTACAAAATTATTTAAAGTAAAGTGTAAAAATCTTTTATTTATAATAATGTTAGGGACCAAAAAAAAATAAAACGTTTAATGATAAATTTATCAAATAAAACGTTTAAGAATAACAGAATCCATATAATTTAATTAGGGACTAAACGAGTTAATTTTATTTTTTGTTCTAATCTGTTGAAATGAGGACGGTATATATGTACTGGAAAGCAAAAACACGCAATTACTACATAATTTTTTTTTTCAATGAATAAAAAAACAGGCAATTACTACAATCAATGAACTGAGACCCGTCGGGACTTATGAAAAGAACGAGACATTAACAAATTGAGGAAATAAATTTGAAAAGCGTCGACGTCGGCGCCCTATCAGGACCATGTGAGTCACATTATTTGATAATTAGCAACTTGTAGACCCTCGGAAATTACTTTTCTTTTGGTGAGATTGACAGCAAATTAAAGTAGTACTCATTGGCTTTTAGCGGGGGAAAAACCAAAAAGTACTTATTGGTGCTGCTGAGGGTAGGTTGGACTATCATGTGTATATAAATATGTATATTTGACTTGTTGGTAAAAAGATTGCGGGGCTTTTGTTAAACCCATCACATTTTGGTTGAATTTAAATGAAATTTGTTTTTTGAATGTTATATTTAGTTGAAAAGTATTTATTTTGTATTTGAATGAAATGTGTATTTGGATGAAAAGTATTTTAGAATTAAAAAGTTGATGTGATTGGTAAAAGTAGAGATAAATAGTAAAATTGAAAAGTTGATGTGATTGTTTTAAAAATGTTTTGAATAATAATTGTTTTCGTAACACTATTGTAAAATTTATGTTTGGTGTAAAATTGTATTGTATTTGAGTAAAATTAAAATTGAATACTTTCTCCAAATGTTCCCTCAAACTTCTTTTTAAAATCATTTTTTAATCAATAAAAATTAGAATTAATTATTAAAAAGTAAATCAATTTGATCTTTTAAGTTTCATTTTAAATCTTTGTTTTAAATGTAATATCAATATTATTTATTTTTACCGTTTTGTTTTTATAATATAGCTATACACACAATCTCAGCTTAATATTACCTAGAGGTTTTTTATTTTTTATTTTTATGGAATATTATCTAGAGTTTAGTGAACATATATATAAGAGAAATAACCTTAAAAAGATCTTTAACTGGTTAGGAAAAAAATTTTCCATTTTCTTATGATTTGTTATCTTTCTTTGTGTGCAGGACATGATTACTGCAGGCATGGACACCACAGCAATATCAGTTGAATGGGCCATGTCTGAGCTAATCAAGAACCCTAGAGTTCAACAAAAGGCACAAGAAGAACTAGACCGGGTTGTTGGGTCTGTTCGGGTCATGAACGAAACCGACTTTGCAAACCTCCCTTACCTACAATACGTAGCCAAGGAAGCAATGCGGCTGCACCCCCCAACACCCCTGATGCTTCCTCACCGAGCCAGCACCCATGTCAAGATCGGCGGCTACGACATCCCTAAGGACTGCATCGTCTACGTCAATGTTTGGGCCGTAGGGCGTGATCCGGCGGTTTGGAAAGACCCGCATGAGTTTCGGCCCGAAAGGTTTCTAGAGGGAGATGTTGACATGAAGGGTCATGATTATAGGCTACTACCATTTGGGGCGGGTCGTCGGATATGCCCGGGAACCCAACTCGGCATCAATTTGGTCACGTCCATGTTGGGTCACCTATTGCATCAATTCAGTTGGAGCCCTCCAGAGGGAATGAAGCCAGATGAGATTGACATGGCAGAAACTCCAGGGACCGTTACTTATATGAGGACCCCATTACAAGCCGTTGCCACCCCAAGGCTACCTTCACATTTATACAAACGTGCGGCTGTTTAGGAAATCAAAGACGAAAACAAAGACCTTGGAGATATTATGCATGTTGGTGTCTAAATTCATAACTATGTTGTCATTGGTATAATTTGTCTTCGGTGCAATTAAATAAAATAACGGAGCATTTTAGTTGAAGGATTAGTTTAATAGTATTATTATATTTGATTATATCTGTCTTAAAGCATAAAGTTTAAATCTTGTTAAAAAAAATAAAAAATAAAAAATTAAAGTGTTTTGATATAAGCACGTAGCAGGCCATTCACGTGGGTTCTATAAAGAATCAACCAACCAACGATCTTTTTAAAATTAGCCGAATTTCCTGTGCAGGAATTGACAATTGTGATTACTGGTGTCACCCAGAGTGACAGTATTCTTCCCTTTAATGGTAGTTTATATATTGTTAGAAAATAATTATAAGCTAAGACATATTTTTTTACCATCACTTTTTAGATTATTAATTTGCACACAACATTAGCAATAGAAAGAATCTTCAAAAATGGGTCAAAATGGAATGAGAAACGGGAGTTCACACAATCAAATAATTAAATGATATAAGATTATTCTTAAGTTCTTTACTCTATGAATCATAAGTTGTACAATTGATATCATTTAATACCATAGGATTCCCTTTGAACGGTCGTATTTAGCTGAAAGCTGGCAGGCTAAGACTTTTGAACCATAATGATCTAACTTTGCACGAGTTATTGGATAAAGTAAGGAAATATTTGAAAACGAATTTAAAAAAATGGAAAATGAATTAAATAACAAGGAAATTATGTGTAAATCGTTTAAAGAATACAAATCACAATCTCCAGTTGTGAACAACAATATATGGATTAGTAATAGCAATGTTTTCGGGTTAATATTCTATCATGATTATAGTTTAAGAATAGATTGATTCAATCACATGAGATTGTGTATTCTTATTTCTGTGTTTGTAAATTCTGTTTGGATGTGGTATTCATTTATGAAAAAAAAAAAAAAAAGTTTTTCTAGAGATAAAATTTTTTTTTTGTTTAAAAATGAAAAGGAGTTTGGATAGATAAAAAAAGCCTTTTTTAATATCTAAAAGTAAATTTTTTTATGCTTAAGTATAAAAATTTTAAAAAATATCTTTTATTTTAAATAAATGAACATTTTAATTTAAAAGTTAAAAATTTTCACTTCTAACCTCTCTCCTACACAAAGTGTAAGAATAGATGGTTAGGCATGGTCAGTGTCCATTGAAACTTTCATCTTGTGTTTATATTAGGTTTAAATATAATATATTGAATACAATTTACATTTAGATAAAAAAATATTTACATTACATTTAAATATAATATGTGTTTAGATGAAAGTTTTAAATAATAAATATGTGATGTGATGGGTAAAAGTAGAAAGAAAAAATGAGAGAAAAAAAGAATATGTGATATGACTAATAACAATAATAGAAAAAATTAAATAATAAATAATAATTATATTAAATTTAAAATATGATGCGATTAATATTTGAAAATAATATTTTTATATTTAGATAAAAATTATATTATATTTGAATATAATATAGATTTAATATGATAAACCAATGAGAGGATGTTTGAAATGTAAATGTGATAAGTAAACGTAAACGTAAATGTAACGTAATAAACATGGTCGGAATTACGAAAGTGGGCGTTTACCATGTGGTTGAGTGTGCAAATTGAAAACGTGGGCGTCTTATTATCGTGCATCAAATAATTAGGGCTGAAGCTTCTGGAGTCGCGGGGGTAGGTGAGTTTGAACCTGTTGGTTTTAAAATGCAATAAAGTAAGTTTGCGTGTAGGCCCTGCACTGAAAATTGATGAATATGAAGCCAAGAAATATTTCGTCCATTACTGTCAAGGTGTGCTGCAATCAATTTTTGGGTTTTTTTTTTTAATTTTTCTTTTTCGTTTTATAACCTGTAAGTTATTATTTAAAAAAAAAATCATAACTTATATTTTAGTATTTTAGTGTTATGTTCTGTTCTTATCTTTTCTCGATCAACGAAGTGATGGCTAAAAAGACTATTTATTGAACTAGAATAATAGTAATATTAAGTTATCTACTCTTTTATATATATATATATGTATAAGCTATTAAATTATCTACTCTAAAATCTAGTGTTAAACCATAGTTGCTACACTAAACCAAGTCTATAATCTTTTAGTATATGTTATAAGCTTTGTGCGACCGCAAGAATCGTGTCAATCTATATTGTTTCGAAGGTTGATTTTCAGTAGAAAATTAGCAAGTTGTTGAGCTGGATTAACATGTCATTCGGGACCTTAACGGTCTCAAAGCCTAGCTAGCACTACAAAAAATTTGACTCTTAATTATAATTTTATAATCACAACAAAAATATCATGTGATTAATAATAGAATTAGTCATAATTTTGTTATTAATAATGTTTAATCACCAAAATAATGTGATTAAAATATAATATTATTAATAATGTTTTAATCACAAAAATAATGTAGTGATTAAGAATTCGTTTGAATCAAGTTTTAGAGACTTTTTTTATTAGAAAAAAACAGTTTTGAAAAATATGTTTATAGAAAAAACTATTTAAAATGAAAAATATAAAATTTTAAAAGTTTTGTTTGATAAAAATTATCCATATGGATATTATTTCTTTTTTCTCAAAATTTTATAGAATTAAAAAAAATCATTTCATTTAAATTTGTATATACAAAATTATAGATTTTTAAAATTTAAAATTTAAAGTAAAAAATAATAATAAAGTGAAATAAAAAAAAAGGTGGTTTAAAGACTTTTATTTTTTTGTTTGAGTCAAATGAACTATAAATGTTATACCCTTTTAATTTTATTTTCTTTTCACTGTTTGATAAATTCCCTATTTTATCCTTACCTCTTTCTCTCCCTCTCTTCCCCCACGCAAACTCAGCCCCCTCTCTCTTCTCCAACAAATCTCCGACCCCGGTTAATGAAGAGAATTTTTTCTCAAGTTTTGGGACCAGCGCAATATGCTGGCTTTCGACGCTTTGGTGGTAGTAAAAAGACAGCCAAAAAAGATAGCATTGAAAAGCTGAAACTGCAAATAAAGGAAGAGGTGGATGCACAAATGCAAGAAAAATTTACATGAGATTACCACAAAGTACGAAGCTAAATACGATGCAATGAAAGAGCGATATAATGCAATGCAAACACAATTGGATAAATTGAAAAGGCAAATTGGCAATCATTCAGTTTCACAACCAAAAGAACGAAACTATAAATATGATTCGGAAGACTTGTGCTAATTTGGTAGATTCCACGACTCCTTTATACTCGGAGAGATAACATGCTTTAGTGCTGTAGTAGTTTGAAGTTTCCACTGGTCGGTTGTTTATTAGCATGTTCTCTACGTTCCCCTATTCTTTCTCTTGAGTATTGTTTGTACTTGTCTTCTTTGTACCCTCCCTTTTCTTTCGTCTTAATAATGTCGTTTCACATATTAAAAAGAACAGAAATAGCTGTGGCAATGTGTTCACTGTTTCCTGTACTTGGCCAATCAAGTCTGTTGCGTCCTCTGTTAAACGTCTGTTTGTGGTGTTTCCATAATGATGAGCATTACTTTTATAGACATTCTAGTATTGATAGTTGTTATTTATTATCCAGTTATTCATATTCTTCAAGTGATTCACAATTATTTTCTTCCACTCTTTTACGCTTATTTCTTTCATATTTTCAGAATGGCATGCGCTCTCTGTGTCCAGCTGTGTGGTCAAAGCATAGAAGGCGGCTCCTAATGTTAATGCCCTGTCTCAATGCCTTAGCTTGCGTAAGTTAATTTATTTATGCTTCAGTAAAGGGAAAATAGTTTATTACTTCTGTTTTTTGAGGATTTGAGACACCATCCAATACACAGACGGCAAACACATAACAACTTGCATGCATACAAGGAGACTTGTGTTTACATCACCTCGATGTACTTGTACATGATAAATTGCCAAGTAATTTGTCGATTTTTTTTTTTTAAACAATTCATTAGCAATTGCTTTGTTTACATTATCAAGGGACTAGTGGTCATGTTGACCTCATGTTTTGAGAATATATAACAACTATTGGTACTTGATTTAATTAGAGCAATTAAGACTAGATGTTATTGGTTCACCAGGCAGCTTTCTATTGTTTAGTTTAGTGATTGGAGCACCTCAAATCCACACAACCTTGAGGGCATTTCTTTTCTGTTTTATTGTAATTGACAAGTTATCTCTTATTTTCTGCAATCTGAAGCATTTTTCCCAACATCTTGATATTGCTAAATCTTGCTTTCACCATCTATTCTCCATTTTGTTTTTCACTAAATTCTATATTTGCAATTATTAAGACTTTGTGTTGAGAATTAGACTTAAAATCTGTAAATATATAACATTTCTAATTCATAAAAATGATGAATTTTGGATATATATATATATATATAACATTTAAGCCAATGTTAATAAGACAAGGTTTCTTTTCTTCAGATTATGGTGGATTTGCTTTATAATTTTGAATTCTTTCTCAACACTCAGAACTTCGACTTTGTAATTATGTGCTTCTATTAACATTTTTTTTTTTGAAACTTATTATAGGTGTGTCTAAAGAGGATTTATATATCCTAAAACTCAATCAAGTATTATGAAGACTTTTCTGAAAAATCATCTCTAAACGTATAAATAGTCTAATTCGCATTTAATTGATTGTTATCATTGGTATTTTAGCCTTTTTACAGTGTTAAAGTATAAATTTCTATGTCTTAAGTACAATAGTATTTATTTGTCTTATAATAGTATTTACTTGTCTTTGTATTGAAATACTAGGGATTAGTTTTTTTATTAATTCAGTTTTGTACATAAGAAGGATTATATAATAAAAATTCACAATATATATATAAAGATTTTTTCAGTTTACTTGATTTGTAATCTTGATGTTAAATTTTATGTGGCAAATTAAGTTTTTAATTGTAAGGAGAGTGATTGTTTAAAAAAATTAGTCGAAGTCCAAACCGTGGATACAGGAGCTAGTTTCTTAATATTTAACATGATTTGGAATATTCTGTGAATATTCTCGTTTAGTTGGTGAATCATCCAAATTACGCAGATTGAATACGAATTTGGTTTTAAGGTAGTACAAACTCAAGATCTAGAATTCCCTAGGAAGCATAATTTGAGGACCATATCCAGAGTACGGACAATAAAATCAACTTGTTTATAATTTATAATTTTTAATAAATTATAATTAGGTATATGGATTACTTGAACTTATTAACAAATACTTAGTACTTTCATTATGTTAATCATGTGACCTTGTCATTGTAATAAATTTTAAATGTCATACTTATTTTCATTGTGCTATCCATGACTTGAGGTACCAATGTATATGTTTCACTTTTACAAATATTAGATTTCATTATTGAGATTCCATTACCCTTTTTTAAAAATGGTAGTAGAAAGTGTGTCAAAAACACGACACAGTTGTGGAATCGGTTGATTTCACGACCATTTTGAAAAATAGTCGTGAAATTTACTGATTTTATTATCGTTTTTCCTACAGGTTGTGGAATAAGAGCTTCTACGACCATTAAAAAACTATTGTGGAATATAGCCTTAATCCTCATTTTGTAGAAATTGAATTTGCAGCAGTTGAAATTATAATAGAAAACTGCCCTTTCACCTCCGTTTATCTTTACCATATCTACCATTCTATCTACTAATTTGTTTTGTAAGTGATCATTAATGTTTTTGATTATTAATGGAATATACAAAATTGTTGGCATTGATTAAATTATGCAACATGAAGGTGTTAGGAGGGTGGACAAATTCCAATTTCACTTCTCTTTTAGAATTTATAAAAGATATTCTATCAGATGCTAACAAAATACTATCGAGTATGCATGAAGCCAATAAGACGTTAAGCAGTTTGGAAATGGAATATGAAAAATACATGCTTGGTCAAATGATTATGTCCTTTACCAGAAAGAGTATAAAGACTTAGATGAATACTCAGTTTGTAAAGAGTCAAGATGAAAGAAGGGTAAAAATTCATCAAACGGTAACAAAGTAGTGTCGGTGAAGGTGTTACAATACATTCCATTAACTCCACGTTTTCGGTGTTAATTCCATAATACCGAACATGGCAAGAATTTGACTTGACACCATGATAAACGTGTTGATGATGGTATGCTTAGACATCCAACTGATTCACCACAATGGAAAACCTTTGATACCGTTCATCCAGATTTAATTGTTAAACCAAGGAATTTACGTCTCAATTTATCGACGGACGAAATGAATCCACATCGTAATATGAGTAGTAAGCATAATACTTTGCTAGTCATACTTGTCAACTACAATCTCCTTCCAAATGTGTGTATGAAGTGAAATTCTAACTTCATTGATCTCTGGTTCTCAACAACCAGGGAATGACATTGGCACGTATTTGGCATCATTAATAGATGGTTTAAAAAACTTATGAGAAAATGGGATAGAAATGAGAGATTCTTATTGCCAAGAGACGTTCAAACTCTGTGCAATATTGATTTTGTCAATTAATGACTTTCTTGCATATGGCAACCTATCCAATTATGTGGTGAGAAGTTCTATTGGTTTTCCTATTTATATGAAGGAAACATCTTCCATCTGATTGAAAAGTGTAAGAAAACCATTTTCCTTGGCCATAAAAGATTTTTACCAAAATACCATCGTGACTTTAAACAAAAAAAGGCTTTTGATGGCAGTACCAACAAAAGAGCCCTTCCCCGAGTTTTGATGGGTGGAGATGTATTTGAGATGGTTAAAGATGTAAAAGTAGTTTTAGGGAGGAGAAAACAAAATAACAAGGATTCGATGATCGATGGACCTTGGAAGAACATGTCAATCTTTTATGAACTTCCATATTGGAAATCACTTTACATTCACCGTTACTTAGATGTTATACATATTAAAAAAAAAATCTGTGAATTGATAGTGGGGACATTGTTTGACATTTTGAATAAAAGTAAAGATGGTGAAAAAGCACAGTTGGAACCTAATGAGATAAAAATTAGGCCTAATTTGCTCCTCGAGAAAAGAGGAACGGTACATACTTACATCTAATAAAGTACACATTATCAAGACAAGAAAAAGAAAATTTTGTGAATGACTTGCTTCTGTGAAAGTGCTAAATGAGTATTCTTCTAATTTCAACAAATTGGTGTCAATGAAGGATTTAAGGCTTGTTGGAATGAAAATAAATTATTGCCATACCTTGATGCAACAATTATTACCTCTTTCTTTGTGGGGAGTTAACGAAGAATGTGAAAGTCACAATCACCAAGTTATGCTCATTTTTCAATTCGATTTTCTCTAAGGTAATTGATCCACTTAGGTTAGATTTGTTACAATTGGAGCTCATGAAGACGTTGTGTATGCTTAAAATTTCCCACTATCTTTTTTTGACATAATGATTAATCTAATGATGCATTTAGTTTAGGAAGTTAAACTATGTGGACTAGTGTATTTGAGGTGGATGTATTCTTTTGGAAGGTACATGAAGGTTTTAAAGGGTTATGTGAAGAACCATAATAAGCTAGAGAGATGTATAGTAGAAAACTACATAGCAAAGAAATCGGTTGAATTTTGCTTCGAAATATAAAGTCAATAAGTTTGTCAAAGACAATAAACATTGAGTCGAAAGAACTATCTATTGGCATTCCTTCATCAGTTAATCAAGATGAATTGGTGCAAGCATGTATTTATGTTTTCTATAATGTTAGGGAAGTCGAGCTTTTTATTAGTGTTCAAATGAATGAATTAAGAGATACATATATAAGGAAAAGAAGAAGTGAAAAATGGTTGTAAGATGAACACAACTAGACATTTTGGGAGTGGATAGAAAACACGTGTTTATGAAAGCTAGCCTTTCACAAGATTTAATGAAGCTATCTAGAGGACCATTATTAATAGTTACAAAGTATACATTATATTGTGTTAATGGCTATACTTTCTACACTCGCAAAAGATATGAGAAGCATCTTGTCCGCAATAGTGCCTCCATGTGGAGGGTAAGCATATTTTCTCCACAATGGACAAGAATTAGGTGTATAGTACCACAGATTACCATGGCTTTATTGAAGATATTTAGGAACTTGATTATTGTGGTTTGTGAATAACAATCTTTAAGTGTTAGGGGCTAACAATAATTATGGTAAGATTGATAGTGATGGCATTACGATGGTGGACTTTAGGGAAATATGATACAAAAAAGATCCTTTTACTTTGGCATCACAAGCAGTCCAAGTATTTAACACTAGGGATCCTGACAATTTAGAGTTGTCCTTAGTTGTATCGATAAAGCCAAGAATGATTTATGATGACAAAAAAAAAAAAAAGGGAAGATTGCACCAACATTACGTCCTTCATGAAGGGATTACCACTGGTTGAAGAGTTGATGAATTTGATGATGATGTTCCCAATTTCCTCTGTTTAGATGTTGAATGGACATGTATTGAAAAACCAAAGAAAAAAAGCATTTAATTTTTTATGTGTTGATCATTTAATTTTGTACATTAAGAATTTTGTTTGTTGTTATTTATATTTGATGATCACATGTGCAATTTAGGGCATTATTTAGATAACACACGGGATTGGCCGTCTGCAGGAAAAAACCTCAAAAAATAAAATTTTTAATGATACCATGACCGTTGGACCCAATGATACCACTACTGTTTCTATTGGAAATGATTATGGTATCTCTAGGATACCATGAAAATTTTGAAAACCCTACCTTTTTGTTTTGTTTTTTTTTTTCACCCTTAAAAACTCATAACCATTTTACGTGAAATTTTTTTCACTCACCCCCCTCTTTCTCTCTCCCCTTTTCTCTAATGCCACCACCCCTCTCTCTTCCTTCCTCGCGTGGCCTCTCCCTCGTTCCTCGTTGATCACATCGCTATCCCCTCTCTCCCTCTCTCTCCTTGAAGCCGCTGCTATTCCAAATCTTGAAGCCATTGCCATCCCATATCTTGAAGCCGCCGCCACTCCATCACCTTCCTCCACCACTTGGATAACTCGGTAAAGCATGAGTTTAGAGAAAATGTTTGGGTGCATGTGGTTTTTGTAAAAAAAAAAAAAAAAAAAATTGTGTGTTTTGGGTTGGTTAATGTAGGTATGTTTTTAGAGAAAATTTGTTAATTTGTTTTGTGATTTGGTTGCTATTGTGCATATTTGGTGTTTGCAAAAAATCTTTGAATTTGTTTTGTGAATGTTGGTATAATTTTGTGAAATTTGTTTTAATATTGATATTGCATATTAGGTGTTGGATGAAATACATGAATATGGGTATATATTTAGGATTTGACTGAAAAGATGCTTGATTTTGGAATTTCAATTGATAGAATGCATGTGTTTAGGTGATTGTGATTCTTGAAAAATTTGTAGGAAAAACTGGTAAAAAATGCATCAGAGTAGTGCAGCGAAATTACAAAAATTTTTCAAGATCATTAAATATCTCATGATGCCATATATAATAAACTAACAACAATATAAACTCATACCTCAGAGGATACCAAACTGCAGGAGGAGAATGATTGGAGGGCTTCAACCAACTAGTCTTCTCAAATATTCTCCAATTCTTGGATGGCAGAGTGTGTGGACACTCGGATCCTCGATCGGTATACTAGTACCGTTAGTCTCCTTTTGACCACCTAAATCTCTAAAGAACTTATTATCACGGTAAGTTATGCAACAATAAGCCTACTCATCTGAGAGTCTGTGGTCTAACAGAACTGGAGTGGTAGGACCCCTATTTATAAACTGACATGGGGTGATCCATTGAATTCAAATTAGACTAGGAGAAGATTTTCTTCCTTCTTTTCCTCACAAAATCCGAATTCCCTATAGGCCATAATTAAGGGAAGATTTGGCCACCCTAGGGGATTTTGCATTTCAAATTCAAACAGGGTTTTAACTTAAATTTTATCTCATCATTATTTGCTAAAACTGAATTTTCCCTTAGCCCAAGAACAAAGCTAGATTCGGCCATCCAAGTATGAGGAGAATCAAAATTCAAATAGAATTTTCTAACTTGAATTTTATCTCACCCTTATCCACATAAAACCGAATTCCCAGCCTTATCCACTAAGATTTTTGGCCATCTTTGTGAGGGAGAGAATAAAAATTCAAATAGGACTCTTTAGCTTAAATTTCCCTTCATCCTATCCACAAAAACCGATTGTGTCTAGGGTGGGATTCTCTTAACAAATTTTGGCCATTCTTGATAGATTTAGGATTCAAAATTCAAGTAGGATTCAAATAAGATTTTCCTCTCCATTATCCACACAAAATTCGAAACTAACCATGTGGAATTATCCACAACAAATTCGGTTATTACAAGATATTGTGATTCAAAATTTGAATTCAAATTTCAAAATTCAAATTTAACTGGAGAGAATCCTGTCTTCCATCCGTATCCTATGTCAACACCATCCATGTATAGTCAACTAGCTAATAAGCATACCCTGATCAATTTGCCATTCGTTAAGGAATTATGGAAGCTAGTAGATGGAGTAATTAAATATATATAATCGGGCTCTTGCGAATCCATATGATCATCATTCTGTACCGAACAACTTAATCATATGATCACTAATTTCAGAGACACCACTATAAATCTGAAACTGAACTCCTGTCACGGCCCAAAATTTAGACACGTGACACGGCAGCCAAATCATAATATCAACCCGAGATTTAAGGAAAACATTTATTACAAAAACAACGGGTCAACATTATAATTTAGCTAAGCCTAATTATAAAGTAGCATCATAACCACAAAATATAATAAAGGAGAAAATAAATGCTTTTTAATGCGGAAGTTAAACACAAAATCGGTTTTCAAAAGAAATTACCAATCATAAAATATTCCCAAGCATAAAATTTAAATAACGTGAAATAAAGTACAAACTTAAAGTCTCATTACATCAGAACGAGAAACATAAAGAAGAAGATGGAGAAAACGGATAGCATCATCTTCGGTAGTAACGGATATCTCAACGAATTTCGGAACTGCTACCTCCCGTACCTGGAAGTAGTCATTTCAAAATCACAAAGAAAAAGGGACGTGAGCGCTGGCTCAGTAGGACAGAAACAAAGGTGGGTTAACAGATAACATTTAAAAATATGGCATAATATTTGTTTCCAAAATAATCAATAATTTAAAAAAAAATACATGACATGATAGTTATAAAATAATCAACAGTTTCGTGAAAAACATTTTTAATACAAGTTTTATTCTGCTGAGGACTTAGCGTAGCTGCAATATACGTGCCCCAATATTAAAATAATAAATCATTAAAACAAACCATCATATTATGAGTGAGGACTTGTCGTAGCTATAATATACGTGCCTCGTATTTGAATTATCCTAGATCATCTCGTTACGGTCTAAATAGGCCGAACGGCCCTGCGCAGGTTTAGGGACCTTCCCCCATGGCGTCAACTTCGGGACGCACGCATCATTTACAATGATCGTGAACTAGAGCTCAATTATCTTCACCGGATTATTCAAAAGATGGTATTTGCCAAGTTATATTATGCCATTAATCAAAACACTCTTTAAAATACACATTTATTACAAAATACGTTGCATGCGTTTATTTCATCAAAAATAGTATAATAATTTCATAAATCGAAAACAGCATGCCATCAATAAAACAGGGGAATTTAAAACACTTGACTACTCCCAGAAAAGGCTTGAACGTCCTACCTCGATTATCGCACAAGCGTTACGATAACGTGATCCACAAATCCAGCAAGAACGTCAAATAAGTCCTATAATCACAACATATGATTAGTCTAGGTCTAGACATAATCATCCAATCATTTTAGTGTACCACAAAAGGATTTTAAAACGTTTAATAAACATTTGGGATTTAAAATTTGTGAAAAACTCGAAGTTAGGATATTTCTGGGCATGGGCAGACTGACCTAGGCTGAATGTAAAATCCATATTAATTTATTTTTCATCCCAAAAATTCTAAATTTTTAATATGTTAAACTAGACATCCGTAGCTTTAATTCCATATAATTTTTATAATTTTTGGACATCATTTGGTCATTCAACTAGGCCAAAAACCGAGGGTTTTTTTCAGGCATAAAAATCTGGGTTTCAGTTTCGGTTCAAAACCTGGCAGTTCTGTCTGCCTATTTTAGAAAAATATTTTGACTGGGTAAACGGATGAGTTTGATTCTGGAATTTTGGAGGAATTTAGGGGACATCTTGAATTTAATTTTAGGCTCAAGAATCACTCAAAAATCGTTTTTAAAACTCAAGTTATGGCTGACACAAATTTACTGTTCATATGGTAATTTTCCAGATTTCCGTTTTTCTGTGTCCGAATTTCGATTAGCCTCAAACCAATTCAATTTTCATCCAATGATCACGAAATTTTGTTGAAAACCTTATTTATATGTCATTAACACAACCCAAGAATCAAATTGATAAAATCATAAAATCTTACATATATGATAATAGGGTTTTTGAAAAGGGGATCAATGAGGCAAAATTTTAAGGTTTGAGAGAAAAATCACACCTTGTTTGTGCTGCCCTATTTTTGATGCTTGGTCTCCCTTTTGGCTGAATTTGTGTGAGTATTGGAGTCTTCAAAACAGTATGGAAATAGTGGAGAAAACCATATAAATTTCGGATTTAAAATCAAAAGGAGAAGGAAGGAAAAAGTTTGATTTCTCACCTTGTTTTTGTCTCAAAAGTTGTTGAATCTTTGAGCTGCCTTTTGGTAGGTTTTGTTTGCTGTTTTGGGTGTGTTTTGGGAGAGAAAATTCAGAGAGGGGAGAGGGGAAAGCTGGCCGAAATTTTGAGGGTGAAACGAGGGGTGAATGAGAGTTAAAAGGGGGTTTTTATACTAGGTTTTTCTTTCCCTTTCTCTTCCTTGTTTGGCTGAAAATTTTAAGGGGCAAAAGGGAAAGTTTTTGTGCTGTTTTGAGGCTAGGGTTTTCTCTCTTATTTCCCCTTAAGTGGCCGAAAACTATCCCTTAGTTTTTAAGGAAAAATAATTTGAATTTTAATTGAGTTTTAACCTAGCTTTTAATTCAAATAAAATCTCCTTTATTTCCTACACTTTATGGCCGAATTTCTTCTTTATATCTAAGGAATGAAATTTGAATTTGAATCCTTCTTGGATTTGTGGAATTTAAATTATTAATTTAAAATCCCAAGTGATGGCCGAATGTTTTAGGGTTTCTTTTTGAAGTTCAAATTGTTGACTTTTTGAGCGGAATTTGACTAGGAAACCAACCTAGGGTTTCCAAAAGATTTTTAAATTAATTTTTGGCACACTAATTTTATTTAAATTGTATATTGACCCTTAAATAAAATTTAAGGTGTCACAACTCCCAATTATATATCGTATTACGTAGGCTTGTGACAAGCAATTGTCCAATGACCTTGTCATGTATGCAAAACCCTCATATGATATCCATAATCAGTCTTAGGTCAGAGTCCGTTCAATCCTACTGATCAAGCTATCTTAAAGTTTCATTCTACTACCAAATAAGAAAATGATTATTTACCATATATGAATAAGAAGTCATCGGCCTAGTAGACGACCAAAGGCCCAGTCCATTTTCATATCCAGTATAATGCCTTTAAGAGGATACCGTTAACTCCTTATTAGAGCTATGATTCCAATATCTGCAAATAAACCCTCCATCGTATACAAGTAATGTACTCAATGAACCACTCTATAAGCTTACTACCTCTGAGACGCTTTAGCCATTGGAACATCAAAGTACACAAGTCATATACATGAAGTAGTTCATTTACTCAAGATTAAGGTTATTATATAATGATCGTAAAAAATAGATTAATCCACTCATAGCGGACTACGTAGATCAATCACGCTTTAGTCCCGATCCAATATATCATCACCAAGCAACATATTTATGTCTCCACTCGAGAGTCTCTGCTTCTGACAGTCAAGACAAACCGTCCCTACCATGACTTTAGATAACATAATAGTCTTAACATGAGTTTAGATGCACGGTCTAACCCCATAGACTATGGACCTTAATTTAGACCGCTTACTTTAGAACATTATCTTCTCGCATACAAAAGTCCATTACATGCAATGTTCTAATAGTTTTAACACAAGTAGTCAGTGAGCCATATTTGCTTACATTTACTTTAACATGTAAATAGAATAAGGACAAATAGCAATGTAATGAATAACCTCTATATATAAATTTATTATCCAGTTCAATATAAATGAAATACATCAAAATGTCTTTCACGCTTAGGGCATTTCCTAACAATCTCCCACTTGCCCTAAGCCAGTTGATGTGTCATGTCTCTCAAAGTTTCTAGCCATTAAAGTCTTAGTCAAGGCATCGACAATGTTGTCCTCAGACACGACCTTACATACATCTACTAATCTTGCCTCTACATGCCCTCTTTGATCAAGAACACTGATCCAGATGTCGATTTCCTCGAATCCTTACAAGTCTGAAAGTCTGAGTTCATATATCCTATAGGTGTTAGGTCCCCTCTAGAATAAACTAGCATATAATTCCTCGTTTTTTTAAGATACTTGAGTATATGCTTTACTGCTTGCTAGTGCTTGATTCCAAGATTCGCTTGATATTAATTCACCATACCTACTACAAAACGTATATTCGGGCAAGTGCAAAGCATAGCATATATAAGGCTATCCACAGTGGATGCATAAGGGACCTTACTCATACGTTCTCTTTCTTCTGATGTCTTGGGACAGTCATCCAATGAAAGAGTTAAACCAGCAATGGAAGGTTATGAACCTTCATTTGCCTCTTGCATTGCATATTTATCAATTATTTTATCTATGTATGAGGCCTGGGATAATGCTATCATTTTGTTCTTTCGATCTCTAAAGATACGAATACCTAGAACATAATTAGCTTCTTTTAAGTCCTTCATGTCAAACTATTGGTGCAGCCAAAGCTTGACCGATGATAAATTCCCTACATCATTCCCAATGAGTAGTATATCATCGACATAGAGTACCAGAAAGACCACTTTTCTATCCTTAATATGTTTATAAACACAGAATTCATCAACATTATGCTCAAAACCGAATGTTTTGATCGCTTGATCAAACCTTTGGTTCCATGAGCGGGATGCTTGCTTTAATCCATATATGGATCTAAGTAACTTGCAGACTTTCCTTTCTTGGCCTTTTACCACGAACCCTTCGGGCTGTATCATATAGATACTTTCCTCAAGATGGTCATTTAAGAATTCCATCTTGATGTCCATTTGCTAGATCTCATAATCGAGAGCCACAACAACAGACAGAAGAATATGGATAGACTTCAGCATAGCAACAAGTGAAAAGGTTTCATCGTAATCGATTTGAGGTTTTTATGTGTACCCCTTTGCCATAAATCTAGCCTTGAAAGTTTAACTCTCCCTTCCGCATCCTTGTTTCTTTTGTACACCCATTTACATCCAATGGGTTTTATCCCATCTAGTAGATCTATAAGTTCCTAAACTGAGTTGGATTTTATAGAATCCATTTCATTGTTCATGGCCTGTTTCCAAAATTTAGAATCAATATCATTTATAGTTTCATCATAAGTGACCGGATCACCCTTATGTTCATTAGCCTCGGCCTGGTATACCTCAGCATCATACATGAAGAAATTAGGTTTCCTTAAAACCCTCTCACTGCGACGAAGCATCCTAAATTGTTGATCGTCTGCAAGTCTTTCACTGGAACTCAGACTTGCATCCAAGAAAAAATCTGTGGAGCAGTTCTATCACCTAATAATTCTTCTAGCACCACTTTACTTCGAAGCTTAAAGTCATTCATGTGACTTTCTCCAAGAATGTTGCATGGGTTGATATAATGACTTTTTGTTCCTTCGGATTGTAAAACAGTCCTCCCTTAGTTCCTTTAAGATACCCTACAAACATGCATAATTTCGATCTTGGTTCTAACTTCTTGGCATCCCCATCCAGTACATGTGCCGGGTAGCCCCATATTCTCATATGTCCAAGAGAGGGCTTCCTGCCTCACCATAATTCATATGGAGTCCTAGAAATTGACTTACTTGGAACCTGGTTTAGAATATAACACACCGTTTGTAATGCATATCCCCAGAATGATAACGATAGTGTTGAATAACTCATCATGGACCGTACCATATCTAATAAGGTCTTGGTTCTCATTTCGACTACACCATTCTGTTGTAGAGTACCAGGTGTAGTCAATTGAGATAGTATCCCATTCTCTACAAGATGTCCTAAAAATTCATTGGAAAGATATTCACCACCTCGATCAGATTGAAGTATCTTTATGGATTTACCTAATTGCTTTTCCACTTCCGTACGATACTCTTTGAACTTATTAAAAGTTTCGCTCTTACAGTGCATTAGGTACACATATCCATACCTCGAGTAATCGTCTATAAAGGAGATATAATACTCGAACCCCCTCATGCTACGACGTTCATTGGGCCACATATGTCGGTGTGCACAATTTCTAAGAGTTCCTAAGCCCTAATACCCATAGCTCCAAAAGACCTCTTAGGGGGCGTTTAGTAAACGCATTGCATTTTAATTGTATTTGAATGAAATTTGTTTTTTGAATATTGTATTTGGTTGAAAAGTATTTGTTTTGTATTTGAATGAAATGTGTGTTTGGATGAAAAGTATTTTAGAGTTGAAAAGTTGATGTGATTGGTAAAAGTAGAGATAAATAGTAAAGTTGAAAAGTTGATGTGATTGTTTTAAAAATGTTTTGAATAGTAATTATTTTCATAGCACTGTTACAAAATTTGTGTTTGGTGTAAAATTGTATTGTATTTGAGTAAAATTAAAATGCAATATTTTTCTCAAATGTCTCCTTAGTCATTTTACCCTCAAGATAAGACTCACATTAAGGAAGACGTACCTCTTCCAGAGATTCTAAAGGATCATCTTTCACTAACCTTTAAATCCTATCCTGATTAATATGACCAAGTCTTAAATGCCAAAGATACGCCTTGTTAGAGTCAGAAACATTCAACCTTTTAGAGTTATTAGTTAATTTGGTGTCAAGCAATGAGTACATATTTGGTTTGATCAAATATAGATTTCCATCCATCCATAAAAAATAGATAAAAAACTTATTCTTACGAATATCAACTTTTTTAATATAAGAAACTGAATAAAATCTTTTATTAAACAAGCTATCGATATAAGGTTTCTCCTAAAATTAGGAACATAGAAACAGTCTTTCAATAATATAAACCTAAATTCATCAAAATAAAGATAAATGTCTCCCACTACCTCAGCCACCACCAAGCTACTATTTCCAATCCACAACGAGAGACTTTTATCATGTAGACTTCTCGTTTCCAAGAACTCCTGCATAGAAACACAAACATGATTAGTGGCACCCGAATCAATGACCCAAGTATCTTTCGATTCTTCCACCAAACACGCTTCCAAATAAAGAAGTTCCTTATCTTCCTTGCCCTTAATGGGTAAGAATTCTCGGCACGGAAGCACTTGGACCTTTTAGGGTCCTTAGGCTTCTTGTTCTTGTTCTTGTTCTTCCCATCCGAGACAGGAGGAACAGAAGAACTAGAAGCCGCTTGCTTCTTATTTGGCCTCTTCCTTTTCCGTGAGGGTTGGAAGATTTTGCCAAATTAGCCTTTCCTTTTGGTTGAACTGCATCCCCATCCCTGATTATCTGCTCATAAGCTTGGAGTTGCTTTATGAGCTCGGCGAGTCCTAACTCCCTTATCACCAGATTGTGTGCAGCCTTAAACCCCACAAAATCCTTTGACTGGGTTTTAAACACCATCTCGATCTAGGTGTTGTAGTCTAGCTCAACATCGTTTTTAGTAGTCTCAGCAAAGAATTCCATAAGTATGATCATATGATCCTTTACCGGGGTACTTGTCTTCTGCTTAGAGTTCATGATACTTGTGATGGCAGACTACCGAGCCAATTTTTCTCGACCTCCGAATATGTCCTCCAAATTGCCCATGATCTCCCTAGCAACTTGATAAGTCTCATGCTGCTTTTGTAAAGTACTCGTCATGCTAGCAAGAACGTAACACCGAGCTATCTATTGGATTCTCTCAAACAAGTATAGGCAGCCGGGACCTCCTCAAGCAGTGTGTCAGGTTTGGGCCCAGGTGGGCATGGTTTGTTCAATATGAACTTGTATCTCTCGTAGCTGAGAACTATTAGTAGATTTCTTTTCCAATCTTTATAATTATTGCCATTTAGTTTATTTTCAGTAAGTATTAAAATAAGGGGTGTCGGTGATATTTTGAACTAAAATAAAATTATACTAGACATCATTACAGAGCTCAAGCAAATATAAAGATAATTTAGCAAATAAAACATACAAGTATGTTCCTACATGAAACTTGAAAAAACATGTTGTATTACAATGGTAATTCTCAGCACCTATTACCCTAAGCCACCGAGGGGTGGTCATGGGACAAATAGCTGGAACATAAACCCCATCCAATTTATATATGTTGCCTTAAATCCTTTAAGATTAAGACATATATTAATAACCACTTATTTTGGCCACTAGTTTAGTTAACAGAGCTTCTAGGGAAGGTTAATAACTAAATAAGTCTTGAGTGTATAACCATTGTTTACGCAGTCTGATCCATGTACTACCAAGCCACTGAGGGGTGGTCATGAATAAAATCATGCCTGAACACATTTTCTACATAAGAGATCCAGTCTAGTATACCAGCAGTGGTAAACGCCTACCAAGGGGTGTGCTCAGGGCAAAACTAACGCAAGGTGTTACCATGCTGTCACATATAGATCAACAATAGAGGCTGTGGGATTTGTTTGAAACCATCTCCCACTCAATATTTTGAAAAAACATGCAAGATTTTGAAAAATGTATGATCAATATAGTCTGAGCGGTATTCACCTATCTTATATGACATGTTATCAAATATGCATCCAATTCATCCATCAATACATATTCATCCATTCATGACATATCATAGAAAAAATAATTGATGGAAAAATAACCAAGCCATGGTCCCATCCTAGAACAAAGAAAATAAAGATTACAAAATTCCATCCAAAGCATTCTTTGAGTCTTGAATTTTGTTTCATCTTCTTGTATCCATCTTTATGTAGCCTCTCCATTTATTTCTCATCCCAAAGAATCATTTAAAATTCAAATTTCTAAAAATTCAAAATTCAAATTCAAAATTCAAATTCGAATTTCAAATTTAAATTTCAAATTCAAAATTTTAAACAATTTAAATTTCATGTGTAATAATATGTAATTTTAAAAATTTCAAATTTTCAAGTACATATTTTTATACATGATTTAAAATTAAATCTCAAATTTAAAAATCACAATTTTCATTTTTTGGCTCGTCGACCCACGGGCCAAAGCCCTGTACCAGTCGTGGGCAGCCCCCAGCCCTAGGTGGGCTGGCAGCCCACGCCAGGCTGGGTGTAGCCCTGCCGGGCTGTAAGTAGAGCCTACAGCCTCAGGCTGCACGCCCAGGTGGGTGCAGCAGCCCGCTAGGCTGTAGGCAATTCCTGTAGCCATTGGCTGCATGCCTGGGGAGGGCCACAACAACCCGTCAGGCTGTAGGCTTCGCTTGCAACCATAGGTTGCAGCCCCTAGGGGGGCCACGGCCACCCCTAGCTGCAGGCATGGCCTGTGGTCATACGTGGTCTAGCTCTGGACAGGGACTGCTATAGCCTCATCCTGCCTGAGGCCAAAAGTTGTAGCCTCACCAAGTTCGGTGGCCCGTCTTGAGCGGTCGGTTCTTAATTTTCATATCATATTCCAATTTACCCATTAGAATCTCCAAAAATTAATTTGAATCCCAATTAAATTGGAATTTTCCATACAAACAAAATTTCAATTTTCAAATTAAATTTAACTTTTGGGAAAAAATAAATTATGGCCTTCAAACATTAATTTCCTTTAAGAATAATTACATAAAATTTCTTAAACCATTTTTGGTGTACAAAATTCTAATCATAATAATTCTAAGAGACCAAAAATTAAAATCAATGGGAAAATTATGATGATGAAAAACTGCTCCCATGGTTACATAAAAATTCCTAGATACAATTTTTCTAAATTCTAAGGAACCATAACCGACATAATCAAGCATGCTTATAATAATTCAAAAAATTAAAATAATCACATACAACATACATAATTCATGATAACAACATAAAGGAATCCTAGAATGCCACTCTCTAAATATCAAATCCATACATTAAGAAAGACAAACTAATTATCTAATTTATGTATATGACATAATCATGAGATGACTCTGATACCAATTGTAGGAAAAACTGGTAAAAAATGCATCAGCGTGGCGCAGTGGAATTACAAAAATTTTTTAAGATCGTTAAATATCTCATGATGCCATATACAATAAACTAACAATAATATAAACTCATACCTCAGAGGACACCAAACTGCAGGAGGAGAATGACCGAAGGGCTTCAACCGACTAGTCTTCTCTATTATTCTCTAATTCTCGAAAGGCAGAGTATGTGGGCACTCGGATCCTTGATCGGCATGATAGCACTACAAGTCTCCTTCTGACCACCCAGATCTCTAAAGAACTTATTGTCACGGTGAGTTGTACAACAATAAGCCTGCTCACCTGAGAGTCTGTGTTCTAAGAGAACTGGAATGGTAGGACCCCTATTTATAGACTGACATGAGGTGATCCCTTGAATTTAAATTGGACTAAGAGAAGATTTTCTCCCTTCCTTTCCTCACAAAATCTGAATTCCCTATAGGCCATAATCAAGGAAAGATTCAGCCACCTTAGGGGATTTTGTATTTCAAATTCAAATAGGATTTTAACTTAAATTTTATCTCATCATTATCCACTAAAGCTGAATTTTCCCTTAGCCCAAGGACAAGGCTAGATTCAGCCATCCAAGCGTGAGGAGAATCAAAATTCAAATATGATTTTCCAGCTTGACTTTTATCTCTCCCTTATTTATAAAAAACCGAATTCCCTTAGCCTTATCCACTAAGATTTTCAGCCATCTTTATGAGGAAGAGAATCAAAATTTAAATAGGATTTTGTAGCTTGAATTTTCCTTTATCCTTATCCACAAAAACCTTTTGTATCTAGGGTGGGATTCCCTTAACAAAATTTGTCCATTCTTGATAGATTTAGGATTAAAATTCAAGTAGGATTCAAATCAGATTTTTCTCTCCATTATCCACATAAAATCCAAAACTAACCATGTGGAATTATTCATAACAAATTCGGTTATTACAAGATATTGTGATTCAAAATTTGAATTCAAATTTCAAAGTTTAAATTTCAAAATTCAAACTTCGAATTCAAATTTCAAATTTCAAATTTAAATTTTAAATTCAAATGTCAAATTCGAATTTCAAATTTAAATTTCAAAATTCAAATTTCAAATTTCAAATTTCAAACTCCACAAAAAGTTGTATTTCAAAATTTGTCCTCATGGATAATTTTCTACAACTCCAATTCAAACTCAAATAAAATCATGGCAACTTTATTTGGAATTTGAATAATTGTGTACTCTATTATCCAAAATAAAATTCGAATTCAATCGGAGAGAATCTTATCTTTCGTCCTTATCCTATGTCAACACTATCCTTGCATAGTCAAATAGCCAATAAGCATACCCTAATTAATTTGTCATTCGTTAAGGAGTTATGTGAAGCTAGTAGAGGGAGTAATTGGATCTATATAATCGGGCTCACATGAATCCATATGGTCATCATTCTGTACAAAACAACTCAATCATATGATCACTAATTTCAGAGTCACACCACTATAAATCTGAAACTGAACTCCCAATTATATACCATATTATGTAAGCCTGTAATAAGCTATTGTCCAATGACCTTGTCATGTATGCAAAACTCTCATATGATATCCATGATCAGTCTTAGGTCAAAGTCCATTTAATCCTACTGATCAAGCTATCTTAAAGTTCTATTATACTACCGAATAAGAAAATAATTATTTACCATATGTAAATAAGAAGTCATCCGCTCAGTAGACGACTCAAGACCTTGTCTATTTTCACATCTAGTATAATGCTTTTAAGAGGATACCCTTAACTCCTTATTAGAGCTATAATTCTAATATCTGCAAACAAACCCTCAATCGTATATAAGTCATGCACCCAACGAACCAGTTTATAAGCTTACTACCTCTGAGATACTTTAGCCATTGGAACATCAAAGTACAAAGTCATATACATGAAGTAGTTCATTTACTCAGGATTAAGGTTGTTACATAATGAACATCAAAAGCAGATTAATCCATTCATAGTGGACTACATAAATCAATCACGCTTTAGTCCTGGTCCAATATGTCACCACCAAGTAATATATCTATGTCTCTACTTAGGAGTCTATGCTCCGAAAAGTCAAGACAAACCGTCCCCATCATGGCTTTAAACACTATGGGGTCTAACCCCATAGACTACGGACCTTAATTTAGACCGCTTATTTTAGGATATTGTCTTCTCGCATACAAAAGTCCATTGCATGCAACGTTTTAACAGTTTTGACACAAGCAGTTAATGAGCCATATTTGCTTACATTTACTTTAACATATAAATAGAATAAGGACAAACAGCAATTTAATGAATAACTTTTATATATAATTTTATTATCCAGTTCAAAATAAATGAAATACATCAAAATGTCTTTTATACTTAGGGCATTTTCTAACAAAAATATGAGTATGTAATTGTTTTGATATGTGATTTAGTGAGCATAGGCATGAATGTGGGTATGTGCTTTGGTTAATGTGATTTTTACAAGACAAAATAGTTTTAATATGTGATTTGGTGTTATGTTTTTAGTTTTTGATATGTGATTTGAATGTGGATATTGTTTATTACTTTGGTATTTTGTTTAAGATTTGATTAAATATTAATTAATTGAATATGAGTTGATTATTTGGTTATGATTTTATTTTATTTTTTGTGATAATTGGTTGAGGATTTGGTTTAGATTAATTTATAATGTCTCAAGAGAGGAGTTAAAGTGTTCCAACAACCTCTAAACATAAAACTTTGCGGAATAAGGTGGAATTTCATCTCAAATCTTATGGTAAGCGAAGAGTGATTCTAATGAAACAGGCCCATCAAGTTCGGAAAAAGACAAAAAGAAATAAAGTAGAATTTCATTCAAAAAATTAACCAATAAGGAATGAACTTATGAGTTGAATTGGAATGTTTGCTTGAGAGCACATTCCTATTTGGATAGTTAATTATAGAAATGGTAATTTAATCCCAAATAAACAAAGAGTTTGGACAGAAATCATAACCTCTGTTACCATGGTAACTAAGTTTGAAAAAGCATCTATAAAATCATATGATTTAGTTGTAAAACAATTTCAACATGATCTACATGTAACTTTGTTGAAGGTCGTCTTCATGAAGAGAGTCTGTTTATTCGGCCTCGCAAAGTTGATGAAAACTACCCTCCGTAAATGAAGTTGATTGGGTCAATTTAATTCAATATTGTTGTTCATCAAAATTCCAACCACTATCGACAAAAGGATGAGAAAAACATACATGGATCAAGGGGAGGTCGAGATGGATACAGGAAACTCGATCAATAAGAGGTACATAAATTACTTAGTTTATGTTTTCTCCACAATAAGTACATAAGTACAATTATTTATCTTATATGTTTTTTAACTTTAGAAAAAAAAAAATATAGTTTTCAAAGAGTTGGAGTTCATCCTTAAATAAATTTTTTGTGGATGCAACAACAAATTACATTCATAGGAGAGTTTAAGGATGAATTAGTTCATCATGTTGCTGAAATGCTAGTAAGTTAAAAATTTAAATTATTGCTAAATATAGTCTCCCTAGTGTGTTATTATTTAAGGATTATGACATGTTTTTGATTTTGTATAAAAGGAGTACAACGTCTAAGAGTCCCAAGGTAGTTTGATTTAGTTGGAAATGACGACAAGTTGACAAAAGTATTAGGTAATCCTAAACATTTGTGTAGTGTATATGGTTAGTCATAGTTTGTAAGCCAGTCCCAATACTTCAGCTCATCAGGTTTGAGATCGAATGCTAAAGTGGTGGATTTAAAACACCAATTTTAAGAGTTGCCAAAAACTATTAGGGATCTGTGTGCAAAGCAAGGTGTTACAGTGATGGATAAGGATGATGCTCAATCTATTGTTGACCAATATAATAGCTTTAAGGCTAGTTACACCATCCGTGAAAAAGAACTTGGGGTATCGAATCCACAACCTACACCAAATGTAAGTTAAGAATACAACCTTTTCCTTGATGATTCAGGCTTGTTGCAGTCAAAAAGGCATACATGGACTTCCTTGCAACTAATACAGTCCATGGGATTGCATTAGGTGAAGGGAATATATGTGTGACAATTACTGTGCCTAAAATAAAGAACGCAACCCTACCTATTCTGACAAACGATGTAGCAATTGTGGAATAAGTTGTTGGTGGGTTTGTTGCTTGGTCAAAAAGCTTAATTAATTTAGGCATTTCTTCAACCAAGGCTAGTTGAGGTCTTAGCCAAGTTTCAAATCAAAAATAAAAGCATAAATAAGAGAGCAGGGAGGAATAAAATTAAAGTCACAACCTAAGATCCAACAAAATAATGTTGTATAACAACTACCTCTGTTTGACTTTAGTGACATTTCCACAGAGATGAAACCATTGTCTTTTTTATGCACAACTATTTATGCATTAAGATGTGTAGATACAATGCCCAATATAAGATGCTATGACCAGTATTGACCTACCTATCTATCTTGGATATGAGAATGTTTATCATTTCACTAAATTTGAAGAATTCGATGCAAATAGTATACTGGCATACATTAGGTAATAGATCTACCTTTACGCTGTGCTTGTTTTTTCTTATTAATCTTATGATATTTTTTCATAACAAGTTTTATAAATTATTTTATAACTATTTAGCATAACATTATGTTAAAAAAGGCCTTGATTGATAGTTGGGGTTTATTTCTCCATCTCTTGTCTCATCAGTTTCAGGGAGTCCAAGTGATGGTGCCAATATTAGGGAGCAAACTGATAATATTTTACGCATTCTAGAAAATGCATCAAAAGAAAGGCTCTATCTCATGTCCTATAATAGAAATGCGAATTGGATCCTAGTAGTTGTTGATCCTTGGGATGACTTGGTGATATATCTCGTTCATCTTGGAAACGAACCACTTGATGATTTTCAAGTTCGAATTAAGTTCTAAGTATAGTTTTGTTCAAATTACATATGATACATTACAATTTTTTTTTTGTTTAAATTAAACTTACTAAGTTGATTTGCACTTCCTTATTAGAGCACTAAATGATTGAAAGATTATAGTTGGACTAGGGCAAACAAGGGGGTCAAGCTATGAAACATTGATCAAGATCGTCAAATGTCCTCAATAATCGGGTTAAGTAAAGTGCAGTTTTTTTTTGTGTTGGTGTATATGTGTAAAATAATTTTGGTGAGCTTGAGACTAAGGATTTTTATACCAGTGATGATATTGGTGTGGTTAGGAGAGAATGAGCTTGTTTTGTTATAAATTTCATACAATATGAGTGAATTTAGGAGAGAATACATAAGTTTTGTAATTAATGTTATACATTTGTATTAATTTGCAGGCAATTTTTGTAATGTAATTTTAATCTCTTATTTCTAATTCTGGGCTATGTTGATAACATGCGGGACTTGCCACTTGTGGGGAAAAAAAAAGATTTTTCTTTTTTGTAAATGAACTTTTTACGACTGTTATTTCAAGAAATGGTCAGGGAAAGTCTTTATTTATATATAAAAAAAAAAAAAGCTTTCCATGATCTTCAATAAATAATCATGGAAAATGAAGAAAACACAACAGTTAATAGACAGGTGTGATAGCTTTCTACGATCGTTAAAATAGTTGTGGAATCCTACTTTTCTACTACTATTTACTTATACTTAAGCTTATGTCATGAATTATGATCTTAAATAAAATGTATTTTGTTGCATGATTACTGCATTGGCATGAGCATCTCGTTTGCATTGATTATGGTTTTCGACAAGTAACTCAACACATGAAGGCCCATGCATTTTAGCTTGGGTTATAGTTAAGAGGTTAGTGTAGACCCTTGAGCTCTTTTGCTTAGGTCAAGATATGGTAAATAAAGAGGTAAATGAAAAGTTATTTGATTTCCTATCGTTTAAATTTCTAAAATTACATATATGTTTTTGGCCACGTTGGGCAAGCGTTCCAACTCGATCGAGCCTATCCTTGTGAAGATGAATTGTGGGATGGGAAGGCTCCGTGTGATTCGTGCCCATGGTACTATCTAGTTAGATATACTTTTATTATCTTTGATATCAGAGATCTACACACTGATTCAAAGGCGTCTAGAAACACATTCAGCTATGAAAGCTCTATGAGCTTTAAGTTTGCCTCTTGCATGCCCTAGCACCCTTGTCATGGTTGATGTATGTGAATATGATCTACCGGTTGCATATGTTTTGAGATCATTGTATTGTTACTGTGTGTGCATATATATGAATTTGAATCGTTTTTGTATGTGTTGTTTTATTGTGCCTAGCCGAAGTCATTTTATTGTCATTCGTCCCTGTTTCTCTCCTGTTGAGCATTTGGCTTACCCCCATGTTTGCCCCCTTTCAAGATGTTTTTGCATCAACTAAAGTCGAGTTGCATTTTCGAATATCTCAAGGTTTGAGACGACTTGATATTTTAATTTGTTATTTAATTCTCAACTATATTGTATATGAGTATAAATAATTGTATCAGTACAACAATGTCCCAAGGCTTCAATTGTGATGAAAACTGTATTTTATGGACTGTTTGTAAATACTTAAACTTCAAGTTTCCAGAGCAATATGATATTATTTATTTTTGATAAAGTCCATAATTTTTATTTTGAGCTAGTTAATCTGATACTCAGTCGCATTTGATTACTAACCCACATTTTGGGGCGTTTCAGTTCTTTATGAACAAGCTATGGTATAGTGATGAAGATAATGATATATGTTAGAGCTAATGATTTAGTATAGTGATGAAAATAATGATATATGTTGGAACTAATGATTTAGGATTTTATGTGGATTGATTATTGGTTATATTTTGATACTAAGGTTGATAGAATCATCATTTTAAGCTGTAGAAATTTGTTAGAAGCATGAAACTATTGTTTTTGAGTTACAATTTATGAAATTGTCAGTAGAGCATACATAGGATTTTTGTGAATTATAAGTTTTTATGTGGCTTTCATAGAAACATGCTTAGGATGACTTTCTTAATTTTCTTGAATCCACAGAATATGGTCTTGATGATTATTTTTTATTATCACTAGTAGAATAAGTGGATTCTACAACCATTTTCAACGGTCCTAAAAAGCTATCACAACTGTATATAAATAGTTGTGGAATCTATGGTCGTGGTTTTTGGGTTTTTAATGACCATTTTTAATAGTCGTAGAAATATTTATATATTTTTTAAATGGAATCTTATATGACCATTTTCTGAAAAACATTCGTAGAATCTTGACTTTTCACTGTTATTTTTTAAAAAGGGAGTGGAAAGTCCATTTTTATTATAAAAAAATTATTATTTTTTATTTTCTCGTGGGTGACTAGTCTTGTGTGTTATCAATATACTGCCTAGAATTTGAAATAAGAGTTGAAAATTACTTTACATTACAATTGTACATAATTTAATACTAATATATAACATTAATTAAATCCTGTGAACAAAATTTAAATTTTAGACTCTAAACATGCATACAATAATTAATTCCTTTAAGATAGAGTATTATAATTTATGTGCATGTTAAATATTTTATCAAATCTTAAACAAAATATACCAAAATAATAAACACATATCCACCTTTAAGCATTTTCTCAAACACCTAGCATGCAAAATCAAAGCTTACCAAATCACATATTAAAAACTAGAATTATAACACCAAATCGTACATCAAATATTCAACAAAATACTAAAATGATAATATATATTTATAATTCATTTTGATTCATTTTACTAAGTAACAATCACACTTTTTTTTTTTTTTGGAAAGCTACATTAACCAAAACAAATACCTACATTCATGCATTTCATTGAATATATAACAGGCAAAATCAAAACTAATACAAATTTTACAAAACATTACACTCACATTCGCCAAACAGATTCAAAACAAATACTCAAACACAATCACATTATATTTCTAAATTCTAAATACATACCCATATTCAACCATTTTTTCAAACAATTAATATGCAATATCAAAGATTTCAACTTTGTACCCATATTTACCAAGTCAAATGCAATATCAAAGATTTACAAAAAAAAAAAAAAAAACTCAAAACCGAGTTCTAACTAAGCTTACCTGAGTTCACGAGGCAGTGGTCACAAGGTGGTGTGGCGAGGTGGGACGAGTGCAGCAAGGCGGCGGCCATAGAGTGAGAAAGAGCGAGAGAGAGAGGATGACAAGAGTGATTGAGACAGGAGGATGAGGCTGAGGGCGGTTATGGCAAGGTTGGAGAGAGAGAGAGAGAGAGAGAGAGAGAAAGGAGGGTTTGAAAAGGTGCTCATAAAGGTTTATTCAAAAAAAAAAAATCATAGGAACTTTAAATTTTTTTTAAATTTGAAGTCATACGAAGAGATTTCATGATCATTAAAAAACGTTAGTGGAAAGTCAAGCTTCCTCAAAAGATTCCACAACTGTCTTCAGATTCTACACTCCGTGCCACATTTTTTATACACTTTCCATGGCCATTTTTAAAAACGATCATGGATCTCCGTAGTGGAATCCTATGTTTGTCGTAGTGTATGTTGTCGTGGTTGTTAATTTTCTTTGGGATTTTAGGATGATAAGTTGTTATAGATTGTTTCGGTGATTTTAGAGAGATTGAATAAGTTTAGACACATTAGAAACGGATAGTGGATTTGATCAAAGTAAATATAGATAATTGAAACTTAGATTGTGTAGGTATATTTGGTCCCCATGTTAGCTTTACAAATATCTGAGAGATTCAACATAATTATCTCAGACGTTTCTATAGTCTTCTGGAAGAATAAAGAAATCGCCCATACTAGGTAGCGGTATCAGGTGTTGTGCTAATAAATAATGTCTTGGACACTAGGGAGTGTGTTTTCGTTGAACACTGATATATTTGTATTATGTATATTTATGTGAAAATGTGGAAATCAGTGACAAAAAAAACAATTGTTTTAATAGTGAATATAATTTATGTAAAGTTATTATTTAGTTTAGTTATCTAAGAAAAAGTTCAAGTTTATGGGAAAATATTTATTTTAATTATTAAAATAATACATACCAGTCCCAATTAAATGAACTAATTTAATTATGTTGGTTGTCGAAATATGGGACTGTGATCAGAGGAACAACGCAAGGATATCATAGTCGACTGACATTTGACGCCTCCCCTAGGAAGTAGGCGTAGAATTTAAGTCAGGGCAGGATGAGAATTTTCCCTTCCTATCACACGCCCTAGCGTTGTAAAAGACCTATACAGGTGTCTCCTACGGTTAGAAAAGTCACACGAGAAATCCAAAGAAAACTTGAGAAGTTCTCTAGCCTGCATAGAACTTTCTAGGTTTTCCATCATGAGAGTTAGAAAATCCATTACCAAGGAAGAAGCTAACTTCCGGACTGGTTGAGTCATAGAGTGAAGAATAGCATGAAATGTCAAAGGTAGAGAAGGTCGATTGTAGCGAGGATATTCATGGTAGATCGAAGAGACGACGGAGTTAGTAGATTTTGACTAATAGACTATCTAAAATTGCATTGATAATTAACTATTTCATATAGCATCATAAGTTGATTTCTTGAAAAATTTTAAAAACCAAGTTTCGTTGTATTTTTCGTTTTCCGACACAAAGCCAACCCAACAGTAGCTACTCAATGTAATGAAATAAGGATTTAGCCATTCTCTTAGAAGCGAATCTCAACAAATATATGTATGTCTACTTTTCTGCACTTATTTGCCAATGTTTTTCCCTATTATTATCTAAAATTGAATTGACAATTAATTTTCTTAAGAAAAATTTTGGACACGGACATGTCCACTGGTCTTACAACACTCTATAATAAGGTTATGGTTTGTAAAATCTCATTAGAATTAATTTCGGATAATTTTAAAGTTAATAATGATGTATGATACGTAAAAATACAATCCTTTTTAAATAAAACAATTTTGTATTTAGAATGAAAACTAGAAGAGTGACGAGAGTTGCTCCATATAACCACTCATTAAATAGTAATTACAATAAACAGTAGAGAACTTGTAACATTTATTTTAAAGTTAATTTTACCATTTATATAAGCAATTGATTGAATTAAAAATGTTCCTTTAAAAAAAATGTACTAGAGCCTGTCTCCTTTTTTTTTTTTTTTTCCCTCCTCTCAACATTCAAAGATTTACCACATAATCTAAAATCTTATGCTGCATAACCGTTCCATATAGATTTCTCTCTCTAGTTTCTGAGTGCTTCTTTGAGCTTTCTGAGTGTCTTTTTGAGCTTTTCCAATCAAATCCTGAACCGTCTTGCTTGCTTCTTCGTTTCTCATCCTCTCTATGCGCTGCCTCTATGGGTTTGGCGTTTCCAACCCAGCTTGTCTTGTGATGCCCTAAATTTTCACCTACTTCTTGGTCAATGTATTGCATGATTTTGTTATATTACTCATATGGCATATAGTCTCTTGATCATTGAGCTGTGTTATTATGTGAATGATATGCCAATGATTGTATCTATTGTATTGAAACATTTGTAGGGTTTTTCCTGAAGGCAGATCCGGCAAGAAAATAAATGAAAATGAACCTTGTAGCAATAATTATTTAGAATTCTAAGTGAACAAGTGAAATTAAGGAGCTCAATAATTTTCTAAAGGCATGTCTTAGTGAAAATGTCTAATGTCTTGTGAAATGGGACAATGTTAATCTCTAGATTTGAGGGTTATGATTTTATTATGGTCTACAACTTTTTTAATTATGTTATACTAGGATAAGAAAAGTACAGCGTCTAGGATATAATAAGGACCAAATCCTTTTAGAAAGAGTTCCAAGAAGAGCCAAAGAAAAGTACAATGTCAAGGACACAATGATGTGAAACTTTTAGGTGTCAGGGAAGCCAATGATTAAGCATCAGGGATGCATATCTACCCCATTTAGAAAACCCTAAACAATGTGCATACTAAGTTAAAGATATGAATGATGAAATGAAAAGAGATGCAATGAAAAGAAATAACGAAATGATGAACGAGGTTGTTTAATAAGTTCATGCATTCTTGTGCTATTCATACTTGCATTATTCGACTTACTAGGCTTTTAGCTCACTCATTTTTATGATGATGCAGATAAGTGTAAAGAAGATTGTCTAGCATTCACCTCATTACTCGTGGACTTATGTATATGGACTTATGTATATGGACTATGTTGACTTGTTATGAGGCCTATTATTTGAATAATGTTGTACCACTTAAGGACTTGTTGAGGTATTTAGTGTATATGGACTAAGAGAGATAGATTTTGTGTTTACCATATTTCACTAAAAGTTTAAAAAGTTCAAATTCACTTAAAATTTTATATAGTATTTAAATGAACATAATAAAAAACTTGAATGAATAAGGAATCGAGTATCACCACTTAAGTGGTGTGGGTTTCGTGTTTCAGAAGAGCAGTCGGTGGCTTATAAGTATACCAATGAACAAAGTTGCAATGCGTTGTGTGGACAAAGACGTGAAGCTGGCTCCAGACCCAAAGCTTCAAGAGGTTACGGGTAAGGTGAAGGCGGTGGCGAAGATCTTCTCTTGTCGAAAACTGGGTAGGATGGTTGTGAGATAGGCTTTGCTAAAAGCTTAGCAAAAGACAAAGGTCTGGTATTCCTAGGAGATTGTAGAAAATGTTTAACATTTTCACTTTTAAAAGTGCAGAGGACAAAAATATGGTCATGGAAGTCTGCGTCGTTGGTTGGTTTGTAATTGTTTAATGGTGGTTCAAGATTGGGCTGCTGATACTCCTCTTGAGAGGATTAGTTTTAGTTTATCACCATTCTAGATTCAAGTTCATGGACTTCCACTAGAGTTTATTTTACTGAAGTGGATGCACGGATTATTGGGAAAAAAAGCCAGAGAGGTCATTAATGTTTGGATTCCAAAACCTGAGTCCAAAAATTGGGGGCATTTTTTCAAGTTTCAGGTAGAGGTTAATATTGATCAACCCCTGGTTGTTAGGTTTTACCACTGATCGAAGACAAGAGGTAAGCAATGGATACCATTTCAGTATGAATGTCTATCTGGGTTATGTTTTAAACGTGGATTGATTGGCCACGATGAAGGTCGGTGCAAAGAACCGGCAATAGCTGTGGCAACAGATGAAGTAGGTATTTCATTTTGCCTTTTATGGAAAATGGGTTGTAGCTGCATTTAGTACCTGGTTTTAGTGACCAGAAAGGAAACGATCGGAGGAAATTCTGGTGATAATTCCATCTTCGGAAGATATATCTTTTTGGGATGTACATGGAGTTTTGCACTGGGAAGGGGATACCAGACGTGGCTTTATCACAATTCTGGCAGATAAGGAGAGAGCGGTGGTACAATTGGCAGTGGCCAGGGTGGAGACATCTGGCAGTAGTAGTGGTGCAAGAATTAATAGAGGATTTGATAGGGAAGCATTCCAAAAGAAGATGGTCCACAGGAGAACGGAGACATGTAATCCTGGTAATACTCTTGTCATGAGAACAGACTCAAAAAATTTCACTAAGGAGGCTGAATATGTGCTTGGGTTGGACCTAATTGAAAGTTATCTAGCCCACCGTATATACCTAACTCCAACAGTAGGCCTAGATGGTTACAAAGTCCAAAAGTTTAATTCAAAGAAAAGAAAGGACCAACCAATATTTTTTTTCCATGATTAATGGGCTAGCCCATACTCCTTTAAATGGAAAAAGCTATGTTACAGAGCCTATTAATAGATAAGGCAAAGGAGTTCAACTAGCTCTAATGATTGAAGCAAAGGTACTGGAGCCTCCACAGGGTGAGTTTGATGTGGGATCAGCATGTATTGAGAAGGGTTTATCTTCAGCACGTGGAGGTAGGAGAGGAAGAAGACGTGGACATGGTGGTCACAACAGAGTCTTGGTAAAAGGAGAGTTTTGGCGAGGGAATTTTAGATGGAAGTTGAACAAAGGGTTACAACTAATTTGGAGATAGGTAATGTCTCATTAACCAGTGATTTGCTCCAACCTCAAATAATTTTTGAGTTTTAGCGAGGAAAGCCATGAGGCTCCTCAGCTGAACCAATTAAGACTTTAACGGTCAAATACCGAGGGCTTGGCCGGAGCCTCGGCAATTAGAGACCTAGGGGCCTTAATTAGGTTGCACAAACCTAACATTTGGTTCTATCTGAAACAAAAATAAAGGAAGTTGTGGTGTCTAGACATCTTAGACGTTGGCAATTTGGTTCTTGGTATTATGTTGATCCTATTAGGACCGCAGGTGGTTTATGTCTGGCGTGGAGGCTTAATTTGGATGTTACAGTGATTAACAATAGTCATAACATTATCAATAGTTGGGTTAGAAGTGATTTGGTGGGCCGTAGTTGGGTTTTGTCAACTATTTATGGGCCCTCCAGAAGCTTTGAAAAGGTAGTGCTTTAGGATGGCCTATTAAAATATTGCTGTACTTTCTCGGATCCTTGGATGCTTATTGCTGATATAAACGTCACCTTTTCAGCCTCGAAGCGTTTCTCAGCTCGAAGGTGCACTTGTACTCGTAAGGGATCTAAATTTTTTGTGGAGATAGTGGATAATCTGGGGTTAATTGATTTAGGTTGTTTGTGGTCCAAGTATACATGGTCGAATGGCATAAGGCGAGGACTACTTGCAAAGGCTTAGCAAGATAGGGTTTTGGTTGATGATTAATTAAGAGTTTTGTTCGACAAAGCTATAGTTATTACTCTTCTGGCAACTTTTTCAAACCATTGTCCCCTGCTATTGGATGGACATTGAGCTGAGAGATTCAAGAGAGCGTTTAAGTTCGAAGCAGCTTGGACTTGAGATCCTAAAAGCTTTTTGGTGGTAAAGAAGGCTTGGTTGTCTATAGTTAATGGTGGTACAGGTAGTATGTTTAATGCCAAGCTAAAGAAGACAAGGGGAGCATTGTTGACTTGGAACTGGGAGCAATTTGGAAACATTCATAAGAAGATTCATGATTTGAGGGCCTTTATTGCTTTGTTGCAACAACAGGGTACATCAGATGGTGTTTTGGTAGCCATTGAGCAAGCAAAGTCTGTACTAAATGAACTTCTATTAAGGGAAGAGCTATTGTGGAAACAAAAGTTGTGCATTTTGCTAGCTTAAAGAGGGCAATCAGAGTACTAGATTTTTTCATGTCCCTACATTGGTGAGAAGGCAGAGGAATTGGATAGAGTCTATAAAGGATGACAGAAACATAGTTCTTTCTTCATTAGAATCCATCGCTCGAGCCTTTTTATCGAAATTCCAAGACATCTTCGAAACTAGTGAGAACTCCAGTTGCCCTTAGAACTTGGAGGGGCATGTCAATCCGATGATATCTTTTGAAGAAAACTTACAACTCACAATTCTCCTGTCTGTTGGGGAAATTAAGACGGTGCTTTGGAGTATGGATCCGTGAAAGGCTCCTAGGCAGGATGGTTTCTTAGGATTGTTTTTTTGTAACTACTGGGGTATTATTGGTAGAGATGTGATCAATATGGTTCAATCCTTCTTTAGATTAAGTAATCTTCCAACCAGCCTAAGTAGGACAAACCTGGTGCTGATGTTGAAGAAAAAGCTCCCTTCAACCATTTCAGATTATCATCCGATTAGTCTTTGCAACTTTGGTTACGAGATCATCTCCAAGCTTCTTGCCCAAAGATAGAAGAAGTTTCTAAAAAATTTAGTTTCCCCTCTTCAATCGGCCTTCATTGAGGGATGAGTTATCTCAGACAACATGATTTTGATGTAAAAGATTCTTCACACTATGAAAGAAAAGTCGGGAAAGGGTGGTTTGATGTTTGTAAATCTGGACATGGAGAAAGCATATGATAAGGTGGAATGGAGGTTTTTGGAGACCATGAAGCGCTGTTTTGGTTTCTGCGAGGTGTGGATCAGGTGGATCATGGCTTGTGTTTGCACTCCATCCTTCTCTTTACCCCTTAATGGGGGTTCTTAGAGTTCAATCATACCTAAGCGAGGCCTTTTCTTTTAACCCTATGTAGTGAGGTTCTTTCTTGCCTTTTCTTAAGATCGATGCAAGATGGTAAATTTAAAAACATTAAAGTGGCTCAGAATGGTGTGGAACACCCATGCTTTTTTAGCTGATGATCTTGTCGTGTTTGGTGAATCTACAAAGAAACTTGCTACAGCTATTAAGGAGTGTTTTTTTACCTACTGCAACTGGTCAGGGCAGCAAGTTAATAACTTGAAGTCATCGGTTTATTTTAGTAAAAACACTCCACGAGCAAAAGCGATTAGTGTGAATGATGTTCTTAGTTATAGTAGAATTTAGGAATCTGTGATTTATTTAGGCCTTCCTCTTTTCCAAAAGAAATGTTCGACAAAGGACTAGTACTTTCTCATTGAGCGGGCTCACCCACGGGTGTTGGGGTGGAAACAGTGACCACTATCTAATGCCGTTAGACTGGTTCTTTTGCAATTAGTAGCCCAGTTGGTTCCTTCCTATGCCATGATGACCAATCTAGTACCACAAGTGACTTGTTCTAAACTTGAATCTATTCACAGGGATTTCTAGTGGGGTTATAAGAGTGATGGGAGAAAGAAGATGGCTATGCGAGCGTGGAAGTTGATTGCACTTTGAAGAGTAAGGGTGGTTTGGGATTAAGAGGGTGTGGGAAAATGAATAGGGCAATATTTGCGAGGTAGGGTTGGGAGCTATTGCGGGGTTCAGAATTTTTATGGGCTCAGTTTTTTTTAGATAAGTACTTAAAAGGGAGATCTTTCCTTACTACCACGGCAAGAGCTTCTGACTCGGCTTTTTGGAGGAACGTTAGTCAGTCTCGTGAGGTATTAGCGAAAGGGGTGTGTAAGCCTATTAGAGACGGAGCTTCAACAAACTTTTGGAGAGACCCATGGGTGCCACTGGTTCCCAATTTTAAGCCTGCTGCCATCTATGATAGAGCTCAAAAATTCTAGCTTGTTGAAGATTTGATGCTTGGTACAATTTTAGGGTATGTGCCAATAATCAAATAAGAAGTGAACATTTTGCTAATTATTAATGAAATAAGAAATTTTTTTTAAATATATATTTTGCATGCATTGATGTTTAATAAATATAAAAAAAATCCCTAGATTGTTTTGTGTGTAACTTTAAATATTGTATATAAGTATTATATGCGGAGGATAATATTTAAAGTAATATAGTCTAAATTTTGTCTGTAATTACAAATCAAAGTTGGGATATTTAATTTAAGATTACTAATGTGATTCATTACATTATAAATGAAACAATCTTATCCTAGATTGTGAATAATAAGATTATTGGAATGAAAGCATTTTATGTACTATGATTACATAGGATCGGAACGTGATTAATTATGAATCTTTAATAAATTCCATTATTAAATAAAGCATTTAAGGTTAATCAATGATGGTCATATATGAATTAATCTTAATTTTGAGTAATTAATAGAATCTTATTTATTTGATATATTGAGTAATGACATATATGAATAATGTTAAAGTCTTGGTATATTGGAAGTATAGTAAAATAAATAGCTGGGAATATTAATTTACAGAATGAAGTAGATGAAAGGTTCCTGTAAGTGATGATTCGGGGTTTGAATGATAAGAATGCTCAATTTTATGATTGTATCATAAAATATATTATTTATTGGAAGATCAATGGTACTTATGCAGAAAGTTATAATTAAAAAGGCTAACGAAAAACTCCTAACTTTAATTATGAACCGTTTATAAAGGATTAATTCATATATAGTAATTATATCAATGGACAACCCAAATTCCATGAATTTAATTATTTCATAATTTTAAGAGTACAATTCCAAATTTATAGTAGAGTAATTTGGAGTTAAAATTTTAATATATTAATTAAGGTATTAATTAATTATAAAAAATTATTGAAACTTAAAATTATAATATCCATAATTCATATACGGCTCCATAAGAATAATGTGAACTATATATATATCATATTGAGTTATGATTATTGATTTAGAATTAAGAATTCTAAATATACATATTAAATTAATTTGAGTAATTAATATAAAAATTAATTTAAAATTGTTTTAAATTAATATGGATGAATCTAATCTTTTTTTTTTTTAAAGAGAGATATTTCATTTCCACTCTTATATCCCTTGTGTTTCCTAATTTTTTTTATTTAAAGAAAAAAGGAGAAAACATTTGTTTCCTCTACACAAGCAGACACACACAAACTTTTATATATATATATATATAAAAAGAAAAGGGAGGAGGAGGTTACCGTTTCCTCCACCTCAAATTCCTCAATATTTAAAAAAAAAAAAGGAAAATGATAGAAGAATGTTTCCTCATTTGGAGGAAAGAGAGTGGGATTTTAAAATCCCACTAATTATGGAAGTGAGATGATATTTTTTTAAAATTTAAAAATATAGATAAATAAAATAAAATATCTCTTTATCTTTCTAATAAAAGGGAGAGATCAATATGTTTTTTGATACGTGATAGTATTTTAGGAGAAATCCTATTTTGAGAGAAATATCACATACTTTTGAGAACATTGAGTGATAATCATAGGTAACCTTTCTTTCATTCATCTCATGTGTTGAGAAACCCATTAGAACTCCCACAACAGCATGGTGTAGCCGAAAGGAGAAACAAGACTTTTTTGTATATGGTACGGTCCATGTTGAGTTATTTAACTCCACTATTATCATTCTAGAGATATGTACTACAAATGGCATTCTATATTTTGAACTAAGTTCTGAGTAAATCAATTCCTAGAACTCTATACGAATTGTGAAGCGACAAGAAGTCTTCCCTTAGGCATATGAAAATATAGGATTGACCAACACATGTATTGGATGGGAATGCAAAGAAATTGGAACCACGTTCCAAATAGTACATGTTTGTAGGGTATCTTAAAGGAACTAAAGGAGGTCTGTTTTATAACTTGAAGGAACAAAAGGTCACTATCTCAACCCATGCGACATTCCTGAAGGAAAGTTACATGAATGACTTTAAATCTTAAAATAAAGTGGTGTTTGATGAGTTATCAAGTAACAAAATTACTCCATAGGTTTCAGTCTTAAACGCAAGTCCGAGTTCTAGTGAAAGATTTGAAACCGATCAAAAGTTTAGGGAGCTTCGACATAGTAGGAGGGTTTCAAGGAAACCTAAATTCTTCATATATAATGCTGAAGTATACTAGGTCAAAGCTTATGAGCATGAGGATGACCTAGTAATTACTTATTGGTAATGATGTACAGAACTTATAATCAGTCAAACTTTGGTTATCCTAATAATTTGATATGAAGGATTTGGGAGAAGTTAATTATATTCTAGACATTCGTCTATTTAGAGACTGAAAGAACAAAACGATAGCATTATCTCAAGCTTTATACATAGATAAGATAATTGAAAAAATATGCAATGCAAGAGGCAAAGAAATGTTTACAACCTTCCATTACTGATCTAACTTTTTCATTGGATGATTGTCCCAAGACATCGGAAAAAAGAAAGCATATGAGTAAGGTCCCTTACGCATCTGCTATGGGTAGCTTTATGTATGCTATGCTTTGCACTTGTCCAGACATTTGTTTTGTGGCAGGTATAGTAAGTTAATATCAAGCGAATCCTGAAATCAAACATTGGTAAGCCATGAAGCATATCCTTAAATATCTCAAGAGAACGAGGGATTATATGTTAATATATTCTGGAGGGGACCTAACACCCATAAGATACATGAACTCAAACTTCTAAACTTTTAAGAACTCGAGCTTTAGGATCAATGTTCATATTTGGAGGAGGCACCATTATGTGGACGAGCATGAAATAGGGTTACACAGCTGACTCTACGATAAAGGTTAAATATGTAGCTATGGCTAAGGCATCTAAAGAAGCGGTTTGGCTTCGCAAGTTCTTTAGAGACCTGAAAGTCATTTCAGATGTTAACAAGCTTATTACATTCTACTATGATAACAGCGCCACCATTGCCAACACAAGGAAATCTAGGCACCACAAGAGGGCTAAGCACATCGATCAGAGATACCATATAAATAGAGGGCACATGGAGGTAGGTCTTGTAAATGTATGTAAGGTCGCATCTGAGGACAATATTATTGATCTCTTTATTAAGAATTTGGTGGCTAGAAGTTTTGAAAGATATATAGAGGCGATGGGGATGTGAAACATGGCATATTTACTAGCTTAGGATAAATGAAAAATTGTTAGGAATGCCCTAAGCGGGAAAGATATTTTTATATATTTTATTTATTTTGAATTAATTAATAATATATTAGAGATTATTCATTATATTGCTATACGTTCTCATCATATTTACATGTTAAAGTAAATATAAGTAAATATGGCTTATTGACTGCTTGTTGTTAAACTATTAGAATGTTACATATAATAGACTTTTGTATACAAGAAGACAAAGTTTTAAAATAAGCTGTCTAAATATATAGTTCCTAGTTTATGGAGTTAGAGTGAGTATCTAACACATGTTAAAACTATTATTTTGTCTAAAGCCAATTGTGTGACAGCCAAAACTTTTACTGTTCTCAGAATTAATGTATAATATGAACAGATATGTACTGATATAACAGAAATGTATAAATGGTATTTGAATAATTAATTAGAGTTTATAAATGTTTTATGACAGTGTTGAAATGAGAAGATAGTGACTGTAATGATTGTCAGACCGAAATGTTTCAGACAGTGCATTTTCAGTATCGAAAAACAAAAATTTACTCAAACTAGAAATGTTTTAACCGTAGACTCGAGATAGGAAATAATAAAAAAATCTAGGGTTAATGGAGTGTTTTAAACGGTATGAATGAAATGGAAGGCTTTGGCAGCATTCTGGAAGGAAAACTGTAAAATTTGACTAGTTTGACTTTTTCATCAAATTTTCGATAGATGAAAATTAGATTATGATTAGAACAACGCTTATACTGTATAAACAAATAATATTTGCTTATCATCATGAGAATTCAAGGGGTAAGATCACATATGTGATAACCGAGAAACCTACGTCCTCGGAAAATATTGGGACAAATATGTAAATAAATGTACATTTACAGTGAGACATGTTACAGAATGAAGAGCAGATGAAATTTTTTATTAATTAAGTTTTAATCAAAAATTTGATGATGAATTAATAAAAATAGTTAAAAGCTAAGTTTTAAAAGTTAAGAGAAAAGTATGTGGAAAACACATACTAAGAGATCAATGGCACAAAAGTGAGCCACATTGATCAAGGGCCAAAAGAATAGCCAAACAAGGCCTTACATTCTAAAAAAGAAAGAAAGTGAGAGTGAGGGAGTGAGGCACGTGAGATAGGGGGGTTTAATTTATCCCCTTGGCTGTAAAGCAGCCGGCAGAAAGAAGGAAAGAAAGAGAAAGAAAGAAAGAAAGAAAGAAAGAAAGAAGGAAAGAAGAGAAACCGAGAGAAAGAGAGGGAAGGAAAAAGGAAATCCAAGGCAAGTTCGGATTTTCTTGTCCCAGCAGCAGATCAATCGAGATTCGGTCAAGGATTAGCAGCAAGAAAAGCTCACGATTAAAGCAAGGTAAACCCTAGTTTCTCACATTTTTCTTTGGGGAAAATCTGGGGTTTTGAAAGGAAAAAGGGAATGTGAGTGAATCATGTTTAGATTTCTGGTTAAAATCGAAACGTGGTTCGAGTCTAGATGTTTTCAAACATGAATCCATGAACAGATGATTTAGAAAACCGAGTTTAGTGAATATTCTTTACAAAAATGCAGATTTTTCAAAAACGGAGTCAAAAGGTGTAAATAAGCAAAATGTGGAAATTTTGCTTATGAAATCATTGATTTGTGATAGTAGAAATGTAATAGACACCTTGAAACGATCTTATGGAGATCGATTTCAAGTGTAAGAAGTAAAACAAAGGCCACAAAAGCCTTAGAAAATCAGAGCAGAGCAGTTCGGACCCAGAATCTTGATTCTAGTATGAACACGGGCGTGTACACGGGCATGTACAAGAGCGTGTTCAGTACACGGCCCCGAACATGCCCATATGCACGACCGTGTTGCAAGAAAAAAAAAATCAGACCCGAGAGGTACACGACAAAAAACACGACCGTGTATCGGGCCGTGTCAAGGGGCACACGGTCAAGGGATAGACGTGTAGCAGACCATGTTAGACAGCAGAAGAACACGACCAGAAACACGGCCGTGTAAGTAACCGTGTAAGAGACCAGAGGAGTACACGGCCAGTAACACGGCCGTGTATCCACCCGTGTAAGTATACACGGCCATGTTTCACGAAGTACACGGCCAGGCTTGTAAGTCCAGAGAGGTACACGGGTAGAGACACGCCCGTGTAGGAGGGCGTGTTCGAAGCCAGAGAGTTAAAAAAAAAAAAGTCTGGAAATGAAAATTTTCATGTTTTACCATATTTCCAGTATAAGATAAATATGGTAAATAATCAGTGATTGTTCCTTTTATAGGAGTCCAAGCCAGAGATCCCGAATCAGCAGTCCTAGAGCAGCAGAGGCTCACGATAGAGGATTTTCTGTAAGTTCAAGCATTGTCCTGACTGCAACGTGGACAAGCTTGTTAAATTATGATGTTATGTATGTTGTATGATGTGTATGTCAGACATTGATTGTCTGCATCACGATATTTATGTCAGTGCATGTCAGTCTCATGTCAGCACAGGTCAGTTCATGTCATGCATATAGAGTTGCATGTTTCAGTACACAGACCAGACAGTACCAGAACAAGAAAACAGGTAGGTGCACAAGGCACCCTAGTGTGTTAATATAATTCACACCCCAGTAATTTGATTAACAGGTTCCGACTATGGGGGCAATCAGTATGCTACCCAGTTGGAACACCACCAAGATGGTAATTAACCAGTTATTGGCATATCGGCCTCTCGACCCACGGGGAGGTTATCATGTTTAGAATCAGTTAAGACTGAGGAGGTCAGCACTAAAGTATCACTCCCGATTGCGCTAACATGTCGATACGACCAATCAGGGGCCCAAAACCAGAACTAAAATAACAGATAATGTCCTAAGACTAAACCTTCAGCCACAAGCATGTTCACAGAGTCCAGTTTCATGCATAAGCACAGCAGTACAGCATGTCATGTTTATGTTTTTATGTTTGAACTTACTAAGCTCCTAGCTCATCAGTTTGTTCACATGTTGCAAGTAAAAGACCTGTTCACCAGTAGTATTGGTGGACGACGAATAGGGAGGAAGCATGCCGGGGAGGATTGGGCGAGGGATGTTGGTCACCATTTAATCTTCCGCTGTATAGATTTTGAATGTAATTTCAAAGAGACAAGTTTTCAAGTCAAGAGTATGTGATAGGGGAATCATGATCAGGCGCATGTTATTTTGTTAATATGATTTCCTTATCACATTCTCGAACAGTTTATGATGTTAAAGAAAAAAAAATTTATTCCGCAAAAATTAGCAAGTAGTTTACAGTTCAGTATGATTGCCGGCGACCCTAGAGTCCTGCGGACTATTGCGGTTAACTACAGAGTTGACCGAAATAGCATTGTAGAGCCTCTACAGTAGGGCGGGCCACCACAGGTGGTATCAGAGCAGTTCGATGGGTTCAGTTTAGGATACCAACCGTAGCCACAGTTGGTATCAGAGCCCAAGTTTTAAAATGGGTCTAGTTTAGAATACTTACTGTAGTCACAGTGGGTATTATCAGAAAAGTTGGTTAACCATATCCCGCCTGACTCTGTGCATGTCCTGTTCGCCGATCCAAGTAAGTTAAATTTATGTTAATATAAGCAGCTAGTTATGCATGAAAGTAAAGGTCTGTAGAGACCTATACTTTGTAGTAAGTATATGATGTTATGATAATGTAAGAAATCATGTGGATCCTTTTTATACAGGATCTAGCACAAGTTCATCGTGTGATTATAGGATAAAAAGTAGCACGATGGAAAATCAGGGCCAAGGCCAAGGCCAAAGAAGGAGAAGGGGACGCCCATCTCTAACTCAACGATTAGAAGAGATGCAAGCTCTTCTAGAAAATGAAAGAAAACGCAGAGTTGAGACAGAGGCTAGAACAGTTAGAACAGGGGCAGGGATCAGTAGGGACTCCTGCACAACCAGCAGCAGAGGCAGAACAGGTAGTGCCACCAGCGGCACCAGAAGTGGTTCAGCAACCACCGGTTAGGGTAAACCCAGAGCCGTTATATGAGAGATTTCGGAAGATGAGGCCTCTGGAATTTGAGGGTTCAACAAATCCTCTAGAGGCAGAAGATTGGCTTTCTTCAATACAGATGATTATGGAGTTTATGAGACTCACAGATGAAGAAAAAGTCATGTGCGCATCCTTTGTTCTAAGGAAGGATGCAAGATTTTGGTGGGACACAGTCCGCATGAGGAAGGACGTGGCCACAATATCCTGGGTGGAGTTCTTGGAGGAGTTCAACCAGAAATATTATGGTCCTGCATCACTCCGACCCCAGCAGAAGGAATTTGCAGAGTTACAGCAGGGAGACATGTCAGTCAGTGAGGTTTGCAGGAAATTTGATCAGCTCTCCCGCTTATGTCCGTATATGGTGCCTACGGAGAGGGAGAAGATACAGAAGATGATAGGCATGTTCAGGCCTGAGATCTCTACTTTGATTGACGTTGGCCCATTTCTGCCAGTTTCAGTAGTCGACTGTGTTAGTCGTGCTTTGAGGGCAGAGTATCACCTAGCCCGACAGAAAGAAGCGAGAGAAAGGGTCTGGGAAGCCAGGAAGCAAGAAAAGATCTTGGCTAAGGCCTCTCAACCTGGACAGCATAGCAAGGGCAGTCAGGGTACAAGACCAGAGCAGTCCAGTCATCCAGGCCCACAGTCCCAATAGAAGAGAAAGGGGAATTTCCAGGGAGCTCAGATTCAGGACAACAGAAGCCCGTCACGGAGGACTAGCACTACCACAGTTCCAGGTAACCCCACCTGTCCAAATTGTGGGAGGAAACATGTAGGTCAATGTAAAGCTGGCACAACTGCCTGTTTTCAGTGTGGAAGAGAAGGCCACTTCATCAAGAATTACCCCATGAATCGCCAGTCCGTATCAGCATCAGGAGCAAACTCTTCACGTCCACAGCAGTCCCAAGTACATGCACTCAGGTTGAGTTATGAAAGCCCAACAAAAGTGCCTCCAGCAGTGCAAGAAAGAGTTCCACAGGCAAATGCTAGGGTGATGGCCTACACCAGAGAAGAGGCAGAGGCAGGGACGTCCAACGTGGTGACAAGTCAGATTTCTATCGCCAACCACTTGGCATCTGTTCTATTTGACTCTGGGGCCACACATTCTTTCATATCATGTGCATTTGCTGATAAGTTAGAATAGCCTAGAGATCACATGGGAAGAACTTTTAGAACTGCTCTCCCATCAGGAGAAATCATGTTGTCAGAGTACTGGTTACCTCATGTACCAGTAATCGTGGCAAATAGAGAGCTGTATACAGAGTTGATCATGATGAAGATCGTAGACTATGATGTAATCTTGGGAATGGATTTCCTAGGAAAATATCAAGTTACGATAGATTGCAGAAATAGAAGAATAATATTCAAGTCAGAAGATGAAGAAAGTTTGAGTATGTCGATTCTTCGAGAAAATCAAGCAAGATGATGATCAGTTCAATGAAGGCCAAGAAGCTAATAGCCAGTGATTGTACTGGATATTTAGCTTATGTGACAGATACATCAGAAGAGAAGAAGTTACAGTCAGAAGAGGTTCCAGTTGTCAGAGAATTTCTCGAGGTCTTTCCCGAGGAACTACCAGGATTACCTCCAGAGCGAGAAATCTCATTTGAGATAGAGCTCCTACCTGGAACAGCACCGATCTCCAAGGCGCCATACCGCATGGCACCAGTGGAGTTGAAGGAGTTACAAGTGCAGTTGAAGGATCTGCTTGACAAAGGATTCATCAGACCGAGCTATGCCCCATGGGGAGCTCCCGTGCTGTTTGTCAAGAAGAAGGACGGGACGTTCCGCATGTGCATAGATTACAGATAATTGAACAAGGTCACAGTCAAGAATAGGTACCCATTACCTAGGATTGATGACCTATTCGATCAGCTCAAGGGTGCAGCAGTATTCTCAAAGATTGATTTGAGATCAGGATATCATCAGCTGAGAATCAAGGAAGATGACGTTCTCAAGACAGCTTTCAGAACCCGTTATGGGCATTATGAGTTCCTAGTAATGCCATTTGGGTTAACGAACGCGCCAGCCGCTTTCATGGACTTGATGAACAGAGTCTTCAAGGAGTATCTAGACAAGTTTGTCATTGTGTTCATCGATGACATTCTTGTATATTCAAAGACTCACGCAGAGCATGAAGCCCAGTTAAGAGTTGTTTTTCAGAAGCTGAGAGAGCATCAACTCTATGTTAAATCCTCAAAATGTGAGTTCTGGCTAGACAGAATGCATTTCCTCGGTCATGTAGTGTCCAAGGAGGGAATTGCAGTAGATCCAGTCAAGGTGGAAGCAATAAACCAATGGCTTGCACCTAAGAGCGTAACAGAGATACGCAGTTTCTTAGGGTTAGCTGGCTATTACAGGAGGTTCGTGGAGGGATTTGCAAGACTGGCAGCACCTCTCACCACCCTCACACGCAAGGAAAAAAAGTATATATGGACAGATGAGTATGAAAGAAGCTTCCAAGAGCTGAAAAGACGGCTGACAAGCGCGCCGATCCTCACACTCCCTACTGAAGGGGAAAAGTATGAGATCTACAGTGATGCTTCCAAAGTGGGTTTGGGAGCAGTATTGATGCAAGAAGGCATAGTGATTGCCTACGCTTCGCGTCAATTGAAAGAGCGCGAGAAGAACTATCCTACTCATGACCTAGAACTTGCTGCAGTAGTGTTCGCACTCAAAATTTGGTGACACTATCTGTATGGAGCGCAGTGCCAGATTTACACAGATCATCAGAGTCTAAAATACTTCTTCACATAGAAGGAGTTAAACATGAGGCAAAGAAGATGATTGGAGTTGGTGAAGGATTACGACTGTGAGATCCTTTATCACCCAGGAAAAGCCAACCAAGTAGCAGACGCTTTGAGCAGAAAAGCGACAGTTCTATAGCAGTTGCCTATTGACAGGTTGTCAAGACCATTACAGCAAGAGATCCATTCACTCGAGCTAGAGCTGATATTAGGAAAATTGTCAGCACTGCAGTTGAAATCATCATTGTTTGATGATATCAAGGAAGCTCAGAAGCAAGATTCAAGTCTGACAGGCTCCTAGGAAGAGATGTCCACAGATGGATTAATCAGGTATCAGGGGAGAATTTATGTTCTAGCAGATGAAGAACTGCGAAGGCGAATCATGTCAGAAGCTCATGAGGTGCCATACTCAGTCCATCCTGAAGCCACCAAGATGTACCAAGGCTTGAAGTTACAGTTTTGGTGGAAAGGGATGAAGGGAGACATTGCAAGATTTGTCAGTAAGTGCCTTACTTGTCAGAAAGTCAAAGCTGAGCATCAGCATCCTGGAGGAAAGTTAGAACCTCTGGAGATTCCAGAATGGAAATGGGAGAACGTTACCATGGATTTTGTGGTAGGGTTACCCAAAACAAGAGGAGGACACGATGCCATCTGGGTAATTGTGGACAGATTGATAAAGACAGCCAGATTCATACCGATAAAGATCACTTACTCATTGGAGAAGCTGGCACAACTGTATGTAGATCATGTTGTCAGGTTATATGGAGCGCCAAAGTCCATAGTATCTGACAGAGATGCACGATTCACTTCAAATTTTTGGGAGTGTGTGTAAGGAGCCATGGGCACAGAACTAAGGTTCAGTACAGCTTTCCATCCTCAGACAGACGAACAATCAGAACGGACATCCAGACTCTAGAGGATATACTCCGAGCATGTGTCATGGATTTTCCAGGAGCTTGGAATGAGAAGCTGCCACTAGTGGAATTCTCATACAACAACAGTTATCAAGCTTCCATCAATATGGCACTTTATGAGGCTCTGTATGGACGAAAGTGCAAATCACCCATCCATTGGTATGATCTAAAGGAAAAACAACTGCATAAGACAGATTTCATGCAGGAAACTTGCGATGCAATTGCCAAGATCCAGCAAAGAATGAAGAGTGCTCAGAGCAGACAGAAGAGCTATGCAGACAGAAGACGGAGATCCCTAGAATTCAAGGAAGGGGACTTCGTTTTTCTAAAAGTGTCATCCATGAAGGGGATCATACATTTTGGTAAGAAGGGAAAACTAAGTCCAAGGTACATTGGACCTTATGAGATTATCAAACGCATTGGGAAGGTTGCCTACAAGTTGGCATTACCTCCTGAGCTGTCAGCAGTACACAACGTGTTCCATGTCTCCATGCTCAGAAAGTACATGTCAGATCCATCTCATGTGCTACAACATGAACCAGTCTAAGTCCAAGAGGATTTGACCTATGAAGAGCAGCCAGTTCAAATACTAGCTAGAGAAGAAAAGGAGCTGAGAAACAAGACCATCCCACTAGTCAAAGTATTGTGGAGAAATCACAACGTTGAAGAGGCTACGTGGGAGAGAGAAGATGAGATGAGACGTTCATACCCTCACTTGTTCTAAATTTTCGAGGACGAAAATCTTATAAGGAGGGGTGAATGTGATAACCTAGAAACCCACGTTCTCGGAAAATATTGGTACAAATATGTAAATAAATGTACATTTACAGTGAGACATGTTACAGAATGAAGAGCAGATGAAATTTTTTATTAATTAAGTTTTAATCAAAAATTTGATGATGAATTAATAAAAATAGTTAAAAGCTAAGTTTTAAAAGTTAATAGAAAAGTATGTGGAAAACACATACTAAGAGATCAATGGCACACAAGTGAGCCACATTGATCAAGGGCCAAAAGAATAGCCAAATAAGGCCTTACATTCAAAAAAAAAAAAAAAAGAAAGTGAGAGTGAGGGAGTGAGGCACGTGAGATAGGGGGTTTAATTTATCCCCTTGGCTGTAAAGCAGCCGGCAGAAAGAAGGAAAGAAAGAGAAAGAAAGAAAGAAAGAAAGAGAAAGAGAAGAGAAACCGAGAGAAAGAGAGGGAAGGAAAAAGGAAATCCAAGGCAAGTTCGGATTTTCTTGTCCCAGCAGCAGATCAATCGAGATTCGGTCAAGGATTAGCAGCAAGAAAAGCTCACGATTAAAGCAAGGTAAACCCTAGTTTCTCACATTTTTCTTTGGGGAAAATCTGGGGTTTTGAGAGGAAAAAGGGAATGTGAGTGAATCATGTTTAGATTTCTGGTTAAAATCGAAACGTGGTTCGAGTCTAGATGTTTTCAAACACGAATCCATGAACAGATGGTTTAGAAAACCGAGTTTAGTGAATATTCTTCACAAAAATACAGATTTTTCAAAAACGGAGTCAAAAGATGTAAATAAGCAAAATGTGGAAATTTTGCTTATGAAATCATGGATTTGTGATAGTAGAAATGTAATAGACACCTTGAAACGATCTTATGAAGATCGATTTCAAGTGTAAGAAGTAGAACAAAGGCCATAAAAGCCTTAGAAAATCAGAGCAGAGTAGTTCGGACCCAGAATCTTGATTCTGGTATGAACACGGGCGTGTTCAGTACACGACCCCGAACATGCCCATACGCACGACCGTGTTGCAAGAAAAAAAAATCAGACCCGAGAGGTACACGGCCAAGAACACGGCCGTGTATCGGGCCGTGTCAAGGGGCACACGGTCAAGGGATAGGCGTGTAGCAGACCATGTTAGACAGCAGGAGAACACAGCCAGAAACACGGCCGTGTAAGTAACCGTGTAAGAGACCAGAGGAGTACACGGCCAGTAACACGGCCGTGTATCCACCCGTGTAAGTATACACGGCCATGTTTCACGAAGTACACGGCCAGGCTTGTAAGTCCAGAGAGGTACACGGGCAGAGACACGCCCGTGTAGGAGGGCGTGTTCGAAGCCAGAGAGTAAAAAAAAAAAAAGTCTGGAAATGAAAATTTTCATGTTTTACCATATTTCCAGTATAAGATAAATATGGTAAATAATCAGTGATTGTTCCTTTTATAGGAGTCCAAGCCAGAGATCCCGAATCAGTAGTCCCAGAGCAGCAGAGGCTCACGCTAGAGGATTTTCTGTAAGTTCAAGCATTGTCCTGACTGCAACGTGGACAAGCTTGTTAAATTGTGATGTTATGTATGTTGTATGATGTGTATGTCAGACATTGATTGTCTGCATCACGATATTTATGTCAGTGCATGTCAGTCTCATGTCAGTTCATGTCATGCATATAGAGTTGCATGTTTCAGTACACAGACCAGACAGTACCAGAACAAGAAAACAGGTAGGTGCACAAGGCACCCTAGTGTGTTAATATAATTCACACCCCAATAATTTGATTAACAGGTTCCGACTGTGGGGGCAATCAGTATGCTACCCAGTTGGAATACCAGCAAGATGGTAATTAACCAGTTATTAGCGTATCGGCCTCTCGACCCACGGGGAGGTTATCATGTTTAGAATCAGTTAAGACTGAGGAGGTCAGCACTAAAGTACCGCTCCCGATTGCGCTAACATGTCGGTACGACCAATCAGGGACCCAAAACCAGAACTAAAATAACAGATAATGTCCTAAGACTAAACCTTCAGCTACAAGCATGTTCACAGAGTCCAGTTTCATGCATGAGCACAGCAGTACAGCATGTCATGTTTATGTTTTTATGTTTGAACTTACTGAGCTCCTAGCTCATCAGTTTGTTCACATGTTGCAGGTAAAAGACATGTTCACCAGTAGTATTGGTGGATGACGAACAGGGAGGAAGCATGCCGGGGAGGATTGGGCGAGGGATGTTGGTCACCATTTAATCTTCTGCTGTATAGATTTTGAATGTAATTTCAAAGAGACAAGTTTTCAAGTCAAGAGTATGTGATAAGGGAATCATGATCAGGCGCATGTTATTTTGTTAACATGATTTCCTTATCACATTCTCGAACAGTTTATGATGTTAAAGAAAAAAAAAATTTATTCCGCAAAAATTAGCAAGTAGTTTACAGTTCAGCATGATTGTCGGTGACCCTAGAGGCATGCGGACTATTGCGGTTAACTACAGAGTTGACCGAAATAGCACTGTAGAGCCTCTACAGTAGGGCAGGCCGCCACAACATATTATTTTGATCCAATGGTGGAGTAATTTTGGTGAATTTTGACAAATTTTTGACCAAAATTTGACTTAGAAAGAATTAAGCAATAATTAATTTTGCTTTGGCTGCATGGCTCATGCATGTGGAGAAAGGGGGGAGGAATAGCTGGAAAACCAGCCGGGAAAGCTCTAAAAAAATTTGCAAAATGCCCCCATAAAATTATATTTTGACCCCAAAATTTTAGAAAATTACAAACAAGGCCCCCAAGATTTTTATAACCTTTCCCATCTATTATTCATGTCCATTTACAGTCAAAAACACAGAATTTCTCTGCATTTCATCTTTCTCACGTTCCCAAGCTTCAAAAAATTTCAAAAATTTCAAAACTTGCAAATTTTGTGAGAAAAGTGAATCAAGCTTCAAATTTAAGGGAGTTCCACACCAAGGGCCAAGTAAGTAGTTCAAAATCAAGCTTTAATGTTGTTTTTCAAATGTTTTCATGTTTATGGAATTGAAGAACAAAAATAGGGTTGAGTTGATTTTAGTTGCTTTAGTGAAAATCAAGTGAAAAGTATGTTTTTGTGCTTGGTTTTGAAATGTTTGTAAGGTTGGGGTTTGAAAAGGATTTTAGTTGCTTATAGCTCATTATGTTGATGTGAATGGAGAGATGGGAACCTTTATATAACTTTGGTAAAATGATGTTGAAAGTTGGATATGAATTGTTTGTGAGTATAGATGTTGAAAAGAGAAAGAAAAGTGTTGAAATGTTCTTGTATTGGCCTATGAATATTCTACTTAATGTCGAATTGTTTCGTCATAGGACAACAACTAGAAAACGAGAGGGCGGAATGAAAGAATCAAACCAAGAAAACTTTAGTAGATTTCTTGTAAGTTTGAACATTTATTTTGTCTGTACATGAATAAATGTATAATGTTAGTTTATGTTAAAATTGCCTTGAATGATGTGCATGGATGTGGTTTTAATTAAAACATATATTGTTCATAGAAGAATAGTGAAATATTAGCAAACTGGTGTTTGTATTCTTGGTTTCATGTTGGAATTCAATTTCTATATGAGTACACGATCACAGACACACCCGTATAACCAACCGTGTTGGTTGTGTAATGACTACACAGGCACAGACATGACCGCGTAACTGGCTGTGTTGATTAAGAAGTTTACAATAAAGTTAACCCGATTGGTATACGGGCAAGTATACTGCTTCATGGAACTTGACACGGGCGTGTATGTATGTTACATGGGCAAGTACACGGCTTCATGGAACTTGACACTGGCGTATATGTATGTTACACGAGTAAGTACACGGCCTCATGGAACTTGACACGGGCGTATATGTATGTTACACGGGTAAGTACACGGCCTCATGGAACTTGACACGGGCGTGTATGTATGTTACACGGTAAGTATATGGCCTCATGGAGTTTGACACGGGCGTGTACTAGGAGGGATTTATGAACATGCCCAGAATTCTAGTACACGGTCATGTACCTAACAATGTGAGCTAAATAGCTTTAAATTGCTAGAAACTGACTTAAATCTATTCCTTAGGATTTAGACATGTGATTTATGACCAGAAATCGTACATTGACGGATTAAGTAATCTATTCATGATATAATACATGATATTAATAACTGAATAGTAAACAAGATGGTAATACAAGGATGAAATTTTTGGCGTACTGGCCTCCTGAAAGTGTGAGGTTATTTTATAACTGGACCGAACTGTTATGAAGGAGAGCTATGGTTGCTCCCTAGCCCCTTTATATTGTGTGCAAGGTACGACCAAAAAGGGCTCAAACGACAGATGACGGATAAGACTGATCATAATAAATACATAACATGATTGAACTGAATGACTGAACTGAACGATTGAACTGTATGATTTAATTTTCATGTTTGAACTTACTGGGCTATAGCTCACCCATTTGTTCATGTTCAAGTAATCGAGGTAAGTAGCCTATAACCTGAGCATCATTGAATAGATTTGGGCTGAGGGATGGAATGCCGATATAGTGAAAAAGGTTATGGACCTGCCAAGCTTATCCGTAGCTCAAGGAAAAAGAGAGAAAAAGAATATATATGATATAGTATAGACTGAAATTATATGTTAAATTGTAAATAGTTCCAAGATAGTATTTTGTTAAAGTTTTATAAATAATAAGAGATAGTTTTCAAGTTACAGTATTACGGTTTCAAAAGTTTTATAGAACTAAATATGTAGATGACTATGGGTTTTATAAAAAAATTCCGCAAATTTACTACAAGATGGTTATATAAAATAAAATAAAATAAAATAAAAGACGGAAGTATGATGTAAGAAAGAGTGGGATTTCTTGTGTGAGGTAGGGGATGCCACAAATTAAGGTTAGAGTAAGCATCTAAATAAGCAGTCTAAATATATATAAACAGTCTATGGTGTTAAAGTGAGCATCTAACACATGTTAAAACTATTATGTCATCTAAAGCCAATTAAGGGGATGGTTTGTCTTGATAGTTTAGAGCTTCGACTCCTAAGTAGAAACATAGATATATTACTTGGTGGTGACATATCAGATTGGGAACAAAGTGTAATTAAATTGCATAATCTGCTTGAATGGATTAATTCACTTTCGATATTCATTATGCAATAACCTTAATCATGAGTAAATGAATCACTTCATGTTTATGACTTATGTACTTCATTGTTCCAAAGGCTAAAGTGTCTCAGAGGTGTATGACATTCATTATGCAATTAAGGGGATGGTTTGTCTTGATAGTTTAAAGCTTCGACTCCCAAGTAGAAACATAGATATATTACTTGGTGGTGACATATCGGATTGGGAACAAAGTGGTGGTGACATATCGGATTGGGAACAAAGTGTAATTAAACTGCATAGTCTGCTTGAGTGGATTAATTCACTTTCGACATTCATTATGCAATAACCTTAATCCTGAGTAAATGAATCACTTCATGTGTATGACTTATGTACTTTGATGTTCCAAAAGCTAAAGTTTCTCAGAGGTAATAAGCTTATAGACTGGTTTATTGGATACATGAATTTTATACAATGGAGGGTTTGTTTATAGATGTTGAAATCATGGCTCTAATGAGGAGTAAAGGTTATCCTCTTGAGGGCATTATGTTGGATGTGAAAATGGATAAGGCTTTAAATCATTTGCTTAGCAAATAACTTCTTATTCATATATGGTGATAATCATTTTCCTAATCAGGTGTATAATGGATCTTTAAGATAATTTGATTAACAGGTCGAACAGACTTTGACCTAATGTTGATCATGGATATCATATAAGGGTGTTGCATAAACGACGGGGTCATTGGAGAATTGCTTATCACTGGCTTGCATAATACGGTATATATTTGGGAGTCAGTTTTAGGTTTATAGTGGTATGATTCTAAAACTAATAATTTTGTGATCGGTTTTTTTAGTATAGAATAATAGTTACATAGATTATTGGAGCCCACATTATATATGTCCAATCGGTCCCTTTATTAGCTCTGCATAATTTCTTAATGGATGATAATTGATTGGGATATTCATTATTGCTTGTATTATTGCATTTAATAAAGAGAAAAATCCGGATCACTTATTACAGGGTGTAGGTGTTTTTTTTTCGAAGTCAAGGGTAAAATTGTAATTTTTTATTATTTAATAAATGGGATAAATATTTAACTTAGGTGAATATTTATTTTAGAAGATAAGATCTGAAATTTAAAGTAATTGTATTTGTCTTTCAAAAGATAAATATGAGATTGATATGAATTTTGAAAATCTTATTTGATTAAATATTTGCAATTTAAATGGTTATTCTATTAGAATTTAAATTAAACAAAATTTTGTCTTAGCACACTTGTAGGGGGCAGATTCTTCGTGGGATTTGGAAAACAACATTTTCTCCTAATTTGATTTTGTTTCAAATAAGAGATTACACAATTATTTGAATTTTGAATAAAGTTAGCATGAATTTATTTAAATTTAAATTAGAGCTGTAGAAAATTATCCATGTAAAAAATCACAAAATTTATGGAGTTTGAAGTTTGAATCAAATTTTGAATCACAAATCCTCAAAAGTGGCCAAAATTTTTAGGGCCTGTCCCGATGAAAAATTTTGGAGTTTTCTAAGGGAAGAAAGAGAAAAATCTTTTCTAGAATCTTATTTGAATTTTGAATGCATCAATCCTGCAGGTGATTGAATTTTTCAAGAAGAAATCCCTAGGGAAAGTCGGCCACATAGTTTGAAGGAGGGAGAAAAATCTTTTTTTAAGCTCTAATCAAATTTCAAAAGCTACCTAATGTAGTTTTATAAATACGACCCTCGGGATTCCTATTTTCTTTAGACTATAAACTCTTATGTGAGCGAATTTATTATTGTACATCTCACTAACAATAATAAGTTATCAGAAATCTAGGTGGTTGGAAGGAGACAAGCCATGTTTGAACACCGATCGAGGAACTGAGTACCCACACACTCCACCATTCGGGGAACTAGAAAATAGTAAAAAATGCTAATTGGTTGAAACCTCTTGGTTATATCCTCTGGCGTTCCTGGTGATCTCTTTCGAAAGATATAATGATTGTTGAATAATTTATTGTATATATCAACATGAGTTATTAACGAACTTGAAAGTTTTTTAAAATTCTACTATGTATATCTTACTATTTTTCCTACACATGTTGATCCAGAGAATTGTTGAGAAAGAGCTATGATATTCTTAGAATTTAAAAGCTCAAGACAGTGTAGAAGAGTTCAAGATTAACAACCTAATCATGTGATGGTCAAATTCATTTCTTTCTATTTAATTTATTTATGGTTAAATTAACATGAAATAATGATTACATTAATTTTTGATTTATACAATTCGATCGATACCACACTTTCGCACAATTTTTTTTTTTTCAAAATTTGGTTTTAGAAACTAACAAGTGGTATCAGAGAGGTCTTTATTTCATGCTAATTTAACACATGCTTATATGGTAATTCATGTATATTTGTATGGGTGGGCACTTTTTGCATATGATATATGTTTCTTGTGTGATAATGTATGTTATATGAATGGATTGGTCGTAAATTTTTCTGATTCCATGGAAATAATAAATTATTTATTTATTTCTACTTTAATTAGATCAATTGTAAAATAGGAATTAATATGGAATTTTGTTATTCTTCAATTGTGAGCAAATCAACATCTATGTGGATTTTTTTGAAAAAGTTCCAAATTAATTAATTAAAAAAGGGAAGGAATTCGTCGTCAGCAACCATTGCTAGTAACCATTGCCAGTCACTGGCGAATGAGGACTAGTTGCCATCCCTGCGGGGATGGCAGCATAGCAGCAGCCATGAGGCTACTGCAAGAGGCAGTAGCCCTAAAATTGCTTCCAGGCCCAAGCACAAAGGGCCTTATCTAGGTTAGCAAACAAGGCTAGCCTAGATGCAGTAACCGTAAGGCTACTGTCAAGCCTAGGCCCAATCCCAAAGAGCCTTATCTAGGCTAGCAAACAAGGCCAGCCCAGATTCCTTCAATGGGCTAGTTTTTCCAACTAGCCCAGATCCCATATGGGCTATCTGATAACCAAAATATCATTTTTTTTTTAGGTATTCACTAAATAGAAGACATGAAGATGGAGAATTGCAAGAAGAATTTATTTTATTTTATTTTTGGTTGTAATTCTTAGGTCTATGGAATCGGTCAAATTTTTACATTTTGCTTGCATGTCTTTATTTTTTTTATGCTTAATAATAATTATATTGCTATGCATCTAATATGTCATCCTATGATAAAAAGTGCCTAATTAGATCATATATACGACTTGCTTCATGCGCATTAATTAATTATTTCAATTCTAAAATTGTTTTAGTAATTCAAATTAATTAAATGCACCAAAGTGTTGAATTTTATAAGATTAAATTCAAAGTCATCAAATTTAATGAGATTAAATTTAAAGTTGTAAAATTAATTAAATTAGCAAATGGTTTTACAAAATTTAAACAAGTCAAATGTGAAATTTATAAATTTAAAAGTTGAATTTCTAAATTGTCACAAATGACTTAATATAATTTTAAAGTTATTTAAAATTTTATGAGCTTAGTAATTTAAATTGTTTGAATTCACTAAGAATTATAAAACAAGAGTTGTTTTATAAAATAAAATACACCATTTATGAATAATGAATGAAAGCGAGTAATTTGACAATACAATCTATAGGTCTCCACCGTTAGCACAACACTGTGACTAATTAGTGGGGCCCTGAGACACTTTGATTTCATCCTCCCTACGAAGGGTGTACATTAATTATAATAGCAAGGTTGGCTTCCAAAGAGACAGGATCTTAGAGATGTATTTTAGAATTGACCTATCCTACAACGGCAATTTCTAAGTTAAGTCTTAAATATCTAAAACCGTGGGTTACACTCATGAAGAGATAATTAAATTGTCAATTATTCTTCTTCGTAACCTAAATAAAAGGAAGTTAATAAATATTAGAAGTATAAGATATTTCATATAGTATTTATTAATTGAGATAGTTTCACTTTAATTAGCAATTATTTGATCTACCCTATGGCAGTACTTGATTATGGTGATTAAAGTTCCTTAGACAATTAAATACATATTTATTTATTCAATATCAGCATTCATGTATTATGTTTTTTGCCTTGAATTTAGTTATGATATTTATGCAAAATATTGATTTCGCTACATTCCTGATTTTCAGCAATAATGTCAAACCCAATTTTCACACTTTTTGCTTCCTAAATTTTAATGTAAAAACTTTATCAAATGGAAAAACAATATGAATACACTCTTGATTTGTGAAAATATCCATTTTGTCCTTAGGGAGGATTGTCCTCTAAAGCCTTTAACCAATGCCACTAATGACTAAGCGATATGATTGCTGGGTCAAGGCCAATAACAACACCCATTGCTACCTGTTACTAGCAATGAATAAAGTGTTGAGGACTCAATACGAATACCTTGCTACTATTAGAGAGATCATGGACTCTCTTTAAGGGATGTTTGGATGTCCATCTGATTTAGCTCGACAAGCTGCTGTTAAAGCTGTTATAAACAACCGTATGAAGAATGGTTTTTCTATACGTGAGCATATGCTTAAAATAAATAATTATCTAAATGAGACTGAAATCAATGGGGCTTAGATTGATGAGAAGACCCAGGTTGGCATGTTACTTGAGACTTTTTTTTTCCTAATTTTCTTCCACTCTGGACATGTTATTTGATGAATCAAAAGAATAACAACTTGACTGAGCTCTTGTATGACCTGCAGCAATTTGAGTCCCTTATAGATGATAAGGGAGGCGAGGCAAATGTTGCTGAAACCAATGCAGTTAAAGGAAGACCTTCTTTTTCAAAAGGGAACAAGAATAAGGAAAATTAGGGGAACAACAAGGGCAAAAAGAAGAAAAAGATCCAAAAAAAAAAAAAAAAGCAGAACAAGGTTATTGCAAAACCAAAAGGAAGTTGTTTCCACTGTAACAAAGATGGCCACTGGAAGAGAAACTACAAAAGGTGCCTCGATAAGCTGAAAAAGAAAAAGCAAGGTAAATTGGATATATTAGTCATGGAAACATGTTTAGCTGAAAATGATTTTTCTACTTGGATAGTTGATTTAGGAGTATCTAACCATATTTGTTCTTCTTTACAAGTATTGGAAACGTTAAGGGATCTTGAAGAGGGATCTTTTTAGATGAGAGTGGGCAATGGGACAAAGATCTCATCAAAGGTAGTATGGACAATGCCACTGTCTTTTGCAAATAATAAATATTTATCATTGAACAATGTTTATTTTATTCTAGATTTCAAACAGTATTTGATTTCGGTTTTCAGATTGCATGAACAATTTGTTTTACTTCATTAAATATTGCCTTTGTTTCTTTATCCAAGAATGGAATTCATATTTGTTTCGATTTTGTTGATGATGGTCTTTATTTCGTTAAACTCATATTCAACGAAATGCTACAAACCAAAATGTTTAAAGTCACTGAACTAGATAGGATTGAAAGACTAGCAAGGATGGTCCTTTAAGAAAGCTAAAGGTTGGCACTCTACCCGTCTGTGAATCCTATCTAGAAGGAAAAATGACCAAGAGGCCATTTTTAGCAAAAGGTGAAAGAGCAAAGACATCCCTTGAAATCATATATAGCGATGTATGTGGTCCTTTGAATGTCAAAGCAAAGGGAGGCTATGAATATTCATTACATTTATTGATGACCATTCGAGACTCAGATATGCATACCTGATACAAAAGAAATCTAAAACCTTTGAAAAGTTCAAAGAATTCTATGTTGAAGCTAAAAAGCAACTCAGCAAATCAATTAAAACTCTTCGATCGGATTGAGGAGGAGAGTACTTGGATTATGAATTCAAGGACTATTTAATTGAGAATGAAATAATATCTCAGGTCACTGCACTGGCACACCACAACAAAACAGGATAGCTGAAAGAAGGAACCGCATCATACTTGACATTATGAGATTAATGTTAAGTTATTCTTCTTTACTTCATTTTGGGGATATACATTACAAACAGCTATATACATTCTGAACTTAGTCCCATCTAAGTTAGTCCCTAAAACACCCCTAAACCAATGGGATGGTCATATACCTAGTTTGAGACATATTTGTATATGGGAGTACCCTGCAAATGTGTTGAAGGGAAAGATTAAGAAGTTGGAATCATGCTCAGAAGTCTGGATGTCTATAGGCTATCCAAAAGGAACAAGAGGAGGTATATTTTATAGTCCATAAGAAAACAAAGTGTTGATATCAACAAACACTACCTTTCTTGAGCATAACTATATAACACATTTCAAGCCCAGAAGTAAGATAGTTTTAGAAAAGTTACTATGAATCCTATCAAAGCAAAGAATGTCAAAGCTAAAGGTCGGCACTCTACCAGTCTGTGAAACCTATCTAGAAGGAAAAATGATCAAGAGGCCATTTTTAGCAAAAGGCAAAAGAGCAAATACACCCCTTGAAATCATACATACCGATGTATGTAGTCCTTTGAATGTCAAAGCAAAGGGAGGCTATGAATATTCGTCACATTTATTGATGACCATTCGAGATTCAGATGTGCATACCTGATGTAAAAGAAATCTGAAACCTTTGAAAAGTTCAAAGAATTTTGTGCTAAAGCTAAAAAACAACTCAGCAAATCAACTAAAACTCTTTGATCGGATCAATGAAGAGAGTACTTGAATTTATAATTCAAGTACTATTTGATTGAGAATGGAATAATATCTCAGCTCACTACATTTGGCACACCACAACAAAATAAGATAGCTGAAAGAAGGAACCGCACCCTACTTCACATTATGAGATCAATGTTAAGTTATTCTTCTTTACCCACTTCATTCTAGGGATATGCATTACAAACAACTATATATATGCTGAACTTATTCCTATCTAAGTCAGTCCCTAAAACACCCCTAGAATGATGGAATGGTCATAAACTTAGTTTGAGACATATTCAGATATGGGAGTACCCTGCAAATGTGTTGAAGGGAAAGGCTGGGAAGTTGGAACTTTACTTGGAAGTCTGGATGTTTGTAGGCTATCCAAAAGGAACAAGAGGAGATATATTTTATAGTCCTTAAAATAACAAAGTGTTGGTATTGACAAATGCTACCTCTCTTGAGCATAACTATATAACACATTTCAAGCCTAAAAGCAAGACAGTTTTAGAAAAGTTGCTACAAATCCTGTCAAAGCAAAGAATGTCAAAGCTAAAGGGTGGCACTCTACCAATCCGTGAATCCTATCTAGAAGAAAAAATGACCAAGAGGCCATTTTCAGCAAAAGGCAAAAGAGTAAAGACGCCCCTTGAAATCATACATACCTATGTATGTAGTCCTTTAAATGTCAAAGCAGAGGGAGGCTATGAATATTCATCACATTTATTGATGACTATTCGAGATTCAGATGCGCATACTTGATGCAAAAAGAATTTGAAACCTTTGAAAAGTTCAAAGAATTCTATGCTAATGTTGAAAACTAACTCAACAAATCAATTAAAACTCTTCAATTGGATCAAGGAAAAGAGTACTAGAATTATAAATTCAAGTACTAATTGATTGAGAATGGAATAATATCTCAACTCACTACACCTGGCACACCACAACAAAATAAGACAGTTGAAAGAAGGAACCGCACCTTACTTCACATTATAAGATCAATGTTAAATTATTCTTCTTTACCCACTTCATTCTACGAATATGCATTACAAACAGCTATATACATTCTGAATTTAGTTCTATCTAAGTTAGTCCCTAAAACAACCCTAAAGCAATGGAATGGTCATAAACCTAGTTTGAGACATATTTGCATATGGGAGTACCCTGCAATATGTTGAAGGGAAAGATTGGGAAGTTGGAGCCTTGCTCGGAAGTCTGCATATTTGTAGGCTATCCAAAAGGAACAAGGGAGGTATATTTTATAGTCCTTAAGATAACAAAGTGTTGGTATTGACAAATGCTACCTTTCTTGAGCAAAACCATATAACACATTTCAAGCCCAGAAGCAAGATGGTTTTGGAAAAATTACTACAAATCCTCTCAAAGCAAAGAATGTCAAAGCTAAATGTTGGCACTTTACCAGTCTGTAAATCCTGTCTTGAAGAAAAAATGACTAAGAGGCCATTTTCAATAAAAGGCGAAAGAGTAAAGACACCCTTTGAAATCATATATACCGATGTATGTGGTCCTTTGAATGTCAAAGCAAAGGGAGGCTACGAATATTCTTCATATTTATTGATGCCATTTAAGATTCAGATGTGCATACTTGATGCAAAAGAAATTTAAAACCTTTGAAAAGTTCAAAGAATTCTGTAATGAAGCTGAAAAGCAACTCAACATATTAATCAAAACTCTTCAATCGGATTGAGTAGGAGAGTACTTGGATTATGAATTCTTGGACTATTTGATTGAAAATGGAATAATATCTCAGCTTACTGCACTAGCACACCACAATAAAATAAAATAGCTGAAAGAACGAACCGTACCTTTCTTAACATTGTGATTTCAACGTTAAGTTATTCTTATTTACCCACTTTATTCTAGGGATATGCATTATAAACAAGGATATACATTCCGAACATACTCCCATCTAAGTCAGTTCCTAAAACACCCCTAGAGCTGTGGGATGGTCATAAACCTAGTTTAAGACATATTCAGATATGGGAGTACCCTGCAAATGTGTTGAAGGGAAAGGCTGGGAAGTTAGAACCTTACTTGGAAATCTGGATGTTTGTAGGCTATACAAAAGGAACAAGAGGAGGCATATTTTATAGTCCTTAAGATAACAAAGTGTTGGTGTCGACAAACGCTACCTTTCTTAACATAACTCTATAACAAATTTCAAGCCCTGAAGCAAGATAGTTTTGGAAAAGTTGCTACGAATCCTATCAAAGCAAAGAATATCAAAGCTAAAGGTTGACACTCTACTAGTCTGTGAATCCTATCTAGAAGGAAAAATGACCAAGAGGCCATTTTCAGCAAAAGGTGAAAGAACAAATACACCCCTTGAAATCCTACATATCGATGTATGTGGTCCTTTGAATGTCAAAGCAAAGGTAGCCTACGAATATTCTTCACATTTATTGATGACCATTCGAGATTCAGATGTGCACACCTGATGTAAAAGAAAACTGAAACCTTTGAAAAGTTTAAAGAATTCTATGCTGAAGCTGAAAAGCAACTCAACAAGTTCATCAAAACTCTTCGATCGGATTGAGGAGGAGAGTACTTGGATTATGAATTCAAGGACTATTTGATTGAAAATGGAATAATATCTCAGCTCACTGCACCTAGCACACCACAACAAAATAGGATAATTGAAAGAAGGAACCGTACCTTAGTTGACATTATGAGATCAATGTTAAGTTATTTTTCTTTATCCACTTCATTATAGGATATGCATTACAAACAACTATATACATTCTGAACTTAGTCCCATCTAAATTAATCCCTAAAACACCCCTAGAGCTATGGAATGGTCATAAACTTAGTTTGAGACATATTTGCTTATGGGAGTACCTTGCAAATGTGTTGAAGGGAAAGACTGGGAAGTTGGAACCTTGCTCGAAAGTTTGGATGTTTGTAGGCTATCTAAAAGAAATAAGAGGAGGTATATTTTATAGTCCTTAAGATAACAAAGTGTTGGTGTTGACAAACGCTACCTTTCTTGAGCATAACCATAAAAAAAATTTCAAGCCCAGACGCAAGATAGTTTTGGAAAAGTTGCTACGAATCCTATCAAAGAAAAGAATTTCAAAGCTAAAGGTTAGCTCTCCACCAATCTATGAATCCCATCTAGAAAGAAAAATGACCAAGAGGCCATTTTCAGCAAAAGGTGAAAGAGAAAAGACGCCCCTTGAAATCATACATACCAATGTATGTGGTCCTTCAAATGTCAAAGAAAAGGGAGGCTACGAATATTCTTCACATTTATTGATGATCATTCGAGATTCAGATGTGCATACCTAATGCAAAAGAAATCTGAAACCTTTGAAAAGTTCAAAGGATTCTATAATGAAGCTGAAAAGCAACTCAACAAATCAATCAAAACTCTTCAATCGGATTGAGGAGGAGAGTACTTGGATTATAAATTCAAGGACTATTTGATTAAAAATAGAATAATATTTTAGCTCACTACACCTAGCACACCACAATAAAATAGGATAGCTGAAAAAAGGAACCGCACCTTACTTGACATTGTGAGACCAACGTTAAGTTCTTCTTCTTTACCCACTTCATTCTAGGGATATGCATTACAAATAGCTATATACATTCTGGACTTAGTCCCGTCTAAGTTAGTCCCTAAAACACCCCTAGAGCTATGGAATGGTCATAAACCTAGTTTGAGACATATTTGCATATGGGAGTACCATGCAACTGTGTTGAAGAGAAAGACCAGGAAGTTGGAGTCTTGCTTGGAAGTCTGGATGTTTGTAGGTTGTCCAAAAAGAACAAGAGGAGATATATTTTATAGTCCTTAATATAACAAAGTGTTGGTGTCGATAAATGCTACCTTTTTTGAGCATAACTATTTAACACATTTCAAGCCCAAAAGCAAGATAGTTTTGGAAAAGTTGCTGGCTGATCAAATTAAACCCACACAGACAACAGTTGTTGGATGTCAAAAAAGGGAGGCCATTGACCATGATCAGACACCGCTGCCACCACAACGTTATGAGAGGGAAATAAGATTACCCATCCGATATCATGAAAATGAAGAAGCAAATGTTGAAGTCACCAATGGCAGTGAAGATGATCCATTATCACACAAGATTGCAACAGATGATATTAATTGAGAAAATTGGCAAGAAGTAATGAAACTCGAAATGGAGTTTATGTACTCCAATTCTATTTGGGAGCTTGTAGACCTACCAAAAGGCATTAAGCCTACTAGTTACAAATAGGTCTACAAGAGAAAGAGAAGCTAACAGAAAAGTTGAAATGTTTAAAGCAAGATTGGTTTCAAAGGGTTTTACCCAAAAGGAAAGAGTAGACTAAGAGGATACTTTTTCTCCTATAGCCAGGTTAAAGTCCATCCGCATCTTCTTATTTATTGCAGCTCATTATGACTATAAGATACAGCAAATGGATGTCAAGACAACATTTCTAAATGGATATTTGAAGAAACCATTTATATGGTCTAACTAGAGGGTTTCATAGTAGAAGGCCAGTAGTAGATGGTCTGCAAATTATCGATGTCCATTTATGGATTGAAGCAAGCTTCTAGGTCTTGGAACATCAGATTTAATGAAGCCATAAAATCTTATGATTTTGAAAAAAATCTTGGTGAACCTTGTATCTACAAGCAAATTCAAGAAGATAAAGTGGTTTTCTTAGTTCTATATGTAAATGACATTTTACTTATTGGGAATGACATAAAAATCGTTATTCAAAGTAAAGAACTGGCTAACCAGCCAATTCCAAGTAAAGGATTTGGGATAAGCTAACTATATTCTTGAGATCTAAATAATCTTGGATTATAAGAATAGGCTTTTGGCATAGTCTCGGGTGTCATATATTGACAAGGTGTTTGTTAGATTTTCGAAGCAAAACTCCAAGAAAAAAAAAATTTACCCACCAAACATGGAGTTCATCTCTCCAAGGAACAGTGTCCAAAGACACCTCAACAAGAAGAAGATATGAAATAAGTTTCCGATGCATCGATAGTTGGTAGCCTAATGTATACAATGCTATGTACTAGACCTAACATATGCTTTGCAGTAAGGATGGTTGGCAGATACTAGTCAAACTCAAGATTAAATCATTGGGTTGTAGTCAAACACATTCTCAAATATTCGAGGACGAGAAACTATATGCTAGTATGCTCTCATGGGGATTTAATTCCTATTAGATATACTAATTTCTTTAATTAAATAGAGACTCTCACCAGTCCACCTTGGGGGTAATGTTCATTTTGGGAAATGGAGCCATTATATGGAGGAGTATCAAGCAATCTTGTATTACTGACTCAACCATGGAGTCTGAGTATGTAGTGGCTTGTGAATCAGCTAAGGAAGCAGTCTGGCTTTGCAAATTTCTGAAGGAGTTGGAAGTTGTTCCAAACAAGCATAAGCCTATCAGACTTTATTGTGACAATAGTAAAGCAGTATCCAATGCCAAGGAGCTCAGGAACCACAGTAAAGGAAAACATATGTCTAGAGGATACGTCTTAGTTAAAAAGATCGCATCCATAAACAATATAGTTGATTCGTTTACCAAGACATTATAGGCTTGGAGCTTTGAGAAACATAGTGAGAATATAGGACTTAGAGACATGTCTTATTTGCTTAGGGTCAAATGGGATATTGTTGGGCTATATGCCCATAAATCAAATAAGATGTAATATGTTGCTAATTATTAATGAAATAAGGAATTTTTTCTAACTATATGTTTGCATGCATGTGATGTTTTTTAAATATAAAAAATCCTTAGATTATTTTATAAGTAATTTTAAACATTGTATATAAGTGTTATATGCAAAGGATAATATTTAAAGCAACATAGTCTTAATTTTGTCCGTAATTACAAATTAAAGTTGGGATCTTTAATTTAAAATCACTAATGTGGTTTGTTACATTCTACAGGAAACAATCGTATTCTAGATTGTCAATAATGAGATTATTGGAATAAAAGCATTTTATGTAATATAATTACATAGGATTGAAAAGTGATTAATTATGAATTTCTAATAAATTTTGCTATTAAATAGAACATTAAATGTTAATCAATGATGTCATATTGAATTAATTTTAATTCTGAGTAATTAATATACTCATATTTATAATATTATGATCTTTGATATATTGAGTAATGACACATATGAATAGTATCAGTGTAGTAAAATAAATAGCGAAGAATACTAATTTACAAAATGAAATCATTCCTTCATAATGAAATAAATGGATGGTTCCTATAAGTGTTGATTCGGGGTTTGAATGATAAGAGCGCTCAATTTTATAATTGAATCATAAAATATATTATTCATTGGAAGATTAATGATACTTATAGAAAAAGTTATAATTAAAGAAGTTAATGGAAAACTCATAACTTTAATTATAAACCATTTATAAAGGATTAATTCATATGTAGCGACTATATCAATGGACAATACAAATTCCATAAATATGATTATTTTATAATTTTAAGAGTGCAATTCTAAATTTATAGTGAAGTAATTTGGTATTAATAATTTTGATATATTAATTAAAGTGTTAATTAATTGTCAAAAATTATTGGAATTTAAAATTATAATGTCCATAGTTCGTTAAGTGCTCTACAAGATTAATATGAACCATATATATATATATCATATTGAGTTATGGTTATTGATTTAGAATGTAGAATTCTAAATACACATATTAACTAATTTGATTAATTAATATTAAAACTATTTTAAAACTATTTTAAATTAATATGGATGAATCTGATATTTTTTTAAGAGAAAGATATTTTATTTCCATTTTTATATTCCTTGTGTTTTCTAATTTTTTTTTATTACAAAAGAAAAAGGGTGGAAACGTTCGTTTCCTCCACACAAGTAGAAACACACAAACTTATATATAGATATATTTATATATGTATATGTATGTATATATATATATATATGAAGAAAGGGGAGGACGAGGTAACGGTCATCCTCCTCCTCAAAATCCTCAATATTTTAATAAAAAAAGGAAGATAATGGGAGAAGAACGTTACTTTATTTTGAGGAAAGAGAATGAAATTTGAAATCCTTCTAAATGTGGTAGTGGGATAATTTTTTTTTTCAAATTTAAAAATATAAATAAAAAATAAAATAAAATATCTTTTTATTTTTTTAATAAAAGGGAGAGATCTGTATGTATTTTGATATATGATGATATTTTAGAGAAAACCTACTTTTGAGAGAAATATTACATATTTTTGAGAAAAATGAGTGATAATCATAAGTGATATTCTCATTTATCCATCTCATATATTAAGAAATCTATTAGAACGCTCATACGTTGGAGTTCACATTGATCTGGAAAAACGTTGAGAAAGATTCGTAGTATTTTTGAAATTTTAAAACTCAAGATGATGTGGAGGAGTTCAAGATTAATGACCAAATCTTATCTCGATCAAATTCTTTTCCTTCTATTTAATTTATTTATAGTTAAATTAATATAAAATAATAATTGTATTAATTTTTTATTTAAACGATTCGATAAATGTCATGTTTTTGTATAATTTTTTTTTAAATCCAGTTTGAAAAATCGACACCAGGCCCTTGGAATGTTTACAGAGTTAAGACTGCTTTTTCAAGCTGAGGACGCAGAAAAAATTCTTTGGATATCTCTGTCTCTTTCAACCTCTCAATATAGATGGATTTGGGCCCCTGCTGGGAATAGAAACTTTAGTGTGAAGTCAGCCTATTGGATAGAAAATAGTGACAGTTTTGACTGTTCCTTTTTTGAATCAAGGCTTTGGAAGAAACTTTGGGACTCTAAATTACGTCCCAGGCACAAGATATTGTGGTGGTCGATGGTGTGAATATGCTTCCAATTCGCCGAGAGATTGGTAACTGGATTGGGTGTGATGAGATGGTGAAGGAGTGTCCTCTCTGTGGCGAAGCGGAGGTGTCTATGACTCACCTTTTTCTGCTTTGCAGGTTTACAAAACCAATATAGTTTTGCTCATGGTGGAATCTTCGATCAGATTATCTTGGATGTGAGTCTGGTTTGGACTTTCTTAAGCTTGTAATTTTTGGTGACAATCACTTTCAATCAATGGAGGAATTTTTGTTCTTCGCATCGTTTGTGTTTGAAGCAATTTGAAAGAGGAGGAATGAAAAAGCCCACAACCAACGCGAGTTCATTTCAATGGAGGGTATTCAGACAAGCGGAATTGCAATCGATGGAGTATTTTTCAACTCTCAACAGAGCTAACATTATCTCGGAATACCCTTCCGGCTGGTTGCTGCCTCCGAAGGACTGGATTAAGATCAATTCAGATGTGTCCATAGTGCAAAACAATTATGTGCTGGCCATGGTAGCAAGAAACTAGGAGGGGACAAGCTTGATGGCATCAACAACATTGTCGAGCTCAGTGGATCTGTTAGTTGCAGAAATGGAGGCTATTAGACACTCATTTTTGATTGCTTGCATTTGGAATGCAATAAAGTGATTTTTGAACGTGAATCGGCCGTGGCAGTCAGTGCTTTCAAGTTTGAGGCACATGTAGACCTTGGAAAGTCGAGCATATTATTGAAGATTTTAAAAAATCTGACCAAGTCTTCTACGATTTTGAACTTTCAGTGGATTCCTAGAGCTTATAACGTTGCAGGCAAAATGGCCTAGGAATTCGGGTCTGTATGAAAGTTTTGACCCTTTGTCCGTTCCTAGGAATGTGCTTAGGGATGAGATTGAGTGGTTTGAGTAGGAGGTTTGTGTAGTTATTTATTTTGGTTATTTTCCGGTGTATTTTCTTTGTCTGGTTGTGTTATGGTGTTTGTGTGTTATGAGTTGTTTGTAGTTCTTTGTTGTTGGTTTGCAGTTTGTTTCCGTCTTTTGGTTCTTTTGTAGGTTTTTTATTTGTTGGCTCTGGTGTTTGTAGCTTGTTTGCCTGTTTGGTCTTGATTGAAATACCCTTTTAGCAAAAATAAAAAAAATAAAAAAAAATTCAAACACCAAAATTGGAAGCTAAAATCATGGTTTTTTTTTTCCTTTTTGAAATATAAGTATACTAAATATTAAATTTTGGGTATAATTGAAATATTATTTAAAAGATTCTATATAAATATTAGAATTTGAAAAATTTAGGAGGGCAAATGAAGAAAATAAGTGCCAAAATTTCACAGGTTTGGAGAGTAAGTTGAAAGGAGCCTTTTTGGGTCGGGTGGTAGTTGCTCTCCTCGAGTCCAAGGTGGCTAAACTAGTGTTTATTTGGGAAAATGAAGGCGAATTGCATCCTTTCCACAATTTAATTCTCATGTGTACAAAATGGGACCAAATAGTGCATAGAAATTTCTAGCACAAAAGCAAAGGTTCATGGAAATAGAAATTATTCGGTTTTGTCTATCACTCACCGAGAATTTATGAAGCCCTCAAACTTGAAAAATAATAAAAATAAATAAATTAATAAAGATAAAAGATAGAAGAAGAAGACAAGAATTAGCATGGTTTTACTCATAGATTAGGATAGAAAGAAGATTTACTAATAAAGAGTATTATGAATGAGCTTCAATATAAATATAAGTTTACAAGTATAAAAATGGGTAAATACCCAAAGGTATCAAATTTTCTAAAATCAAGAAATTTTTTATTTCTTAATAAGAAAAAAAATTAATATATATAAATTTAAATCTCTTACATTACAATCAAATAGTCTAAAAACTTGAAAGATTCATAAAATATAATTTCAATGAATATTTGACAATAATATCAAATCTCAACACCCTCTCTCAATTTGGTGTATACCAACATCTCTAAATAATTCGAGATCAACTTAGAAATTTTTATGCATGGCTCAAGTTCACAAGAGCTTCATAGCATATTAATTTTTAGAAGCTTCACATGCATGGTTTAATTGCTCATGAGCTTCATAACACTGGCTTCAATTTCAAGATTTAACGCATCAATAAAATCAAGTATCAATAGAATCAAAAAATTAGAGACCAATAGATCAAGAGACGAATGGATCATGGGATCAAAAGGATTATAGGAGAAGATTTTTTTTTTTTAATTCAAATTTTGTGTTTTTGGTCGTACGATGCCAAAAACAAAAAAACAAAACAAATATTATTAATTTTTTTCCTCATTTTTTTGTCAATTTATTTTTCCAATATGATTTTTCTCTCTCTTCTTTTTTCATATTTTTTTTCCGGTTTACACGATTGCGATTCCACATGTACTGAGATAAAAATACATATTTAGTTAAGAGTTTCGACCAAATGCATTCACAAAATCATAAAACTTCAAGGTGGCCGTCCATTTTTGACAATGATGACATCAATGGTGGTTCAACAGCAGATTTGGCAATAGATATGATGATGGCATCTCCTACACAATGATTATGGATTTACAGGAGCCTTCAAGGGATTCGGCTGTGTTACCTCTGATGCCAACTTGGAAAAAAATAAATAAATAAACAAATAAGGATAAAAGATAGAAGAAGACAAGGATTAACACCGTATTGCCCTTGGACTAGGAATAACGAGAAAATTCACTAATAAAGTGTATTATGAAAGAGCTCATATATAAATACAAATTTACTAATACAAAAGCAGGTAAGTTATAAAAGATATCAAATCTCTTAAATCAAGAAATTTTTTATTTTCTAATATAAAAAAATACATAAATTCAAATCTCTTACATTACGGCTAAATAATCTAAAAACCAAAAAGATTTATAAAAGAAAATTTTAATAAATATTTGACAATACTATCAAATCTCAACTCTCAATCCTAGCAAAAAGGTGTGGCATGAATAAGATTTAAAACATAAGAATTGTTGCGTAGAGCTAAGTTCAAAGGGATCATTTACTTTAAGGACCAACACAGTACTGTGGATTAAAAAAATGTTCAAATACAAACATATTATTACAAATTTGAACAAAAACATAAATATATAGTACTAAATGACTAAGATGCCCAATTTTAAAAAAGCAATTTCCCATTAAATTCATTCCTAACATTTATTCCTCCTGATGGTTCCGTTATAATATTGGGATCCCCAAGTCCGTTTGTTCCCTATTTCTTCCTCCCCAATTGAAAATCCCCGTTTCACTCAGCAATCGGAAAGAACTCAAATCCAATCCCAAAAAATTTGGTGATTTTGAAAAGCCCAATTCACGAAAACCCAAGTCCATTCCATTAAAACCCTTGCATTTATTTAAAATCGCAAAATCCTTGTCGTTTATCACCATCCACCCCATTGATAAAGTGTTGCTCATAATTCTTATTTCACTATTTTTGTACATTTAATTGATTATATTTTTAAGCATTTTTTGTTTATTTAAAGTTAATTTATGCTTTATCAGACAAAAGGTTAGTTTTCAAAAAGGGAAAATTTGTTTACTTTTAAAAAATGAACTATCCTAAATTTCTGTACTTAGATATCCAAATAATTTCATTTTTGAAAAATAAAAAAGGAGTTTATCTTTAGAAAATAAAAATTTTGTATCCATCCAAGTAACTTTTCACTTTTGGACAAAAATCCAAATAACTTTTTATTTTTCAAAAGTAAAAAATTCCAATTTTCTATAAATAAATACATCATCTAAACGAAATTTTAGTTTAATTTAGATTAGTTTATTTTGATTTATTTTATTTTAATTTACTTATTTAATATTCATTTTGATGTTTTTATTTAGCTTACTCTACAAAGTAATTATTTAGAGTCCGTTCGATTCATTGATGTAGTTTAATGTAATTTAAAAGTTAAGTTAGATCGGATATTTTGTTATTAAACTTTAAAGTTAAATTAGATCGGACGTTTTATATATAGTTTAGCTTGAGATTTTCTTAACTTCTTTTTATACATAGTTTAACTTGAAATTTTTTTAACTTCGTCTTGGAAAGTATGCTTGACTAGAAAAATAAAAAATTTTAATAAGTAATTAAATTGAACTTCTACTTTACTAATTTTTGTAATATTAATAAAAATATAGCTAACTTCACAATTCATTTTTTTTCTTTCCATCTGTAGATTGTACAAAAAAATAAGAATCAATATTGTTATTGTCATAGTTATTGAAAGCTAATATGGGGGACCATAAAAAGGAGAGACAAATTATGTCCTTTTTTCCGTTAGTTAACATGTTGGATTTAAAAATACATCAAATAAAAAAAAACTCTGTTACTTTGTAAAATTTTGAATTTAAAATTCACATATGAGTGTAAAATATTTACTTATTAGTGTGCTATTTAATTTTTATTTTAGGAGTTTAATTTAAAATTTTATGTATATTAAATATTAATTTGAAGATATTTAATTCTTTTGACAAATTTTGAAAATTTTACAATTTTACCCTAATTTTAAAAAAAGAAAATTATTTAAATAATATTATAAATTAATTAATTAAAAAAAAACAAAACACTAATTTTCTCTACCTACTCTCCAAGCACACACTTCTCTCTCCAACACCACTCACTCCACTCATTAATCACACTCTCTCTCACCGTTAATTTCCCATTTAATCCTCTCTCCCTCGTCTCACTGGATTTCATTCCCTCTCTCTCTTTCAAAAAAAATTTTTTTTTTCTCAAATAATTTTCGCTCTCTCTCTTTTCCTCACACGTCATCACCCATCTCTAGGGGTGAACAAGAAACCTAATAACTCGACTAACCAGATAAACCCACCCAACCCAACCCATTATAATCTGAACTCGACCAACTCGATTAAGAGATTAACATAACCCACCCAATTCGACTATTAATTAGGTGAGTTTGGGTTGTGTTTTTCCAAACCCAACTTAACTTGAACCCACCTAATCTATTAATATGTAAAAATAAATATTTTTTATATTGTATAATATATAGTATTTGTCTTCTATTTTATATTAATTACTTGATAACATGTTATATTTCATATTATATGAGTTTTTATTATTATTTGTTTATTAGTTTACAACTTTTATTTTTAAACTTATTTTGTATATATTTTATTTTTATGTCGGTTTTATATCTTATGAGATAATTTTGAAATTTTATAACACTAATATTATACTGAAAGTTAGTTTCCTTTTCATATATTTCTTATTTTAGGCTGAATGATTAGTTATATTTATTTTTTTATTTCTTAATTATGTTCAACCCGATCAATCTACTAAACCCACCCAAAATTTAATTGGGTGGTTTGATTTTAAACTTTAGGTTAATTAGATGGGTTGAATTTGAAATTAACCCACCCAAACTTGATTGGGTGAGTTGAAAATTCTCAAAATCTACTCAACCCACCCGATGTTCACCCCTACCCATCTCACAATTTCACTCCCTCTCTTCTTCCTCACGTCTTTTACATCTCCCTCTCACTCATTTTTATTCAATATTCCTAGCACCCTCATCATTCCAAAACCAGCTCAACTCTCTTTCTCTCACAAAAATTTTTCAAAAAATTTCATCCTCTCCCTCACCCAACCTTACTCTCTCTCTAGCTTTCACCCACTCTCTCTTTTCCACACTCTCAACGATTCTCAAGCCATCTCCCTCCCTTCATCTTCTTCATCCTCTCCTTCTTCAAAAATTTTCTCAACCTCGTTCTTTCTAGCTCACCTTCTCACTCTCTCTCTAGATTTCACTCTCCCTATCCAGTCTCTTTACATCTCCGGCCACCACTGAAAGCTAAGCATCGACTGAGCCATCCACCCACCCAAACCCCTTGCATCCACTCGCCATCGAACCACCATCACGAGCCACTGCTCGGAGCGAAATCCCTTTCCCTTAATGTATATATAAATATATATGTACATGTGTCTGTGTGTATATGTATATCTATATATATGTTTACATGTGTATAGGTATATATATGTATATGTATAAAATATATATAACTATGTATGTATGTATAAGCATATACATAAAACAACAATAATAATGATAATAATAATAATAATTTTTAAATAAATGTTTTAAATTGATCTAAGATTTAAAATTTGAATTATATTTAAACTGCTTTGAGAATTGGAAATTTTTTCTACAAGTTTAACATTTTGGAGTTTTTTTTATTATCAATATTTTAAGACATATCATGCTAAAATTTTTAAAATATATATGAGTATTTAAATAAATAAATAAATAAAGAAATAAAAAAATAAAATATTATTTTAAAATTACAAGTGTTAAAATTAAATATTATTTTAAAATTTAAAATCAACGGCACACTAATTAATTTTACTTACAGTAATTACGATGATGGGATTTTTGGACAGATAATTAAATTATCTGTGATTTTTTTAGGTATTCATTAAACAAATTTGGAGAAAAGGACTATTTTGAAATACGTGCAAAAAGTTATTAGTAGATAATTATTAAGAGGTATGATATCTTACCCTTTCTTTATAACTAGTTTTACTTTTTAGCAATTTGACCAAAAGATTGATATAAAGAAAATGAGTTATAAAATTTTATATTTTTAAAAAATATCACGATTTCGGAAATTAAAGAAAAAATAATCCAATTACAAATACTTAATAAAATAACATGGTATATTTTATTATGTGAATCATATTTTCAAAGCGAATTTGAAAAGGGATTTGGTTGTTAAAATATAAAGCCAGGAGCCAGCATATATTTGCGAAGAGTACACATCTCAATCGAGGACAACTCATCATATATTTTGTGGTGAGGGGGCTCATACAGATAGTACACGACTTATATATATTTAGGGATACAAATTTACATAATCACAATTCTAAGTTTAAAATTTTGTATTACATTGATATATTATTACTATGTTGGTTTAAAATAAAATGTTTGAAAAATGATGTAAAAATACCATACTGGACCTTTTACTCATTGTTTTAAAACTAGTAAACCCCGAAAAAAGAAAAGTAAATAGAAGACTAGGTGTCATGGAATCACCATGTGACAACTAAAGATTTACAGCGGAAATACCATTTTCTTGTTTCGTAAACATGTATGTAATTTAATTGCTCAAGGACTGCAAAATTTAAATTTTATTTTATTGTTTGTAATTTATTTTATTTTATCTAAATATATATTTGTGGAATATGAGAACCTTACCGTGATATTTTAAGATACAAATGATAATATTTAATTAATTTATTCAATTATAATCGTAACCAAAATTAATTAAATTTTATCATTTGTATTTAATTAAAAGAGACAGTAAATGTTTTTAAAATAAAACTAATAGACGTAGGGATTTGAGATTTTTCATGATTTATTTAAATATTCTTTTCACGTCACTGTCCCAGATTTTGGGATGTGACAAATTTTTGCTATTGGAACACCATTTGAGATTCTCATGGGAATTGTATGCATACTTGGAGTCTGGAATTCTTTTTATTATTATTATTTTTATTTTTATTAGAATGTTGCTAAGACGTAGAACTAGAAACATCGTCATGATTATACCAAATTGTGACAAAATGAAGCGGTCAGTTATAGTACAATAGGATGGTCGATCTCACGAAAAGGTGATAAAAACAAATAAAAGAGATTAGAAGAACATAAGTATTAGAGAGATACCCAATCAAACAAGAAAAGAAAAAATGTGTTTTTGTGATTTTAGAGCAATTTGATTAAAAGATAATACAATTTAAAGTAGAGAAAATTCAATAGTTAAAAATGATAAGACATCGAGAATCCCCTATATACTTCATTCACCTATTTGAATTTTGATTTACAAATTGATGTAGTTAAAAATTTGACATTCCAAACAATCAATCGGAAGATAAAATTTGAAGAACTTGTGAATTAAATATATTTGAGTAAATAAGATTCTTACTTAAGTGCTAGAAAATATTGTCTTATAAGAAATCTAAAATCGACAATATGCCACCGACGATAATACAGTAAAAGACTACTTATAAAACTATTATTTATCAATATATTGTATCATACAATAATCATATAAAAAAAGCTTGATTGAATTTATATAAAAGTTATTAATAAAATATATTAATGTGAGAAATAAATGAGATGAAAGAAAATTATTTATTCAAATTTATAAACATTACAAATCATAGAGAATCAAAATCTAAATAAGCTCACTACACATATAGGATTATTTCTAACCTCACCCAAGAACTCTAGTCTAACTTGCAAAATATTCTCACAATATTTTAGAAAGAAAACATGAGAATGAAAGCAAGATAAAAATGAGAGAGATAAAGTGTATACCCCTTCTCCAAATCTCTCCAAGAATGCCCTCTTTTATAAGCATAAATTTGCATTATTCCACCTAACTTTCACACAAACTTTTCAAACTTGCTACAGTATTTAGTACCCACACAACACAAATTTTCAAACATACTACAGTATTCGATGTTACAAAATACAAATTTTTAAACTTGCTATAATACTACAGTGATTGGTGCCACATGTGCTACAGTGATCAGATTGCTACAGTGTCGGTACATGCTTGCTACAGTACTACAGTTTCGGCGCATGCTTGCTACAATACTGCTACAGTGTTGGTACATGCTTGCTATAGTGCTGCTACAGGCACTTTAGGAAAGATCCAGTGTAATACAATGCATAATAAGCTTGGTTTTCACAGTTTCCTAACATTAATAGTGATGCCCTCTTTGATGCTATAGAAAAATAAAGTGCTAAAATTCGATATTTCCAAAATAAAATGCTATAAGTAGACTCATTGGAAATATTTAATTTTAAGCTTATTTAATATACTATTAGAAAAAGATGAAAATTAAATAAAAACTTTACGAATTTTATGAAAATTTAAATTAAAGTATACAAAACAAAATAAATCAAAAACAACTAAAATTTTCAGAACAAGCTAATTTTTGTGTATGAAAAAAATGGTAAAATAACTCTATTTTATAGAGTTGTTCCACTCTCAAATTTAAGATTTTGCTTGTCCTCGAGCAAAAGAAAAGAAAAGAAAAAAAAAGAAAGAAAATATTTTATTAGTAATGGTGATTTCCAGAAATTTCCTCATAGGTTGTTGTAAAAGATATAGTCTACAGAAAAAATACATAAATTTTGATCAAAAATTTGAGTTTAATTTAAGAGTATGTCTACTTACAATTGGATATTTTCTATGTGTGTGTGCAAAATTTCTTTTTCATTAAACTGTATGCAATTTAGATGAGTTTCTGAGAAATGAAATAATCGATCTCATGTGATTATCAAATCCCATAAGTTCTTTTTTCATTTCTCTCTCTACTAATGTCGACATACACAAATTTAAGGATCATTAGGGCTTTATTAGGCTTGTAATGTGTGACTGAGGTGAAGGTAAGATATAGGATAATATAGTTTAGGTCACCCTTCAACACATTAATCATTTTAGAACTTGTTGTAGAGTTTTTAATTTTCACACAAGTAACACCCCCAAACTTATTCATAACTTTCTCTTATCAAAAATATTTTTTTTTTCAAGAATAACTACATTCCAAAACTTATTATAATAAACAAATGATATAGTATTCTTTTTTTTTTTACTTCTTTTTTTTTTTTGGTATTTTGTAGTCCCAACCTTTCTCCTAAATTTTAGCATAGCTCAAAATAATTTCTAAAATGATCAACATGCTTAAGGGCTAAATGTTAGATATTTTATTTTAAAGGCTAGGCTAAAAATGTGGATAACAAAGAAAATGTTGTATAAAACAAGGCTCAAAAAGGGTGAACGAAGGATAAAGATACTACAGGGTTAGCTTGAAAAGCTCAAACATTCTATAAAAAAAATGCCTAAATCATTTCCTTAATTTTTGATATTGTTTGGGATTTCATCTCAAGAAAAAATCAAACAAATTCTAAGACTTGTGAGATCAGAAATATTTTATATTCACAAAACTTTCTCTAAACAAATACACAACTTTAGAACAAGAATTAGTGCTCAAATATTGAATATCACAACTGAGTTAGACTAACTCAAAAATTTAAAGGTAAATTTGTCCAAAATTTATACTTTTCTGAAAGACTATATAAAATAAAACAATCAACATTTTCATCATCGGATCTGTGGGAAATCACCCTTTTTTTTTTTTGCTTTTTTTTTCTTTTTTTTAATTATTTTTTTAAATAAAAACAAAACAATGACAAAAAAAAAAACAATTATTACTATAAGATGCGCATCAAGAGTACTAAAAGCAACTCTTTACTCAACCATCTTATAAATAATGAATCTAGTTGTTTTAAAAAAAAAATTTTTTGTTTTTTTTTTTTAAGTAAAAACACAAGAAACTAAACCAAAAAAAAATTTAAAAAGACTATACTATTCCCTACCTACAACCTAATTAAGACATTGTCCCTAATGTCTAATGTAGATAAGTAGAGAACGAATGGTCTCACCTGATCTGGTGTTACTGAAGGAAAAAACTGACAAACTGAAACTAAAAAAAAAATAAAAATCAAATGTTATGAAAAAACCCAACAAGTTAAGGAATGTTACAACCATAGTGTCAAATCCAACCCTCACTTCTTACTGCTTTTGTTGTCCATAGTTGACCATACTTCCTGTAACATTAATAGGTCAGGTTCAGGCACAAAGATCTGTAGTTGATCAATTAGCTGATCAGCAATTAGAGCTGAGACTAAGATTTTTCGAGCTGATGGTGTAATGAATTCCTGTTCCACAGCATGATCTAGAAAAAACAACAAACCATCATAAAAACCATTAAAATTTAACAATCCTAACAGTTTTTGATAAAGATTAAGTTAGGCCTAAGAGGTAGTGTTGAAATCCTTTTCCAGGATTCCTAAACTACCAGGTACAGTAATAAAGGCATCTGCATTACACATTATGTTACCTATTCTCTCATGCATGGATGAGATCTTTAACTCATTATCCAGAGTATAACCGGTGATTTTTTTGTTAACTAAAGTACTAGGAATGATACCTAAGTATTTGCTGCCCCTCATATATACACTGGATGACACACAATCCATTAACCTAAGACTTCCTCACCCATATATTAGATTAATTTGTCTAGCAGCTAACACCCTACCAAGGTTATTTGCTGCTTTCAAAAACTCTTTATTTTTTCTCAAACTAGTCCCACCGAAAACACAAATAGTTTTAAACTTACAAACTGAAGGACCTTCCATCTCAACTCACTTCTTTTTAACCTTACAAATGGATATGTGTGTGATGAAAATAGTGAAAAAGCATGCATATTTATAAGGTGAGGAAAGACGATGCTGAGTTAAGTCTATCAAGGAGTAGATCGGCTGTTTGTCAAAAAACTTTGAAAAATAAAAAGAAAGTCAAAAATACATGCTCGATGCAAAAAGAAAAAGTCAAAAATACATACTCGACAGAAAAAGAAGAAAAAGATAAAGATACACACTTAATGTAAAGAAAAGTCAAAAATAAACACTCGACGCAAAAAGAAAAAGTCAAAAATACACACTCGATGAAAAGAGAAAAAAAGAAAAAGAAAAAAAAAGACTTGCAAAGAAAAAGTAAAAAATGCAAGCTCAATGCAAAATAATAATAATAATGATTAGAGTGAAATATGAAAAAAAATAAGCAAGATTTATACAGTAGTTGTGATTGTGACTCACATCTTCCTCTAGTTTTATATTCATTAACGGCTTAAATAACTTCTATGAGTCGAGGATGAGCTTCCTATCTAGTTTTCTTATAAACTGGCAAATAGGGTCTTTTAACATCAGATTCCCTAGACTGTAGCGCTTCCATTCATCTACGAATAAACTCCATAGGTCAAGAACGATACTTTGAACTTGTCCACTCAGATGTGCATCAAGAGACAAAAGGATATCATCCAATGAATTTTTACTCAAACCATCCTTTATGAACTGAATTTTGTTATCTCAATTTATGGAGGTCATTCCTATGTTTTTATATCGTTTATTACAGTTCCATCTCGCACATCTAAAACAGACTCCCATTCTCTTTGCTCTTCTTTTCTTGGCAAAAGTACTTTTTCCCATTCCTAGCATATGTTTATCAATTGAATTAGGAAATTCACTTGATAAGCATACCTTAGCCTCAATAATCCAACGTAGATCTTCTGGTATGCCAAAATGCATGAGCAGCTTCATCCTTTCCAATCTGTATCTGTATATCTTCAGTAATGCATTCTAAAGAAGAGAAGGAACCTATTCTGGAGTTTTAATAAAGCGCTTTCAATATCTAAAGCTAAGAAAGTTAAAAATATATGTGAAAATAAAATAGAGAACAAACAAAAAAAAAAAAAACTAAGAAAAAATAAAGAAAAGACAGCTTAAGTTTCCTCCCAAAAGCACTTGATTTATAGTCATTGGCTTGACTTCAAAACACATTGTATTAAAAAGTGGCTTCCGCCCATAATAGATGTCATGCAACACCACATACGGTGCTTTGTTAATGATGCCCTCAAACTTGGCTGAATGTAGAGCAATTCGACACATGTGTCCAACAAAAATTGATTTCAAATATTTTGCTTTGTGGATCCCAAGGATTAATGTTATTGATGGTTTTGGAGGAGTTGGCCACGTGGGATCTTGATAATCTAACACTTTCCTAACAGGTTGAAGATCTTGGTAAAAAGGCACTTTAACTGAAAGATTGGTTGGCTCTTTCTTGAAGGTGAATTCTTGACCAGTTGAAGTAACTGCAGTTGTTAATGGATCATCCAAAATCTTATCTCTACAAGTAGTGCTGGCATTGTCCTTTTTGAAGTTATGATATTCAGAGTTAGAGGTTTGTGCCATTTGTTGTCCCTTTTGATTAGACTGAGCTTATGAAGGAAACTTGCCACGTTCTTCAATAAAAACAGTTATAACTTCAGTCAGCTTTGAAATCTGGCTCTTTATCTCTTTTCTTTCTTCCATTATTTGTGTAAAAAGAGATTTAAATTCTTGGTTCGTCTTATTCTGCATCTCCATGAAAGCCTACACAGTATTCTCGAAAGAACTCCATGATGGTTGCACATGGTATTGAGGTGCAGAATACACCTTTGGTGATTGTGGTTGTTGCTCAGTTCTCCACAGTCCTCCATTGGAATCTTTCCAACTGAAATTTGGATGGTTCTTCCAACCAGCACTGTATGTGTTAGAGAAAAGTTTATTGTATACCTCTAAGTTGTTACGTGGCTCCTCGTAAACTCTTCTTGTTTCACTGTAAGTAAGGTAATCGTTAGCTAGATGTCCTATCCCTCCACCAACAAAACTTGGCTCTTGTGATTCTACCCTCGTAACCATGTGGATTCTTCTACTTTCTTTGGATTTGAGGGTCTCAAGTTATCGAGTCAAAGACTCGATTTAGTCCTTGAGGTTGTCCTCTTCCCTTAGTTGGTAGATTCCAATAGGTCGGGACTGACTATTGTTGTTAGTAGCCCTTTGTCTAGTCCATGTGTAGGATTTCTTGGCTAGCTTGTTGAGATACTTAAAAGCCTCTTTAGGGTCTTTTTGGAAAAATTCTCCCTTGTACATCATCTCCACAAATTGGCTCTCTCGGATCATGAGTCCTTCGTAAAAATAGCTGACGAGACACCAACTCTCGTAGCCATGGTGGGGACATTGATTTAATAGATCTTTGAATCATTCCCAAGTTAGATAGAAAATTTCATTATCCTTTTGGATGAAGGTCAAGATCTGTCACTTCAAAACGTTGGTCTTATATTGTGGGAAAGACTTGTTGAAAAACGCTGTTGTCATCTTCTTCTCATGTTCCAATCAACCTCTTTTATTTTTTTTTAAATACAAGGATTTTTTTTTCTTTTTACAAAAATAATAACAATGTAAAACCGTGAATCGTAACCCCTAAGAGTACTCCCAAGAAAGATTGGTGGGGCGAGACCTCCTTAAAAACCAACCTCCTAGACAACAACATTCCCAGGAAAGACTGGTGACGTAGAACGCTAACAAAACTCAGTCTCCAAGACAGAATTTCCTTGGTTTGTACTTTTCAACGATTCCACACAATTGTTTGAAAATTTTATTAAATTTTATGACGTGTTTTATGAAATGTTAAATGTTAGATGTTAGTGCCCTAAGTTAACACTACTCTAAATCCTATAATTATACAAATTATGAGACCTAATTAAAATTTATAACCTAAAAACTAATCTAAAAATTAAAACTAGTTATTAATTTTTTTTTTGTAAGAACAAGAAAATAAAAAGGTAAAATAAATAAAAGAAACTAAAAGAAAGTTAAACGTACCTCTTTTAGCTTAAAATCTACCAATCAATCTTGCTTGAAGCACCTCCCCGACAACGGCGCCAAAATTTGATTATGTCCAAATTGTGACAAAACAAAGCGGTCAGTTATAGTACAATAGGACAGTCGATCCCACGAGGAGGTAATAAAAATAAATAAAAGAGATTAGAAGAACATAAGTATTAGAGAGATACGCAATCAAACAAGAAAAGAAAGAATGTGTTTTTGTGATTTTAGAGCAATTTGATTAAAAGATAATACAATCTAAAGTAGAGAAAATTCAATAGTTAAAAATGATAAGACATCGAGAATCCTCTATATACTTCGTTCACCTATTTGAATTTTGATTTACAAATTGATGTAGTTGAAAGTTTGACATTCCAAACAATCAATCGGAAGATAAAATTTGAAGAACTTGTGAATTAAATGTATTCGAGTAAATAAGATTCTTACTTAAATGCTAGAAAATATTGTCTTATAAGAAATCTAAAATCGACAATATGCCACCGGCGATAATGCAGTAAAAGACTACTTATAAAACTATATTTATCAATATATTGTATCATACAACAATCACATAAAAAAAGCTTGACTGAATTTATATAAAAGTTGTCAACAAAATATATTGATGTGGGAAATAAATGAGATGAAAGAAAATTATTTACTCAAATGTAAAAACATTACAAACCATAGAGAATCAAAACCCAAATAAGCTCACTACACATATAGGATCATTTTTAACCTCACCCAAGAACTCTAGCCTAACTTGCAAAACATTATCACAATATTCTAGAGAGAAAACATGAAAATGAAAGCAAGGCAAAAATGAGAGAGACAAAGTGTATCCCTCCTCCCCAAATCTCTCCAAAAATGCCCTCTTTTATACACATAAATTTGCACTATTTCACCTAACCTTCACACAAACTTTTCAAACTTGCTACAGTATTTGGTACTCACACAATACAAATTTTCAAACATGCTATAGTATTCGATGCTACACAACACAAATTTTCAAACTTGTTACAGTGCTACAGTGATTGGTGCCACACGTGCTACAGTGATTAGATTGCTGCAGTGTTGGTGCATGCTTGCTACAGTACTACTATAGTGTTGGTACATGCTTGCTATAGTGTTACTACAGGCACTTTAGGAAGGATCTAGTGCGCTAGAATGCGTGATAAGTTTGGTTTTCACAGTTTCCTGACATGAATAGTAATGCCCTCTTTGACGCTATAGAAAAACAAAGTGCTAAAATTAGATATTTTCAAAATAAAATGCTATAAGTAGACTCATTGGAAATATTTAATTTTAAGTTTATTTAATATACTATTAGAAAAAGATGAAAATTAAATAAAAACTTTATGAAATTTATGAAAATCTAAATTAAAGTACACAAAAACAAAATAAATAAAAAACAAATCGAAAACAACTAAAATTCTCAAGAACAAGCTAATTTTTGTATATGAAAAAATAGTAAAATAACTCTACTTTATAGAGTTATCACCCGACAACCACCCCAACACCAACACCAGAGTCAGACCAGGTGAACAATATTATGGAAGCCATACATCAGGCATTTTAGAACATGACTGCTCGTGCGAAGAATGAGCCAATTAAACATGACGTGAACCGAAGCCTGTGAGATTTCTAACGGTTTAGAGTCCTAGCTTTCACTGGTGAAGGCGATCCCCAAAAAGGCAACGATTGGTCCCAATGTGTGTTGATGAAAATGAATACTATATGGACCCCACCCGAGCATAGGATTTAAGTTATTTCCACCTGTTTGGATGGTAAAGCTAGCATTTAGTGGAGACAAATCAGAAGAACTCACAATTTGCAAGACATAACCTGGGAGATGTTTGAACAATTATTCTATAATCAATTTTTTTGGAGAGTTTCAAAGACCAGAAGATCATAGAGTTTATGGGCTTGCAACACTGAAACATGACCATTTTTGAATATGTGTCCACATTTAGGGAGTTATTAAGATTTGCTTATTCGATAGTGGCAATTGAGCATACAAAATACATTAAGTTTAAGCAAGGACTCAAAACATCGATATAAAGATTAGTGGTAGGTATGCAAATCCAAGATTACCCGACACTAGTGTCAACCACTCTATACATTGAACAAGACAATCAAATTTTCAGAAAGAGAAACTAGGAGCTCCAAGGACATTTTGGGCCAATTAAAAGCAAGCATGGAACTCGCACCCAAGTTAGTGTGGTTAGCATTGGAGGTGGAATGACCAATAGTACCAGCATCACATCCTTTGGAAGATCAAATCCATATGAGAGAAAATGTTATAATTGTGGCTATATGGGACATTTAAGGAGGAATTACCCTTACCAGTAGACACAACCAACTCAACAGCCTTAGCAGTCCTCACAGTCATCCATTGGATTTCGTCAATTCAAATTCGGACAGCTCAGCCAGGGACAGTTAGGATTTGGTCAACCATAATACAAGCCACCATAAACTTCTTTTTAGTAGAATTTTAGACCCCAGTCATCTCAAGTCCAGTTGAGAACTCAGATGTCAACTAGCATGCAAGCTTCCCCACAACTGTCATAATTTAGGCCAACGGGACCCACTTCTTTGAGAAACAATACGAATGACATAGGTATAAAGAAAATGTATGCTATAAAAGAAGGTAACCCAACAGCTCAAAATAGTACTATAGTAATGGATTGATGATCAATCATTAACAAAGTTTACCTACAACAACAGTTATCAATCTAGAGTTTACCTACAACAACAGTTATCAATCCAGCATTATGATGTCACGTTTAAAGCTCCTTATAGAAGGCCGCGTAGATCTCCTATATGTTAGATCGAACCTGAAAACCGAATTCATACCGGAGCAACTATTATTGAGGAAATGACTGAAAAAATTTGAATTATTCGAGAGCATTTAAAGACATCTCAGAGCCAATAAAAAAACTATACTGATAGACGATGAAGACCATTAGAATTTGAAAAAAGTGATTTTGTGCTTTTAAAGGTCCCATCTTGAAAAAGAGTTTCTCACTTTGGCAAGAAAGAGAAACTAGTTCCATGATATGTGGGACTATTTCTTATTATTCAATGTGTTAGTAAAGTAGCTTATCGCCTACTATTGTCATCAGAGTTGTCACATATACATGATGTATTTCATATATCCATATTAAGAAAGTACGATTTGGGTCTTACTACAATAGTATCGTTCAAGAACATTCTAATCTGAGAAGATGTTTCCTACGATAAAGCACTAGTATAGATTTTCAATAGGAAGGTCAAAACCATTAGACATCAAGAGATTATGTTAGTTAAAGTCTTATGGCAACATCACGGTAGAGAAGACGCTACTTGAGAATTATAAAGTGAAATGTTTGAAAAATACCCCATTTGTTTGAAAGCTTAGATTATTCAAATTTTGAGAACGAAATTCTTTTGTAGGAGGGGAGAATTTTCACGTTATAAAATTTAAAATTTAAAATTTGCACATAAATGTGAAAATTTTAATTATTAATAGGCTAATTAATTTTTATTTTAGAAGTACGATTTAAAATTTTTGATTTATTAAATATTAATTTAAAAATATTTTGAACTTTTGACAAATTTTGAAAAATTTCCAATTATACCCCAAATTTTATTTAAAAAAATTATTAAATAAATAAATAAATAAAGCAAAACACTACTTTCTCCACCCACTTTCTAACCTTTCTCTCTCTCTCTCCAACACTGCTCACCCCACTTTTCAATTACACTCTCTCCCACCATCAATTTCCCACTCAATCCTCTTTCCCTTATCTCACCGGATTCCGATCCCTTTCTATTTTTCACAAAAAAAAAAAAAAAAAAATCTTAAGGAGGCGTTTGGAGAAAGAATTCCATTTTAATTTTACTCAAATACAATACAATTTTACACCAAACATAAATTTTACAACAGTGCTACGAAAACAATTACTATTCAAAACATTTTTAAAACAATCACATCAACTTTTCAATTTTACTATTTATCTCTACTTTTACTAATCACATCAACTTTTTAACTCTAAAATACTTTTCATCCAAACACACATTTCATTTAAATATAAAACAAATACTTTTCAACCAAATACAACATTCAAAAAACAAATTTCATTCAAATACAGTCAAAATACAATGCGTTTACCAAACGCCTCCTAAGTAAGTTTCACTCTCTCTCTCTTCCTTACACCTCATCACCCATCTCACCATTTCACTCTGCCTTTCTTCTTCCTCACGTCTTTCACAACTCCCTCTCACTCTTTTTTATTCAATATTCCTCACACCCTCACCGTACCAAAGCCGGTTCAACTCTCTTTCCCTCACAAAAATTTTTCAAAAAATTTCACCCTTTCCCTCACCCAACCTCACTCTCTCACTAGCTTTCACCCCACTTTCTATTTTCCACACTCTCATTGATTCTCAGGCCATTTCCCTCCTCTCATCTTTTTCATCCTCTCCTTCTTCGAAAATTTTCTCAACCTCTTTCTCTCTAGCTCACCTTCTCACTCACTATCTAGATTTCACACTCTCTCTCCAGTCTCTCGCCATCTCCGGCCACCCCAACCCAAGCCCCTTACACCTACTAGTTGCCGAACCCACGCCGTGCTCCTCCACTGTTGTGAGCCACCGACTGGACCAAAATCCCCCTCCCTTAAACATATATATATGTACATGTGCCTGTGTGTATATGTATATCTATGTATACATATTTTATATGTGTGTGTATAGGTATATATGTATATATACAAAATAATAATAATAATAATAATAATAATAATAAATAATATTATCAATAAAACTAATAATGTATATAACTGTGTATATATGTGTGCGTGTGTGTGTATAAGTATATACACTAAACAAAACAACAACAAAGATGATGACAATAATAATAATAATATTTTTTAAATAATTATCAAATAAATGTTTTAAATTGATTTGAAATTTAAAATTTAAATTATATTTAAATTATTTTGAGAATTGAAAATATTTTCTACAAGTTTACCATTTTAAAGTTTTTGAACAATTAATATTTTAAAATAGGTTATGACAAAATTTTTAAAAATATGTATGACTATTAAAATAAATAAATAAATAAATAAAAATAAAAAATAAAAAATTGTTTTAAAATTACAAGTTTTAAAATAAAATAATGTTTTAAAATTTAAAATTAACGACACACTAATTAATTGAACTTACAGTAATTACAATTATAAGATTTTTATATAGATAATTAAATTATTTATGATTTTGTTTTAGGTACTCGTTAATCGAAATTTAGAGAAAAGGACTATCTTGGAATATGTATAAGAAGTTATTAGTAGATAATTGCCAAGAAATATGATATTTTACCCCTTATTTGTAGTAATTTGGCCAAAAGATTGATATAAAGAAAATGAGTTTATAAAATTTTATAACTTTTGTTATTTTAGAAAATATCATGATTTTAGAAATTAAAGAAAAAAATAATCTAATTATGGATATTTGATAAAATAACATTGTATTTTTTATTATGTGAATCATATTTTCAAATGGAGTTTGAAATGAGATTTGGTTGTTAAAATATAAAACCGAGAACTAGCATATACGTGTGAAGAGTGCACATATCGATTGAGGACAAATCATATGGATTTTGTGGTGAAGGGGCTGATACGTATAGTACATGACTTAGATGTATCTAGAGACACAAATTTGCATAATCACAATTTCACATTTAAAATTCTATACTGTATTATTATATTATTACAATACTGATTCAAAATAAAATATTTAAAAAATAACTTAAATATATCCTACTAAACATTTCGCTTATTATTTTAAAATTGGTAAACTTCCATGTGAGAAAGATGAATAGAAGATCAAGTGTCATTAAATCATCACGTAGCAACTAAGAATTTAGAACGGAAGTACTATTTTCTTACTTTGTAAACATGTGTATAATTTGAATGTTTCGAAATTGTAAAATTTAAATTTTATTTTATTTTATCAAAATATACATTTGTGGGATATGTGAATCCTACCGTGACATTTTAAAATACAAATAATAATGTTTAGTTAATTTACCTAATTATAATCGGAAGCAAAATTAAATTTTAAAATAAAGCCAATAAACTTAAGAATTTGAGATTATTACTTATTTATTTAAACATCCCCTCCATATCACTTTCCTAGATTTTGGGATGTGACAATCTCACTTCTATTCTCTAAATTTAAATATGTATTTATATAAAGTTTAGATAAAAAAAGCTTATTTTAAACTATGAGGTACTATATAGTTATAAAAAATTTGTTTTAAATTATAAGATATTGTATAACTTTAAAAAAATTATTTTAAACTAAATTTTAATAAATTAGATTGCCTTAAAATGATTAATATAATATAATTAAAAATTAAATTAAATAAGATTTGTTTACTAAACATGCATTTACTTTATTTCTATTATTTAATTAGTAAAAAAAAAAGAATAAAACGATGCTTAAAAATGCAAAAAGATAAGATATTGTAACTATGAAAAATTAAATTATCTTAAAATGATCGATATAATATAATTAAAATGAAATTAAGTGAGATTTGTTTATTAAACATGTACTTACTTTATTTCTCTAACTTAATTAAAAAAAAAAAAAAGATAAAATGATGCTAAAAAATGCTTTAAAGGGGATTAAAAATTCGAAATTAATCTGGATCCAGAAGAAGCCCACGCGCAGCGAGAAGAGACGTGCAACAAGCGCGTTTGAGGCCGTCCGACCAGGACGCGTGCAGTTCACGCCTGACAGCAGCGAGTTGACCACACACGCAGGCCACTGGACTCTGCTGCTCCGTTCGCTCGTGCATCCCCGCCTTTCCCCTAGCAGCTCTCCGCCACGCGTACAGCTTGCTCACCACGTGCCCCTGCGCAGTTAAAAAAAATAGAGATAATTGAAGCTGCGCTACAGCTGGCGCGAGGAAAAGAATGAAAAAAAAAAAAAAAGGAAAAGAAAAGAGGGACAAAGGCGAGCTGGGCTGCAGGGAGCTGAACCGGCGAAAGAAGATAAGCCGAAGCGAAGGAAGAAGGAGAAAACGAAGACGAAAAAGGAAAAAAAAAATGAAAAATGAAAAATGAGAAAGATAGTATTTTAGGATTTTTAATTTTAGATTTTTGAGTTTTATTTTCAATTTTGATGTCTTTATTTCAATAAATTTCAAGTGAGATAGCATTTTGAACAACAAAAGAAAGAGACGAAGTTTGCAGAGAAAGCTTGAAAATTATGATAATATTTAAGCGAGTTTTTCTTTTCTATGTTTTATTTCTTTTATTTTTGTAATTTTAGATACTTGAACTCTTAATTCGATTAATTTTATTCTTAATTTCATATATGGTAATTTTGATTATGGGGTTTCAATAGATTCTAATAGTAGAATTTAAATTTGTTTTTCCTTCTTTTGCATAAATGGTTAATTGATTATTATTTATTCTATTATGTGCCTAATACTCCTAATGATTTGACCAATCGTTACCAGATATTGTTAGACTTAATTAAAATTGGAATATTGATGTTAAGTCTTGATCAATAATTAGATTTTATATGCTATATGGAATAGAAATATATTTATAAAAGTATGTGTAATTATTTTGAGTATTTGAAATTAACGAAATTGTGTTAATTGATTTCACATGGGAATATGGTGGTTTTAATTAATATAAATGAATCCATTAATTATTGAAAGAGGCTTTTAAACAATTTTATTCATTCAATTAACAATTTCACCAATAAACATCAACCAACTAGAGGGTAAATTTGAGTCAAATGAAATTAATTAGGTAAAATTAGATTCTCAGAGTTTCGTTTTTATTATTTTAGTTTAATTCATTTTCTTAGTTATTTTCTCATCACTGTTAATTTTAGTTTCAATTGTTTAAATAATTCTAGAGTCAATCAATTTCGATAATTAATTTAAAATTAAACATAATTCTTATAAGAATGGTATCTTACTTAGTTTGTATTATTTATTTGACTTGTGTACTTACATGTATTTCATGTAACAATTTCCATATTTATTTTCTAGTTTTAATTTTAGTTTTAGCATCGATCGTTCAGTTAATCTTAAAGTTAATTAATTTTGATAATTAAATTAAAACTTAACACGGTACCCGTGGGAATGATATCTCATTCATCTTATATTTGCTTACACAACTCGTACACTCACAAGTGATTCACGCAATATTTGCCAGTGTTATTCTTATTGCCACTAGCCCTTTTATCTATGATGGGATGGGGGACAGCTGTTGAAAAATTGATAGAGCTGCTTGGTCTTCCATGAATCAATCACCAGAGACTTTGCCATGATATTCCACCACTACAACGAAAGATGCTACGGCGTTGTCCTCAACGTCCCTTAACGCCATTAAACAATAGATAATCTTTTTGTCCTTATGCCCGTTGATGTTCGATAATAAATGATTACGTGGGTTTACATATTTAATCAAATGTGTATTATAGATTATCTTAAAATTTAACCTAAATAAAGTGATCTAATTAAGACTTAAAGTTATTGGGCTTTCAGGTATCGCATTAAGGTATAAGCTTTATTTTATATAGAAACCTAAAGTTTAATTTATGATTTTATGATAAACTAAATAAGAAATAGGCAAATATATAATTAGGGTTGTGAGCCCCATATAACACAATAGATATTCCTATTCCTCATTAACATCCCATCACGAGAAGGAATGCTGAGATACTAATCTCTAAAGGAAATTGTGTAGACTTAGAAGATCAATTAACCTGCAATTATTTCTATCCCAATGGATCAAGGTAGGTTTTTGTTTCTAGTTTTCTTTTCAATGATTTGACATAAACGATCTTGGCTAGTTGATGAAAGATTTCATTTTTAAAGAATTTTTTAACAAATGACATCAAAGCCAATTCATGTTAAATCATTAGGAATTGAAAATTTCATTACATTACATGATTTTAAGTTCACATATCGGTTTATTAATGTGTGAATTAAGGTTTTGATATGTATATTAGGGTTTGTTTATGGAAAGTCATGAAATCGCACAATTTTTCAGAAATTTGGTTGTTTTGGTATAAAATTGATGTGTATTCATGATGTTATTGTTAGATTAAGGTTGTTGTTGATGCATATTTAAGGAAGAATTTCAAGGTTAAAATTCACATATAGATTTTGGAATGCGAATTTTCGAGCCCAAAATTCAAGATTCGGAATTTCGTATAGAATCGTACGGATGTATAGAATCGTATGGAATATACCGAGATCATATGGACTGTATGGAATATACAGAATATATGGAATCATACGAACTATACAGAATATCGAAATTGTACGAGACTGTACAGCCATTGCAAGACTTACACTGCCATATGGATCTGTATGGACTCGTACGGATCCGTATGGACTCATACGGTAGACTGTGTAAAAGAACTTTTTAAAAAAAAGTTAAAAGGCAGTATTGCAATTATGTATTTTTAGGTAATTAAATTGCAATTTAACTTCAAATATTAGTACATTTATCTTTTTTTGATATATATAATGTTTGAGAGTGAGATTAATTGAAGTAAGATGTCGTCAAAATGACCTCTCTTGTGGAGGTTAACTTGACTCATAATATTAACTAGTTTTTGTGTGTATATGATTTATGCAAGTATTAGTCGGCTCAAAGGAAGGTTAATGCTTAGCTGAATTTCATATGCACCTATGGTAATAAATATGTGGCGATTATTTGGTTTACATATGAGCAATAAATTGGCCTAAAGGAAGGTTTATTGCTTGATATGCATTATTATCAACGTTTGATTACCGCATCAAGAGTACCATTTACAAGTTAATATTTCTGTTCAAAGACTAAATATTATATTGTACTAGTTATCTTGTGATAAGCCATGCCATTATTTGAATTTATTGCTTTTATTTGGATACTCATGTGAACATGTTGTTTTGTTTGTTTTGTTCTCTATTTAGTTAATGCATCTACTTCATCAATATCTACCAACATCAATTCGATCCCAATATTTAATGGGACGAATTTTAAGAATTTGAAAGAGAACGTTCTGATTGTTCTTGATTGCATGGATCTAGACCTTCAGCTAAGGATTGAACAATCCACTGCTTTTATGAATAAAAGTTCCTTTGACGACAAGAGGGACTTTGAGAAGTGGGAATGTTCAAATCACATGAGTCTTATGATCATAAAGCGTGGAATTCTAGAAACCTTTAGGGGCATTGTGTCTGAAAAGGTTACTACTGCCAAGTAGTTCCTTAAGGAAATTGAAAAGTGTTTTGCTAAAAACGATAAGATTGAAACAAGCACGCTTCTAATAAGCTTGATTTCAATGAAGAATAAAGGAAAATGAAACATAAGGGAATATATGATGGAGATGTCTCATCTTACTTTCAAACTAAAGACACTAAAGTTAAAACTATCTAAGGACTTGCTAAAAATGATAAAGTTGAAAAAAGCATGCTTCTAACAAGCTTGATTTTAATGAAGTATAAAGGAAAAGGGAATATAAAAGAATACATTATGGAAATGTCTCATCTTGTTTTTAAACTAAAGGCACTAAAGTTCGATCTATTTGAGTACTTGCTCACGTATTTAGTTTTGATTTCTCTTCCTGCATAATTTAGTCAATTTAAGTTCAATTATTAAAGCCAAAAAAACAAATAGTCGGTTAATGAGCTCATTTCACATTGTGTGCAAGAAGAGGAAAGGCTAAAGTAAGAAAGGACTAAAGTGCTCACTTGGCAAATACCTCTAAAGACAGAAGTAAGAAAAGGAAAAAGGATAAAGAAGTTACGGGTGCCACACCACAAAAGAAACAACAGAAGGAACAACTTGAGGAATTTACCTGTTTCTTTTATAAAGGTGATGGACACAAGAAGAAGGAATGTACCAAATATCACGCTTGGTGTGCAAAGAGAGGTATGCTTTTCACTTTGGTTTGTTCTGAAGTTAATTACACTTCTATAACTAGACACACTTGGTGGATAGATTTTGGTGCTGCTACTCACGTTAGTGTGTCTATGTAGGGTTGTCTGAACTACTAAAATCCAAATGATGCTAAAAGATACATCTATGTGGATGATAGTAAATCAGTTGAAATTGAGACTATAGGGACTTTTAGGTTATTATTAAAGAATGGTTGTTATTTGGATTTGAATGAGACTTACACTATGCCGTCTTTTATACGGAATTTGGTTCTATTTCTGTTTTGGACAAATTTACTTATTCTTGTTCATTTGGAAATAGTTAGTTTAGTCTTTTTTGTGATTCAAATATTATTGGTACCTTTTTTTTTTACTAGTTTATGATAACTTATACTTGCTTGATACGATTGCTTACTATAATGAAACCTTACATACTAGTACCAATGGTACAAAAAGAAAATAGACTAATGAGGATTTAGCTATATTACAGCACAAGCGTTTGAGTTATATTTTCAAATAAAGAATTAAGAGACTTGTGTCTGATAGAATCCTTGATCCCCTTGGCTTTAATGACTGCTAAATATGTATTGATTGCATAAAGGAGAAACAGACAAACATAAGGAAATTAGGTGCCAATAGATCATTAGATGTCTTAGAACTTATTCATACAGATATCTATAGGCCATTTCCTATAGTTTCTTGGAATGGTCAATAATATTTCATTGTGTTCATAGATGATTACTCATGTTATGGCTATCTATATTTAATTTGTAAGAAGTCTCAATCTCTAGATGTGTTTAAGGAATTTAAAGCTGAGGTTGAAAATCCAACTTGACAAAAGAATTAAAGCCATTAAATCTTACTATGGAGGTGAATATTATGGGATACGATTGATCAAGTGAACAACGTCCAGGCCTTTTTGCTAAATTCATAGAGGAATATAGAACTATTCCACAATACACCATGCTAAGAAGTCTGGAATGAATGGTGTTGCTGAAAGGCAAAATAGAACTCTTAAGAACATGGTGAGGAGTATGATTAATCATTCTACCTTACCAGAATCTCTTTAGAGAGAAGCACTAAAGGCTGCAGATTGTATCTTAAACATAGTACTAACTAAAGTGGCAATCAAAACCCCTTATGAACTATAGACTGAGAAGAAACCTAGTATTAAGCACTTACACATTTGGGGTCGTCTAGCTGAAGCAAGGCCTTATAGGCCATATGAAAGGAAACTGGACTCCAGAACCATTAGTTGTCATTTTGTTGGATATGCTAAAAGGTTAAGCTTGTATAAATTTTATGATCACATGACTAGGTCATTTTTTGAGACCGGGAATGCCCGGTTTCTTGAGGATGTTGAGTTTGGGGGGAGAAATAAGGTTAGAGACTTTGTCTTTGAAGAAGAATCCATTTCTCTTTCTACAGTTGCTTTTGATAATGATCAGGCTTCTATTCCTAACATTGATCAAGTAGCAAATCCAGAACAACAAGACATTGTTGAAGATCTCCCTGTACAAATTGAAGAGATTATTCTTGAAGAGCAAACTCAACAACCTCAAGAACAAATGCCATTAGGAAGATCCACTAGAAAGAGGAGAAATGCGATTCTGGATGATTATATCATATCTTCAAAAACATGAGGTTAACATTGAAATGGCAAAAGATGATCCAATCAACTTTCATTAGGCCATGCAAAGTTCTAACTCTCAAAAGTAGATTGATGCCATGAATGAGGAAATGAAGTCTATGAAAGACAATGCCATTTGGTATCTTGTCCCATTACCCAAAGAAGCAAAGCCCATTAATTACAAATGGATATTCAAAACCAAAAGGGATTCAAAGGGTGATGTGGAGGGATATAAGGCTTCTCTTATTGCAAAGGGCTTTGCTTAAAAAGAAGACATTAATTACAAAGAGACTTTCTCTCTAGTTTATTTGAAAGACTCTTTTAAAATTATAATGGCACTTGTTGCACATTTTGACCTTGAGTTACATTAGATAAACATAAAGATAGCATTTTTCAATGGTAACATTGATGAGATAATTTATATGGTGTAGCCAAAAAACTTCATGTCAAGAGACCCAAGGAAGATGGTTTGCAAATTAAAGAAATCTATCTATGGGCTTAAGCAAGCTTCCCATCAATAGTATTACAAGTTTCATTAAATTGTTATCTCACTTGGTTTTGAGATAAATATGATTGATGATTGTATATACCACAAGTTCAGTAGGAGTAAGCAAATTTTTTTGTTTTATATGTTGATGACATATTGCTTGTTAGTAATGATATAGGCTTATTGCACAAAACCAAGAGACTTTTATCAAAGAAATTTGAAATGAAAGATCTTGTAGATGCCTCTTTTGTATTAGGTATACAAAATACATCGAGATTACTCTCGAGGTATTTTTGGGTTATCATACAAAAGCTATATCTAAAAAGTTCTTAAGAAATTTGGTATGTAGGATTGTAAACTAGGTGACACCCCTGTTGCTAAGGGAGATAAGTTTAATCTAAATTAATGCCTTAAGAATGAGCTTGAAGTTAAAGAAATGAAGAAGATTCCCTATGCATCAATGGTTGGGAATCTAATGAATGCTCAAGTTTGCACACATCTGAATATAGCATATATTGTTGGGATGCTAGGCAGATTTTAAGTAATATTGGGATAGATAATTAGAAAGCAGCCAAATGGGTTATGCGATACCTACAGAGAACAAAATATTACATGCTCACATACAGGAGACCCGATCAGTTGAACATCATTGGATATATAGATTTAGATTATGCTGGATGCCAAGATAGTTGAAGATCTACATCAAGCTATATTTATTTGCTAGCTGGAGCAGTTATTTCCTAGAAGAGTGCAAAGTACACACTCATAGCTTCTTTCACTATCATAGCAGAATTTATAGCTTGTTATAAGGCATTTAATCATGGGATATGACTGCAGAATTTTATCACGGGATTATGCATTAGAAATGGCATTGAAAGTCCATTAAGATTATATTGTGACAATAAGTCAACAGTGCTATGTTCCAATAACAACAAGAGCTCGACAAAGTCAAAACATATAGATATTAAGTTCCTTGTTGTTAAAGAAAGAGTTTAAAGTGGTTTATTATCTATAGAGCATATTGGCACAAACTCTATAGTTATGGATCCGCTTACTAAAGGCTTATCACTCAAGGTCTTTCATGATCATACTCATCATATGGGTGTTGTATCTCTTAATGATGTGCTAGTTTAGTGGGAGTTTGTATCAATATGCTTTTCAGTTTTAGACACTTTATGTGTTTATAGATATTTTCTGCAGGAATAAAGTATTCAGTTTATTTTCACTCTAATTTGTTTAATTTGATCTTACTAAGGAATAAGATTAGACCTGTTGGAAATAGGCATGTTTGGATCACATCACATGTAATTTCCATGCTACACGTCCATACTTGATCCATGTCATTTGATTATATTGATATATATGACCATTGATGGGTCTAGTTATGATAAATGTAACGAAGGTTGCTTTGATCTTATATTGATACAACTGATGGACGAGATTGTTTTAAGATGCTTTTAGTATAGATAGCAAACGTTTAAGTGCACATAAAGCTATTTTTAATACAAATTTATCAAGTAATATACATGGCCCAAGTGGGAGACTGTTGAATAATAATTGATCATGTGAGCCTACTTATGTAATCAAATGTGTATTATAGGCTATCTTAAAATTCAACCCAAATAAAGTGATCTAATTAAGACTTAAAATTATTGGGCTTTCAGGCATCTAATTAAGGTATGGGCCTTATTTTGTTTAAAAAACCCAAAGTCTAATTTCTAATTTTATAATGGGCCAAATTAGAAAAAGGTAAATATATAATTAAGGTTGTAGTCCTCAAATCACACAATGAATACTCCTATTCTTCATAGACATCCCATCATCAGGATGAATATTAAAATTCCCAATCTCTAAAGGAAATTATGTAGACTTAGAAGATTAATTAACCCGCAATCATCTCCATCCCAATGAATCAAGGTATGCTTCCACTTCTAGTTTTCTTTTCAATGATTTGACATGAATGATCTTGGCTAGTTGACGAAAGATTTCATTTTTAACGAATTTTTTAACAAGTGGCATCAAAGCCAATTCATGCTGAATTATTAGAAATCGAAAAGTTCATTATATTACATGATTTTAAATTCACATATCGGTTTATTGATGTGTGAATTAAGGTTTTGGTATGTATATTAGGGTTTGTTTATAGAAAATCATGAAATTGCACAATTTTCCAGAAATTTGGTTGTTTTGGTATAAAATTGATGTGTATTCATGATATTATTGTTAGATTAGGGTTGTTGATGCATATTTAAGGAAGAATTTTAGGGTTAAAATTTGTATATTAGGTTTTAGAATACAAATTTTCGACTCTGAAATTAGAGATTCGGAATTCTGTATGGAATCGTACATATATGCGAGGATGTATGGATTATATCAGAATCATACGGACGATATGGAATATGTAGAATATATGAACTCATATGGATTGTACGGAATATATAGAATGTCAGAATCGTACGGGACTCTATGAAATCGTATAGAATGTATAGCCATTGTAGGACTTACATTGTCGTATGGATCAGTATTGCATCATACGGATATGTATGGACTCATACGGATCCGTACGAACTCGTACGCAGACTATGTAAAAGAAACTCTTTTTTTAAGAGGTTAAAATGCAGTGCTGCAATTATGTATTTTTGGGTAATTAAGTTACAATTTAACTTTAAATATTAGTACATTTATCTTTTATAAGATATTTAATGTTCGAAAGTGAGATTAATTGAAGTAAGATATCACTAAAGTGACCACTCTTGTGGAGGTTAATTTGACTTAGAACATTAACTAGTTTTTGTATGCATATGATTCATGCAGGTATTGGCCAGCTCAAAGGAAGGTTAATGCTTGGCTAAATTTCATACACACTTATGGTAATAAGCATGTGGCAATTATTCGGTTTACATGTGAATAATAAATCAGCCTAAAGGAAGGTTGTTATATAATGAACGTCAGAAGCATAGTGATCCACTCATAGCAGACTATATAGATAAATCATACTTTAATTTTGGTCCAATATGTCACTGTCAAGTAACATATCTATATCTCTACTCGGGAGTCAAAACTTCAGACAGTCAAAACAAATAGTCCCTCAAATTAGCTTTAGACAATATAATAATTTTAACATGAGTTAGATGATTATTCTAACTCCATATACCATGGACCATAGATTTAGACTACTTATTCTAGAATGTTGTCTTCTCGCATACAAAATATCATTGTATGTAATATTCTAGCAGTTTAACACAAGCAGTCTATAAGTTATATTTGCTTGCATTTATTTTAACATGTAAATACATCTACTAGTTTTGCTTCCACGTATTCTCTAATCATATGGTATTTTCGATCAATGTGCCTGGATTCGTTTGTGTTGGCAACCATTGCACTGTTATCATAATAAAGTGTGATAAGCTTGTCAACACCTAGAATGAACTTAAGGTCTCCTGGGAACTTGTAGAACCAAACCGCTTCCTTAGATGCCTTGGTTTTAGCTATGTATTCAACCTCCATCATGGAGTCTATAGTGCAATTTTGTTTCATGCTCCTCCGCATAATGGCGTCTCTTCCAAGCAAAAGTCAATTTCATAGAATCCCTATAAGTTTAGAAGTCTGAGTTCGTGTGTTCTATGGGTGTTAGCTCCCCTCCAGAATATATCAGCATATAATCCCTCATTCTCTTTAGATACTTGAGTATATGCTTTAAGGCTCACCAATGATTGGTTCCGAGATTCACCTGATGTTAAGTTACTATATCTACAGCAAAACAAATGGCAAGACAGGTGGAAAGCATAATGTAAATGAGACTATCCACAACAGATGTATAAGGGACTTTGCTTATTCACTCTTTTCTTCCAATGTCTTAGGACAATCATCCATTGAAAGAGTGAAGTCTAATAGAGTAGGTTGTGAACCTTTCTTTGCTTCTTACATTATATATTTCTTGATTAATTTATCTATGTATGAATATTGGGATAATGCTGTCATTTTTTTTTTTCGATCTCTAAAGAGATGAATGCCTAAAACATAATTAGCTTCTCCTAAGTCCTTCATATCAAATTATTGAGATAACCACAGTTTAACCGTTGATAAGTTCCCTACATTATTCCTAATGAGTAGTATATCATTGATGTAAAGTAATAGAAAGACCATCTTGCTATCCTTTATATATTTATTAACACATGGTTCATCAATATTCTGCTCAAAACCAAAAGTTTTAATCGCTTGATCGAACTTCTAGTTCCATGAGCGGGATGCCTGCATTAATCTGTAAATGAATTTAAGCAACTTGCAAACTTTATGACTTTGGCCTTTTTCTATGAATCCATCGAGTCAAACCATTTAGATACTCTTGTCAAGATGACCATTCAAGAATGTAGTCTTGACGTCTATTTGCCAGACCTCATAATTAAGATCCATAGTAATGGATACAAGAATACAAAAAAACTTAAGCATCGCAATAGGCGAAAAGGTTTCATCGTAATCGATTTTAACCTTCTGTGTGTACCTCTTTGCTACAGCTTTGAAAGTTTCAACTTTTCCTTTTGCATCCCTCTTTCTCTTAGGGGATGTTTGGAGCATGGTTTTGGAGATATAGTTTTGGTGTCTCTAAGCCAAAATTTGTTTGTTTCTTACATTTCTCAAAACCTCCAACAGTACTTGCATGTATTCCCAGATATCAATTTTTTATTACACATTTTAAAATTCAAATCCTCTTATTTCTATAACAATTTTTTCCCAAAACATTTACCCCAAACACAATCTTTAAAATCACATCTAGTTTTCAAAATCAACATCTCCATAAATACATCTTCATAACTCTATCCAAACACCCCTTATAAACCCCTTCGCACCTAATGGGTATTGTCCCATCCAATAGGTCTATAAGTTCCCATACAGAATTGGACTTCATAGAGTCCATCTCATTCTTCATGGCCTGTTTCCAAAGTTTGGAATCAACATCATTTATAGCTTCTTCATAAGTTACAAGGTCATCTTCATGCTCATAAGCCTAAGCTTGGTAAACTTCAGTATCATACATAAAGAAATTGGGTTTTCTAGAAATCCTCCCACCATATCGATATACCCTAAACTATTGATTGTTTGCTTGTCTTTTAGTGAAACTCGGACTTGTATACAAGACCAAAGCTTGGGGAGCAATTCTATCATCCGAAAGCTCCTCTAGTAAAACTTTGCTTTGAGACTTAAGGTTATTTATGTAATTCTCCTCTAGAAAAGTCGTATGGGTTAAAACAATAACCTTTTGCTCCTTCAGGTTATTGAACAAACTTTTTTTAGTCCTCTTAGGATATCCTACAAATAAGTACAATTCTGACATCGGTTCCAATTTCTTTATATCCCTATCCAATACATATGCTGGGCAACCCCATATTTTTATATATTTGAGAGAAGGCTTCTTGCTATCCTACAATTCAAATGGAGTTCTAGGATAGGTTGGAACATGGTTTAGAATATAGCACGCCATTTATAGTGCATATCCCCATAATGATATTGGTAGCTCTGAATAATTCATCATAGATAATACTGTGGCAGCCCGCCCTGCTGTGGAGGTTCTACAGTGCTATTACGGTCAACTCTGTAGTTAACCATAATAGTATGTAGGCCTCTAGGGTCGCCGGCATCATGCTTAACTTGAAAACTACTTGAAAATTTTATGGAATAAATTTTTTTTTCCTTCTTGATATAAAAACTTGTTCGAGAATGTGATAAGGAAATCATATTAACAAAATAACAATGTGATAAGGAAATCATGTTAATAAAATAACATGTATATGAATCATGATTCCCATATCACATAATCTTGACTTGGAATCATGTCTTTAAATTTACATGCTTGGGTTTTCAAAATTGTACAACGGAAGACTTATGGTGACCACAATCCCTCGCCCAATCCCCCTAGCATGTATCTACCATGTCCGTCGTCCACCGTGTGCTACTGGCGAACAGGTCTCTTACCTGCAACATGTGAACAAACTAGTGAGCTATGGGCTCAGTAAGTTCAAACATAAAAACATGACTCATAACATGAAATGCTGTGTTCATGCATGAAACTTGACTCTGAATAAACATGCTCATGGCTGAAAGTTAAGTCTTAGGACACTATCTGAAATTAAGTTCTAGTTTTGGACCCCTGATTAGTCGTATCATAATGTTAGCATGACTAGGAGCGGTACTTTAGTGCTGACCTCCTCAGCCTTAACTGAAACTGAACATAAAAACCTCCCCGTGGGTCGAGAGGCCGGTACGCCAATAACTGGTTTAATTACCATCTTGTCTGAAGTTTCACTGGGTAGCATACTGATTGCCCCACAGTAGGAACCTATTACATGTTTTACTTGGTGTGTGAGTTTTATAAACCTCACTAAGGTGCCTTGTACACCTACATGTTTTCGTGTACTTGAAACTTGTCTATCATGTGTACCTGAATCATCTATATGGAACATGAATCTCTACATGCATGACATGAAACTGACATGTCTACTGTGATGCAGACGGTCAATGTCTGTCATACACATCAAACAACATACATAATGTCATAAACATAGCATGATTGTCCACGTTGTAGTCAGGACAATGCTTGAACTTACAGAAAGTCTACTAGCGTGAGCTTCTGCTAGTTTGGAACTACTGCCTCAGGGTGTCTAGCTTGAACCCCTATAAAAGAAATAATCATTGATTATTTCCAACATTCATCTTATACTTGGAACATGGCAAAATATAAAAAATCATATTTCCAGACTCTTTTTTTTTTTTACTTCGAACACGCCCTCCTACACGGGCGTGTTCATGGCCATGTAATCCTCTGGACTTAAACGTGTATGGCCGTGTAATTCATGCAACATGGCCGTGTAACTCATACGTGCCTACACGGGTGGCTACACGGCCGTATTTCTGGCCGTGTTTTCCTACTGTCGAATATGGTCTGTTACACGCCCCTTCCCATGACCGTGTGCCCTTCTACACGGCTTGATACACAACCGTGTTCTTGACCGTGTACCTCTCAGGGTTTCAAACTCTCTCGAAACACGGTCGTGTATGTGGGCATGTTCGGGGCCGTGTTCTGAACACATCCTTGTACACGCCTGTGTTCATCCCAGAATCCTGATTCTGGGTCCGAAATTCTCTGCTCTGATGTTTTAAGGCTTTTATGGCCTTTGTTCTACTTCTTGCACTCAAAATCGATCTTAATAAGATCGTTTCAAGGTACCAACTGCATTTCTACAATCATGAATCCATGGTTTCATAAGCAAATTTCACATTTTGCTTCTATACATCTCTTAACTCAACATTTAAAAAAAATTAGAACTTTCTTGAAGAAAACTCACTGAACATGGTTTTCTAAACCATCAACTCATGAGTTTGTGTTTAAAAACAACTAGACTTGAATCATGTTTCAATTTAACCAAAAATCTTAACATGCTAACTCATCTTTTCTTTTTCTTCCTCAAAACCCCAGATTTTTCACCCAAGAAAACGTGAGAAAAATGAGGGTTTACCTTGCTTGAAACTTGAGGACGTCTTGCTGGAGATTCTTGGCTTAAAACTTGAATGATTTGCTGCTTGAAGAGAGAAATCTGAACTTGGATAAAAGGAATCACAGAGGAGGGTTTTCTTTTCCTTTTTTTTTCTCTTTTTCTCTCTTTCTTTCTCTTTCTTTCTCTCTTTCTCGGCTGCTTCTTTGCAGTTCATATAAAGTGAAATAATTTCACTTGGGCTGCTTGAGTTTGAGGCCCCTCCCATGCCTCTCCTCCTTTCTCACCATTTCCTTTAATTTTCTTTAAAGAAACTTACAATGGCTTGTCTAATCTTGGCCATTGATTCAATGTGGCTTATATGTGAGCCCTTGATCTCTTCATATGTATTTTCCACATACTTTTCTATTAAATTTAAACATCATAAATTGAATTAATGTTTAGCTTTTATACTATGTTTATTAATTCATTGTTAAATTTTGATTAAAATTTCAGTTAATCAAAATTTTCATCTGCTCTGTATTCTGTAACATGTCTCATCATGAATGTACATTTATTTACATATCTTATGCAAAATTTTTCGAGAACGATAAATTTCTCAGTTATCACATTCACCCCTCTTTATAAGATTTTCATCGTCGAAAATTTAGAACAAGTGAGGGTCTGAAAGTCTCATCTCATCTTCTCTTTCCCACGTAGCTTCTTCAATGTTGTGATTCCTCCACAATACCTTGACTAGTGGGATGGTCTTATTTCTTAACACCTTTTCTTCTTTAGCCAGTATCTGAACAGGCTGTTCTTCATATGTTAGATCCTCTTGGACTTGGACTAGTTCATGTTGTAACACATGAGATGGATCTGATATGTACTTTCTGAGCATTGAGACATGAAATATGTTGTGCACTACTGACAGCTCAGGAGGTAATGCCAACTTATAGGCAACCTTCCCAATGCGTTTGATAATCTCATAAGGTCCAATATACCTTGGACCCAGTTTTCCCTTCTTACCAAAACGCATAATCCCTTTCATGAGTGACACTTTTAGAAATATGAAGTCCCCTTCTTTGAATTCTAGGGATCTCCATCTTCTATCAACACAGCTTTTCTATCTGCTCTGAGCACTCTTCATCCTTTACTGGATCTTGGCAACTGCATCGCAAGTTTCCTACATGAAATCTATTTTATGCAGTTGTTTTTCCTTCAGATCATACCAGTGGATGAGTGATCTGCACTTTCGTCTATACAGGGCCTCATATGGTGCCATCTTGATAGAAGCTTGGTAGCTGTTGTTATATGAGAATTTCACTAGTGGTAGCTTCTTATTCCAAGCTCCTAGAAAATCCATTACACATGTTCAGAGCATATCCTCCAAAGTCTGGATAGTCTGTTCTGATTGTCCGTCTGTCTGAGGATGGAAGGCTGTACTAAACTTCAATTCTGTGCCTATGGCTCTTTGCACACACTCCCAAAAGTTTGAAGTGAACCGTGCATTTCTGTCAGATACTATGGACTTTGGAACTCCATGTAACCTAACAACATGAGCTATATAAAGGTGTGCCAGCTTCTCCAATGAGTAAGTGATCTTCATTGCTATGAACCTGGTTTTCTTTGTTAACATGTCCACGATTACCTAAATAGCATCGTGTCCTTCTCTTATTTTGGGCAGCCCTACCACAAAATCCATTGTGATATGCTCCCATTTCCATTCTGGAATCTCTAGAGGTTCTAACTTTCCTCCAGGATGCTGATGCTCAGCCTTGGCTTTCTGATAAGTAAGGCACTTACTCACGAACCTTGCAATATCTCCTTTCATCCCTTTCTACCAAAACTATAGTTTTAAGTCTTGATACATCTTGGTGGCTCCAAGATAAACTGAATATGGAGTTTCATGAGCTTCTGACATGATTCACCTTCGAAGTTCTTCATCTGCTGGAACGCGAATTCTCCCCTGATACATGATTAATCCATCTTTGGAAATCTCTTCCTGGGAGTCTGTTAGACTTGAATCTTGCTTCTAAGTTTCCTTGATATCATCAAACAATGATGACTTCAGTTGTAGTACTGACAATTTTCCTGATATCAGCTCCAGCTCAAGCGAATTAATTTCTTGCTGCAATGGTCTTGATAACCTGTCAATAAGCAACTACTGCAGAACTGTAGCTTTTCTGCTCAATGCGTCTGCTACTCGGTTGGTTTTTCCTGGATGATAAAGGATTTCACAATCATAATCCTTCACCAACTCCAACCATCTTCTTTGCCTCATGTTTAACTCCTTCTGTGTGAAGAAGTATTTTAGACTCTGATGATCCGTGTAAATCTGGAACTGTGCTCTTTACAGATAGTGTCACCAAATTTTAAGTGCGAACACTGCTACAGCAAGTTCTAGATCATGGCTGGGATAATTCTTCTCGTGCTCTTTCAATTGGCACGAAGCATAGGCAATCACTCTGCCATCTTGCATCAATACTACTCCCAAACCCAGTCTTGAAGCATCACTGTAGATTTCATATTTCTTCCCTTCAGTAGGGAGTGTGAGGATCGGTGCGCTTGTCAGCTGTCTCTTCAGCTCTTGGAAGCTTCTTTCACATTCATCTATCCATATATACTTCCTTTCCTTACGTGTGAGGGTTGTGAGATGTGCTGCCAATCATGCAAACCCTTCCACAAATCTCCTATAATAGCCAGCTAACCCTAAGAAACTGCGTATCTCTGTCACGCTCTTAGGTACAGGCCATTTGTTTATCGCTTCCACCTTAATTGGATCCACTGCAATTCCCTCCTTAGACACTACATGTTTAAGAAAATGTACCCTGTCTAGCCAAAATTCACATTTTGAGAATTTGGCATAGAAATGATGCTTTCTCAGCTTCTGAAAAACAATTCTTAACTATGCTTCATGCTCTGCGTGAGTCTTTGAATATACAAGAATGTCATTGATGAACACAATGACAAACCTGTCAAGATACTCCTTGAAGACTCTGTTCATCAAGTCCATGAAAGCCGCTGGAGTGTACGTTATCCCAAATGGCATTACTAGGAATTTATAATGCCCATAACGGGTTCTAAAAGCTGTCTTGGAAACATCAACTTCCTTGATTCTCAGCTGATGGTATCCTGATCTCAAATCAATCTTTGAGAACACTGCTGCACCCTTGAGTTGATCGAATAAGTCATCAATCCTAGGTAATGGATACCTATTATTGACTGTAACCTTGTTCAATTCTCAGTAATCTATACACATACGGAATGTCCCATCTTTCTTCTTGACAAACAATACGGGAGCACCCCATGGGGCATAGCTTGGTTTGATGAATCCCTTATTAAGCAGATTTTTCAACTGCATTTGTAACTCTTTCAACTCCACTGGTGCCATGTGATACGATGCCTTAGAAATCGATGCTGTTCTTGGTAGAAGCTCTATCTCAAATGAGATTTCCCATTCTGGAGGTAATCCTGGTAGTTCCTCGGGAAAGACTTCAAGAAATTCTCTGACAACAGGAACATCTTCCGGTTGTAACTTCTTCTCTTCTGTTGTATCTATCACATAAGCTAAATATCCAGTATAACCACTGGCTATTAGCTTATTGGCTTTCAATGAACTGATCATCATCTTGCCTGATCTTCTTGAAGAATCGACATATTCAAAACATTCTTCATCTTCTGGCTTGAACACTATTCTTCTGTTTCTGTAATCTGTTGTGGCTTGGTATTTTCCTAGGAAATCCATTCCTAAGATTACATCATAGTCTACTATCTTCATCATGATCAATTCTGCATACAGCTCCCTATTTGCCACGATTACTGGTACATGAGGTAACCGGTACTCGGACAACATGATTTCTCCTGATGGGAGAGTAGTTCTAAAAGTTCTTCCCATGTGATTTCTAAGGTATTCTAATTTATCAGTAAATGCATATGATATGAAAGAATGGGTGGCCCCAGAATCAAAAAGAACAGATGCCAAGTGGTTAGCGACAGAAATCTGACCTGTCACCACGTTGGACGTCCTTGCCTCTGCCTCTTATCTGGTGTAGGCCATTACCCTAGCATCTTCCTGAAGAGCTCTTTCTTGTCTTTCTTGCATTACTGGAGGCACTTCTGATGGGCTTTCATAACTTAATCTGGGTGCATGAACTTGTGACTGCTGTGAATGTGGAACATTTGATCCTGACACAGATTGGCAGTTCATAGGGCAACTCTTGATGAAATGGCCTTCTTTTCCACACTGAAAACATGCAGTCGTGCCAGCTCTGCACTGACCTATATGTTTTTTTTCTCACAATTTGGACAAGTGGGGTTACTTAGAACTGTATTGATGTTAGTCCTTTGTGACTGGTTTCTATTGTCTTGACTTTGGGTTCCCTGGAAATTGCCCTTTCTCTTCTTTTGGGACTGAGGGCCTAGATTACTGGACTATTCTGGTCTTGTACTCTGACTGCCCTTACCATGTTGCCCAGTTTGAGAGGCCTTAGCCAAGATCTTTTCTTTCTTCCTGGCTTCCCAGACCTTTTCCCTCTCTTCTTTCTGTCGGGCTAGATGGTACTCTGCCCTCAAAGCACGACTAACGCAGTCGGCTGCTGAGATTGGCGGGAATGGGCTACTGTCAACTACGACAGAAATCTCGGGCTTGAACATGCCTATCATCTTCTGTATCTTCTCCCTTTCTGTTAGCACCACATACAGACACAGGCGGGAGAGCTGGTCAAATCTCTTGCATACCTCGCTGACGGACATGTCACCCTACTGTAACTCTGAAAACTTTTTCTGTTGGGGTCGGAGTGATGCAGGTGTTAGGAAATGCCCTAAGCATTAGAGACATTTTGATGTATTTATTTTGAACTGGATAATAAAATTATATATAGAGGTTATTCATTACATTGCTATCTGTCCTCATCTTATTTACATGTTAAGTAAATGTAAGCAAATATGGCTCACTGACTGCTTGTATTTAAACTGTTAGAACGTTGTATGCAATGGACTTTTGTATGTGAGAAGACAATGTTCTAAAGTTAGCAGTCTAAACTATGGTCTATAGTCTATGGGGTTAGACCGAGCATCTAACTCATGTTAAGACTATTATGTTGTCTAAAGCCTTAGAGGGGACGGTTTGTCTTGACTGTCTGGAGCTGGACTCCCAAGTAGAAACATAGATATGTTGCTTGGTGGTGACATATTAGACCGGGACTAAAGCATGATTGATCTACGTAGTTCGCTATGAGTGGATCAATCTGCTTTTGACGTTCATTGTGCAATAACCTTAATCCTGAGTAAATGAACTACTTCATGTATATGACTTGTGTACTTTGATGTTCCAATGGCTAAAGCGTCTCAGAGGTAGTAAGCTTATAGACCGGTTCGTTGGGTGCATGACTTGTATACGATGAAGGGTTTGTTTGCAGATATCGGAATCATAGCTCTAAGGAGTTAAAGGTATCCTCTTAAAGGCATTATACTGAATATGAAAATGGACAAGGCCTTGGGTCGTCTGTTGGGCGGATGACTTCTTATTCACATATGGTGAATAATCATTTTCTTTATTCGGTAGTATAATGGAACTTTAAGATAGTCTGATCAGTAGGATTAAACGGACTTTGACCTAAGGCTGATCATGGATACCATATGAGGGTTTTGCATGTATGATAAGGTCATTGGATAGTAGCTCGTCACAGGCTTACGTAATACGGTATATAATTGGGAGTTCAGTTTCAGGTTTATAGTAGTGTGACTTTGAAACTAGTAATCATATGATTGAGTTGTTCGGTAAAGAATGATGATCATATGGATTTGCGGGAGCCCGATTATATATGTCTAATCAGTCCCTCTACTAGCTCCACATAATTCCTTAACGTTTGGCAAATTGATTTGTGTATGCTATTGGCTAGTTTATTATGCATGGATGGTGATGAAACAGGATTAGGATGGTAGACAAGATTCTCTCTGGTTGGATTCAGATTTTGTTTTGGATAATAGAGTACACAATTATTCGAACTCCAAATAAAGTTGCCATGATTTTATTTGAGATTGGATTGGAGTTGTTGAAAATTATCCATGAGAACAAGAATTTGAAACACAACCGTTTTGTGGATTTTGAAATTTGAATTTTGAAATTTGAAATTTGAAATTTGAATTTGAAATTTGAATTTGAAATTTGAATTTGAAATTCGAATTTGAAATTTGAATTTGAAATTCGAATTTGAAATTTGAATTTGAAATTCGAATTTGAAATTTGAAATTTGAAATTTGAATTTGAAATTCGAATTTGAAATTTGAAATTCAAATTTTGAATCACAGTCCAAGTGGGATTCGAATTTGTTGTGGAAAATCCACAAGGTTTGAAATTCGAATTTGAGTTAGATTTGGAGAGGATAATCTTGTTAGAATCTTGCTTGAATTTTGAATCCAAATCCTAACAAATTATGGATGAAATTTTGAGGATAATCCTCAATGGAATTTCGGTTTTTGTAGATAAGGTTCAAGGGAAAAATTCAAGTTTCAATCCCAGTTGAATTTGGATTCTCTCCTTTCCTGAAAAGTGGCCGAAATTATGGAGGAAATCTCCTAGGAAAATTCGGTTATTTTGGATAAGGTTGAGATAAGATTCAAGCTTGAAAATCCTAGTGGAATTTTGATTCTCCCTTATCCTAAAAGTGGCCGAATTCTATGAGGAGATTTTCTCCTAGGAATTTCAGATTTTTTGGTTGAAAAAGGGAGATAAAATTCTAGTTAAAATCTTGTTTAGATTTGGATTGGATTTATCTTAAATAAACCGAATTTTATTGTTGGATTTTCCCATGGAAAAATTCGGATTTTATGGTTATGGATAAGGGAGAATATCTTTTCCTAATCCAATTCGAATTCAGAGAATCACCTCATGTAGGTTTATAAATAGAGGTCCTGCTACTCCAGTTCTCTCAGACCACAGACTCTCAGGTGAGTAGGCTTATTGTTGCACAGCTCATCGTGACAATAAGTTCTTTAGAGATCTGGGTGGTCGGAAGAAGACTAGCAGTGCTAACATACCAATCGAGGTTCAGAGTGCCCACACACTCAGTCATTCGGGAATTAGAGAATAGTAGAGAAGGCTAGTTGGTTGAAGCCTCCGGTCATTCTCCTCCTGCACATTGGCATCCTTGAGGTATGAGTTTTAATTGTTGTTGGTTTATTGTATATGGCGTCATGAGATATTTAACGATCTAAAAATTTTTATTGTTCCGCTGCGCCACTCTGATACGTTTTTACCGATTTATTATCCTACAGCAGGATCATAGTATTTCTGGTTGAACTCCTCCAAGAACTTCGCCTATGACATCATGGTCACGTCCCTCCTCATATGGACTGTGTCCTACCAAAATCTTGCGTCCTTCCTTAAAACAAAGGATGCACACGAGACTTTCTCTTCCTCATTTAGTCTCATGAAATCCATTATCATTTAGATCGAAGAAAGCCAATCTTCTACTTCTAGGGGATTGGTTAAACCCTTAATTCCAGATGCCTCATTTTCTGAAATCTCTCGTATAGTGGCTCTAGGTTCACCCTAACCAGTGGTTCCTGAACCACTTCTGGTGCAGCTGGTGGCATTACTTGTTCTGCCTCAGTTGCTTGTTGTGCAGGAGTCCCTACTGATCCCTGCCCCTGTTCTAGCTGTTCTAACATCCGTCTTAATTCTGTGTTTTCGTTCATTTGATTTTCTAGAAGAGCCTGCATCTCTTCTAATCTCTAAGTCAGAGTCTGGCGTCCCCTTCTCCGTCTCTGGCCTTGGTTCTCCATCGTGCTACCTTATATCCTATAATCACATGATGAATTTGTATTAGATCCTCCATAAGAGGACTCACATCATTTCTTGCATTACTACATCATCATATACTTACTACAAAGTATAGGTCTCTACAGTGTTAGGAAATGCCCTAAGCATTAGAGACATTTTGATGTATTTATTTTGAACTGGATAATAAAATTATATATAAAGGTTATTCATTATATTGCTATCTGTCCTCGTTTTATTTACATGTTAAAGTAAATGTAAGCAAAAATGGCTCCCTGACTGCTTGTGTTAAAGTGTTAGAACGTTGCATGCAATGGACTTTTGTATGCGAGAAGACAATGTTCTAAAGTAAGCGGTCTAAACTATGGTCTATAGTCTATGGGGTTAGACCGAGCATCTAACTCATGTTAAGACTATTATGTTGTCTAAAGTCTTGGAGGGGACAGTTTGTCTTGACTGTCTGGAGCTGGACTCTCAAGTAGAGACATAGATATGTTGCTTGGTGGTGACATATTAGACCGGGACAAAAGCGTAATTGATCTATGAAGTCCGTTTTGAGTGGATCGATCTGCTTTTGATGTTCATTATGCAGTAACCTTAATCCTGAGTAGATGGACAGCTTCATGTATATGACTTGTGTACTTTGATGTTCCAATGGCTAAAGCATCTCAAACGTAGTAAGCTTATAGACCGGTTCGTTAGGTGCATGACTTGTATACGGTGAAGGGTTTGTTTACAGATATCGGAATCATAGCTCTAATGAGGAGTTAAGGGTATCCTCTTAAAGGCATTATATTGAATGTGAAAATAGACAAGGCCTTGGGTTGTCTGCTGGGCGGATGACTTCTTATTCACATATGGTGAATAATCATTTTCTTTATTCGGTAGTATAATGGAACTTTAAGATAGCCTGATCAGTAGGATTAAATGGACTTCGACCTAAGGCTGATTATGGATATCATATGAGGGTCCTGCATACATGACAAGGTCATTGGACGATAGCTTGTCACAGGCTTACGTAATACGGTATATAATTAGGAGTTCAGTTTCAGGTTTATAGTGGTGTGACTCTGAAATTAATGATCATATGATTGAGTTGTTCGGTAAAGAATGATGATCATATGGATTTGTGGGAGCCTGATTATATAGGTCCGATTGGTCCCTCTACTAGCTCCACATAATTCCTTAACGTTTGGCAAATTGATTTGTGTATGCTATTGGCTAGTTTATTATGCATGGATGGTGTTGACATAGGATTAGGATGGTCGACAGGATTCTCTCCGGTTGGATTCAGATTTTGTTTTGGATAATAGAGTACATAATTATTCGAACTCCAAATAAAGTTACCATAATTTTATTTAAGATTAGATTGGAGTTGTAGAAAATTATCCATGAGAACAAGAATTTGAAATACAACTGTTTTGTGGATTTTGAAATTTGAAATTTGGAATTTGAAATTTGAAATTTGAAATTTGAAATTTGAATTTTGAAATTTGAATTTGAAATTTGAATTTGAAATTCGAATTTGAAATTTGAAATTTGAATTTGAAATTCGAATTTGAAATTTGAAATTTAAATTCAAAATTTGAAATTTGAAATTTGAAATTTGAATTTGAATTTGAAATTTGAATTTGAAATTTGAAATTTGAAATTCAAATTTTGAATCACAGTCCAAGTGGGATTCGAATTTCTTATGGTAAATCCACCAGGAATGAAATTCAAATTTGAGTTGGATATGAAGAGGAAAATCTTGTTAGAATCGTACTGGAATTTTGAATCCAAATCCTAACAATAATGGATGAAAATTTTGAGGATTATCCTCATGGAATTTTCATATTTTTTGTGGATAAGGTTCAGGGAAAAATTCAAGTTTCAATCTCAGTTGAATTTGGATTCTCTCCTCCCTAATTATGGCAGAAAATTTGAGGAAGATCTCCTAGGAGATTTTCTGTTATTTTGGATAAGGATGAGATAAGATTCAAGCTTGAAAATCCTAGTGGAATTTTGATTCTTTCTTATCCAAAAGTGGCTGAAATTTTTGTTGGGATTTTCCCCTTAGATTTTCGGATTTTTTGGTTGAAAAAGGGAGATAAGATTCATGTTAAAATCTTGTTTGGATTTGAATTGCATAATCCTAATGTTGGTCGAAATTTGTTGGGATTTTCCCTTGGATAATTTCAGATTTTATGTCGTGGATAAGGGAGAAATTCTTCTCCTAATCCAATTTGAATTCAAAGAATCACCTCATGCAAGTCTATAAATAGAGACCCTGCTACTCCAGTTCTTTTAGATCATAGACACTTAGGTGAGCAGGGTTATTATTGCACAACTCACTGTAACAATAAGTTCTTTAGAGATCTGGGTGGTCGGAAGAAGACTAGCAGTGCTAGCATACCGATCAAGGTTCAGAGTACCCAAACACTCAGCCATTCGGGAATTGGAGAATAATAGAGAAGGCTAGTTGGTTGAAGCCCTTTGGTCATTCTCCTTCTGCAGATTGGCATCCTTGAGGTATGAGTTTTAATTATTGTTGGTTTATTGTATATGGCATCATGAGATATTTAACGATCTTGAAAAATTTTTATTGTTCCGCTGCGCCACTCTGATATATTTTTACCGATTTATTTCCTACAATTAGTATCAGAGTCATCTCATGACTATGCCATGTACATAAATTAGACAATTAATTAGTCTTTTTATTTATGTATGGATTTGATATTTAGAGAGTGGCATTCTAGGATTCCTTTATATTGTTATCATGTATTATGTATGAAGTATGTGGTTATTTTAATTTTTTTTTAAATTATTATAAGCATGCTTGTTTATGCCGGTTATGGTTCCTTAGAATTTAGAAAAATTGTATTTAGGATTTTTTATGTAACCATGAGAGCAGTTTATTAATACTGTAATTTTTCCATGGATTTTAATTTTGTCTCTTAGAATTATTATGATTAGAATTTTTGTACACCGGAAATGGTTTAGGAATTTTTATGTAATTATTCTTGGAGTAGATTGAAAATTGAAGACTGTAATTTATTTTTCCCAAAAGTTAAATTTAACTTAAAGGTTGAAATTTTGATTGTGTGCAAAATTTTAATTTAATTGAGATTCAAATTAATTTTTGGAGATCCTAATACGTAAATTAGAATATGGCACAAAAATTGAGACACGACCCCTCGGGATAGGCCGTCGGGCCTTGGAGGGGCTGCAGCCCCTGCCCTTGGGCAGGATGGGGCTGTGGCAGCCCCTTAACAGGCCATAACCACCCACGGTCGCAGGCTTGGCCTGTAGCCGAGGGTGGCCGTGGCCTTCCCAAGGCTGCCCGCAGCCTGGGCGTGCAGCCTGTGGCTGTAGACGCTGCCTGCAGCCTACTGGCTATTACGCCCAGCCTAGGCATGCAGCCTGGCGCTGCAGGCTTGGCCTGCAGCCCGCTTGGGCTGCACAAGGGGCGGCCGTGGGCTGCTAGCCCCCCGGGGGCTGGGGGCTGCCCACGGCGGTTGTCGGCTTCCGGGGGCGGTGGAACGGCGGTTTAAAAATCGAAAATTTTGATTTTTAAATTTGAGATTTAATTTTAAATCATGTTTAAAAATATGTAATTGAAAATTTTGAAATTACATATTATTACACATGATGTTTAAAATTGTTTAAAATTTGAATTTGAAATTTAAATTTTTGGAGATTTAAATTTTAAATAATTTTTGGGATGAGAAATAAATGGAGAGGCTACATAAAAATGGATACAAGAAGAGGGAACAAAATTCAAGACCCAAAGAATGCTTTGGATGGAATTTTGTAATCTTTATTTTCTTTGTTCTAGGATGGAATCATGGCTTGGTTATTCTGTCAATTATTTTTTCTGTGATATGTCATGGATGTATAAATATGTATTGATGGATGTTTTATATGTAAATTTGATAATATGTCATATAGGATAGATGAGTGCCGCTCATACTATATTGATCATACATATTTATCAAAACTTGCATGTTTTTCAAAATATTGAGTAGGAGAGGGTTTCAAACAAAACCCATGGCCTCCATTGTTGATCCATATGTGAAAGCATGGTAACACCTCGCGTCAGTTCTGCCCTGACCACACCCCTCGGTAGGTGTTTATCGCTGTCGGTATACTAGATTGGATTTCCTATGTGGAAAACATGTTCGGTTACAATCCTATTCATGACCACCCCTCGGTGGCTTGGTAGGACGTAGATCGGGTTACGTAAACAATGGTTATATACTCAAGACTCGTTTAGTTATCAACCTTCCCTAGAAGCTCTGTTAACTAAACTGGTGGCCAAATAAGCGGTTATTAATATATGTCTTAACCTTGGAGGATTTAAGGTAACATATATTAATTGGACGGGGTCCATGTTCTGACTATTTGTTTTCATGACCATCCCTCGGTGGCTTGGGGCAATAAGTGCTGAGAGTTACCGTTGCAATGCTATATGTTTTTCAAGTTTCATGTAGGAACATACTTGTATGTTTTATTTGCTAAATTATCTGTATATTTTCTTGGGCTTTGTAATGATGTCTAGTATAATTTTATTTCAGTTCAAAATGTCACCAACACCCCTCATTTCAATACTTACTGAGAATAAACTGAATGTCAATAATTATAAAGATTGGAAAAGAAATCTGTTGATAGTTCTCAGCTGCAAGAGACACAAGTGCATACTGGACGAACCATGCCCACTGGGGCCCAAACCTGACACACAGCTTGAGGAGGTCCCGGTTGCCTATACTCGTTTGAGAGAATCCAATGATATAGCTCTATGCTACATTCTTGCTAGCATGACGAGTGCTTTACAAAAGCAGCATGAGACTTATCGAGTTGCTAGAGAGATCATGGAAAATCTGGAGGACATGTTCAGAGGCCAAGAAAAGTTAGCTCAACAGTCTGCTATAACCAGTATTATGAACTCTAAGTAAAAGGTGGGTACTCCGGTAAAGGACCATATGATCACTCTAATGGGATTTTTCGCTGAGGCTGCCGAAAACGGTGCTGAGTTGGACTACAACACCCAGATCAAGATGGTGTTCAAAACTCTGTCTAAAGATTTTGTGGGGTTTAAGGCCGCATACAATCTGGCGACAAGAGAGTTAGGACTAATTGAGCTCATGAAGCAACTCCGAGCTTATGAGCGGATGATCAGGGATGGGGATGCGGTCCAACCTAAAAGAGAGGCCAATTTGGTGGAATCTTCCAAACCCTCACGAAAGAGGAAGAGGGCAAATCAGAAGCAAGCAGCTTCCAGTTCTTCTAATCCTCCTGTCTCAGATGGGAAGAAGAAGAAGAAGAATAAGAAGTCCAGGGATCCTAAAAAGTCCAAATGCTTCTGCTATGGGAAGGTAGGTCACTTCAAGAAGTCTTGCTGGGAATTCGTAGCCTCCAAGGGCAAGGAAGGTAAGGAACATCACTACTTGGAAGCGTGTTTGGTGGAAGAATCAAAAGACACTTGGGTCATTGATTCGGGCGCCACTAATCATGTTTGTGTTTCTATGCAGGGGTTTGTGGAAACGAGAAGTTTACATGATAGGAGCCTCTCGTTGCGTACTGGAGACGGTAGCTTGGTGATGGCTGAGGCAGTGGGAGATATTTATCTTTACTTTGATGAATTTAGGTTTATTTTATTGAAAGACTGTTTTTATGTTCCTAATTTTAGGATGAACCTTATATCGGTAGCTTGTTTAATAAAGGATTCTTATTCAGTTTTTTTTTAATAAAAGAGTTGATATTCGTAGAAATAAGTCTTTTATCTACTCTGGATAGATGGATGGAAACCTATATTTGATCAAACCAAAGATGTACTCATTACTTGATACCGAATTAATAGATAACTCTAAAAGGTTGAAAGTTTCTCACTCTAACAAAGCGTATCTTTGGCATTTAAGACTTGGTCATATTAATCAGGATAGGATTCAAAGATTGGTGAAAGACGGTTCTCTAGAATCTCTGAATGAGGTACGTCTTCCTCAATGTGAGTCTTGTCTAGAGGGAAAGATGACTAAGGGGTCTTTTTGAGCTAAGGGTACAAGGGCTCAAGAGTTCTTAGAAATTGTGCACACTGACGTATGTGATCCCATGAACATCACGGCACGAGGAGGGTTCGAGTATTATGTCTCCTTTATAGACGATTACTCGAGGTATGGATATGTGTATCTGATGCACCGCAAGAGCGAAACCTTTGACAAGTTCAAAGAGTATCGTGCGGAAGTGGAAAAGCAATTGGATAAATCCATAAAGACACTTCGATCTGATTGAGGTGGTGAATACCTCTCCAACGAATTTCTAGGACATCTTGTAGAGAATGGGATATTATCCCAATTGACTACACCTGGTACTCCACAACAGAATGGTGTAGCCGAAAGGAGAAACAGGACCTTATTGGATATGGTACAGTCCATGATAAGTTATTCAACACTGCCATTATCATTTTGGGGATATGCTTTACAAACGGCGTGCTATATTCTGAATCAGGTTCCAAGCAAATCAATTCCCAGAAGTCCGTATGAATTGTGCCATGACAAGAAGCCCTCCCATAGACATATGAGAATATTGGGCTATCTGGCACATGTACTGGATGGAGATGCGAACAAGTTAGAACCAAGATCAGAACTGTGCATGTTTGTAGGGTATCTAAAGGGAACTAAAGGAGGTCTGTTCTATAACCCGAAGGAACAAAAAGTCATTGTTTCAACCCATGTGACATTCTTGGAGGAAAGTCACATGAATGACTTTAAGCCTCGAAGCAAAGTGATGCTAGAGGAGTTATTGGGTGAAAGAACTGCTCTACAGGTTTTGGTCTTAGATGCAAGTCCGAGTTCCGGTGAAAAACCAGCAGACGATCAACAATTTAGGGTGCCTTGTCGTAGTGGGAGGGTTTCGAAGAAACCTAATTTCTTCATGTATGATGTTGAGGTATACCAGGCCGAGGCTCATAAGCATGAGGATGATCCGTTCACCTATGATGAAGTTATAAATGATGTTGATTCTAAATCTAGGAAATAGGCTATGAACAATGAGATGGATTCTATGACATCCAACTCTGTTTGGAAATTTGTAGATTTGCCGGATGGGATAAAACCCATTGGATGCAAATGAGTCTACAAAAGAAAGAAGGATGTGGAAGGGAGAGTGGAAACTTTCAAAGCTAGACTAGTTGCAAAGGGGTACACGTAAAAGGCTAGAATTGATTATGATGAAACCTTTTCGCCTGTTGCTATGCTGAAGTCTATCCGTATTCTTCTGTCCGTTGCTGCGGCTCTCGATTACGAGATCTGGCAAATGGATGTCAAGACGGCATTCTTGAATGGCCATCTTGAAGAGTGTATCTACATGATACAGCCCGAAGGGTTCGTAGCGAAAGGCCAAGAAAGGAAAGTCTACAAGTTGTTTAGATCCATTTATGGATTAAAGTAAGTATCCTGCTCATAGAACCAGAGATTTGATCAAGTGATCAAGATTTTCGGTTTTGAGCAGAATATTGATGAACCCTATGTTTATAAATGTATTAAGGATGGAAAAGTGGTCTTTTTGATACTTTATGTCGATGATATACTACTCATTGGGAATGATGTAGGAAACTTATCATCGGTTAAGCTTTGGTTACACCAACAGTTTGACATGAAGGACTTGGGAGAAGCTAATTATGCTCTAGGCATTCGTCTCTTTAGAGATCAAAAGAACAAAATGATAACGTTATCCTAGGCTTCATACATAGATAAAATAATTGACAAATATGCAATGTAAGAGGCAAAGAAAGGTACACAACCTTCTATTGTCGGTTTAACTCTTTCATTGGATGACTGTCTAAAGACATCGGAAGAAAGAGAGCGTATGAGTAAGGTCCCTTATGCATCCGCTGTGGGTAGCTTTATGTACGCTATGCTTTGCACTCGCCCGGACATATGTTTTGCAGTAGGTATAGTGAGTCGATATCAAGCGAATCCTGGAACCAAGCACTGGCAAGCAGTAAATCATATACTCAAGTATCTTAAGAGAACGAGGGATTATATGCTAATGTATTCTGGAGGGGACCTAACACCCGTAGGATACACAGACTCAGACTTCCAGACTTGTAAGGATTCAATGAAATCGACATATGGATCAGTGTTCTTGCTCGGAGGAGGCACCATTGTGTGGAAGAGCATGAAGCAACGCTGCACAGCTAACTCTACTATGGAGGCTGAGTATGTGGCTGCGGCTGAGGCATCTAAAGAAGCAGTTTGGCTCCGCAAGTTCTTTAGAGACCTTGAGATCATTCCGGGTGTTGACAAGCCTATCACACTTTACTGTGATAACACTGGGGCTATTGCCAATACAAGGGAATCTCGACACCACAAGAGGGCCAAGCACATAGATCGGAGATATCATATTATTAGAGGGCACATGGAGATAAGCCAAGTAGCTATATGTATGATCGCGTCCGAGGACAACATTGCCGATCCCTTTACTAAGACTTTGGTGGTTAGAAGCTTTGAGAGGACGTAGAGGCGATGAGGATGCATAACATGGCACATCTGCTGACTTAAGGTAAGTGGGAGATTATTAGGAAATTCCCTAAGCATTAGAGATATTTTGATGTATTTATTTTGAACTCGATAATAAAATTATATATAGAGGTTATTCATTACATTGCTATCTATCCTCGTTTTATTTACATGTTAAAGTAAATGTAAGCAAATATGGTTCCCTAACTGCTTGTGTTTAACTGTTAGAACGTTGCATGCAATGGACTTTTGTATGCGAGAAGACAATCTTCTAAAGTAAGCGGTCTAAACTATGATCTGTAGTCTATGGGGTTAGACCGAGCATCTAACTCATGTTAAGACTATTACGTTGTCTAAAGCTTTAGAGGGGACGGTTTGTCTTGATTGTCTGGAGCTGGACTCCCAAGTAGAGACATAGATATGTTGCTTGGTGGTGACATATTAGACCGGGACTAAAGTGTGATTGATCTACGAAGTCTGCTTTGAGTGGATCGATCTGTTTTTGACGTTCATTGTGCAGTAACCTTAATCCTGAGTAGATGGACAGCTTCATGTATATGACTTGTGTACTTTGATGTTTCAATGGCTAAAGCGTCTCAGAGGTAGTAAGCTTATAGACCGGTTTGTTGGGTGCATGACTTGTATACGATGAAGGGTTCGTTTACAGATATCAGAATCATAGCTCTAATAAGGAGTTAAGGGTATCCTCTTAAAGGCATTATACTGAATGTGAAAATGGATAAGGCCTTGGGTCGTCTGCTAGGTGGATGACTTCTTATTCACATATGGTGAATAATCATTTTCTTTATTCGGTAGTATAATGGAACTTTAAAATAGCCTGAGCAGTAGGATTAATTGGACTTCGACCTAAGGCTGATCATGGATATCATATGAGAGTTCTGCATACATGACTAGGTCATTGGATGATAGCTTGTCATAGGCTTAAGTAATACGGTATATAATTGGGAGTTCAGTTTCAGGTTTATAGTGGTGTGACTCTAAAATTAGTGATCATATGATTGAGTTGTTCGGTAAAGAATGATGATCATATGGATTTGTGGGAGCCCGATTATATATATCCAATTGGTCCCTCTACTAGCTCCACATAATCACTTAACGTTTGACAAATTGATTTGTGTATGCTATTGGCTAGTTTATTATGCATGGATGGTGTTGACATAGGATTAGGATGGTTGACAGGATTTTCTCCGGTTGGATTCAGATTTTATTTTGGATAATAAAGTACACAATTATTCGAACTCCAAATAAAGTTGCCATGATTTTATTTGAGATTGGATTGGAGTTGTAGAAAATTATCCATGAGAACAAGAATTTGAAATACAACAGTTTTGTGGATTTTGAAATTTGAATTTGAAATTCGAATTTGAAATTCGAATTTAAAATTTGAATTTGAAATTTAAAATTTTAAATTTGAATTTTAAATTTGAATTTGAAATTTGAAATTCAAATTTTGAATCACAGTCCAAGTGGGATTCGAATTTCTTATGGTAAATCCACCAGGAATGAAATTCGAATTTGAGTTGGATATGGAGAGGAAAATCTTGTTAGAATCCTACTAGAATTTTGAATCCAAATCCTAACAATAATGGATGAAAATTTTGAGGATTATTCTTATGAAATTTTCAGATTTTTTGTGGATAAGGTTCAGGGAAAAATTCAAGTTTCAATCCCAGTTGAATTTGGATTCTCTTCTCCCTAATTATGGCCGAAAATTTGAGGAAGATCTCCTAGGAGATTTTTGGTTATTTTGGATAAGTATGAAATAAGATTCAAGCTCGAAAATCCTAGTAGAATTTTGATTCTTCCTTATCCAAAAGTGGTCGAAATTTTTGTTGGGATTTTCCCCTTGGATTTTCAGATTTTTTGGTTGAAAAAGGGAGATAAGATTCATGTTAAAATCTTGTTTGGATTTGAATTGGATAATCCTAATGTTGGCCGAAATTTGTTGGGATTTTCCCTTGGATAATTTCAGATTTTATGTCGTGGATAAGGGAGAAAATCTTCTCTTAATCCAATTCGAATTCAGAGAATCATCTCATGTAAGTCTATAAATAGAGGTCCTGCCACTCCAGTTCTGTTAGACCACAGACTCTCAGGTGAGCAGGGTTATTGTTGCACAACTTATCGTGATAATAAGGTCTTTAGAGATCTGGGTGGTTGGAAGAAGACTAGTAGTGCTAGCATACCGATCGAGGTTCAGAGTGCCCACACACTCAGCCATTCGGGAATTGGAGAATAGTAGAGAAGACTAGTTGGTTGAAGCCCTCCGGTCATTCTCCTCCTGCAGATTAGCGTCCTTGAGGTATGAGTTTTAATTGTTGTTGGTTTATTGTATATGGTATCATGAGATATTTAACGATCTTCAAAAATTTTTATTGTTCTGCTGCGCCACTCTGATACGTTTTTATCGATTTATTTCCTACACATAGACCTTTACTTTTATGCATAACTAACTGCTGATCTTAACATAAACTTAACTTACTTGGATCGGCAAACAGGACATGCACGGAGTCAGGCGGGATATGGTCTACTAACTTTTCTGATACCAATTATGATAACGGTTGGTACTCTAAACTAGACCCATTTTAAACTTGGGCTCTGATACCAACTGTGACAACAGTTGGTATTCTAAACTAGACTTAACGTAAACATGCTCTGATACCAACTGTGGCGACCCGCCCTGCTGTGGAGGTTTTACAGTGCTATTACAGTCAACTTTGTAGTTAACCGCAATAGTATGTAGGCCTCTAGGGTCACCAGCATCATGCTTAACTTGAAAACTACTTGAAAATTTTATGGAATAAAATTTTTTTTTCTTGTTGATATAAAAACTTATTCGAGAATGTGATAAGGAAATCATGTTAATAAAATAATATGTAAATGAATCATGATTCCTCTATCACATAATCTTGACTTGGAATCATGTCTTTAAATTTACATGCTTGGGTTTTCAAAACTGTACAGCGGAAGACTTATGGCGACCACAATCCCTCGTCCAATCCCCCTGGCATGTATCTACCATATCCGTCGTCCACCGTGTACTACTGATGAACATGTCTCTTATCTACAATATGTGAACAAACTAGTGAGCTATGGGCTCAGTAAGTTCAAACATAAAAACATGAATTATAATATGAAATGCTGTGCTCATGCATGAAACTTGACTCTGAATAAACATGCTCATGGATGAAAGTTAAGTCTTAGGACATTATCTCAAATTAAGTTCTGGTTTTGGGTCTCTGATTGGTCGTACCGTAATGTTAGCATGACTGGGAGCAGTACTTTAGTGCTGAACTCCTCAGCCTTAACTGAAGCTGAACATGAAAACCTTCCCGTGGGTCGAGAGGCCGGTACGTCAATAACTAGTTTAATTACCATCTTGTCTTAAATTCCACTGGATAGCATACTGATTGCCCCACAGTAGGAACCTATTACATGTTTTACTTGGGGTGTGAGTTTTATAAACCTCACTAAGGTGCCTTGTACACCTACATGTTTTCATGTACTTGAAACTAGTCTATCATGTGTACCTGAATCATCTATATGGAACATGAATCTCTACATGCATGACATGAAACTGACATGTGTACATAACGTCATAAACATAACATGATTGTCCACGTTGCAGTCAGGACAATACTTGAACTTACAGAAAGTTTGCTAGCATGAGCCTCTACTGGTCTGGAACTACTGCCTCAGGGTGTCTGGCTTGAACCCCTATAAAAGAAATAATCATTGATTATTTCCAATATTCATCTTATACTTGGAACATGACAAAATATGAAAAATCATATTTCCTGACTCTTTTTTTTTTTTACTTCGAATACGCCCTCCTACACATGTGTGTTCATGGCCCTGTAATCTTCTGGACTTAAACGTGCATGGCCGTGTAATTCATGCAATATGGCCGTGTAACTCATGCGTGCCTACACGAGTGGCTACACGGTCGTGTTTCTGGCCGTGTTTTCCTGCTGTCAAACATGGTCTGTTACACGCCCATTCCCATGACTGTGTGCCCTTCTACACGGCTTGATACAAGGCTATGTTCTTGGCTGTGTACTTCTTGGGTTTTCAAACTCTCTTGAAACACGTTCGTGTATGTGGGTATGTTCGGAGCCGTATTCTGAACACGTCTGTGTTCATCCCAGAATCCTGATTCTGGGTCTGAAATTCTCTGCTCTGATGTTCTAAGGCTTTTATGGCCTTTGTTCTACTTCTTGCACTCAAAATCGATCTCAATAAGATCGTTTCAAGGTACCAACTGCATTTCTACAATCATGAATCCATGGTTTCATAAGCAAATTTCACTTTTTGCTTCTACACATCTCTTAACTCAACATTTAAAAAAAATCAGAACTTTCTTGAAGAAAACTCACTGAACTTGGTTTTCTGAACCATTAACTCACGAGTTCGTATTTAAAAATAACTAGACTTGAACCATGTTTCGATTAACTAAAAATCTCAACATGCTAACTCATCTTTTCTTTTTCTTCCTCAAAACCCCAGATTTTTCACCCAAGAAAACGTGAGAAAAATGAGGGTTTATCTTGCTTGAAACTTGAGGACGTCTTGCTGTGGATTCTTGGTTGAAACTTGAACGATCTGCTGCTTGAAGAGAGAAATCTGAACTTGGTTGAAAGGAATCACAGAGGAGGGTTTTCTTTTCCTCTTCTTCTCTTTCTCTCTCTTTCTTTCTCTTTCTTTCTTTCTCTCTCTCTCGACTGCTTTTTTGCAGTTCAAATGAAGTGAAATAATTTCACTTAGGCTGATTGAGTTTGGGGCCCCTCACGTGCTTCTCCTCCTCTCTCACCATTTCCTTTAATTAATTTTTTTTAAAGAAACTTACAATGGCTTGTCTAATCGTGGCCATTGATTCAATGTGGCTTACATGTGAGCCCTTGATCTCTTCATATGTATTTTCCATATACTTTTCTATTAAACTTAAACATCATAAATTGAATTAATATTTAGCTTTTACACTATGTTCATTAATTCATTGTTAAATTTTGATTAAAATTTCAGTTAATCAAAATTTTCATCTACTCTGTATTCTATAACATGTCTCATCATGAATATATATTTATTTACATATTTTATACAAAATTTCCTGAGAACGATAAATTTCTCGGTTATCACACATACTATATCTAATAAGGTCCTATTTTTCCTTTCGGCTATACCATTATGTTATGAAGTACTAGGTGCATTCAATTAGGATAGAATCCAGTTCATGGGGCCACATATGTATGCTCTATGCGCCTCGACGTTCATAGGACCATATATGTTGGTGTACACAATTTCTAAGAGTTCCTTAACCCTAGTATTCTTAGCTCCAAAAGATTGCCTAGTCATCTTACCCTTAAAACAAGATTTACATTGGGAAAGACATACCTCTCCTAGAGTATCCAAAGGACCGTCTTTTACCAATCTCAGAATACTATCTTGATTAATATGACCTATTCTTAAATGTTAAAGGTATACTTGTTCAAGTGAGAAATTTTAAGCCTTTTAAAGTTATCTATTAATTCGATGTCTAGTAGTGAGTTTTGGTTTGATAAAATAAAGGTTTCCATCCATTCTCCTAGAACAAATAAAAGAATTGTTTTTATGAATAATAACTGTTTCATTAAACCAGACTAAATAACAATTCTTAACTAAACAAGCTACTGATATAAGGCTCATCTTAAAATTAAGAACATAAAAAAAATCCTTTAACAAAATAAACCTAAAATTATCAAAATAAAGATAAATTTCTCTCACTGCTTCAACCATTACCAAGCTACCGTCTTTAGTCCACGATGAAAAGCTCCTATCATGTAGACTTCTTGTTTTCATGAACCCCTACAAAGAAACACAAATATGATTAGTCACTTGAATCAATGACCCAATTGTCTTTTGATTCTTCCACCAAACAAGCTTCTAAGTATAGAAATTCCTTTCCGTCTTTGGCCTTGGAGGCTAGGAATTCCTAGCAAGCTTTTTTGAAGTGACCTACCTTCCTATAATAGAAGCCTTAGGACTTTTTAGGGTCTTTCAGTATCTTGTTCTTGTTCTTTTTCTTCTTATCAAAGATAGGAAGAATAGACGAACTAGGAGCCGTCTGCTTCTTCTTTGGCTTTTTCTTGTTCCTTGAGGATTTGGAAGATTCTGCTAAGATGGCCTCTCCCTTGGTTTATATCGCATCCCCATCCCTGATCATCCACTTATAAACTTAGAGTTGCTTCATGAACTCAGTAAGTCTTAACTCCTTTATTGCCAGATTATATGCGGCTTTAAATCCCACAAAATCCTTAAATGGAGTCTTGAATACCATTTCAATCTGGATGTTGTAGTCCAACTCTGTGCCATTTTCAACAGCCTCAGCAAAGAACCCTATAAGCGCAAGCATATGATCCTTCACCCGAGTGATTGCCTTTTGCCTAGAGTTCATAATACTTATGATAGTAGACTATCAAGCCAATTTTTCTTAGCCTCCGAACATATCGTTTAAGTTGTCCATGATCTCCTTGTCAACTTGATAGGTCTCGTGTTGCTTTTGTAAGCACTTGTTATGTTAACAAGGATGTAGCATCGAGCTATCTCATTGGATTCTCTCTAAAGAGTATACACGACACGAACCTCTTCAAGTGGCATCCTAGGTCGGGGCCCTGGTTGGCATGGTTCGTTTTGTATGAACTTGTGTCTTTCGCAGCTAAGAACTATTGGTATGTTTCTTTTCTATTCCTTACAATTATCCCTATTCAATTTGTTTTTAGTAAGTATCGTGATTAGAGGTATCAGTAACATTTTAAACTGATAATAAAATAAAATAGAATATCATTACAAAACCCAAGCAAATATAAAAGATTTTAGTAATCAAACATATGAATATGTTCCTACATAAAAAACTTAAACAAAAAGAATATAGCATTGCAACGGTAATTTTCTGCACATATCACTTCATGCCACCTTGGTGTATACATGGAATGAATAGTGAAAACATGAACCTTGTCCAATTAATATATGTTGCCTTAAATCATCAAAGGTTAAGACATATATTAATAACCGTTTGTTTCAGCTACAAATTTGACTAACAGAGCTCCTTGGGAGGTTAATAGCCAAACTAGTCTTGAGCATATAACCATTATTTACAATGTCCAATTCATGAGCTATTTAAGCTATCTTGGGATGGTCGCAAATAGAACATGCCCAAACATGTTTTCCACAGAGGAGATCCAACCTAGTATACTGGTAGTGGTAGACACCTACTGAATGTGTAGTTAAGGCAGAACTGACACGAGACACTATTGTGCTTTCACATATGGATCAACAATGGAGATCGTAGGTTTTGTTTGAAACCCTCTCCCACTCAATATTTTAAAACAATAAGTTTTTATTTAAAATGTGCATGATTAACATAGTATGAGTAGCATTCTTCTATCCTATATGACATGTTATCAAATATGCAACATACTATTCTATCAATACATATTTATCCATACATGACAAAACATAGGAAAAAAATAAATGATTGAAAAATTTAAATAATTCAGTAATGGTTCCATCCCAGAAAAATTGAAAAACAAAGATTATAAAATTTCATCCAAAGCATTTTTTGGGTCTTAAATTTTTCTCTATCTTCGTGTATCCATCTTCATGCAGTTCTACTATTTATTTTTCATCCCATAAATTCCTTTAAAATTCAAATTTTGAAAAATTCAAATTTTAAGCAATTTTTAAATATCATGCACAAGCATATGTAATTTTCAAATTTCAAAAATTACATACGATTATACACAATTTAAAATTAAAATTTAAATAATTAATGATTTTTAAAAATTTTCGTCCAGACCCTTAGGGGGTCGAGGCGCGAGAAAAACGACCACCAAGGCCGCCTTGGGCCGTCACATGTTTGTACCCTGCCAGTAGCCACAAAGGTTGTTGGCTACCATTGGCAGCACGTAGGTTGCCAGTTGCCCATGGCTGCTGCTGGGCAGCTATGAACTGCCTAGCTCGTGGCTCCCACCCAACATCCATGGCTCCTTTTTCTCGATTTTTGTGTCAAATTCTAATTTTATCCTTTAAGTTATCCTAATTAAAAATTAGAATTTCTACACAAAAATAATTTTTAAGTCATCAAAATTAAATCTTAATTATGAGAAAAATAAATTCAAAGTCTTCAATATCAAATCATCTTTATGAATAATTACATAAAATTTCCTATATCGTTTCTAGTATACAAAAAATTCTAAATATTTAAAGAGATAAAAATTTATGGGAAAATTATAGTGATGATATTGCTCCCTGATAAGCGTTAAAATGTATATATTTTTAGCACAATATTCAGGCCATTATGGCTTAGTTTAGGGATCTCTTCATGGATTTTTACACTTGATCGGTTTATATTTTGTTTTCAGGTCCTAAATCAAGTAAAGGGAGTATAAGGAGCTAATTTGGAGCAGTTTGAAGCCGTCTTGTACAAAGTATGGCGAACATGGTTTGGTACACGGCGTGTATGTGGTTGTGTACCTATCGGGTCCTTAAACGTGTACAAAGCCATGTCTTTGGAAAGCTGTGCGTGTTAGACCATTTTGACTTGAACACGCCCGTGTTTGAAGTTCACACGCTCGTGTTGCATTAAACACGCCCGTGTAAAGCCATGCTTTGACCATGTCGAAGGCCGTGTACAGCGCAGGAATCAGGATTTTGAGCTATAAAAAGGGCAGGATCTGGTATTTTGGAGGAGAGAGCACCAACCTGCAAAAGAAAACCCTAAAATAGCAGAGAGAAGGCGGATTAGAGAAAGAATCATTCCTACAAGCAACAATCTATCAATTCGAAGTGGATTTCATTAGAGTAAAAAGGGATTTTTCATGGATTCATCTACTCTTTGTATTCATTTGAATTATAGTACTGTTATTTCATTGATTATGAACTGATTTGTTTAATACCTAGATAGGATGAACCCTAGAATTAATATTGTGATTTGATCCTTTTCATTTCAATTTATCTGCATATTTCATTGAGATTCAATTATGTGTTCCTCATTGTATTGAATTAATATTTACCGGTGTGTTGATTCATGTTTGTTATCATGCATTTATGATTGAGAAATCCTTTGTATGATTTGATTTAACATAATTGAAAGGAGTTGCACGTAATTCTAGAGATAGAACAACGTAAATCTTCCGGATTAGGGTTAAACCTAATAAAGGAATTCATTGATTGATTAATGTAATTCTGGGGGTTTTAATTAGAAAGAGATTTCAATTAATCAACCTGGGATTAGTTGTTAATACTCTTGAGAAATATATTAACATAACTAAGAAATCTCCACGGTCCAATAAAGTACAGATATTTTGGTGTTTTGATAGGTTAATCACAATAGACATTCGAGGGGGATTCATTAATCTAGGTATTGCTTGTTTGAACTAATTTCTTCTTGATTTAATTGCTGTTTAGTTTTGATTTGCATTGGTGAGTTTTATCTTTATTTTGTTTTTTTTTTTTAAGTTAACCTGTATCAACCGAAATTCAGAGGATAAATAATAAGAAAAGAGTTAGTACTAGTAATCGATACTCCCTGTGGGATTGACACTCGATATATTTATCCACTATGCTATAGAACTCGATAGGTGCACTTGCCTAAAAGATCTATAGGGTAGGATATCATTATCACTCCCATGGTTGCATAAAAATTCCTAGATACAATTTTTTCAAAATTCTAAAAAACCATAACTGACAAAATTGAGTATGCTTATAATAATTACAAAATTAAAATAACTACATGCAATATATCACATAACCCATGATAACAACATATAAGATTCTTAGAATGCCACTCTCTTAAATATCAAATCCATACATATTGGAGACACAATCGATTGTTTAATTTATATATATGGCATGTACATAAGTTGACTCTAATACCACTTATTAGAAAAAATAAATAATATGCACAGTCAAATTTTAAAAATTTTTCAAAGATCATTAGAACTCATATTGCTATATATAATAAATTATCAACAATCGAATATACTTTTCAGAGAAAACACCCTGGATGCCAGAATGAATGTTTGAAACTTAAGAGGACAACACCAAGAAGGGCTTCAACTAACTAGTCTTCTCTGTTATTCTCCAATTCCAAGATGGTTCAATTTGTTGGCACCCATGTCCTCTATGGGTACTCAGCGCGACTTGTCTCTTTCTAATTACTCAGATCTCTAAGAACTTATTATCACATGATTTGTGTAACAATAAGCCTGCTCACCTGAGAGTCTATGGTCTAACCAAAAACAGAAATGGAAAAACCCTATTGCATGAGGTGACCTTTTAAATTTTGAATTGAAAAACCCTATTAAGAGTCTATGGTCTAACCAAAAACAGAAATGGAAAAACCCTATTGCATGAGGTGACCTTTTAAATTTTGAATTGGACTAAGAAAAGATTTTTCTCTCTCCAATAGCCTCAACAAACCGATTCTCCTTACGCCAATAACCATTCAAATTTTCGATCATATCAGGCATTAAGGGGATTCAAAATTCAAATAAAATTTAAACAAGATTTTTCTCTTCCTTATCCACAAGAAAAACTGAATTCTTCTCTTGGATTTATCCATAAGAAATTCAGCCAAGGGAAGGATTTGTGATTCAAAATTTGATCCAAATTTCAAACTCTACAAATCTTTGAATTTTATCCACATGGATAATTTCCACAACTCCAATTCAAATTCAAATAAAATCATGACAATTTTATTTGAAATTTAAATAATTATGTAATCTCTTATACAAAAAAAATTCAAATACAAACTAAGAGAAAATCTTGTCTTCCAACTTTATCCATTATGGACCCTAACTATGATTATGCAAAGACAAGATTTTGTTCAATTTAAATTCAAATAGGATAATCTTTTAAATTTCAAATATTTATTTTAAGACAAGATTTTAAAAACTCAAATTAATCACATATTTGAATTTCAAATTCAAATACAATTAATTTAAATTTCAAATCTTATGTTCTTAAAATAAATATTAATTAAATATTTATCCCATTTATTGAATAATATAAAATTATAAAATCTTGCCCCTTCAGCACACAGAGAAAAACACCTACACCCTTATGAAGAGTGATCTGGATTTTTTTCATCACTAAATGAAAATTAATAAGCCACATACCAATACCTTGATTAACTACCATCTTTAAGGAATTATAAGGGCTAGTAAAGGGACTGATTGGACATATATAATTGGACTCTTATGAATCCATGTAATTATTATTCTATACCAAACAACTCGATCACATGATCACTAATTTCAGGATCATTCCACTATAGATCTGAAACTGAACTCCTAATTACATATGTCCAATCAGTCCCTCTACTAGCTCCTATAATTCCTTAAAGATAGTAGTTGATCAAGGTATTGCTATGTGGCTTATCTGATTGGACATATATTGCAAATTACGCAAGCCTTAGAAAAGACACTGTCCAATGACCTTATTATTAATGCAAAACCCTCATATGATATCCATGATCAACCTAAATCAAAGTCCATTCAACCTTTTGATCATGCTACTTTAAAGATCCATTATGCACTAGATAAGATAATGATTATCCACCATATGTGAATAATAAGTCGTTTGTAAAGCAAATGACTCAAGGCCTTATCCATTCTCACCAATTTAGCATAATGCGTTTAAGAGGACAATCTTAACTCTACATCAGAGCTATGATTCCTTATCTGTAAGCAATCCCTCTATCATATGTGTATTATGTACCCAATGAACAGGTCCATTAGCTTACTACCTCTGAGACGCCCTGGCCTTTGGAACATCAAAGCACACTAGTCACATACGCGGAGTTGTTCACTTACTCAGGATTAAGGTTGTTGCATAATGAACGTCAAAAGCAGATCGATCCATTCATAGCAGATTATGCAGATCAATCACGCTTTAGTCCCGTCCAATATGTTACCGCGAAGCAACATATTTATGTCTCTACTCAATTGTCAAAGCTCTGGATAGTCAAAGCAAACTATCCTCAAAATTGGCTTTAGACAACATAATATTCTTAATATGAGTTAGATGCTCACTCTAACCCCATAGACTACGGACTATAGATTTAGACCATTTACTCCAGAATGTTGTTTTCTTAAATACAAAAAAATCATTATATGCAATATTCTTACAGTTTAACACAAGCAGTCAATAAGTCATATTTGTTTACATTTACTTTAACATGTAAATATATTGAGGAGTTATAGAAATATAATGAATAACTTTTAAAATACATTATTGATCAGTTTAAAAATAAGCAAAATATATAAAAATATCTTTCTCGCTTAGGGCACACCTAACACTGCTACTCATATTAGTGTGTCTATGTAAGGTTTTCTGAGCTATCGAAAGCCAATTAGTGCTGAAAGATAAATCTATGTGGACAATGGCAAATCAGTTGAAGTTGAGGCTATAGGGATTTTTAGGTTATTATTAGAGACTGGTTGTTATTTAGATTTGAATGATACTTATGTTGTACCATCTTTTAGATGGAATTTGATTTCTATTTCTATTTTGGACAAATTTGGTTATTCTTGTTCATTTAGAAATAGTCAGTTTAGTCTTTTTTATGATTCAAATATTATTGGTACTAGTTTTTTTACTAGTTTATGATAAACTATACTTACTTAATACGGTTGACTATTATAATGAAACCTTGCATATTAGTTCCAATGGTAAAAAGAAAAAATTGACTAATGAGGATTCAGCTACATTATAGCACAAGTGTTTATGTCATATTTCCAAACAAAGAATTGAGAGACTTATCTCTGATAGAATCCTTGATCCCCTTGACTTTAATGACTTCTAAATATGTATTGATTGCATAAAGGGGAAACTGAAAAACATAAGGAAATTAGTTGTTAGTAGAGCTTCGGACGTCTTAGAACTTATTCATACAGATATCCATGGGCCATTCCCTATAGCTTCTTGAATAGTCAACAATATTTTATTATGTAAAGAGATGATTACATACGTTATGGCTACTTATATTTAATTCATGAAAAGACTTTGTATTTGGACGTGTTTAAGGGCATTAAAGCTAAGGTTGAAAGTTAGCTTAACAAAGGAGGTAAAGTCATCGAATCTGACCATGGTGGTGAAAACTATGACAGATATGATGGATCAGGTGAATAATGTCCAGGCCCTTTTACAAAATTCCTAAAGGAATGCGAAATCCTCCCACAGTACAATATGCCGGGAAGTCTTAGAATGAATGGTGTTGCTGAGAGGCGAAACAGAACTCTTAAGGACATGGTGAAGACTATGATTAGTCATTCTATCTTGCCATAATCTCTCTGTGGATAAGCACTAAAGACTGCAGCTTATATCCTAAACAGAGTACTAATTAAAGTGGTAGTCAAAATCCCTTATGAACTATAGACTTGCAAGAAATCCAGTATTAAGCACTTACACATTTCGGGTTGTTCAACCGAAGCAAGGCCTTATAGGCCAAATGAAATAAACTAGACTCAAGAACCGTTATCTGCTATTTTCTTGGATATGCTGAAAGGTCAAGGGGTACAAATTTTATGATCCCATAACTGGATCATTTTTTGAGATAGGGAATGCCTGGTTTTTTGAGATATTGAGTTTGGGGAGAGAAATAAGATTAGAGAATTTGTCTTTGAAGAGGAATCTATTTCTTTTCCTATAGTTGCTTTTGACAATGATCAGGCTCCTATTTCTGACATTGATTAAGTAGCAAATCCAGAACAACAAGACATAGTTGAAGTTTTCCCCATTCAAAATGAAGAGATTATTCCTAAAGAGCAAACTCAACAACCTGAAGAATAAATGCCATTAAGGAGATTCATTAGAGAGAGGAGAAATGTGATTTCGAATGATTATATTATATTTCTCCAAGAACATGAAGTTGACATTGGAATGGTGGAAGATGATTCAATCAACTTTCATCAAGCCATGCAAAGTTCTAACTCTCAAAAGAGGATTGATGCCATGAATGAGGAAATGAAGTCTGTGAAAAACAAAGAAATCTGGTATGGTAATTAATCATTTGGTCCTTATGGTATGGTATTGGATCTTCTGATCCTTATGATATTGATATAGGTGTTAAATTGGTACTAATTTTGAGTTCATCAATATGATATTGACCCTCCCATGTAATATTATACTAAACTCTATAGTTTGAACTACATTTGATAATATAAACATTAGAGATTGGATTAGAATGTATAGGAATTAATAGAATTGAATGATATCCCCTCCTCTTAAAGGGTATAAGGGGATTAAGTTGTAGACTAGATAAGCTCTTATCTACTTCAATGCTTTAAAATTTCCCACTAAGCGAAGGATTAAAATTCAGTCATATCCTACACTTCTTAATCTTGTACAACGAACAAACCCATGTATTGTCCTGCTCATTGCTAATTTATTATTTTGTTAATTCAAATAGCAAAATATTCTAATATCTATAACACTCTTTAAAAGAGTTAATAAGGGGTATGCCACATGGTAGCCATGTGGTTTATGCCACATCACCACCTCATGGGTTCCACACATAGACATGTACATATTTTCTTTGACTCACTTTACTTCATTTATCTATTTTGCACGTGCTTATAGTTCTATATTGAAAGCAATGATGCACTTTTTTGTCTCATAGCCAAGTGATCACCATGAGGCTATCTACGTGATGGCAAGTTAGTGCCACATGATATTTATTGCTTTGCTTTGTCGCCCTTTCTAGTTGCTATGTGACAATCAAGTCATCATCATAAGATGGTCTTAGCTAGCATTGAACTTTGCGAAAACCACATCTAGCATTGAATTTTGATCTAATATTTTCTTATTTTCTTTTTCTTTTTCTCTTTTTAATGTGCCGAATACAAAGTGCATGTAATTGTGACCCATTGGTATTTTAGAAAACAGCCAGAAACATGTAAACAATGCTGTTAGACGTACTAATAGTGCTATGAAACAATAGTGATCTGACGAACTTAGGAAAAACAATGTCAGTTTCACATTATGTTCACGTAGGTCAAATTTAGTAATAATTTCTTAATTCTTTATATGGAAATATCTTTTGATGAAATGGTAACCTGATGAGTTGGATTGTGGCAGTAAAATAAAAAAATAAAAAAAGTAGTGATTATTTGCGCTGGTAAAGTGTCGGAGTACATTAATGTAGTTTGTCCTTTCTTTTTTTTTTTTTTTTTGGCTAATTCTAAATATAAGATTAGTTATATCTTCATATGTTCGAAGAGTGAGATTATGCCACCATAACTAAGGGTAACAATAAATATCCATTTTCTATCATATGATTTGTTATCTTCTTTGTCTATAGGGCATGATTACTACAGGCATGGGCATGGCAACGATATTAGTTGCACGACATGTAGATATATTGGTTTCCTCTAACTGTTAACTCATAAATTAGATATTATTAATTTATCTAATTTGATAAGTAGTCTTGATGGATATTAGGGGTGAAACTTGGCCGAAAACTGAGTTTTAGTTTCAGTTTCAAATCGAAACCTTCTGTTTTGGAGGATTGGAACCAAAGAGTGACTGAACTAGGGTATTATCAGTTTGGTTTTTTAAGTCTCAGTTTCAGTTCTGAGGCAATCGGTTTGGTCGATTTGATTAGGAGACTTAACCTAGCAGTAACCTGATTGGTTTTTTAGGTTTTTAATTGATTTTTTGGGATTTTTTTCTCTTATTTTGGAGCAAAACTTTGATGTTGAAAACATATGTGATCATGGATGCAACTTTGACGTTAGATTTAAATTTATTCAATTAAGTATAGTAACTAATAAGCTAACTTAAAATTTAAATAAACATAGAAAATGCAAGTTCCAATTCCAAATTCCAATCCAACCAAAGCTAAAACTCTAAAGTCTAAAAGTATAAAATCAAGTATGATGTAACTAAGTCCTAACTCATAAGTAATAATGTGGCACACCGAACCTAATGACAAAAACAATATAATAACCTATAAATACCATCATCAAAGTCAAGTTCGAATTGTAACGAGTCCAATCTCTAATTACAACCACACACAGTCATGTAAACATAAAGAAAGAGTTTCACCTTATATAGTCTCGCACAATAACACATCATAATAACAAAGTCTCACACTCACAGTCTCTCTCTCTCTCTCTCTTTCTCTCTCTCTCTCTCTCTCTCTCTCTCTCTCACACACACACACACACACACACACACAAAAGAGCATTGAACAATACCCAAATTAACAAGTCACCTAATATCAAATTAACAACTAATAAGTAACAACTTAACCAATAAAAACAAAAGATTTTTGCTCCCAAGTTCTAACGGTCAATTCTTATTTTTCTTGTTGCACCTTGTCGTCTCCCAAGTCCATAACAATATCATCCTCATCATCTTCTTTAACGCTAGATAGTAGATTGTTGAGTAAAAATTGATGTTAAATATGATTAAGTATTAATTGCAATAAAGAAATGAAATTGAATACTTTATAAGTAACTTACTTAACAACTTTATTAGATACTACATTTGCTGGTTGGGTTGTGCTTGCATTGCTTGGAGTTGTTGGTGTCAGAGATTGAATAATAACACCGTTATCTACAATGAAATTAAATCAATTTACAAATTAATTTTGAAATTAAAAAAATCGATCACAAATATATTTATGATTCATAATTAATAATCAAGTAGTATCTCACCAGGTACAACTTCGTAACAATCTTAAAAACTTTCAATCTCATCCATATATTGGCTGAGGACAACCAGTTCATATTCTTCATTTATGGCATTTAACTGATTCCTCAAGCAAATTAAACACTCGATCTTCCTAGGAGACAATGAACACTTAAAAGAATTAAGAATACAATCACTGGTTAAGAAAGCAAACTCAGATGCAACTGTCGAAAGTTCAAGCATGTCTCTAGCAATCTAAGATTAGACCTTATACCTAGAGGCATTGATTTTCCACCAAATCAAGTTATCAGAATTAGCCTCCTATTCTTCGGTCAACACCTCACATACTTCAGCTAGATACATATTGACCTCATTATTGTTTACATTTGAACCATCACGACTAAGATTTTTATCCTATATGTTGCTGCTATATCATCAATGTTTGTTAGAAAGGAGGGCTCTATCTTACAAATAGAACAACTGAAACCAAAAGAACCAAATGAATTTGATGAAGCTAATCCTGATGACCAAACTAGTTTAGATGGAACCAGATAAAACTTTGAGACTTTTTGAGGGACAACAGAGTAGAAGTAAGATGAGCAAGAGGTACTAGTGGAGGAGGAGCCCAATCATGATATTCCTTGTACAACCTGTGTAATGTTTTCTCGACCGCTTACAGTAACTTCGTAGTTGTCTCTTCATCATATATGTGCCCAAAGCAAGTTTCAAGAAACTCTAACTTGTATCTTGGATCAAGAACCAAGCTAAGAAACATTATGTAATTCATTTTATTGATATTCCCCCAATATTTGTCAAACTTTATATTCATCATCTGGGTCGTCTACTTCAAAAGGAGAACATTACATGCTTCTAGTGCGTTCAACTCATGTGTTACCAAACAAATATCAACGAAATAGAAGTTCGAGGTGACATGGTAAGATCTACTATATTTGTTAGAATGTAAAACCTCCTCAAAAGCTTCACAAACACCTTTGCATTGTCCTAATCAAGCTCAAGTGGTGGCCCCTCAATCTTTTTCCCCTTAACAACTTCATCAAAGTAGGGCCTGTAGTTTTCATCCAAAAGCAAACTCTCAAAAACTAGAACAAAATTCAAACAAGCCTCCAGTATTAAGTAAGCAGAGTTCCAACTTGTTGTGACATCTAAACACAAAAAAGCATTAGACTTGATGTTTTCCTTCAACATATATTCTTTAAACTTCTTGAGGCATTGCAGTAAGGATCTCACAAATCTAACAACATTGAGGATACTTGCAATGGAATCAGTCAAATTTTTCAACCCATCTCTAATAATTAAATTTATTATGTGACAAACACACCTCATATATAGCATCTCACCATCTAAGACTTCTTCAGTTTGTCTACAGCCACATTATTTGAGGATGTATCGTCAACTGTAATTATGAACACTTTTGTAATTCCCTACCCATTAAGGCCCCCTTGTGCAATTGGATCCCCATTGTGATTTGGAACTTGGATGAAGTTGAGAATCCTTTTTTGCAATTACTAATCTTGGTCAACCTAATGTGTAGTTAAACACATATAACTAATATTTTGAATTGGTGTCCAAGTATCAGTAGTCAAACACAATCTCTGATTCCCCAAAACTTTCTTCAACTTCTTGTTATTTTCTAAATACATCTGATAAATAACCCTTGCAACCATTATCATTGAAACAAACAAAAAAAAAAAAAAACCTAGGATACATGTACTTCGAATAATGCCTAAATCCTTTACCTTCCACATGTCAAAAAGATAACTTATCCAAGACAATATACTCTACTAGAGCTCTTTTGTATCCTTCTTTAGTCCATGTTTTCAGCCCCAAAGTAGTAGCAGTATCATCATTCTCACCACCAATCTTCCATTTAAATTGAATAGTTTTTTGGTTTCTAACTCAAAAGGCCAATAAAGGAAAGTCTTAAAGTGATTAGTTATTAACGACATTCCATTCTTCTTTGTATCACGAGCATAAGATATTCCACAATAATTGCAAGTGGCTCTAGGATAACTCAATTTACTGTCTGGATCCCTTGTAAAATGCTCTCAAATTGGACTTTCTCTAGCCCTTTTTTTCTTTGGTTTCTTTTTGGGTTTCTTATAAGTCCCTCGATTGATTCAGGTCCATTAGTTTCAATTTCATTTGCATTCGCTTCAGTCTCTTCATCTTCACTAGCAACTTCAGTTTCAGGTAGAGGTTGAAGTATAGATAAAGACATCTACAAGCCCACAGTCACAAATATAACCACATATTCTCAAAACTAAATTCACGTATTCGTATCAACATGGTCATATATTATATTCCAAGCCCAACAATATCAATTCGTATAACATCAAAATAAATATCTCAATTCTCAGCCATTCCATGATTCCAATTCTCATAATCACAAACCCATTACAAAACCAAGAAAAAGCACATTGAACATTCAAAACTATAATAGTGTAATACGAATTTATTTCTACAAAATCAACATCATTCAAAATAGAACACCATAAAAATTCAAACATTCTAACATTGCACCGTCAAAATCTACCACCAAACTTCTTAACTTTTCAATTCTTAGCAAAGTACACCACCAAAATTCAAACATTCTAATTAGAACAAAATTTTTACACATAGAATGAAGCAAATTACTTTCTCAGCAACCAAATAAAATCCACAAATCACAATGCATATAAATTAGTAAATTACCATCAAAGTTTTTACATAAATTACATTAATTTATCAACAACAGATAAAAAGATTCCAGCAACAAAAACAAAAAAGCAATATAGAAAAAGAAAGTATGACTAATTGACTTTGGAAATGGAAGCGAAAAAAGGCGAGGGAAAGGACAATGATGACAAAAATTGACAGACTTTGGTGTAAGGCTGACTGGCAGTGTTAGTGAGAGACTGAGAGTGAGAGAGAGTCTGATAGAGACTAAAGAGTCTTGGGAGTCTCAGCCACTCATAGTCGGGAGATGATGAGGAAGAGACACGACAACAGACTGGCGTCTGGCTGTGTTGGTGAGATGTTGAGAGTGGAAGCAAGAAACGGTGCCATGCAATTTTTCAAAGAAGGGAAAGAAAGATTGAGTCCAAGAGGGAACTTGAATTAGGGTTGGGGTTGGGAGCAAAACGATGTTGTTTATTGTTTTTAATTTTGGTTTATTCAGTTTCAAACTGAAACCAAATTAGCGCCACTGAAAATTGAGCTGATAGGATCAGTTTTCCGATCAAAAGTTTTGAATTTGTTTCTTGGTTTCTTGTTTTCAGTTGCATCTATTGGCTTTCGGTCGATATTTTGATCGGTGTTGGTTTCTCAATTTCTAAGAATGAGCCTAATGGATATGCAATGATATCTCGATATCAATTTGTGAAAAGATATCCCAACATATCTCAACATATTGATGAAATATTCTCAATTTTGTACTTCTGAACTAGACTGCAATGAAGAACAATAAGGAGAATAATAATTATATAAATTATGTCGAGTTGCTAAGCTTGTAGAATCAAAACTCAAGACAATAGAATTTTTATCAATTTGACTTATTTCAATCATACCACATCTTGTTATGTATTGTTTTGGTAATAACTGTTATGGATTGAAGAATGCAATCATATTTTATTGATATTTAAAAAAAATGAAATGCGGATATTTTTGACCATCAAAAAAAATAAAAAAACCTATAATTTTTTGACATTTTGTGGATATTTTAAAAAAATGAAATGTGGATATTTTAAGAATGCAATTAAAATTTTTGCAAAAAAAATAAAAAATAAAAAAACCTATAGTTTTTTGACATTTTGTGAAAATATTCAAAAAATATTTTAGATATTCATCGATATTCATAAATATTGTGGATATTTTTGAACAGTGTGGCCATATAATAAAATACTTCTAGAAGAAATATCTTCCCCTGCATTTTCCCAAACATTATTCATGTCGAAACATCAAAATATAGATAATTTGTGGAAATCTCAACGGCGTCGGGGGCAATTTCATCCATGCCTAAATAATCTTTATTTCATTCTTTCCTAAAAATGTTTTGAGTAGAATTAGGTTATATTGATCTTGTTTCACTGGTAGGCTCCATATATTTAAAATATAAAATATGGGAGATATACAACACGATGACATCAATAATAATTTTATAAAAAAAAGTAAAAAAAAAAAAAAGCAAAACAAAACAAGCTACAAAACATAAAAGACCTTAATTTCCACCAAGTTCAATTGCAAATTTCCTCACTTAGGGGTACTATATAAAGAAACCACTGCTGCCTCTTACCATACCATCAGAATTCTCTTTGTTTTACATCAAAGACTTGATAATGGCGATTTATCTAATTATCATCTCCACTTTAATCCTCATCCTCATTGCTTACATGCTCTATCAACGGCTCAGATTCAAGCTCCCACCGGGACCGCGTACCTGGCCCGTGGTCGGAAACCTCTACAGCATAAAGCCAGTGAGGTTCCGATGCTTTGCGGAGTGGGCGGAGGCCTATGGCCCGATCATTTCAGTTTGGTTTGGCTCAAAGCTGGCGGTGGTGGTGTCTACCTCAGCGTTGGCAAAGGAGGTCCTTAAGGATCATGATCAACAGCTCGCTGATCGGCAACGGTCACGAGCGGCGGAGAAGTTTACCAAGAACGGCAAGAACCTTACATGGGCCGATTACGGACCTCACTATGTGAAAGTGAGAAAAGTTTGTACTCTCGAGCTGTTTACCCACAAGAGGCTTGAGGCTCTGAGACCTGTTAGAGAGGATGAGGTCATGGCCATGGTTGAATCCATTTTCAAAGATTGCATTGATCCTGGTATGATCTATTTTCTTTGTCTTCCTTTTTTTTTTTAATATTTCCACACATTAATTGTTATTATTATTATTTTTCCATGTAGTGGAAATCAACTTCTACAATTATGGTTTTCAAATATCAATCTAGTCACATGAGCTCATTCTGAGAGTAATAATACGTTCAGGTTCTTTTTGCTTTATTGGTGATTGAATTACTTTTTTTTTTTTTCTAATTAAAGAATCAAACAAATTAGATTACAAAAAGATGGATCGTGGAAAAACGTGCGACGGTGCAAAAAAAAATTGAGACAAAAAAAAAAAAAACTCAATTCATGGGAGATTAAGTATTTCCTAGAGACCACGGGAAGATTTTCAAAGGCAAAACATTCAGCTGATCCTAAATAGATTTTTGGCACTTCATTTTCAGAGACTAAAGATAAGAGCTTGTCACTGAGGACTTATCTTGGAGCAGTGGCTCTAAACAACATTACAAGGCTAATATTTGGGAAGCGGTTCATGAGCGCGGAGGGGGTGATCGACGAGCAGGGATTGGAGTTCCGAGGAGTTGTGTCGAATGCAACGAAGATCAGTGCTCGTCTTAACTTAGGAGATTTTGTCCCATGGCTGCAATGGATGTACCCGTCTTTGGAAGAGGAATATTCTAAGCATTGTGCTCGGAGGGACAAGCTTGCTAAGGCGATAATTGAAGAGCACAAGAGCATGCTCAAGAAGAGCAGTGTTACCGAGCAGCATTTTGTGGACGCTTTGCTAAATGTGCAGGACCAATATGAGCTTTGTGAAGACACCGTTATTGGACTTCTTTGGGTAAGTTTTATACCACTCATTTTTTATTTTCCCATGATCTCATTTTTCCCCTTTTTATACTTTTTCTTCGTCGTTTTTATTTTGACTAGTTTATATTCGTTTATATAAAATACTTGCGTGAATCTTCCAGTTCGATTACGTGGAAAAGGAGAATTTTATATTAACATCGGAGCAGCTAGAACTCTAACATAAATGCCGATAACCAAAAAAGTCAAGTGGCCAGGGCAGTTGTTGAAAGTTATCCTTTAAAAAAATAAATGTGCTGGCAAACCGTACTCCAGATTGTCAACACACACCGTACCATTACAGAGTCCCTGCTCATAGACCATCTAGCATTTTTTTTTTCTTTTTTGATGTAATATTTTCTTAGTTTCTAGCTTTTCTCCTTTTTCATATCCTTAATAGAGTGTTAACGATTATAAATATAATTTAGTAATAATATTGTATCTCACGTTATATATTTAAATTTTTCATTTTAAAATTAAAAAAATAAAATATTAGAGTGCTAAAACCCAGTTAGTATTGCAAAGCGAACGCATGCATACACCGGTTGGTATTTTAGAAAAGAACCTTAAACAAATTAAGGATTAGTTTCGGGGTGTTCTCTAGATCTCAAAAATCAATTTTTTTTTTAAAACTTCACCACTTTTTATTATTTATATCTTCAAAATACTACAGTAAACTCCAAACTTTAAAAGTTCATAAATTTGTGCATACAAGTCCAAATGAGATAATTTTTTTTAAATTGCATAGAATTTCGAAATGAACGAAACAATATCCATATTAATATTTTTTTTCTAAAAAAATTTTTAAAATTTTTTTTTTCACCCCAAACAGTTTTTTCTTCCAAACACATTTTCTAAAACAACTTTTTTCTAACTCAAAAATAATGTCTCTAACCTCCTCCTCCAAACACTCCTTAATAGTGTTGTGAACGGTGCTATGAGGCATTAGTTATTTAACGTAGGCAAAGTTTTTAGTAATTTCTCTGTTCTTAAGATGTACATATCTTTTGATGTGATAACAAACTAAAACTAGTAAAGAAATGATAAGGACACTAATTTTAATCCTAACTTTTGAGTACCAACTTATGTAGCATATGAATTATTTTTTTTTTGGTAAGTGTTTAACGTATTGCTATATTAATTGATAGTTTCTACCAATAAAAATATAACACATGAGTTAGTATTCAAAAAATTAGGATTAGAGTTAATATCTCTGACACTACTTTTAGCAAAATGGTCATTTATTATTTTTTTTTCAAGTTTGATCAATCAGTAATTGATTATTGATCAATCAATTATTAACTAAAAAAATCAGTAATTCACATTATGATCAATCTTTAGTGATTGACCATTTAAAAAAACTGATTAACTATTTTAATGAAAATGACTTTATAATTAATTTTTAAAAACTTAAGTTATTTGTTAAAAATACTTGTAAAAAAAAAAAGATTATTTACTTATAAATCCTTGAAATTATTTTCTAGGGAAAAAAGTAATTATTGGTGCTGGTGGGGGTAGTAGTACCACAAATGTAGTCTTTTTTTTATTATTTGTTAATTGTAAAAATAATATTAGTGATGTCCCACACAAAGGAGCAATAATCATAAAGCCATCATCGTCATACATGAGTTTTGTCATCACAACTGGTTACGACAATTGTGCTTTTTCTAACATTTCATTTGTTACCCTTTTTTGTATTCAGGACATGATTACTGCAGGCATGGACACGACTGCTATAGCAGTTGAATGGGCCATGGCTGAACTAATCAAGAATCCTAGAGTTCAACAAAAGGCACAAGAAGAACTAGACGGGGTTGTTGGGTCTGATCGGGTCATGAATGAAACCGACTTTGCAAACCTCCCTTACCTACAATACGTAGCCAAGGAAGCAATGCGGTTGCACCCACCAACACCCCTGATGCTTCCTCACCGAGCCAGCACCCATGTCAAGATCGGCGGCTACGACATCCCTAAGGACTGCATCGTCTACGTCAACGTTTGGGCTGTAGGGCGTGACCCGGTGGTTTGGAAAGACCCACATGAGTTTCGACCCGAAAGGTTTCTAGAAGAAGATGTTGACATGAAGGGTCATGATTATAGGCTACTTCCATTTGGGGCGGGTCGTCGGATATGCCCGGGAACCCAACTCGGTATCAATTTGGTCACGTCCATGTTGGGTCACCTATTGCACCAATTCAGTTGGAGCCCTCCAGAAGGAATGAAGCCAGACGAGATTGATATGGCAGAAACTCCAGGGTTGGTTACTTATATGAAGAGCCCATTACAAGTCGTTGCCACTCCAAGGCTGCCTTTACACTTATACAAACGTGTGGCCTTTTATTAGGAAACAATAAAAATAAATAAAAAATAAAAAACTTGGAGATACTATATCTTAAAAAAAAATAAAAAAAAAACTTGGAGATATCATACATATGTTTGTGTCTTAATCTATAACTTGAAATTAAATGTAACATTTTCCATGAAGTTTAATAAAAAGAGTGTGTTTTGAGGATAAAAACAGAACATGTCGTTTACGTGGTGCTACAAAGAATCAACTAATCAACACGTTTTTAAAATCCGCTGTATTTTCCCCATTGTGCAAGCAATTGATGCTGGCAGTTATTGGTCTCACCCTGATTGTTGTTCACTTTTAAAGAAGTTTACATATGATTTAAAAGCAACAATACTAAATAAATATTTATCACCGTCACGATATATGTGGTAGTACTTAGGGGGCGTTTGGTAAACGCATTGCATTTTGATTGTATTTGAATAAAATTTGTTTTTTTAATGTTGTACTTGGTTGAAAAGTATTTGTTTTGTATTTGAATGAAATGTGTGTTTGGATGAAAAGTATTTTAGAGTTAAAAAGTTGATGTGATTGGTAAAAGTAGAGATAAATGTGGAGTTGAAAAATTGATGTGATTGTTTTAAAAAAATTTTAAATATTAATTGTTTTTGTAATACTGTTGAAAAGAATTGTATTTGAATGTAAAATTTGCGTTTGGTGTAAAATTATATTGTGTTTGAATATAATTAAAATGTAATTTTTTTACCAAACGGCCTCTTAGACTATATATATGCACACTGTCTTAAAATTATTCTGGTACTGGATGGAATTTGTCACATTAGTGTGAATGTAAACTACAATAAGTAGAAATATAAATTTATATATAAGTAAATGTAAATATGAGGATTTTCAAATTACAGGGTATTTTTCAACATCTCCATTTTTATATTTTCTACTACATAAGTTCACATTTCTAATAACTGAAATTTACAAATAAATGCCACAACCTTAATAGCTTAGCGATATGAAACAAATTCACAATTACGTAAGTTCACATTTCTAGTAACTGATAATCACAAATAAACGCCACAACCCTAATAACTTAGTGATATGAAACAAATTTACAATTTAAACCAGTTCATCGTTTGAACTGAAAATATTTGGATCGGCAATAGCAATGTTTCCAGGTTAATCAACCATGGTTAGAGTTTATGAATTAATGGTTAGTGTGGGTGTCCATTGCGGTTTAGGCACCATGTTGAAAGGGGATACATGTTGGATTTAGAATTACACAGGTGGGGTTTTCCCATGTGGTTGAGTTTTCAAATGAAAAACATGAGCTGCATTTTGATCTTAAATAAAATGTGAACTGAAGCTACTAGAGTATTGGAAAACTGAAATTAATGGAGTGGGGTAGGTGATTTTGAACTTGCTTGGCAAAGTCTTTCACGTGCCTAAAAGTTGCTTCAAAATGCAATAAAGTGAAATTTGCATGGTAGGCCATCTCTAAAAACTGATAACGAGCAAAAGTCTTCCATTACTTCACCGCTAAGGTCCTATATCATTGTACCGGATTTAAATTTCGTTTTACTTTTTCATTTATATTCAAATCTTACATTCTCTGAGACGACGGTAGATTTTGACCCAAGAAAAAGATCTAAACAACCTTAAGAGGGGAAAAAAGAAAAAAGAAATGAGAAAATAGGCAACGTGAAAGGAAAAAAATAAAAAATAAAAAGGCCTTCTCTCGTCATAAGAGAAGGGAAAAAATGCCTTTTCTCCTTTTCCCTTGCTTTGTCTCTATGAGTACAACCCAATGGCTAGAAATCGTATGTCTAGGGTTAGTAAATTGTAAAAATATAGTAAAATATGGCATTCGTGAGGGCGTATGACCCGCTTGTCTACTATTGTTTCTAACGATTGAGGCTTGCAACAGGTTACTGGGGCTATAGGCTCGTGTAGAGTGAGGTGAACCTTCTGGCTACTATATATCAAGCAATGGCGAAAACACATGCTACGGGGCCAGGGGGGGTTGGGGGGGGTGGGGTTGTGTGGTGGTGGTGGGGTGGCATGTGTTCCAACTTGAATTTTGTAATTTTGATTTTTCCCCAAGATTTTATAGAATTTCAATGATGCCCCCTTGATCTTTAATTTGTAACATCAGTTTCATTCTGAACTTTTGAATTATTTGCAAATTTTCGCCTTCAGTTAAATTTTTAACGAAAAATAACACATGAGATGCACATGATAAGAATTTTGAGGACAATTTTGTAAAAACATCTATTTAGATGAGTTTTAGATTTTCTTTAAAAGAATCTTTAAGAAACAATTAAAAATTAATTATACTAAACTAATGCCTGAAATTCACACAAACCCTAATCCCAAATTCCCAAAAATCCTTCAAACCCTAATCCCAAAATTACATCTAAGAGAGGGAGAGGAGAGGGGTCAGGATCGTGGGAGGGGGGCTGAGGGTTGCTGTCTGGTAGGGAAAGGGGGGCAACTAGGAAGGGAGGTAGGGAGAGAGAGAGAGAGAAGGGCGGGTGGGGGGGCGCTAAGGTTGGCCATCAGGGTGGGAGGGCATGCTTAGCTATTGGGGGCAACTGGGATAATGAATTGGGATGAAGGCCAATTGGGAAGAGAGAGAGAGGAGGGGGGGCTATTTTTTATTTTAATTTCAATTATTATTTTTTTCAAAATAAAAGTGGGTTTAAGGACATTTGTTCTTTTAATTTAATTCCAATGACTGTTAATTTTAATTTTAGGGATAATTTAGTATTCTCACAATCAATATCCCTAACTTTTATTGTGAATAAGTGGCACATGTCATTTTCTATTAAAACTAAGGGGGAAAATTTGCAAATGGTTCAATGTTGGGGGAGAACAAATGTTACAATTCGAAATTGGAGGAGACATTCTGTGATAAGGTCTAAAGTTCAATAGGAAAAAGTGTAATTTGTCCTAAAAAGAATATACTTATACACCACTAAATAACTTTTTATTTTACTACTATTAAAAAAAATGAAAAGTTCAAGATTCAAACCATGAATTACACATTCATGCACTCGTGCCTAACCACTTAAGGTACAACACTAAATAATTAAAACATAAAAAATGAATATTTTCATAAATAGCTCCTGTATTATAAACCTCTATTCAAATTGACCACTATTTTTTGAAATCGATTTGTGACCCCCTGATATATAGAAAATCATTCAAAATGTTCCCTGTTATTAAATTAGAAATGGAAGGGACATAAATGAAAAAGGTATTTTTAACGATTTTCTATATATCAAGGGGCATTTTGAACAATTTTTAAATAAAATAAGGGTTAACTTGAATGGATGTCTATAGGGATTATTTATGAAAATAATTTTTCTATTAACTTTTCATAAAATTTAAACTTCTATTAACATAATAAACAGATATGTACAGTAAAATCATTTTGAACGAATTTACATATATCGATAGCACAATGACTAGTTTTGAAAAAATAAGGATCAATTTGAATGAAAATATATAATTTATGAGTTATTTAAAAAATAATCTTAAAAAAATATCTATATTAAGTAGAAAATTATCTACATATTACATAATATCACTATTGAGTAAAAAATTATCTCAAATTTTATTCATCATGTCCTATTATTAAAAAAAAAAAAAAAAGTGTTCGGTGGTGATGAAGGGGGCAAACTCCTCGCGCTGGGCGACGTTGGCGGCATTGAAAAACTAATAACTTTTCTAGTTGTGGTAAAGTTTTAATGTTGGTAGATGTTGCATTCTCTCTTCCGATATATTAAGAATCCGAACTATGATCAGAGCCAAAAAAAAAAAAAAAAGCCAAAATACGATACTATTGTTATTAAATTGATTTGACCCTTTTTTTTAAATGACCTTAAAACTACGACGCTATTATTAAATTTTTTGTGGAACTTCAAAATGTACCTATTACTACCCTCAAATTGTGCTTCGTGAAAATCCTATTCTGCCAGTCCATCCGTGTTCTTGGTTTTTTGCTGAAATGGCAAGAAAATTCAGGATAGTTGAAATGTAATAACTGAAAATTTGGTAAGGAATTTTGGCTAATTAAGGACAAAATTCATCAAAATTTCTTATGTAATCAAAAGCTTAGGTTATAATTTTAACCTAAAATTATGAAATACAATATGTCAATATTTTCATGATGTGACATCTAGATTTTATCTCCCAATACAAGGTTGCAATATTTCAAAATAATAACTCAACAAAAAACCAGACTATCACACGGCAACTTATAGTATCACATAGTATAAAGTTATAATATTTTTATAAAGAATAAAAACACAGTGACTTAATAATGTAATATGTAGTATAATTGGAGAATGCGTTTTATGACGTGATAATTATATAATTTATCACATGATAAAAAGTTACCTAAATTTATTCAAAAATTTAAATAATAAAGTGACCAATTAATACAAGTCATTATATGTTGTCAAATCATCAAATATAATAGTCCAGCAGCTTGAGTAATATAACAAGTGAGAATTAGCAACTTAAGACTAATTAAGAGCAGATTAGGATTATTATTTGTAAAAACACAATATTGAAACTCGGAGATCAAGTTTCTAGATAGACTAAAATTACACTGTCTATACCTGTCTTTTTGACTAATAAAAATTAGACAGATATCCTAAGCAATATTCAAACTTGGGAATTAAGTTTCATATATAGATGAAAATTGTATTGAGTTACTTTATCGGTCAAAAAAGTTGGACGTTAAGTTTTGTAGCTGTTAAAATTAATACTGCTTTTTTTTTTTTTTTTAAACAAGGTAAAAACATGGAGACTAAACTAGTGGTAGACAATGGAAAATGTCGTTATGTTAAGTAAGCAGATCAAGCTTTTATCTTTTAAGAATAATATCAAGGAAAATCTCAGTTTATCTTAATTTAAAGAAAATGGAAAAAGTTGATCAAAGAATGAGATTGAAGCAAAAGTTTTTTTGTCCTATCTTCTACACTCTCACGCCGGCCTTCAGGCATAGAGCTAGAAACAATTTCTATCAAGCCCTGTTGGGATGGATGACAACCTAATGTAATAGTTACATCCTAACCTTAGGATGTCAACTTTGTCTTGACTATTTTGACCATTTGATTTAGGTTTAAACTTATATTAAACTTGATTAAGTTTAGTTAGTAAGACCATCTTCAATGTATTTGTACATATTAATGTTATATTTATTATAAAATAATACAAAAAATAGTATTATCTTATTTTATACTCCAATGTATTATATTATTTTTAATGCTATTTCTATTTTTTGTTACTATTATTGTGATTTAGAAGTTATAAAAGTACACTTTTTCATATTTAAATAAATAAAAATAAAATTATTGTAATATTTACTTGAGGCAACAACTAACAAGAATCAAAATTGAAACTTAGAATTGCCTATTCCCTATGGCAAATTCGTCATAAAGTTTAGTATATGATAAATTTGATATGAAAAATAATATTGTGATAACTGAGAAATTTATCGTTCTCGGAAAATTTTATATAAAATATGTAAATAAATGTATATTCATAATGACACATGTTACAGGATATAGAGCAGATAAAAATTTTGACTAACTAGATTTTAATCAAAATTTTACAATGAATTAATGAACATAGTGTAAAAGCTAAACATTAATTTAAATTATGATGTTTTAAATTTATTAGAAAGTATGTGGAAAATATATATTAAGGGATCAATGGCTCACACACAAGCTACCTTGATCAATGGCCAAGACTAGCCAAGAAATTGTAATTTTCTTTAAAAGAAATTAAAGGGAAATGTGAGAAAGAGGGAGCACGTGAGGGAGTACTTCATTTAGCAGCCAAGTGAAATTATTTCACTTATTTGAACTGCAAGAAGTGGTCGAGAGAGAGAAAGAAAGAAAGAGAAAGAGAGTGGGCGTGCAGAGAGAGAGAGAGAGAAAGAGCAGAAGAGGAAACAAAAATTTGTCCTCTGCGTTTTCTTCCTTTCAACAGCTCGGATTCTCTCTTCAAGCAAGAAAATCGTTCAAATTTTCAGTCAAGATTCCACAGCAAGACGTTCTCAAGTTTCAAGTAAGGTAAACCCTCTTTTCTCTCACGTTTTTGAGTGAAAATCTGGGTTATTTTGAGGAAGAAAAGAGAATGTGAGTTTTGTATATTGAGATTTTTGGTTAAATCGAAACATGGTTTAAGTCTAGTTGTTCTTAAACACGAATTCGTGAGTTGCTGGTTTAGAAAACCAAGTTTCAGTGAGTTTTCTTCAAGGAAGTCTTGATTTTTAGGTTTTGAGTCAAGAGATATGCAAAAGCAAAATGAGAAATTTTGCTTATGAAACCATGGATAGATGATAATAGAAATGCAGTTTATACCTTGAAACGATCTTATTGAGATCGATTTTGAGTGTAAGAAGTAGAACAAAGACCATGAAAGCCTTAGAAAAACAGAGATAAAAATTTCAGACTCAGAATTAGGTTTCTGGGATGAACACGGGCGTGTTCAGAACACGGCCCCGAATATGCCCACATACACGACCGTGTTTCGAGAGAGTTTGAGACCCGGGAGGTACACGGCCGTGTATCGAGCCGTGTAGAATCGCACACGGTCATGGGAAGGGCGTGTAACAGACCATGTTCGACAGCAGAAAAACATGGCCAGAAACACGACCGTGTAGCCACCCGTGTAAGCATGCATGAGTTACACGGCCATGCACGTAAGTCCAGAGGAGTACACAGCCATGAACACGCCTATGTAGGAGAATGTGTTTGAAGCAAAAAAAAAAAAAGAGCCTGGAAAGATGATTAAAATATTTTGTCATGTTCAAGTATAAGATATATGTTGGAAATAATCAAAGATTATTTCTTTTATAGGAGTTCAAGCCAGACACCCCGAGACAGCAGTCCCAGATCAGCAGAGGCTCACGTTAGCTGATTTTCTATAAGTTCAAGCATTGTCCTGACTGCAACGTGGACAATTATGTTATGTTTATGATGTTATGTATGTTGTTTGGCATATACGTCAAACGTTGACCGTCTGCATCACGATATACATGTCACGTTCATGTCAGGCATGTAGAATTTCATATTTCAAGTAGATGATTCATGTACACATGATAAACAAGTTTCAAGCCCATGAAAATATGTAGGTGCACAAGGCACTATAGTGAGGTTAATAAAACTCACACTCCAAGTAAAACATATAATAGGTTCCTACTGTGGGGCAATCAGTATGCTATCCAGTTGGAATTTCAGACAAGATGGTAATTAAACCAGTTATTGGCATACCAGCCTCTCGACCCACTGAGAAGTTTTTATGTTCAGTTTAAGTTCAGGCTGCGGAGTTCAGCACTAAAGTACCGCTCCTAGTCATGTACGCCTTACGGTACGACCAATCAGGGGCCCAAAACCAGAACTTAATATCAGATAATGTCCAAGACTTAATATACAGTCATGAGCATATTTTTCAGAGTCAAGTTTCATTCATGTGCACAGCATAGCATGTTATGATTTCATGTTTTTATGTTTGAACTTACTAAGCTCATAGCTCACTAGTTTGTTCACATATTACAGGTAAGAAACCTGTTCTCCAATAGTTCATGGTGGACGATGGACAGGGTATGCACATGCCAGAGGGACTGGGCGAGGGATGATGGTCCTACCATGAGTATTCTGCTGTACAATTTTGAAAATTAAAACCTGTAATTTCAAGTACATGATTTAAAGCTAAGACTATGTGATAGGGGAATCATGATCCATGTATATGTTATTTTGTTAACATGATTTCCTTATCACATTCTCGAACAAGTTATTATATTAAGAAAAAAAAATTTATTCTGCAAAATTTACAAGTAGTTTTCAAGTTAAGTATGATACTGGTGACCCTAGAGGCCTACATGCTATTGCGGTTAGTTACAGAGTTGACTGTAATAATGCTGTAGAACCTCTACAGCAAGGGTGGGCCACCACAGTTGGTATCAAAGCCCATGTTTAAAATGGATCCAGTTTAGAGTACCAACTATTGCCACAGTTGGTATCAGAGCAAGTTTACGATGGGTCTAGTTTAGAGTACCAACTATTGCCACAGTTGGTATCAGAGCAGTTGGTAGACCATATCCCACCTAACTTCGTGCATGTCCTGTTCACCGATCCAAGTAAGTTAAGTTTATGTTAAGATCAGTAGCTAGTTATGCATGAAAGTAAAGGTCTATAGAGACCTATACTTTGTAGTAAGTATATGATGTAATATTAATACAAGAAATGATATAAATCCTCTTATAGAGGATCTAATACAAATTCATCGTGTAATTTTAGGATATAAAGTAGCACGATGGAAAATCAAGGCTAAGGCCAAAGACGGAGAAGGGGACGCCTAACTCTGACTCAGAAATTAGAAGAAATGCAGGCTCTTCTAGAAAATCAGATGAAAGAAAACACATAATTAAGACAGAGATTAGAACAGATAGAACATGGGCAGGGATCAGTGGGGACTCCTACACAACAAGCAACTGAGGCAGAATAAGTAGTGCCACCAACTGCACCAGAAGTGGTTTAGGAACCGCCAGTAAGGGTGAACCAAGAGCCACTATATGAGAGATTCCGAAAAATGAGGCCTCTGGAATTTGAGGGTTCAACCAATCCCCTGGAAGCAGAAGATTGGCTTTCTTCTATCCAGATGATTATGGATTTCATACAACTAGCAGAGTAAGAGAGAGTCTTGTGTGCATCCTTTGTCCTTAGGAAGGATGCAAGATTCTGGTGGGACATGGTCCGTATAAGGAGAGACGTGACCACTATGTCATAGGCGGAGTTTTTAGAGGAGTTCAACCAGAAATACTATGATCCCGCATCACTTCGACCACAATAGAAAGAGTTTTCAGAGTTAAAGCAGGGTGATATGTCCGTCAGCGAGGTTTGCAAGAGATTTGACCAGCTCTCTCGTTTGTGCCCATGTGTAGTGCCAATAGAAAGGGAGAAGATACAGAAGATGATAGGCATGTTTAGGCATGAGATTTCTGTCGTAGTTGACAGTAGCCCATTCCCGCCAATCTCAGTAACCGACTGCTTTAATCATGCCTTGAGGGCTGAGTACCATCTTGCCCGACAGAAAGAAGAGAGGGAAAAGGTCTGGGAAGCCAAGAAGAAAGAAAAGATCTTGGCTAAGACCTCTCAACCTGGACAGTACAGTAAAGGTAATCAGGGTACAAGACCAGATCTGTCTAGTAATCCAGGCCCTCAGTCCCAACAGAAAAAAAAAGGGAAATTTTCAGGGAACTCAAAGTCAAGACCACAGAAGTCAATCACGGAGGACTAACCCCACTGCAGTACCAAGTAACTCCACCTGTCCTACTAGTGGGAAAAAACATGTGGGTCAATGTAGAGCTGGCACGACTACATGTTTTCAGTGCGAAAAGGAAGGTCATTTCATCAAGAATTGTCCCATGAACTGCCAATCTATGTCAGGAGCAAATTTCTCACGTCCATAGCAGTCACAAGTTCATGCACTTCGATTAAGTTATGAAAGCCCTTCAGAAGTACCTCCAGCAGTACAAGAAAGACAAGAAAGAGCTCCTCAAGCAGATGCTAAGGTAATGGCCTACACCAGAGAAGAGGCTGAGGCAGGGACGTCCAACGTGGTGACAGGTCAGATTTCTGTCGCTAACCACTTGGCATCTGTTCTTTTTGACTCTGAGGCCACTCATTCTTTCATATCATATGCATTTGTTGATAAGTTAGAATACCCTAGAGATCACATGGGAAGAACTTTTAGAACTGCTCTCCTTTCAGGAGAAATCATGTTGTCCGAGTACTGGTTTCCTCATGTGCTAGTAATCGTGGCAAATAGGGAGCTTTATGCAGAATTGATCATGATGAAGATAGTAGATTACGATGTAGTCTTAGGAATGGATTTCCTAGGAAAATACCAAACCACGATAGATTGCAGAAATAGAAAAATAGTATTCAAGCCAGAAGAGAAAGAAAGTTTTGAATATGTCGATTCTTCAAAAAGGTCAAGCAAGATGATGATCAGTTCAGTGAAAGCCAAGAAACAAATAGCCAATGGTTGTACTGGATATTTAGCTTGTGTGACAGATACAGTAGAAGAGAAGAATCTACAACCAGAAGATATTCCTATTATCAGAGAATTTCTCGAAGTCTTTCCCGAGGAACTACCAGGAGTACCTCCAGAACGGGAAATCTCATTTGAGATAGAACTTCTATCGGGAACAGCACCGATCTCCAAGGCGCCGTATTGCATGGCACCAGTGGAGTTAAAAGAATTACAAGTGCAGTTGAAAGATCTGCTTGACAAGGGATTCATCAGACCAAGTTATTTCCCATGGGGTGCTCCTGTACTGTTTGTCAAGAAAAAAGACGGGACGTTTCGCATGTGCATAGATTATCGAGAATTGAATAAGGTCATAGTCAAGAATAGGTACCCATTACTTAGGATTGATGACTTATTCGACCAACTCAAGAGTACAGCAGTGTTCTCAAAGATTGATTTGAGATCAGGATACCATCAGCTGAGAATCAAGGAAGATGATGTTCTCAAGACAGCTTTCAGAACCCGTTATGGGCATTATGAATTCTTAGTAATGCCATTTGGGTTAACGAATGCTCCAGCGGCTTTCATGGACCTGATGAACAGAGTCTTCAAGCGGCTTTCATGGACCTGATGAACAGAGTCTTCAAGGAATATCTTGACAAGTTTGTCATTGTGTTCATCGATGACATTCTTGTATATTCAAAGACTCACGCAGAGCATAAAGCACAGTTAAGAATTATTTTTCAGAAGCTGAGAGAGCATCAACTCTATGCCAAATTCCTAAAATGTGAGTTTTGACTAGATAGGGTACATTTCCTCAGACATGTAGTGTCCAAGGAGGGAATTGTAGTGGATCCAATCAAGGTGGAAGCGATAAACAAATGGCCTGTACCTAAGAGCGTGACAGAGATATGCATTTTCTTAGGGTTAGCTGGCTATTATAGGAGATTTGTGGAAGGGTTTACATGATTGGCAGCACCTCTCACAACCCTCACGTGTAAGGAAAAGAAGTATGTATGGACAAAAGAATGTGAAAGAAGCTTCCAAGAGTTAAAGAGATGGCTGACAAGCGCGCCGATCCTCACACTCCCTACTGAAGGGAAGAAGTATGAAATTTACAGTGACGCTTCAAGAATGGGTTTGGGAGCAGTATTGATGCAAGATGGCAGAGTGATTACCTATGCTTCACGCTAATTGAAAGAGCACGACAAGAATTATCCCACCCATGACTTAGAACTTGCTGCAGTAGTGTTCGCACTCAAAATTTGGTGATACTATCTTTATGGAGCATAGTGACAGATTTGTACAGATCATCAGAGCCTAAAATACTTATTTACATAGAAGGAGTTAAACATGAGGTAAAGAAGATGGTTGGAGTTAGTGAAGGACTATGACTGTGAGATCCTCTACCATCCAGGAAAAGCCAACCGAGTAGCAGATGCATTGAACAAAAAGACAACCACTCCATCGAAGTTGTCCATAGATAAGTTACCCAGAGCCTTGCAGCAAGAAATTCATTCACTTAAGCTAGAGCTGATATCAGGAAAATTGTCAGCACTGCAGCTGAAGTCATCATTATTTGATGATATCAGGGAAGCTCAAAAGCAAGATTCAAGTCTAACAAACTCCCAGAAAGAGATGTCCAAGGATAGATTAATCATGTATTAAGGGAGAATTCATGTTCAAGCAGATGAAGAACTTCAAAGGCGAATCATGTCAGAAGCTCATGAAACGCCATATTCAGTTCATCTTGGAGCCACTAAGATGTACCAAGACTTGAAACTGCAGTTTTGATGGAAAGGAATGAAAGGAGATATTGCGAAGTTTGTGAGTAAATGCCTGACTTGCCAGAAAGTTAAGACTGAGCATCAGTATCCTGGAGGAAAGTTAGAACCTCTGGAGATTCCAGAGTGGAAATGGGAGCATATTACTATGGATTTTGTGGTAGGGCTACCCAAAACAAGAGAATGACACAATGCTATTTGGGTAATCGTGGACAGGTTAACAAAGATAGCCAGGTTCATAGCAATGAAGATCACTTACTCATTGAAGAAGTTAGCACACCTTTATGTAGCTCATGTTGTTAGGTTACATGGAGTTCCAAAGTCCATTGTATCTGACAGAGATGCATGGTTCACTTCAAACTTTTGGGAGTGTGTGCAAAGAGCCATGAGCACAGAACTGAAGTTCAGTACAGCCTTCCATCCTCAGACATACGGACAATCAAAATAGACTATCCAGATTTTGGAGGATATGCTCCGAGCATGTGTAATGGATTTTCCTGGAGATTGGAACGAGAAGCTACCACTAGTAGAATTCTCATATAACAACAGTTACCAAGCTTCCATCAAGATGGCACCGTATGAAGCCCTGTATGGACGAAAGTGCATATCACCCATCCACTGGTATGATCTGAAGGAAAAACAACTGCATAAAACAGATTTCATGCAAGAAACTTCCGATGCAGTTGCCAAGATCCAGCTAAGGATAAAGAGTGCTTAGAGCCGACAGAAGAGCTATGCAGACAGAAGATAGAGATCCCTAGAATTCAAGGAAGGGGACTTCGTATTTTTGAAAGTGTCACCCATGAAGGGGATTATACGTTTTGGTAAGAAGGGAAAACTGAGTCCAAGGTATATTGGACCTTATGAGATTATCAAACGCATTGAGAAGGTTGCCTACAAGTTAGCACTACCTCCTGAACTGTCAGCAGTACACAATGTATTTCATGTCTCAATGCTCATAAAGTACATGTCAGATCCATCTCATGTGTTACAACATGAACTAGTCCAAGTCCAAGAGGATCTAACCTATGAAGAACAGCCTGTTCAGATACTAGCTAGAGCAGAAAAGGTACTGAGAAACAAAACCATCCCACTAGTCAAGGTATTGTGGAGGAATCACAACATTGAAGAAGCTACGTAGGAAAGAAAAGATGAGATGAGACTTTCATACCCTCACTTATTTTAATTTTCGAGGACGAAAATCTTATAAGGAGGGGTGAATGTGATAACCGAGAAATTTATCGTTCTCGGAAAATTTTATATAAGATATATAAATAAATGTATATTCATGATGAGACATGTTACAGGATATAGAGCATATGAAAATTTTGACAGACTAGATTTTAGTCAAAATTTTACAATAAATTAATGAACATAATATAAAAGCTAAATATTAATTCAAATTATAATGTTTTAAATTTATTAGAAAGTATGTGAAAAATACATATTAAGGGATCAATGGCTCACATGCAAGCTACCTTAATCAATGGCCAAGACTAGCCAAGAAATTGTAATTTTCTTTAAAAGAAATTAAAGGGAAATGTGAAAAAGAAAGAGCACGTGAGGGAGTACTTCATTTAATAGCCAAGTGAAATTATTTCACTTATTTGAACTGCAAGAAGTGGTCGAGAGAGAGAGAGAAAGAAAGAGAAAGAGAGTGGGCGTGCAGAGAAAGAGAGAGAGAGAAAGAGCATAAGAGGAAACAAAAATTTGTCCTCTGCGTTTTCTTCCTTTCAATAGCTCGGATTCTCTCTTCAAGCAAGAAAATCGTTCAAGATTTCAGTCAAGATTCCACAGCAAGACGTTCTCAAGTTTCAAGTAAGGTAAACCCTCTTTTCTCTCACGTTTTTGAGTGAAAATCTGGGTTATTTTAAGGAAGAAAAGAGAATGTGAGTTTTGCATGTTGAGATTTTCGGTTAAATCGAAACATGGTTCAAGTCTAGTTGTTCTTAAACATGAATTCGTGAGTTGATGGTTTAGAAAACCAAGTTTCAGTGAGTTTTCTTTAAGGAAGTCTTGATTTTTAGGTTTTGAGTCAAGAGATATGTAAAAGCAAATGAGAAATTTTGCTTTTGAAACCATGGATAGATGATAATAGAAATGCAGTTTATACCTTGAAACGATCTTATTGAGATCGATTTTGAGTGTAAGAAGTAGAACAAAGAACATGAAAGCCTTAGAAAATTAGAGATGAGAATTTCAGACTCAGAATCAGGTTTCTGGGATGAACACGGGCGTTTTCAGAATACGGCCCCGAATATGCCCATATACACGACCGTGTTTCGAGAGAGTTTGAGACCCGAGAGGTACACGGCCAAGAACATGGCCGTGTATCGAGTCGTGTAAAATGGCACACGGTCATGGGAAGAGCATGTAACAGACCATGTTCGACAGCAGAAAAACACGGCCAGAAACATGACTGTGTAGCCACCCGTGTAAGCATGCATGAGTTACACGGTCATGTTGCATGAGTTACACGGCCATACACGTAAATCCAGAGGAGTATACAGCCACGAACACGCCCGTGTAGAAGGGCATGTTCGAAGCAAAAAAAAAAAAAAAAAAGAGTCTGGAAAGATGATTTACATATTTTGTCATGTTTCAAGTATAAGATATATGTTGGAAATAATCAAAGATTATTTCTTTTATAGGAGTTCAAGCCAGATACCCTGAGACAGCAGTCCCAGATCAGCAGAGGCTCACGTTAGCCGATTTTCTGTAAGTTCAAACATTATCCTGACTGCAACGTGGACAATTATGTTATGTTTATGATGTTATGTATGTTGTTTGATATGTATGTTAAACATTGACCATCTGCATCACGATATACATGTCATGTTCATGTCATGCATGTAGAATTTTATGTTTCAAGTAGATGATTTATGTACACATGATAGACAAGTTTCAAGCCCACGAAAACATATAGGTACACAAGGCACTATAGGGAGGTTAATAAAACTTACACCCCAAGTAAAACATGTAATACGTTCCTACTGTGGGGCAATCAATATGCTACCTAGTTGGAACTTCAGACAAGATGGTAATTAAACCAGTTATTAGCGTACCGGCCTCTCGACCCACGGGGAGGTTTTCATGTTCTGTTTCAGTTCAGGCTGTGGAGGTCAGCACTAAAGTACCGCTCGCAGTCATGCGCGCCTTACAGTACTACCAATTAGGGGCCCAAAACCAGAACTTAATATCAGATAATGTCCAAGACTTAATATACAGCCATGAGCATGTTTTTCAGAGTCAAGTTTCATTAATGAGCACAGCATAATATGTTATGATTTCATGTTTTTATGTTTGAATTTATTGAGCCCATAGCTCACTAGTTTGTTCACATGTTGCAGATAAGAGACCTGTTCATCAATAGTTCACGGTGGACGATGGATAGGGTATGTACATGCCAGGAGGACTGGGCGAGCGATGATGGTCCTACCATGAGTATTCCGCTGTACAGTTTTGAAAATTAAAACCTGTAATTTCAAGTACATGATTTAAAGCCAATACTATGTGATAGGGGAATCATGATCCATGTATATATTATTTTGTTAACATAATTTCCTTATCACATTCTTGAACAAGTTATTATATTAAGAAAAAAAAAATTATTCCGCAAAATTTACAAGTAGTTTTCAAGTTAAGCATGATACCGATGACTTTAGAGGCCTACATACTGTTGCAGTTAGCTACAGAGTTGACTGTAATAGTACTGTAGAACCTCTGCAGTAAGGGCGGGCCGCCACAAATATTCCATTGAAGAATACTTTTTTTATTTAAATACCAAAATTTACCACTGACATATTAATTTGACATTGCATTGAATATGCTCTAAGTATGTCAAGATTGCAATTAGCAAGTTTATCAATAGTCATTGGCCATGGTCTATAAATAGCCTCCAAACTTTTAAAATTTCTTCAAACTTTCGTTACAAATATTTACCTCCAAGGTTTGATAAACACATATTCGGTTCAAGGCAACCTTTTGAGGTAGTATTTTTAACTGAGAAATTATGTTTGTCAATTTAATACCCACGGTTTATGTAAGTTTAGAAACTAAGATAAATGTTCTTTTAATTTTAGTTTCCATCAGCATTTTAGAGCTTGATCTAGTGTCCATGATAAGGAAATATTCTTGACTCAGAGTTGTTAATTATGGAAAGCATTTGATACGAGTTTTAGTTTGGTAATTTGACTATGTTTTAGTAATGATGGTTTTATGCCTATGAATGTTTCCATTAAAAAATATATATTTATGGCCCAGATATATTTATGTCATGATGAAGAAAAGATTAAGAAATAAACAAAATAAAAAATCTGTAATCGTGATTTCGTTCTTTAAAAAGTTTTACGTTAATAGGTTTTCCTAAGTCAAAAACCACTCAGAAAATTTAAGACAATTATAGACTAAGAGTTATGGTGAATGTGAGTTTTATTAAGTCTTTCTGTCAATAAATTTAATATATGAAATGATGATTTAGACCTTTATGTAAAAACTGTCGAAAACAGTCCTCGAAACTGCGACTTGCGAATTTTTGTAAAACCAGTGCGTTTATGGATAATATACTACTTTGAAACGCTTTAGTCTTTGAAACATCAAAGTACACAAGTCATAAACATTAAGTCATTTACTTACTTAGGATTAATGTTATTACATATTAAATGTCAAAAGTGAATTTATCTATTCTAGCAGACTTGTAAATTAATTACACTTTCATCAAACTCCAATATTCCACCACCAGTAGACAATATATTTATATCTCCACTTAAAAATTGGCTCGCTTATAATAATCATGAAAAACTATCTTCCTAATAGGATTTAGGTAACATAATAGTCTTCATATAAGTTAAATGCTTACTCTAACCCCTAGACAACGAACTATAGGTTTAAACTACTTACTTTAGACTATTGTCTTCTTGCATACTATCCATTGTCTTCTTACTTTAGGAGTCAGCACGTGCCTAATGTTCAAGACAATCCATCTCCCCAATGAGATTTAAACAGTATAATAGTTTTCATATGAGTTAGATGCTCATTTTAATCTCATAGACTACGGATTATAGATTTACATTACTTACTTTAGAATGTTATCTTCTTGCATACAAAGTCCATTATAGCAAGTAGTTAACGAGCAATATTTTCTTATATTTATTTTAACATGTAAATAAATGAAATAAATGAAATACATCTAAAATGTCATTCATACTTAGGACATTCCTAACAATCTCCCACTTGTCCTAAAGGAGTAAATGTGTTATATCTCACATCCTCATAGCCTTGACATGCCTTTCAAAGTTTCTAACCACCAAAGTCTTGGTGAAAGCATTAGCAAGGTTGTCCTCCGACGCTATCTTATAGACACTTACCACTCCATCCATCACATATTCTTTAGCAATGTGGTATTCAAAATCAATATGTTTTGTTCTCTTATGGTCCCACCATTAACAACAAATATAGATTCTAAAGTTGATTTCCTCAAATCCTTATAAGTTTAGAAGTCAGAATTTGTATACCCTACATGTGTTATGTCCCATTCAAAATATACCAGTATATAGTTCCTTATTCTCCTAAGATATTTAAGTATATGCTTCATGGCTTATTAATGCTTGGTTCTGGAATTCGTTTGATATCGACTCACTATACCAATTATATAGCAAATATCAAGACGTGTGCATAGCATACTATATATAAGACTACCTATAGCGGATGCATGAGGGATTTTCTTCATATGTTCTCTTTCTTTGGACACCTTTGGACAACCATCCAAAGAAAGAGTCAAACCAGTAAAAGAAAGTTGCGAATCTTTCTTTACCTTTTACATTGCAAACTTCTTGATAATCTTATCTATGTATAAAGCTAGAGAAAATACTATCATTTTGTTCTTTCAATCTTTAAAGAGACGTAATTCTAGAACATAATCTTATCTTTTTGTCAAACTATAGAGACAATCAAATTTTGACTAATGATAAGTTTTGCATAATTCATAATGAGTAGTATATCATCAACATAGAGAATCAAATAAACCACCTTACCATTCTTTATACGTTTATAAACACTAGGTTCCTCATCGTTCTGTTCAAAATAAAAGGTCTTGATTGCTTGATCAAATCTTTGGTTCCATGAGTAGGAGGCTTGCTTTAATTCATAAATAGATTTAAGCAACTTATAAACTTTCCTCTTTTGGTCTTAATGAACCCATTGGATTGTACCACATAGATACTCTCATTAAGATAGTCATTTAAAAATGCCATCTTGACATCCATTTGTCAGGTTTTGTAATCAACAGCCATAGCAATGAAAAGAAGAAGGTGAATACACTTAAGCATCACAATAGATGAAAAAGTTTCATTGTAGTCGATGCTAGCTTTTTGCATGTATCTCTTTGCTATAAGTCTAACCTTGAAAATTTCAACTTTCCCTTTGACATTCCTTTTTCTTTTGTAATCCCACTTGCACCTAATAGGTTTTATCCCTCCTAGAAGGTATCCAAGTTCCCATGGGGTGTTAGATTTCATTGAATCTATTTCATTATTTATGGCTTGTCTCTAGAGCTTAGCATCGACATCATTCACAGCTCCATTGTACGTAATAGGGTCATCATCATATTCATGAGCTTCAAATTGGTAAACTTCAGCATCATACATGAAGAATGGTTTCCTTAAAACTATCCTACTATGTCGAAGCTCCCTAGTTTGTTGATCTTTTGCGGGTTTTTTACTAGAACTTAGACTGTTGGGATTGATGACCAAAAGCATGTAATGTACTGGATGTTATTTATTTCGACATAAATATATTTGATTTTTCATTGTAATAATGTATATGTATTTTGATTACTTTATTAATATCATTAAAATTCTATAATTATCTATGTAACCTAAATGTTATACGTAAGTGTTATATACTAGAGGATAATATTTAAAGATAATAATTAAAATGTTACATGATAAGTAATTAATTATTTAATTGATTAATCAATTATAGTATGAAATCTTTAATTAAATATTACTAATGCATATCATTACCATTAAAAATGGAATGGTTTTTGTTAGGAATGCCCTAAGTAAGAAAGACATTTTTTATGTATTTTATTTTTTTTGAACTAAATAATAAAATTATATTTAGAGGTTATTCATTACATTGTTATATATCCTCATTCTATTTACATGTTAAAGTAAATATAAGCAAATATGGCTCACTGACTGCTTGTGTAAAACTGTTAGAATGTTGCATACAATAAACTTTTGTATACAAGAAGACAATGTTCTAAAGTAAGCAGTCTAAACTATAATCCGTAGTCTATGGGGTTAGACCAAGTACCTAACTCATGTTAAAACTATTATATTATCTAAAACCAATTTGGGGGACGATTTGTCTTCACTTTTTGGAGCTTTGACTCCCACGTAAAGACATAGATATGTTGTTGGTAGTGACGTATTGGACTGAGACCAAAGTGTAATTAATCTACGTAGTCTGCTTGAGTGGATCATGTCACTTTTGACATTCATTATGCAATAACCTTAGTCCTGAGTAAATAAATTGCTTCATGTATATGACTTGTGTACTTTGATGTTCCAATGGCTAAAGCGTCTTATAGGTAGTAAGCTTATAGATCGGTTCATTGCGTACATAACTTGTATATGATGGAGGGTTTGTTTACAGATATTGAAATCATAATTCTAATAAGGAGTAAAGGTTATCTTCTTAAAGGCATTATACTTGATGTGAAAATAGACAAGGCTTTAGGTCGTCTGTTGAGCAGATGACTTCTTATTCATATATAGTGAATAATCATTTTCTTATTCGGTAGTATAATGGATCTTTAAGATAGCTTGATTAGTAGGTTAAACAGACGTTAACATAAGGCTAATCATAGATGTCATATGAGGGTTTTGCATATATGACAAGGTCATTAGACAATAGCTTATCATTGGCTTATGTAATACCATATATAATTGGGAATGTAGTTTCAGGTTTGTAATGGTGTGACTTTGAAACAAATAATTATAACGAGTTTATTCGATGTAGAATAATAGTAACATGGATTATTGGAGCCCATATAATATAGTCCAATTGATCCCTCTACTAACTCCGCATAATTCCTTCACTAATGGTAATTGATCGGAATATTCTTATTAGCTTGTTGTCTTACATTTAGTAAAGAGAAAAGTTTGGATCACTTTCCCATAAGGTGTCGGCATTTTTCTCTAGGTATTAGAGGGGCAAATTGTAATTTTATATAATTTAATAAATGAGATAAATATTTAATTAACATATATTTTGAAAGATAAAATTTGAAATTTAAATTAATTGTATTTGAATTTTAAATTTAAGTATGTGATTAATTTGAATTTTAAAAATCTTGTCTTAAAATAAATGTTTGAAAATTAAAAGATTATCCTATTTGAATTTGAATTGAACAAAATCTTATCCTAGCACAACTAGGGGTGGCATCCACTATGGATAAGGATAGAAGACAAGATTTTCTCTTAATTTAAATTTGAATTTTGTTTTGAAAAAGAGATTACACATTATTTGAATTTCAAATAAAGTTGTCATGATTTTATTTGAATTTGAATTGAGTTGTGGAAAATTATCCATGTAGATAAAATTCAAAGATTTGTAAAGTTTAAAATTTGAATCAAATTTTGAATCAAAAATCCTTCCCATGGCTAAATTTCTTAAGGATAAATCGAAGGGAGGAATCGGTTTTTTAGTGGATAAAGGAGAAAGAAAAATCTTGTTTGAATCCTATTTGAATTTCGAATCTCACTCACACAAGCATGGCTGAATTCTGTAGGGCTTTCTCCCTAGGAAGGAATTGGTTTTTGTGTGGATAAGGGAGAGAAAAATTATTGTTTAAATACTGTTTGAATTTTGAATCCTTCTCTCCCTAGTATGGCTGAATTTTTCCAAGTTTTTGGCCTAGGGGAGAATCGGTTTTTTGAGGTTCATTAGAGAGAGAAAAATCTTTTCTTGATTCAATTCAAAATTCAAAAAGATCACCTCATACAATGTTATAAATAGGGATCATTTCACTCCTATTTTTTTAGACAACAGACTCTCAGGTGAATAGGTTTATTGTTGTACAAATCACGTGACAATAAGTTCTTAGAGATCTAGGTGGTCGGAAGGAGACAAGCCGAGCTAGAATATCGAACAAAGAACCGAGTGTCTACGTACTCCACCATCCTGAAATTGGAGAATAATAGAGAAGGCTAATTGGTTGAAGCCCCTTAATCATTTTTTCTGGCATTCCTAGTGTTTTTCTCTGAAGGTATGTGACTGTTAATAATTTATTATATATAGTAATATAAGTCTTTTAATGATCCTTGAAAATTTTTTTAAAATTTCACTGCACACTATAGCATTTTTTCCAACAGTTTTATCCAAGCTGTTAATATAGCGAGACATCATATGAGTGCATTTTACATAATATAATTATGTAGGATAGGACCATGACAAGATATGAGTCGCTAATAATTTTCATTATATTTATTGGATTCTAATCACATCAACTGATGATCATATATAAAATGATCTTAATTCTAAAATATTAACATACTACTATTTATGGAATCATATCTTTTGATTTACTCGATATGAGTTTAAACTATCTTATCTTGTTTCTAGTATTTTTAGAGATATGATGAAGTAAGTAACTGGGACTGTTAAAATTACAATATGGAATTTATTCTTTCTTTAAGAAGCAAATAAATAATTCCCTTGCGCGTTGATTCGGGACTTGAATGGTATGAGTATTCAATTTGTGATTAACTTCATAAATTTATCATTTATTAGAGAATTAATGGTACATAAAAATAAAGAAATAATTAGAGAGGTTAACATATTTTACCTTACTCTAATTATGAATTATTTATAGATGATTGATCTATATATAGTAACTATATCAAATGGATGGCTCGATTTTTTGAATAGTTTTATAACTATAATTTCAAGAGTATAGTTCCAAGTTTTTAGTAGAATAACATTGTAATTAATAAAGTTAATAAATTAATCTAAGAGTTTGATTAATTATCAAATTTATTTGAGTTTAAAATTATAGGTCCATAGTTCTCCACACCACCTACGTTAACAATTAAACGATTGTATTTAATCAATTGTATTTATACTCATAAATTATGTGATATAAAATATAAAAGAGTTTTTACTTATATTATCACAAATATTTATTTGTTACCCAAATATTAATTGTGAATTAATTATGTAATTTAAATAATAAAAATTTTTTAAATATTAAAATTAGATGCTATAGTTAGTGCGACCTCCTATATCTGTATTTACTACTAGTAGGTTGGATCTATTAGTATACAAATTGAAATATGTTTGTTTCCTATTTTTAAAATTGTAAATATTTAATTTTAAATATTTAAAATTAGATTTTAAATTAAATATTTATAATATAATTAAAGAAAAGGGCAACAAGGACACTTCCTTGTTCGCCACAACACGCTAAAATGTGCCAATCATTTATATATATCAATTATTCTATATAATAGTTATATATATATAATAAAAGGAAACTAAAAGGGTGTTTGTTTTTATTTTTGAGAATGATTTTTATTTTTAAAAATACAAAAAATGAAAATGATCATAAAATAACATTTATTTATTCAATGTATTTAAAACCATTTTAAAAACACTATTTTAATTATGTTTTTTTTTAAGTTTTTTGAAAAAAAAAAAAAGTTATTTTCACTTTTTAGTTTTCATTTTCTCTTCCCCTCTCCTCTCTATCTGCTTGTGCAGTACTTGTAATGACAACCATATCTGACGAGGGCCTCCATCTCTAGCGAAGGGCGACGAGCAAGGATTGGCATCAATGGTGATAGGCCCCTCGCATCGACGAACATCAACTCACAACCTAAATCTCATCATCACCGCCACCTAGGACTCAAACTATCAATGTTTTTAACCCCTGTCCCTCATTGCAAAACCCACCACTAAAGGTTTTTTTTAATTATGACTAATAATTTATTTTTTATTTTTTTAATTAAACATATATATATATATTTTCATAAAATACTCATTTATGAAATGTGTTTTTAAAAATATAGCCAAACAGAGTTTCATTTTTATGTTTCTCATGATACATACTTAGAAAAAATAATCAAATATAATTTCAGAAATAGTCTAAACACAGTTTTCAAAACATTCTCAATTTCATTTTTTTGAAAACAAAAAACATTTTAAAAATAACATTAAACGCCACCTAAGTTTTCAACTACGAAAGTTGTTGGTATATATATATATATTGATTTAATAATTATATTATATGGAGAATATATTATAATTAGTATTCAATTTTGAATTAATCTTAATTTTGAATATTAAGAATTTTCAAAATTAAAGATGGGGGTTCAGGGTTACCTGCCTTACTGTATAAATAGGGATGTATATCAAGGTAGAATGATTGGAAAAAAACTTTTGGTGGTTTGAGAAACCCTATAGAGAAATGTTCTCCCTTTGCACTCTTTGTTTTCTCATATGTTGAGGTCAAAACAAAGACACATAAATTATGAGTGTGTGAATCCTTCTATCAATAGAAAATACCCACTTGTTTTGTTCAATCAAGCAATGAAGATAAGGTGTAGAAGAATGTGGAATCAAAGGAAAAATCTTGTTTTCAAATTCATGTGATTTTTTGTGTGAAGGTATGTCAGAAGTTATTGACTTAATTAGATGATGGTACGATTTTATTTCTTTCCTTTTTATATATTAAATTAATATAGCTATTGAATGATAACAAAAATTTGTGAAATTTTTGTGATTTCGATCTCCCGCTTTTGATAAAAAAATTTTAGATTATCATTTTTGAAACCAATATTTGATATTAAAGTCGACTATAGTCTATATGAATTTAATATAATGACTATGTGATAATCATGACTTATATTTATGCAAATTAATATAGGCAGGCACTATGTATACAATGTATGTTCTATTTTATTTGGATGTTTATGATTCACATGTGATGAATGTATAAATAACGGATTTGGTCATTAACTATATTGTTCCTTGAAATTTTTATTTTATATATTATTTTATTAGGTTGTAATTACTATAGGGTGGTCTATCATCACCATGTTTTCCCTACTAATTCTTTATTGCTTTCCTAGAATTTCACATGTCGGAAATGGTATAAGAATTTATCATGTAATTCGATAGATGATTGAGAGTATAAAGATTCAAAGATGGAAATCGTGAAGATTCAATGATGGAAAGGATGAAGATAATCAACAAATTTTGATTTTCTATTTTTTGGAATTTTTATAGGTAAATTTTGAAAGTTTTCTGTGCGTGATCAGAAAAATTGAAGTGATCAGAAAATTTTCAATTTTTCAAAATTATCAAAAATTGAATTTTTGATTATTTCAATTTTTGAAATGAAAAGTTACCTAATAATTATCCTTAATTAAATAAGATTCAAAATTTGAAAAATTGGATAATTATGACAAGTTAAGTAAGATTTGATAATTATCCTTAAGTGAATGATATTCAAAATTTGAAAATTAGATAATTATGAAAAGTTAAATATGATTTGATTTTCATGATTTAAATTTAAAAGGTTTAACTAAAATATAAATTCTGGAAATTTAAATTATGGAAAGTTAAATTAGATTTGACTTTTGTCATTTGAATTTGAATATAGAATCTTATTTAGATTTGATTTAGATATCAAATTTAAATTTTAAAAGATTTAACTATAATTTAAATTTTAGAAATTTAAAATTAAATTTTAACTTTTATCTTTAAAATTTAAAATTTAAATGCTTTACCAAAAATTTAATTTTGAAAACTTAATTAAATTTTGAATTCTGAAAAAGAATAAAGACTATTAATTTGAAATTAATAATCTTAATTTTTGAAATTAGACTTACAATGAGATTATAACTAGAGAAAGTTTGAAAATTAAATTTCTAAGAGTTCAAGAAGATTAGTTTAATTATTTTCCTTTTAAGTTGTAACTATCCAAGAGACTTAGTCAAATTCTATTTCAATGTGATTGTATATTATATTTATTATGTTGATAATATTTATTATATACTCATGTATGTAACATGATATATAGGATAGAAAAGTGCCTACTTACGTCATATTATATGACATTCATTCTAAAGTTATTTAGTATTTTTATATGATATTGCGCTAATTTTAATTTAACGAGATTAAATTAAAGAGATTAGCAATTTATTTTGCATAAAGTATGAGATTTGTGATATTAATATTTAATTGTTAAATATTGGATCTTAACATAAAAATCTCTAAGTTAGTAATTTTAAAGAGTTTAAAATTATGAGAAACTTAGAATGTTTTAATAAGAAATAAACTATTTGATTTTATTAAAAATATAATAAAGCATGAGATGTTTTATAAATAAAATATATACATTGCAAACTAATGAGTGGAGGCGGGTTATATGACAATATGATCCACTGGTCTCCACAATATCTTGAGATTTCTAATGGGGGTTGAGATGCTTTAATTTCATCCTCCTTATAGAGGGTGTTCATTTGGGTCAATACCAAGCTTGGTCTCCTAGAGATAGGATTTCTAGATGTATTTCTGATTTGACCGACCCTATGACAGCATTTTAAAGTTAAGTCTTTGGAATTTGAAACTATGGTTACACTCGTAAAAACGTAATTAAATTTATTAATTACGTTTTGACCAAAATCAACTTTAATTATTAAATGTTAAAATATGAGATATTTTGAATAACATTTATCAATTGAGAGCGTCTCGATCCAATTTACAAATATGTGACCTACCCTACGGCAACACAATGTTTATGGTGGATTGAATTATTGTTGGGCATATAAGTAAACATGTTTTAATTATTTTTTTGCGCATTCATGCATCATATTTACTGTACCTAAAATTATTATGATATTCATGCACATAAATTAAATATGTTCTGTACATTTTTATTCCAGCAATATGTCTAGCTTAATCATGAACATATTCTCACTCGAACCACTTACTGGTGAAAACTATGCAAAATGGAAAAGTAATATGAACCTCTTACTTATCAACGATGATTGTAAGTTTGTCCTTTAGTAGAAACGTCCTCCATAACCTATTGGTAATGCTAATCGTGATACATAAGAAGCTTATGCTAGGTGGATCAAGGCCATCGTGATACATAAGAAGCTTATGCTAGGTGGATCAAGGCCAATAATAAGGCTAAGTATTACCTACTTTCTGGCATGAATGAAGCATGATGACATGGAGATTGCTTATGAGATAACATAGTCATTGGATAAGATATTTGGATAGCCATCTGACAAGGACCGTCTTGATGCAATGACATTGTCCATACATTCTATCAAGAGATTTATTATTGCTCCTTTTTTTTAAAAATAAATTATTATTTGTTATCTTTTACTCGTCAACATGTTATCAGAATTGTTGACCATCTTCACACAGAAATATTTAATGGAGCACAAATTGATATATGTACTCAAATGGCAATTATTTTGGAGAGTACTACTTTATCTTTCCAGCTATTCAAGAACAACCTTGTCATGAACAGTATAAATTTTAACCTAAATCAATTGTTGAATGAGTTGACAAAATTTGAGTCTGTTAACTCACGAAAAAAAGAATAAGTACATGTTGCTAAAAAAAAGCCTAAAAAAAAGAGAAAGAACAAAAATGTTAGAAATGCCACTTTAAGGGCAAGAATAAGAAGAACAAGAAAGAAGACAAGGGCAAAGGTAACAACTCCAATCCCAATAGGAAAGGAAATTGTTTCCACTACAACGAACCAGGACATGGGAAGAGAAAATGTAAGAAGTATCTCAAGCAGTTGAATAACAAAAAGAAAAACCAAGAGTCTTTATTCTTTGAGGGAGCTTGTTGATGGGAAGTACACGATGATCGTGAGCAATGGTGTAAAGGTGTCAACAAAAATAGCAGAAGATGTTAGATTTCTATTTAAGTATAAATTTATTGTTTTGAATGATTTTATTTTATGCCTGGTTTTAGGAGAAATTTGACTTTTATTTCCAGATTGAATGAACAATTATTTAAGGTTTTTTTTTTATAATGAAAATGTTTATATTTCTAGAAGGTCTGAATATTTGTTCTAGAAATATGGATGATGGTTTATATTTTCTTAGACCTAATCCTAAGACATTCCTTAATATTGAAATGTTTAAAGTTGCCAAGCCTAAAAATAAAAGGCAAAAGATTTCTCATGAAAAGGATAAATATCTATGGCATTTTAGACTTAGACATATTAACCTAAATAGGATTGAAAGACTTGTAAAAGTTGGTCCTTTGAAGGAACTAAAGGTTAGTGAACTCACTATTTGTGAATCTTGTCTGGAAGGTAAAATAACCAAGAGATCTTTTTTCAGCAAAACGAGAAAGAGCCAAAACTCCTCTTAAGTTAATACATTCGAATATATGTAGACACTTAAATGTTCAAGCAAGAGGTGGATATGAATATTTCATCACATTTATTGATGATTATTCAAGCTATGGTTATGCTTACTTAATGCAAAGGAAATCTGAAACTTTTGAAAGGTTCAAGGAGTTCAAAGATGAAGTTGAAAAGCAATTAGATAAGGAAATCAAGATGCTTTGATCGGATTGAGGTGGTAAATATTTGGATACATAATTCACTAATTACTTGATTGAGAATGGCATTCTATCTCAACTTGCCATACCAGGAACACCATAACAGAATGGTGTTGCCGAAAAAAGAAATCAAACATTACTTGACGTGATAAGATCTACGTAAAGTTATTCTTCATTGCCAATATCGTTTTGGGGATATGCTCTCAGAACTGTAGTTGACATTCTAAACTTAATTTTATCTAAGACTATACTCAAGACATCTCTAGAGTCTAGAATGGTCACAAACCTAGTTTAAGGCATATTCACATATGGGTTGTCCAACACATGTGCTGAAAAGTAAGACTGGGAAATTGGAGCCTCATAGTGAATTGTGCACTATTGTGGGATATACTAAGGTACTAAAGGAGGCTTGTTTTATAGTCCTCAAAATAGAAAAGTATTTGTGTCAACAAATGCTACTTTTCTTGAACATGATTATACGAATGATTTTAAACCCAAAAGCAAGGTGGTACTAGAGGAGCTACTTTCCAATCAAATTAAACCATCGTCGACAAAAGTTGTCGAATGCCAAAAGCAAAAGACCACAACATCTGATCAAATTCAACTATAACTTCATCACAGTGGGAGGAAAATAAGATTACCCATTCGTTTTAGGGGAGAAGCACAACTCATCGCTGCTGACAACAAAGTAGAAGATCTTTTGACTTACAAGTTAGCCATGGATGATTTTTCTAAAAAGAAATGGATTGAAGTAATGAAACTTGAGATGGATTTGATATATTCCAACTCAATCTGGGAACTTGTTGATCTTCCTGATGTAGGAAAATAAATCGTTAAAAACGTATCAGAGTGGTGCAGCGGAACAATAAAAATTTTTATAGATCGTTAAATATCTCATGATGCCATATACAATAAACCAATAACAATTAAAACTCATACCTCAAGGATGCCAATCTTACAGGAGGAGAATGACTGGAGGCTTCAACCAACTAGCCTTCTCTACTATTCTCCAATTCCCCAATGGCTGAGTGTGTGGGCACTCTGAACCTCGATCGGTATGCTAGTACTGCTAGTCTTCTTCCGACTACCCAGATCTCTAAAGAACTTATTGTCACGATGAGCTGTGCAACAATAAGCCTGCTTACCTGAGAGTCTGTGGTCTGAGAGAACTGGAGTGGCCGGACCTCTATTTATAGACCTGCATGAGGTGATTCTCTGAATTTGAATTGGACTAGGAAAAGATATTCTCCCTTATCCATAACCATAAAAATCTGAATTTTCTATGGGAGAATCTCAATAATAAAATTCGGCCATTATGGATAAATCCAATCCAAATCTAAACAAGATTTTAACTAGAATTTTATCTCCCCTTTTTCAACCAAAAAATCCGAAATTCCTAAGAGAAAATCTCCTCCACAAATTCGGCCACTTTTAGGATGAGGGAGAATCAAAATTCCACTAGGATTTTCAAGCTTGAATCTTATCTCATCCTTATCCAAAATAACCGAATTTTCCTAGGAGATACACTCCAAAATTTCGGCCACTTTTCAGGGAGGAGAGAATCCAAATTCAACTAGGATTGAAACTTGAATTTTTCCCTTGAACCTTATCCACAAAAACCGAAATTCCATTGAGGATTATCCTCAAAATTTCGTCCACCTTTTGCTAGGATTTGGATTCAAAATTCAAGTAGGATTCTAACAAGATTATCCTCTCTAAATCCAACTCAAATTCGAATTTCAAACCTTGTGGATTTTCCACAACAAATTCGAATCCCACTTAGACTGTGATTCAAAATTTGAATTTCAAATTTCAAATTCGAATTTCAAATTCGAATTTCAAATTTCAAATTTCAAATTTCAAATTTAAATTTCAAATTCAAATTTCAAATTCGAATTTCAAATTCAAATTTCAAATTCAAATTTCAAATTCAAATTTCAAAATTCAAAATTCAAAATCCACAAAACAGTTGTGTTTCAAATTCTTGTTCTCATGGATAATTTTCTACAACTCCAATCCAATCTCAAATAAAATCATGGCAACTTTATTTGGAGTTCGAATAATTGTGTACTCTATTATCCAAAACAAAATCTGAATCCAATCGGAGAAAATCTTGTCTACCATCCTAATCCTGTGTCATCACCATCCATGCATAATAAACCAGCCAATAGCATACACAAATCAATTTGCCAAACTTTAAGGAATTATGTGGAGCTAGTAGAGGGACTGATTGGACATATAGAATCGTGCTCCCGCAAATCCATATGATCATCATTCTTTTACCGAACAACTTAATCATATGATCACTAGTTTCAGAGTCACACCACTATAAATCTGAAACTGAACTCCCAATTATATATCGTATTACGTAAGCCTGTGACAAGCTATCGTCCAATGACCTTGTCATGTATGCAGAACCCTTATATGATATCCATGATCAACCTTAAGCCAAAGTCCATTTAATCCTACTGATCAGGCTATATTAAAGTTCCATTATACTACCGAATAAAGAAAATGATTATTCACCATATGTGAATAAGAAGTCATCCGCCTAGCAGACGACCCAAGGCCTTGTCCATTTTCACATTCAGTATAATGCCTTTAAGAGGATACCCTTAACTCCTCATTAGAGCTATGATTCCAATATCTGTAAACGAACCCTTCATCGTATACAAGTCATGCACCCAACGAACCGGTCTATAAGCTTACTACCTCTGAGACGCTTTAGCCATTGGAACATCAAAGTACACAAGTCATATACATGAAGCTGTCCTTTTACTCAGGATTAAGGTTACTGCATAATGAACGTCAAAAGCAGATTGATCCACTCAAAGCGGACTTCGTAGATCAATCACGCTTTAGTCCCGGTCTAATATGTCACCACCAAGTAACATATCTATATCTCTACTTGGGAGTCCAGCTCCAGACAGTCAAGACAAACCGTCCCTTCTAAGACTTTAGACAACATAATAGTCTTAACATGAGTTAGATGCTCGGTCTAACCCCATAGACTACAGACCATAGTTTAGACCGCTAACTTTAGAACATTGTCTTCTCACATACAAAAGTCCATTGCATGCAACGTTCTAACAGTTTAACACAAGCAGTCAGGGAGCCATATTTGCTTACATTTACTTTAGCATGTAAATAAGACGAGGACAGATAGCAATGTAATGAATAACCTCTATATATAATTTTATTATCCAGTTCAAAATAAATACATCAAAATGTCTCTAATGCTTAGAGCATTTCCTAACACCTGAAGGGGTAAAACCCCTTAGGTATAAGTGGATCTGCTAGAGAAAGAGAAAAGTGGATGGAAAATGGAAACTTCCAAAGCAAAATTGGTAGCTAAGAGTTATATTTAAAAAGGGGGAGTTGACTATAAAGAAACTTTTTCTCTAGTTGCTAAGCTTTAGTCCATTAGGATACTTTTATCTATTGCATATGTTATGATTATGACTATGGCAAATGGACATTAAGACAGTGTTTTTGAATAATTATCTTGAGGAAACCATTTATATGGTACGATCAGAAGGTTTTGTTATTGAAGGATAAGAGCAAAAAGTCTGCAAACTGCAAAAGTCAATTTATAAACTTAAGCAAGCTTCTAGATCATGGAACAATAGATTTGATAAGGCTATTAAGTCTTATGGTTTTAAACAAAATCTAGATGAACCGTACATCTACAAGTACATAAGAGAAAAGAAAGTGAACTTCTTAGTTCTTTATGTTGATGACATCCTAATCACTGAGAATGATAAGGAATCAATGTCAAAGGTAAATGTTAGGAATGATAAGGAATCAATGTCAAATAAAAAGGACTAGTTAGCAAGCCAATTCAAAATGAAAGATCTAGGAGAAGTTAGCTATATACTTGGGATCTAGATTTTATGTGATCATAAGAAAAGGTTTTTGGTATTGTCTTAGGCATCGTACATTGTTAAGTTACTTATTAGATATAACATACAGAACTCTAAGAAGGGGAATATGCCTTCTAGTCTTCATATTCACCTTTTAAAAGAGCAATGTCCAAAGATATCTCAAGAGGAAGAGGACATAGGACATTTCTAATATACATCTACAGTTGGAAGCTTAATGTATGCTATGAAGTGTACAAGGCCAGACATTTGCTACACAGTAGGAATAGTTAGTAAGTTTCAGTCTAATTCAAGATTTGATCACTAGACGATAGTGAAATGCATTCTCAAGTATCTTAAGAGAACAAGAAACTATACGTTTATACACTATAGTGAAGAGTTGTTTGTCACTGGATATACAAATGTTGATTTTCAAACGGATCGAAATGATCAAAAGTCAAAATCTGGTTCAGTATTCACTTTTGGTGGTGGAGCCGTTATTTGGAAAAGTATAAAGCAATACTGTATTGCAAATTCTACTATAGAGGCTGAGTATATGGTTGATTGTGAAGCATTTGTGGAAGCAATCTGGCTCTGTAAGTTTGTAATAGATGGATAAACCAATTGATATTTACTATGACAATAGTGGAGCAATTGCAAACATCAAAGAACCAAGGAACTATAGGTGTACAAAGCATATGGAGAGAAGATATCACCTAATTAGGGCAATAGTTGAGAGAGAAGATGTCAGAGTCTTGATGATCGCATTGGAAGACAACCTTATGGATTCGTTCAAGAAGACATTGCCAGCCAAAATTTTTAAGAAACACTTGAAGGATTTTGTATTGAGAGATATGTCTTACCTGCTTTAGGGTGAGTGGGAAATTATTGGGATTGATGCCTAAAAACATGTGATGTATTGGATATTATTTATTTTGGAATAAATAAATTTGATTTTTCATCATAAAATGTGCATATATTTTGAATATTTTATGAATATCATTAAAATTTCATAATTACCTATATGAGCTTAAATATTTTATATAAGGGTTATACACTAGATGATAATATTTAAGGATAATAATTAAAATTATCCGTGATAAGTAATCAATTATGTATCTGATTAATCAATTAAAGTACAAGATCTTTAATTAGATATCATTATTGTATGTCATTACCATTAAGAATGGAATGGTCTTATCCTAGCCGTTAATGTAGTGAGATATTTGATGAGTGCACTTTACATAATGTGATTATGTAGAACAGGAGCATGACAAGATATGAATCGATAATACTTTTTGTTAAGTATAGTAGATTCTGATCATGTCAACTGATGGTCATATATAAAATGATTTTAATTCTAAGTTATTTGCAGATTCCTATTTGTGAAATCATGTCTTTTGATTTACTCAATACGAATTTGAACTATCTTATCTTATTCCTTGTATTTTGGAGATATGATGAAATAAGCTATTGCGAATGTTAATATTACAAAATGGAGTTTATTCCTTTTTTAAGAAGCAGATAAATAATTTTCTTACGTGTTTATTCAAGGTTTAAATGATATAAGTGCTAAATTCGTGATTGACTTTATAAATTTATCATTCATTAGAGAATTAATGATATTAAGGTTAAACAAGTAATTGAGAGGTTAAAAGATTTTACCTAACTCTAATTATGAAATATTTACGGAGGAATGATCTACATATGGTGACTATATCAAATAAACGACTCTATTCTTTGAGTAATTTTATATCTATAATTTCAATAGTGTAGTTTTAAATTTTTAGTAGAGTAACATTAGAATTAATAAAATTAATAAATTAATTGAAGAGTTTGTTTAATTATCAAATTTATTGAAACTTGAAATTATAGATCCACAATTTCTCATACCGCCTGCGTTAGAGTTAAATAAGTATATTTGATAGATTGTATTTATACTCATAAATTATGTAATATAAAATATAAAATAATGTCTACTTATATTATTATAAAAATTTATTTTTTATCAAAACAATTAATTGTGAAGTAATTATGTAATTTAAATAATGAAGATTATTTAAATATTAAAATTAGATGATACAGTTATTGCAATCTCTATGTCTATGTCTACTATTAGTAGGCAGGATTTACTAGTATACAAATTGATATCTGTTAATTTTCTGTCTTTAAAATTTTAAACAATTTTATTTAATATTGTATTTAAAATTAAATATTTATAATATAAGTTTTTAGAAAATAAAAAGGGAACAAGGAAACGCGTTTCCTTGTACGGCGCAGCACGTTAAAATGTGCCAAATCATTTACACATATTAATTATTATATATAATAGTTATATATATATACACACATATACAATAAAAGGAAACTGAGTTTCCAACGACAAAAGTTACCAGAAAATATAAATATATATATTGATTTAATATTTATATTTTATTAGTATTTAATTTTAAATTAATCTTTATTTTAAATATTGGGAATATTTAAATTTCAAGACGGAGGTTTAGGGTAACCTACCTTATTTTATAAGCAGGAATTTATATCATGGTGGAGTGATTGGGAAAAAAAAAAAAAAAAAAAACTTTCGGTGGTTTGAGAAACCCTAGAGAGAAATGTTCTTTTTTTGCAGTCTTTGTTTTCTCATATGTTGGGGTCAAAACAAAGACACCTAAATTGTGAGTGTGTGAATCCTTCCGTCAATGGAAAACGCCCACCCATTTCGTTCAATCAAACAACGAAGGTAATGTGAGGAAGAACGTTGTATCAAAGGAGAAGTCTTGTTTATGGATTCATGTATTTTTTTGTGAAGGTTATTTCGAAATTATCAACCTAATTAGACGACGGTACAATTCTCTTTCTTTCCTTCTCATATATTTAATTATTATTGCTATGAAATAATAATGAATATTTGTAAAATTTTTGTTATTTCAATCCCCCGCTTCCTTTAAAAAAATTTTAAATTATCGTTTTTGAAACCAATAGACTAGGGTCTAAGACTAAAACTTGTAGACTAATTTTATCACTTGATAACTCTTTAAGCACTGCTTTACTTTGAAGTTTAAAGTCATTCATTTAACTTTTCTCAAGGAAAGTTGCATGTGTGGAAACAATAACCTTTTGTTCCTTCGGGTTATAAAAGAATCCTCCTTTAATTTCTTAGGATATTCTACAAACTTGCATAATTCCGAATACAGTGCTAACTTCTTTGCATCCCTATCTAATATATATGCCGGGTAACCCCATATTTCGTATGTCCAAGGGAGGGTTTCTTGTCATGCCATAATTCATATGGAGTCTTAGGAGTTGATTTAGTTAGTACTTGATTTAGAATGTAACAAGTAGTTTGTAATGCATAATACTTTGTAATGCATATCCCTACAATAATAATGACGGTGTTGGGTAGCTTAACATAGATCATACCATATGTAACAAGGTTCTATTTCTTCTTTTAGCCACATCATTTTGTTGTGGACTTCCCAGTGCAGTCAATTGGGATAAAATTCCATTTTCTACAAAATGTTCTAGAAATTCATCAGAGAGGTATTTATCACCTTGATCAAATCAAAGTGTCTTAATAAATTTACCTAATTGCTTCTCCACTCCCACATGATACTCTTTGATTTTATTAAAGGCTTCACTCTTGTTGTATATTAGGTATACATAATAAAATCTCAAGTAGTCATCTATAAATGAAACGTAGTACTCAAACCCTCCACGTGCCTTGACGTTTATAGGGCTACATACATCGTTGTGCACTTTCTCTATGAGATCATTTTCCCTTATACCATTACCTCTAAAAGACCTCTTTGTCATTTAACCGTCAAGACAAGATTCACGTTAGAGAAAACGTACCTCCTCTAGAGTTTTTAAACTCTATCTTTCGCTAATCTTTAAATCCTTTCTTGACTAATATGATAAACTCTTAAATACAAAAAATATGTCTTATTAGAGTGAGAAGTTTTTTGCATTTTAGAGTTATCAGTTAACTCAATATCAAGCAATGAGTACATCCAAGATTTGATAAAATAAGGATTACTATCTATTCAACCAAAATAGATAAATGATTTGTTTTTGGGAATAACTACTATTTTATATAACGAAACTGAAAAAAGAATCATTAGGAACATAAAAACAATTATTCAATAATATAAACCTAAATTCATAAAATTAAAGATGTATGTCACGTACTGCATTAGCTACCATTAAGCTTCCATTCGTCGATCCTTAACAAGAGGTTCCTATTAAGCAAACTTCTCATTTCCTTGAATCCCAGCGGAGAAACACAAACATGATTAGTAACTCTAAAATCAATGACCCACTAATGTCATTTGAATCTTCCATCAAACAAGCTTCTAAGTATAGAAGATCCTCACCTTCCTTGCCTTTGATGTCTAGGAACTCCTTGCAAGTCTTCTTAAAATGACCAACCTTCAAACAGTGGAAGTGCTTGGACCTTTTGGAGTCCTTAGGCTTCTTATTCTTCTTTTTCTTCCCATCGGATACATGGAGAATGGAAGAATTAAAAGCCCTTACTTCTTTTGCTTTTACTTCTTCTTCATGTTCTCAGATGGACCAGAAGATGTAGTAATAGCAAAGTTGGCCTTTTCCCTTTGGTTGAATTGGCACCCCATCATTAATCATAAGCTCATAAACTTGTAATTGCCTCATAAGTTCGGTGAGTCCTAACGCGTTGCTTTCAAGGTTATATGTAGCTTTGAAGCCAACGAAATCCTTTGAAGGAGTTTTGAACACCATCTTAATTTGGGTGTTGTAATCCAATTCCACACCATTCTCGGCAGCTTCAGCCAATTATCCCATAAGCATAAGCATATGATTTTTTATCGAAGTACCCATCATTTGCTTACAGTTCATAATACTTGTTATCGCAAACTGTCTAGCAATTTTTCTTCTCCTCAAAGTTATCCATGATCTACCTAGTAGTCACAAAGGCCTCATGCTGCTTTTGCAAAGCACTCGTTATGCTAGCCAAGATATAACATCAACCTATCTCATTGGATTCTCTCTAATGAGTATACATGGGATAGGCCTCTTAAGCAGGTGCATTCGGAGGTGGCTCAAGTGGACAAGGTTCATCCAGTATGAATGTTTCTCATAGCTGAGAACTATTAATAAGTATATTTTCTAGTCTTTGAAATTATATCCATTCAATTGTTATCAATGAGAATTGTCATAAGAGATGTGAGTGACATTTTGAACTAAAAACAAATATATACGAACATTACATCAATGCACAAGCAAATATAAAGTATGATTTATAAAATAAAACATGCATATATTCCTATATAAAAAACTTAGACAAAACATGTAGCATTATAGCGATAATTTTTAGCATATATTGCTCCAAGCCACTGAGGGGTGATCATAAAACAAATAGCCAAAAACATGGACCCTGTCTAATTAATTTATATTGCCTTAAATCCTCTAAGGTTAAAACATATATGAATAACCACTTATTTGGCCACCAATTTAATTAAAAGAGCTTCTAAAGAGGGTTAATAATTAAATTAGTCTTGAGTGTGTAACCATTACTTATGAAGTCTAATCCATATGCTATTTGAGCCATCAAGGGATGGTCCCAAATAGAACATGCTTAAACACATTTTCTAACATAGGAGATCTAACCTAGTATATTGGAGGTGGTAAATACCTAACGAGAAGTGTGATCACGGTGGAACTGACACGAGATGTTATTATACTTTCACATATAAATCAATAATGGAGGTCGTGAGTTTTGTTTGAAATCGTTGCCCACCCAATATTTTAAAACAATGCAAGTTTTTAATAATATGTATGATTAATATAGTATGAGCGGCATTCATTATCCTATATAGCATGTTATCAAATGTGTATTACAAATATCCATCAAACATATCCATCTACCCATGACACAACATACGAAAAAATAAAAAACCTAGTCATGGTCCTAACCTAGAAAAAAAAAAAGATAACAAAATTGTATCCAAAGCATTCTTTGGATTTTAAATTTTTCTTTATCTTTACGTAACTCCTCTATATATTTCTCATTTGATAAATTCCTTATAATTAAAATTCCAAAGAAATAGAATTTAAGAATTAGGATTTTAAGCCATTTTAAATCTTATGTAAAACTATGTAAAAGTTTAAACTTAATTAAAATTATACATGTTTGTACACAATTTTAAAAAAAAATTAAAGTTAAAATTGATAATTGGAAATACGGATTTGTCTCTGCTTAGCTTGTGGGTTTTGCCAACACACACTAATTTGCATACTAAGCCCCCACACCTTGGGGCTTTGTTCCCCTCTCAGTGCCTTATTACAATTTTCCAATTAGGGTGCCAATCATGGAACCCTAATTAAATTAGGATTTTCCATACAAGGTTTTGTCCATTATCAAAATTAAATAGAATTAAATTTTACAAAAAATAAATTAAGGTCTTCAAGTCTTCATCTCCTTTATGAATAATTTTTAAAAAAAATTCCTATACCATTTTCAGTATACAAAATTTCTAAATTTTCAAAAAATTAAAAAATTCCATAGGAAATTACAGCGATAATAGATCACTCCTATAATTACTTGAGAAAACTTGGAAATTACAACTGTAAGAGATCGCTCTTATGGTTAATTGAGAAAACCTAGGTACAACTTTTCTAAATTTTAAAGAATCATAACAAACAAAATTGAGTATGCTTATAATAATAATAAAATTAAAATAACTGCATACATCATACATAATCCATGATAACAATATAAAAGAAAACCGAGAGAAAAAATATTAAATACCATACATAGCTTAAGGAGAAAATTAGATTATCTAATTTATGTACATGGTATAATTATTAGTTGACTCTAACACCACCTGTAGGAATAATAGGCAATTTATGCAGTGAAATTTTAAAAATTTAGTTGGATTATACTAATTTGGATTGTTATATATAATAAATTATTCTACAATTTATATATCTTGGAGAGAATATCCACATGAATGCCGAAGAAGGTTATTAAGAAACTTCACCTAACTTGTCTTCTTTACTATTTTCTAATTCTTGGATAGTAGAATGTAATAATACTCGGTCTCTCAATTATATTCGGTACACGGCTTTTTCCTTCCAACTATCCAAAGCTTTTGGAACTTATTATTATTATTAATAGGAGAATAATATTAAGTTTACTTATCTTAGAATCTGTGATCTACTAAAAATATAAGCCCTAGGCTCCTGTTTATTGTGAATAGACTGGGTGATATTTGAATTTGAATAGGATACTTGAAAAAGATTTTTCTCACTCGTTTTCTCTATAATTTGTGATTTTTACCTAGCATGAGAAGACACAAAAATTGCTTACCATAGATATAGGAGATTCAAAATTTGATTTAAATTTAAATTTAAATTTCAATTTATCTTGTGATTTTATTTACATAGATAATGTTTCAAAAATCTAATTAAAATTCAAAATAAAATCATGATAATTTTATTTAAATTAAATAATTATAAAATAATTATCCAAATAAAATCAACAAGAAGAAAAACTTTTTCCTTGTCTTATCTATATAGAAAACGCCTACAATATAGAGACTAGGATAAAATTTTATTTCAATTCAAATTCAAATCAAATAATAATCATATCTAGTTTTAAATTATTTAATCAAACAAGACTGTCGAGATATTAAAATTAATTATTCAAATAATTAATTTATCCATATCTTTTGATTTAAATTAATCTCATATTTATCACAAAAGATAAATACAATTAATTTAAATTACAAATCTAATCTTTCAAATAAATATTTATCCAAACTAAATATTTATATAACAAACTAAATGAAACAAAATTCTAATTCTACCCTTAGTATTAAAAACACCGACACTTTATGCAAGAGGTGATCCGAATTTTTCTCTTCAGTAAGTCCAAGAATTAATATTGCAATGAATAATTTGATTAATTACCATCCATTAAGGAATTATATAGAGCTAGTAAAGATACCATTTGGACATATATAATATAGGTTCCAAAAATTTGTGTAATTAATTATTCTATACCTAATAAATTAATTACACAATTATTAGTTTCAAAATCATACCACTATGAACCTAAAAATACACTCCTAATTATATTTGTATTACAGAAGCCAGTGTGTAAACGCAGTCCAATGACCTTGTCATATATACAACATCCTCATTTGATATCCATAATTAACTTAAGGTCAAAATCTGTTCAACGTTTTGATTACTCTATGTTAAAAATCTATTATATATTCAATAGGAAAATGATTATTTACCAAATGTGACTAATAAATTATTTGCCAAGCGAGTGACCCAAGGCCTCGTCCATTTTCATTTCTTGTATGATGCCATTAAAAAAATAACATTTACTCTTTATGAGAGCTACAATTCTATATTTATAAGCAAAACTCACATCGAATATAATTTATGTACCCAACGAACCAGTCTAATAGCTTATTACTCTGAGACACTTTAGTTTTGGAATATCAAAGTACAGAAGTCATAAACATGAAGTCACTTACTTACTCAAGATTGAGGTTATTGTATAATAAATATCAAACTTAAATTAATCCATTCAAGCATAGTCATATATTAATTATACTTTGATCTAAGTCCAATATACCATCACTGTTAAATAATATATCTATGTCTCTACTAAAAAGTTAGCTCGCACCTAATGGTCAAGACAAACTATCTCCCTAATAAGATTTAGACAACTTAATAGTCTTCATATGAGTTAGATTTTCACTTTAACCCGATAGACTATAGACTATAGATTTAGACTACTTAGTTTAGAATACTGTCTGCTTGCATAAAAAGTCCATTATATTCAACATTCTAATAGTTTAAATACCAAGTAGTTAATGAGCCATATTTTCGTACATTTACTTTAATATGTAAATAATGATTAAGATAATATAGCAAAGATATAATGAAAAAACCTCAAATATATTATTAATCAGTTTAAAATAAATAAAATATATCTAAAATATCCTTCATACTAAGGTACGAACATCGTCGATGGTATGAAAATGTTATTATTTTCAAAACTATGTAGATTATGCACATGTCATTTTATGTATGACTCACGCTTTTCCCAATACCAAAAGAATTTTACATTCATATGAATCTACTAAACATTATACACAAAATAATAATAATAATAATAATAATAGTAAGTTAAAGTATGAAGATAATGAACAAGTATATAAGTTAATATAATTCAAAGTTAGACTCTAATTTTGAACAATTATGAACATATATCTATCAATATAAAATTTGAAATTGTTTCTTATTATATTTTGTTGTAATGCTTGTACTTGAAAAACATAGAAAGAGTTATAAAATATTATTAATCTTTTAAAATAATAATTAGGTAATTAACTAAATAATTTTAAGTTTTGTCTCTGATCTTTTGTGAAATACTTCTCCATACATGTTTATAAATGTTTTTGTTTTTATAATACTTCTCTATTAAAAATCAGGTAGAATGAAAAAAAAAAAAATTTATCCACCTAAACAGTTATCATATATATTCTAAAACAATATCAAGAATTAAAAATTAATATACAAATTATGCATTTCTTAATTTAATGCATTAATTGATTATTATTCAGCATAATCTGCTAGCATTTTTTTTAATTTGAAGTTCATAAGTAGAGATATTTGTGTCAAGAATCCTAATAAAAAAAGTTTTACTTTCTAAATGTAGTATGTAGTTTCTAGTTGTTGTCATAAAAATAAAAGATTATCCCGTAAAAATTATTACTTTTTTGTTTCCTCCCTTTTCATCTCCAAGGTTAATATGGTACTATAATTTTATCAAGTATATTCATCATCTAATATGTGTAGTCCAAAAAATTTGTAGATACAAAATTGAATACACCTAAAAGTTGGACAAGTGAAGAACAAAATTTTTGGAGCTATTGCTAGATAAAAAATTGAATACACCTAAAATTTGGACAATTAGTGTACTTGGAAAGTTGAAGAACAAAGATTTTTGGAGCTATTGCTAGATAGAAAATTGAATACACCTAAAATTTGGACAAGTAGTGTACTTGGAAAGTTGAAGAACAAAGATTTTTGGAGCTATTGCTATTTTCATCTATGCTTCAAAGCTGTAGTTAATTAAAAAGGAGAAAGAAAATAATCTCAATGATATTTAATTAAAAAGATATTTTTCACGATCATATTTTAAATATATATTTATTGTAAAAGGATTGTATGTAAAACTATTAAATAGTGGTATAATATGAGTAAAAACGCATTAAAGAATAAATTAGGAATAATAATTTAATAAGATTATATTTAAATGAAAAAGCTAGATTATATTTTAAATAAAAAGCTAGCTCGTTAGAGCACATATATTTTAGTGAATTATTTAAAAATGAAAACAAAAGCCTTGATTCCAAGATCAATGCAACAAGTTAAAAGTACTTTAAAAATTAAAAGAAAAAAAATGTTGAAGTATAATCATTTTAGCATAAAAGACAAAAATAACTCTTAAGTACAAAATAACCTCCTATACATACACTGATATATGAGGTGTTAGAGAACTAAAAAGACATTTAGAGAAGGATTAAACCATTTGATTTAGACTAAACAAGGGATAATGAATTTGAGCCATTGGATAAAGAGGTTGAAGTACAGTACTTCTCAAAACTATTCTCCTTTCTTTGTATTCTAATAGATATTATCTATCTTTACAATAATGACATGCTATGATGAAATATATACCATGATTTATATGTCCTGCTATGCTATGATATGTCATGTTTATGCTTAAGTGATGATCTACAAATATGTCACATTTACATATATACCGTACATTTTAATATTATGCCATACACCTAAGCTTAGACTAGAATATCAACAAGATAGTGTTTTACCAAAAAATAATTATTAACTATATAGAATAGTTAAGAGTATGAATATGTCAATTATTTAAAAATTAGAAAAAATAAACATTTTACACCGTCTAAAAACATTGCCGGAAATGTTTTTTTTAACAAAATTTAGACTTCAAATTAATTATGCAACAATGGAACCACCTTCTGTATGTTTTTTAAGGAAGTGGTCAAATCCTTGGAATCTGGGAAAGAAAAGACAAGAAATGACGAAGGAAGGTCATGTGTGATATGACAAACAATGCATGGTGGTTTGGGTGTGCATTAAATACACACAAATTGTAATAACTGAGAAATTTTACTGTTCTCGAAATATGGTAAATTGTATATACATGATAAATTTTATGTTTAAAATATGAAATGTATGATTAATATTATGTAGAATGAGATAAAATGTTCTAACGATATTACAAATTAAGAATTCAGTGACGTAAAAACATGCCGAATTGAGCTGGGGAAAAACAGTGAACTGTAAACCCTAGTAGGTGACTCAGGGTAAGCTGAGTGTAAAAAAAGATAAAATACTGATAGTAGTGATTTTGGATGTGATTGCGTGTGTGTGTTACACACAGTATTGAGAAGTTGTTCTAGATGACCTCTTTTTGACCTAAAATTGATATATTTAGATTCAGCATGCTCAAATTAGTCAATTGAGCATGAAAAGTAAATTTTGACCGGGAAATATACAGTACCAGAAAACTGATCAAGATGACCTCGGATGAAGATAAAACTGATAAATTTGGGTTTAGCACGCCCAAATTATTCAGTATAGCCTATCAAAATGCTCAAATTAGTTAATTGTGCACAAAGGTAATTTTTGACCGGGAATTCACAGTACCGGAAACTGGTTGAAACGATCTCGGATGAAAACGAAACTGATATATTTGGGTTCAGCACGCCCAAATTAGTCAGGATAGCTCATGTTGAAATTTTGGACAAAAAGTGTATAAAAAGTCAAAATTGCAGAAAAGATCCTATAATTTTCCTTTTTTATATTTTTCCCTACACACAATCCCAAAAGTGAACAGTGATCGAACATCAGAAATGGTGTCCATTTTCGACACCGCCGGTCTCGTTAGAAAGCTCTCGACGAGCTGAGTCCAACCGTGTGCTGAATCGATGGAACCGACGCCGGAGAACGCTGCACGCGTTGCTCGAAGCCGTTGGTGGCCGAAAATTTCAAATGGCCGTATCTCCGCCATCCGACCTCCGATGGACACGATTCTGGTCCCAAAAGCTTCGTCTTGAAGAGCACTACAAAACCCAGCCAGTGGTTCGTCTTAACGGCCGCCGGATCGCGCCGCCTAAAGTAGCGACGTTGCCGCCGTGAAGCCGCCGTGAAGCTCGCCGTTTCCGGCCAATTCGAGGGACACCGTGGGTGTCAAAATACTCAGAAGACGATGGGGAACAAAAACCCAAGGTAATTGTGGACAACAACCCCAGCACAGCAGAGATTCAACGCCGCCGCCGTGGGTCGAGTTTTCGAGGCCGATTGTCGACAATCGGAGCCTCCAATGGTGAAATTGACACCACCAATGGACTCCTCTCGTCGAGATCTTCAAGGTGGACACCTCCGTTGTTCGCGCTGCCGCCGTTCGCCACCGGTCAACACGGTCAATGGTGACTAGGGGGCAGAAAAATGAAGAATGGCCCGTTGGCCTATTTTCGACATTCTGGACACATCCGCAGCATCAGAATTTCCAACCGGGATTCCGAACGTGAAGAACGAAGACAAAAAGTTTGCGCGGTCGAAACCGAACGGTTCGTCCGATCGTCGACGGGACGATTTTGGTAGTGATTTCATTTCCCTTCATTTCTTATTTATGTATTGGAATGATTTATATAAAATTTGTATTCAAATTGTAAAAAGAAAAGAAAAAAAAAAGAGTAAGATGAATGAAATATCGGAAAAAGAAAATGTATGGGAAGTGTGAAAATTTTTACATAAAAAGTTGAGTTTTACATAAAAATTAGGCCTCTGGTATAGTACGTGGTAAAATAAAATAGGTTAGATGGTTTTGAGGCGTTTCCTAAATGCCGGAGACCTAGAAATTTAGCGGAAATGCTGCCGAAATTTTGAAAACGGCACTAAGGGCATTTCGGTGAAAAACGGGCGGCAAATTGTGTTCGGTAATGGAAATTGAGACCCCTCGATGAGTTAAGCTCGGAAAATGGGAAAATGAACCTTTGAGGAATAGTAAACCGTCCCTCCGAGGTTGTGAAATGTAAGAGAATGGAAAAACCGACGTCAAGGGTATTTTAGGAAACAAAAGGTAAATTTAAGGTTAGGATGAAAACCCGAGTCCACTTGGTGTCTAAGGCTCGAAATTAGCATAACAAACGATTCAGGAGTAGTGAAATACCCATTCAAGGCTCCGAAACGTGAGAAAAACGAGAAACGACCCTAGGTGTCGGAATAGTACCACTCGAGAGTCGGATGACCAATAGTCGTCTATGGAACAGCAATGGATACTGTAAAAGGATGTAAAAGCTTAAGAAATATTATTTTATGATATTTGGGCTTAGAAAATCCTGTTAAAAGTCACAGTGAGTATATGACGGTCCCGAGACCCGTCAGGGGTAAAATGGTCATTTTAACCAAAAATTTCTGAAAGGCTTGGAAAGGACCGTGAATGCCTAAGGATGGATAAAATGAAATTATAAAAGTTAAATTTGGGTCTTAAACCAACAAAAAGTATGTTTATGATGAGAAATCAAATCAGGGGCAAAATGGTAATTTTTCCAAGAGTTAGTGTAAAAATGGAAAATGGGATTTTAGATTCCTAAGACCATTTATGGGAAATAAAATATAGAATTTTTACGTTTTACTAAATTTTGAATATGAGATGAAGATTTAGAATAACCGTGGTTATTCTGGTTATAGGAACCCGATTCAAACGCGGCAAAGGAACGTCTGCGGAGCCGGGGAAGGAAATGCTAGTGAAAATATCTGTAAGTTCAAGCATTTAATTGGCTGCAACATGAACTGACTATTGTATGTTTGTTTTCATGTCAAGATGCGATGATGTAGATGTTATGAAAATCATGTTATGAACTATGTGTTATGTGTAAGTCATATATAAATTGACTTGACATATTTATATTGATGCGTTATATGCAGTAAGTTCAGACATTTAAATTTGTCTGTAACATGAAATACAGTGATACTGATTATGTACTAAGTGTACATTAGGTATTAAGTCCTATGAACATTTGGAGATTAGTTACTATAACATATCCCATATAAAGAGAAAAGAGAATATTAAGTCCTATGGACACTTGGGGATTAGTTGGTATAACATATCCTATATAAAGAGAAAAGAGAATATGTAAGGTCTACGGGCGATGGAGGATAGTGACCTTGAGGTGATGATTGATATCACTTGATCAAGACTATAAATTGAAAGACAGAAATGAAACCATTAAGGCGTACCACCCCTCCAACATAGTGATAGAGGTTTTTCTCAGATCCTACGAGGATATCAGGGCTGTGGAGGCCGATGTTCTAAGGTCGCTTCTTAGACCCTCCCAGTCAGCGTGCTAATAATCATCGGTACTGTCATAAACAGAGTTCTAAACTAGAAATCAAATAAAGAATAAACAATCAATAAAATGATAAAAATCATAATTGAGCATAACCGAAATTTACGTTAAAGTGTAGTAATTTCGGTTAGGATATGTGAATAGTACCTCGTTAGGGTAAAGTGAATAGTAACCAGTTAAGATAACTGTTACTATTCATCGATCAAATGTCAAAGTCACTATTTATGATGAATAGTACTATCATGATGAATAGTACTATTCATAGGAAATTGAGTTTTCAGTGTTTTTGAATCTGTATGATTCTTACTAAGTATGTTTGAACTTACTGAGCCTGTGAGCTCACTGGTTTGTTCATGTTACAGGTAAGAAACCTATCAAGTAGATTTCTGGATGGTGGTAGGATGCGAGTGTGTCAAAGGGATAGGGAATCCATTGTGGATATGGTCCTGCTACAAGTTTTCCGCCGAGCGTTGAAAGAGGAAATTTGAATAAAGAAAAGACATGTATTGCAAAAAGAGTTGAATTATATATTGTGTATAAAGTATGTTTGTACTTTTAAAAGTGACAAACATAGTTCAGTTTAATTACGTTATGTTTACAAACAAGAAAAAGTATTTAAAAAAAAATGATTCCAAATTTCACAAAGGGTTTAAAGGAAAGAAAAGAATTTAGGCGACTCGACGAAGTTCACGAGCTATTTCAGTCGGCTAAAGAGCTTGATTGTAATTGTTTCGATGGACCGAGGTCGGGGCGCCACACAAATGTGTTCCATTTTCACAAGCCACCAACGGTGGCATTACTGAGCTTTCAACCCCTATTTTGACTCTTTTAATTATACTTATAATGCGATTAGCACTGCTATGAAAATATATTACATTTAAATACAATATAATTTTCACTCAAATATAAAAATTTTATGTTTGAATACAATCATTTTTAACAGTACTATAAAAACAATTACTGTTCCTTTGTTTTTTAAAATAATCACATCAACTTTTCAATTCTAATTTTTTTATCTCTACTTTTGTCAATCACATCAACTTTTCAACTCTAAAACATATTTCAAATACTTTTCATCCAAACACATATTTCATTCAAATACAAAATAGATGCTTTTCAACTAAATATAGTACTTAAAAAATGAATTGCATTGTAATTAAAATACAATATGTTTACCAAATAACCTATTAGAAAGGTCAAGCAAGGATAATTAGAGAAAATTTCAATAAATAGAAACCAAGTCATTATTAGTTGCTTATTTTTACAACTTTTTCCTTCATTCTCCGTAGGTAAAAAATGTCTCTCTCTTACCCTCAAACTCTTAAATTTCAGCCGCTAATACTCCAAGTTAGAGAACCACTTAAGATAAATTCTCCTAAACTCATTCTTTTAGTTTTATGTTATGCCCATTAGAATTAATTATGTTTAATTAGGTTAAATTTGATTAATTAGTGTGTTAAAAATTTGATTTCAAGGGATAAACCTATATTTATAGTTTTACAATTTAAAAGATGAAAATAATTTTTGGAATTTACATTTCCACCCCTTAAATTTTACAAAATTCTATTTTGCCCCCTACTGTAACTAGCCAACTTTCCTCAGCAAAACGGATTCCCCAACCGAGAAATGCTTAATCCACAACCTCCATGCTTCAGATCACATTTCTTTCAAGAAAATAATATAAATACAAAGAAAATATAAAATATTATTATTTTGAATTACTTCAAGATGAAGCACCCTCCATAAAATGCCTATAAAGGGTATTCCCTCCCTCTATTTCTTTCATTTTTCAACCTAGGAAAAAAAAAATGTAAGCTCTGAAAATCCTCTTGACCTCGCTCACTCCCTCTCTACTCTATCTCCCTTTCTCTCTCTTTCTTTTTCTCTCTCTCACCTTCCCACTCTTCCTCCCAACGGCGACACCAGCCACCTTTGAGCAGCTCAGTCGTGCTGACCCAGTGTCAACCTTGCTAGATCGTAGTCTAGGCACTCCAAATCTCACCAGTCGCCTACCAAAACTCCATGTAGCTGCGTCGCCATGTCACACTAGCCTAGCCCACCACCTTACTAGTCTCATTGAGCCAATTCAAGTTTGCTGAGTCCCTCATGCCACCATGACCAATTGTAGCCATTGCCCCTGCTTGGCTACCTATTGTTGCTCTCGCCATGAGCTTAAGTCGCTGTCACCTTTGACGGTACTTTTCGATCTAGAGCTAGTGAAAAGGTTTGACTCAGAAATTTATACTTGAAGTTATCAGTGTAGATATTTGCCGAAAGAAGAATTGCCAAGAGTAATGTTGATTAGACGTTACACCAAGGCCATGTGGTATAGTGGTGATTTATTTGTATTTTATTTTTAGCTTATATCATTTCTGAGGCATGTATAACTGAACTTTCTCTAGACCAGGTTTGATGTCTGTCTTGTCTTTTATTTTCCCGTGGTTTTAATTTTGTATATTGGGTCTGTTAAACTCTAATGATACTAGAGGTTTTTTTTTTTTTCAAATTTATTTTCCAAGTGAAAACTCAATATTTCAGGGTTCCCATCATTTCGATTAAAAAAAACTACTTGACATTTTTCCTAAATTAAAATAGATGGACTCCTTCGAATGCATGCAAGATGAGAAAAATCACTTGTTTTATTGAAAAGTGACTAAACTGATAATTTCTTAAAGTTATGGGAAAATTTCAAAATATTATGTATTTTATTTATTTTATTTCATCGAATAGTTTTGTGGTCTGTGATTAATTGCAAGATCTATCTATTAAACCCCTCCACGTCACCAACCTAATCTTGGGGTTAGTGACAGATTTGGTATCAGAGCCCTAGGTTGTTGGACCTTGGTAAACATGCAAAACATATATTAGAAAACCATGAAAGAATCTAGTTCTTTCTTTCTATTGAATGTCACCATGTCATCGTCCCACGAATGTTAGCCTGCTCGATATGACAATTTAATAAACGTAATGTATGAGGCATTCTAAGTAAAGGCAACTGCTCAACTCGATGAACTCGACTTCTAGTGGTAACGAAGATCTCCAGTGTAACATTAAAAGAGTCAAAATCAAATAGAATATGAGCTAGTGGCACAACAATTAGTGGTAGTAGCTACTCTATCAGAAGTTCACCATCATCATTACAAATAGTTGGTTACATCTAAGGGAATTTTCCACAAAGAAGCCAATAGCCATAATAGCAGCATTGCGCCTCAAAGAGCGTCAGATCAAGTCCCCTACAGTTCTCTAATTTTTTGCCACCACATTTCCATAAGCCACTGTACATGTCATCTCCTTTGGTGCAGTGTTCCTGATCATCGGGTTTTCTGAAGTAGTTCCAACCATCAAACTAGATTCAAAATTATAGATGGTACAACAACAACAACCACAACGATGATGACGATAAGGGAAAAGGAAAAGCTCATGGATAGGTGTACACCATGACGGATATAACTCTGGAGCTCAAGCCAGCAACACCGTTGTAGATGTTATGATCATTATTTCTAGATTCTTAGTTTTGATTTGTTTGGTATATATTAGGATGTATTCTCTCAAATCTATGTCATTCATGAGTATTAATTATGTCCAAGTTATGACAAAACAAAGCAGTTAATTGTAGCATAATTAGGACAGTCAATCTCACAAAGGCGATAAACAAAGGAGATTAGTAAAAGCGTTAAAGAAATAAGCAATTAAACCAATGAAAGAAAAAAAAATGCTTTTGTGATTTAAAGTGAAATTAGAAAATACAATAAAGTAAGGCAATTTGATATAGATAAAATTCAATAATTAAAAACTATAAGACATTAATAATTCCTTATATGTGTCGTTCACTTATTTGGATTTTGACTTATAAATTGACTCAATTAAATGTTTCACATCCTAAACAATTAATCAGATGATAAGATTTAGATAGCATTTGAATTAAGAACTAAGAAAAATTATTTTATAATAAATTTAAAAGCAACAACATACCTCGTGGCAATATTACATAAAAAAACTACTTATAAACTAATATCTATCAATATATTGTATTATGCAATAATCGCATAAAAAGAGCATGACTAAATTTATATAAAAATTAACAAAAAAAATATTGATATGAGAAATAAATAAGATGAAATAAAATTATTTACTCAAATATATAAAACTTACAATCCATCAGTAAATCAAAACCCAAACAAACTCGCTACACAAATAGGATTATCTCTAATTTCACCTAAGAATTTTAGCCTAGCTTGTAAAACATTTTCACAAAATTCTACAGAGAAAATATGAGAATAAAAGTAAGACAAAAATGAGAGAAAAAGAGTGTATATACAATGTCCTCAAGCCTTCCCCAAAATGCCTTTTTATAAGCATAAATTTGTGTTAGGAAATGCCCTAAGTATGAAAGACATTTTGATGTATTTCATTTATTTTGAACTAGATAATAAAATTATATATAGAGGTTATTCATTACATTACTGTTTGTCTTTATTCTATTTACATGTTAAAGTAAATATAAGCAAATATGGCTCACTGACTACTTGTGTTAAACTATTAGAATATTGCAAGCAATGGACTTTTGTATGCAAGAAGACAATGTTCTAAAATAAACAATCTAAATTAAGGTCCGTAGTCTATGGGATTAGACTAAGCATCTAACTCATGTTAAGACTATTATATTGTCTAGAGTCATGGTGGGGACGGTTTGTCTTGACTGTCCTGAGTATAGACTCCCCAGTAGAGATATAGATATGTTGATTGGTGGTGACATGTTGGACCGAGACTAAATCGTGATTGATATGCGTAGTCTGCTATGAGTGGATCAATCTGCTTTTGATGTTCATTCTGCAATAACCTTAATTCTGAGTAGATGAACTACTTCATGTATATGACTTGTGTACTTTAATGTTCAAATGGCTAAAGCGTCTCAGAGGTAGTAAGCTTATAGACCGATTCATTAAGTGCATGACTTGTATACGATGGAGGGTTTGTTTGTAGATATTGGAATCATAGCTCTAATATGGAGTTCAGGGTATCCTCTTAAAGGCATTATACTGGATGTGAAAATGGATAAAACCTTAGGTCGTCTGCTAGGTGGATGACTTTTTATTCACATATGGTGAATAATCATTTTCTTATTCAGTCATATAATAGAACTTTAAAATAGCTTGATCAGTAGGTAGAATAGACTTTGACCTAAGGCTGGTCATGGATATCATATGAGAGTTTTGCATACATGACAAGGCCATTGGATAATAGCTTGTCACAAGGTTTCATAATACGGTATATAATTGGGAGTTCAGTTTCAGGTTTATAGTGGTATGACTCTTAAATTAGTGATCGTATGATTGAGTTGTTCGGTAATGATAATCATATGGATTCACAGGAGCCCGATTATATATGTCCAATTAGTTACTCTACTAGCTCCACATAAGTCCTTAATGAATGGCAAATTGATCAGGGTATGCTTATTGGCTAGTTGAATATGCATAGATATGGATGATATAGACATAAGATAAGGATGGAAGATAGGATTCTCTCCGGTTGAATCTGAATTTTGTTTTGAATAAGAGATTACACAATTATTTGAATTTCAAATAAAGTTGTCATGATTTTATTGGAGTTTGAATTGAAGTTGATGAAAATTATCTATGAGGACAAAATTTGAAATATAACTTTTTGTAGAGTTTGAAATTTGAAATTTGAAATATAAATTTTGAATTTGAAATTTGAATTTGAAATTTAAATTTGAAATTTGAATTTGACATTTGAATTTGAAATTTAAATTTGAAATTTGAAATTTGAATTCGAAATTTAAATTTGAAATTTGAATTTGAAGTTTGAATTTTTGAAATTTGAAAATTTTGAATTCAAACTTTGAATCACAAATCCATGGTGTCACTGAATTTTTTATGGATAATTTCACATGTAAAATTCAGTTTTAATGTGGATAAGGGAGAGGAAGATTTTTTTTGAATCCTATTTGAATTTTGAATCCTAAATCTATCTAAAGGTGGCCGAATTAGTTAAGGGAATCCCACCCTAGAGAAATTCAATTTTTATGGATAAGGGTGAGATAAAATTCAAGTTAGAAAATCTTATTTAAATTTTGATTCTCCTCACACTTGGATGGCCGAATCTAGACATGTTTTTGGCCTAGGGGAAATTCAGTTTTAGTGGATAAATGAGGAAATAAAATTCAAGTTAAAATCCTATTTGAATTTTGAATGCAAAATCCTCTAGGGTGGCCGAATCTTCTCTTGATTTTGGCCTATACAGAATTTGGATTTTGTAAGGAAAGGAAGGGAGAAAATCTTCTCTTAGTCCAATTCAAATTTAAGGGATCACCTCATGCAAGTCTATAAATAGGGGTCTTACCACTCCAGTTCTCTCAGACCACAGACTCTCAGGTGAGCAGGCTTATTATTGCACAACTCACTATGACAATAAGTTCTTTAGAGATCTGGGTGGTCAGAAGGAGACTAGTAGTGCTAGCATACCGATCGAGGATCCGAGTACCCACACACTCTGCCATCCGAGAATTAGAGAATAGTAGAGAAAGCTAGTTGGTTGAAGCCCTCTGGTCATTCTCCTCCTACAGTTTGGCATCCTCTGAAGGTATGAGTTTATTGTTATTAGTTTATTGTATATGGCATCATAAAATATTTAACGATTTTGAAAAATTTTTGTAATTCCACTGCGCCACTCTGATGTATTTTTTTACTAATTTTTCCTACAATTTGTATCAGAGATATCTCATGATTATGTCATGTACATAAATTAGACAATAGGTTAGTCTTTTTTTTTTTTAATGTATGGATTTGATATTTAGAGAGTGGCATTCTAGGATTCTTTTATCTTGATATTATGAATTATGTATATAGTATGTGGTTATTTTAATTTTTTGAATTATTATTAGTATGCTTAATCTTGCCGATTATGGTTCCTTAGAATTTAGAAAAATTGTATCTAGGAATTTTTATGTAACCATGGGAGTGATTTATTATCACAGTAATTTTCTCATAGATTTGATTTTTTATCTCTTAGAATTATTATGATTAGAATTTTGTATACCGGAAACGGTTTAGGAAATTTTCTGTAATTATTGTTGGAGCAGATTAAAGTTTGAAGACCGTACTTTATTTTTTTTTCTCAAAAGTTAAATTTAATTTGAAAATTAAAATTTTGCGTATGTGGAAAATTCCAATTTAATTAGGATTCAAATTAATTTTTGAAGATCTTAACGGGTAAATTGGAATATGACATGAAAATCGAGGACCAAACCCTCGGAATGGGCCTCCAGCCTAGGTGGGGCTGCAACCCCTACCCTCAGGCAGGATGGGGCTGTGATAGCCCTTGGCAAGGGCTAGACCACCCACGACCGTAGGCTCTGCTTGTAGCCATGGGTGGCTGTGGCCCCCCTCCCCCTAGGGGCTGTCGAGGCCTTGGGTTACAGCGCTTGCAGCCTGGCGGGCTGCTGCACCCACCCGAGATGTGCAGCCTAGCAAGCTGCTGCAAACCCCCAGGGGGTGCTGTGGCTGTAGGCTCTATGGTGCAGTCGGGCTGCACCCAGCCTAAGTGTGGGCTGCCAGCCCCCGGGGGCTTGGGGATGCCCACGGCGGATGCAGGCCTCCGGGCTCGTGGGCCAACGGGCCAAAAAATAAAATTTTAATTTTTAAATTTGAGATTTAATTTTAAATCATGTTTAAAAACATGCAATTAAAAATTTGAAAATTTTAAAATTACATATTATTACACATGAAATTTAAACAGTTTAAAATTTTGAATTTGAAATTTAAATTTTCAATTCGAATTTAAAATTTGAATTTGAAATTTAAATTTTTGAAATTTGAATTTTAAAAGATTCTTGAAATGAGAAATAAATGGAAAGACTACATAAAGATGAATACAAGAAGATGGAGTAAAAATTTAAGACCCAAAGAATGCTTTGGATAGAATTTTGTAATCTTTAATTTTTTCTTTATTCTAGAATGGGACTATAACTTAGTTATTTAACTTTTTCCGTCATTTATTTTTTCTATGATTTATCATGGATGGATGAATATGTGTTGATGGATGAATTGGATGCATATTTGATAATATGTCATATAGGATAGGTGAATGCTACTCAGACTATATTGATCATATATTTTTCAAAACTTGCATATTTTTCAAAATATTGAGTGGGAGAGGGTTTCAAACAAAACCCACGACCTCCATTGTTGATCCATATGTGAAAGCATGGTAACGCCTCACGTCAGTTCTGCCTTGACCACACCCCTTGGTAGGTGTTTACCACAGTCAATATACTAGATTGGATCTCTTATGTGGAAAACGTGTTCGGACATGATTCTATATATGACCACCCCTTGGTAGCTTGGTAGGACATGGATCGAATTACATAAACAATGGTTATATACTCAAGACTCGTTTAGTTATTAACCTTCTCAAGAATTTCTGTTAACTAAACTGGTGGCCAAAATAAGTGGTTATTAATATATGTTTTAACCTTGGAGAATTTTAGGCAACATATATTAATTGGATGGAGTCCATGTTATGGCTATTTGTCCCATGACCACCCCTTGGTGACTTAGGGTAATAGATGCTGAGAATTACCGTTGCAATGCTACATGTTTTTTCAGGTTTCATATAAAAACATACTTGTATATTTTATTCGTTAAATGCTCTCTATATTTGCTTGGGCTTTGTAATGATGTCTTGTATAATTTTATTTCAGTCCAAAATGTCACCGACACCTCTCATTTCAATACTTACTGAAAATAAACTGAATGGTGATAATTATAAAAACTGGAAAAGAAATCTACTCATAGTTCTCAGCTATAAGAGGCACGAGCTCGTTCTGGACGAACCATGCCCACCTGGGCCCAAACTTGACACATCACTTGAGGAGGTCCTGGTTGCCTATACTCATTGGAGAGAATCCAATAAGATATCTCAGTGTTATATTCTTATTAGCATGACGAGTGCTTTACAAAAGCAGCATGAGACTTATCAAGTTACTAGGGAGATCATGGAAAACTTGAAGGACATGTTTGGAGGCCAAGAAAAATTAGCTCGACAGTCTACCATCACCAGTATTATGAACTCTAAGCACTAGGCAGGTACTCCGGTGAAGGACCATATGATCATTCTTATGGGATTCTTTGCTAAGGCTACCAAAAATGGTGTTAAGCTGGACTACAACACCCCGATCGAGATGATGTTTAAAACATTGTCAAAGGATTTTGTGGGATTTAAAGCCACATATAATCTGACGACAAGGGAGTTAGGACTCACCGAGCTCATGAAGCAACTCTAAGCTTATGAGCAGATGATCAAGGATACGGATGCGGTCCAACCAAAAAGAAAGGTCAATTTAGCAGAATCTTCCAAACCCTTTCGAAAAAGGAAGAGGCCAAATAAGAAGCAAGCGGCCTTCAGTTCTTCTATTCCTCTTGTCTCAGATGGGAAGAAGAAGAAGAAGAACAAGAAGCCAAAGACCCTAAGAAGTCCAAGTGCTTCCACTGTGGGAAGGTAGGTCACTTCAAGAAGGCTTGCCGGGAATTCCTAGCCACCAAAGGCAAGGAAGGTAAGGAATTTCATTATTTAGAAGCGTGTTTGGTGGAAGAATCAAAAGACACTTGGGTCATTGATTCGGGCGCCACTAATCATGTTTGTGTTTCTTTACAGGGGTTCATGGAAACCAGAAGTCTACATGATAGGAGCCTCTCGTTGCGGACTAAGGACGGTAGCTTGGTGGTGGCTGAGGCAGTGGGAGACATTTATTTTTATTTTGATGAATTTAGGTTTATATTATTAAAAGACTGTTTAATAAAAGATTCTTATTCAGTTTCTTTTACTAAAAGAGTTTATATTCATAAAAATAAGTCTTTTATTTATTCTGGATGGATGGATGGAAACTTGTATTTGATCAAACCAAAGATGCACTCACTGCTTGGCATCAAATTAACTAATAACTCTAAAAGGTTGAATGTTTCTCACTCTAACAAGGCGTATCTTTAGCATTTAAGACTTCGTCATATTAATCAAGATAGGATTTAAAGATTGGTGAAAGACGGTTCTTTAGAATCTTTGGAGGAGGTATGTCTTCCTCAATGTGAGTCTTGTCTTGAGGGTAAGATGATTAAGAGGTCTTTTGGAGCTAAGGCTACTAGGAACTCAGGAACTCTTAGAAATTATATACATCGATGTATGTGACCCCATGAACGTCACAGCACGAGGAGGGTTTGAGTATTATGTTTCCTTTATAAATGATTATTCGAGGTATGGATATGTGTATTCAATGCACCATAAGAGCAAAACCTTTGATAAGTTCAAAGAGTATCACGCAAAAGTGGAAAAGCAATTGAGTAAATCCATAAAAAACACTTCGATTTGATCGAGGTGGTGAATACTTTTCTGATGAATTTGTAGGACATCTTGTAGAAAATGAGATATTTTCCCAATTGATTGCATCTGGTACTCCACAACAGAATGGTGTAGTTGAAAGTAGAAACAGGACCTTATTCGATATGATACGGTCTATGATGAGTTATTCAACGCTGCCATTATCATTCTGAGGATATGCACTACAAACGGCATGTTACATTCTAAACCAAATTCCAAGTAAATCAGTTCCCATGACTTCGTATAAATTATGGCGTGGCAGAAAGCCCTCTCTTGAACATATGAGAATATGGGGTTGCCCAGTATATGTACTGGATGAGGATGCGAAGAAGTTGGAATCAAGATCGGAATTGTGCATTTGTAGGATATCTTAAGGGAACTAAGGGAGGAACCTGAAGGAACAAAAAGTCATTATATCAATCCATACGACATTCTTGGAGGAAAGTCATATGAATGACTTTAAGCCTCGAAGCAAAGTGGCGCTAAAAGAGTTATCAGGTGATAAAACTGCTCCACAGATTTCGGTCTTGGGCACAAGTCCGAGTTCTAGTGAAAGACCTACAGACAGTTTATGGTGCTTCGTCATAATGTGAGGGTTTCTAGAAAACCTAATTTCTTCATGCATAATGCTGAAGTATACCAAGTCGAGGCTCATGAGCATGAAGATGATCCGGTCACTTATGATGAAGTTATAAATGATGTTCTTGTTTCTCCTTTTAGCTATACCATTCTGTTGTGAAGTACCAGGTGCAGTCAATTGGGATAATATCCCATTCTCTACAAGATGTCCTAGAAATTCATCGAAGATGTATTTGCCACCTCGATCAAATCGAAGTGTCTTTATGGATTTATCCAATTTCTTTTTCACTTCTGTACGATACTCTTTGAACTTATCAAAGGTTTTGCTCTTGAAGTGCATTAGGTACATATAGCCATACCTTGAGTTATCGTCTATAAAAGAAACATAATATTCGAACCCTCCTTGTTCTACGACATTCATGGGGCCACATACGTCAGTGTGCATAATTTTTAAGAGTTCTTGAGCCCTAGTACCCTTAACTCCAAAAGACATCTTAGTCATCTTACCCTCAAGATAAGAATCACATTGAGGAAGACGTACCTCCTCCAGAGATTCCAAAGGACTGTCCTTCACCAATCTTTAAATCATATCCTGATTAATATGACCAAGTCTTAAATGCCAAAGATACACCTTGTTAGAGTAAGAAACATTCAACCGCTTAGAGTTATTAGTTAATTTAGTGTCAAGCAATGAGTACATCTTTGGTTTGATCAAATATAGGTTCCCATCCATCCATCTAGAATAGATAAAAGACTTATTTTTACGAATATTAACTCTTTTAGTAAAAGAAACTGAATAAGAATCTCTTATTAAATAAGCTACTGATATAAGGTTCCTCCTAAAATTTGGAACATAAAAATAGTCTTTTAATAAAATAAACCTAAATTCATCAAAATAAAGATAAATATCTCTCACTGTTTCAACCACCACCAAGCTACCGTCTCCAGTCTGCAACGAGAGGCTCTTATCATGTAGAATTCTTGTTTCCACAAACCCCTACAAAGAAACACAAACATGATTAGTGGTGCTCGAATCAATGACCCAAGTGTCTTTTGATTCTTCCATCAAACATGCTTCTAAATAATGAAGTTCCTTACCTTCCTTACCCTTGATGGCTGGGAATTCCCAACAAGCCTTCTTGAAGTGACCTTCGTTCTCACAGTGGAAGCACTTGGACTTTTTAGAGTCCTTGGGCTTCTTGTTGTTGTTCTTCTTCTTTTCATCTGAGATAGGAGGAATAGAAGAACTAGAAGCCGCTTGCTTCTTCTTTGGCTTCTTCTTTTTCCCAGAGGGTTTAGAAGATTCCGCCAAGTTGGCCTCTCTCCTAGGTTAGACCGCATCCCTATCCTTGATCATGCGTTCATAAGCTTGGAGTTGCTTCATGAGCTCTTTGAGGCCTAAGTCCCTTGTTGCTAAATTGTATGCGGCCTTAAACCCTACAAAATCCTTTAACAGAGTTTTAAACACTATCTCGATCTAGGTGTTGTACTCCAACTCAGCAACGTTTTTCGCAGCCTCAGTAAAAAATCCCATAAGAGTGATCATATGGTCTTTCCTAGAAGTACCTGCCTTCTGCCTAGAGTTCATGATACTAGTGATAGCAGACTATCGAGCTAATTTTTCTTGGCCTCCGAACATGTCCTCCAAGTTTTCCATGATCTCCGTAGCAACTTGATAAGTCTCATGCTACTTTTGTAAAGCACTCGTCATGCTAGCAAGAATGTAACACCAAGCTATGTTATTGGATTCTCTCTAATGAGTATAGGCAATCGGGATCTCCTCAAGTGGTGAGTCAGGTTTGGGCCTAGGTGAGCATGGTTCGTCCAACATGAACTTGTGTCTCTCGCAGCTGAGAACTATTAGCAGATTCCTTTTCCAGTCTTTATAATTATCACCATTTAGTTTATTTTCAGTAAGCATTGAAATGAGGGGTGTCAGTGATATTTTGAATTGAAATAAAATTATACAAGAATATCATTATAAAGCCCAAGCAAATATAGAGAGAATTTAGCAAATAAAACATACAAGTATGTTCCTACATGAAACTTGAAAAAACATATAGCATTGCAACAGTAATTCTCAGCACCTATTGTCCCAAGCCACCGAAGGGTGTTCATGGGACAAATAGCTAGAACATGGACCCCGTCCAATTAATATATGTTGCCTTAAATCTTCCAAGGTTAAGACATATATTAATAACCACTTATTTTGGCTACCAGTTTAGTTAGCAGAGTTTATAAGGAAGGTTAATAACTAAATGAGTATTGAGTATATAACCATTGTTTACGTATTTCGATCCACGTCCTAATAAGCCACCGATGGGTAATCATGAATAGAATCATGCTCGAATACGTTTTCCACATAGGAGATCCAACTTGGTATACTAGCAGCGGTAAACACCTACTAAGGGGTGTGGTCAGGGCAAAATTGATGCGAGACATTACTATACTTTCACATATGGGTCAACAATGGAGGCCATGGGTTTTGTTTGAAACCCTCTCTCATTTAATATTTTGAAAAACATGCAAGTTTTGAAAAATTATGTATGATCAATATAGTTTAAGCAGCATTCACTTATCCTATACGACATGTTATCAAATATGCATCCAAATCATCCATCAATACATATTCATCCATCCATGACATATTACAGAAAAAATAAATGATGAAAAAATTTAAATAACCAAATTATGGTCCCATCCTAGAATAAAGAAAAAATTAAAGATTATAAAATTCCATCCAAAGTATTTTTTGGGTCTTGAATTTTTGCTTCATCTTCTTGTATCTATCTTCATATAGTCTCTTCATTTATTTCTCATCCCAAGAATTATTTAAAATTCAAATTTCAATAAAAATTTAAATTTCAAATTCAAATTTCAAATTTTGAATTTCAAATTTAAATTTTAAATTCAAATTTTAAACAATTTAAATTTCATGTTTAATAATATGTAATTTCAAAAATTTCAAATTTTCAATGACATATTTTTATACATGATTTAAAATTAAATCTCAAATTCAAAAATTGAAATTTTCCGTCTTTCGGCCCGTCGAGTCATGGGCTCGAAAACTGCCAACAGCTATGGGCAGCCCTAACCCCCGGGGGCGGCGCTGGTAGCCCACGTCCAGGTCGGGTGCAACCCTGCCGGGTTGCAGGTATAGCCTGCAGCCACGGGTTGTACTCTTTGGGGGGTTGTAGTAGCCCGCCGGCTGCAGATGCGTGCAGGCAGCGTCTGCAGCCATGGGTTGCACACCTTGGGGGGCCATAGCAGCACGCCAGGCTGGAGGATTTACCTGTAGCCATGGGCTGTAGTCCTGGGACCTTGCCAGCTCTTGTGGGGGGGGGGGCACGACCACACTTGGCTGTAGGCACAGCCTGCGATCGTGGGTGGTCCAGCCCTAGACAGGGGCTGTCATAGCCCCATCCTGCCCGAGGGCAAGGGCTGCAGCCCCACCAAGGCCGGTGGCCCATCCTTAGGGGTCAGTTCTTGATTTTTGTGTCATCTTCTAATTTACCTATTAGGATCTCCAAAAATTAATTTGAATTCTAATTAAATTGAAATTTTCCACACACAAAAATTTTCAATCTTCAAATTAAATATAAATTTTGGGAAAAATAAATTATGGTTTTCAATCTTCAATCTCCTCCAAGAATAATTACATAAAATTTCCTGTACCGTTTCCGGTGTACAAAAATCTAATCATAAAAATTCTAAGAGACTATTCCAATTTACCTATTAGGATCTCCAAAAATTAATTTGAATCCTAAATAAATTGGAATTTTCCACACAAAAAAAATTTTCAATCTTCAAATTAAATTTAAATTTTGGGAAAAATAAATTATGGTCTTCAATCTTTAATCTCCTCCAAGAATAATTACATAAAATTTCCTATACCATTTCCGGTGTACAAAAATCTAATCATAAAAATTCTAAGAGACTAAAAATAAAATCTATAGGAAAATTATGGTGACAATAGACCGCTCCCATGGTTACATAAAAAAACCTAGATATAATTTTTCTAAATTCTAAGGAACCATTATCAGCAAAATTAAGTATGCTTATAATAATTCAAAAAATTAAAAATAATCACATACTACATACATAATTCATGATAATTACATAAAGGAATCCTAGAATGGCACTCTCTAAATATCAAATCCATACATTAAAAAGACTAACTTATTATCTAATTTATGTACATGATATAATCACGAGATGGTTCTGATACTAATTGTAGGAAAAATCGCTAAAAATTACACAGCGAAATTACAAAAATTTTTCAAGATCGTTAAATATCTCGTGATGTCATATACAATAAACTTATACCTTCAGAGGACGCCAAGGATGCAGGAGGAGAATGACTGGAGGGCTTTAACTAACTAGCGTTCTCTACTATTCTCTAATTCTCGGAGGACAGAGTGTGCGAGCACTTGGATCGTTGATCGGTATACTAGCACTGCTAGTCTTCTTCCGACCACCTAGATCTCTTAAGAACTTATTGTCACAGTGAGTTATGCAACAATAAACCTGCTCACCTGAGAGTTTATGGTCTAAGAAAAGTGGAGTGGTAGGACCCCTATTTATAGACTTACATGAGATGATCCCTTGAATTTTGAATTAGACTAAGTGAAGATTTTATCTCCTTTTTTGACACAAAATCCGAACTCTCCCTTAAGTCAAGACCATGATAAATTTCGGCCACCCTAGGAAGATATTCTATTCAAAATTCAAATAGGATTTTAACTTGAATTTTATCTTCTCATTTATCCACTAAAACCGATTTCCCTTAAGCCAAGAAGCATGTCTAGATTCAGCCATCCAAGTGTGAGGAGAATCAAAATTCAAATAAGATTTTCTAACTTGAATTTTATCTCACCCTTATCTACAAAAAACCGATTCTTCCTTAGGCTTATCCATAGAAAAATCCGGTTAGACCATGTAAAGGAGAGATTCAAAATTCAAATAGGATTGCAACTTGAATTTTGCTTCATCCTTATCCATAAAAACTGAATCCTCCTAGGGTGGGATTCCCTTAACAAATTATGCCAAATTTAAAGGATTTAGGATTTAAAATTCAAGTAGGATTCAAACAAGATCTTCCTATCCCTTATCCATAAGAAAACCGAATTTTATCATGTGGATTTATCCACAATAAATTCAGTTACACTTGGATTTGTAATTCAAAATTTGAATTCAAATTTCAAAATTTAAATTTCAAAAATTCAAACTTCAAATTCAAATTTCAAATTTAAATTTCAATTCAAATTTTAAATATCAAATTCAAAATTTAAATTTCAAATTTCAAATTCAAATTTCAAAGTCCACAAAAAACTTGAATTTCAAATTTTGCTCTCATGGACAATTTTCCACAACTCCAATTCAAATTCAAATAAAATCATAGCGACTTTATTTGGAATTAAAATAATTGTGTATTCTCTTACCCAAAACAAAATACAAATTCAATTAGGAGAGAACCTTATCATGAGCCTATATCCATGCAAGACTACAAGCCAGCCAATATACCCCGATCAATTTGTCATCTGTTCAAGAATTATATAGAACTAGTAGAGGGACCATTTGGATATATATAATCGGGCTCCCGTGAATCTATATGATCATTACTCTGTACCGAACAACTCAATCATATGATCACTAATTTCAGAGTTATACCACTATAAACCTGAAACTAAACTCCCAATTATATATCGTATTATGTAAGCCTGTGACAAACTATTGTCTAATGACCTTGTCATATATGCAAAACCCTTATATGATATCCATGATCAGCCTTAAGTCAAAGTCCGTTCAACCTACTGATCAAACTATCTTAAAGTTCCATTATACTACCGAATAAGAAAATGATTATTTATCATATGTGAATAAGAAGTCATCCGCCTAGCAGATGACCCAAGGTGTTATTCATTTTCACATCCAGTATAATGTCTTTAAGAGGATACCCTGGACTCCTTATTAGAGCTATGATTCTGATATCTGTAAATAAACCCTCCATTGTATACAAGTCATGCACCCAATGAATCGGTTTATAAGCTTACCACCTCTGAGATGCTTTAGCCATTGGAATATCAAAGTACATAAGTCATATATATGAAGTAGTTCATTTATTCAGGATTAAGGTTATTACATAATGAACGTCAAAAGCAGATTGATCCACTCATAACGGACTACACACATTAATCACACTTTAGTCCCGATCTAATATGTCACCACCAAGCAACATATCTATGTCTCTACTCAGGAGTCTATGCTCCGGACAATCTAGACAAACCATCCCCACCGTGGCTTTAGACAACATAATAGTTTTAACATGAGTTAGATGCTCGGTCTAACCCCATAGACTACGGACCATAATTTAGACTACTTACTTTAGAACATTGTCTTCTTGCATACAAAAGTCTATTATATGCAACATTCTAACAATTTAACATAAACAATCAGTGAGTCATATTTGCTTACATTTACTTTAACATGTAAATAAAATGAGGACAAACAGCAATGTAATGAATAACTTCTAAATATAATTTTATTATCTAACTCAAAATAAATAAAATACATTCAAGTGTCTTTCATGCTTAGGACATTTCCTAACAGATACCACTACATAGAATTTCCATAATTATTTTAAGTTTTAAATTATGACCAGTTAATAATGTTTAAATATGCAAACATATTTAAGGTATTGCATAGTGAATAATTAATTATTAATTTCTAGTAAGTTTGTAAGTTAGGATGCTTGATTTATTTTGTTTAGCCGATGGTTAGTGGCAATGACATAAATATATCCATTAAGATATACTTTATGCTTTGACAAATGTTCTGTAAATTTTAAGTATTTAAGTACAGTAATGGCCAAGTAAGTAAGGACAATCTAATGTCATACCTTGTCATGCATGACTAATAAGATCATAACTAAAAAACTAAGGGTGGATATTGGATTGAAACCATTTTTTTTAGTATCTATCATGTAATTTGATTATGCAAAAAATCCTTTCAAATCCAACTAATTCAATTCAATTTATTTTATCATCCAGTCCTATCCAGTCCAAAATTCATTGGATTAGATTACACTAACATCTTTGTAAGAACTTATTAAAAGTCGTTCAATAGAGACAAATCATCTTTTTTAACATCAATTTAATTCTCCGGCATTTATTCATCATACAACATTAAACCAAAATCACCCGATTGACATTACAAGCTCACTAAGGACTTCTCGTGCTATGGAAGAACAAATTTTTCTATATTATATAATTATTATTATATAAAATACAAATATATGGATTGGATGAGATTTATTGGATTTTCAAAATTCAAATTCAATATCCAATCCAATCTAATTATATTTGGATATTCGATATTTTTTTATAGATTGGATTGATGTGGCTGGATGTGTTAGATGAATGGATTATGTGCCCACCCCTATATGTGTATATATATATATATAAAACCTTAGTCTTAAATATATAAACAAAACTAAATTGCATAAATTTTATGTTTAAATAATTCCTTGACATAGAAAGCAGTAAAATACATTAAATAAATAAATTGTTTTAAATGACTTAGTATGCATATACATACTTTTCTTTAAAACATCACTATAAGAGAAGTATTAAAATGTTATAACATCATTATCAATATCAAAACATGTATTTCTCAATTATTTAACTTGTGTTGAAGCGAGAGTGCACTTAAATAAACGCCTTACCTAACCTTTTTAAATTTTCCTAATAATAAAGTGACGAATAGATTCTCGGGTGTTCACATGTGGAACCATTCATAATGTAAATAATACATATAATATAATCATCAAAAAGTCATAATAATTCATTAAACACACTCATCTCATTAAAGCAACACCTAAAAACTCAATTTCATTATCCAATAACACAAAAAACACAAAAGAACCTAATAATTACACAACCTTACAAAACTTTACAAAAGCCAACATCTGGATCTTTGTCCTTTTGAAAAATCATAACAATTCATATAGGACTCCAAATGACCTAAAACTAGTGCCAAAACAAAGTAAACATATAGAACTTTTCAAAGATACCTTAAAACGGAGTCCATTTGTACCACCAAATACATTTTTGAAATCTAATAACAAAACCTTGTAAAAACCAACAGTTGGTGTGATGCCCCCGATTCTGATCACCTGCAACTGTCATGAACCGACTCTATTGCTGACCAAGACAGCTCGCGTGCCAAATCTGGGTTGTCAATTTAAAACTCTTTTTCTTAAAATTCTCAGGGTCCGAAAATTTCACTCATAATTTTTTTTCTTTTTTAATACATACTTTCTCGAAAAGAAAGATAAGTATAAAAGCCATATAAAATACAATACTAACTTTTAGTTGTCTTTTGGAGTATACCATAATGTATAATATACAAAATATTTATACTGCATTTTTTTTTCACAATCTCTTCAATTTACTAACTTTAAAAGCTCAACGGAAGGTTTTTGGCAGGACCAAGTCCACGGTAAATTCCCTATCCCATCAACACATGTGCACATCCTGCCGCAATCTATAAAGTCTATCAGACAGGTTTCTTACCTGCAACATGAACAAACTGATGAGCTAATAGGCTCAGTAAGTTTAAACATACTTAGTAAGAATCATATGGATTCAAAAACATTTAAAACTCAATCTCCTATAAATAGTACTATTCATCATGAATAGTATTATTTATCATGAATAGTGACTTTGATCTTTAACCGATGAATAGTAACTGTTACCATAACTGATTACTATTCATATTACCCTAATGAGGTACTATTCACATCATCCTAACCGAGTTTACTACACTTAATGTAAGCTTTGGTTATGCTCAATTATGGTTTTCATCATTTTATTGATTATTTTTTCTCTATTTATATTCTGGTGTAGAGCTCTTTTTATGGCAGTACTGATAAATTATTGCGCGCTGATTGGGAGGGCCTAGGGAGCGACCCTACAGCTTCAGCCTCCACAGCCCTTATATCCCCGTAGGACCTGAAAAACCTCCACCACAATGTTAAAGGGGCGGTACGCCTTAAATGGTTTTATTATCATCTTTTAATTATAGTTTTAACCAAGTGACATTAATCGTAACCTCAAGGTCACTAACCTCCATCGCCCGTAGACCTTAGATATTCTTATCTTTAAAATGTGGGATATGTTATATCAACTAATCCCCAAATGTCAATAGGACTTGATTCCTAATGTACAACTAATACATAACAAAATAATACAGTATTTCATGTTGCAGACATGAAAATGCTTGAACTTATCAATACTGCGATAATGTCCACTTCCAGAACTCCTCCACATTTCTATCTCTAGTTTGGGTTCCTATAGACATAATATTGTCTGTTAATACCCTATATTAATTATCACTTTAAATACATTTATTTTGTGATAAATTTTTCAACACAATTCAACTGGTAACACGGTACACGGCCTTCAACACGCCTGTGTTCATGACCGTGCACCACTTGGTTTCTCACTACATGGTTGTGTTGTTTACTATCTAGCCATGCAACTGTACACGGCTTGATACACGACCGTGTTCAAGGCCGTGTACCTCTCGGGTTGTAAAAATTTTTTTCCTATGCACAGTTGTGTATTCTTCTACACGCCCGTGTTCTTCAAAATTTTTAGATTTTTAACTCTAAAATTTATATTTTGAGTCCTAGAATTTTATTTAAGTCATTCTAGGTCCTTTTGGGTCCTTTCAGAGCCTTTCAAAAATTTTTGGTCAAAATGACCATTTTGCCCCTAACGGGTCTCGGGACCGTAACTATTTCGTTCTATCGTTTTTCTCAAATTTTCTAAGCCCAAATATCTTAAAATAATATTCCCTAGGCTTCTGTATTATTTTTACAGCTCAATTTGCTATAAATTCTCAATTATCTATTTTCCTGGCCTTCGATTACTATTCATCTGTTATCTAGGGTCGTTTCTCGTTTTTCGAGCATTTCGGAACCTCAAATGGCCGTTTCACTACTCTTGAAATACTTTTTATCTCGTCCCTGACCCTCGGTCCTCGAAAGGTTCAGGTTTCCTATCCCGACCTAATATTTTTCCTCGTTTCCCAAAATACTTCTAACATGAAAATTTTTCCTATTTTAGGCATTTTAGACATTAAAGGTCGGTTTACTATTCCTTTTGGGTTGGTTTTCCATTTTCAATCCTAATCCACCGAGGGGTCCCGGTTTCCTTCCTGAGTTCAATATTTTTACCCCTTGTTTCCTGAAATGTCCTTATGCCGTTTTAAAAATTTCGACAGCATTTCCGCTTGTATTTTTAGGTTTTCCGGTGTTAGGTACGTCTCAAAACCTTTGTACTTGCCATGTAGTATACTAGAGGCCTATTTTATATAAAGTTTCCAAACTTTATATAAAAATTTTTCACATTAACCAATATTCAAGAATCAATACACAATATCAAATTTTTTTCCAAACCTAGCCTTGGTTCATCATATTAATCATCACCAATGTTCTTCATCACAACATTTCAAGTATCACATGTTACTCTTAGGTTTTCTAATGTGTAAAACAACATCAAAACCTAACAAAATTTTCATTTCAGCCTTAGCATTGTCCACGGATTTTAAAATGAAAATACATCAAATAATCTTGTTCGTTGATTCCATTTCATGCTTGATTCAACATATAACCCAATGATCATAAACACTAAACCAAAACATTATTTTCCAAACCATTTTTCACACCAATAATGCCACGGATTTTTCATGGAAACATGCAAAATTTTTGCTTGTTTCTAAATCATGCTTCAAATTCTAAAACACCAAACAATTCATAGTATCATCAAAACATCAACTTTTTCAATGCTTTTCTACTCTACAAACCCACGGATTTTTACTAAGAAAATCAAAGGAAATTGCTTCAATTTAGAAGCTTACCTTATCTAGTTGATTGCTTGATGATAGAAATGCAATGGAAGTTAATTTTGGTGTGAAATTTTAAACAAAATTTGGCTTAGAAAGGGGGAAAGGCTCATGGATTTGGGGCTGCAAGAAATGGCAAGAGTTTGGCCAAAATTTTCTATTTTTTTAAATGAATTTGGATGCTTATTTATAGGCAAAAGCCAAGGGCTTTTTAGCAATTTTTTCCCAACAATTTGCTAATTGTTCAAGGACTAAAGTGCTAAAATTTTGGAGCCAAAATCAAAATTTTCCTTTCTTTCTTTCCACATGGCCGAATGGCCTTTTTTCTTTGTTTTTAAATTTTTTTTAAAGTAATTTTGGCATGATTTTGGCTATAGCTCAAAAAGTAGGATGATCCTAGCCATACACCTATCCCTAATACTTTCCAAAATTTAAACAAAATTTTAGCCTTTATGACATCATCTAGGTGATGTCATCCATATATATATTAATTCACTAATTAATTCGTGGTTAAATTTTGATCGAAAGCCAAACCGAACGGAACTTTATCGAAATCACGTAGGCGGATTCCGAGTGCCTTCGGTGTGATCGGTTTGTTTTATTTTGCTTCCGTTTGGTCAAAATTCTCTACTGTAAATTTCTATTATTTTAGTGCATTTCAGTGCACGAACTCACTCACTTTAACACTGCCGAAACATTTTTACAGTATTCTCAATAGTATTAAAACACAACTTTTTCATAATTTATTGATTAAAATTCATACATATATGCAATTTTAACCTACTCCGAGAATCTGAAATTCCCAGTTATCACAGCTAGACCTCTATCCCTTTGAAAAATCAAACAAATTAGCACAGGATTCCAAAAAACTTGACCCTAGTTACCAAAAAAAATGTAGACATTTTGAGCTTTCCAACGGTATCAAATTTGTTAAAAACAAAGTCTGCTTGTACCTTCATATACAATTTTGAATTTCGATCACAAAATCTCATAAAATTGGTAGTCGAACCTTTGTTCCTTTGAAAAATCATAACAATTGGCATAGGACCTCAAACAATTTGAAACTATTTCAAAAGAAAATAGATGTCCAAAACTTGCCTACAATACATAACTCATTGAAAATGGAGTCCGTTTAGACCCTCCAAAAGAGTGATAATATCTAACTATAATAACTAATAATCTTTAGCAATGTTCAAAAGCATAACAATGATAACGTAAAGTAGAAATAATATTAGGAATAGCAAGATAATGCTATTTTTCACATATTTATATAATAAATATAATATTGTCATAAACAAATACATTGAGAAAAAAAAAGTCAAAAGGAAGAAGAAGAACAAAGATATATATGAAGGTTAGAAATCATAGCTGGTGAGCATGGGTGGAGACGGTTGAGTGGATGAGGCAATTTTGTAGTTTTTTGTGTGCCTCTAATTTTGTCCTTTTAAGGGAGAACATTTTATTATGTACTACCAACATAAGTAGCTTTTCAACCATTAATTTATAATTGTTAATTAGGTTATTTTCACAAATGTTCTCTGTATTATACTTCATCTCAAGTTGATTCTTGACTTTTAATTTTACATATCATACTATCTCGAATTTTCTACTATAATGAAAATAATCCCTATTATTGGTATTCGGCTACAAATTGAATGGAAATTAAATACATTCAAATTACATGAACTTTAACTATGGTTAAAATTGTAATTAAATAATTTTATAAGGAAAATTATAACATCAAAATAGCTATATAACGCTATATATTTTTTTATTAATACATATATTAAGTTATATATTTTTTATTAAAATATAATTTTCTTATAAAACATCAATGATTAAACAATAACTTTCTTTCAGAAAAATATTTAATTAAGACTTTATTTATAAATAAAACTCATATGGTCAAACATGTTAAAATTTTGTCAAAATTTTTATAGGTTATTGAAAGATGAACTATTCTACGGTATGTATAAAATCAAAATACATGGATCAATAAAAGACATCGTTTATAAATTGGACAAGTTTACAAAGCTCGTTTTTTAATTTCTGTACAATCTATTATTATTTTTCTTAAAATATACAAAAATGGAATATATATATGTATATATGTAAATGTATATTATATTTACGGTTGAAAAATGCTAAACGTGGCCAAGAAATAAGGGAGAAGGGGTGTAATAGCATTTTAGACTAATGTGTATGAAATTAGTAACATAAATTAAAATAATAGGAGTGAATAACATAATTAAGCAAAAAAACTAACCCAAAATATCGAAAATACCCCGAGACACATGCCTTACACACGCTCCTGCCTACCCGTCCCGTTTCGGATTTGTTTTTTCACAAACCCTACCCACCGAAAACTCAGCTCCCAAATTCTAAAAATTTTTTTCTTCTATATCATATCCGATTTCTACAAAAAATTAGACTCTCTAACAAATTTTCCGAGCAAAATCAACGATTTCCAGAAGATATCCAGAAGATTTCCATCGATTTCCGGAAGATATCCATAAGATTTCCACCGATTTCCAGAAGATATCCATAAAAATTTCCACCGAATTCTAACAATGATCGATTGGAGAAATTTTGAAAAAAAAAACTCAGGTAGGATTTTTCGTATACGTTCACAAATCACGTTTTGATATTGTTTTTATCTTGGTACTGGACTGGAAGTTAGGTTGGGTTCAAGTCGCAAGCACATGAATCTGCTCACTGAAAAGATGGTTCAGATACGTCTTTATTAGTTTCAACATTTTCTTTTTCCTTATAGAGTTGTTATTTTCCTTGTTCAATTCTGGAGGTCTAAAAATGGCAAATGTTATGTCGGCCTGTTGACCCCTGCTTTGATTCTTCATAAATAATATATATGTACACACACACACAGATAGGCAGGCACACTTACACACATATATATAAATACTAATGAAAATATTCTTGAGCTGTTCACATCTTTGAGTATCTAAAAATGCAGTGTCTATGTTAAGTTTTAGCATTGAAAAGGTCTATGCCATTTGAATAGAATATAACATCCATAAGAAGGTGCATTTGGGTTTTTTTTGTCATCAATTTAATGAAATGATTTCCTATTTTTCTATAACTCGGTAAGGGGGACCTCTAGGAAGGAAATCGTATAAGTATTTCCTAGGAAATCCATATATTTCGTAAAGAATATTGGGAATGTGGCTATGGGGAATGGCTTATAATTGAGTGAATGTAGATTTGTATCTGGTTTGGATTATACTTTAAAATCTCATCATCAAATCTTGTCGTTTTTGTTGTTTCTCTTGAGGGATTTCTAGAAATGTTAAGTCCAGAGAAGACAAAACTTTAGACCTATTAAAGACTTCACAAACTACAGCTGAGTTTTGTATTTTTGTTTTTTTAATGTAATATTTGGGCTAACTATCTTCGTGAAGAAATTTACTGTTTGTAATTTTATTGCTTGGCTGAGTTTTATGTTGGCTTCTTTATTCTTTTATGTGGACCAAAAAAATCTTAGTCAGACACTTATAAGGACCACTTCTTGTAGCCTCCATTCCTTTTTGATACTGATGGAATCTCACCGTGGTCCTCTTGATGCGTATTTGACACTTAATGTTATGATTCAGTTTCACTCTAGGTAGAAAAAAATACAAGTATTTCCTAGGAAATCCATATATTTCCTAAAGAATCTCACTGTGTTATGATTCAGTTTCACTCTAGGTAGGAAAAATACAAGTATTTCCTAGAAAATCCATATATTTCCTAAAGAATTTCACCATGTTATGATTCAGTTTCACTCTAAATAGGAAAAAATACAAGTATTTCTTAAGAAATCCATATATTTCCTAAAGAATGTTGAAGAATACCTACAAATGCTTTAACATTAAGTTGTAGAAATATATGTATTTCCATGTTGAAAATGTTGTATCTTTGAAAAGAAACATACATTAGTATTTGATTTGTTTATAATGCATCAATCTAACTGTTTCTAATTCTGAAAATCCATGTATTTTCACTGTAATATAATTATTTTCTTTATAAAAGCTTACAATAGTCTTAGTTTTTTGAAAAGCCATATATTTTCATGTCAATATTATTGTTTGTTTGCAGAAAAACAAAAGACTAAAAAGAAAAAACTAGTTGCAACATAATAGAATTAAAAGGAAAAGAACCAGCAACAGAAACACATAAGAAGAATACTACTACACCAACAAGATCAACAGAAAGGATCATCCAGCAAATAAGCAACAAAAAAACAACAAACTTCTGCACGTAAACAGGTAAAACATAAAAAAAAATAGCTCATAAATTAATTTACTTGCAAAAATACAACAAAGTTTATAACCAAAAATTTCTTTATCATGAAATACAGGAATTGAAATTTGAAAAATTAAGGACAGAATGGGAGCCCTCTAGAAAGATTGTAAATAACTGCCTACTAAAAGTAATAGGAGATATTAAGAAGAGATTATCTCAAACACAATTGGAACTTTTCAAACAAGGGCCATTTGGGAAGTTCCTACAGTTGAAATTCAGTGACAAATTCCCCACCAAATTTGCCCTACAGCTTATTTGCAGACAAATAAAACATGATAATACGTCAGAGCTTGCATTCAAGTTTGGGACAAAGAAAATGGTGATGGGCATACAGGACTTTGCCTTAATAACAGGGCTTTATTGTGGACCAATGCCTTATGTAATACTACAAGATAGGCCAAAGGTCACATTCTTGGAAAAATATTTTGAGAAGCAGCCTGTCACGTGTGAGGACCTTGCATACATTTTTGGTATCACTGAAAGACATGCATACTGAAGATTTGCCCATGGAAGATGAAAGAAGACAAAACAAAGACAATGATAGCCAGCAACAAAACAACGTTGGTGATGCAACAGAGATGGAGCATGACAATTAGGAAAATGTAGAGCACACGGACACGGAGGACAAATGGGAGAATGAAGACATTAATTTAGAGGTTGATCCTGATAAGATTGTCAGTGAGTGATGCAACAATGGAAGAGGTAAATATATGTTTATCTATTTATCAAGAAACTCTAACACCAGAGGTAACAACCACAACTTAATGTGAACAATATTTAAACTTAAAATATTTTGATTTTTATGGAAATATTTTGATTTTCTTATTTTAATAGACAGAAAATGTAGCAATGAGTGAAGGCATTGCTAGCGAGCAGAGAAAGGAGACAGGGACAAAATACAATGAAAATGAAGAGACAGCTAAACCAACAAGCAAAATTCTGAGAAAGAAAGCAATGGTAAAGAAGCCATCGATAGCAAAGAATAAAAAAAAAAAAAAGCTAGTGAACGAAGAAATGAGATAGAAAAAGAAGGTGATAAACCAAAAGACACATAGGTAAATTTTTTTAAAACTAAAACTGAGTACAATTCAAAAACAAAAAAACAAGTACAATATAGTTATTTACAGTGAAAAAAAACGTGCAGAAGCCTGAAGTAACTAGAGATAGTCCAAGAAAGAAGACATTGATAGAAGAGAAAGGGAAGAAAAAAGTTGAAATTGTTGAACCAATTGACTTTGAGCTAAAGAAGAGAGTATTAAAACAAGGACCACAACTTAGAAACCCATTCACAGGAAAATTTGGCTCAACAGAAGATCAAAGTCCAAGAAAGAAAAAAAAAAGCAAAAAATTGAAAAAGATGACAACATGCCAAGCTTCAAGCTCCATCTGGACTTCGATTCACTAGAAGAAACGCCACCTGCCTCAGAGCCACTCAACATCATGCTACTTGCTACACTACCACCCTATCACCAATTTTGATTACCAGGATGTGATAAAAAACTAATCTGTTTTTTGATTTGTAATAGCTTTGATTTGGACAACTCTTTTAACAATAAGGATGACATGATAGATTTACGAGTGGTTGCCCAACTATATAAATATTGAAATGTTGGCTTTTGACATGAAATTTTTTGAAGATGCACAATATATTGTGAATAGGTATTTAGGAGAATTACTTTTTACTTTGATAATTGTTTTCTGTAAATAGCTGATTAAGAATGAATGCCTTTGCATTTTATTATTACTGTTCAAGACATATGGTAAATCCACATACTATAAATAGCATATATATATGGTCCATGTTAGTATTATTGTATAGATTCTTTTATGAAATTTTTTTATGTTGGACGGCATGAATATATTGGGATCCATATTATCAATCAAATGCATATTTCAAAAAAAAAAAAAGAGGAATTTCTTAAATCACAGATACAGATCAAAATGTATATTCCAAAAAAAAAAAATACAAGTATTTCGAAAATCCATATATTTCCTAAACAAAAAAAAATCTACATTTTTGTTTATAAGATTTCATAAGCAAGAATCAACTTTCGTCTGCAAAATGGCCGCAACTGCATGAGGACATGGAAATTCATCATTTTGCCACACAAGACAAGTACATGTCATGTTAATCAAATCTATATTTTTATTTAACTCGGCTTAAATAACCAGACAAGAAGGATTAAAAACAAATTTTTACAAGAAAATCTATTGGGTAAACAAATATGTTGGGATCTACATGTTTGTGATTTTGTTTGTGTGTAAACAAAACTAAACAATCAAAATGCATATTCCAAAAGAAAAAAAATACAAATATTTCCTAAATCATAGATATCAATTAAAAAATGTATATTCCAAAAAAAAAATACAGGTATTTCTTAGGAAATTCGTATATTTTCTAAACGAAAAAAATAAAAAATCACACTATAAGGTCTAAAAATGTTCAACTATAGATCTAGTTTAGATTCTGTCAATAAGATTTCATCTTCTTATAAGATGATTCAACTATAACACTACAAAACGTGATTCTTACAAGTACGTTTATTGTGACCAAGATTTCTACATCTAGAACACCTCAATCGAGATCGTTCTTCTCCAACAGAAGGTATTCTATGCATCTTGGGCCTGCCTACAGGATGCCTATTAGCTGGTGCAGACACATCAATACTCAACAAATCTTCAAAAACATTCCAACCAGATTTATCTCCCAACGGATACACTATACCATTGTAAGTCTCCCTAAAAACACTATTTTTGAAATAAACAGCAGCAAAATCAGCTGGATCCAACTTCCGCCTCCAAATGGTCGTAACTGCATGAGAACATAGAAATTCATCGCTTTGCCATACAAGACAAGTGCATGTCCTGTTAATCAAATCTACATTGTTGTTTAACTCGCCTTCAACAACCTGATACTTATTAACATCTATTGGGTAAACCTGAAAAGAATGATTAAAAACAAATATTTACAAGAAAATCTAATTACTCAAAGTTTAGAAATAAAAATATTATCTAAGAAATCCATTTATTTACAAAATAAAACCACAAATAAAACTTACACTCATGGAACGTGCTATTGTCTCAGCATCTCGTAATCGAAAATCAGCTCTCACAGTAAGAAGTATAGTGGTCTTATCAGCAAGATTCCTGCGCTCATAAAACCATCTCTGTAATAAACTATGAAATGACTCAACTAACGAGAAAACTGGATATTCTCTTGTCTCTAGTAACATAGCATTCATAGACTCAATATGTTGGTTGTCATAACATCATATCTTCTCTGTCTAAAAAAAGCACGAGCCCACTTCTCATACCCAACATCATAAAGGTATTGCCGAATCTTCGGCCTAATAGCTTCCATTCGCCGCATGAAATATTCGAAATCTTGAACAAGATATGCCTTTGCACATCGATAAAACAAACCATCCACTTTTAAACCCTTAAATCTTGCATTCATATTCCTCAAAAGATGTTGAATGCATATTCCATACTCAGCTATTGGGTCAATTTTCTCCACAGCTTTGGGGATGTAAAAATTCCGATCAGAAATGATAACCAACCCGTCACGATCACCAACGGCCTACCTAAATTGATAAAAAAACCACTCTCAGGAGTTCTCATTCTTAGAGTCAACAATAGCAAAAGCTAAAGGAAAAATATGATTATTACCATCTAGTGCAATAGCTATAAGCATAGTACCACCTAATTCAGACTTCAAAAATGACCCATCAACAGAAATGACAGGTCTACAGTGACGCCATCCATCTATCGAAGCTCTTAAGCACATGAAAAAATATAAAAACCTGCCCATGGAATCCAGTTCATATGAACAAAAAGACCCTGAAAATAAAATGAAATATATATATTAACAATCAAATATATATTTTTAAATAAAATACATGTATTCACGTGAGTAAAAAAAATAGTTACCTGGATTTTTTTCCTTTAAAACAGCACACAAGGCAGAAATATGAGAATAAGATCGCTCAGCAGTACCTCTGATAGCATTTAAAGCAAAAGATCGAGCTTTCCGAACTATATAATAGCTAATTTCAACCACATGATTACCACACATTAAAGTCACCACATCCCTCGGACGAGCTCTATCATATATGCCCCTACTGAAATCCCCCTTCAATAGTTTAGCCATAAATTGACTACTGGCTTAATGATATTCATTACTAACAATATCGCGAGGACAAGTATGTTAAGAACAGTACTTTCGAACAACCTAAGTATCCCTCCCAGATATCCTTGACGCATGCATCATCCAACTACACCTATCAATAATACAACTTAAAATATAGAAATCTGCATTAGACCTATCAACCGCAAACTCAAAATTTCCTCTAACAGCAATCAAATGCAAAAACTTCTTCAACACGGATTTACATTGAAAATGATTTCCTTCCTTAATATCAAAAGACAACGGAAGCTTCCCAACATCACAATCCTCAACCAAAAACCAATCTAAAGGAGTATTAACGTCAACATCACCAGACCAAGAGGGACCTCCAACATCCAGACAAGACTCATGCCACCCTTTTAAAATATTGCTTGAATGACCAAACAACTTGTCAACACCATCAAAAAAATCAACAACTAAAGGAAATGTTTCTAGTCCCTTATCAAATCTAACAAGCTCAAAAAACCATTGCAATTGCTTTTCTGTAGTCACATCCACAAGCTTACTAATTGATTTTCCAAAGTCAAAGCCCACAACTAATCTTAGAGAATGAACATTACTAACAAAATCAATCAACTCTAAATACAATTCTCGTACTAAAAACTCTTCAAAAGACTTAAAGTCAACACTGTCATCAACTGTAACTGATTGAAAAGCAAAGTTGGAAAACAAATTATTGGAATCCTATCTCCCCTATAGGCAACAACAAAAGAAACCTACGGCATCCCTGTAAACACATATGTTTTCAATACAATATATAGATTAACATTTAAAAAAAAATCTATATAAAACTTTAGGAAAGTATGTTGGGGGGGGGGGGGGGGGGGGCACAAAAAAAAAACATAACTAAAAATATTAAAACAAAACAAGCTCAAAAAGTACAAGGAAATATTAAAAAACACAATATAACCACCAATAAAAGAGAAAACTACCAAACAAACTCTGTAAAAAAAAAATGTAGTATAATGTGGAAGTAAATAAAATTGGAATTAGAGATTTAAAACTTTTAATTTGTTTTTTCAATGCCAAACTAGTTATTTGACATGGTTGCTATTAATTGGTAGCATTGAAAAAAGATGACAGTAGACAATAAAAACAACAATAAATCAAAATTCAAAAAGAAAGGAAAATGAAAGACAATGTAGGCATTGTCTGTAGGAAATAATTGGGTAAAAACGTATCAGAGTGGCGCAGTGGAACAAAAATTTTTTTTAAGATCGTTAAATATCTCATGATGCCATATACAATAAATCAACAACAATTTAAACTCATACCTCAAGGACGCCAATCTGCAGGAGGAGAATGATCGGAGGGCTTCAACCAACTAGCCTTCTCTACTATTCTCCAATTCCCGAATGGCTGAATGTGTGGGCACTCTGAACCTCGATCGGTATGCTAGCACTTCTAGTCTTCTTCCGACCACCCAGATCTCTAAAGAACTTATTGTCACGGTGAGTTGTGCAATAATAAGCCTGCTCACCTGAGAGTCTATGGTTTAAGAGAACTAGAGTGGCAGGACCTCTATTTATAGACTTGCATGAGGTGATTTTCTGAATTCAAATTGGATTAGGAGAAGATATTCTCCCTTATCCATAACCAAAATATCCAAATTTATCAAGGCCAAATCCCAACAAGAAAATTCGGCCACTTTAGAATTTTTCAATTCAAAATTCAAACAGGATTTTAACTAGAATTTTATCTCCTCTTATCCAACCAAAAAATCCGAAAATCTCTTTAGAAAATCCTCTAAGATTTTTCAGCCACAAAAGATAAGGGAAGAATCAAAATTCCACTAGGATTTTCAAGCTTGAATCTTATCTCATCCTTATCCAAAATAACCGAAAATCTCCTAGGATAATCCTTCAAAAATTTCGGCCATAATCAGGGAGGAGAGAATCTAAATTCAACCAGGATTGAAACATGAATTTTTCCCTGAACCTTATCCACAAAAAATCTGAAAATTCCATGAGGATAATCCTCAAAATTTTCGTCCATTATTGTTAGGATTTGAATTCAAAATTCAAGTAGGATTCTAACAAGATTTTCCTCTCCATATCCAACTCAAATTCAAATTTCATTCCTTGTGGATTTACCACAAGAAATTCGAATCCTACTTGGACTGTGATTCAAAATTTAAATTTCAAATTTCAAATTTCAAATTTCAAATTTCAAATTTCAAATTTCACATTTCAAATTCAAAATTCGAATTTCAAATTCAAATTCAAATTTCAAATTTCAAATTTCAAAATTCACAAAACAATTGTATTTCAAATTCTTGTTCTCATGGATAATTTTCTACAACTCCAATCCAATCTCAAATAAAATCATGGCAACTTTATTTGGAGTTCGAATAATTGTGTACTCTATTATCCAAAACAAAATTTGAATCCAACCAAAAAGAATCTTGTCCATCGTCCTAATCCTATGTCAACACCATCCATGCATAATCAACTAGCTAATAGCATACTCAAATCAATTTTTGCCAGTCGCTATGGAATTATGTGAAGCTAGTAGAGGGACCTATTGGACATATATAATTGGGCTCCCGCGAATCCATATGATCATCATTCTTTATCGAACAACTCAATCATATGATCACTAATTTCAGAGTCACACCACTATAAATCTGAAACTGAACTCCCAATTATATACCGTATTACGTAAGCCTGTGACAAGCTATTGTCCAATGACCTTGTCATGTATACAGAACCCTCATATGATATCCATGATCAGCCTTAGGTCAAAGTTTGTTTAATCCTACTGATCAAGCTATCTTAAAGTTCCATTATACTACCGAATAAAGAAAATGATTATTCACCATATGTGAATAAGAAGTCATCCGCCCAGCAGACAACCCAAGCCTTGTTTATTTTCACATCCAGTATAATGCCTTTAAGAGGATACCCTTAACTATTAGAGCTATGATTCCGATATTTGTAAACAAACCTTTCATCGTATACAAGTCATGCACCCAACGAACCGGTCTATAAGCTTACTACCCCTGAGACGCTTTAGCCATTGGAACATCAAAGTACACAAGTCATATACATGAAGTTGTTCATCTACTCAGGATTAAGGTTATTGCACAATGAACGTCAAAAGCAGATCGATCCACTCAAAGCGGACTTCGTAGATCAATCACGCTTTAGTCCCGGTCTAATATGTCACCACCAAGCAACATATCTATGTCTCTACTTGGGAGTCTATGCTCCAGACAGTCAAGACAAACCGTCCCCTCCAAGGCTTTAGACAACATAATAGTCTTAACATGAGTTAGATGCTCGGTCTAACCCCATAGACTACAGACCTTAGTTTAGACCATTTACTTTAGAACATTGTCTTCTCGCATACAAAAGTCCATTGTATGCAACGTTCTAACAGTTTTAACACAAGCAGTCAGGGAGCAACCCCTCCAAGGCTTTAGACAACATAATAGTCTTAACATGAGTTAGATGCTCGGTCTAACCCCATAGACTACAGACCTTAGTTTAGACCATTTACTTTAGAACATTGTCTTCTCGCATACAAAAGTCCATTGTATGCAACGTTCTAACAGTTTTAACACAAGCAGTCAGGGAGTCATATTTGCTTACATTTACTTTAACATGTAAATAAATTGAGGACAGATAGCAATGTAATGAATAACCTCTACATATAATTTTATTATCCAGTTCAAAATAAATACATCAAAATGTCTCTAATGCTTAGGGTATTTCCTAACATTGTCAAAAAAACTTGAGGAAAGAATGAAAAGAAGCCACAAAATATTTTAATTGAATAATCCACAAATCTTGTAAAAAACTTGCAAATAATGAAGACGGTAATCAACCTCAAACATTGGCACAACCTAGACGCCCAAAAAACTCTTAAACCCAGACCTCACGATTTCTTAGACGAAGTATCAATAATGGAGCTCGAAAAAAAAAGGAAAAAGATGATCGAAAGGGAAAAAAAATGAAAAACGAAAAAAAAACAAAAACAAAAAACATAAACCCATACCTTACAATTCTTTAATCGAGCGTCAACAATGGAGCAGTAACAATGGAGAGTGGAAACAAATCTGAGAAAGAGTAAATGAATTATCAATAATGGAGCTTGAAATACAGATAAACAGATGATCGAAAAGGAAAAAAAAATTAAAAACGAAAAAAAATCAAAAAACATAACCAGAACTTACAATTTTGTAATGGAGCGTCAACAATGGAACGGCAACAATGGAGATTGCAACAAATCTGAGAAAGAGTAATCAGACATTATAATTCTGTAATGGAGCGGCAACAACATCAACAATGGAGCGGCGTCAACAAATGGAGTGACAACAATGGAGATTGGCAACAAAAACTGAGAAAGAGTAATCAGACCTTACAATTCTGTAATGGAGCGTCAATAATAGAGCGACAGCAAACGTAGAACGGGGAACAATCGGAAAAATAGTTATGGTTAGAGAAAAACGACTAATAAGGAAAACAAATATAAAGAGAACAAGATTGTTAAAAAAATAAAAAAAGAAAATCTGTTAAAAAGAAAAAGGGTAAAAAAAAAATTTAAAATAATTAAAATTTAGAAATATATTATAATTTAATAATATAATTAACATATGAGATATCAGAAAACTGCTAATTTGATAAGATTTCTCAAGAAATAAAATATCCTTCCTTCGGGGAAGAAAAAAATGAAAAAAATAAAATAAAAGCGAAATTTCGAAGAACCTGGCTTTGTTCTCGTACAGAGTGGCCAGACAATGATTGCACAACCTTTCTTCCCTCACAGATTGCCTGCTCTTCCTTGATCTTCACACTTTAAATTCTCTCTCCTTTCTGCTATCTTTCTTCTCTGTCCAGATTTTCAGAGAAAGAGGGGGGAGAGAGAGAGAGAGAGAGAGAATGGGGTTTGATATTGTGGAGCCAAACACGTGCATAAGGGGTTGCTGTACGAGTACTTCGATTCCTCTCCATCTTCCACCTTCCTCTTACACTCTTCTCTCTCCTATTGCTCGAGGCAAGTCTCTTTTCCTTCTCAAATTTGGATTTTTTTTTTTTGGAGAACTGCGAAATTGGGCTGAATTTTACATTTGAAATTGAAAGGATTTTGCAGTTTGGCCCTTGAACTTTCATTTGTAACGTTTTTAGTTCCTGGAATTGCTCAAAGTTCAGTTCAAGATGGGACTTTTGCCGAAGGACAAAAAGTTCGTGGGCAATTTATTAATACAAATGATAGTTCAGGGCCAAACTGATAATACAGTCGAAGTTCAGGGCTAATATAGATATGTTTACCAATTAACGGTATTTATGTAATTGCAATAAGCATTTGCTTGAATGGTAATATTTTTGAGTGATACTTGATTTTTACGTTCACATAATTCTATTACACATAATTCTATGTAAAGTTACAAAAGTTGTTTATTAGAAAGTGGTAAATGCTGGATCTGTTTAGCTGGGCAGAAGAGTATTCCTATATATATATATATATATAGACAAACATGGTAAATGTGGGATTGTGTGTTGAATTTGTGGTGTTGAGTAGGGGCTGAGAGTGTTGTATACGAAGCCACCTTGGATGGTAAAAGAGTTGCTGTGAAGAAACCCGTATTATCGACTTCTGAAGACCTTGACAAGTTCCACAAGGAGTTGCAGTTATTGTGGTATATATTTGTTTTTTTATACAGTAATGTATTTGTGGATGCGAATTTTCATTTAATAAAGTTCTTATGCATTTTGAGGTGATGGAGTGTGTGGATTTGTTTTGATTCTTAATGGTGGTGAAGCAAGCTTGATCATCCCGGGCTAGCAAAAATGGTTGCTGCACATTCAAAGCCGCCCCACTACATGTTTTTCTTTGAATTTTACGAGTCTCCGAATCTTTCAGAGATGTTGCACGTTAAAGAGTGGACTCCAAGCATGGATCAGGTCCTCATTATCGCTCTCCGTTTAGGTATATCTGTACTTCCCTAGGCTTCCTTTCTGAATTGTGTGTCTTGATCATAATTTAAATGTACATGCACAGAGAAAATGGAAACTATATGATAAGATGATGATAGTTGTAAAATGCTGAAATAGCTAAGTTGAAGTATGATCGCAATTTTTCACAATTGTTGCTGTGTTCATCTTGTCTCAGCACACTAAAATTTCTGTACATATATGATATTCTACATTTTCTTTGTTCTTGATTAAAGTTGTGTTAAAGGTTTAGTTGGGTAATTTTTACATGGTCTTCCTTCTCCAACTTTTTGCTTTTTTTTTCTCCAGCCAAGGCCTTGCAGTATCTCCATAACCTTGGGATATTACATAGGGATGTGAAACCTGCAAACATTCTTGTAAATGTCTACCAGAAGTTTCTAATCCTCTTTTCAGTTGCTATTGTGTTTTTCCTACTGATTCAAATATTCTTTTTTAGCTTCAGGATTGGATATATAACTAAAGCATCTTACGTGCTCATTGTGCAGCTTGACAAAGATCTAAATCCACACCTAGCAGATTTTGGTTTGGCAGAGTACAAGAAAGATCTGAAAAAAGTTTCTGTTGAGAATTGGAGATCATCGGGAAAACCAACTGGTGGTTTTCATAAGAAAAATATGGTTGGGACATTAATTTACATGGCTCCCGAAATATTGAAGAAGGAAATTCATACAGAAAAGTCGGATGTCTACAGTTTTGGTGTATCAATCAAGTAAGATATTAAAAATATGACTATCCTATATAAAATTGCTTACTTGGTTTGAAACTGTGCACCATTCTGCATGTATTTGTTAGTGGATCCTTGGTGTGTAATGTGTACCCAATATGTTTGTTTAAGAACAGATTCTACGTTCTATAAGAGACTGCCATCTTAGGCCTTTTTGATGTACCTGATACATATCAGTTATGGATAGGCCATCCAAGATTCTTTAGCTGGAAAATGTGAAAATCTAGTTTACAGTCAATTGAACTAGTTATAAGTTACTATTTCTTCCTGCTGGTGCACTGGGAAGCAAATGAAGCCCGTATCATATTTATTGTGTAGAGCATAATCTTAACAAACTTCTAAATTGCCATTCTTTTGATTTAAACTTTTCACATTTTAATGGAACAGAAATTTGAATTGATTAATTATTAGAATTTGACATTCAATGTGTTTACTCCGAATTGATAAGGCAAAGTGATGAAGAATTTATGTTACATTTGTCTATGTTCAGAACATTTAGATTGACATGCTTTTGTTTGAATTTGTTTTCCCATCATTTAATGAAAAAATCGTTATTTTCATGTTTATTTTGTTGTTTTTCTTCTTATCATTATCCTTGTTATGATGACCTTGTTTATGTTGGTATTGTGCTACTCTCTTAACATGAAGTTTCAATATGATCCTATCTCAGCGAACTCATTACTGGTGTTGTCCCTTATACAGATCTCCGTGCTGAAGCCCAGGTTAGACTTTCCCAAACTTTATTTTTATTTACTTTTATCTTTTGCTGGGAGTCAATTTTGATATTAAATCTATGTTGTTAGGATGATGCACTAAGCTAACAAATCTTGTTAGACTTTTGTGCGTAAAAGATTGAAAAAGAAAATGTCCTTCATCTGATACCGGTTCATTTATTTTTCAGTTTTTATTTTTATTTTTTAATTTTTTTTAATTCAATTAATCTGATTATTGTATGGTGGGGGCTATAAACCAATAAGAAATTTTGATTGTCGATGTTCTTATGATTAGTAAATGTTGCATTATACTTTAATTCATAAATAATCTTAGCTTCCTTATGCCTGCCACATGTACGTTTGACCTCTAAGAAAGGCAAAGGACAAAACTGAAATGTTAATGTCTGAATTCTGTATATGCTAGCATAATTGATCAGTTAATTGGGTGCCCAAGTGTTTTGGGTTTATTTGTTTTTTTTTCAAACACTTCTGAATACACTATTAAAATGTCATATTTTAGTCTAACAATTGATATGATGCCTTGTGTATGATCAGCATAACCAGATCGGAAACAAAATTTATATTCTGAAGTAAACCTCTTTGCTTGTCTTCTTCTTCTTCTTCTTCTTCTTTTTTAAATATAGAAATGGGCATTGTTTTTATAACACTTACTTCAATACATCTCTGTGCATGTTTAGAAACATCTGAATACATGCATGTTCCCAATCCCAACCGAACAGAGTGATTTGATTAACCTTTTTCCTGCTAAGCTTACCTAGTGTTTTTCCCCCCTTCTAGTTTTATCATTTTTTTTTTTTTTATAATTAATTCGTTTTTAGTTAAGATTTCAAGTAATCCATCCAGGAGTTTCTTTGTGTTCTGATGAGCCAATAGAATAGATAAATTTTCTCAAATACTAGTTTTCATCCAATTTTCTGTGATAGTGATGAATCCCTTTACAAAGACTGCACAAGTCTGTGTACAATTGTCTGTCATGTTAACGTTAGAGATTCCTGTACTAATTTCACTAACTTCCATTCCAATTTAATACCGTGGTAGAATCTTGACAGTATTGAATTGCCAATACCTCCTGGCAGGCACATACTGTACTAGAGATGAACTATACCGAGCAGCAACTCACTGCAGCTGTAGTGTCCAATGGTCTGCGACCAGTTCTTGCTGGTCCCAAGTCGGGTGCACCACCAACTTTGTTGTCCTTGATACAAAGGTGTTGGGATGGAAACCCTCAAAGTAGACCTTCTTTCAATGATATGGTTGGTGAACTTGGTTTGATTTTGAAACTCAGAGAGAGAGCACAGGGACCAGTGCTCGTTGTAGGAACTCCTGCTTCTCGTGATGATCAGTCCATGGATGTTTCGAACAATGTCCAACCTTTTCGAGAGGCTGTTAACTGGTCTACACAAGGAGAACATTTTGCTAATAGAGCTTGTGAAGCTGATTCTAGTTTGACAAGTTGGCTGAATTCTTCAGAGGACCCATTAATATATCGCCCAGTAATATCTTGGGGATCTTTTGCCACATGTGGAACAAGGGAGACCATGGAGGATACGCATTTCCTTACTCCCAATATGGGCAATGAAAGAGATATCCATGTTTTTGGCATATTTGATGGTCATAGAGGTACTTAATAACAACTGAATCTAAATGATAATTATGCTTTGAAACTTGAAAAAGGAAATACCATATCTTAAACATCGTCTTGTCTTTCCTGTTTCTTTCCTTTTTTTTTTTTTTTATGTGTTCATTTTTTATTTTGCTTAATTTTAGAAAGCTTGTTGGATTGAAGGAATGACTGCTCTTCTTAGGGGCAATAAGCAAACCAAGTAGAGCTTGTTCAACATTTTGCTGTGTCATTGTGTTCCACTATTTTGCACATTTTTGTCCTGTATAGTAATAATCATTAACAAATTGAGACTCAAAATTTAGAAGAAAAATCTTTAGTCCTCTATAGTCTATTTATTGGTAGAGTTGAGGTCATTTTTTGTTGTCGTTTCCTAGTGCATTCTTCTATTTTTCATTGCTTGGCAGTGAGTGGATGTGGCTGTGCAACATGCAGGTGCTGCTGCTGCTGAGTTCTCGGCTCAAGCTTTGCCAGGATTCTTGCAAGCTTTTGGCTGTTTGAGCAGCAGGTTTCTACTTTCTACTCTTTTATGGACTACATTTAACTTCATTAATAGTTAATAATCCTATATTTGTAAGCATGGAAGCACATATAAGCATGTGTGTGTATAATTTAGTTGGTCTCAATGAATTTATTTGTATTTAAAATGCAGTCCTGCTGATGCACTAATAAAAGCGTTTGTCAAGACAGACTTAGCATTCAGAAGTGAACTGGATTCTCATCGCAAATCAAAAAGAGTTATCCAGAAAGATTGGCATCCTGGTTGCACTGCAGCTATTGCTCTTATAGTTGGGAACAAGCTTTTTGTTGCTAATGCTGGTGATTGCAGAACAATCTTGTGTCGGGCCAGCCGTCCTGTTGTTCTAAGTAGGGTGAGTGTGGACTTGATGCTATTGCTAGTTGTCGTTGTTTTTCTTTGCACTTGTCATATGTCCTGAATTCAATTAAATTAGGATCACATTGCAAGCTGTCTTGAGGAGAGGGAGCGAGTTGTTAGTGCAGGGGGAATAGTCAAGTGGCAGGTCGATACATGGCGCGTTGGTGCTGCTGCTCTCCAGGTCCATCTTTGTAATTTCATTGATCTCCAATCAATGTTGATATTTTAATTCTAATCTCCTACAAATCCAGGAAGTGAGTTTAAAAAAGATAATATAATTCCATTTTGGTTTTGAAAATTAACCCTATATCCGGACATGAGAGCTCCTTTATGGCATCTCGTTAAAATTAATGCAGGGATTCAAGTGAATAGCTAATGGATAAGTTCTCAATATGTGCTACTTGTACACTATACAAAAAGCATATTAGCAGGCTAAGAAAGAGCTGTCTATTTTGCCTCCGATATTGTTTAGCCAAAAAAGACGGCGGGTCCAAAAATTGTGACCGACAATGCATTTAAAATTATGTACTTAGGAATTTTCCCCATTTAGTTAGTAAATAGAAGTCTCAAATCTTTGTATCCCACAAACAGGTGACCCGCTCTGTTGGTGATGATGATTTGAAGCCTGCTGTAACTGCAGAACCTGAGATAACTGAAACTATCCTATCTTCAGAGGATGAATTTTTGGTAAGGCTAAATCGCTTTTTATGTGTCCTAAAGCTTTAACTGCTGTTTCAAGTGGCTCTGAATTGCTTTTTAAATCTTGTACTGGATCTTCAAATCTGAATCGCTCATCGTTAGTGTAATATGAGCAGCGGGTAAAGTTCTTTTTACGATTGTGACTAAAATATATATATATTTTTTAATGTGTAACATCCCACAGATGATACAAAGTCTTCTAAAACTAACTTTTTGAAAAATTTCCTGTACTTATTGATATTGCGTCACTCTTTTCAGGTGATGGCCAGTGATGGACTCTGGGACGTCGTGAGTAATGCAGATGTTATAAGCATAATTCGGGACACTGTCAAAGAGCCTGGAATGTGCTCTAAGCGATTGGCTACTGAAGCAGCGGAGCGTGGCAGCAAAGACAACATTACCGTAATTGTCATCTTCCTCCGTCCTGTTTCTACCGCAGAGAGAATCTACTAGATTTGACTCGTGTCCCTGCTTTTGTTGGCAAGCTCTCAAGGGAGAACATTATTGGTTTTGGTAAGAAATTGGAAATACTTTATTAGGGTAGATCATGTGTGTTATTCAAATTATCTTCTGGGCTTCATTACCTTCTTGTTTGGTGCTCAGAAAATTGGTATAGCTGTATAAGATTGGCATTCATATTTTGTGCGTTGTTCTGCATGTTGAAGAATAATTGTATTCATGGCAAGAAACATTTGCTTGGCGAATTAAAATGGTTCTTTCTAGGGCGTTCATTCTCTTCGTAAATACTAGGCTCAAGACTCAACTGCCCAATCAAGCAAAGTTAAGGATATATGGATTCTAATTGGTTTCTTTCTAATCAAATTATTAGTATTGGTATTTGTCCTATACTATTACAATAGATTTCTTTTTATAGAAAATTTTCAGTATTATAATAGTATGTTTGTATTATGACAACAGGTAAAAGGAAACAAATTGAATTCAGAAACTTGTCGTTTAGTTGTACTTTTTTTGTTATGTTGGCTTCCCCCATTTATGATAAGATTGGCACTAATATAACTTTCTTTTTAATGTTTGAACAGTTGTATACTGTTGCCACTCCGGGAACATCCGTAGGAGCATTGTATACGGCGATCAGCCACGAAATAAGTTGGAGCTATTCTTTTAAATCAAATGTTTGATAAGTACTAAAGAAACAAATCGAATTCAGAAACTTGTCGTTTTGTTGTACTTTTTATGGTGATTATAAACAAATTAATCTAAAGATCATAACTGGTTCAAAATTTATGTTTAGATGTTGAGACGGTTGGATTACTTTTTTCGGACCATTTCTTATATACATCCATATATATATATATATGTATATATATGTGTGTGTGTCCATCTGTGGGGACCAATTCTATATACGATTTCGCATTTAAATAAAGCAACAGATAACGTCTTTGCATTGTAAGAACAAGCAGACCGAAGTTGTTCAAAATAATAGTTGAAAGATGTCATGTCAGCATGTAAAAGCATGAAAAAGGATAAAAAGAATAACATGTGAATGAAATGGAAATAGACTTAGATTATGAAATGATTAGAACCCCATCTGAAAAACTCTAAATAAGGGGGAGCACATGGAATTTGCACCTTCTTGAGACGCTTGAAACTTAAAGAAGAATAATACTTTCCTTTCTTAGAATCAGCAGCTTTAATAAAGGCTTTTTATTCTATTGCTTGTCGTTGAAGAGAATTTCAACACAAACAACTAGCTCCTCTTAGGAAACTGAATGAAATGCAAGCTTTTTCTCTAAGAATCACAGAGAATCCAGGAAAGATGGCAATCACGGAATGAACAACAGCAATGAATGCAACAGGTGAAAATTTTGGAGAATTGGTTGATGAACATGTCAGTGTTGCCGGGGAAGGAATGGAAGAAAGGGACCTGATGCAAACTATGAGAATGCTCATGGAGAAGCAAATAATAACATAAGAAACTCAAGGCTGATGCAAGAAAATCAGCAAACTCTAGAAAATCAGCTAGATTAGACTGAACTGGAGAACAAACAAGTAAAGGCCAAAATGCAGGATTTGGATCTGTTATAGTAGAAGCTGTTAGGAATGCTTTATGAATGAAAAACATTTTAGATATATTTTGTTTATTATTTTGAATTGGTTATTAATATATTTGAGGTTTTTCATTTTATTGTTGCTACTCCATCATCAATTAATTTACATGTTAAAGTAAATGTAAGCATACATGACTCATTGATTATTTGGTATTTAAATAGTTAGAATATTACATACAATTGACTTTATATGCAAAAGACAACATTTTAAAGTAAGTAGTCTAAATTTATAGTTTGCAGTCTATGGTGTTAAAGTGAGTATCTAACTTATATGGTGTAACAACCGAGAAATTTTATCATTCTTGGGAAATATATACAGTATATGTATATAATGATTTTTATGTTTAAAAATGTGAAATATATAATTTAATATTATTTAGAACGCCATAAAATGTTCTAACAATATTAAAGGTAAAGAATTCGGTAATGAAAAATTTTACTGAACCGAAATAGGACAAACGATGCCAATTCGGTATCAAAAAACCCTAGACGATGATCAAGGTGCACTAAAGGATGAAATAATTACGCTAATGATTTTTACCCAAACAGAAGTGATTTAAGGTAAACCGATCGCACAAACGGCCTTAGAAGCCTGCCGGTGCGATTTCGAGAAAATATCGTTCGGTTTGACTTTTGGTCAAACGTTGATTGAAAAGCAAACCAATGATGTCATTCTATGATGTCACTAGATGATGTCATAAATGAGAAAGGAATTTGTGTGGAAAGTATTATGTGACCTAAGGGCTAGGAATTAAAGTAAGTTTGATCCAAGGGCTTAGAGCTTGCCAAAATTACATGCAAATTTAAAAAAAATTAGAAAATAGCATGAAGTGGAGTCGGTGATGAGGATAAAAAATCAGCAAAAAAGTTTTGTTTAATTGAAAATCAACCCCTAAAGTTTACCAATTACCTAAAAAGTTTGCAAGTTAGTCCCCAAAAATTTTGCTAACTAGTCCCTTCTTTATGGGCTGTTATACATTGATTTCAGCTAGAAAAAAAAAAAAACAGAGAAACAACAGCATATCAGACCATTTTTGCTGCCCATGGCTGCTGTGAGCCACCATCAGCCTCCAAGCTTGAATTTTTTCAAGTTTTCCAACCAAAAACTTGTTCTAAAGTCATCCTAAGCATCAAGTGAGGTAAGCTTCAAATTTGCAAGTACTTTCTTCAAAGTTTTCAGTTGTAAACCGTGGGTAGTCGGTGCAATAGTGTGATGAAATTTTAAGTTTTAGTTTTGTTAGTTTATGCTTTAAAAACCTATGTTGGCATGTAAATGAACCAAGGAATGAATTGGAAGCTTGAAACGAAATTTTTATGTAAGTTTTCCAAGTGGAAACGTGGGCTTAGAGGTGGAAATTGGAATGTGAATTTCAAGTTGGTATTTGGTTAGTTTATGCTCCAAAATGTTAGATTAGCATGTGAATGAATTAAGGAATGAATTAGAAGCATAAAAATAGATTTTGGTGCAAGTTTTCAAAGGAAAATCCGTGGAGTTTTATGTGAAGATATGAATGAAAGTTAAGTTTGATTCTGATGGTTTAATGATTCAAAAAGATTGTATGTGGTATATAAATGAATTAAAAGCTTGAAAACACAATTTGATGCATGTTTACCAAGTGAAATCCGTGGGTTTCATATGGAATTAGGAATAAAAGTTTAAGCTTGAATGTTGATGGTTTATTGATTCAAGAACAATGTATGTGGCATATGGTTGATTAAGAAGAATGTGGAAGTTTAAAACTTCAATTCTGTGCATGAATGACAAAAGAAAACAGTGGATTGATAGTGTGAGGAAATGTGAATTTTGTGAGGAAGAATGTGTGTGTGAAATGTGAATAAAAACCAAGGGTGAGAATGGAAAAGAATGGATGAAATGTCGTTAGAAACGATTAAGTTTTCATGAAGATTTTTACATAAAAAGTTTGTGTTTTATGTAAAAATTAGGCATCTGATTTAATATATGGCAGGTACAATGGTTTTGAGGCGTTACCTAAACGCCGGGAATCCAAAAATTAAGTCGAAATGCTGCCGAAATTTTTAAAACGACATGAAGGGTATTTTAGAAAACGAGGGGTAAAATGTGGTCGGGGTTTAAAAATCCGTGCCCCCTCAGTGACCTAGGCCGGAGAAAGATAGACATTTTAAGAATTAGTGAAACGTCTGTTAGGAAATATCCTAAGCATTAAAGACATTTTGATGTATTTATTTTGAACTGGATAATAAAATTATATATAGAGGTTATTCATTACATTGCTGTTTATCCTCATTCTATTTACATGTTAAAGTAAATGTAAGCAAATATGGCTCCGTGACTGCTTGTGTTAAAACTATTAGAACGTTGCATGTAATGGACTTTTGTATGCGAGAAGACAATATTCTAAAGTAAGTGGTCTAAACTAAGGTCTATAGTCTATGAGATTAGATCGAGTATCTAACTCATGTTAAAACTATTATGTTGTCTAAAACCATGGTAGGGACGATTTGTCTTGACTGTCTGGAGCATAGAATCCCAAGTAGAGACATAGATATGTTGCTTGATGGTGACATATTAGACCAGGACTAAAGCGTGATTGATCTACGTAGTCCGCTATGAATGGATCGATCTATTTTTGACGTTCATTGTACAGTAACCTTAGTCCTGAGTGAATGAACTACTTCATGTATATGATTTATGTACTTTGATATTCCAATGGCTAAAGCGTCTCAGAGGTAGTAAGCTTATAGACTAGTTTGTTAGGTGCATGACTTGTATACGATGAAGGGTTTGTTTATAGATATCAGAATCATAGCTCTAATAAGGAGTTAAGGGTATCCTCTTAAAGGCATTATACTAGATGTGAAAATGGACAAGATCTTGGGTTGTCTGCTGGGCGGATGACTTCTTATTCATATATGGTGAATAATCATTTTCTTATTCGATAGTATAATGGAACTTTAAGATAGCCTGATCAATAGGATTAAACAGACTTTGACCTAAGGCTGATCAAGGATATCATACGAGGGTTCTGCATACATGACAAGGTCATTGGACGATAGCTTGTCACAGGCTTACGTAATACGGTATATAATTGGGAGTTCAGTTTCAGGTTTATAGTAGTGTGACTCTAAAATTAGTGATCATATGATTGAGTTGTTCGGTAAAAAATGATGATCATATGGGTTTACGGGAGCCCGATTATATATATGTCCAATTGGTCCCTCTACTAGCTCTACATAATTTATTAACGTTTGGCAAATTGATTTGTGTATGCTATTGGCTAGTTGATTATGCATGGATGGTGTTGACATAGGATTAGGATGGTAGACAAGATTCTCTCCGGTTGAATACAGATTTTGTTTTGGATAATAGAGTACATAATTATTCGATCTCCAAATAAAATTGCCATGATTTTATTTGAGATTAGATTGGAGTTGTAGAAAATTATCCATGAGAACAAGAATTTGAAATACAACTGTTTTGTGGATTTTGAAATTTGAATTTTGAAATTTGAAATTTGAATTTTGATTTGAAATTTAAATTTGAAATTTGAATTTGAAATTTTAAATTTGAATTTGAAATTTAAATTTGAAATTTGAATTTTAAATTGGAAATTAAAATTGGAAATTCAAATTTTGAATCACAGTTCAAGTAGGATTTGAATTTTTTGTGGTAAATCCACAGGGATAAAATTCGAATTTGAGTTGGATATGGAGAGGAAAATCTTGTTTGAATCCTACTTGAATTTTGAATCACAATCCTAACTAATTTTGGTCGAAAATTTTGAGGATTATCCTCATGGAATTTTCGAAAATTTTGTGGATAAGATTCAAGAAAAAATTCAAGTTTCAATCCCAGTTGAATTTGAATTCTCTCCTCCCTAGAGAATGGCCGAAATTTTTGAGGAAGATCTCATGAGGATTTTCGGTTTTTTATGGATAAGGATGAGATTAAATTTAAGCTAAAAAATCCTATTTGGATTTTGATTCTCCTCACACTTTAATGACCGAATCTAGTCATGTTTTTGGCACAAAGGGGAATTGGTTTTTATGAGGGAATGAGGAGATAAAATTCTAGTTAAAATCCTATTTGAATTTTGAATGAAAAATCCCAAAAAGTGGCCGAATATTTTAGGTTGGATAATGCTCAAAAATTCAGATTTTTTATTGTAGATAAGAGAGAAAATCTTCTCCTAATCCAATTCGAATTCAGAGGATCACCTCATGCAAGTCTATAAATAGAGGTCATGCCACTCCAGTTCTCTTAGATCACAGACTCTCAGGTGAGCAGGCTTATTGTTGCACAACTCACCATGACAATAAGTTCTTTAAATATCTGGGTGGTCGGAAGAAGACTAGCAGTGCTAGCATACCGATCGAGGTTCAGAGTGCTCACACACTCAGCCATTCAGGAATTGGAGAATAGTAGAGAAGGCTAGTTGGATGAAGCCCTCCGATCATTCTCCTCCTGCAGATTGGCGTCCTTGAGGTATGAGTTTAAATTGTTGTTAGTTTATTGTATATGGCATCATGAGATATTTGACGATCTTGAAAAATTTTAATTGCTCCACTGCGCCACTCTGATACGTTTTTACCGATTTATTTCCTACAACGTCCATTCGGAGCCCCGAAACGTAAGAAAAAGAGAATTAACGATATAGGATCGGAATAGTATCACCCGATGATCAATGAATAGTAAATCAAAAATTTGCAGTAATTAGTGCTGTAAAAGCATGGTAAGGTCTAAAAAAAATTATTTTATGATTTTTGGATATAGAAAATTCCGACAAGATGTTGAAGTGAAAATGTTGTAGTCCAAAGACCTGTCAGGGGTAAAATGATCATTTTGACAAAAAATTTTAGGAATATTAGAAAAGGATCGTTAGGGTCTTAGAATAGCTTAATTAAAATTCTAAAGGCCAAAATTAAATTTTAAGTCAAGGAAAAGTAGATTTAAAAATAGGAATCCTGCTAGGGACAAAATGGTCATTTTGTCAAAAGTTGGGGATAAAATGGTGATTTTGTTAAAAGTTAGAAAAAGGGTCGTTAAAGTTTAAAATAGCCACCTAAGGCCTTAATTAAGATTTTAAATGCCAGAATTAAGATTAAAATATAAGAAAAGTAAGAAAATCCCATTAGGGGCAAAATGGTCATTTTGACTAAAAATTTAGGAAATGGTCAAAACGAACTGTGAAGGCTTTAAAAAGGATTTTGAAGGCTAAAAGCAAGGTTTAAGGGGAAAAATCCCACTAAGGACAAAATGATAATTTTGCCAAAAGTTCGGAACACAACGGTTATTTTTCCAAAAGTTAGAGGACAAGTGAAAAATGAGGTTAATTAAGATTTTAATAGCCAAAATCAAGATGTAAGTCTAAGAAAAGTAAGAAAAGTTCACTACGGACAAAATGGTCATTTTGTCAAAAGATAGGGACAAAATAGTCATTTTACAAAAAGTTAGCAAAAACCTCCTAAGTTCATAATTAGGAAGTTAAATGTAGAATTTTTACCTTTTATTCAGTTTTACATATGAAATAAGTATTGAAAATAACCGTGATTATTTTGGTTATAGGGACCCGATCCAAACGCGACGAAGGAACGTCTGCGGAGCCAGGAAGCAAAAAGGGAGATACTAGCAAAGTATCTGTAAGTTCGGATATTTTTCTATCTATAACATGAACTGACTGTTCTGTCTATGTATGATATGTTCAGATATTTTGTTATCTGTAACATGAATTTACTTGACGTGTCTATATGCTATGTGTAATATGTAAAGTATGTATATAGGTGCTATATGCACAATAGTGTGTTAAATAAAATACACACAATAAAAGGAAGAAATGTAAAGAAGATAAAAATAAGAAAGATAATAAGATTGAAAATTTAAATGTTGGCGTACCGGCCTCCAAAGTTGAGGTTTCATGTTTATGGCTTCCAATCCGACGGGGTGCGTCCCGGGTGCCGAAGTTTAAAGTTCAAGTTACATTAAGGTACGATCATCAATGGGGCTCGCAATTGAAACTAAAGTAAAGTAAAGCAAAGAAAAGAAAAGAAAAGAATAGAAGGATATGAAAAAAAGAAAGAACAATGAAAATGAAAGAACGAAAGTTAAGTGAGCATAATATGCACTAACACTATGTTTGATGTTTTGTGCTATGTTATATGTTAAATATATTATGTTTACGATGTTTAAGTATACATTAAGTATGTTATGTTTACGATGTTTAAGTATACGTAAGTATATTCATCATGTTAGGTATGTTAAGTATGTTCATGATATTAAAGTATGTTAAGTATAAATTTTAAGTAATGTATGTTATATATTATGTTAATACTCTATGCTATATGGTATGAGTATTTATAAGTCATGTATGAATATTTGAACTTACTGAGTAATTACCTCATGAGTTTGTTTATGTTACAAGTAAGTAACCTGCACACCAATAGATGAGATGATGGACGATGGGCGGGGTCTGCATGTGCCAAGGGACTGGGTGAGGGTTCTGGTTCTGCTACAAGTTTTTCGCTGAGCAGTATTTAAAGGGATGTTGAAATGATGTTTTATGATATAAATTAAGTTACAACGATGTAAGATGTTTAATATAGTAAATGTTTTACGATGGTACATTTTTCAAGTTTTAAAATAGTTGTAAAAAAGAATTTACAAAAATTTTATGTACACGTTAAAATGGAAAAGTTAAAATGATAAGATTTTAAAGTACGTTAAAAGTAAGTTGTCGGCAATCCATGAGATGGTAGGCTATCGCAGTTGGCTTCAGAGCTCGATCATGATAATGCTGTCTAGCCTCCACGATGAAGGGCGAGCCGTCAAATATAGAGACTGTTATCTTATTTAAATTTAATTGGAGAGATTATTTATATTGACCATTTGGAGGATCTAGCTCTTAAATAGAGACAAATATATTGCCTAGTAATTATGATATATTAGAATAGGACTAAAGTGTAATTAATTTATTTAATAAGTCCATTTGCATAGAATAATTTACTTTTAACATTCATTATGATATTACCTTAATCCTAAGTAAATAATTGAGTCTATGTTTATAACTTGTGTATTTTAATATTCGAAAGGCTAAAACGTCTCAAAGTAATAAGTTATTAGGCTGATTCATTGGGTATATGACTTATATTTGATGTGAGATTTTATTTATAGTTATGGAATCATAACTCTATTTATGAAGTTAAGATTATTCTCTTAACGGTATTATACAGAATGTGAAAAATAGACAAGACCATGGTCATTTATTTTTTAGATGATTCGATTTTTATATTTGGTGAATAATCATTTTCTTATAAGGTGTATAATAAATCATTAATATAAAATGATTAAGAAGGTAAAAGAGATCTTAGTTTTAAATTAATTATGGATATTATATGAAGGTATTATATTCATAATAAAGTCATGGACTAAGGCTATTCATAAGCTTATGTAATATGACATATAAATTATAGGTGTAGTTTTAGGTTGATAGTGGTGTGACATTGAAACTAACAATTATGTAATTAATTTATTCAGTGTAGAATATTTTGAAGACAAACCATAGACTCAAAAAGAAAGCTTATTTTTATATTTTCGCGTGATAATAAGTTCTAGAACTTTAGGTGGTTGGAAGGAGAATTGAAGAAGACCACATCTATAGACCAAGAAAAATGAGTGCCCACATACTCCACTGTCTAGGAATTTAAGAATAGTAAAGAAAGCTAGTTGGTTGAAACTTTCTGCCGAGAAGTTCTTATAGCATTCTTGGAGTTCTTGGCTTAAGGTATTTAGATTATGAATTAATTTATTGTACATGACTGTGGCGGCCCGCCCCTCGTAGAGATCATACAATACTATTACAGTTAAACTTTATCGCTAACTGCGATAGATTGTACTCTCATGGGTCGCCGGCTAATCTCTCTCTCTTTCCATCATGACGTTTTTGAGGAAATTTTTTTTTTTTTTTAACATCATGTAAAACATTTCCCACTATTTACTTTGTTAGCAAGTACAAAGTAATTTACATAATACAGTACTTTCGTAAAATATATACTATTACAAAAGACTGTTTCTTTTTCCCTTCTCTTTTATCGCTCAGCGGAAAGACTCTGGCAGGACCATATCCCTCGCCCACTTATCCCATTTGACACACGCTATCCCATCCACCATCCAGTCAAACAAAGCTACTGAGCTGGTCGCTTACCTGCAACGTAAGCAAAAATGGTGAGCTACAGGCTCAGTAAGTTCAAACATGCAACATATCCCTCGCCCACTTATCCCATTTGACACACGCTATCCCGTCCACCATCCAGTCAAATAAAGCTACTGAGCTGGTAGCTTACCTGCAACATAAGCAAAAATGGTGAGCTACAGGCTCAGTAAGTTCAAACATGCAAGAAATAAAATTTCTATGAATAGTACTATTCATCATGAATAGTATCATTGACCACTATTTATTATGAATAGTAAGACTGACCACAACACAGTATATTAACAGTACATCTACCGTGATGTTAGTACCCTCACGAAACTGTCTTATGCTCAATTATGGCATAGTTTCAGTTTTAGGTAATTATCTTTGATTACGTTCTGGTTTTGAGCTCAGGTTGGCAGTACCATTTAAGTGCGTATGACTGGAAGCGGTACATTAGTGCTGACCTCCACAGCCTTAATCTCATAGCCCCGAAGGCAAAATTATACATGACTGGGAGCGGTACATTAATGCTGACCTCCACAGCCTTAATCTCATAGCCCCGAAGGCAAAATTATACATGACTGGGAGCGGTACATCAGTGCTAACCTCCACAGCCTTAATCTTATAGCCCCGAAGGCAAAATTTACCTCCCTGTACAGAAGGCAGGTACGCCAAAAGTGGTTTCATTACCGACTTTTTAAAGTTCTAACCCGGTGACTTCACATTGTCCCGTGGTTAGGAATGGTTCACATTTTAATTTTAGGTGAGTGAGTTTCATTAACCTCGCTCTAGTGCCCGAAGCACAATTAACAATGTGTCCATTCTCAATAGTGCCCGTAGCACATTACGTCTCTCTCTCTACTCTATAATAGTGCCCGTAGCACATATGTACCTAACTTATAGTTAGTACATCAAAGTTAGCAACAATAATACTATATGTTACAGACAGGTAAATGTCTGAACTTACCTTATCAGTCTCTTCCCTTTGTTCTCTCTTGGATCTTTGATCGCCCTCCTTGTAGGTCGATTTTTGGATCCTACAGACAAAACCTTGTCTGTTAATTTTATTTCCATTTACAGCTTTTATTTTTCATTAAAAAGCTTAAATAAAACCTATTTATAATTTTTTAGGCTTTATTTATCATTTTCCCCATTTTTCTCAACTTTTACAAAATTATAATTTTGCCCCTATATTTTGGTAAAATTACAGTTTTGCCCCTGACGGAATTTTCTCGATCCGGACTGCATTTTTGGCTCTCAGGAACTTTTTTGACTCTTTTCTATTCATTACCGGGTTCGTTTCTATTTTATTTCCACTTTTCACTTTCCCGACCCTCGAGAAGTACTATTCCGACCCTCACGTCGGTTTAGTGATTTTCTATCGTTTCGGAGCCTCAAATGGACGTTTTACTAGCATTTAAAACGTTCATCTAGACTTTCCCGACCTAGGTCTCTTAGGCTCGGATTTTCCGTTCCCGACTCAGACTTTTATTTCGTTTCCCAAAAACGCCCCCCCCCCCTCGGGGTCGGTTTTTCAGTTTCACTCGCGTTTTACATTTTTAGGGGACGGGTTACTATTCACGAACCACCCCTTAGGTTTCCTTATTCAATTTCCCGTTAGGGGTTCGGGTTTTACGACCCGACCCTAAACTTTTATTTTTAATTCTCTTTTTACCCCAAATGCCGTTTTCAAAATTTCGGCAGCATTTCGACGTAAATTTAAGGTTACCGGCGTTAGGTACGCCTCAAACCATATGTACCTACCACGTACTATACCACAAGCCTATTTTATGTAAAAGTTTTCCAAACTTTGACATAAAAGCTCACAAAATTCTAATTCACATTTTGAACCACGTTACACAAATTTCTTTCAATTTTACCCTTGGTTTTAGTCACGGTTTTCACACTCAAAACCTAAGCAAAACTTCTCAATTTTTCAACCAAATTTTAGGCTATTCCAATGTCATTTTCTAGCCCATTTTCAAGCCAATTTCAATGTATTTTTCAACACAATTTCTAGGGTTTTTAATCATTACAACCCACGGCCAAATTAAGAGAAACATACACCAATTTTTTTGTTTCATACTTTCAATCACAAATCCATCATTTCCATAATAAAATGCATGATTTAAATCATCCAAACATCAAGTAAATCATGCAAAAATTTTTCCCCAAACCCTAATTAACCCATGGCCATATTAGGGTAATTTCATACCAAATTTTTTTCCAAGCTTTCCATCATACAAATCATGCTTTATATTTGACCAAAATATGATTTAAAGCATGTTAACACTTAAACCACAACAATTCATCATTGACTACACTTGGTAATCCACGGTTTTACCCTTGGAAAACCAACCAAAATTTTGTTTTTCTTTAAGCAAAATGCATGGTTTTTCTTCTAATCACACCCTTAACAAAACCTAAGCACCAAATCAATCAAAACAGCCAAAAATTTTTCCATCCTTTGCACTATTCATTACACGGATTCTTGGAAGAAAAATCAAGAAAAGTTTCAAACCAATGAAAGTTACCTTGTTCAGTTGCTTCCTTTGTCTTCAAGGAAGGGTTTGACACCAATTTTGTGAAGAAAGCTTGAAGATTTCACTTGGTCTCTCTTGGGTTGCTCACGTACTCACCATGAAAACACTTAGAAATTTTTTTTGTTCTTTGTTTCCACGTGAATGAGCTTCGGTCCTTTTGTTCCCAATTTTGCCGACTTATGCAACAAAGAAGCCAATTAATTTGGCTTTCAACCAATCAAAAATCACCACCTTTCAAGCCTAATTTTTTCCAAATTTTTCAAAAATTAAAATGGTGGAATTTTGGCCAAATCTTGGCCTTTAGATCAAAAAGCAACTTAATCATGGCCATTAATGCTACCAGCCACCATTTTTCTTCCATTTATTAAATGGATTTATGATGTCATAAATGCAAAGTAAACTTTGACTTTGACTTTTACTATTCACATTAATTCGACTACTTTTTGACCGATACCGGTTTGAGCCGAAATTTTCCTGAAATCGTCCCGGCGGGTTCCTGAGGTCTTCTGTGCAGTCGGATCAATTTAAACTACTTCCGTTTGATCAAAATCAATCCCGGAAGTTTTCCGTCTTTTATTGTCCCGGTTAGGGTTTTCAAGGCCGTTTTTGGCACCGTTCCGCCCGTTTCAACTCAGTGAATTTTTCCAACACTGAATTTTTTACTCATCAGTATTGTTAGAACATTTTAATGTATTCTAAACAATATAATTATATTTATTTCACTCTTTAAATAGTATAAATTGTTATATACATACATTTATACATTTTCTTTCGAGAATGCCTAAATTTCCTGGTTATCACAATCACCCCTCCTTATAAAATTTTCGTCCTCGAAAATTAGAACAAGTGGGGGTATAAACTCCTCATCTCGTCTTCTCATTCCCACGTAACTTCTTCAATGTTGTGATTTTTCTACAAAATCTTCACTAGTGGGATTGTTTTATTCCTCAGTACTTTCTCTTCACGAGCCAGTACTCGAATAGGTTGTTCCTCATATGTCAAATCCTCGTGGATTTGAATAGGCTCATGCTTCAACACATGGGACGAATCTGGTATATACTTTCTCAGCATCGACACATGAAATATATTATGCACTGTCGACAATTCTGGAGGTAACGCTAATCTGTAAGTGACCTTTCTAATGCGTTCGATAATTTCATAAGGCCCAATATATCTTGGACTCAGTTTCCCCTTCTTACCGAAACGCATAATCCCCTTTATAGGCGATACCTTAAGAAACACGAAGTCTCCTTCATCAAACTCTAAGGATCTCTGCCTCTTATCTGCATAACTCTTTTGTCGACTTTGCGCAATTTTCATTTGACACTGAATTCTAGCAACTGCATCGGAAGTCTCTTTTATGAAATCCGTCTTATGCAACTGCTTCTCTCGCAAATCATACCAGTGTAGTGGTGATCTACACTTCCGTCCATACAAGGCCTCATAAGGTGCCATGCTTATAGAAGCTTGGTAACTATTATTGTACGAGAATTCAATTAATGATAACTTCTCGTTCCAATTTCCCGTAAAATCCATTACACAAGCTCGAAGCATGTCCTCTAACGTCTGAATTGTCCGCTCCGATTGTCCGTCTGTTTACGGATGAAATGCCGTACTGAGTCTCAATTCAGTACCCATGGCTTCTTGCACACACTTCCAGAAATTCGAAGTGAATCGTGCATCTCGATCTGATACAATGGATTTTGGTACTCCATGTAATCTGACGACATGAGTTACGTACAACTGAGCAAACTTTTCTAACGAAAAGGTCATCTTGACAGCTATAAACCGTGCCGTCTTGGTCAGTCTGTCCACAATAACCCAGATGGCATCATATCCTTCTCGGGTTTTTGGGAGTCCCATTACAAAATCCATCGTAATGTGTTCTCATTTCCATTCAGGAATCTCCAAAGGTTCCAATCTTCCTGTTGGATGTTTATGTTCTGCTTTGATTCTCTGACAGGTCATGCATCTGCTCACGAATTTCGCTATATCATTCTTCATCCCTTTCCACCAGAACTGTAACTTCAAGTCCTGATACATCTTACTAGCTCCGGGATGAACCGAATATGGTGTTTCATGGGCTTCTGACATGATCCGTCTTCTAAGTTTCTCGTCAGCTGGAACATTAATCCTTCCTTGATAAAGGATCATTCCATCCTTGGAAATTCCTTCTTGAGAACTGGTCATTCTTGGATCTCGTCTTTGAGCTTCCTTTATATCCTCAAACAATGATGATTCCACTTGGAGTGCAGCCAATCTTCCGGATATCAGCTCCAAGTTCAAGGAATTTATCTCTTCCTGCAATGGCTTTGGAAGCCCTTTTATCGGTAGCTGGTGCGATATGGTAGACTTTCTACTTAAAGCATCCGCTACACGGTTGGCCTTTCCCGGGTGGTATAGGATTTCACAATCATAATCCTTTACCAGTTCCAACCATCGTCTTTGCCGCATATTGAGCTCTTTTTGCGTGAAGAAATACTTCAGGCTTTGGTGATTAGTGAAAATCTGACATTGAGCTCCATAGAGATAGTGTCGCCAAATTTTAAGTGCGAACACTACTGCAGCAAGTTCAAGGTCATGCGTAGGATAATTCATTTCATGCTCCTTTAATTGACGGGAAGCATAGGCAATCACCTTGCCACCTTGCATCAGGACTGCTCCCAATCCTATTTTAGATGCATCACTGTGGATCACAAACTTCTCCCCTTCAATGGGAAGCGTAAGGATTGGTGCGCTTGTTAGCCGTCTTTTTAACTCCTGGAAGCTTCTTTCGCATTCCATAGTCCACTCGTACTTCCTTTCTTTGCGTGTAAGAGCAGTAAGAGGTGCAGCTAATCGCGTAAATCCCTCTACAAATCACCGATAATAACCAGCTAATCCCAAGAAACTGCGTATTTCCGTCACACTCTTGGGTGCAGGCCACTGGTTAATTGCATCTACCTTTGTCAGATCTACAGCAATACCTTCTTGGGATACAACATATCCGAGGAAATGTACTTTATCCAGTCAAAACTCGCATTTTGAGAATTTGGCATACAGTTGATGCTTCATTATCATATTCAGCATGATCCTCAGATGCTCCTTGTGCTCCTCATGAGTCTTTGAGTATATAAGAATGTCATCAATGAATACAATGACAAACTTATCCAAATACTCTTTAAAAATTCTGTTCATTAAGTCCATGAACGCTGCTGGCGCATTTGTTAATCCGAATGGCATTACAAGAAACTCCTCGTCTTAGGAATATTACTTTCTTTAATTCTCAGCTGGTGATATCCTGATCGTAAGTCGATCTTGAAAAATACCGCTGCGCCTTTCAACTGGTCGAATAAGTCATCAATTCTAGGTAACGGATACCTATTCTTGATCGTAATCTTATTCAACTCCCAGTAATCAATGCATAAACGGAATGTTCCATCCTTTTTCTTGATGAATAACACAGGTGCTTCCTATGGAGAATAACTCGGTCTGATAAATCCCTTATCCAAAAGCTCCTTTAATTGTTCCTGCAGCTCCTTTAACTCCACTGGAGTCATACGGTATGGTGCTTTGGAAATAGGTGCCGTTCCAGGCATAAACTCAATTTCGAACGAGATTTCTCTCTTTGGAGGTATCCCTGGTAACTCTTCTGGAAATACGTCAAGAAACTCATTAACCACAGGAACATCTTCAGGTTGAAGCTTCTGTTCCTCTGTAGTATCCACCACATATGCCAGATATCCTATACAACCACTGGCTATCAGCTTGCTTGTTCTCAGTGAACTGATCATCCTCTTCCCGGGTTTTCGAGAAGCATCGACGTACTCGAAACTCTCTTCTTCCTCGGGTTGGAATACTATTTTTCGATTTCGACAGTCGATCGTAGCTTGATATTTCCCTAGGAAATCCATGCCTAGAATCACATCGTAATCCATGAACTTCATTACGATTAACTCAGCAAATAGTTCCCTATTTGCCACATATACTGGTACATAAGGTAACTAGTAATTGGACAACAATACTTCCCCAGAGGGAAAGCTGTCTTAAATACTCTTCCCATATAGTCCTTAGGAAGTCCTATCTTGTCAGCAAATTCATAGGAAACAAAATAATGCGTAGCACCGGAATCGAATAGTACCGAGGCTACATGACTAGCGACAGTAAGCTGACCTGTCACTACATTCGATGTTCCTGCCTCTGCATCCTCTTTGCTGTAGGCCATCACACGAGCATCAGCACATGGCACACGCTCCTGGCGTTGCGACCTTACTGGAGACTCTTGGCATGAAGGGAATGAGCTTGTGGGCATGTCTGGTGCGGTTGGGAAGTGCCTTGTCCACCCTGCCTATTGTTTCGACAGTTCCTGGCGTAATGGCCTTCCTTTCCACATTCATAACAAACAAGTGGCCCAAATATGCATTGCCCGGAATGTCTCTTCTCGTATGTAGGACAATTTTGCACATTGGATTCCGCATTACCAGCTGTTATTCGCTGCTGGTTTCGATTATTTCCCTGGTGATTCCCAGAAAAATTGCCTTTCCTCTTGTTTTGCTGGGATCCTTGATTATTGCCCTGGCTTGGTTTAGCATTCTGGCTTGGCTTGCTCGATTGACCAACTTATGTAGACTTAGCCAAAGCCTTCTCCTTCTTCTTGGCCTCCCAGTGCTTTTCTCTTTCCTCTTTCTGTCGGGCTACGTGAAACTCAGCTCTTATGGCCCGACTAACACAATTGCTACAGAAGTAGGCAGTACCTAACCAGTATCTACCAATGCAGCAATTTCTGGCCTGAACATCCCGATCATTTTCTGTATTTTCTCCCTCTCGATCGTCCTGATTGTCACTATAAACTCTTGGAGCGTAGGAGGAAATAGCTTAATCACCCTCTGTCTCAACTCCATGGGTAACCCTCTCCAGAACAGCTCACAATAGTTCACTTCAGTGAGGTTGGGCAACGGACATCTCCTCCTAATGGTCTCCTCAAATCGTGTTGCGTAAGACATAATTGTCTCACTAGACAACATGACCATCCTCTCAGTCTGGAGAATGTAGTCCCTAACCTCATCAAATCCAGGATATATGGATGTATCTGCCTCTCGTCTCTCTGGAGGTGCTGGAGCAGGTGCCGGATCCCTAGGCAGAAACTGATCAGCCAATCGCTGACAGAACTCAGCCCAACTAAATCCTAATAAAATCTCCTGGTCGCAATACTCCCAAAATACTCGAGTATCTACCTGAAACATACTGATGGCCAATTGGATCCACATATCTCGGTCAATGTCGCATATTATCATAATCCTCTCTATGGCATGGAGCCAATCCTTCGTCTCCATCGACTGTCGTCCACCATCAAACATAGGGGGACTGCTAGCTCTGAACGCCTGTACTGCCCAAGCTGAAACCCTCACCCCAATATGTTGGCATCCACCAACAACTGGAATGTCCACTACTAGTGGTGGATGAAGTATCAGTCGTGGCTGTACTACATCTACTGGCGCTGGTGCTAGTGCTGGTACTGGTACTGGAGGTCTCTCGAGCACTGGGGGTCTAACTACCGGTCGTTGGGAAATAGACGGCCTCACTATAGGTCGCGTCCATACCCGTAACACCCCTCTCGGTTAAGGTAGCGGTGGTCTCACATAAGGAGGTCTGGTCATCTTGCTACTTATAAGATAATTATTTTCACATAAGAAAATAATTAACTAAACTTAAGTAAACTACTTACTTGGATAGCGGTGCAGGATGCGCGAAGTGTCAAATAAGGATATGGTCAACACTGCTCTGATATACCAACTATGACAGCAGTTGGTAATCCAAACTAAACCAACCGTAATTCCACTCTGATACCAACTGTGGTGGCCCTCCCCTCGTAGAGATCATACAATACTATTACAGTTAAGCTTTATCGCTAACTGCGATAGATTGTACTCTTATGGGTCGCCGGCTAATCTCTCTCTCTTTTTCCATCATGACGTTTTTGGGGAAAATTTTTTTTTTTTTAAACATCATGCAAAACATTTCCTACTATTTACTTTGTTGGCAAGGACATGTTAGGAAATGCCCTAAACATTAGAGACATTTTGATGTATTTATTTTGAACTGGATAATAAAATTATACACAGATGTTATTCATTACATTACTATCTGTCCTCGTCTTATTTACATGTTAAAGTAAATGTAAGCAAATATGGCTCACTGACTGCTTGTGTTAAAACTGTTAGAACGTTGCATGCAATGGATTTTTGTATGCGAGAAGACAATGTTCTAAAATTAGCAGTCTAAACTATGGTCTGTACTCTATGGGGTTAGACCGAACATCTAACTCATGTTAAGACTATTATGTTGTCTAAAGCCTTGGAGGGGACGGTTTGTCTTGACTGTCTGGAGCTGGACTCCTAAGTAGAGACATAGATATGTTACTTGGTGATGACATATTAGACCGGGACTAAAGCGTGATTGATCTACGTAGTCCGCTATGAGTGGATCAATCTGCTTTTGACGTTCATTGTGCAATAACCTTAATCCTGAGTAAATGAACTACTTCATGTATATGACTTGTGTACTTTGATGTTCCAATGGCTAAAGCATCTCAGAGGTAGTAAGCTTATAGACCGGTTCGTTGGATGCATGACTTGTATACGATGAAGGGTTTGTTTGCAGATAACGGAATTATAGCTCTAAGGAGTTAAAGGTATCCTGTTAAAGGCATTATACTGAATGTGAAAATGGACAAGACCTTGGGTCGTCTGCTGGGCGGATGACTTCTTATTCACATATGGTGAATAATCATTTTCTTAATTTGGTAGTATAATGGAACTTTAAGATAGCCTGATCAGTAGGATTAAACGGACTTTGACCTAAGGCTGATCATGGATATCATATGAGGGTTTTTGCATATATGACAAGGTCATTGGATAGTAGCTTGTCACAGGCTTACGTAATACGGTATATAATTGGGAGTTCAGTTTCAGGTTTATAATGGTGTGACTCTGAAACTAGTGATCATATGATTGAGTTGTTCGGTAAAGAATGATGATCATATGGATTTGCGGGAGTCCGATTATATATGTCCAATCAGTCCCTCTACTAGCTCCACATAATTCTTTAACGTTTGGCAAATTGATTTGTGTTTGCTATTGGCTGGTTTATTATGCATGGATAGTGATGACACAGGATTAGGATGGTAGACAAGATTCTCTCCGGTTGGATTCAGATTTTGTTTTGGATAATAGAGTACACAATTATTCGAACTCCAAATAAAGTTGCCATGATTTTATTTGAGATTGGATTGGAGTTGGAGAAAATTATCCATAAGAACAAGAATTTAAAACACAACCGTTTTGTGGATTTTGAAATTTGAAATTTGAATTTTGTAATTTGAATTTTGAAATTTGAATTTTGAATTCGAAATTTGAATTTGAAATTCGAATTTAAAATTTGAATTTGAAATTTAAATTTGAAATTTGAAGTTTGAAACTTGAAATTTGAATTTGAAATTCGAATTTGAAATTTGAAATTCAAATTTTGAATCACAGTCCAAGTGGGATTCGAATTTGTTGTGGAAAATCCACAAGGTTTGAAATTCGAATTTGAGTTGGATTTGGAGAGGATAATCTTGTTAGAATCCTACTTGAATTTTGAATCCAAATCCTAACAAATTATGGACGAAATTTTGAGGATAATCCTCAATGGAATTTCAGTTTTTATGGATAAAGTTTCAAGTTTCAATCCCAGTTGAATTTGGATTCTCTCCTCCCCGAAAAGTGGCCGAAATTTTGGAGTGTATCTCCTAGGAAAATTCGGTTATTTTGGATAAGGATGAGATAAGATTCAAGCTTGAAAATCCTAGTGGAATTTTGATTCTCCCTTATCCTAAAAGTAGCCGAATTTGTGGAGGAGTTTTCTCCTAGGAATTTCGGATTTTTTGGTTGAAAAAGGGGAGATAAAATTCTAGTTAAAATCTTGTTTAGATTTGGATTGGATTTATCCATAATGGCCGAATTTTATTATTGAGAATCTCCCATAGAAAATTCAGATTTTTATGGTTATGGATAAGGGAGAAAATCTTTTCCTAATCCAATTCAAATTCAGAGAATCACCTCATGCAGGTCTATAAATAGAGGTCCTGCCACTCCAGTTCTCTCAGACCACAGACTCTCAGGTGAGCAGGCTTATTGTTGCACAGCCCACCGTGACAATAAAGTTCTTTAGAGATTTGAGTGGTCGGAAGAAGACTAGCAGTGCTAGCATACCGATCAAGGTTCAGAGTGCCCACACACTCAGCCATTCGGGAATTGGAGAATAGTAGAGAAGGCTAGTTGGTTGAAGCCTCCGATCATTCTCCTCCTGCAAGATTGGCGTCCTTGACATATGAGTTTTAATTGTTGTTGGTTTATTGTATATGACATCATGAGTTATTTAACGATCTGAAAATTTTTTATTATTCCGCTGCGCCACTCTGATACGTTTTTACCGATTTATTTTCCTACAATTGGTATCAGAGCCATCTCATGACTATGCCATGTACATAAATTAGACAATTACTTAGTCTTTTTATTTATGTATGGATTTGATATTTAGAGAGTGGCATTCTAGGGTTCCTTTATATTGTTATCATGGATTATGTATAAAGTATGTGGTTATTTTAATTTTCTGAATTATTATAAGCATGCTTGTTTATGCTAGTTAAGGTTCCTTAGAATTTAGAAAAATTGTATCTAGGATTTTTTATGTAATCATGGGAGCAGTTTATTAACACTGTAATTTTCCCATGGATTTTAATTTTTGTCTCTTAGAATTTTTATGGTTAGAATTTTTGTATACCGGAAACGGTTTAGGAAATTTTATGTAATTATTCTTGGAGGAGATTGAAGATTGAAGATCGTAATTTATTTTTCCCAAAAGTTAAATTTGATTTAAAGATTAAAATTTTGATTGTGTGAAAAATTTCAATTTAATTGGGATTCAAATTAATTTTTGGAGATCCTAATAGGTAAATTGGAATATGACACGAAAATCGAGACACAACCCCTCGGGATAGGCCGATGGGCCTTGGTGGGGCTGCAGCACCTGCCCTCGGGCAGGATGGGGCTGCGGCAGCCCCTGTGCAGGCCAACACCACCCACAGCCGCAGGCTTGGCCTGCAGCCAAGGGTGGCCGTGGCCTGCCCAAGGCTGGCCGCAGCCTGGGCGTGCAGCCTGCCGACTGCTGCGCCCAGCCTGGGCGTGCAGCCTGGCGCTGCAGGCTTGGCCTGCAGCCCGGCAAGGCTGCACATAGGGGGCAGCCGTGGGCTGCCAGCCCCTTGGGGCTGGCGGCTGCCCACGGCAACTGCCACCTTCGAGGGCGGCGGTGCGATGGTCCAAAAATCGAAAAATTTTGATTTTTAAATTTGAGATTTAATTTTAAATCATGTTTAAAAATATGTAATTGAAAATTTGAAATTTTTGAAATTACATATTATTACACATGATATTTAAAATTATTTAAAATTTAAATTTGAAATTCGAATTTGGAATTTGAATTTGAATTTGAAATTTAAATTTTTTGGAGATTTAAATTTTAAATGATTCTTGGGATGAGAAATAAATGGAAAGACTACATAAAGATGGATACAAGAAGACGGAACGAAATTCAAGACCCAAAGAATGCTTTGGATGGAATTTTGTAATCTTTATTTTCTTTGTTCTAGGATGGAACCATAGCTTGGTTATTCTGTCAATTATTTTTTCTGTGATATGTCATGGATGTATAAATATGTATTGATGGATGTTTTATATGCATATTTGATAACATGTCATATAGGATAAGTGAGTGCCGCTCATACTATATTGATCATACATAATTTGTCAAAACTTGCATGTTTTACAAAATATTGAGTGGGAGAGGGTTTCAAACAAAACCCACAGCCTCCATTGTTGATCCATATGTGAAAGCATGGTAATGCCTCACGTCAGTTCTACCCTGATCACACCCCTCGGTAGCTGTTTACCACCGCCGGTATACTAGATTGGATCTCCTATGTGGAAAACGTGTTCGGGTACGATCCTATTCATGACCACCCCTCGGTGGCTTGGTAGGACGTGGATCGGGCTACGTAAACAATGGTTATACACTCAAGACTCGTTTAGTTATTAACCTTCCCTAGAAGCTCTGTTAACTAAACTGGTGGCCAAATAAGCGGTTATTAATATATGTCTTAACCTTGGAGGATTTAAGGCAACATATATTAATTGGACGGGGTCCATGTTCCGGTTATTTGTTTTCATGACCACCCCTCGGTGGCTTGGGGCAATAGGTGCTGAGAATTACCGTTGCAATGCTACATGTTTTTCAAGTTTCATGTAGGAACATACTTGTATGTTTTATTTGCTAAATTATCTGTATATTTGCTTGGACTTTGTAATGATGTCTAGTATAATTTTATTTCAGTTCAAAATGTCACCGACACCTCTCATTTCAATACTTACTGAGAATAAACTGAATGGCGACAATTATAAAGATTGGAAAAGAAATCTATTAATAGTTCTCAGCTGCGAGAGACACAAGTTCGTACTGGACAAACCATGCCCACCAAGGCCAAAACCTGACACACCGATTGAGGAGGTCCCGGTTGCCTATACTCGTTGGAGAGAATCCAATGATATAGCTCGATGCTACATACTTGCTAGCATGACGAGTGCTTTACAAAAGCAGCATGAGACTTATCAAATTGTTGGGGAGATCATGGAAAATCTGGAGGACATGTTCGGAGGCCAAGAAAAATTGGCTCGACAGTCCGCTATCACCAGTATTATGAACTCTAAGCAGAAGGCGGGTACTCCGGTGAAGGACCATATGATCACTCTAATGGGATTCTTCGCTGAGACTGCCGAAAATAGTGCTGAGTTGGACTACAACACCCAGATCGAGATGGTGTTCAAAACTCTGTCTAAAGATTTTGTGGGTTTTAAAACCACATACAATCTGACGACAAGGGAGTTAGGACTAACCGAGCTCATGAAGCAACTCCAAGCTTATGAGCGGATGATCAGGGATGGGGATGCTGTCCAACCCAAAGGTGAGGCCAATTTGGCGGAATCTTCCAAACTCTCACGGAAGAGGAAGAGGCCAAATCAGAAGCAAGCGGCTTCCAGTTTTTCTAATCCTCCTGTCTCGGATGGGAAGAAAAAGAAGAAGAACAAGAAGCCCAGGGACCCTAAAAAGTCCAAGTGCATCCATTGTGGGAAGGTAGGTCACTTCAAGAAGGCTTGCCGGGAATTCCTAGCCGCCAAGGGTAAGGAAGGTAAGGAACTTCATTACTTGGAAGCGTGTTTGGTGGAAGAATCGAAAGACACTTGGGTCATTGATTCGGGCGCCACTAATCATGTTTGTGTTTCTATGCAGGGGTTCGTGGAAACGAGAAGTCTACATGATAGGAGCCTCTCGTTACGGACTGGAGATGATAGCTTTGTGGTGACTGAAGCAGTGGGAGATGTTTACCTTTATTTTGATCAATTTAGGTTTATTTTATTGAAAGACTGTTTTTATGTTCCTAATTTTATGAGGAACCTTATATCGGTAACTTGTTTAATAAAGGATTCTTATTCAGTTTCTTTTAGTAAAAAAGTTGATATTCATAGAAATAAGTCTTTTATCTGTTCTGAATGGATGGATGGAAACCTATATTTGATCAAACCAAAGATGTACTCACTGCTTGACACTGAATTAATTAATAACTCTAAAAGGTTGAAAGTTTCTCACTCTAACAAGGCGTATCTTTGGCATTTAAGACTTGGTCATATTAATCAGGATAGGATTCAAAGATTGGTGAAAGACGGTCCTCTGGAATCTCTGGAGGAGGTACGTCTTCCCCAATGTGAGTCTTGTCTAGAGGGTAAGATGACTAAGAGGTCTTTTAGAGCTAAAGGTACAAGGGCTCAGGAGCTCTTAGAAATTGTACACACTGACGTATGTGGTCCCATGAACGTCACAGCATGAGGAGGGTTCGAGTATTATGTCTCTTTTATAGATGATTACTCGAGGTATGGATATGTGTATCTGATGCACCGTAAGAGCGAAACCTTTGACAAGTTCAAAGAGTATCGTGCGGAAGTGGAAAAGCAATTGGATAAATCCATAAAGACACTTCGATCTGATCGAGGTGGCGAATGCTTCTCCGATGAATTTCTAGGACATCTTGTAGAGAACGGGATATTATCCCAATTAACTGCACCTGGTACTCCACAATAGAATGGTGTAGCTGAAAGAAGAAACAGAACCTTATTGGATATGGTACGGTCCATGATGAGTTATTCAACGCTGCCATTATCATTTTAGGGATACGCTTTACAAACGGCATGCTATATTCTGAACCAGGTTCCGAGCAAATCAATTCCTAGAACTCCATATGAATTGTGGCGTGGCAGGAAGCCCTCCCTTGGACATATGAGAATATGGGGCTGCCCGGCGCATGTACTGGATGGGGATGTGAAGAAGTTGGAACCAAGATCAGAATTGTGCATGTTTGTAGGGTATCCAAAAGGAACTAAAGGAGATCTGTTCCATAACCCAAAGGAACAAAAGGTCATTGTCTCAACCCATGCGACATTCTTGGAGGAAAGTCACATGAATGACTTTAAGCCTCGAAGCAAAGTGGTGCTAGATGAGTTATCGGGTGAAAGAACTGCTCCACAGATTTCGGTCTTGGACGTAAGTCCGAGTTCCAGTGAAAGACCTGCAGACGATCAACAATTTAGGGTGCCTCGTCATAGTGGGAGGGTTTCGAAGAAACCTAATTTCTTCATGTATGATGCTGAGGTATACCAGGCCGAGGCTCATGAGCATGAGGATGATCCGGTCACCTATGATGAAGCTATAAATGATGTTGATTCTAAATCTTAGAAACAGGCTATGAACAATGAGATGGATTCTATGAAATCCAACTCTGTTTGGGAACTTGTAGATTTGCCGGATGGGATAAAACCCATTGGATGCAAATGGGCCTACAAAAGAAAGAAGGATGGGGAAGGGAGAGTGGAAACTTTCAAAGCTAGACTGGTTGCAAAGGGATACACGCAAAAGGCTGGAATCGATTACGATGAAACCTTTTCGCCTATTGCTATGCTGAAGTCTATCCGTATTCTTCTGTCTATTACTGCAGCTCTCGATTACGAGATCTGGCAAATGTATGTCAAGACGGCATTCTTGAATGACCATCTTGAAGAGTGTATCTATATGATACAGCCCGAAGGGTTCGTAGCGAAAGGCCAAGAAAGGAAAGTTTACAAGTTGCTTAGATCCATTTATGGATTAAAGCAAGCATCCCGCTCATGGAACCAGAGGTTTGATCAAGCAATTAAGACATTTGGTTTTGAGCAGAACGTTGATGAACTCTGTGTTTATAAACGTATTAAGGATGGAAAAGTGGCCTTTCTGATACTCTATGTCGATGATATACTACTCATTAAGAATGATGTAGGGAACTTATCATCAGTCAAACTTTGGTTACACCAACAGTTTGACATGAAGGACTTGGGAGAAAACTAATTATGTTCTAGGCATTCGTCTCTTCAAAGATCGAAAGAACAAAATGATAGCATTATCCCAAGCTTCATACATAGATAAAATAATTGACAAATATGCAATGCAAGAGGCAAAGAAAGGCTCACAACCTTCCATTGTCGGTCTAACTCTTTCATTGGATGACTGTCCCAAGACATCGGAAGAAAGAGAGCGTATGAGTAAGGTCCCTTATGCATCCGCTGTGGGTAGCCTTATGTACGCTATACTTTACACTCGCCCGGATATATGTTTTGCAGTAGGTATGGTGAGTCGATATCAAGCAAATCCTAGAACCAAGCACTGGCAAGCTGTAAAGCATATACTCAAGTATCTTAAGAGAACGAGGGATTATATGCTGGTGTATTCTGGAGGGGACCTAACACCCGTAGGATACACGGACTCAGACTTCCAGACTTGTAAGGATTCAAGGAAATCGACATCTGGATCAATGTTTTTACTCGGAGGAGGCGCCATTGTGTGGAGGAGCGTGAAGCAGGGCTACACAGCTGACTCTACTATGGAGGCTGAGTATGTGGCTGCGGCTGAGGCATCTAAAGAAGCGGTTTGACTCCGCAAGTTCTTTAGAGACCTTAAGGTCATTCCGGGTGTTGACAAGCCTATCACACTTTACTGTGATAATACAGGGGCTATTGCCAACACAAGGGAATCTCGACACCACAAGAGGACCAAGCACATCGATCGGAGATATCATATTATTAGAGGGCATGTGAAGACAGGACAAGTGGATGTATGTAAGATCGCGTCCGAGGACAACATCGCCGATCCCTTTACTAAGACTTTGGTGGCAAGAAGCTTTGAGAGGCATGTAGAGGCGATGGGGATGCGTAACATGGCACATCCATTGGCTTAGGGCAAGTGGAAGATTGTTAGGAAATGCCCTAAGCATTAGAGACATTTTGATGTATTTATTTTGAACTGGATAATAAAATTATACATAGAGGTTATTCATTACATTGCTATCTGTCCTCGTCTTATTTACATGTTAAAGTAAATGTAAGCAAATATGACTCACTGACTGCTTGTGTTAAGACTGTTAGAACGTTGCATGCAATGGATTTTTGTATGCGAGAAGACAATGTTCTAAAGTTAGCGGTCTAAACTATGGTCTGTAGTCTATGGGGTTAGACCGAGCATCTAACTCATGTTAAGACTATTATGTTGTCTAAAGCCTTGGAGGGGACGGTTTGTCTTGACTGTCTGGAGCTGGACTCCCAAGTAGAGACATAGATATGTTACTTGGTGGTGACATATTAGACCGGGACTAAAGCGTGATTGATCTACGTTGTCCACTATGAATGGATCAATCTGCTTTTGACGTTCATTATGCAATAACCTTAATCCTGAGTAAATGAACTACTTCATGTATATGACTTGTGTACTTTGATGTTCCAATGGCTAAAGCGTCTCAGAGGTAGTAAGCTTATAGACCGGTTCGTTGGGTGCATGACTTGTATACGATGAAGGGTTTGTTTGCAGATATCAGAATTATAACTCTAAGGAGTTAAAGGTATCCTCTTAAAGGCATTATACTGAATGTGAAAATGGACAAGGCCTTGGGTCGTCTGCTGGGCGGATGACTTCTTATTCACATATGGTGAATAATCATTTTCTTAATTCAGTAGTATAATGGAACTTTAAGATAGCCTGATCAGTAGGATTAAACAGACTTTGACCTAAGGCTGATCATGGATATCATATGTGGGTTTTTGCATATATGACAAGGTCATTGGATAGTAGCTCGTCACAGGCTTACGTAATACGGTATATAATTGGGAGTTCAGTTTCAGGTTTATAGTGGTGTGACTCTGAAACTAGTGATCATATGATTGAGTTGTTCGGTAAAGAATGATGATCATATGGATTTACGAGAGCCCGATTATATATGTCCAATCAGTCCCTCTACTAGCTCCACAAAATTCCTTAACGTTTGGCAAATTGATTTGTGTATGCTATTGGCTGGTTTATTATGCATGGATGGTGATGACACAGGATTAGGATGGTAGACAAGATTCTCTCCGGTTGGATTTAGATTTTGTTTTGGATAATAGAGTACACAATTATTCGAACTCCAAATAAAGTTGCCATGATTTTATTTGAGATTGTATTGGAGTTGTAGAAAATTATCCATGAGAATAAGAATTTGAAACGCAACCATTTTGTGGATTTTGAAATTTGAATTTTAAAATTTGAAATTTGAATTTTGAATTTGAAATTTGAATTTGAAATTTGAATTTGAAATTTGAATTTGAAATTCGAATTTGAAATTTGAATTTGAAATTTAAATTTGAAATTTGAAGTTTGAAATTTGAAATTCGAATTTGAAATTTGAAATTCAAATTTTGAATCACAGTCCAAATGGGATTCGAATTTGTTGTGGAAAATCCACAAGGTTTGAAATTCGAATTTGAGTTGGATTTGGAGAGGATAATCTTGTTAGAATCCTACTTGAATTTTGAATCCAAATCCTAACAAATTATGGACGAAATTTTGAAGATAATCCTCAATGGAATTTCAGTTTTTATGGATAAAGTTCAAGGGAAAAATTCAAGTTTCAATCCCAGTTGAATTTGGATTCTCTCCTCCCCGAAAAGTGACCGAAATTTTGGAGTGTATCTCCTAGGAAAATTCGGTTATTTTGGATGAGGATGAGATAAGATTCAAGCTTGAAAATCCTAGTGGAATTTTGATTCTCTCTTATCCTAAAAGTAGCAGAATTTGTGGAGGAGTTTTCTCCTAGGAATTTCGGATTTTTTGGTTGAAAAAGGGGAGATAAAATTCTAGTTAAAATCTTGTTTAGATTTGGATTGGATTTATCCATAATGGCCGAATTTTATTGTTGAGAATCTCCCATAGAAAATTCAGATTTTTATGGTTATGGATAAGGGAGAAAATCTTTTCCTAGTCCAATTCAAATTCAGAGAATCACCTCATGCAGGTCTATAAATAGAGGTCATGCCACTCCAGTTCTCTCAGACCACAGACTCTCAGGTGAGCAGGCTTATTGTTGCACAGCCCACCGTGACAATAAAGTTCTTTAGAGATCTAGGTAGTTGGAAGAAGACTAGCAGTGCTAGCATACCGATCGAGGTTCAGAGTGCCCACACACTCAGCCATTCGGAAATTGAAGAATAGTAGAGAAGGCTAGTTGGTTGAAGCCTCCGGTCATTCTCCTCCTACAAGATTGGCGTCCTTGAGGTATGAGTTTTAATTGTTGTTGGTTTATTGTATATGGCATCATGAGATATTTAATGATCTGAAAATTTTTTATGATTCCGCTGCGCCACTCTGATACGTTTTTGCCGATTTATTTTCCTACAGTACAAAGTAATTTACATAATACAGTACTTTCGTAAAATATATACTATTACAAATGACTGTTTCTTTTTCCCTTCTCTTTTATCGCTCAGCAGAAAGACTCTGGCAGGACCATATCCCTCGCCCACTTATCCCATTTGACACACGCTATCCCTCCACCATCCAGTCAAACAAAGCTACTGAGCTGGTCGCTTACCTGCAACATAAGCAAAAATGGTGAGCTACAGGCTCAGTAAGTTCAAATATGCAAGAAATAAAATTTCTATGAATAGTACTATTCATCATAAATAGTACCATTGACCACTATTCATACGTGAATAGTACTTTGACCACTATTCATTATGAATAGTAAGTTTAACCACAACACAGTATATCAACAGTACATCTACCGTGATGTTAGTACCCTCACGAAACTGTCTTATGCTTAATTATGGCATAGTTTCAGCTTTAGGTAATTATCTTTGATTGCGTTCTGGTTTTGAGTTCAGGTTGGCAGTACCATTTAAGTGCGCATGACTGGGAGCGGTACATTAGTGCTGACCTCCACAGCCTTAATCTCATAGCCCCGAAGGTAAAATTATACATGACTGGGAGCGGTACATCAGTGCTGACCTCCACAGCCTTAATCTCATAGCCCCGACGGTAAAATTATATATGACTGGGAGCGGTACATCAGTGCTGACCTCCACAGCCTTAATCTCATAGCCCCGAAGACAAAATTTACCTCCCTGTACGGAAGGCTGGTACGCCAAAAGTGGTTTCATTACCGACTTTTTAAAATTCTAACCCGGTGACTTCACATTGTCCCGTGGTTAGGAATGGTTCACATTTTAATTTTAGGTAAGTGAGTTTCATTAACCTCGCTCTAGTGCCCGAAGCACAATTAACAATGTGTCCATTCTCAATAGTGCCCGTAGCACATTACGTCTCTCTCTCTATTCTATAATAGTGCCCGTAGCACATATGTACCTAACTTATAGTTAGTACATCAAAGTTAGCAACAATAATGCTATATGTTGCAGACAGGTAAATGTCTGAACTTACCTTATCAGTCTCTTCCCTTTGTTCTCTCTTGGATCTTTGATCGCCCTCCTTGTAAGTCGATTTTTGGATCCTACAGACAAAACCTTGTCTGTTAATTTTATTTCCATTTATAGCTTTTATTTTTCATTAAAAAGCTTAAATAAAACCTATTTATAACTTTTTAGGCTTTATTTATCATTTTCCCCATTTTTCTCAACTTTTACAAAATTACGATTTTACCCTTATATTTTGGCAAAATTACAGTTTTGCCCCTGATGGAATTTTCTCGATCCGGATTGCATTTTTGGCTCTCAGGAACTTTTTTGACTCTTTTCTATTCATTACCGGGTTTGTTTCTATTTTATTTTCACTTTTCACTTTCCCGACCCTCGGGAAGTACTATTCCAACCCTCACGTCGGTTTAGTGATTTTCTATCGTTTCGAAGTTTCAAATAGACGTTTTACTAGTATTTAAAACGTTCATCTAAACTTTCCCGACCTAGGTCTCTGAGACTCGGATTTTCCGTTCCCGACTCGGACCTTTATTTCGTTTCCCAAAAACGGCCCCCCCTCGAGGTCGGTTTTTCAGTTTCACTCGCGTTTTACATTTTTAGGAGACGGGTTACTACTCACGAACCACCCCTTAGGTTTCCTTATTCAATTTCCCGTTAGGGACTCGGGTTTTACGACCCGACCCTAAACTTTTATTTTTAATTCTCTTTTTACCCCAAATGCCGTTTTCGAAATTTCGGCAACATTTCGACGTAAATTTAAGGTTACCGGCGTTAGGTATGCCTCGAACCATATGTACCTGCCACGTACTATACCACAAGCCTATTTTATGTAAAAGTTTTCCAAACTTTTACATAAAAGCTCACAAAATTCTAATTCACATTTTGAACCTCGTTACACAAATTTCTTTCAATTTTACCCTTGGTTTTGGTCACGGTTTTCACACTCAAAACCTAACCAAAACTTCTCAATTTTTCAACCAAATTTTAGGCTATTCCAATGTCATTTTCTAGCCCATTTTCAAGCCAATTTCAATGCATTTTTCTACACAATTTTTAGGGTTTTTAATCATTACAACTCACGGCCAAATTAAGAGAAACATACACCAATTTTTTTGTTTCATGCTTTCAATCACAAATCCATCATTTCCATAATAAAATGCATGATTTAAATCATCCAAACATCAAGTAAATCATGCAAAAATTTTTCCCCAAACCCTAATTAACCCACGGCCATATTAGGGTAATTTAACATCAAATCTTTTTCCAAGCTTTCCATCATACAAATCATACTTTATATTTGACTAAAATATTATTTAAAGCATGTTAATACTTAAACCACAACAATTCATCATTGACTACACTTGGTAACCCACGGTTTTACCCTTGGAAAACCAATCAAAATTTTGTTTTTCTTTAAACAAAATACATGGTTTTTCTTCTAATCACACCCTTAACAAAACCCAAGCACCAAATCAATCAAAACAATCAAAAATTTTTCCATCCTTTACACTATTCATTACACGGATTCTTGGAAGAAAAATCAAGAAAAGTTTCAAACCAAGGAAAGTTACCTTGTTCACTTGCTTCCTTTGTCTTCAAGGAAGGGTTTGACATCAATTTTGTGAAGAAAGCTTGAAGATTTCACTTGGTCTCTTTTGGGTTGCTCACGTACTCACCATGAAAACACTTAGAAATTTTTTTTGTTCTTTATTTCCACGTGAATGAGCTTCGGTCCTTTTGTTCCCAATTTTGCCGACTTATACAACAAAGAAGCCAATTAATTTGGCTTTCAACCAATCAAAAATCACCACCTTTCAAGCCTAATTCTTTCCAAATTTTTCAAAAATTAAATGGTGGAATTTTGGTCAAATCTTGGCCTTTAGATCAAAAAGCAACTTAATCATGGCCATTAATGCTACCAACCACCATTTTTCTTCCATTTATTAAATGGATTTATGATGTCATAAATGCAAAGTAAACTTTGACTTTGACTTTTACTATTCACATTAATTCGACTACTTTTTGACCGATACCGGTTCGAGTCGAAATTTTCCTGAAATCGTCCCGGCGGGTTCCTGAGGTCTCCTGTGCAGTCGGATCAATTTAAACTGCTTTCGTTTGATCAAAATCAATCCCGGAAGTTTTCCATCTTTTATTGCCCCGATTAGGGTTTTCAAGGCCGTTTTTGACACCGTTCCGCCCATTTCAACTCAGTGAATTTTTCCAACACCGAATTTTTTACTCATCAGTATTATTAGAACATTTTAATGTATTCTAAACAATATAATTACATTTATTTCACTCTTTAAATAGTACAAATTATTATATACATACATTTATACATTTTCTTCCGAGAATGCCTAAATTTCCCGGTTGTCACAATGACATCATTAGTTTGTTCGATCATAAAAAATTATTAAAATTCCGTTGCACCACTATACATGTTTTCTTATAAGTGATATCAGAGTTAACTCATATCTATGCCATGCATATAAATTATATAATATATTTTCTCCTTTCTCTATGCATAGTATTAATATATAGAGAGTTGGCATTCTAGGTTTTCTATTATATTGTTATCATGAATTACATATGATGTATGTTTATGTTTTATATTATTTTATAATTTTAAGCATGTTTGTTGGTTATGGTACCTTATAATTTAAAAAAAATGTATCTAGGAATATTTTTCATGTAAATTAGATGCGATCTATCATCATCATGTAGGTCTTTTTTTTTTAATAAAATTATGTACATAGGAAATAATATAAGAAATTTTGTAATTATTAATAAGTGGTCGAGGATGCAGAGAAGGTTTGCATGCCCAAAGGCATGCCTAGTACGCAAGTCGTGCGCTTAAAGCGTGCACCGTGCTCACCCAGCAAGCAAGCATACGCGCGCTAGGAATAGCACTATGGGCTTTAACCTATAGTGGTTTGCCTAACCACAGATTTCGATTTTTCTGAAAATTTAAATGTAAATTACAATTTTAAATTATGCATAATTTTAATTAATTTCTAAATTATATATAGATATACATAAGATTTAATATTACTTAAAATTTAAATTTTTTGAAATTTAAATTTTAAAGAATTTGTGAGGTAAGAAATGAATTGTAGAATTGCATGAAGATGAAATAGAATTCAAGACCTAAAAAATACTGTGAATATTATTTCGTAACTTTTATTTTATTTTCTTTTTTCTAAGATAGGGATCATGGCTAAGTTATTTAATTTTTCCCCATTGATTTCTTCTATATTTTGTCATGGATGGATGGATATGATTAATGGATGTTGTGGGTGTTATACATATTTGATGATATGTCATATATGATAGATAAATGTCACTCATACTGTGTTTATCATGCATTTTTTTTTTTAAAACCTAGCATGTTTTTTAAAGTATTGAGTAGGAGAGATTTTCAAACAAAACTTATGACCTGCATTGTTGATCCATATGTGAAAGCATGATAATGTCTTATGTTAATTTTATCCTGACCACACTCTCCGGTAGGTATTTACTACAATGTGTATGCTAGGTTGGATCTCCTATATGGAAAACATATTTAAGCATATTTTATTTGATACCATCCCTCAATGACTCAATTAATACATGAATCGGATCTTGTAAACAATGATTATACACTCAAGACTAATTAATTATTAACCTCCCTTATGACCTCTATTAAGTAAATTAGTGGTCAAAATAAGTGGTTTTAATATACAACTTAGCCTTAGAGGATTTAAGGTAGTATATATTAATTAGATGGGATTCATGTTTTTGGCTAATTGTTTCATGATCATCTCTCGGTGGCTTGAGACAATAAGAGCTAAAAATTTTTGTTAAAATGATATATGTTTTTTTTTTTGGCTTTCATATAAGAACATATTTATTTATGTTTTATTTTGCAAAATTTATATTTTCATGTGCATTGATATAATGTTTCACATATATTTTTTCAGTTCAAAATGTTACCAAGCCTTTTAATTTCAATTCTTACTGAAAACAAATTAAATAGCAATAATGCCGAAGACTGGAAAAGAAACTTTTCAACAGTTTTTAATTATGAGAAACATAAGTTCATATTAGGCAAACTTTTCCTACTTGAGCCACCTCATAATGCAACTCATAATGAGTGATTCCCTTTATACACTCCTTGGATGAAATCCAACGAGATAGCTCGTTATTATATGCTAGTGAGCATGTCTAACGCTCTGTAAAAGCAATGTGAGGGCTATGTCATTGTTGGACAGTTTATGGATAACTTGGAAGATATGCTTGGTGGCCAAGCTCTCTTGGCTCGATAAACTTTGAACACAATTTTGATGAACTGCAAGCAAAAGAAAGGTACACCTGTGAAAGATCATACATCTATCATGGGATACTTCTTTGAGGATGTTGAAAATGGGGCTTAGTTGGACTACAACACTCAAATTGAGATGATGTTCAAAACTTTGTATAAGGATTTTGCCGGGTTTTGGGCTACATATAACCTTGGAGGCAAAGAGTTAGAATTGAACTAACTTATGAAGGAATTGCAAACCTATGAGCTTATGCTCAATGATGGTGTCCAACCTACGCCTAATGGAAGGCCAATTTTGTAATTACTAGTTCTACAAGGAACAAGAAGAAAAAGCAAAAGACCAAGAAACAAGCTTCTTCTTCTTCTTCTATTCCTCATGCATCTGACGGGAAGAATAAGAAGAAGAAGAAGCCTAAAGACCCTGAAAAGTCCAAATACTTCTATTCTGGAAAGGTAGAAAGCTTTAAGAAGACTTGCAAGGAGTTCCTAGTTGCTAAGGGCAAGAAAGGTAAAGATCTTCTATACATTAAGGCTTGTTTAGTGGAATATTCAAAAGACAACCGGGTCATTGATTATGGAGCCACTAACCTTGTGTTTAATTTCAAGTGTTCAAGGAAACGATAATCACCTCTCGTTAAGGATCGAAGATGGAAGCTTAGTGTCAACCAAAACAGTGAGAGACGTACATCTTTATTTTGATGATTTCAGGTTTATTTTATTAAAAGATTGTTTTTATATTCTTAATTTTAAAAGTAACCTTATTTTGGTAGCTTATTTAATTAATGACTCTTATTCCATTTCATTTAAAAAAATAATCGTTCTAGATAAATGCAACAAAATCTTTATTTTATCAAACCTAAGTTGTACTCATTGTTTGACACTAAATTAGTTAATAACTCTAAAAGGTTGAAAACTTATTAAATTGATAAGGTATATCTTTGGCATTTAATATTTTGGTCATATTACTTAAGAAAATATTCAAAAATTAGTGAAAGATGATATTTTGGAATCTCTAAAGGAGGTACGTTTTCCCCAATATAAATCTTGTTTTGAGGGTAAAATGACCAAAAGATCTTTTAGAGCTAAAGGTACTAGGGCTAATAATCTCCTAGAAATAATGCACACTAACGTATGTGGCTCCATGAACGTTAAAGTATATGGAGGGTACAAATACTATGTTTCATTCATAGATAACTACTCGAAGTTTGGATATGTATACCTAATGCACCATAAGAGTGAAACATTTGATAAGTTTAAAGAAGCAATTAAATGAATCCATAAAGACACTTAGGTCGATCAAAATGAAGAATACCTCTCCGATGAATTTTTGGGACACCTTATTAAGAATGGGATTCTATCCCAATTGATTGCACCAAGAACTCCATAACAAAATGGTGCAGCTAAGGGAAGAAATATGATCTTATTGGATATGAAATGATCCATGTTAAGTTACTCATTGCTACCACTATCTTTTTGGGGATATGCAATACAAACGGGTTGCTATATTTTGAATCAAGTTCCAACTAAGTCAATTACTAAGACTCCTAATGAATTATGGAAGGGCAAGAAACCCTAACTTGGCTATATAAGAATATAGGGTTGCTTGGCACATGTGTTGGATAAGGATGCAAAGAAATTGGAACCACATTCTAAATTAAGCATGTTTGTAGGATGTCTAAAAGGAACTAAAGGAGGTTTATTTTATAACCTGAAAGAATAAAAAGTCATTATATTAACCCATGCAACTTTCCATGTGAAAAGTTTCCTGAATAACTTTAAGCTTGGTAGCAAAGTAGTGCTTGAGGACTATCAAGTGATAAATTACTCCATTAGTTTTGGTATTGGATTATAGTCCTAGTAAAAGACCTATAAACGATCAACAACCTTGCAATACATGGTTCTTCATGTATGATGGAGAAACTTATCAAGCTGACACCATAGAACATGATGAGGACCCTTTCACCTATGATGAAGCCATGAGTGATGTTGATGCAAAACTCTGAAAAAAGGCTATGAATAATGAGATGGATTCTATAAAATCTAACAATGTAAGAGAACTTGTAGACCTTCCTGAAGGAATAAAACCCATAGGGTGCAAGTGAATTTACAGGAGAAATGCCGAAGGAAAAATTAAAACTTTCCATACTAGATTTATAGCAAAGGGATACACCAAAAGGTTGGCATTGGTTACAATGATACATTTTCACTTGTTGCGATGCTAAACTTTATTTGCATTCTTCTGTCCTTTACCACAACTCTCAACTATGAGATATGACAAATGGACATCAAGACGATATTCTTAAATGGCCATCTAGATGAAAGTATCTCTATTGTATAAACCAACAAGGTTCATTACAAAAGGTCAAGACAAAAAATTTTGCAAATTGCATATATCCATTTATGGATTAAAGCAAGCCTCTTGCTTATGAAACCAAAGATTTGATCAAGACTTATGAGCAAAATGTTGATGATCCTTGTGTTTATAAACATATAAAAGATGGCAAGGTAGTATTTCTGGTTCTTTGTGTTAATGATATGCTACTCATTAAAAATGATTAGGGAATTGTCCCAACAATTTGACATAAAGGATTTTAAAGAAGATAATTATGTTCTAAACATTTGATTCTTTAGAGATCGAACAAATAAATTGGTAGCATTATCCAAAACTTTATGCATAGACAAAATTATCAAGAAGTTTGTAATGTAAGAAGCAACTCACAATCTTTTATTGCTAGTTTGACTCTTTCTTTACAAGATTGCCCTAAGACATTGAAGTAAGAGAGCATATGAAAAAAGTACCTTCTACATCTACTGTGATAAGTTTCATATACGCTATGCTTTGCACACAACTTGATATTTGTTATGTGGTTGGTATAATTAGGCGATATCAATCGAACCTTAGCATCAAGTATTGGCAAGCCGTGAAGCATGTACTCAAGTATCTTAAAAGGACAAGAAACTATATGCTAGTGCATTCTACAGGGGACCTAATGTAACACCTCGCCTAATACAATCTTAAGATAGTGACTTTGTTATACTAAGTGGTATTACTATATTCCTGTACAAAATTCTTATTAAGTTCATTTGAACGAGGTATAAGAATATGATCAAATTTAAACTTTCCAAACTTTTTGTGAAATGAAAAAACATAAAACCTATTTCACTCACTGCCTTTGATCAACTCCATGTGTACTAAATACCTCAATAAGCCTCAAAGTGGCATAACATTATACAAATAAAGGGTCTCAATAGGTCAACATAATCCATATACACAAGTCCATGAGCAATGAGGAAAACACTAGCCAACCTTCTTTACTCTTATCTAAATCACGATAAATGAGTCAGCTAAAAGTCCAATATTAGAATAACTTAAGCATAAATAATATAAGAATGCATGAACTCATTTAACAATTTCATCTCTTTAACTTTTAATTTCATCATTTCATCTTTTCTTCTCATTGTATCTTACGTATCTTTAACTTAGTGTGTACACTATTCCTGGATGGGGTAGAGGTGGATCCCATATGCTTAATCATTAGCATGCTAGATGCCTAAAAGTTTCACGTCATTACATCCCAAACACTTAAGGTTTCACATCTTTGCAATTCATATGCTAAATTCTTCATATGGCATCCTAGATGCCTAACATTGCATCCCAAACGCTTAATCTTACTCATCATTGTGTCTCAGACACTTAATCTTTCTCATCATTGCACCCAGATTCTAAATTCTTCATATGGCATCCCATATGCCTAACATTGCATCACAAATAGTTAAAGTCCTGTCTCAGTTCACCAGTATGGTAAAATTCATATAAATAATTGTTTTCTTACATGCTTGCATGAGACCATAATTACATTATATTCAACATCGGATGCAATGCACATAACTTCTACATCTCAATTCACATTTTGAAAACATAGTAATTGTGGAGATGTAGGTGGAATTCTACTTACATTACTCTTTAATATTGTGAATGAGTCTCTTGGGCTTCCACCTAAGGGATCCAGTGCTCAACTTATTTGTAATATCGAGCATTTCAAACATATTATGGTCAATCCATCTTACTTTTGTTAATAGAGTAATTTGGAGCTCATTCACTTAAAATAGACTCTGATTCAAAGCTTGATTCCTTTAAACACTCTTACTTTAAGCTCTTTAACTTCGTTGCATTATGTTTCTAGATTAAAGTAATGAAACCAAACCAAAATCATCAATTTGAACCATTTTTTAATTTTCTTTATTTTCTAGGTATTTTTAAATATCTAATTAATAAAAATCATGTCCTAAATACTTGTTTTGATAAATAATAATGAAAAAATTAATTTTAGTATTCAATCGTCCAAAACATCAACAATGGACTTCGGGGGTCTGAAAACCCTTACTAGTGAATTGCACTTTTGGTTGGTCATATTGACCTGTTTTGGTCTCAAACTAACCCACAAATTTTTGTTAAAATTTTGCCATAGTTTTCCCTTGAATTTAAAACTCCCCACAGCTAAAAAATACCATAAACCACCTGCAAATAAAACCAAATCTTCGAAAGTATTAATTAACCACAAAACACCTCAAAAATCACAATTTTTGTGATCTGGACCAGCCATGGTGATATGGCTATATCTCCCAAATAACATGAAATATCATAAAACTGTTTTAGAAACATTTAGATAATACATAAAGGAAGTTACCCTCAAAATTTTAGCTCCAAAAAAACCCCTTTAGCTTTGGTGATTTTATTAAAACCTGAACCACACTGAAAACTGATCCGATTCTGGACAACCACCAAAAACATAAATCAAACCCTAATCTCCGAGTTGAATTTTATAAAACCCTTTACCAACTTCAAGTTAACATATAAATGGTAATCATTGTAAATATCAGAGCTTAATTCCATCGGAAGCCCTATGAACTACACCAAAACAAAGTTCAATGAAAACTGTCGCTTACCTTGACTCGGTTAGGTTTTTATTGTGATTTGCCACACAAAACTTGTCAGAACACCCAATAATTTGTTTGTCTCTTTCAGACCCTTGGTTGAGAATGAAGAGGAGACACAGAAATTGTCAAACTTGTAGTATAATGTCTGAAAATGACACCTAGTTGCTTGTTACTTTTTAAAAGAAGCAAGCACATACCTTAAACTACTTCACCAGAAGTAATCTTTTCTTGGCTGGTTTAGTGTCCTATTTTCAGCACATTCACCTCCTTAATGAGGTACTGAACACTCACACAAAATCTTTAGTACCAGCTAGCTCATAACCACTTAATTTGCATAGTAACTTAAGTGTATGTGCTCGTACCTAAGCTTTGGTACACCATGAACGTTGTCTTCAGATTCTCAACCGTTCGTTATCAAAATTTTATCAATTCTAATATAATTATTCCATAAATATTTAAAAATAAAATAGAGGGTTTCATAAATCACTTAAAGTCCCAATAAAACCTTAATTGAGACTCGAAAATCTGAATACCTAAATTTGAGCAAAACTAGGATTCCAAAGGCATTCTAGCGTTTTATCTCATGTGAAGCTTACATCAACTTCTTATAAATAATCTTATTCTCTTATACCTCATTATAAGAGATTCTTTAACACAAAATGGTCCATTTAATGGACAAAACCCATACTTAACCTTCTCGTTTCACTTAAATTGACCGTTTTCGTGCCTCATAGATATATTTGAGCACCGTTACCTATTAAATCTCTTATAATTCATGAAAATCATTATCATCAATTTCTTTTCCATCATTCCACTTATTGGATCCATCTTTAGGAAAACCTGGAAACTTTTTAATACAATAAATTCAATCATTGGCATATAGTATAATTTTAAAGAATTAAGCACATCATTCACATAATAAACACATCTCAATGACCAAAAGACTATATGTCATATGAATAATATAACAAAATCATGCAATGTATTGGCCAAGAAGCAAGTGAAAATTTGAGGAATCGCACCTAACACCTATAAGATACATAGATTCCAACTTCCAATCTTGTAGGGATCCAAGAAAATCAATTTCTGGTTCAACGTTTGTACTTAGAGGAAGTGCCATTATATGGAGGAGCATTAAGCAAGGATGCACTACCAATTCCACAATGGAGCCCGAATATGTGGTTACAGTCGAGACATCCAAAGAAGTAGTTTGGCTTTATAAGTTCTTTAATGACGTTGAGATCATTCCTAATAAAGCTATTACACTTTATTGTAATAATAGAATCTAGGTACGATAAGAGGACAAACCACAAAGATCGTAGATATTATATCATCAAATGATACGTAATGGATCAAGTGTAGATGTCTACAAGATTGCATCCGAGGAAACTTTGCCGATCTCTTTAATAAGACTTTGATGGCTAGAAGCTTAGGCACGTTTCAGCTATGGGAATGCGAGACATGACACATTTACTCTCTTAGGATAAATGGAAGATTGTTAGGAATGTCCTAAGTATGAAAGACGTTTTAGATATATTTCACTTATTATTTTGGAAAATTTCCCATACTTATTGATGTTGCATCACGCTATTCAGGTGATGGCCAATGACAGACTATGGGATGTCGTGAGTAATGCTGATGTTATAAGCATAATTTTGGACTCTATCAAAGAGCCTAGAATGTGCTATATGAGATTAGCTACTGAAGTAGTGGAGTGTGGTAGCAAAGATAACATTACCATAATTGTCATCTTCCTCCATCTTTTTTCCACTGCACAGAGAATCTACTAGATTTAATTCGTGCACCAGCTTCAGTTGACAAGCTTTCAAGGGAGAATATCATTGGTTTAGTAAGAAATTGGAAATACTTTATTAAAGTGTAGATCATGTGAATTATTCAAATTCTTTTCTGGGCTTCATTACCTTTTTGTTTGGTGCTCAAAAAATTGGTATAGCCGTTTAGGATTCACACTCATATTTGTGTATGTTGTTCTATATGTTGAAGAATAATTGTATTCATGGCAAGAAATATTTATCTGGTGAATTAACAGTAGGAGAATCCTTTTTTAAGAATTTCACAAAATTCAGCATTGTCAGATAAAATAGCTTATTTTGCCATCAAGTCTAGAAATTCAACCCACTGAATTTTTTAGGTTTCTCGTTGTGATTTATAGGAACCAAACCAACAAAGGCAGCATCGAGGTCAAGGCTTGAACCAAGAGTGATGGCTCCGATGTCATAGATGTGTTCCTTGTTGGAACGACATTCATATTGTCAACCATTTCTTAAATACAAGCACTTGTTTGTGCTCTATGTAAGGAGTTTGTTTTAAGATTGTTACAAATATGGAGCATAAAAAACGAACAAGTTTGATATTATCAAATGAAATTTTACAATGAGATAAAAATTAAAAATTAATACAACCACAAATTCAACCTTAATTCAAAAAAAAAAAAAACTACATGAAGATGATGAACGTCGAGGTATATAAAGCTCACAGTTTCCTTAAAACAGATTCGACCCCTCTGATAAGTGCTTAAGAATTTAATGGACGTTTATTTCCCAAGATATAATGACAACAATGGTAATATAAGTACAATTGAATACCGCTTCCAGGAACTTGAACTTGTATCTTTCTTCTATACCAAAACACATAAAAACTCTACAAACTCTAAATGGAAACAAGACAGAAATTCTGAATTGTATGCGTAAACATGAGGTAAAGGCCTCTTTATATAGGTTACTGATGGGGAGTGTGACAAAACAAAAATAATGAGGATTAAACCTAGATTAATGAGAATTATGCCCTTAAGTTACAACCATTCATATTCAGAATTAATAATGCCAAATAACATGTCCAAATATGTCTATTAATCATGAACTAATGCCTTTAGCTATTCATTTTCATGCACTAATGTCAAAATTATCAACATATTTGCCTACGCTTATCAATAGTTCGATCTATTGATATGCTAAATTTAAAAAAAATAAATTCAGATCTTAAGTTGGAAAAGAAAATAAAAAATTTACAAAACATAGTCCATGTAAAGGCAAGCCTGATGGACCGATATTCACGTTGCCTATGTCATGCAGGCGCACACATTCGGCTACTAACCCAGTTGGCTAGTGATTTGCACCCCCTTGCACGTGAGAGAGCCTTTTAGGTAACTCCATAATGCTATGTTGCCTAAGTAAGGTAGAACTTCACACTCTTAGCAACTTTTCCAACAAAATCCTATTCTAATGGGTACACTTTGATCATCAATTTCTTATTCACCTTTGTGTGTATGAATATACAATTTCAATCTCCTAGTGATGAAGAATGAAAATCCACCAAGAGCTGTCACTTTTACAAAGTAGGTCTCACTCAAATTTGGGTCTCAAAATGGCTCCTCAAAATAAATTTTCAACCATAGTTCCAGCAATGTCTTTGAGTTATTCTGCCTTTTGTGTAAACTATAATTCACGTCACACAAATATTTTTCCTACACAGTTTTAGTTCTCATAGTTATATTTATTTTGGTTGTGAATATCTTCTTGGTTTTATCAGAGTTTCTAAAGAATTAATCCTTGTAATTTTTCTTTGAAAAGGCCCCACTTCTCTCACATATAGGTCTATATAGTTTAGTTGTCCTAAAATACAATGATCTTACTCGGTTTATATAATTTAGTTATCCCATTGAATCTAGATCTTGGGATCTCCAATCAATTAGGTTGGGTTTCCACTGTTTTGTCCTATTATTTCATAGACTTAAGTCCTATTTCCCTTGATGATTTTTTAACTTGATCTTTATTCAACCCTTTGGTTAACGAATCTACAATATTCTCTTTTAACCTTACATAGTTAATTGTCATGATTCTAATTGAGATCAGTTGTCTAATGATATTATGTCAATTACGTCTGTGACTTATAATAAGAGCAGTTGTCTAATGGTATTATGTCAATTATGTTTATGTTTTGACTTATAATTGTATATTACATTCTGTGGCCTACTAATAGCAGATTAGTTATCACAATGTATATATTCCAGGCATAGGTTTTGGCCAACATAGTTCACTTAAACGTTGATTCAGGATTTGAACAATAAAGGACACTCAATTTATGATAACATCATAAATATATTAATTATTAAAGAATCCATTAGACTTAAAAAGAAAGTTATAATTAAAAAAGTTAATGGATTCTTAATCCTAACTCTAATTATGATTTATTTATGTAGAATTAGTATATATGTAGTGATTAATATCAATATACAATTCAAGTTTTTTAATAAATTGGATTTATAACTTTCATATGTTTAATTCCAAGTTTATTGTAGAATAACTTAGGAATTAATAAATTAATATACTAATTAAAAAGTTTAATTAATTATCAAATTTATTAAAATTTGAAATTACATATTCATAGTTTCTCGTACAGTCTCCATAATGCTATTTGGACCTCCGTGTTTATTCAAATTGATTTATAGAACTAATGAATTCTAAATTAATATGCACTCATATTTTACATCACCAATTAATTTTGAATTAATTAAATAATTTAAATATTGAGATGATTCAAATAAATTAAAATTGGCTGATACATCCTGGGTAGACCATGCTGGCTGCAACTAGACCGAGGAACTGTCCTTGTGATGTACAGACTTTTATCTGATAAGTTCCCATTTTTAAATTTCGAATGTTTGTATTAAAAATCAGAGTTTTATTCACATGTTTAAACTCAAACCAGATACAGATTTCAAATTTCGAAATACGATTAAACTCATATTACTAGTGGCCACCCATGCCAGGTGGCAGTAAGCGCCTGAGGGAATGTAGCCAATTTGTTTCATTTAATTCATTTTAAATTAAATTATAAATTATCCAATTGGGTTTTTATCCTTCCACTATAAATTGATAATTTATGTCAACACTCGAGAATTCTGCCTATTTCTGTTGTTGAAAAATCTAGAGAGAGAAGTTCTTAGATTACACTTTTTATTTTTCTAATTTGTTTAGAATAAAGAGCAAATAACATAAAAAGTGAATGTGTGATCGTAATTGATTGATAGAGGTACACTTATATTTAGTTGTGAAAGATCTAAGATGTCTAAAAATTTGAATCGCTCAATATAATTACAGAACTAATGAGACAACTTGAATTTCTTAATCTTATGCACAATCTTATCTTATTCATAACTTTTGCCGTAAATTTAATATTTATCTATAGAGTACTGGTAAAAGATTTATGAAAATTCTTTGTTATCTGATTGTTTGTTATGCTTCCGCAAAACTCTGCTTTTATGGTTTTTCAAAGCAATAGGTTCGATGAAGCTCTTGATAACTCTGTAAATGTAAAGTTATTTTATTATTTTTGTGTACTAAATTAACTATGCTCTTAAATATTTTAATTTATTTTAAGTTAAATTTATTGTATTTATCTTAATTTAAATTTAGATTAGTTTATTTTTATTTGTTTTGTTTTTGAGTAATTTTAATTTATTTTTTCTAGTTTTACTTTAATTTTAAAACGCTGTTATTTGGCTTTTCCCGATAATTAACTTTCTCGAATGTGTAATCTAATTAGGTGAAAATGAGGTTTAAAGACTAGAATCAAAATAAAACGGTTATTAAATAGTTTTAAAATGATGTAAATTTTAAATTAAGAGGTCGTTCGAAAGGTGTTCTCTAGATTTTAAAAATCAATTTTTTTTTTAAAATTTCACCATTTTTTACTATTTACATATTCAAAATGCTACAGTGAACTTTAAATTTTAAAAGTTTATAACTTTGTGTATACAAGTCTAAATAAGATAATTTTTTTTAAATTACATAGAATTTCGAGACAAACGAAATAATATCCATATTGATATTTTTTTTTTCTAAAAAATATTTAAAATTTTTTATTTTTTCACCTCAAATAGTTTTTTCTCTCGTACACATTTTTCAAAATAACTTTTTTCAACCTAAAAATAATGTCTCCAGCCTTCTCCTCCAAACAACTCCTAAGACTCATTTATTTCACAATTTTAAATTTAAATTTTAGTTTTAATTTTTTTTTTAAATTTAACAAAAATTATAATTAAATTTATTAATTTAAAGTTAAAATTTTATTTTATTTTAAACTCCATTCATCTGTTAAATAACTTTAAATTGGAAATCAAGCCACCCACCACGTGAGATGCGTGTGCCTGCAGTTGTAGACGTCCTTCAACGACGGTCAGATCGAGAGTTAGAAGACAACCCATAAACGGTGCGTGTAGTGACAGACCAGCGTCAGCACTAGCCAGACGAGGCCGTCCGTCTGCTCCACGACCTTGCTGTTCGACACCCGTCCAGGTCCACAGCCTTACCAAATCAGTGTACAACACATGGCTATGTTAAAAAATGGAAAAAAGCTAGCTGCAGCTGGCAAGCGTGGAAAGAGGAGAAAAGAAAGAAAAAAGGCTAAAGAAATGAAGAAAAAGAGAGTCCTTGGAGCAGCTGGGGTTTTTTTTTTTTTGGGGGTTGGGGGTGGTAGCAGAAGGCTGCTGGGGCTCTCTCGGGCTCTGTGCCGAGATGTGAATCAGTGTACAACACATGGCTATGTTAAAAAATGGTAAAAAGCTAGCTGCAGCTGGCAAGCGTGGAAAGAGGAGAAAAGAAAGAAAAAAGGCGAAAGAAATGAAGAAAAAGAGAGTCCTTGGAGCAGCTGGGGTTTTTTTTTTTTTGGGGGTTGGGGGTGGTAGCAGAAGGCTGCTGGGGCTCTCTCGGGCTCTTTGCCGAGATGTGAAACAGGGAAAACGAGGGAGTAAAACGAGGATGGGAAAAAAAAATTCTAGGATTCTTTTCGGTGAAGATATTATATTTAAATATAATATATTAAATATAATTTATGTTAAAAAAAAATATTAGTATTACATTTGAATAGGGGGCGTTTGGTAAACGCATTGTATTTTGATTGTATTTGAATGAAATTTATTTTTTAAATGTTGTATTTGGTTGAAAAGTATTTGTTTTGTATTTGAATGAAATGTGTGTTTGGATAAAAAGTATTTTAGAGTTGAAAAGTTGATGTGATTGGTAAAAGTAGAAATAAATAGTAAAGTTAAAAAGTTGATGTGATTGTTTTAAAAATGTTTTGAATAGTAATTGTTTTCGTAGCACTGTTGTAAAATTTGTATTTGGTGTAAAATTGTATTGTATTTGAGTGAAGTTAAAATGAAATATTTTGCCAAATGTCTCCACAATATGTGTTTAGATAAAAAATATTTAAATTATATTTTAATAATAAATATGTGATGTAATGGATAAACGTAGAGAAAAAAAAAGAGAGAGAAAGAGAATATCCGATGTAATTAATAAAAGTAATAGAAAAAATGAAATAATAAATAGTTATTGTATTGAATTTAAAATATGATATGATTGGTATTTGAATGAAATGCTTTTATATTTAGATGAAAATAACATTGTATTTAAATGTAATGCAAATTAAATACATGTACTAATCGCATGGATAATTTAGAATTTGTAATTTTAAAATTTAGGAGATATTTAATAGATATATTTTGTTTGTATTATATTTGAATATAATATATTAAAAGTAATTTATATTTGAATAAAAAGTATTTGTATTATATTTAAATAATGAATATATGATGTGACTGATAAAAGTAAAGAGAAAAGAGAGAGAGAGAAAGAGAGTATATGACGTGTAGTAATTGTATTATATTTAAAATATTATGTGATTAGTATTTGAATGCAATACTTTTACAATTGAATGAAATTATATTATATTTGAACGTAATACGAATGCAATGCGATAAACAAATAAGACAAGTTTTTATTTTTATATTTAGATTTTTGTTTCCACAAAAATAGAGAAAGCACCTTCAAGAGTAAGAGGAGAAAAAGAGAAAATATACGAAGAGCTTTAGGATTTTTTTTTTTACCTCTTTTCAATTTCTTTCATTTTGTGTGATTTAAGAATGTTTGAGCTATTGTTTTGTAAATTTTTATTTTTATTTATAAAGTAATTTGTTTTCTAAGGTTTTCTTTTTGTCTAGTTATAATTATGTGATTTAATTTCTCATTTTCAATTTATTTGTGAGTTGTTTCTATATAGTTGAGTGTTTCGTACCGATATTAATACTTATAAATGCTTAGTCAATATTTATATTATTTGGAATTCAATTTCAGATTAACAAGTGACGATTGTTTTGGCCTGCATATAAATGTCATGAAAAATCTATAGGATAGAGATATCTACAGACTAGTGTAGTATTGTGTGGTTTTTTTTTTTTTTTTTTGCTGCTTAATGAATTTAGATGGGTTTAGTGTTTTCACAGAGGTGAAAGAAGTTTGTTTGTGTTGGAAAAATCGAAAAATATGCACAGTAAAATTTTAAAAAGTTTTTAAAGATCGTTAGAACTGATGTTGCTTGTGATAACCGAGAAATTTTACTGTTATCGGAAGAATTGTAAATTATATGTATGTGACAATTTTACTGTTTAAAGATGATGAAATGAATGATTTAATATTGTTTAGAACGCGATAAAAGGTTCTAACAATGTTAAAAATTAGGAATTTGGTAAAGGAAAATTTCACCGAATCAAAACGGAGAGAACGGTCCTGATTTGGAATTGAAAACCTTAGATGGTGCCTATAATGCACTAAAAGACAAAAAACTTTGGTAATGATTTTTGGTCAAACGGGAATAAAATAAGGTAAATCGATCGCACATGAGGCATCAGAAACCCACCTACGCAATTTCGGTAAATTTCTGTTCAGTTTGACTTATGATCAAACTTTGACCATGATATTATATATGGAATTAATTGGATAATGTCATACATTATGTCATCTATATGATGTCAAAAATGAAATTACTTTTGGAAAGAATGCGGTAGGTAAATCTAATGGACTAGATTTATCCTAATCTTGATCAAAGGGCTAGAAACAAGCCAAAAATGCAAAATAAAATATGGCAAAATTTTGGAAAGAAATTTGGATATTTTGGGCTGATTATGGGCGGTGGAATAGGTGGCACAAATGTACCCAAAATTTTGCAAATAAACCCCCCAAAAGTTTCAAAAATACCCCTAAAGTGTTGCCAAATTGCTAAGAAATTTTGCAACTTGATCCCCCTTCATTTTGCAGCCATAAAAACGTGAATTAGAGGCCATGCAAACAGAAAAAAAATCTGCTCTCTTGGCTGCCATTGAAGCCATGGCCTACCCTCCCTTTTCCAAGCCAAAAAAACTTTGTAAATTCTTCACCAAACTTAGCCAAAAACCTCCCTTGAGCAAGGATCAAGCCTTGGAAGAAGGTAACACTCCATTTGCTTCACTTTCCTTGTGTTTTTTCTTAAAAAATCTGTGCTTGCATTGGGATGGGGGGAAGGATTGTGAAAATTTTGCTTCAAACTTGTTTTTTTGGTGTTAGTTAATTTGCATGCTAGTTAAAGGATATTATGGAAGCTTGACGCACAAAACTTTAAGTGTGTTTCTATGAGGGAATCCGTGGTTTCCCATGGGAGATGAAATGAGTTTTGTTGAAAATTTGGTTGTGTTTTGGTTGTGTAATGGAAATATGTTGAAGTGGAAAACAAGATTATACAATTGGTAGCTTGAAAATTTAATTTGGCTAGGATTTTAGATAACAAATCGATGGCCTATGTGGAAGGAATTATGGAAAATTGTTTGAAAAAGCTTAATAAAAAAACCCTAAGAATAAGAATTTATTTGTCTAGGGTTATTGAACACAAAACCGTGGCTAGAGAACAAGGTTGGATTGAAAATTTATTAGGTTTTTGGTGTGGAAACGTGCATTAAAAACTATAATGTTGAAGTGTGAGAGAATGATAATGTGGAAGAAAAATTTGGTGATGAAATGTTTATAAAAACCGTGGCCCAATTTGAAGAAAAATAATGAAATTGAGTATTGATTGGCATATTGGTTAAGTGAATAAATTTTTAAGTAAAAGTTGGTATTTTTACGTAAAATAGGCCTTTGATATAGTACGTGGTAGGTACTAAGGTTCTGAGGCGTACCTAAATGCCGGGAAACCTAAAATTTAAGTCGAAATGCTGCTAAAATTAAAAAAAAAAAGGCACTAAGGGTATTTTGGGAAACGAGGGATAAAAATGTACTTGGGACTGAAAACCGAGACCCCTCAATAAGTTAGACTTGAAAAAGGAAGAGTGGACGTTTTAAGGAATAGTAAAACGTCCCTCCGAAATCTTGAAACGTTGGAAAAAAAAAGACGTTAAGGGTATTTTAGGAACTGAAGGGTAAAAACGTGGACGAGATTGAAAACCTGAGTCCCTTCAGTGACCTAGACTCAGGAAAGGATAATAGACGTTTTAAGAGTAGTGAAATACTCATTTGAGACTTCAAAATATGAGAAAAACGAGAAACGACCCTAAGTGTCGGAATAGTACCACCTGAGGGTTGGGTGAGGAATAATCACCGACTTTGCAGTGAATAATACTGTAAAAATATATCGAAATCTAAGAAAATTATTCCATGATTTTTGGACTTAGAAAGTTCAGTCAAAACGCTGAAACAAAATTTTTACGGTCTATTAACCCGTCAGGGGCAAAATAGTCATTTTGATAAAAAATTTTCGAACTGGCCGGAAAGGACCATGAGTGCCTTAGAATAGCTAAAATAAAATTCTAAAGGCTAAATTTAAGTTCAAGGACCACAAAAAGTAGATTTACGGTGAAAAAGTGAATTAGGGGCAAAACAGTCATTTTGTCAAAAGTTGGGGATAAAATGGTCATCTTGTCAAAAGTTGGCAGAAAAAGTCAAACCGAGATGTTAGACCTTAAAGTCCATCATTAGAGATCCGAACTTGGAATTTTTATATTTTTGCTATGTTTTAAACATAAAATAAATATGGGAAATAATCGTAGATTATTTCTGTTATAGGAGTCAAACCAAAGAGTGACGAAGGAATGTCGATAGACTCCAAGAAGTGGATATTAGCACAATTATGGTAAGTTCAGATATCTTTTTGTCTGTAACATGAACCTACTTGTTATGTTTATGCACTATACGTACATTATGTGAGATTGTGCTATAGGCACTAAAGTGTGATTAATTTAATACATACCATAAACGAAAGAATATGAATGTGCTATGGGCACTAAAGTGTTCCTAACCATAGGGCGATGAGAATACCACCCATTGAAACTATAAGAAAAGATAGTAATTAAACCAATTTTGGCATACCGACCTCCAGTATGGTGGGGGTTTATTTTCCTACAGGATATAGCTTCTAGTTTATGACAGACTATGGAAGATTGGCCAGTGGGTAGCTCCCAGAGTCTTTCCTAGTCATGCACGTAAATTCGTACACTTATTATGGGGTCCAAAACTAGAATATAATGAAAGATAAAGGCCTAAGAATAAAAAGGGAAGCCATAAGAGAGCATAATCGAGCATAACATGCACTAAATTTACGTATAGTGTTCTCGGTCAAAGTCGACGTAAATAGTACCCGGTCAAAGTCAAAGTTACTATTCACTTCAAAGTCAAAGTTACTATTCATGATAAAAGTTAATATTCATGATTTAGAATCTATATAATTTCTAGTATTTATATTTGAAATTACTGAGCCTGTAACTCACTAGTATGTTCATGTTGCAGATAAGAAATCTGTCTAGTAGATTGCTGTGTATGACAGTGGGATCTGTGCGTGCCAAAGGGATAGAGAATCTACTGTGGATATGGTCCTGCTACCAGTCTTCCACTGAGCATTTTAAGATAAGATTGAAGAAAGAAAAGATGTATTTTGTATAAATAATTGAATTATATATTTATGTAAATTATGTTTGTATTTCCAAAAAAAAGCATAGTAAAGTTTTATTTATTACTCAGTTTCAACAAAAAAAAAATATAATACTTTGAGAGAGAAGTTTTAAAAAAAATGTGCTCCAAAATAATGAGAAGTTTAAAAGTAAAAGTAGGATAACAGCGGCCCTTCGAGACAACAGTCCTTTGCAGTAGGCTACAGAGCCCGACGGTGATGGCACCGAAACTACCGGCCTACTACAGGAAAATTCGTGATATACAGTGATGCATCGAAAATGGGTTTAGGAGCCGTCCTAATGCAAAGCGACAAAGTGATTGCCTATGCCTCATGCTAATTGAAGGATCACGAAAAAAATTATCCCACGCATAACTTGGAACTTGCTGTAATAGTGTTCGCACTTAAGATTTGGTGATACTATTTATATGGAGCTCAGTGTCAGATTTACACTGACCATCAGAGCTTAAAGTACTTCTTTACGTAAAAGGAGCTGAATATACGGCAGAGAAGATGGTTGGAGTTGGTAAAAGATTACGATTGCAAGATCCTCTACCATCCCGGAAAGGCTAACTGTGTAGCAGATGCTTTGAGTAGAAAATCTATAATTCCACAACAATTGTTGATAGAAAAGCTCCCAAGGCCATTGTAGTAAGAGATTAACTCGTTGAAGTTGGAGCTGATATCTAGAAAATTAGCTGCACTCCAACTAGAGTCGTCGTTATTCGAGGACATTAAAAAGGCTAAAAAACGAGACCCAAATCTAGCAAGTCCTCGGGAAGGGAGTTCTAAAGATAGATTGATTTTATATCAAGGAAGAATTCATGTTCCGGCTGACGAAGGATTAAAAAGGAAAATCATGTTAGAAGCTCATAAAACGCCATATTCAGTTCATCCTGAAGCCAGCAAAATGTACTAGGATTTAAAGTTAAAATTCTGGTGGAAAAGGGATGAAAAATGATATTGAGAACTTTGTGAGTCGATGCTTGACTTGCCAAATGTTAGGAAATGCCCTAAGCATTAGAGACATTTTAATGTATTTATTTTGAACTGGATAATAAAATTATATATAGAGGTTATTCATCACATTGCTATTTGTCCTCGGTTTATTTACATGTTAAAGTAAATGTAAGCAAATATGGCTCACTGACTGCTTGTGTTAAAACTGTTAGAACGTTGCATGCAATGGACTTTTGTATGCGAGAAGACAATGTTCGTTGGATGCATGACTTGTATACGATGAAGGGTTTGTTTGCAGATAACGGAATTATAGCTCTAAGGAATTAAAGGTATCCTGTTAAAGGCATTATACTGAATGTGAAAATGGACAAGGCCTTGGGTCGTCTGCTGGGCGGATGACTTCTTATTCACATATGGTGAATAATCATTTTCTTAATTTGGTAGTATAATGGAACTTTAAGATAGCCTGATCAGTAGGATTAAATGGACTTTGACCTAAGGCTGATCATGGATATCATATGAGGGTTTTGCATATATGACAAGGTCATTGGATAGTAGCTCGTCACAGGCTTACGTAATACGGTATATAATTGGGAGTTCAGTTTCAGGTTTATAGTGGTGTGACTCTGAAACTAGTGATCATATGATTGAGTTGTTCGGTAAAGAATGATGATCATATGGATTTGCGGGAGCCCGATTATATATGTCCAATCAGTCCCTCTACTAGCTCCACATAATTCCTTAACGTTTGGCAAATTGATTTGTGTATGCTGTTGTCTAGTTTATTATGCATGGATGGTGATAACACAGGATTAGGATGGTAGACAAGATTCTCTCCAGTTGGATTCAGATTTTGTTTTGGATAATAGAGTACACAATTATTCGAACTCCAAATAAAGTTGCCATGATTTTATTTGAGATTGGATTGGAGTTGTAGAAAATTATCCATGAGAACAAGAATTTGAAACACAACTGTTTTGTGGATTTTGAAATTTGAATTTTGAAATTTGAATTTGAAATTCGAATTTGAAATTTGAATTTGAAATTCGAATTTGAAATTTGAATTTGAAATTTGAAATTTTAAATTTGAAATTTTAAATTTGAATTTGAAATGTGAAATTCAAATTTTGAATCACAGTTCAAGTGGGATTCGAATTTGTTGTGGAAAATCTACAAGGTTTGAAATTCGAATTTGAGTTGGATATGGAGAGGATAATCTTGTTAGAATCCTACTTGAATTTTGAATCCAAATCCTAACTAAAAGTTGGACAAAATTTTGAGGATTATCCTTAATGGATCTTCGGTTTTTGTGGATAAGGTTCAAGGGAAAAAAATTTCAAGTTTCAATACCAGTTGAATTTGGATTCTCTCCTCCCCAGAAAGTGGCCGAAATTTTGGAGAATATCTCCTAGGAAAATTCGGTTATTTTGGATAAGGATGAGATAAGATTCAAGCTTGAAAATCCTAGTGGAATTTTGATTCTCCTTTATCCTAAATGTGGCCGAATTTTTGAGGAGATTTTCTCCTAGGAAATTTCAGATTTTTTGGTTGAAAAAGGGAGATAAAATTCTAGTTAAAATCTTGTTTAGATTTGGATTGGATTTATCCTAAATGGCCGAATTTTATTGTTGGGATTTTCCCATGGAAAATTTGGATTTTATGGTTATGGATAAGGGAGAATATCTTTTCCTAATCCAATTCGAATTCAGAGAATCACCTCATGCAGGTCTATAAATAGAGGTCTTGCCACTCCAGTTCTCTCAGACCACAGACTCTCAGGTGAGTAGGGTTATTGTTGCACAGCCCATCGTCATAATAAAGTTCTTTAGAAATCTGGGTGGTCGGAAGAAGACTAGCAGTGCTAGCATACCGATCGAGGTTCAGAGTGCCCACACACTCAGCCATTCGGGAATTGGAGAATAGTAGAGAAGGCTAGTTGGTTGAAGCCTCCGGTCATTCTCCTCCTGCAAGATTGGCGTCCTTGAGGTATGAGTTTTAATTGTTGTTGGTTTATTGTATATGGCATCATGAGATATTTAACGATCTCAAAATTTTTTATTGTTCCGCTGCGCCACTCTGATACGTTTTTACCGATTTATTTTCCTACAATTGGTATCAGAGCCATCTTATGACTATGCCATGTATATAAATTAGACAATTACTTAGTCTTTTTATTTATGTATGGATTTGATATTTAGAGAGTGGCATTCTAGGTTTCCTTTATGTTGTTATCATATATTATGTATAAAGTATGTGGTTATTTTAATTTTTATGCCGGTTATGGTTCCTTAGAATTTAGAAAAATTGTATCTAGGATTTTTTATGTAACCATGAGAGCAGTTTATTAACACTGTAATTTTCCCATGGATTTTAATTTTTTTGTCTCTTAGAATTTTTATGGTTAGAATTTTGTACACCGGAAACGGTATAGGAATTTTATGTAATTATTCTTGGAGGAGATTGAAGATTGAAGGCCGTAATTTATTTTTCCCAAAAGTTAAATTTGATTTAAAGGTTGAAATTTTGATTGTGTGGAAAATTTCAATTTAATTAGGATTCAAATTAATTTTGGAGATCCTAATAGGTAAATTGGAATATGACACGAAAATCGAGACACGACCCCTCGGGATAGGCCAACAGGCCTTGGTGGGGCTGCAGCCCCTGCCCTCGGGCAGGATGGGGTTGCGGCAGCCCCTGTGCAGGCCATAACCACCCACGGCCGCAGGCTTGGCCTGCAGTCGAGGGTGGCCGTGGCCTACCCAAGGCTGGCCTCAGCCTGGGCGTGCAGCCTGGCGCTGCAGGCTTGGCCTGCAGCTCGGCAAGGCTGCACATAGGGGGCGGCCGTGGGCTGCCAGCCCCTTCGGGGCTGGTGGCTGCCCACGGCGGGTGCGACGGTTTAAAAATCGAAAAATTTTGATTTTTAAATTTGAGATTTAATTTTAAATCATGTTTAAAAAATACGTAATTGAAAATTTGAAATTTTTGAAATTACATATTATTACACGTGATGTTTAAAATTGTTTAAAGTTTGAATTTGAAATTTAAATTTGAAATTCGAATTTGAAATTTGAATTTGAAATTTAAATTTTTGGAGATTTAAATTTTAAATGATTCTTGGGATGAGAAATAAATTGAGAGGCTACATAAAGATGGATACAAGAAGACGGAATAAAATTCAAGACCCAAAGAATGCTTTGGATGGAATTTTGTAATCTTTATTTTCTTTGTTCTAGGATGGAACCATGACTTGGTTATTCTATCAATTATTTTTTCTGTGATATGTCATGGATGTATAAATATGTATTGATGGATGTTTTATATGCATATTTGATAACATGTCATATAGGATAGCTGAGTGCCGCTCATACTATATTGATCATACATAATTTGACAAAACTTGCATGTTTTTCAAAATATTGAGTGGGAGAGGGTTTCAAACAAAACCCACGGCCTCCATTGTTGATCCATATGTGAAAGAATGGTCAAGCCTCGCGTTAGTTCTGCCCTGACTACACCCCTCGGTAGGTGTTTACCGCCGCCAGTATACTAGATTGGATCTCCTATGTGGAAAACGTGTTCGGGTACGATCCTATTCATGACCACCCCTCGGTGGCTTAGTAGGACGTGGATCAGGCTACGTAAACAACGGTTATACACTCAAGACTCGTTTAGTTATTAACCTTCCCTAGAAGCTCTGTTAACTAAACTGGTGGCCAAATAAGTGGTTATTAATATATGTCTTAACCTTGGAGGATTTAAAGCAACATATATTAATTGGACGGGATCCATGTTCCAGCTATTTGTTTTCATGACCACCCTTCGGTGGCTTAGGGCAATGGGTGCTGAGAATTACCGTTGCAATGCTACATGTTTTTCAAGTTTTATGTAGGAACATACTTGTACGTTTTATTTGCTAAATTATCTGTATATTTGCTTGGGCTTTGTAATGATGTCTAGTATAATTTTATTTCAGTTCAAAATGTCACCGACGCCCCTCATTTCAATACTTACTGAGAATAAACTGAATGGCGATAATTATAAAGATTGGAAAAGAAATCTGTTGATAGTTCTCAGCTGCGAGAGACACAAGTCCGTACTGGACGAACCATGCCCACCAGGGCCAAAACCTGACACACCGATTGAGGAGGTCCCGGTTGCCTATACTTATTGGAGAGAATCCAATGATATAGCTCGATGCTACATGCTTACTAGTATGACGAGTGCTTTATAAAAGCAGCATGAGACTTATCAGGTTGTTAGAGAGATCATGGATAATCTGGAGGACATGTTCTGAGGCCAAGAAAAATTGGCTCGACAATCCGCTATCACCAGCATTATGAACTCTAAGCAAAAGGCGGGTACTCCGGTGAAGGACCATATGATCACTCTAATGGGATTCTTCGCTGAGGCTGCCGAAAACGGTGCTGAGTTGGACTACAACACCCAGATCGAGATGGTGTTCAAAACTCTATCTAAAGATTTTATGGGGTTTAAGGCCGCATACAATCTGACGACAAGGGAGTTAGGACTAACCGAGCTCATGAAGTAACTCCAAGCTTATGAGCGGATGATCAGGGATGGGGATGCTGTCCAACCCAAAGGTGAAGCCAATTTGGCAGAATCTTCCAAACCTTCACGAAAGAGGAAGAGGCCAAATCAGAAGCAAGCGGCTTCCAGTTCTTCTAATCCTCCTGTCTCGAATGGGAAGAAGAAGAAGAAGAACAAGAAGCCCATGGACTTTGTGAAGGTAGGTCACTTTAAGAAGGCTTGCCAGGAATTCCTAGCCGCCAAGGGCAAGGAAGGTAAGGAACTTCATTACTTGGAAGCGTGTTTGGTGGAAGAATCGAAAGACACTTGGGTCATTGATTCGGGCATCACTAATCATGTTTGTATTTCTATGCAGGGGTTCGTGGAAACGAGAAGTCTACATGATAGGAGCCTCTCGTTGCGGACTGGAGATGGTAACTTTGTGGTGGCTGAAGCAGTGGGAGATGTTTACCTTTTTTTTGATCAATTTAGGTTTATTTTATTGAAAGACTGTTTTTATGTTCCTAATTTTAGGAGGAACTTTATATCGGTAGCTTGTTTAATAAAGGATTCTTATTCAGTTTCTTTTAGTAAAAGAGTTGATATTCGTAGAAATAAGTCTTTTATCTGTTCTGGATGGATGGATGGAAACCTATATTTGATCAAACCAAAGATGTACTCATTGCTTGACACTGAATTAATTGATAACTCTAAAAGGTTGAAAGTTTCTTACTCTAACAAGGCATATCTTTGGCATTTAAGACTTGGTCATATTAATCAGGATAGGATTCAAAGATTGGTGAAAGACGGTCCTCTAGAATTTCTGGAGGAGGTACGTCTTCTCCAATGTGAGTCTTGTCTAGAGGGTAACATGACTAAGAGGTCTTTTAGAGGTAAGGGTACAAGGGCTCAGGAGCTCTTAGAAATTGTGCACATTGACGTATGTGGCCCCATGAACGTCACAGCACGAGGAGGGTTCGAGTAGTATGTCTCTTTTATAGATGATTACTCGAGGTATGGATATATGTATCTGATGCACCGCAAGAGTGAAACCTTTGACAAGTTCAAAGAGTATCGTGCGGAAGTGGAAAAGCAATTGGATAAATCCATAAAGATACTTCGATCTGATTGAGGTGGCGAATACCTCTCCGATGAATTTCTAGGAAATCTTGTAGAGAACGAGATATTATCCCAATTGACTGCACTTGGTACTCCACAACAGAATGGTGTAGTCGAAAGGAGAAACAGGACCTTATTGGATATGGTACGGTCCATGATGAGTTATTCAACGCTGCCATTATCATTTTGGGGATATGCTTTACAAACGGCGTGCTATATTCTGAATCAGGTTCCGAGCAAATCAATTCCCAGAACTCCGTGTAACAGCCGGAAAAATTTTACTGTTTTCGAGAAATGTGTATATCGTATGTACAGTATCGAGAAAAGGGTCAAGACGACATTTTCTCAACCTAAAACTGATATATTTGGAATCAGGATGCTCAAATTAGTCAATTGAGAACAAAACAGAAATTTCGACCGGGAATGCGAAAAATACGCAGTACCGGAAACTGGTCGAGATGACCTCGGATTAAGATAAAACTGATAAATTTGGATTCAGCACGTCCAAATTAGTCAGGATAGCTCAAGTTAAAAATTTTGGGGAGAGGAGTATAAATAGGAAATCGTGGGGGTTAAATTCATAAATTCCTCATAAATTCCCAAAAATATGAAATTCTACCCCCAAATTCTCTCAAATGTGAACAGTGACCAACTTTCACAAACGACCTCCGTTCATGACACCGCCGGCACCGTTGGAAAGCTCTCGCCGAGCTGAGTCCAACGGCGGGTCGACGCGACGGAGCAGCCGCCGGAGCAAGCCGCACGCGCCGCCCGAAGCTCGCCGGAGCCGTGAAATTCAAACGGCCGTATCTCCGCCGTCCGGCCACCGTTTGCCACGAAACCGGTCCCAAAAGGTTCATGGTGAAGAGTACTACAAAACCCATGTGGTGGTTCACGGCAACAACCGCCGTATCGTGCCGACCGAGCTTCGAGAAATCTGCCGTCGCCGCCGTGGGATCCACTGTCGATTTTCGCCGATTCCGGCCAAATTGAGGAGAGCCACCGGTGCAGAAATGGTCGTGGGGTTGTGGGGAGCAAAAGCCCTCAACCAATTTCGGGGAAAAAGTCCGGCACGGCGGAGTTCCACCGTCGCCGCCGTGACCGTAGCTTTCGGGGGGATTTTCCGACGATAGGGGCCTCCAAACATGAAATTGAGGTCACCAATGGATTCCTCTCGTCGAGCTCTTCAAGATGGGTTACTCACTTGCCACCGTCGCCGCCGTCAACCGCCGGTCAACGGCGAGTCAACACCGGTCAACGGCGAGTCAACACCGGTCAACGGCGAGTCAACACCGGTCAACGGCGGTCAACGCCGGTCAACGGCGACTGTTGACCAAATTTTGAAGATTGGTCCATTGGCCTATTTTCGACGTTCCGGACGCATCCGCGGAGTCGGATTTGCAAAACGGAACTCCAGATGCAAAGAACGAAGGAATAAAGTTTGTGCGATCGAGACCGAACGGCATTTTCGGTATAATCTCGACCACCCTTGTTCCTCAATTTGTTAATTGAGATGAATGTATGTTAATGAGATGTATTGATATGAGAAATTGTAAAAGAAAGAAAGAAAAATGGATGAAATAGCAGATATGACAAGGTATGAAAATGTGTAAATTTTACGTAAAAAGTGTGTAACTTTTACGTAAAATTTGGCCTCTGGTATAGTACGTGATTAATTAGACGAGGTTAGATGGTTTTGAGGCGTTTCCTAAACGCCGGGAGCCTAAAAATTAAGAGGAAATGCTGCCGAAATTTTTAAAATGGCGTAAAGGGCATTTCTGGAAATAAGGGTTTAAAAATGTGATCGGGCGGGTAAGCCCGAGACCCTTATGAATTTAAAATAAGAAATGAAAAATGGATGTTTTAAGAAATTGTAAAACGACCTTCGAGGCCTGAAATGTAAGAAAAGTAAGAAACTGACTTTTATGTCGGAATAGAACTTCCCGAGGGCCGGGAATAGTAAAAATTGTGAAAAATATAGAAATTAACCTGGAAAAGGTCCGGCAAGTTTTTAAAAGTCAAATGGATGATTTATGAGCTTAGAAAATTCAATCTAAGCATTAAAACGAAAAGGTTAAGATTCAAAAACCCGTAAGGGGCAAAACGGTCATTTTGACCAAAAATTTCAGAAAGTTAGAAAAAAGTCGTTAAAACCTAGAACATAATCCTAAGGCTTTAATTAAAGTTTTAAAGGCCAAAGTTAAGAGTTAAGCATGAAAAAAATGAGAAAAGTTCCGATTGGGGCAAAATGGTAATTTTGCCAAAAGTTCACAGAAAATGTAAAAATGAAATGTTAAGCTCCTAAGTTTTTTATTAAGAAATAAAACGTAGTATTTTTACGTTTTATAAAGTTTTATATATGAAATAAAGATTTTAAATAACCGTTAATTTTTCGGTTATAGGAGTTCAACGGGACAGTGATGATGGACTGTTGAGGAACCACAGAAAGCTGACGTTAGCAGCATTGAGGTAAGTTCAGACATTTAATTGTTTGTGCACGAACAAATTGATATGGTTATGTTTAGGTGAAAAAATATATTTTCCCCTAGACTATATAATTGTTTGATTTGTGATTAATGACGGGTGCACAACTATTGGTATAGTTGTGTATTAGACTATATGGTTTATAATATGACTGTGTAATTTATACTATTGTTACAATTGTTTCAGATTCACGAGAATCTGATTCTTTATATTGTCATGATTTCATTGAGTATTTGTATGCCTTATAATTAATGAGGCAACCTCCCAAGAGTTTGAGGTATCGTTTTAAACTGTCATGATTGTATTGAGTATTTGCATGCCTTATGTTTAATGAGGCAACCTCGCAAGAGTGTGAGGTATCGTTTTAAAAAAAAAACGATGAAAATAATGAGAATAAATAAATTAAGTATAATTTATATACTGTTCTGTATATGTGACAGGTTTGGACGAGAGGTTCCAAACTTACTGGATTCCATTTTTTATGATTCCAGTTACTACGTTATGATCGTAGAGCAGTATTAATGCTTGATTAATCACAGTATTAATATGTGATGTTTACAGTCTTTATGACTGCACAGTAAAGATGTTATCATATGTACACTTAAACATTAAACAACAAGGTAATGAAAACCTAATGTTTTGGCGTACCGGCCTCTCGCGAGGGGAGGTTATTTCATTGTTAAAGCAGAAGACATAGCACAGATGAGGGAGAGCCAGGGTAGCTCCCAGGCCCCTCTACAGCACGCTTTTTGGTACGATCAAAACGGGCCCATACAGAGTTAAAGTACAGATAAGATAATAAATGAACAGAATAAATCGAAAAACTGAGCATAAAACACTTAAGACATAATCGTTGTGTTTGATTGTAATGTTTTGCACTAACTTATATGTTATGTGCATTTGTGTATGTATATGTTTATAAATTACATGTTGTGCTAATTATTAAAAATATAGCACAACGGGCATGAGGCCCATACAATTTAACGGGCACGAGGCCCATGATATATAGGGCGCGAGGCCCATACAATTTAACGGGCACGAGGCCCATACAGTTTATCGGGCGTGAGACCCATGATATATAGGGCGCGAGGCCCATATAGTGTGACGGGCGCAAGGCCCATAAACTGAAAGCAATAAATGATATAATGAAAGAAATAATGAGAAACATGAAGAAAAGAATAAATGAGTATTGTATGAGCACTATCACATGATGTGAGGTTTGTGCTAACCCTATATGTGATGTTATGTTAAGACATCAGGGTAAAGTTTTAAGAGATGTCATGGGTGACATCAGAGGATACCACTGTTATTACAGTTGGTATATTTATAGTTATTCTAATTTTATAGAATACTTATAGTTATCACAATTTATGTGATTATTTGTTATTACATCAGAGTAAAGTTTAAAGAAATGGCATGAGTTACATTAGAGTATACCACTGTTATTACAGTTGGTATGTTTATAGATATTCTAATTTTATAGAATACTACTAGTGTCACAAATTATGTGATTATTTATGTTAATGCACGATATGTTTTTAGTAGTTATATACTACAGATAGTATATAAGTTTATATGATAGAAAATAACAGTATAATATACTGTTTTATGATTTATGTTTTTAAGTTTGAACTTACTGGGCGTTTAGCTCACCAGTTTGTTCGTGTGCAGGTAATAAAGTTGAACAACCTGCCATTTGAGATTATTGAAATACGGGATTGGTGGAATGGGTTGCGAATGTCATGTCAAAGGTTATGGACCCGCTATGCTTAATCCGTCAGATAGAAAGAGAGAAAGAGAGTAAGTGTAAGTATGTATAAAAAAAAAAAAAATTACCGCACCTTTTTATATCAAAGTGAAAAGAACAAATAGTAGAAGTAAGAATAGATATCAAGTGACAGGCCCGCTTACAGGTGGTATCAGAGCGGTTCGGTTCACCATAACCTATCATGACATTGTCTGCATCCTCTTCCGCGCAGTCCAAGTGAGTTAGTTTTATTTTATATTGTTAATGGTTTATTTATTGAAAATAAACAATATTATAGAAGATGAAATAATGAATCCACTGTATGATCGTGGGTAAAATGATATGAGTACAGTGTTAGATGATTGCTCTGGGAACTCCTCTACTACTCAGAGTAGGAATGAGGATTTATGCCCGAGCCACACAAATTTTAAAACCAGTTGTCCACCATGTTTCGAGGACATATAGCATTCCAGCACTCTATGGAAGTACAGTACCGGTTCATATCATTAAGATGACTCTTCGACTGTGTGTCATTGATTAGGATAATTGGGTTCTGATAGCTGTTGACATGCATGCACCTTTCAGAGAAGATGCTCTCATGTGTACTGGGATTCTTGAGACCAAGTGGAGCTCTAACTGGACCAAGTTTCGCCATACCATGATTGAGTGACTTTCTTAGCGGAGTCCAGTATCAGCCCCCAATTTCCTCATGAACACAGGAGAAGTCACACCGTCTGTGTTCTCTAGAGTTGTGGATATATGGGAATTGGTTCATCGGACTGAGAAATTATAATTGACGTCCGATAACACAATTCTAATGTATGCTATATGTTATTAGAAACTGAGGAGGACTTACGCAACATAGAGTGGAAAGGTAGCTTACAGACTGACATTGCCATCAGATTTGTCCATGGTACATGTCATATTCCATTTTTTCAGGTTATGGAAGTATGTACTGGATTTTTATCATAATTTTAAAATATGAGCTAATACAGGTTTTTGACCCTAGAATGTTTTAATTATCCTCTGGGGTAAATAGAGATTGAATGAGTTACGTTTCGTAACAATTGATGTTAGAAATTCATTTTAGCCAAAGTCGAGCGCCAAGTGCTTATACCAATTTTTATGATAAGGCCAGGCGCTAGATTGAGAGTGCCAGGTGCTTTTACTGTTCCAAAAATTCTAAATTGAATTTTTGCCTTATTTCTAGTTCTAATCACGCCTGATCATTTTATTGCGTGAATTATGATGGTAAAGCAATATTAGGAACTAATTAAATACAGTATTGATTATCAGATGTTAAAGTATATTCAGTGAAACGTTAATTAAGAGGATTCAGAAGAATTTCCTCTAGAATTAGATGAATGAGATGTTTAAAGTGAAAGGAGGTACGTACATGTAAATATGTATTTTTTTATATGAAAGATTGTCTTGTATAAGACTTTAATGCCAAGATGTATGAAATGGCATAAAATAAAGCATATAAAAGTTATGAAATAAATGAACTGATGAGTTTATGATATACTCTATGATGAAGACTATGATGATATTTAAAGATGATGTATTATGTTAATTGAAATTTCGTGAATTTATAGAATTCTACGAAATTGTTTATGATAAAGAATAATAGTGCGTTTTAATGCGATTATAATATAACCAAGAAAATGGTTAATATGCAAAGTTAAGATGATAGAAGGGGGTGATGCTCCACATTGTTTGAAAGTGGTAGAGAAGTTACAGACTATTCCCGAAATATGGATGAAAGAAAATACGGAATTAAAACAACAGTTAGAGGGGATAGAATAAATGTAAGGTTCTGAGAACATTCAGGATCAGCCGACAGTGGCAATAGATCAAGTAGTATCCTCTTTGATAATACTTGAAAGAGGCCATGAACCCTAACTAATGAGACATCAAGAATTTTACTTGTGAATAGCTTTGACAAAAGAGACCGTCGGAATTTGAGAACTTCATTGATTCTTTAGAAAAAGAAGAAGAATGACTATCCTCGTTATGAATAATTTTAGATTTTATAAATCTAATAGAACAAGAGAAGGTTTTGTGTATGACCTTCATTCTGAGGAAAGACGCCCACTTGTGATAAAATATCCTTCATATGAGAAGGATGTGTTTATTATGAGTTCGAACAAGATTCTAGACAAGTTGACTAAAAGTAGTACAACCCTGCAGCATTATGCTTTAACAGATGAAATTTTCTGAATTAAAGCAGGGTACTACGTTAGTAAGTGAAGTCTATAGAAATTTGACCAGTTGATAAGATTGTGTCTATACGTAGTCTCTACATAGAGAGAAATTTGTAATATACAGTGACGCACCTATAGTAGGGTTAGGTGCAGTTCTGATGTAAAATGGCAAGATAAATACTTATGTTTTACGTCCACTAAAGGATCATGGGAGAAATTATTCCATGCATGATTTAGAAATTTATTACGAAGAAGCTAAATATACGACATAGAAGATGGCTAGAGTTGGTAAAGGAATTGTGATTATGAAATCCTCTACCATCTGGGCAAAGCTAATATAGTAGCAGACATGAGATCCAACTCTAACTAGTCCTCAAGAAAGGGTTTCCAGGAACGGATTGATCCTATATTAAAGAAGGATTAATGTTCCGATAGATAAAGAACTCAGAGGACGGATCTAGTTAAAAGATCATGAAATGTTATATTTAGTTTATCTGGAAATTATTAAGATATACTAGGATTAAAGCTACAATTCTAGCAGAAATGAATGAAGAATGATATTGTGACACTTTTGAGTAGTCGCATGATTACCAAAGAGTTAAGATCAAACATCGATGTCCAAGTGGAAAAATTGGAATCCTTGGAAATTTCTGAATGAAAATGAAAGCATATTATGATAAGATTTATAGTAAGATTATCAAAGACCGAGAGGGCTATGATGCCATCTGGGTTATTATGGATAGATTAATGAAAACAGTACGGTTTATAATAGTGAAAATAACTTTTTCATTGAAAAAGTTGGCAAATTGATATGTAGTTCATGTTATCTAATTGCATGGCATTTTGAAATGAATCATACAACGATAGATTTTCTGGAAGTTTATTTCGAATTTCTAGAAATATGTGTAAGAAATTATAGATACAGAATTAAGATTCAGTATCGCATTTCATTCTCCGATGGATGGGCAGTTAAAATAAACTATTCAGATTTTGAGAGATATGTCTCGAAATTAAGTGATAGATTTTTTGAGAATTTGAAATGAGGATTCTATTAGAATTTCTCATACAACAATAGTTATCAATCTTTCATTGGAATAGCACTATACGAGGCACTGTATGAATGAATGTTTTATGAAAACGTTTACGAAAGAAACGTTTTATGAAAATGTTATAGAAAAGTTTATGAAAGAAATGTTATGAATAGAATGTTATAAATGTTTTATAGAAAGAAAGTTTATAAAGTGATATAGAAAGTTTCTGACTTTGCTTTTTATGAAAGATGAGCAACTGTGACATGATAATTTGATATGTTCACAAAGTCAGATAGAATGAAATGAAAAGTTAATGTAAAGTAAGAGAATTATATTAAAGATTTAAATGTTGACGTACCAGCCTAGGAATATGATGTTTTATGTTTATGTTAACTGGTGGAGGACGGTCAATAGAAACGTTCCCCAGTTAGACTGTGGAGGACGGTTGAGAAACGCTCCCAGTCATGTATTACTCCAAAAGAGGAGGTAGCTATTTTAAATGTTTAAAGTTTTCCGTAAGGTAGGTACGATCAACGATGAATCTGTAAATGAAAGTAAAGTAAAGTAAAGTATAGAAAAGAAAGAAACGAAATGATATGTAAAGTGATGAAAGGAAAAGTACAGAATGATATGAGTTAAAAGAATAGAACGATAAAAATTTTATAAGGAATAAAGAGTGCACAGAATTAGCAGAAAAGTTAGATAGACAAACGACGAAGATTCCTGGAGTTAATGAAGGGAACTTCGTATTTTCTAAGGTATCGCCCGTAAAGGGGATAAAGTGTTTTTTTTTTTAGAAAGCAAAATTGAATCCAAAGAACGTTGGATCATTTGAAAGTAACGAGTACATGGGGAAGATCGCCTATATATTGGCATTACCCCAGATGTTTATGCTAAGAAAGTACGTGCCCAATCCATCACATATGTTAAAATATGAACTTTTGCAAGTTCAAAATGACCTAAGTTATGAAGGACAATTAGTTTAAATACTGAATCAAGAAGGGAAGATGCCATAGGAAAGTTATGACATTGAGAAAACTATGTTAGAGTATAGAAAGGAATTGAAATTGTTATACTCCTACTTGTGCTGATTTTCGAGGACGAAAATTCTAAAAAGGAGGGGTAGATGTAACAGCCGGAAAAATTTTACTGTTTTCGGGAAATGTGTATATCGTATGTACAGTATCGAGAAAAGGGTCAAGACGACATTTTCTCAACCTAAAACTGATATATTTGGAATCAGGATGCTCAAATTAGTCAATTGAGAACAAAACAGAAATTTCGACCGGGAATGCGAAAAATACGCAGTACCGGAAACTGATCGAGATGACCTCGGACTAAGATAAAACTGATAAATTTGGATTCAGCACGTCCAAATTAGTCAGGATAGCTCAAGTTAAAAATTTTGGGGAGAGGAGTATAAATAGGAAATCGTGGGGGTTAAATTCATAAATTTCTCATAAATTCCCAAAAATCCGAAATTCTACCCCCAAATTCTCTCAAATGTGAACAGTGACCAACTTTCACAAACGACCTCCGTTCACGACACCGCCGGCACCGTTGGAAAGCTCTCGCCGAGCTGAGTCCAACGGCGGGTCGACGCGACGGAGCAGCCGTCGGAGAAAGCCGCACGCGCCGCCCGAATCTCGCCGGAGCCGTGAAATTCAAACGGCCGTATCTGCATCGTCCGGCCACCGTTTGCCACGAAACCGGTCCCAAAAGGTTCGTGGTGAAGAGTACTACAAAACCCATGTGGTGGTTCACGGCAACAACCGCCGTATCGTGCCGACCGAGCTTCGAGAAATCCGCCGTCGTCACCGTGGGATCCACTGTCGATTTTCGCCGATTCCGGCCAAATTGAGGAGAGCCACCGGTGCAGAAATGGTCGTGGGATTGTGGGGAGCAAAAGCCCTCAACCAATTTCGGGGAAAAAGTCCGGCACGGCGGAGTTCCACCGTCGCCGCCGTGACCATAGCTTTCGGGGGGATTTTCCGACGATAGGGGCCTCCAAACATGAAATTGAGGTCACCAATGGATTCCTCTCGTCGAGCTCTTCAAGATGGGTTACTCACTTGCAACCGTCGCCGCCGTCAACTGCCGGTCAACGGCGGTCAACGCCGGTCAACGGCGACTGTTGACCAAATTTTGAAGATTGGTCCATTGGCCTATTTTCGACGTTCCGGACGCATCCGTGGAGTTAGATTTGCAAAACGGAACTCCAGATGCAAAGAACGAAGGAATAAAGTTTGTGCGATCGAGACCGAACGGCATTTTCGGTATAATCTCGACCACCCTTGTTCCTCAATTTGTTAATTGAGATGAATGTATGTTAATGAGATGTATTGATATGAGAAATTGTAAAAGAAAGAAAGAAAGAAAAATGGATGAAATAGCAGATATGACAAGGTATGAAAATGTGTAAATTTTACGTAAAAAGTGTGTAACTTTTACGTAAAATTTGGCCTCTGGTATAGTACGTGATTAATTAGACGAGGTTAGATGGTTTTGAAGCGTTTCCTAAACGCCGGGAGCCTAAAAATTAAGAGGAAATGCTGCCGAAATTTTTAAAATGGCGTAAAGGGCATTTCTGGAAATAAGGGTTTAAAAATGTGATCGGGCGGGTAAGCCCGAGACCCTTATGAATTTAAAATAAGAAATGAAAAATGGATGTTTTAAGAAATTGTAAAACGACCTTCGAGGCCTGAAATGTAAGAAAAGTAAGAAACTGACTTTTATGTCGGAATAGAACTTCTCGAGGGCCGGGAATAGTAAAAATTGTGAAAAATATAGAAATTAACCTGGAAAAGGTCCGGCAAGTTTTTAAAAGTCAAATGGATGATTTATGAGCTTAGAAAATTCAATCTAAGCATTAAAACGAGAAGGTTAAGATTCAAAGACCCGTAAGGGGCAAAACAGTCATTTTGACCAAAAATTTCAGAAAGTTAGAAAAAGAGTCGTTAAAGCCTAGAACATAATCCTAAGGCTTTAATTAAAGTTTTAAAGGCCAAAGTTAAGAGTTAAGCATGAAAAAAATGAGAAAAGTTCCGATTGGGGCAAAATGGTAATTTTGACAAAAGTTCACAGAAAATGTAAAAATGAAACGTTAAGCTCCTAAGTTCTTTGTTAAGAAATAAAACGTAGTATTTTTACGTTTTATAAAGTTTTATATATGAAATAAAGATTTTAAATAACCGTTAATTTTTCAGTTATAGGAGTTCAACGGGACAGTGATGATGGACTGTTGAGGAACCACAGAAAGCTGACGTTAGCAGCATTGAGGTAAGTTCAGACATTTAATTGTCTGTGCACGAACAAATTGATATGGTTATGTTTAGGTGGAAAAATATATTTTCCCCTAGACTATATAATTGTTTGATTTATGATTAATGACGGGTGCACAACTATTGGTATAGTTGTGTATTAGACTATATGGTTTATAATATGACTGTGTAATTTATACTATTGTTACAATTGTTTCAGATTCACGAGAATCTGATTCTTTATATTGTCATGATTTCATTGAGTATTTGTATGCCTTATAATTAATGAGGCAACCTCCCAAGAGTTTGAGGTATCGTTTTAAACTGTCATGATTGTATTGAGTATTTGCATGCCTTATGTTTAATGAGGCAACCTCGCAAGAGTGTGAGGTATCGTTTTAAAAAAAAAAACGATGAAAATAATGAGAATAAATAAATTAAGTATAATTTATATACTGTTCTGTATATGTGACAGGTTTGGACGAGAGGTTCCAAACTTACTGGATTCCATTTTTTATGATTCCAGTTACTACGTTATGATCGTAGAGCAGTATTAATGCTTGATTAATTACAGTATTAATATGTGATGTTTACAGTCTTTATGACTGCACAGTAAAGATGTTATCATATGTACACTTAAACATTAAATAACAAGGTAATGAAAACCTAATGTTTTGGCGTACCGGCCTCTCGCGAGGGGAGGTTATTTCATTGTTAAAGCAGAAGACATAGCACAGATGAGGGAGAGCCAGGGTAGCTCCCAGGCCCCTCTACAGCGCGCTTTTCGGTACGATCAAAACGGGTCCATACAGAGTTAAAGTACAGATAAGATAATAAATGAACAGAATAAATCGAAAAACTGAGCATAAAACACTTAAGACATAATCGTTGTGTTTGATTGCAATGTTTTGCACTAACTTATATGTTATGTGCATTTGTGTATGTATATGTTTATAAATTACATGTTGTGCTAATTATTAAAAATATAGCACAACGGGCGTGAGGCCCATACAATTTAACGGGCACGAGGCCCATACAGTTTATCGGGCGCGAGACCCATGATATATAGGGCGCGAGGCCCATATAGTGTGACGGGCGCAAGGCCCATAAACTGAAAGCAATAAATGATATAATGAAAGAAATAATGAGAAACATGAAGAAAAGAATAAATGAGTATTGTATGAGCACTATCACATGATGTGAGGTTTGTGCTAACCCTATATGTGATGTTATGTTAAGACATCAGGGTAAAGTTTTAAGAGATGTCATGGGTGACATCAGAGGATACACTGTTATTACAGTTGGTATATTTATAGTTATTCTAATTTTATAGAATACTTATAGTTATCACAATTTATGTGATTATTTGTCATTACATCAGAGTAAAGTTTAAAGAAATGGCATGAATTACATTAGAGTATACCACTGTTATTACAGTTGGTATGTTTATAGATATTCTAATTTTATAGAATACTACTAGTGTCACAAATTATGTGATTATTTATGTTAATGCACGATATGTTTTTAGTAGTTATATACTACAAATAGTATATAAGTTTATATGATAGAAAATAACAGTATAATATACTGTTTTATGATTTATGTTTTTAAGTTTGAACTTACTGGGCGTTTAGCTCACCAGTTTGTTCGTGTGCAGGTAATAAAGTTGAACAACCTGCCATTTGAGATTATTGAAATACGGGATTGGTGGAATGGGTTGCGAATGTCATGTCAAAGGTTATGGACCCGCTATGCTTAATCCGTCAGATAGAAAGAGAGAAAGAGAGTAAGTGTAAGTATGTATAAAAAAAAAAAAATTTTCCGCACCTTTTTATATCAAAGTGAAAAGAACAAATAGTAGAAGTAAGAATAGATGTCAAGTGACAGGCCCGCGCGAGGCGGGGTGTTACACTCCGTACGAATTGTGGCGTGGCAGGAAGCTCTCCCTTGGACATATGAGAATATGGGGCTACCCGGCGCATGTACTGGATGGGGATGCGAAGAAGTTGGAACCAATATCAGAATTGTGCATGTTTGTAGGGTATCCAAAAGGAACTAAAGGAGGTCTGTTCTATAACCCGAAGGAACAAAAAGTCATTGTTTCAACCCATGTGACATTCTTGGAGGAAAGTCACATGAATGACTTTAAGCCTCAAAGCAAAGTGGTGTTAGAGGAGTTATCGAGTGAAAGAACTACTCCACAGATTTCGGTCTTGGATGCAAGTCTGAGTTCCAGTGAAAGACCTGCAGACGATCAACAATTTAGGGTGCCTCGTAGTAGTGGGAGGGTTTCAAAGAAACCTAATTACTTCATGTATGATGCTGAGGTATACCAGGCCGAGGCTCATGAGCATGAGGATGATCCGGTCACCTATGATGAAGCTGTAAATGATGTTGATTCTAAATCTTGGAAACAGGCTATGAACAATGAGATGGATTCTATGAAATCCAACTCTGTTTGGGAACTTGTAGATTTGCCGGATGGGATAAAACCCATTGGATGTAAATGGGTCTACAAAAGAAAGAAGGATGCAGAAGGGAGAGTGGAAACTTTCAAAGCTAGACTGGTTGCAAAGGGGTACACGCAAAAGGCTGGAATCGATTATGATGAAACCTTTTCGCCTGTTGCTATGCTGAAGTCTATCCGTATTCTTCTGTCCATTGCTGTGGCTCTCGATTACAAGATCTGGCAAATGGATGTCAAGACGACATTCTTGAATGGCCATCTTGAAGAATGTATCTATATGATACAGCCCGAAGGGTTCATAGCGAAAGGCCAAGAAAGGAAAGTTTGCAAGTTGCTTAGATCCATTTATGGATTAAAGCAAGCATCCCGCTCATGGAACCAGAGGTTTGATCAAGCGATTAAGACATTTGGTTTTGAGCAGAACGTTGATGAACCTTGTGTTTATAAACGTATTAAGGATGGAAAAGTGGTCTTTCTGATACTCTATGTCGATGATATACTACTCATTGGGAATGATGCAGGGAACTTATCATCGGTCAAGCTTTGGTTACACCAACAATTTGACATGAAGGACTTGGGAGAAAATAATTATGTTCTAGGCATTCGTCTCTTCCAAGATCGAAAGAACAAAATGATAGCGTTATCCCAAGCTTCATACATAGATAAAATAATTGACAAATATGCAATGTAAGAGGCAAAGAAAGGTTCACAGCCTTCTATTGCCGGTCTAACTCTTTCATTGGATGACTGTCCCAAGACATCAGAAGAAAGAGAGCGTATGAGTAAGGTCCCTTATGCATCCGTTGTGGGTAGCCTTATGTACGCTATGCTTTGCACTCGCCCGGATATATGTTTTGCAGTAGGTATGGTGAGTCGATATCAAGCAAATCCTGGAACCAAGCACTGGCAAGCTGTAAAGCATATACTCAAGTATCTTAAGAGAACGAGGGATTATATGCTGGTGTATTCTGGAGGGGACCTAACACCTGTAGGATACACGAACTCAGACTTTCAGACTTGCAAGGATTCGAGGAAATCGACATCTGGATCAATGTTCTTGCTCGGAGGAGGCGCCATTGTGTGGAGGAGCATGAAGCAGGCCTGCACAGCTGACTCTACTATGGAGGCTGAATATGTGGCTGTGGCTGAGGCATCTAAAGAAGCGGTTTGACTCCACAAGTTCTTTAGAGACCTTGAGGTCATTCCGGGTGTTGACAAGCCCATCACACTTTACTGTGATAACACTGGGGCTATTGCCAACACAAGGGAATCTAGGCACCACAAGAGGACTAAACACATAGATCGGAGGTATCACATTATTAGAGGGCATGTGGAGACTGGACAAGTGGATGTATGTAAGATCGCGTCCGAGGACAACATTGCCGATCCCTTTACTAAGACTTTGGTAGCTAGAATCTTTGAGAGGCATGTAGAGCCGATGGGGATGCGTAACATGGCACATCTACTGGCTTAGGGCAAGTGGGAGATTGTTAGGAAATGCCCTAAGCATTAGAGACATTTTGATGTATTTATTTTGAACTGGATAATAAAATTATATATAGAGGTTATTCATTACATTGCTATTTGTCCTCGGTTTATTTACATGTCAAAGTAAATGTAAGCAAATATGGCTCACTGACTGCTTGTGTTAAAACTGTTAGAACTTTGCATGCAATGGACTTTTGTATGCGAGAAGACAATGTTCTAAAGTTAGCGGTCTAAACTATGGTCTATAATCTATGGGGTTAGACCGAGCATCTAACTCATGTTAAGACTATTATGTTATCTAAAGCCTTGGAGGGGACGGTTTGTCTTGACTGTCTGGAGCTGGACTCCCAAGTAGAGATATAGATATGTTACTTGGTGGTGACATATTAGACCAGGACTAAAGCATGATTGATCTACGTAGTCCGCTATGAGTGGATCAATCTGCTTTTGACGTTCATTGTGCAATAACCTTAATCCTGAGTAAATGAACTACTTCATGTATATGACTTGTGTACTTTGATGTTCCAATGGCTAAAGCGTCTCAGAGGTAGTAAGCTTATAAACCAGTTCGTTGGGTGCATGACTTGTATACGATGAAGGGTTTGTTTGCAGATATCGGAATCATAGCTCTAAGGAGTTAAAGGTATCCTCTTAAAGGCATTATACTGAATGTGAAAATGGACAAGGCCTTGGGTCGTCTGCTAGGCGGATGACTTCTTATTCACATATGGTGAATAATCATTTTCTTAATTCGGTAGTATAATGGAACTTTAAGATAGCCTGATCAGTAGGATTAAACGGACTTTGACCTAAGGCTGATCATGGATATCATATGAGGGTTTTGCATATATGACAAGGTCATTGGATAGTAGCTCGTCACAGGCTTACGTAATACGGTATATAATTGGGAGTTCAGTTTCAGGTTTATAGTGGTGTGACTCTGAAACTAGTGATCATATGATTGAGTTGTTCGGTAAAGAATGATGATCGTATGGATTTGCGGGAGCCCGATTATATATGTCCAATCAGTCCCTCTACTAGCTCCACATAATTCCTTAACGTTTGGCAAATTGATTTGTGTATGCTGTTGTCTAGTTTATTATGCATGGATGGTGATGACACAGGATTAGGATGGTAGACAAAATTCTCTCCAGTTGGATTCAGATTTTGTTTTGGATAATAGAGTATACAATTATTCGAACTCTAAATAAAGTTGCCATGATTTTATTTGAGATTGGATTGGAGTTGTAGAAAATTATCCATGAGTACAAGAATTTGAAACACAACTGTTTTGTGGATTTTGAAATTTGAATTTTGAAATTTGAAATTTGAAATTTGAATTTGAAATTTGAATTTGAAATTCGAATTTGAAATTTAAAATTCAAATTTTGAATCACAGTCCAAGTGGGATTCGAATTTGTTGTGGAAAATCCACAAGGTTTGAAATTCGAATTTGAGTTGGATATGGAGAAGATAATCTTGTTAGAATCCTACTTGAATTTTGAATCCAAATCCTAACTAAAAGTTGGACAAAATTTTGAGGATTATGCTCAATGGATTTTCAGTTTTTGTGGATAAGGTTCAAGGGAAAAAAATTCAAGTTTCAATCCCAGTTGAATTTGAATTCTCTCCTCTCCAGAAAGTGGCCGAAATTTTGGAGAATATCTCCTAGGAAAATTCGGTTAGTTTGGATAAGGATGAGATAAGATTCAAGCTTGAAAATCCTAGTGGAATTTTGATTCTCCCTTATCCTAAATGTGGCCGAATTTTTTAGGAGATTTTCTCCTAGGAAATTTCGGATATTTTGGTTGAAAAAGGGAGATAAAATTCTAGTTAAAATCTTGTTTAGATTTGGATTGGATTTATCCTAAATGGCCGAATTTTATTGTTGGGATTTTCCCATGGAAAATTCAGATTTTATGGTTATGGATAAGGGAGAATATCTTTTCCTAATCCAATTCAAATTCAGAGAATCACCTCATGCAGGTCTATAAATAGAGGTCCTGCCACTCCAGTTCTCTCAGACCACAGACTCTCAGGTGAGCAGGCTTATTTTTGCACAGCCCATCGTGACAATAAAGTTCTTTAGAGATCTGGGTGGTCGGAAGAAGACTAGCAGTGCTAGCATACCGATCGAGGTTCAGAGTGCCCACACACTTAGCCATTCGGGAATTGGAGAATAATAGAGAAGGCTAGTTGGTTGAAGCCTCCGGTCATTCTCCTCCTGCAAGATTGGCATCCTTGAGGTATGAGTTTTAATTGTTGTTGGTTTATTGTATATGGCATCATGAGATATTTAACGATCTCAAAATTTTTTATTGTTCCGCTGCGCCACTCTGATACGTTTTTACCGATTTATTTTCCTGCACAAAAAGTTAAGGCCAAACATCAACATGCGAGAGGCAAATTTGAACCTCTGGAAATTCCTGAATGGAAGTGGGAACACATCACAATGGACTTTGTATTGGGATTGCCGAGGACCCGAGAGGGTTATAATGCCATTTGGGTCATCGTTGATAGGTTAAAAAAATGATGCGATTAATAGCAATGAAAATGACGTTTTCACTGGAAAGGTTGGCAAACCTTTATGTAACCCATGTCGTTAGATTACATGGTGTTCATAAGTCTATAGTGTCAGATCGAGATACATGGTTCACTTCGAATTTTTAGAAGTATGTGCAAGAAGCCATGGGGACGGAATTGCGACTTAATACGGCTTTCCATCCTCAGATAGATGGGCAATCTGAATGAACTATTTAGACATGGAAAGACATGCTTCGTGCCTATATCATGGATTTTCCAGGAGTTTGGAATGAGAAGCTACAGTTAGTAGAATTCTCGTATAACAATAGCTACCAAGCTTCCATAGGAATGATACCCTATGAAGCTTTATATTGGCGAAAGTGCAGATCACCCATTCATTGGTACGACCTACGAGAAAAGCAACTGCACAAGACCGATTTTGTACAAGAAACATCAGATGCGGTTGCAAAAATACAGAGGTGAATGAAGATCGCACAAAGGCGATCGAAAAGCTATGCGGATAAGCGACGAAGATCCCTAGAGTTCAACGAAAGAGATTTCGTATTTCTTAAAGTATTGCCAATGAAAGGCATAATGTGTTTCGGTAATAAAAGAAAATTAAGTACAAGATACATTGGATCATTTGAAATTATCGAACGCATTGGAAAGGTTACTTATAGGTTGGCATTCCCTCCCGAACTGTCGATAGTACATAACGTTTTCTATGTATCGATGCTGAGGAAATACGTACCAGATCCATCACATGTATTAAAGCACGAACCTATTTAGATACAAGAGGATCTGACGTATGAAGAACAGCCTGTTAGAATTCTAGCATGTAAGGAAAAAGTACTGAGGAATAAGACGATCCCACTAGTCAAAGTTTTGTGGAAAAATCACAATGTTGAAGAAGCTACGTGGGAACATAAAAAATAAATAAAGATGTTATATCCTCACTTATTCTAAATTTTCGAGGACGAAAATTTTATGAGGGGTGAATGTGATAACCGAGAAATTTTACTGTTCTTGGAAGAATTGTAAATCATATGTATGTGACAATTTTACTATTTAAAGATGGTGAGATGAATGATTTAATATTGTTTAGTATGATAACCAAGAAATTTTACTGTTCTCGAAAGACTTATAAATTGTACGTATATGACAATTTTATGGTTTAAAATTGATGAAATGAATGATTTAAAACTGTTTAGAATGCGATAAAATGTTCTAACAGTGTTAAAGAGTGGTTTTAGAGATGGAAAATTTTCCCAAAACAAAACGAGTGAAACGGCCCCAAATCGGAGCCAAAAGCGCTAGAGGGTTCACCGACTGCACTAAAAGACGAAAAACTTACAGTAGTGATTTTTGATCAAATGAAAGCAAAATAAGGCAAATCGATTGCACAGGAGACGTCAGAAACCCGCCTATGCGATTTCGGTAAATTTCTGTTCGGTTTGACTTTTGGTCAAACTTTGACCACGAATTAATATGAGGAATTAATTGGGTGATGTCATTGATGACATCAATAAATGATGCAATAAATGAGGAATTTATGGCTAATTAGGGTGGTTGGTAGATCTAATGGCTAGCCTTTAATATGATCTTGAATGGAAGGCTAGGATTAAGCCAAAATTTGTAAACAAAAATTTGGCAAAATTTGGGCATATTTGCGTTGTTTTGAGTCGATGGGGAGGCTGAAAATCAGCCAAAATTTTTTCTCTTTAGTCCTTAAAAAGTTTGCTAAAAAGTCCCTAAACTTAGGCCAAATTGTTGGAAAAATTTGCAACTTAATCCTTCTTCCTCTTGCCTATAAATACATTTGAAAATGGCCTTTTGAAATCAAAAAAATCTGCCCTTATGCTGCCCATTTTCAGCCGTGTACTTCCCTCCCTTTCCAAGCCAAAAATTTAGCAAACTTCTTCACCAAATTTGGATCAAAACATCTTCCAAGTATCAAGTGATCAAACTTTCAAGGTAAGCCTTCATTTTGTATCTTTCTCCTTGTGTTTTTTTGGGAAAACCGTGTGAATGGAGGGGGGCATGGATTATGGAAATTTGATGTAAACTTGGTTGTTTTGGTTTGGTTGGTATGTGTAGTGATTTAAGTGTGTTTTAGAAGCTTGGAATAAGCAATTTTCATGCATGTTTCTACTTAAAATCCATGGCTTTTCTTGGTGTGAAGGAATGAGTTTTTTGTGTGAAAATGAATGTGATATTGGGTTGTGGTTAAGTTATGGTAGACATGGAAAAATAAAACCATGCACTAGAACATTAAACTGAAAGTTTGTTAGGTTTTTCCCTAAGGAAAACGGTGTATATAGTGCGAGAAACAATGTTTGATTTTGGAAAATTTTATGAGTTTGGTGTTGTGTTAGGCTAAGATGAATATGGAAAATAAACTTGTGTAATTGGTGGATTGAAAACAAACTTTTGGCTTAGGTTTACTTAAGAAACCCGTGGCCTATGTGGAAGGAAATATGAAAAATTTTGTGTTGATTTACATATGGAAATCGTGACCAATTTTGAGGAAAAATGATGAAATTCATGTGTTGGATTGAATGATTGGTAATGTGGAAAAATTTTACATAAAAGTTTGGTACTTTTGCATAAAATAGGCTTTTGGTACAGTACGTGGCAGGTACTAAGGTTCTGAAGCATACTTAATGCCGAGAAAACCTAAAATTTAAGCGGAAATGCTGCCGAAATTTTAAAAACGGCATAAAGGGTATTTTACAATACGAGGGGTAAGTTTATGGTCGAGATGGGAAAAAACCCAAACCCCCTCGGGAACCAAGGCTCAAGAATCGGATAACGAACGTTACAGGAGTAGTGAAATGCCCATTTGAGACTTTGAAACATTAGAAAAATGAGAAACGATCTTAGGAGTCGGAATAGTGGTACCCGAGGGTCGGGTGAGGAATAGTCATCGATTTTATAGCAATTAATATTGTAAAAATATATTAAGGCCTAAGAAAATTATTTTATGATATTTGGGCGTAGAAAATCCCATGAAAACGGTAGAATAGAAACGTTACGGTCCCGAGACCCACCAGGGGTAAAATGGTCATTTTGACCAAAAATTTTTGAAAGACTCGAAAAGACCGTTAAGGACTTAGAATGATTTAAATAAGATTTTAGAGGCCATAACTAAGATTTTAAGGCTAAAATCTGAATTTTATGAAGTACACGGGCGTGTACTTTTGGTACACTACCGTGTGTTGAGGGATTAGGTAACTAGAGAGGTACACGGTCTTAGATACAGGCGTGTATCAAGCCATGTACTTATGCATGGGTAGATAGGGTTACATGGCCGTGTAGTAACAGACCCGAGGGGTACACAGTTGTAGACACAGATGTGTATCAGTTCGTGTATCACATAGAGAGATGAAAAGTATTGTGATGCTAAGAACAAAATGAATACATAGAAAGTGATAAATGATGATGGGAATTAACAGACAATATTTTGTCTGTAGAGACCCAAACTAGAGGCGATAAAAGAACTGCAAAGGACGTCAGAGAGTGGATGTTAGTGTAGTTGTGGTAAGTTCAAGCATTTCCATATCTGCAACATGAATAGACTATTATGTCTAAGTATTATGTGTGGTAAGTTTAGAAATTTAATTGTCTGCAACATGAAATACTGTGATATTTAATTATGTATTATTTGTACATTAGATGAAAAGTCCTACGGGCACTCGGGGGTAGTTAAACTAACTCACTTAATGAACTGACAAGTTTGAGATGTGTATTGTGGGTACACTACGAAAAGAGGTGCTACAACACTAAAGTGTGATTAAATTTGAGACACACATAAATAAAAGAATGTGAAAGTCCTATGGGCATTAATGGTTCTTGACCATGGGGCGATGAATGCCATCTGGTTGGAACTATAAGAAAGATGGTAATGAAACCACCTTTGGTGTTACCGGCCTCTAGCAATAATTAGGGGTTTTTCAGATCCTATGAGGATAAGCTAAGGGCTTAATAGATTGTAGACGATTAGCCAACGGGTCACTCCTCAGGTCCCTTCCAGTAGCACACACCATCGGTACGGCCAACATGGGCCCAAAACCGGAACATAAAGAAGATAATGACCAAAGATTGAAATAAAAATCATAAAAGAGCATAACTGGGCATAAACGACACTAACTTTACGTATAGTGTACTCGGTCAAAGTTAACGTGAATAGTACCGATCAAGGTCAAAGTTACTATTTATTGATCAAAGTCAAAGTTACTATTCATTGATAAATAGTATTATTCATTGAAAATTTTATTATTTATGTTTTTCAATCTATATGATTCTTAGTATGTATGTTTGAACTTACTGAGCCTGTTAGCTCACTAGTATGTTCATATTATAGGTAAGAAACCTGTCCATTAGTAGGATGCTATGGATGACGGCAGGATATGCTGTGCCAATGGGATAGAGAATTCCACTGTGGATGTGGTCCTACTACTAGTCTTCCACGGAGCTTTGAAAGAGGAGATTTGAAGAAAACGTATTTTGTGATATATAGTTGAAAAAATGTAATTATGTAAATTATGTTTGAATTACAAAGTGATGACTAAAGAATAGTTTTAAATTCTTACACGGCTTTCATACAAGAAAAGTATTAAAAAAAAAAAGGGCTCCAAAATACAAAGGTTTAAAAATGAAATAAAGTTTTTGGCAACCCAATGAGGTTCACGGGCTGTTTCAATTGGCTACGGAATTTAATTGTAATAGTTTCACGCGGCCAAAGTTAGGGGCGCCACAGGTTGGTATCACAACAGTTGACGATATCCTTTCTGGCACAAATTGCAGCCTGCTCATCAATCCAAGTAAGTTAATTTTTCTTTAAGATAGTTAGCTATTTGTTTACACGACGATATATAAAATTTGTGTAGGATATACGATGACGAGACCACTGTATGTGAGACCTTTGCAGTATCGACCACGTGGACCCCTAAGGATTTGGATAAGACCAGTTGTCAGACCACATATGGCATAACGACCAGTACATCAACTACAAATGCTTAAGCTGCTAGCACCACGGGCTAGGATACTGTCACTAATCCGAGCGCCACCTCCTCGACCAATGCAACCTCCACCAGTTGAGATAGATATTCCAGTAGTCGGTGGGCATCCACACGTAAGAGCGAGGATATCGGCTCGTGCTGTTCATGCATTCCGAACCAGTTGTCCACCCACTTTTGAGGGTGGTCAACAGGAGATCGCTACAAGAGATTGGTTACACGTAATCGAGATGATTATGCGTCAGTGTGACATTGATAAAGAATGCTGGGTGATATTAGCTATCAGCACATTCCAGGGAGATGCGTGGATGTTTTGGGAGTATTACGACCAGGACATGCTATTAGGGCTTGACTGGGCTGAGTTTAGGCATATCATGATGCAGTAATTTCCACCTAAGAGCTCGACACTAGTTCCAGACCTTTCGGAGAACAGGGTAGCGAGACCACTGCCTGCCTTACCCAGATACATGGATATTAGAGAGTTCGTTCTCCGTGTAGAGAGACTACAGATGCTGCTTAGTGACACAGTTTTCACTTATGCAGTAAGATTCGAGGAGAACATTGTGAGGAGATGTCCGCCATCCAACCACACTAATGAGAATTTTTGTAACATATTTTGGAAGGGGCTTACGATAGATCTACGGCAGAGGGTAACTCCACTATATCCTCTTACACTACAAGAGTTCATAGTCACCATAGCTAAGGTTGAGGAAGAGCTATTGTTGGAGCACATGGTGTGCAATAGGCGTGAGCAAGAATTACAAGAGGGAATTTTAGACAGTCTTTATGGAGCACAACCTATGGCCAATGACCATGAGGCTAGCCCATCTAGACGACATATTGAGACGAATTCCAATAGGGGAACACGATCTGGAACTGGGAATGATTTGGATGAAGAAGAGGAAGATCTGGAAGAAATTCTGATAGTTCCGGATCAACCAGGGGATTAAAATGTAAAACATGTAAAGATGTATAAAAATATATATTTGTATATGTATATGTATGACCTTGTTGAAAGGCTATTTTAAAAAAAAAGGCCTTAAAGTTGATATATATAGATGTTGATACGCTAAAATGATGAGGTGTTGAAATTATATAATGTTTAAAATATATTTTTACTTATATTTTAAAAATATATTTATAGAAAATTTAATGATTGATTTTCATGCGAGTATAGACAAATAGAGAATATGGTGAATACTCGAGGCTAAGGAATATGAGAGGGCGTCCTGTTCTCTCTGAAAGGATTGATGAGTTATAAGCCCTTTTAGAAGCTCAGATGAAAGAAAATGCTAAGCTAAGACAATGTTTAGAACATATGGAATGTAGGCAGTGTGTTGAAGAGGTTCAACCACAGCCAGCACTTGCAGTGGAGCTAGTAGCACCTCAGGTTATGCCTGAAGTGGTACCTGAACCCTAATGTCAACCCTGAATAAATCAAGAGCCATTGTATGAATGATTTCGATGAATGAAACCACCAAAATTCGAGGGCTCTACAAACCCTTTAGAAGTAGAGGAGTGGTTTTCCTCGATTAAAATGATTCTGGAATTCATGGATCTAACGAAAAAAAGAGAAGGTTATGTGTGCATCCTTTATGCTGAGGAAGGATGCAAGGTTTTGGTGGGACACCATCAAATTGAGAAGAAACGTGGCTGTAATGACATGGATAATATTTTTAGAAGAATATAATCAGAAATACTATGACCCTGCACTACTACGAACTCAACAGAGAGAGTTTGCAGAGATAAAGCAGGGGAATATGACAGTGAGTATGTTTGTCAGAAGTTTGATCAACTGTCCTGACTATGTCCATATGTAGTCCCTACTAAGAGAGAGAAAATACAAAAGATGCTCGGGATGTTTTGACGCGACATCTCGACCTTGGTAGATAATGGGTTAACACCACTCACTACGGTAACCGATTATGTCAGTTGTGCCCTGAGAATTGAGTATCTTTTGCTCGACAAAGAGAAGAGAAAGAGAAAATCTGGGATGCCAGGAAGAAAGAAAAAGTCTTGGCTAAAGCTGCTCAAGCAGGAACCCAAGCTAGTTAAAGTAGCAAGCAGAATCAGAATGTTAAGGCTGGACAGTCAAACACTTCAGGCCAACAGTCGCAAGGCAAAAGAAAAGGAAATTTTTCCAAGAATTGAAATCAAAATAACCAGAATCAGCAATAGAAGCTAAACAATAATACTAGATCTTGTGATTGTGTAACGTGCAGAAAAAGACACTCAAGCCGATGCAAATATGCTGCAAATGGCTGTTTTCAATGTAGAAGAGATGGCCATTTTGCCAAAAACTACCCCGAAAATCGATAAAATGTGCACGGTATGTTTCAGTCACAGCAATAACATCCCCAAGCTCATACACTACAGGTTAAAATTGAATGGCCTTCAGAGACACAAGAAAGACAGGAACGCATGCCTCATGCAGATGTTCAGGTCATGGCATACACTAAAGAGGATGCAGAAGCTGGGATGTCCAATGTAGTGACAGGTCAACTTTCTGTCGCTAATCATTTGGCGTCTGCTTTATTTGATTCTGGAGCTACTCATTCATTTATTTCATGCGAATTTACAAATAGGATAGGATATCCTATGAATAGCATAGGTATGGTGTTTAGAACGGCTCTACCCTCTGGCAAAGTGTTGTTTAATTACTAGTTACCTCATGTACCAATTATTGTGGCAAATAAGAAATTATATGCAGAACTAATCGTGATGAAACTAGCTGATTACAACGTAATCCTAGGAATGGATTTCCTAGGGAAGTATCAAGCCACGATTGATTGCTGAGACCAGAAGATTGTATTTCGACCCAATTAGGAAGATAGTTTTGAATACGTGGATTTGTCATGCAAATCGAGAAAGATGATGATTAACTCGATGAAAGTAAGAAGGCTAATGTCTAATGGTTGTGTTGGATACTTAGCTAACATAGTGGACGTGACCGAGGAATAGAAGCTTTAACCTAAAGATGTTCCTATTGTTAATGAGTTTCTCGACGTTTTCCCAGAAGAATTACCTGGATTGCCGCCAAAGTGAGAGATCTCCTTTGAGATTGAATTGATGCCAGGAACTGCACCTATTTCAAAGGCGCCATACCGAATGGCATCGGCAGAGCTGAAGGAGCTACATGTGCAATTAAAAGAGCTTCTTGGCAAGGGATTCATACGTCTGAGTTATTCCCCATGGGGTGCTCTAGTGCTATTTGTTAAGAAGAAGGATGGAATGTTTCATATGTGTATCAATTATCAAGAGTTGAATTAGGTCACTGTCAAAAATAGGTATCCGTTACCTAGAAATAACGACTTATTTGACCAACTCAAAGGCGCAGCAGTATTTTCCAAGATTGATCTACGATCAGGATATCATCAGCTGCGGATCAAGGAGAACGATATTCCAAAGACAGCGTTTAGGACCCATTACCGTCATTACAAATTTCTTGTGATGCCGTTTGGGTTGACAAATGTTCCAGATGCGTTTATGGATTTGATGAGCAAAGTCTTCAAGGAATTCCCAGATAAGTTTGTCATTGTATTTATCAATGACATACTTATATATTCAGCAACTCGTGAGGAGCATGAGGAACATTTGAGGATCATTCTTCATACAATAAGGAAGCACCAACTCTACGCAAAATTCTCCAAATGCAAATTTTGGCTAGATAGAGTGAACTTCCTCGGACACATAGTCTTCAAAGAAGGAATCACTGTGGATCCTGCCAAAGTGGAGGCGATTAACGAATGGCCTGCACCTAGGAACGTGGCCAAGATATGGAGTTTCTTAGGCTTGGCTAGCTACTATAGGAGGTTCATAGAGGGATTTGCAAGACTCGCTGTACCTCTCACAGCTTTTACGCATAAGGAGAGAAAGTATGAGTGGACCGAGGAGTACGAAAGGAACTTTCGAGAACTGAAGATACGATTAACGAGCGCACCAATCCTTATACGTCCTACTGAAGGGGAAACGTTCATGATATATAGCAATGCATCAAAAATGGGATTAGGAGCAGTCCTGATGCAAAATGATAAAGTGATTACCTATGCTTGTGTCAGTTGAAAGATCATGAGAAAAATTATCCTACATACGACTTGGAACTTGCTATAGTAGTGTTCACACTTAAAACCTAGCGACATTAACTATATAGAGCTTAGTGTCAGATCTACACTGATCATCAAAGCCTGAAGTACTTCTTCACGCAAAAGGAGCTGAACATACGGTAAAGAAGATGGTTGGAGCTGGTGAAGGATTACGATTACGAGATCCTCTACCATTCAGGAAAAGCCAATTGTGTTGTGGATGCTTTAAGTAGAAAATCTGCTGTTCCGCACCAATTGTGGATAGAGGAGCTCTCAAAGCCGTTACCGCAAGAGATAAACTCGATAGAGTTAGAGTTGATATCTGGAAAATTAGCAGTGCTTCAATTGGAGTCATCATTAATCGAGGACATTAAAATGGCTCAGAAGCAAGATCCAAAGTTATCAAGTCATTAAGAAGAGGCTTCCAAGTATGGATTAATCCTGCATCAGGGGAGAATTCATGTCACTGCTAATGAAGAATTAAGAAGGCAAATTATGGTAGAAGCTCATGAGACACCATATTCAGTGCATCCCAGAGCCAGCAAAATGTACCAGGATTTGAAATTACAATTTTGATGGAAAGGGATAAAGAATGATATCGCAAAGCTCATGAAACGATGCATGACATGTCAAAGAGTCAAGGCCGAACACAACATCCAAGCGAAAAATTGGAACCGTTAGAAATTCCCGAGTGGAAATGGGAACATATTACAATGGACTTCGTAGTGGGATTACCGAAAACCTGAGAGGACGATGACACCATTTGGGTTATCATTGATAAACTGACAAATACAGCAAGATTCATAGCAGTGAAAATGAATTTTTCATGAGAAAAGTTGGTAAACATCTATGTAGCCCATATCGTTGCACTATATGGCATTTCTAAATCCATTGTGTTGGATCGAGATGCATGACTTACTTCGACCTTTTGGAAATACGTGCAAGAAGCCATGGGAAAAGAATTGTATCTTAGTACGGCTTTTCATCCGCAGACGGACGAATAATCTGAACGGAATATCCAGATGTTAGAAGACATGCTTCGTGCTTGTATAATGGATTTTCTGAGAATTTGGAACAAAAGCTTCCTTTGGTAGAATTTTCATACAACAATAGCTACCAAGCTTCTATAGGAATGGTACCCTATGAAACTTTGTATGGAAGGAAGTGTAGATCACCAATCCACTGGTACGATCTACAAGAAAAGCAGTTGCAAAAGATGGATTTTGTGCAAGAAACAACAGATGCAGTTGCAAATATACAGCGGCAAATAAAGATTGCACAAAGCTGGTAGAAGAGTTATGCGGATAAACAACGAAGATCCCTCGAATTTAATGAAGGGGATTTCGCATTCCTAAAGATTTCATCAATGAAAAGAATAATGCATTTCGGTAAGAAAGGAAAATTGAGTCCGAGATATATTGGACCATTTGAAACCATCAAACGTGTTGGAAATGTTGCCTATAAATTGGTATTACCTCCAGAGATATCAGCAGTACATAACGTGTTCCACGTATCTATATTGCAGAAGTACATACCGGATCCATCCCATGTATTAAGGCACGAACCAGTCCAGATCCAGGAAGATCTAACCTATAAAGAGTAGCTTGTTCAAATTTTAGCTCGTGAAGAGAAAGTGTTGAGAAACAAAACAATCCCGCTAGTCAAAGTTTTGTGGAAGAATCACAACGTCAAAGAGGCTACGTAGGAGCGTGAACAAGAAATTAGGGAATTGTACCTCCACTTGTTCTAAATTTTGAGGACGAAAATTTTATAAAGAGGGGTGAATGTGATAACCGAGAAATTTTACTATTCTCGGAAGACTTGTAAATTGTATGTATATGATAATTTTACGGTTTAAAATTGATGAAATGAATGATTTAATACTGTTTAGAATGCGATAAAATGTTCTAACAGTGTTAAAGAGTGTGATTTCAGATGTGGAAAACTTTCCCAAACCAAAACAAGTGAAACGATCCCAAATCGAAGCCAAAAGCCCTAGAGGGCGCCCCGAATGCACTAAAAGATGAAAAACTTACTTTAGTGATTTTTGGTCAAACTGAAACAAAATAAGGCAAACCAATCGCATAGGAGGCGTCAAAAACCCGCCAACGCAATTTCGGTAAATTTTCGTTTGGTTTGACTTTTAGTCAAACTTTGACCACGAATTAATATGAGAAATTAATTGGGTGATGTCATTGATGACATCAACAAATGATGCAATAAAATAGGAATTTATGGCTAATTAGGGTTGTTGGTAGATCTAATGGCTAGCTTTTAATATGATCTTGAATGGAAGGCTAGGATTAAGCCAAAATTTGCAAACAGAAATTTGGCAACATTTAGTGGGGAGGCTGAAAATCAGCCAAAAATTTTGCTCTTTAGTCCTTAAAAAGTTTGCTAAAAAGTCCCTAAAGTTAGGCTAAATTGTTGGAAAAATTTGCAACTTGATCCTTCTTCCTCTTGCCTATAAATACATTTTAAAATGGCCTTTTGAAATTAGAAAAATCTGCCCTTATGCTGCCTATTTTCAGCCGTGCACTTCCTTCCCTTTCCAAGCCAAAAATTTAGCAAATTTCTTCACTAAACTTGCATCAAAACATCTTCTAAGTATCAAGTGATCAAACTTTCAAGGTGAGCCTTTATTTTGTATCTTTCTCCTTGTGTTTTTTTTTTTTTGTGAAAACTATGTGCATGGAGGGGGGAATGGATTGTGGAAATTTGATATAAACTTGGTTGTCTTAGTTTGGTTGGTATGTGTAGTGATTTAAGTGTGTTTTGGAAGCTTGGATTAAGCAATTTTTATGCATGTTTCTACTTAAAATCTGTGGCTTTTCTTGGTGTGAAGGATTGAGTTTTTTTTTTTTTTTTTTTTTTTTTTTGTGAAAAAGAATGTGATATTGGTTTGTGGTTAAGTATGGTGGACATAGAAAAATAAAACCATGCACTAGAACATTAAATCGAAATTTTGTTAGGTTTTTCCCTAAGGAAAACCGTGTATATGGTGTGAGAAACAATGTTTGATTTTGGAAAATTTTATAAGTTTGGCGTTATGTTAGGCTAACATGATTATGAAAAATGAACTTGTGCAATTGGTGGATTGAAAACCAAATTTTGGCTTAGGTTCACTTACGAAACCCGTGGCCTATGTGGAAGGAAATATGAAAAATTTTGGTGTTGATTTACATATGAAAACCGTGACCAATTTTGAGGAAAAATGATGAAATTCATGTATTGGATTGAATGATTGGTAATGTGGAAAAATTTTATGTAAAAGTTTGGTACTTTTGTGTAAAATAGGTCTTTGGTATAGTATGTGCTAGGTACTAAGGTTCTGAGGCATACCTAACGCTGGGAAAACCTAAACTTTAAACAGAAATGCTGTCGAAATTTTAAAAATGGTATAAAGGGTATTTTAGGAAAAAAGGGGTAAGTTTATGGTCAGGATGGGAAAAAGCCCGAGCCCCCTCAGGAACCAAGACTTGGGAATCGGATAACGAATGTTACAGGAGTAGTGAAATGACCATTTGAGGGTTCGAAATGTTAGAAAAACGAGAAATGACCATAGGTATCAGAATAGTACTACCCGAGGGTCGAGTGAGGAATAGTCACTGATTTTGCAGCAATTAATGCTGTAAAAATATATCAAGGCCTAAGAAAATTATTTTATGATATTTGGGCTTAGAAAATCCCACAAAAACGGTAGAAATGGAAACGTTACAATCGTGAGACCCGTCAGGGGCAAAATCGTCATTTTGACCAAAAATTTTTGAAAGACTCAGAAAGGACCGTTAAGGACTTAGAATGATTTATATTAGATTTCAAGGCTAAAATCTGAATTTTATGAAGTACACGGGTGTGTACTTTGGGTACACGCCCGTGTGTTGAGGGATTAGGTAACCCGAGAGGTACACAGTCTTGGACATGAGCGTGTATCAAGTCGTGTACTTTTGCATGGGTAGATAGGGTTACATGACCATATAGTAACAGGCCCGAGGGGTACACGGTTATAGACACGGGCATGTATCAGGCCGTGTATCACATAGAGAGATGAAAAGTGTTGTGATGCTAAGAACAAAATGAATACATGTTAAGTGATAAATGATGATGGGAATTAACAGACAATATTTTGTCTGTAAGGACCCAAACTAGAGGCGATAAAAGAACTATAAAGGACGTCAGAGAGTGGACGTTAGCGCAATTATGGTAAGTTCAAGCATTTCCATGTCTTCAACATGAATAGACTATTATGTCTAAGTGTTATGTGTGGTAAGTTCAGAAATTTAATTGTCTGTAACATGAAATATTGTGATATTTAATTATGTACTATTTGTACATTAGATGAAAAGTCCCACAGGCACTAGGGTGTAGTTAAACTAACTCACCTAATGAACTGACAAGTCCGAGATGTGTACTGTGGGTACACTACAGAAAGAGGTACTACAGCACTAGAGTGTGATTAAATTTGAGACACATATAAATAAAAGAATGTGAAAGTCTTACGGGCATTAAGGGTTCTTGACCATGGGGCGATGAATGCTATCCGATTGGAACTGTAAGAAAGATGGTAATGAAACCACTTTTGGTGTACCGGCTTCTAGCAATAATTGGGGGTTTTTCAGATCCTATGAGGATAAGCCAAGGGCTTAATAGACTGTGGAGGATTGGCCAGCGGATCGCTCCCCAGGTCCTTTCTAGTAGCGCGCACCATTGGTACGGTTAACACAGGCCGAAAACCAAAACATAAAGAAGATAATGACCAAAGATTGAAATGAAAGCCATAAAAGAGCATAACCAGGCATAATAGATACTAACTTTACGTATAGTGTACTCAGTCAAAGTTGAATAGTACCTGATCAAGGTCAAAGTTACTATTCACTTATTAAAGTCAAAGTTACTATTCATAAATGAATAGTTTTATTCATGGAAAATTTTATTATTTATGTTTTTGAATCAATATGATTCTTAGTATGTATGTTTGAACTAACTGAGCCTATTAGCTCACCAGTATGTTCATGTTGTAGGTAAGAAACTTGTCTATTAGTAGGATGCTATGGATAACGGCAGGATATGCAGTGCCAATGGGATAGGGAATTCCACTGTGGATATGGTCCTGTTACCAGTTTTCCGTTGAGCTTTGAAAGAGGAGATTTAAAGAAAATATATTTTATGATATACAGTTGAGGAAATATAATTATGTAAATTATGTTTGAATTACAAAGTGACGACTAAAGAATAGTTTTAAATTCTTACATGACTTTCATACAAGAAAAGTATTAAAAAAATGGGCTCCAAAATACAAAGGTTTAAAAATGAAATAAAGTTTTTGGCAACCCAATAAGGTTCACGGGTGTTTTAATCGGCTACGAAGTTTGATTGTAATAGTTTCGCATGGTCAAAGTTAGGGGCGCCACATTTAGAATGTGATAAAATGTTTTAACAATGTTAAACATTAGGAATTTGGTAAAGGAAAATTTTATAGAATCAAAACGGAGAGAACGGTCCCAATTTGGAACCGAAAACCTAAGATGGTGCCTATGGTCCACTAAAAGACAAAAAACTTCTGTAATGATTTTTGGTCAAACGGGAAAAAAATTAATATAACCAATCACATAAGAGGCCTTATAAACCCAGCTATGCGATTTTGGTAAATTTCTGTTTGGTTTGACCTTTGGTCAAACTTTGACCATGATATTATGTATGGAATTAATTGGATGATGTCATACATTATGTCATCTATGTGATGTCAAAAATGAAATTACTTTTAGAAAGAATGGGGTAGGCAGATCTAATGGACTACATTTATCCTAATCTTGATCAAAAGGTAAGAAACAAGCCAAAAATGCAAAATATAATTTGGCAAAATTTTGGAAAGAAATTTGGATATTTTGGGCTGATTATGGGTGGTGGAATAGGTGGCACAAATGCAACCAAAACTTTGCAAATATACCCCATAAAAGTTTCAAAAATACCCCTAAAGTGTTGCCAAATTGCCAAGAAATTTTGCAACTTTATCCCCCTTCTTTTTGTAGCCATAAAAGTATTAATTAGAGGCTAAGCAAATAGAAAAAAAATCAGCTCCCTTGGATGCCATTGAAGCTGTGACCTACCCTCCCTTTTCCAAGCTAAAAAAACTTTGCAAATTCTTCACCAAACTTAGCGAAAAACCTCCCTAGAGCAAGGATCAAGCCTTGGAAGAAGGCAAAACTCCATTTGCTTCACTTTCCTTGTGTTTTTCTTGAAAAATCTGTGCTTGCATAGGGGGGGGGGGGGGGGGGGGAAGGATTGTGAAAATTTTGGTTCAAACTTGTTGTTTTAGTGTTGGTTGATTTGCATGCTAGTTAAAGGATATTATGGAAGCTTGAAACACAAAACTATAAGCGTGTTTCTATGAGGGAATCCGTGGTTTCCCACAGGAGATGAAATGAGTTTTGTTGAAAATTTGGTTGTGTTTTGGTTGTGTAATGGAAATATGTTTAAGTGGAAAACAAGATTATACAATTGGTAGCTTGAAAATTTAATTTGGCTAGGGTTTTGGAAAACAAATCCATGGCCCATATGGAAGGAATTATGGAAAATTGTGTAAAAAAGCTTGATAAAAAAACCCTAAGAACAAGAATTTATTTGTCTAGGGTTATTGAACACAAAACCGTGGCTAGAGAACAGGGTTGGAATGAAAATTTATTAGGTTTTTAGTATGGAAATGTTCATTAAAAACCATAATGTTGAAGTGTGAGAAAATGATAATGTAGAAGAAAAATTTAATGATGAAATATTTATAGAAACCGTGGCCCAATTTGAAGAAAAATAATGAAATTGAGTGTTGATTGACATATTGGTCAAGTGAATAAATTTTAACATAAAATTTTGTATTTTTACATAAAATAAGCCTTTGGTATAGTACGTGGCAGGTACTAAGGTTCTGAGGCACACCAAATGTGACACCCTGAGCCCTCAGTAGCCCGGACCGTCACTTAAAAACTGAACTGGTTACTTTTCTTATACTTTCTAGCAATTTATACTTCACTAGATATCATAAAATTAGGGATTTTTTTTACATGTACATATTTACTGTATACGTACGTATACCGATTACTATTTAAAAATACTATTTAATGATTATTATTCAAAATACTATTTAACGATTACTATTCAAAAATATTATTTAACGATTACTATTCAAAAATCTGGTTTACGGTTACTATTCAAAAATACCATTTAACGGTTACGATTCAAACATACTATTTAACGATTACTATTTAAAGATAATGTTTGACAATTACTATTCAAAATACTATTTAACCATTACTATTCAAAATATTGATACTCAAATTTTGCGGAAGATAAACTCGCGATGTCTCCATAACCTCGCCCTCACATCCGCCTCCGCCGCCACCATCGCCCATTGGGATTTAAGTCGTAGGACGATTACCTACAGCATGAACACACTACGTGAGCTTTATGCCCAGTAAGTACAACATGTTTACCACAGAACATGTTTAAACATAATACATACTTAAAAACATAAGCAGTCATATATCACATAAACCACTTTAACATATTACATATCACATATCATATCAAAGATTATAAAACTTCACATAACGTGTGCATCACAGAAATATCATGTACTGAATGCATCTAGAAGCATGGTGAACTATAACTAATGCATGATCCGATTATGTTCATTTATACTTCAACTTCTCTTTTCTTTTCTTGTCTATTTAGGGCCTATGTGTCAGTACCGTACGTGCACAGACCATCGGTAACGCTCGTGGTAAAATAGCCAGAGAGCCATCAACGGATGCTCAACTTTCTATTTTAACTTAAAACCTCTTCATTTGAAAACGCCGGTATGACATGCTAACTACTTTCTGTCTTGTTTATCTTTTCTAGCTATATGCTTCTCTAAGCTATCCCAAATCCTACATGGTAGGGACGTATGGCATCTATCTTGCTTTTTCACCAATCTACTTGATTGTGAAACTACATGCTCTTAAACATGAGCTGCAACATCGTGTGCATGGCATACTTATTTTAATATACTGTAAAATATCATTTAAAAGCATTTTCGTTCATGCTATAGGCGGAGTTGTACTTACCTAATTGGAAGTAATTTGAATCACACCTTTAATGATTCACAGGTTACCACCTGTCATCAATAACGTTTCTCATTAATTCTCTCGCTGAGTCACTATTAACATTAGTGACTATAACTTGCGTTTCCATAGGGTACCAAGACCCATCGGTACCCTATTGGCCTATTATGGGGATTTGGTGTCTAAATCGTATCGTGTTCGATCAATCATCTACTTGATAGATTAACCATCGTTCCTCACTGTGTTGTTCAAAACGCGACCTTTGACTGGTTTACCGCTTAGTCAACTGACCGGTTAACTCGCGTGTTGATAACTAAGTAGTCTATCGAGTTACTATACGTGAACTTAGTGTAGTAACCAACCGGGTTGCTTCGCTTGTTGGGGTGTGTAGCCTACCAGGCTACTAAGGCTTGTTTGGTGTAATAGCCCACTAGGCCACTATGGCTTGTCTGGAGTAGTAGCCTATCGGGCTATTAAGGCTTATTTGGTGTGGTAGCCTACCAGGCTACACACACTATATTTTTCTTTGAAAAATGTTTGGGTTGGCTTGTAAAAATCTTGGAAAAATTCTTTATTTTGAAACCGTCCCCTTATCACCCCGTGGGAAGGTGGAGGACATTTTTATGGAAACCTTGTTCATATTTTAAAGTGTTAAAAACACATTTTTTTTATTTTGAAGTGTATAAATTATATTTTTAAAGCTTGCATTTTAAAGGTAGTTTTTGTACCACTTTTGAAAACAATTTTGAAACTTGGTCTAAACGACTTTGTTTGAAATTTTATTGAACATGAAAGTTTTCGTCCTCGACAAGATGAACAAATTTTATGTCATCTCGGAGCCCAAATCTAACTCTAACGGCTCCTAATTTCATTGAAACCGTGGGCTTGGTGCCCAGTTTTTTTGTAAAAATCCTAGTTTTACGTCTCTGTAAAAACGGCTCAGTTTAAGGCCCTAAACGGCCAAATTTTTGACACATGAGAGTGGTTTTCAAGGTTTCGACGAGATCTACAACTTTCATGTTGAGTCTGAGAACCGGTTCAGACTCTAAGTGGGTCATTTCTTGCAAAACCCAGGACTATTTCAACACTCAGATTTTTGCTCCCAGTTTTGTCCCAGTTTTGAACACCGAATTAAAAACACCCTAAAAACCTATCTTAGGCTCGTTTTTTGCCGAGCCCTATTTGATGTAAAAATGAAAAACACCCTTAAAACATCGTGTTTCACCAAACCCCAGATTCGGAACTTAAGTGGGTCAAAATAGCCAAAATCGGTGGCTGTTTTCTAAGGACAGATTTGTGTCCAGCCACCATAATACACATCCATACATTCACATCCACAAACTATTTGCAACTTAAAGTAAACACAACCATAACCATAATGACTTTAAGAAATGAGAGCTAAGGGCTCAAATAACTTAATACAATCTTGTGCATAAACAAATACACATAAAACCCTTAGATTGAAAACTAAATTTTTCAACCAATCACCATGAGAAGGGTTTCGGTTTTTACCTTTGGTGCTTTGGACTCAAGCACACTTTTGGCTAGGCTTTGGGGGGTCAAAACCAAGAATCAAAACACAAGGAAAATCAGTTTTGCACTTTCCCTTGGTGCACCCGAAAAGCTTGGTTTGCTCAAGCTTGGAAGAGGTCAGTTTTTTGTGAGTTTTGGTCAAGGTTTTGGCTTGCAAAATGTTGGTTTTTGGGGCTGAGAAGATTCGGCAGCAAGCAAGGAAAAGAAAAAGAAAAAGACTAGTGGTTTTAGGTGTGTGGAAGCAAAAGTCCATGTCTTATGTCAAGGGTGCCTTTTATAGGCAAACCTTAACCAAACTACTTAGGCTTAATCCTACTTAATTGTCTACCAAATTAGCCAAATCTTGGGACAAATATGTTGGCAATTTTCAGAAGAAATGGGCATGGGCTGCTCATTGGAAGGAGGGATGAATAAACAAATGTTGTTGACTAGCTTTTTGAAAACCCTTGAATATTATATTCCAATGTGTCATGCCTAGGGAGATTATTTTAATGGCACCTTTTAGGCTATGTGTGCTACAGATTATAGCTGCTTTTGCAGCTAAGGAGCATGGAAATTTAAGACCAATTTTATCTGTGTTGACTTCTCATTGTAGTCTAATTTTATACTGTGGTGTTCGGTCCTTTCTCGGCAGTGTTCCAATTTTCACCAGAAAATTGGTTTTCTGAATCCGATTTTTGTACTGTAAATTCTTGGTTGTTTTTTGCTGTCTTAGAGCCCATTATCAGTCTAAATTACTGTTCATATCCTATACTGTGGTTGTGTCTACATTGTGTTGTCCTTTCACATGCAAACCGAGGCGTTTCCGAGTGAAATTTCAGACACAGTCTCTCTTGACTAATTTGGACATGCTGATTCCATATTTATCAGTTTTACGTTCATCGGAGGTTATCTAGACTAGTTTTCAGGATTTGTGTGACCCCATCTCAAAAAACGTGTCAGGTGCCCGATTGACTAATTTGGGCATTCTAAACCCAAATATATCAGTTTCGGGGCGAGTAAAGGTCGTCTTGACCCTCATCCTGATACTACATACCTCTTACTATTTATTATCCACTGTTTTCTATTTAACTGACTAGTTTGAGTGTTCCGACTCTGATTTTGTCAGTCTCTAGGTGAGAAGAGGTCATGCAGACCATTTTCTCGATGTCGTACCCTTGCTAGGGCTATCTCTCGCTATTGTGCTCAGATGTTCGGTCCGAGCGTTCTGATGATCTATTTACTAGACTTGTGTCAAGAAATGGTGGTCCGGGCTAGTTTCCCGACACTGCATGTCTCATTCATATATACACATAATAGGGTGGACCGGGTTCACTGTCGGTTGCCCCTTTCATTGCATGAATAGTATTTAAATAGTATCGTATCTGTTTAGTCTATTCAATGGGGGAAATATACTATATTTTCCAACTTAATTTCTCCTCTTTGCATAGCAATTAGGTTTCATGCAATTTGAGAGTTTGTGTAACGGCTTTCTGCCCATTACACGGCCTCCAACATGGCCTCTAACACGGACGTGTGTAAGGTTACATGGGCATGTATACACCGGACACGGGCGTGTACTAGCTGAATTTCTTCAACACGACCATGTTTGAAAACACGGCCTTTTACACATTCATTAACCCGAGAGGTACACGGCCTCTTACATGGCTATGTTCTTGACTGTGTCTTAGTACACGGCCATGTTCAGTTACACGGCTTCTCACACGTTCACGACCCGAGCGGTACACGGCCTTTTACACGGTCGTGTACCTGACCGTGTTTTGCTACACGGCCATATACACTTACACGACTACACACACGTACACAGTCTAAGTGGTACACAGCCACTTACACGGCCGTGTACCTGAATAGTATATAAACAGTATTTAAACAGTATTTAAATAGTATCTAAGTGGTACACAGCCACTTCATATATACACATAATAGGGTGGACCGGGTTCACTGTCGGTTGCCCCTTTCATTACATGAATAGTATTTAAACAGTATCGTATCTGTTTAGTCTATTCAATGGGGGAAATATACTATATTTTCCAACTTAATTTCTCCTCTTTGCATAGCAATTAGGTTTCATGCAATTTGAGAGTTTGTGTAACGGCTTTCTGCCCATTACACGGCCTCCAACATGGCCTCTAACACGGACGTGTGTAAGGTTACATGGGCATGTATACACCGGACACGGGCATGTACTAGCTGAATTTCTTCAACACGACCATGTTTGAAAACACGGCCTTTTACACGTTCATTAACCCGAGAGGTACACGGCCTCTTACATGGCTGTGTTCTTGACTGTGTCTTAGTACACGGCCATGTTCAGTTACACGGCTTCTCACACATTCACGACCCGAGCGGTACACGGCCTTTTACACGGTCGTGTACCTGACCGTGTTCTGCTACATGGCCAAATACACTTACACAGCTACACACACGTACATAGTCTAAGTGGTACACAGCCACTTACACGACTGTGTACCTGAAAGTGTACTTTAAAAAGTGCACTAAAATACATCAAATTATTCTTCAATTTCTCATTAAATTGAAAATTAAAGTACATGATCGAGGCGTTCCTTACAATCTACCCCTCTTACAAAAATTTTCGTCCTCGAAAATTAGAATAAATCCGGGAAGTCTCTTTTCATGTCCTCTTCTGTTCCCATGTAGCTTCTTTGAGGTTATGGTTCCGCCATAATACTTTAACAAGTGGAATCACTTTATTCTTAAGAACCTTATTTTCCCTAACTAAAATCTGCACGGGTCTCTCTTCATAGGTCAGATCCGTATGTACTTCAACTGGCTCTTAGCTTAGTATGTGGGAACTATCTGGCATATACTTCTTCAACATCATGACGTGGAAAACATTGTGTACGGAAGCTAGTTCGGAAGGAAGTACTAATTGGTAGGCTACCTTCCCAACCCTCTCGAGGATCTCGAAAGGTCCTATATATCTAGGACTGAGCTTCCCTTTCTTCCCAAAGCGCATCACCCCGTTCATGGGTGCCACCTTGAGCAAAACTGAGTCTCCTTCTTGAAATTTGAGAGGTCTTCGTCGTCTATCCGCATAACTCTTCTGGCGGCTATGCACTGTATCCAGTCTCTCTCGTATAAGCTTCACAGCTTTTATTGTATCCTTGACAAAGTCAGTGCTGGTGAGCTGTTTTTCTCCGGTTTCATGCCAGTGAATCGGAGATCGGCATCTTCTTCCATAAAGTGCCTCATACGTAGCCATCCCAAACGAGGAATGATAACTATTATTATATGAAAACTCTATCAATGGCAGTTTCTGATCCCAATTCCCCTTGAAGTCTAAGACACACGCTCTCAACATATCTTCTAACGTTTGTATAGTCCTCTCAGACTGACCATCAGTCTGAGGATGGAAAGCGGTGCTGAACTTCAATTTGGTTCTCATTACAGCTTGAACGCTCTGCCAAAACCTTAAAGTGAAGCGTCCATCGCGATCTGAGATGATCGATTTGGGTACTCCGTGCAGTCTTACTACTTAAGTGACGTACATTTCTGCTAACCTCTCTACCGAGTAGCTCAACTTTATGGCTAAAAATTGAGCTGACTTCATTAGTCGATCCACAATTACCCAGATGGCATCGTTCCCGCTTGAGGTTCTGGGCAATCCAACCATGAAATCCATGGTAATTTGCTCCCATTTCTACTCTGGTAGCTCGATCTTCTACAGCTCTCCTCCCGATCGTTGATATTCTGCTTTAATTTTTTGGCAGGTAAGGCACTTTGCTATGAACTCGGTGACGTCATTCTTCATGTTTGGCCACCAAAAACTTCCTTTCAAGCCTTGGTACATCTTATTTGCTCTAGGATGTATCGAGTATGGCGCGTCATGAGCTTCTGACAGGATCCACTTCTTAAGTTCTTCATCCTTTGGAACACACACTCTATCACCGAAATAGAGTATGCCATCCTTAGAGACTTGAAATTCTGAATTCTGGTCCTCCATTGCCTCCCTTGAGCTTGTGCAGGGACGAATCGAGGTCCTGACTAGCCTTGATTTCCTCTATGAGCGTTGACTAGAGGGTCATTTCAGACAACCTCCCTGTTAACATCTCAATCTCACTGTTCCATAGCTCCTTTTACAATGTTTCCGGTAGGACCTGGATGGTCATAAGCATTGAAGAATGCATCCTGCTCAACGTGTCAGCCACCTTATTGGCTTTTCTTGGGTGATATAGGATTTCGTAGTCATAATCCTTTACCAGCTCCAGCCATCTTTGTTACCTCATATTAAGCTCTTTCTGCGTGAAGATGTATTTGAGGCTCTGGTGGTCCGTGTAGATCTCGCACTTGACGCCATATAGGTAATGCCTCCATATTTTGAGCGCAAAGACCACTGCTGCAAGCTCCAAGTTGTACGTTGGGTAGTTCTTCTCGTGGTTCTTGAGTTGTCGCGAGGCGTATGCGACTACCCTATCACCTTACATTAACACGGCTTCTAGTCCAGTCTTAGACGCGTTGCTATAAATAACAAAATTCCCTTGTTCAGCATCTAATATGGTCAGGATTGGAGCACTCGTGAGTCGACTTTTTAGCTCCTGAAAGCTCTTTTCGCACTTGTCAGACCACTCGTACTTCTTTTCCTTCTTGGTTAGCATCGTGAGTGGTGCGGCTAGCTTCGAGAATCCTTCCACAAAGCGTCAGTAGTATTCCGCTAAACCTAAGAAGCTACGGATTTCTGTTACATTCTTCGGAGTCGGTCAATTGCTAACTGCTTCTACTTTTGCTGGGTCCACGGACACTCCCTCATAGGAGACCATGTGACCGAGAAAATGAACTTTCTCTAGCCAAAATTCACACTTAGAGAATTTGGCATATAGTTGATGCTCCTTAAGCTTAAGTAGGATGGCTCTCAAATGCTCCGCATGCTCTTCCTTTGTCTTAAAATATACAAGTATGTCATCGATGAACACAATAACAAACTTGTCCAGAAACTCCTTGAATACTCGGTTCATCAGATCTATGAAAGCGGCATGTGCATTTGTCAGTTCGAACGACATAACGAGAAACTCGTAATGTCCATAATGTGTTCAGAATGCTGTCTTGGGGATGTCTGCATCTCGGATTCGTAATTGGTGGTACCCAGAACGTAGGTCGATCTTGGAAAATATAGCAGCGCCTCGTAGCTGATCAAAAGAATCGTCGATCCGCGGCAACGGGTACTTGTTCTTGATCATGATCTTATTCAGCTCCCGGTAGTCTATGCACATTCACAAAGTTCCGTCTTTCTTCTTTACAAATAAGACTGGTGCTCCCCATGGCGAGCAGCTCTGTCGAATGAAACCATTGTCCATCAGTTCCTTTAATTGAGTTTGAAGCTCCTAATTCTGCTGGGGCTATTCTGTAGGGGGCCTTGGATATGGGTGCCAATCCTGGTAACAGTTCGATTTCGAACGATATCTCCCGCTTCGGCGGAAGTCTTGGGAGATCTTCGGGGAATACTTCCGTGAACTCTTTTACTACTGGTACGTTGTTCGGTCTGGTTTCCGCTTTCTGGGTCATATCCATTATGTGTGCTAGAAAACCAGTGCATCCACTAGATAGTAGCTGGTGAGCATTCATTGCTGATATCATCGTCTTTGGTTGCTTCGACGATAAGCCCTTGCAGACAAATTTTTCGTGTACACTCGGGTGGAAGATCACCTCTCGTCTTTGACAGTCTATAACGGCGTGGTACTTGGCGAGGAAATCCATTCCTATAATCACGTCGTAGTCGCACTTCTTGATGATAATTAGGTCCACGCTCAGCTCATGCCCGCTGATAACTATTGGTACGTGACGTATCCAATAGCTAGACAACAAAACTTCCCTAGAGGGAAGGGCAATTCGAAAAGTCTGGTTAATCTTATCTAAGTTCTTACCTAACCTCCTAGCAAATTCTGATGATGCAAAAGAATACGTAGCGCCGGAATCAAACAAAAATAGTACAGTGGAGTTGGTGATAAAAAGCTGACCTGTCACCACGGTCGAGGTTCCGGCCTCTGTATCCTTGCGAGTAAAGGCATAAATTCTCCCCTGCGGCTCTGAAGCTTCCAATCTGCCTTGGCTGATCGCTGGGCCTTCAATCCTTCCTTGGGTAGCATGTAGCTATCCGCTAGTAGGGCGGGCTTGACCTTGCTGATTTTGCAGGTTTGAGCGGCAGTGTTTAGCGAAGTGGCCTTCCTTGCCACATATGTAGTAGCCGCTGGTGCCCTGGTGGCATTCTCCTAGATGGTTCCTTCCGTATTTTGGACAAGGCGGGTGTTGATTTCTGTTTCCTCCTCAGTTATTTTTCTTCTGAGGAAAGTTCCTTTGATGGCCCTGACTGCCTAGACTCCCTTTCCTCTTATTATTGTTGTTGGATGGCCGGTTGCATTGGTTGTTCCCTGTACTCTACCCTCTGTGCTGAAATTCAGAGTGCTGTCTGCCCTTAGTCAGCTTCGATTGGTTCTTCTCTTCTCTCTTTGCCTTGAAGATCTGCACCCTCCTTTTTTTGTCTTAGGCTAGCCAATACTCAGCCCGGATGGCTCTATTGACACATTCGGCCATGGTTGTTGGCCCATGGCTGCCGCTGCAGACTTGGACGGCTATATCCGTCTGAAACATTTTCAGCATCCTCCTGACCTTTTCTTTCTCAGTCGACACTTGGTCGGGGCAAAGTCGGACTAGCTATTCGAATTTTCTTACGGCCTCCATGATCGTCATGGCTCCTTGGCACAAGTTGTTAAATTCATCTTGTTGGACTGCTAAAGTTTCGTCGTTGAAGTACATTTCTCTGAACTCGGTGGTGAAGTCTACCCAGTTCATTTCATTGATGTTCCTTCTGATAGCCACGGTCTTCCACCACTGGCGTGCTCCTTTTCGTAGGGCTAGGGATGTGCATATAACTTTTTCTCCTTCGGTCAGTCCCACGATGTCTAGAATGACATGAACATTAGTCAACCAATCGTCGACTTCAATGGGGTTCGTAGTTCCTTCAAATTTAGGCACCTTCATACCCCTAAACCGCTCGTATAAGTCACCTTCTCTATAGACTGATATAATAACATTGGCTGCTGCAAGAGCAGCCACAGTTGGTGGTGCTGGTATTGCTTGGGCTGGTAGGGTCACTTGCTCTCTGGGAGTGTCGAGGGCTGCTGGTGTAACTTGGACTGGTACCTCCACGGGTTGCGGTGCTTGTTGTTGTCGGTTCATTTGTTCTCTGAGCTGGTTAAGCTCCCGTTGTTGATTTACCATCATTTCCTACATCGTTGCGAGACGTGCTAGTAGCTCGTTGTCTCACGTAGCTTGGTTCGTTTGGGCTCTTGTTCTCGCCATCGTTACCTATGTAACCCTATCACATAATGGAAAAAGAGACATAAGCTTCTCAAATTTTGTACTTAGGATTCGTATTTACATATCATTTTCCTTTTTACTAAACAGCTTTATTTTAAGCATCATAGATATATACATACTATATCTTTCCTCTCTTCTCTTATTCTTATGATGTTCAATACAACTATTGCGTCATATTAGGACATCGTCTGAGTGCCAGGAACCGTCATGTACTCCTTGCCATACTTGATCATACTCGTAGAAAAATCATATTTAGGCCCTCAAGGCAAAATGATACTACTTTTCATAAAACATCTCATAAAACATATATATATATTTTAAACTTGGTGGGAGTGACACATACTTCTCAAAATACGATCCCATTAAGTACATTAAGTTGAGTCAGACAGGGAAAGCTATTGTTTCCCTCTACATAAATACATAACAAAAACTTCCGTGAAAAGGGTTACTACTACTCAGAGGACAATCCTGACTCTGCGTCGGACATTTCCTCATTCTTGCTCTCACTCAGGGGAAACTCCTCGGGGTCTTCATCCTCGTCTCCCCAAGCAAGATCAACTTCATCATCACTGGCGATGATGACTTGGGGCTTATACATTTCTACTCCCTCATCATCACTGATGTGATCGGGGGTCTCCTCCTCCTCCTCGTCAGGTTGGGCATCAGGGATAGCCTCGTCACCGTCTTCATCCATATGGTGTCCGGGAGATGGAGGGGCTGGTTCGGGGTTGAGTGCTACCCTCTCGGCGTCCACTATGTCTCGGATCAGGTGCCTCAAGTCTTCATACGGCGAAATGTAGGGAACGAGGTCCTTCACATACCCTGGTACCTCTCCCCATAACAGGTCAGCTATATATTAAAAGTGTCTATCCTGAGGGATATGAGGCAACATGGCATCTAGGAATCTTTGACAATAATGTGCCATGGTCTCTCCTTCGTAGAGATCCCAAGTGTTAGAGAGGATCTGGTATCGTCGCTCGCGTATATCTGCCCAGATATCGGCCTCCTTAGCTAGACCCTCAGAGTTGCGAAGATCTTGGCAGAACTCATCCTACTGCATCGCTAAACCCCTAATCCTGCATCGATCGTTCCACCATGTCATTACTGGTCCTCGCAATCGGCTACTGGCCATTACCACCTGTAGACAGGGTGGAATATGGCACCCTTCGAATATTGTCTCCATATGATGAATCCAATAAAGGAGTTCGTATGGGTTACTACTGTCGTATGTGTGTGGTTGCATGGCGGTGAAAGCTACACTCACTTCTCGGTCATCTCGCACCTGCTGAGGGTCAACCGGTGCAGCCATTCTCCTATTATAATCTTATCGTCAACTCATATACTAAATTTTGAAAAACAAAAGCTAACTTACTTGGATAGATGAGGCAGCCGTACAGCGATGTTAGGTAGGGTGGCAGGAAACTGCTCTGATACCAATTGTGACACCCCATGCCCTCAGTGGCCCGGACCGTCACTTAAAAACTGAATTGCTTACTTTTCTTATACTTTCTAGCCATTTATACTTCACTAGATATCATAAAATTAGGGATTTTTTTACATGTATGTATTTACTGTATACGTACGTATACCGATTACTATTTAAAAATACTATTTAATGATTACTATTCAAAAATACAGTTTACGGTCACTATTCAAAAATACCATTTTACGGTTACGATTCAAACATACTATTTAACGATTACTATTTAAAGATACTGTCTGATAATTACTATTCAAAGTACTATTTAACCGTTACTATTCAAAATACTGATACTCAAATTTTGCGGAAGATAAACTCGCAATGTCTCCATAACCTCGCCCTCATATCCGCCTCCACCGCCACCATCGCTCATTGGGATTTAAGCCGTAAGACACTTACCTACCGCATAAACACACTACGTGAGCTTTACGCCCAGTAAGTACAACATGTTTACCGCAGAACATATTTAAACATAGTACATACTTAAAAACATAAGCAGTCATATATCACATAAACCACTTTAACATATCACATATCACATATCATATCAAAGATTATAAAACTTCACATAACATGTGCATCACAGAAACATCGCGTACTAAATGCATCTAGAAGCATGGTGAACTTTAACTAATACATGATTCGGTTATGTTCATTTATTCTTCAACTTCTCTTTTCTTTTCTTGTCTATTTAGGGCCCATGTGTCAGTACCGTGCGTGCACAGACCATCGGTAACACCCGTGGTAAAATAGCCAGAGAGCCATCAACGGATGCTCAACTTTCTGCTTTAACTTAAAACCTCTTCAATTGAAAAGGCCGGTACGACATGCTTACTACTTTCCGTCTTGTTTATCTTTTCTAGGCATATGCTTCTCTAAGTTGTCCCAAATCCTACATGGTAGAGATGTATGGCATCTATCTTGCTTTTTTACCAATATACTTGATTGTGAAACTACATGCTCTTAAACATGAGCTGCAACATCATGTGCATGACATACTTATTTTAACATACTGTAAAATATCATTTAAAAGCATTTTCGTTCATGTCATAAGCGGAGTTGTACTTACCTAATTGCAAGCAACTTGAATCACGCCTTTAACGATTCACAGGTTACCACCTGTCATCAATAACGTTTCTCATTAATTCTCTCGTTGAGTCACTATTAACATTAGTAACTATAACTTGCGTTTCCATGGGGTACCGAGACCCGTCGGTACCCTATTGGCCTATTATGGGGATTTGGTGTCTAAATCGTGTCGTGTTCGATCAATCATCTACTTGATAGATTAACCATCGTTCCTCACTGTGTTGTTCAAAACGTGGCCCTTGACTGGTTTACCGCTCAGTCAACTGATCGGTTAACTCGCGTGTTGGTAACTAAGTAGTCTATCGAGTTACTATACGTGAACTTAGTGTAGTAACCAACCGGGTTGCTTCGCTTGGTGGGGTGTGGTAGCCTACCAGGCTAGTAAGGCTTGTTTGGTGTAATGGCCCACCAGGCCATTATAGCTTGTCTGGGGTAGTAGCCTACCGAGCTACTAAGGCTTGTTTGGTGTGGTAGCCTATCGGGCTACACACACTATATTTTTCTTTGAAAAATGTTTGGGTTGGCTTGTAAAAATCTTGGAAAAATTCTTTATTTTGAAACCATCCCTTTATCACCCCGTGGGAAGGTGGAGGACGTTTTATGGAAACCTTGTTCATATTTTAAAGTGTTAAAACACATTTTTTTTTATTTTGAAGTGTATAAATTACATTTTTAAACTTGCATTTTAAAGGTGGTTTTTGAACCACTTTTGAAAACAATTTTGAAACTTGGTCTAAATGACTTTGTTTGAAATTTTGTCGAACATGAAAGTTTTCATCCTCGACAAGATGAACAAATCTCATGTTCATCTCGGAGCCTAAATCCAACTCTAACAGCTCCTAATTTCATTAAAACCGTGGGCTTGGTGCCCAGTTTTTTTTGTAAAAATCCCAGTTTTACGTCTCTGTAAAAACGGCTCGGTTTGAGCCTCGAAATGGCCAAATTTTTGACACTCATGAGTGGTTCTCAAGGTCTCAACGAGATCTACAACTTTTATGTTGAGTCTGAGAACCAGTTTGGACTCTAAGTGGGTCATTTCTTGCAAAACCCGGGACTATTTCAACACTCAGATTTTTGCTCCCAGTTTTGTCCCAGTTTTGGACACCGAGTGAAAAACACCCTAAAAACCTATCTTAGGCTCGTTTTTTACCGAGACCTATTTAACACAAAAACAACCATATTGAAATTTCTTTAAAACATTGTGTTTCACCAAATCCTAGATTCGGAACCTAAGTGGATCAAAATAGCCAAAATATGTGTCTATTTTCTAAGGACAGATTTGTGTCCAGCCACCATAATACACATCCATGCATTCACATCCACAAACCATATGCAACTTAAAGTAAACACAACCACAACCATAATGACTTTAAGAAATGGAAGCTAAGGGCTCAAATAACTTGATACAACCTTGTGCATAGACAAATACACATAAAACCCTTAGATTGAAAACTAAATTTTTCAACCAATTACCATTAGAAGGGTTTAGGTTTTTACCTTTGGTACTTTGGACTCAAGCATACTTTTGGCTAGGCTTAGGGGGCTCAAAATTTCATGGAAACTCAAGGGCTTGAGGTTGGTTTTATGCTAGCCAAGTTACCAAAAAAAAAATCATTCAAACAATAACTCAAAACCAAGAATCAAAACACAAGGAAAATTGGTTTTGCACTTACGCTTGGTGTACCCAAAAAGCTTGGTTCAGTCTCCCCTTGCTCAAGCTTGGAAGAGGTCGGTTTTTTGTGAGTTTTGATCAAGGTTTTGGCTTGCAAAATGTTGGCTTTTAGGGATGAGAAGATTCGGCAGCAAGCAAGGAAAAGAAGAAGAAAAAGACTTGTGGTTTTAGGTGTGTGGAAGCAAAAGTCCATGTCTTATGTCAAGGGTGCCTTTTATAGGCAAACCTTAACCAAACTACTGAGGCTTAGTCCTACTTAATTGTCTGCCAAATTAGCCAAATCTTGGGACAAATATGCTGCCAATTTTTAGAAGAAATGGGCGTGGGCTGCTCATTGGAAAGAGGGATGAATAAACAAATGTTATTGACTAGCTTTTTGAAAACCCTTGAATATTATATTCCAATGTGTCATGTCTAGGGGGATTATTTTAATGACACCTTTTGGGCTATGTGTGCTGCAGATTACAGCTACTTTTATAGCTAAGGGGCACAAAAATTTAAGGCTAATTTTATCTGTTTTGGCTTTTCATCGCAGTCTAATTTTATACTGCGGTGTTTAGTCCTTTCTCGGCAGTGTTCCAATTTTCACCAGAAAATTAGTTTTCTGAATCCGATTTTTATACTATAAATTCCTGGTTGTTTTCTACTATCTAAGAGCCCATTATCAGTCTAAATTACTGTTTACATCCTATACTGTGGTTGTTTCTACACTGTGTTGTCCTTTCGCACGCAAAACCGAGACGTTCCCGGGTGAAATTTCAAACACAGTCTCTCTTGACTAATTTGGAAGTGCTGATTCCATTTTTATCAGTTTTACATCCATCGGAGGTCATCTAGATCAATTTTCAGGATCTATGTGACCCCACCTCGAAAAATGTGCCAGGTGCCCGATTGACTAATTTGGGCGTTATGAGCCCAAATTTATCAGTTTCAAGACGAGTAAAGGTCGTCGTGACCCTGGTCCTGATACTGCGTACCTCTCACTATTCATTATCTACTGTTTTCTACTTAACTGACTGGTTTGAGTGCTCTGACTCTAATTTTGTCAGTCTCTAGGTGAGAAGAGGTCATTCGGACCATTTTCTCGATGTCGCACCCTTGCTAGGGCTATCTCTTGCTATTGTGCTCAGATGTTCGGTTCGAGCGTTCTGATGATCTACTTACTAGACTTGTGTTAAGAAATGGTCATCCGGACTAGTTTCCCGACACTGCATGTCTCATTCATATATACACATAATAGGGTGGACCAGGTTCACTATCGGTTACCCTTTTCATTGGATGAATAGTATTTAAACAGTATCGTATCTGTTTTGTCTATTCAATGGGGGAAATATATGATATTTTCCAACTTAATTACTCCTTGTATAGTAATTAGGTTTCTTGCAATTTGAGAGTCTGTGTAACGGCTTTCTGCCTATTACACGGCCTCTAACACGAGCGTGTATAAGATTACACGGGCATGTATACACCGGACACGGGCGTGTACTAGCTGAATTTTTTCAACACGGCCATGTTTGAAAACACGACCTTTTACACGTTCATTAACCTGAGAGTTACACGGCCTCTTACATGACCATGTCTTAGTACATGACCATGTTCAGTTACACAGCTTCTCACACGTTCACGACCCGAGCGGTACATAACCTCTTACATGGCTGTGTACCTGACCATGTTCTGCTGCATGGCCATGTACACTTACACGGCTACACACACGTACACAGTCTGAGTGGTACACGGCCACTTACACGGCCGTATACTCGACCATGTACTTTAAAAAGTGCACTAAAATGCATCAAATTATTGTTCAATTTCTCATTAAATTGAAAATTAAAGTACATGATCGAGGCGGTCCTTACACCTAAACGTCGGGAAACCTAAAGTTTAAGTCGAAATGCTACCGAAATTAAAAAAAAGGCACTAAGGGTATTTTGGAAAATGAGAGATAAAAATGTACTCGGGAATGAAAACCGAGACCCCTCGATGAGTTAGACTTGAAAAAGGAAGAGTGGACATTTTAAAAAATAGTAAAACGTCCATCTGAAATCTTGAAACGTTATGAAAAAAAAAAGACGTTAAGGGTATTTTAGGAATCAAAGGGTAAAAACGTGGACGGGATTGAAAACTCGAACCTTCTCAATGACCTAGGCTCGAGAAAGGAGAATAGACCTTTTAAGAGTAGTGAAATGCTCATTTGAGGCTTTGAAATGTGAGAAAAACGAGAAACGACCCTAGGTATCGGAATAGTACCACCCGAGTGTCGGGTGAGGAATAGTCACCGATTTTGCAGTGAATAATGCTGTAAAAATATATCGAGGCCTAGGAAAATTATTCTATGATTTTTAGGCTTTTTTTACGGTCTATTGACCCGTAAGGGGCAAAATGGTTATTTTGACCAAAAATTTTTGAAATGGCCGGAAAGGACCATGAGTGCCTTAGAATAGCTAAAATAAAATGGTAAAGGCTAAATATGAGTTCAAGGACCATGAAAAGTAGATTTATGGTGAAAAAGTGAATTAGGGGCAAAATAGTCATCTTGTTAAAAGTTGGGGACAAAATGATCATTTTGCCAAAAGTTGGCAGAAAAGTCAAAACCCAGATGTTAGACCTTAAAGTCTGTCATTAGAGATCTGGACTTGGAATTTTTATATTTTTGCTATGTTTTAAGCATAAAATAAATATGGGAAATAATCGTGGATTATTTCTGTTATAGGAGTCAAACCAAAGAGCGACGAGGGAATGTTGACAGACTCCAAGAAGTGGACATTAGTACAATTGTGGTAAGTTCAGACATCTTTTTGTCTGTGACATGAACCTACTTGTTATGTTTATGTACTATACGTACATTATGTGAGACTGTGCTACAGGCACTAGAGTGTGATTAATTTAATACACACTATAAACGAAAGAATATGAATGTGCTATGAGCACTAAATTGTTCCTAACCACAGGGCGATGAGAATGCCACCCGGTTGGAACTATAAGAAAGATTGTAATTAAGCCAATTTTGGTGTACCGGCCTTTAGTATGGTGGGGGTTTATTTTCCTACAGGGATATAGCTTCTAGCTTATGACAGACTATAGAGGATTGGCCAGTGGGTAGCTCTCCAGAGTCTCTCCCAGTCATGCACATAAATCCGTATAGTCAATATGGGACCCAAAACCAAAATATAATAAAAGATAAAGGCCTAAGACTAAAAAAGGAAGCCATAAGAGAGCATAACCAAGCATAACATGCACTAACTTTAAAAGTCGACGTGAATAATATCCGGTCAAAGTCAATATTACTATTCATGATAAAAGTCAAAGTTATTATTCATGATAGATAATACTATTCATAGTAAAAGTTAATATTCATGATTTAGAATCTATATGATTTCTAGTATTTATGTTTGAACTTACTGGGCCTATAGCTCATCAGTATGTTCATGTTGCAGGTAAGAAACCTGTACAGTAGATTGCTGTGGATGACGGCAGGATCTGCGTGTGCCAAATGGATAGGGAATCCACTGTGGATATGGTCCTGCTAGCAGTCTTCCGTTGAGCATTTTGAGAGAAGATTGAAGAAAGAAAAGATGTATTTTGTATAAAGAATTGAATTATGTATTTATGTAAATTGTGTTTGTATTTCCAAAAAGACAAGCATAGTAAAGTTTTATTTATTACGCAGTTTCAACAAAAAAAATATAATACTTTGAGAAAGAAGTTTAAAAAAAATGTGCTCCAAAATAATTAGAAGTTTAAAAGTAAAAGTAGGATAATAGCAGCCCTCTGAGACAATGGTCCATCATGGTCGGCTACAGAGCCCGATGGCGATGGCACCGAAACTACCGGGCTATTACAGGAAAATTTGTGATATACAACAATGCATCAAAAACGGGCTTAGGAGCCGTCCTGATTCAAAGTGACAAAGTGATTGCCTATGTCTCACGCCAATTGAAGGATCACAAAAAAAATTATCCCATGCATGACTTGGAACTTGCTGCAGTAGTGTTCGCACTTAAGATTTGACGACACTATTTATATGGAGCTGAGTGTCAGATTTACACTAACCATCAGAGCTTGAAGTACTTCTTTACACGAAAGGAGCTGAATATGTGGCAGAGAAGATGGTTGGAGTTGGTAAAAGATTACGATTACGAGATCCTCTACCATCCCAGAAAGGCTAACTATGTAGTGGATGCTTTAAATAGAAAATCTACAATTCCGCAGCAATTGTTGATAGAAAAGCTCTCAAGGCCATTGCAGCAAGAGATCAACTCGTTGAAGTTGGAGCTGATATCTGGAAAATTGGCTACACTCCAACTAGAGTCGTCATTATTCGAGGACATTAGAGAGGCTCAAAAAGGAGATCCAAATCTAGTAAGTCCTCGGGAAGGGAGTTCCAAAGATGGATTGATTTTATATCAAGGAAGAATTCATGTTTCAGCTGACGAAGGATTAAAAAAGCGAATCATGTCAGAAGCTCATGAAATGCCATATTCAGTTCATCCTGGAGTCAGCAAGATGTACTAGGTTTAAAGTTACAATTTTGGTGGTAAACGGATGAAAAACGATATTGTAAAATTTGTGAGTCGATGCTTGACTTGCCAAAAAGTTAAGTCCGAACATTAACATCCAGGAGGTAAATTAGAACCTCTAGAAATTCCCGAATGGAAGTAGGAACATATCACAATGGACTTTGTAGTGGGATTACTGAGGACCTGAAAGGGTTATGACGCCATTTGGGTCATGTTGATAGGTTGAAAAAAACGACACGATTCATAGCAGTGAAAATGACATTTTCACTGGAAAGGTTAGCAAACCTTTATGTGACCCATGTCGTTAGATTACATGGTGTTCCTAAGTCTATAGTGTTAGATTGAGATGCATGATTCACTTCAAATTTTTGGAAGTGCATGCAAAAAGCCATAGGGATGGAATTGCGACTTAGTACGGCTTTCCATCCTCAGACGGACTAGCAATCTGAATGAACTATTCAGACATTGGTAGACATGCTTTGTGCCTGTATCATGGATTTTCTGGGAGTTTGGAATGGGAAGCTACCATTAATAGAATTCTCGTATAACAATAGCTACCAAGCTTCCATAAGAATGCCATCCTATAAAACTTTATATGGGCGAAAGTGCAGATCACCCATTCATTAGTACGACCTACGAGAAAAGCAACTGCACAAGATAATTTTGTACAGAAAACATCAGATGCGGTTACGAAAATACAGAGGCTAATAAATATTGCACAATGTCGATAGAAAAGCTATATGGATAAGCAACGAAGATCCCTAGAGTTCAACAAAAGGGATTTCGTATTTCTTAAAGTATCACTAATGAAAGGGATAATGTGTTTCGGTAAGAAAGGAAAATTAAGTACAAGATACATTGGACCATTTGAGATTATCGAACACATTGGAAAGGTTACTTGTAGGTTGGCATTGCCTCCTGAACTGTCAATGGTACATAAAGTTTTCTATGTATCGATGCTGAGGAAATACGTACCAGATCCATTACATGTATTAAAACACGAACCTATTTAGATACGAGAGGATCTAACATATAAAGAACAACATGTTTGAATTCTAGCACATGAGGAAAATGTACTGAGGAATAAGACGATCTCGCTAGTTAAAGTCTTGTGGAAAAATCACAATGTTGAAGAGGCTACGTGGGAATACGAAAAAGAAATAAAGATGTTGTAACCCTACTTGTTCTAAATTTTCAAGGATGAAAATTTTATAAATACGGGTAAATGTGATAACCGAGAAATTTTACTATTCTCGGAAGAATTGTAAATTGTATGTATGTGATAATTTCATTGTTTAAAGATGGTGAAATGAATGATTTAATATTTTGTAGAACGTGATAAAATGTTCTAACGATGTTAAAAATCAGGAATTTGGTAAAGGAAAATTTTACCGAATCAAAACAGAGAGAACGGTCCCAATTTGGAACCGAAAACCTAAAATGGTGCCTATTGTGCACTAAATAGCAAAAAACTTCGGTAATAATTTTTGGTCAAACAGGAACAAAATAGGGTAAACCAATTACACAGGAGGCATCAGAAACCTGATAAATTTTCATTTGGTTTGACTTTTGGTCAAACTTTGACCATGATATTATGTATGGAATTAATTGAATGATGTCATACATTATGTTATCTATATGATGTCAAAAATGAAATGACTTTTGTAAAGAATGTGGTAGGTAGATCTAATGGACTAGATTTATCCTAATCTTGATCAAAGGGCTAGAAACAAGCCAAAAATGCAAAATAAAATTTGGCAAAATTTTGGAAAGAAATTTGGATATTTTGGGCTGATTATGGGCGGTGGAATAGGTGGCACAAATGCAACCAAAATTTTTCAAATAAACCCCCCAAAAGTTTCAAAAATACCCCTAAAGTGTTGCCAAATCGCCAAGAAATTTTGCAACTTGATCCCCCTTCTTTTTGTAGCCATACATGCATGAATTAGAGGCTAAGCAAACAGAAACAAAATCTGCTCCCTTGGCTAGCATTGAAGTCGTGACCTACCCTTCATTTTCCAAGCCAAAAAAACTTTGCAAATTCTTCACCAAACTTAGCTGAAAACCTCCCTTGAGCAAGGATCAAGCCTTGGAAGAAGGTAACACTCTATTTGCTTCACTTTCCTCGTGTTTTTCTTGAAAAATCCGTGCTTACATGGGGGAGGGAGGGGGAGAATGATTGTGAAAATTTGGTTCAAACTTTTTTTTTTTATGTTGGTTGATTTGCATGCTAGTTAAAGGATATTATGGAAGCTCGAAACACAAAACTTTAAGTGTGTTTCTATGAGGGAATCCGTGGTTTCCCATGGGAGATGAAATAGGTTTTGTTGAAAATTTGGTTGTGTTTTGGTTGTGTAATGGAAATATGTTGAAGTGGAAAACAAGATTATACAATTGGTAGCTTGAAAATTTAATTTGGCTAGGGTTTTGGATAACAAATCCGTGGCCTATGTGGAAGAAATTATGGAAAATTGTGTGAAAAAGCTTGATAAAAAAACCTTAAGAACAAGAATTTATTTGTCTAGGCCTATTGAACACAAAACTGTGGCTAGAGAACAGGGTTGGAATGAAAATTTAGCAAGTTTTGGTGTGGAAATATACATTAAAAACCATAATGTTGATGTGTGAGAGAACGATAATGTGGAAGAAAAATTTAGTGATGAAATGTTTATAAAAACCGTGGCCTAATTTGAAGAAAAATAATGAAATTGGTTAAGTGAACAAATTTTTACATTAAAGTTAGTACTTTTACGTAAAATAAGCCTTTGTTATAGTACATGACAGGTACTAAGGTTCTGAGGCGTGCCTAAACGCCAGGAAACCTAAAATTTAAGTCGAAATGCTGTCGAAATTAAAAAAAAAAGGCACTAAGGGTATTTTGGGAAACGAGGGATAAAAATATACTCAGGAATGAAAACCGAGACCCCTTAATGAGTTAGACTTGAAAAAGGAAGAGTGTACGTTTTAAAGAACAGTAAAATGTCCCTCCGAAATCTTAAAACGTTGAAAAAAAAAAGATGTTAAGGATATTTTTTTGGAACCGAAGGGTAAAAACATGGACGGGATTGAAAACCCAAGCTCCCTCGATGGTCTAGGCTCTGGAAAGGACAATAGACGTTTTAGGAGTAGCGAAATACTCATTTGAGGCTTCGAAATATGAGAAAAATGAGAAATAACCCTAGGTGTTGGAATAATACCACCCGAGGGTCGGGTGAGGAATAGTCACTGATTTTATAGCGAATAATACTGTAAATATATATCGAGGCCTAAGAAAATTATTCTATGATTTTTAGGCTTAGAAAGTTCAGTCAAAACACTGAAACGGAATTTTTACGGTCTATTGACCCATCAGGGGCAAAATGGTCATTTTGACCAAAAATTTCTGAAATGGCCGGAAAGGACAATGAGTGCATTAGAATAGTTAAAATAAAATTCTAAAGGCTAAATTTGAGTTCAAAGACCACGAAAAGTATATTTACGGTGAAAAAGTGAATTAGGGGCAAAATAGTCATTTTGTCAAAAGTTGGGGACAAAATGATCATCTTGCCAAAAGTTGGCAGAAAAGTCAAAATCGAGATGTTAGTCCTTAAAGTCCATCATTAGAGATCCAGACTTGGAATTTTTATATTTTTGCTATGTTTTAAGCATAAAATAAATATGGGAAATAATCATGGATTATTTCTGTTATAAGAGTCAAACCAAAGAGCGATGAGCGAACGTCGACAGACTCTAAAAAGTGGACATTAGCACAATTATGGTAAGTTCAGACATCTTTTTGTCTGTAACACGAACCTACTTGTTATGTTTATGTACTATACGTACATTATATGAGATTGTGCTACGGACACTAGAGTGTGATTAATTTAATACACACCATAAACGAAAGAATATGAATGTGCTATAGGTACTAAAGTTTCCTAACCATGGGGTGATGAGAATGCCACCCGATTGGAACTATAAGAAAGATGGTAATTAAACCAATTTTGGCGTACCAACCTCCAGTACGTACGATGGGGGTTTATTATCCTACGGGGATATAGCTTCGGCCTCATGACAGATTATGGAGGATTGGCCAGTGGGTAGCTCCCCAGAGTCCCGCCCAGTCATGCATGTAAATCAGTATGGTCAGTATGGGGTCCAAAGCCAGAATATAATGAAAGATAAAGGCCTAAGACTAAAAAGGGAAGCCATAAGAGAGCATAACCGAGTATAACATGAACTAAGTTTACGTATAGTATTCTCGGTTAAAGTTGACGTAAATAGTACCCTGTCCAAGTCTATGTTACTATTCACAATCAAAGTCAAAGTTACTATTCATGATGAATAGTATTATTTATAGTAAAAGTTAATATTCATGATTTAGAATCTATATGATTTATAGTATTTATGTTTGAACTTACTGAGCCTGTAGCTCACCAGTATGTTTATGTTGCAGGTAAGAAACTTGTCCAGCAGATTGTTGTGGATGACGGTGGGATCTGCATGTGCTAAAGGGATAGGGAATCCATTGTGGATATAGTCCTACTATCAGTCTTCCGCTGAGCATTTTGAGAGAAGATTGAAGGAAGAAAAGATTTTTTTGTACAAAGAATTGAATTATATATTTATGTAAATTATGTTTATATTTTCAAGAAAACAAGCGTAGTAAAGTTTTATTTATTAAGTAGTTTCAACAAAAAAAATCTATAATACTTTGAGAGAGAAGTTTAAAAGAAAATGTGCTCCAAAATAAGGAGAAGTTTAAAAGTAAAAGTAGGATAACAGTGGCCCTTTGAGACAACGGTCTGTCACGGTTAGTTATAGAGCCCGACAGCGATGGCACCGAAACTACTGGGCTGCTATATTGCCATATACAATAAATGATCAATAATAAAATATACCTTTCAGAGAAAACGCTAGGATCCCGAAAAAACATTAGAAACACCAAAGGATATCGCCAGGAAAGGCTTCAACCAACTAGTCTTCTCTACTATTCTCTAAGTCTTAGACGGCTAAGTGTGTGGGCACCTTTTTCCTCGATCGATATACTACACAGCTTGTCTCCTTCCAACCACCCAGATCTCTTTTAGAACTTATTATTACAGTGATTTGTGCAATAATAAGCCTGTCACCTGAGAGTCTGTGGTCTGAAAAAAATGAGAGGGGAATGACCCTTATTTATAATATTGCATGAGATGACTTTTTGAATTTTGAATTGGACCAAGAAAAGATTTTTCTCTCACCAATTTCTCCTCCAAAAACTGACTCTTCTAAGGGATAATCTTCCCTAAAGAATTCGACCACCTTTGGTGCAAGAAGGATTCAAAATTTAAACAGGATTTAAACTTGAATTTTGTCTCCTCCATAAACCAAAAATGTTAGGAAATGCCCTAAACATGAAAGACATTTTAATATATTTCATTTATTTTAAACTGGATAATAAAATTATATATAGAGGTTATTTATTACATTGCTGTTTGTCCTTATTCTATTTACATGTTAAAGTAAATGTAAGCAAATATAGCTCACTGACTGCTTGTGTTAAGCTATTAGAACGTTGCATATATTAGACTTTTGTATGCGAGAAGACAATATTCTAAAGTAAGCAGTCTAAATTAAGGTCCGTAGTCTATGGGGTTAGACCAAGTGTCTAACTCATGTTAAAACTATTATATCGTCTAAAGCCATGATGGAGATGGTTTGTCTTGACTGGCCGGAGCATAGACTCCTGAGTAGAAATATAGATATGTTGTTCCGTGGTGACATGTTGGACTAGGAATAAAGCATGATTAATCTACATAGTCTGCTATGAGTGGATCAATCTGCTTTTGACGTTCATTATATAATAACTTTAATCCTGAATAAATAAACTACTACATGTATATGACTTGTGTACTTTGATGTTCCAATGGCCAAAGTATCTCAAAGGTAGTAAGCTTATAGACCGGTTCGTTGGGTGCATGACTTGTATACGATGGAGGGTTTGTTTGTAGATATTTAAATCATAGCTCTTGTAAGGAGTTAAGGGTATCCTCTTAAAGGCATTATACTGGATGTGAAAATGGATAAGGCCTTGGGTTGTCTGCTAGGCAGATGACTTCTTATTCATATATGATGAATAATAATTTTCTTATTCGGTAGTATAATGGAACTTTAAGATAGCTTAATCAGTAGGTTGAGTGGACTTTTACCTAAGGCTGATCATGGATATCATATAAGGGTTTCTCATATATGACAAGGTCCTTGGACAATAGCTTGTCACAAGCTTTCGTAATACGGTATATAATTAAGAGTTTAGTTTCAGGTTTATAGTGGTATGATTTTGAAATTAGTGATCATGTGATTAAGTTGTTTAGTACAGAATGATGATCATATGAATTCATAGGAGCCCGATTATATATGTCTAATTCGTCCCTCTACTGGCCCCACATAATTCTTTAACGAATGGCACATTAATCAGGGTATTCTTATTGGCTAGTTGAATATGCATGGATATGAATGGTGTAGACATAGGATAAGGATGGAAGACAGGATTCTCTCTTGTTGAATTCAAATTTTGTTTTGGATAAGAGATTACACAATTATTCAAATTCCAAATAAAGTTGTCATGATTTTATTTGAGTTTGAATTGGAGTTGTAGAAAATTATCCATAAGAACAAAAATTTGAAATACAACTTTTTGTGGATTTTGAAATTTGAAATTTGAAGTTTAAATTTTGAATTTGAAATTTGAATTCGAAATTTAAATTTGAAATTTGAATTTGAAGTTTGAATTTTGAAATTTGAACTTTGAAATTTGAATTCAAATTTTGAATCACAATATCTTGTAATAACCGAATTTATTGTAGATAATTCCATATGGTTAGAATTGGTTTTAATATGGATAAGGGAGAGGAAGATCTTATTTGAATCCTACTTGAATTTTGAATCCTAAATCTATTGGATAGTGGCCGAATTTGTTAAAGGTTTATCCCTAGGAGAATTCAGATTTTGTTTAGATAAGGATGAGTGAAAAATTTAAGTTTCAATCCTATTTGAATTTTGATTCTCTCCCTCACAAAAGTGGTCAAAAATCTTAGTGGATAAGCCTAAGGAGAATCAGTTTTTTGTGGATAAGGGTGAGATAAAATTCAAGTTAGAAAATCCTATTTGAATTTTGATTCTCCTCACACTTGGATGGCCGAATCTAGCCTTATTCTTGGCCTAGGGAAATTTGGTTTTAGTGGAAAATGAGGTGATAAAATTTGAGTTAAAATTCTATTTGAATTTTGAATACAAAATCTATCCAAGGTGGTCAAAAATTTCAAAGGATTTTTGGCCTAGGGAAATTTAGAATTTGTGAGGAAAGGAAGGGAGAAAATCTTCTCTTAGTCTAATTCAAATTCAAGGGATCACTTCATGCAATTCCATAAATAGGGGTCCTACCACTCCAGTTCTCTTAGACTATAGACTCTCAGGTGAGCAGGCTTATTGTTGTATAACTCACCATGACAATAAGTTCTTTAGAGATCTGGGTGGTTGGAAGTGGACTAGCAGTACTAGCATACTGATCGAGGATTCGAGTGCCTACACACTCTGCCATCCAAGAATTAGAGAATAGTAGATAAGGCTAATTAATTGAAGCCCTCTGATCATTCTCCACCTGCAGTTTGGCGTCCTCTGAAGATATGAGTTTTATTATTGTTAGTTTATTACATATGGCATCACGAGATATTTAACGATTTTAAAAATTTTTTGTAATTCCACTACGCCACTCTGATATATTTTTACCAATTTTATCCTACAATTGGTATCAGAGCCATCTCATGATTATGTCATATACATAAATTAGACAATAGGTTAGTCTTTTTTTGTATGGATTTGATATTTAGAAAGTGGTATTCTTAGATTCCTTTATGTTATTATCATAAATTATGTAAGTAGTATGTGGTTATTTTAATTTTTGAATTATTATAGGCATGCTTAATTATACTGGTTATGGTTCCTTAGAATTTAGAAAAATTGTATTTAGGAATTTTTATGTAACCGTGGGAGTAGTTTATCATCACTGTAATTTTCCTCTGGATTTTAATTTTTTATTTTTTAGAATTATTATGATTAGAATTTTGTACACCAGAAATGGTTTAGGAAATTTTATGTAATTATTCTTGGAGGTGATTAAAGTTTGAAAATCGTAATTTATTTTTTCTCAAGAGTTAAATTTAATTTGAAAATTAAAATTTTGTTTGTGTGAAAAATTCCAATTTAATTAGGATTCAAATTTGATTTTTGGAAATCCTAATGGGTAAGTTAGACTATGACACGAAAATCGAGAACCAACCCTTCGGGAGGGCCACCGGCCTTGGTGGGGCTGTAGCCCTGCCCTTAGGTAGGATAGGGCTGGGATAGCCCCTGTCTAGGGCTGCACCACCCACGGCCGTAGGCTATGCCTACAGCTAGGGGTGGGCCGTGGCCCCTCAAGGGCTGCTGAGGCCCTGGGTTGCAACCTGGCGGGCTACTACACCCACCCAGGGTGTGCAGCTCATGGTTACAGGTGCTGCCTGAAGCCTGGCGGGCTGCTGTAACCCCCTAGGGGGTACAGCTCGTGGCTGCAGTCTCTGCCTATAGCCCGGCATGGCTACACCCGGCCTGGGCATAGGCTGCCAGCCCCTCGGGGGCTGGGGGCTGCCCACGGCTACTGCAGGCCTCCAGGCCCATGGGCTAACGGGCCGAAAAATAAAAATTTTAATTTTTAAGTTTGAGATTTAATTTTAAATCATGTTTAAAAATACGTAATTGAAAATTGAAATTTTTGAAATTACATATTATTACACATGAAATTTAAATTGTTTAAAATTTGAAATTTGAAATTTGAAATTTAAAATTTAAATTTGAAATTTGAATTTGATATTTAAATTTTTGAAATTTGAATTTGATATTTAAATTTTTGAAATTTGAATTTTAAATGATTCTTGGGATGAAAAATAAATGGAGAGGCTACATAAAGATAAATACAAGAAAATGGAGCAAAAATTCAAGACCCAAAGAATGCTTTGGATGGAATTTTGTAATCTTTAATTTTTTTCTTCATTCTAAGATAGGACCATGACTTGTTTATTTAATTTTTCTATCATTAATTTTTTCTGTAATATGTCATGGATGAATGAATATGTATTGATGAATGATTTGGATGCATATTTGATAACATGTCATATAGGATAGGTGAATACCGCTCAGATTATAGTGATCATACATTTTTGAAAACTTGCATGTTTTTCAAAATATTGAGTAGGAGAGGGTTTCAAACAAAACCCATGACCTCCATTGTTGATCAATATGTGAAAGCAGGGTAACGCCTCGCGTCAGTTCTACCTTGACCACACCCATCGGTAGGTGTTTACCATCGCCGGTATACTAGGTTAGATCTTCTATGTGGAAAATGTGTTTGGGCTTGATTTTATTCATGACCACCCCTCCGTGACTTGGTAGGACATGGATCGAATTACGTAAATAATGGTTATACACTCAAGACTTATTTAGTTATTAACCTTCCCTAGAAGCTCTGTTAACTAAACTAGTGGCCAAAATAAGTGATTATTAATATATATCTTAACCTTGGAGGATTTAAGGCAACATATATTAATTGGACGAAGTCCATGTTACCGCTATTTGTCCCATGACCACCCCTTGATGACTTAGGGTAATAGAAACTGAGAATTACCATTGCAATGATACATGTTTTTTCAAGTTTCATGTAAGAACATACTTGTATGTTTTATTTGCTAAATTCTCTCTATATTTGCTTTGGCTTTATAATGATGTGTTGTATAATCTTATTTCAGTTCAAAATATCACCGACACCTCTCATTTCAATACTTACTGAAAATAAACTAAATGACAATAATTATAAAGACTGGAAAATGAATATGCTAATAGTTCTCGGTTGTGAGAGACACAAGTTCGTGCTGGATGAACGATGCGCACCTGGGCTCAAACCTGACACACCGCTTGAGGAGGTCCCGATTGCCTATACTCATTGGAGAGAATCCAATGAAATAGCTCAGTGCTACATTCTTGCTAGCATGATGAGTGCTTTACAAAAGTAGCACGAGACTTATCAAGTTGCTAGGGAGATCATGGAGACCATGGAGGACATGTTCGGAGGCCAAGAAAAATTAGCTCAACAGTCTGACATCACTAGTATCATGAACTCTAAGCAGAAAGTAGGTACTCTGGTAAAGGACTATATGATCACTCTTATGGGATTCTTTGCTGAGGCTGCCGAAAATGGTGTAGAATTGGACTACAACACCCAGATCGAGATGGTATTTAAAACTCTTTCAAAGGATTTTGTGGGGTTTAAGGCTACATATAATCTAGCGACAAGGGATTTAGGACTCACCGAGCTCATGAAACAACTTCAAGCTTATGAGTGGATGATCAAAGATAGGGATTCGATCTAACCAAAAGGAGAGGTTAACTTGACAGAATCTTTCAATCCCTCTCGAAAAAGGAAGAAGCCAAGTAAGAAGTAGCGCCTTCCAGTTCTTCTAATCCTCCTGTCTTGGATGGGAAGAAAAAGAAGAAGAATAAGAAGCCTAAGGACCCTAAAAAGTCCAAGTGCTTTCACTATGGAAGGTAGGTCACTTTAAAAAGGCTTGCCGAGAATTCCTAACCGCCAAGGGCAAGAAAGGTAAGGAACTTCATTATCTAGAAGGGTGTTTGGTGGAAGAATCGAAAGACACTTGGGTCATTAATTCAAGCACCACTAATCATGTTTGTGTTTCTTTGCAGGGGTTCGTGGAAACGAGAAGTGTACATGATAGAAGTCTCTCATTGTGGACTAGAGATGGTAGCTTAGTGGTGGCTAAATTAGTAGGAGATGTTTATCTTTATTTTGATGAATTTAGGTTTGTATTATTGAAAGACTGTTTCTATGTTCCTAATTTTAAGAGGAACCTTATATTGGTAATTTGTTTAATAAAAGATTCTTATTTAGTTTCTTTTACTAAAAGAGTTGATATTCATAAAAATAAGTCTTTTATCTATTCTAGAGAGATGGATGGAAACCCGTATTTAATCAAACCAAAGATGTACTCACTACTTGACACCGAATTAACTAATAACTCTAAAAGATTGAATATTTCTCACTCTAATAAGATGTATCTTTGGCATTTAAGACTTGGTTATATTAATCAGGATAGGATTTAAAGATTGCTGAAAGACAGTCCTTTGAAATCTCTAGAGGAGGTACGTCTTCCTCAATGTGAGTCTTGTCTTGAGGGTAAGATGACTAAGAGGTCTTTTGGAGCTAAGTGTACTAGACCTTAGGAACTCTTAGAAATTATGCACACCGACGTATGTGGCCCCATGAACATCGTAGCACGAGGAGGGTTTGAGTATTATGTCTCCTTTATAGACGATTACTCAAGGTATAGATATGTGTACCTGATGCACCACAAGAGTAAAACCTTTGACAAGTTCAAAGAGTATCGTGTGGAAGTGGAAAAGCAATTGGGTAAATCCATAAAGACACTTCGATCTGATTGAGATGGCGAATACATTTCCGATCAATTTCTAGGACATCTTGTAGAAAATGGGATATTATCCCAATTGACTGCACCTGGTTCTCCACAATAGAATGGTGTAGCCAAAAGGAAAAACAAGACCTTATTGGATATGATACGGTTCACGATAAGTTATTCAATGCTACTATTATCATTCTGGGGATATGCATTACAAATGGCATGCTATATTCTGAACCAGGTTCCAAGCAAGTCAATTTTCAGGACTTCGTATGAATTGTAGCATGGCAGGAAGCCCTCCCTTGGACATATGAGAATATGGAGCTGCCTGGCACATGTACTGGATGGAAGAAGTTGGAACTAAGATTAGAATTATGCATGTTTATAGGATATCCTAAGGGAACCAAAGGGGGTCTGCTCTACAACTTGAAGGAACAAAAAGTTATTGTATCAACCCATGCGACATTCTTAGAGGAAAGTTACATAAATGACTTTAAGTCTCGAAGCAAAGTGGTGCTAGAGGAGTTATCAGGTGATAGAACTGCTCCACAGATTTCGGTATTGGACACAAGTCTGCATTCTAGTGAAAAATCTACAGATGATCAATAATTTAGGGTGCTTCGTCATGGTGGGAGGGTTTCAAGGAAACCTAATTTCTTCATGTATAATGCTGAAGTATACCAGGCTAAGGCTCATAAGCATGAAGATGATCCGGTCACTTATAATGAAGTTATAAATGATTTTGATTCTAAATCTTAGAAATAGGCTATAAACAATGAGATAGATTCTATGAAATCCAACTCTGTTTTGGAACTTGTAGATCTATCGGATGGGATAAAACCCATTGGATGCAAGTGGGTCTATAAAAGAAAGAAGGACACGGAAGGGAGAGTTGAAACTTTCAAGGCTAGACTTGTGATAAAGGGGTACATGCAAAAGGTTGGAATCAATTACGATGAAACCCTTTTGCCTGTTGCTATACTGAAGTCTATCCGTATTCTTCTCTCCATTGCTGCGGCTCTTGATTACGAGATCTAGCAAATAGATCTCAAGACGACATTCTTAAATGGCCATCTTGAAGAAAGTATCTATATGATACAGCCTGAAGGGTTTGTGATAAAAGGCCAAGATAGAAAAATCTACAAGTTACTTAGATCCATTTATGGATTAAAGCAAGCATTCCGCTCATGGAACCAAAGGTTTGATTAAGCGATCAAAACATTCAGTTTTGAGCAGAACGTTGATAAATCCTGTGTTTATAAATGTATTAAGGATGGAAAAGTGGTCTTTTTGGTACTCTATGTCGATGATATACTGCTCATTGGGAATGATATACAAAATTTATCATCGGTCAAACTTTGGTTGCACCAACAGTTTGACATGAAGGACTTGGGAGAAGCTAATTATGTTCTAGGTATTCGTCTCTTTAGAGATCGAAAGAACAAAATGATAGTATTATCCCAGGCTTCATACATAGAAAACATAATTGATAAATATGCAATGCAAGAGGCAAAGAAAGGTTCATAACCTATCATTGCCAATCTAACTCTTTCATTTGATGACTGTCCTAAGACATCGGAAGAAAGAGAGTATATAAATAAGGTCCTTTATGCATCTGTTGTGGGTAGCCTTATGTACGCAATACTTTGCACTCGCCCAGATATATGTTTTGCAGTAGGTATGGTGAGTCGATATTAAGCGAATCCTGGAATCAAGCACTAATAAGCAGTAAAGCATATACTCAAGTATATTAAAAGAGCAAGGGATTATATGCTGGTGTATTATGGAGGGGACTTAACACCCGTAGTATACACAGACTCAGATTTCCAGACTTGCAAGGATTCAAGAAAGTCGACTCAGGATCAGTATTCTTGCTCGGAGGAGGCGTCATTGTGTGGAGGAGCGTGAAACAAGGTTACACGGCTAACTCTACAATAGAGGCCGAGTATGTGGCTACGGCTGAGGCATCTAAAGAAGCAGTTTAACTTCACAAGTTCTTTAGAGATCTTGAGGTCATTCCAAGTGTTGACAAGCCTATCACATTCTATTGTGATAACAGTTGGGCTATTACCAACACAAAGGAATCACAGCACCACAAGAGGATTAAACACAAAGATTGGAGGTACAACATAATAAGAGGGCACGTAGAGACAGGAAAAGTGGATGTATGTAAGGTCGAGTCTGAGGACAACATTGCCGATACCTTTACTAAGACTTTGGTAGCTAGAAGCTTTGAAAGGCATGTTGAGGCGATGGGGATACGTAAAATGGCACATCTTCTAACTTAGGGCAAGTGGGAGATTGTTAGGAAATGCCCTAAGCATGAAAGACATTTTGATGTATTTCATTTATTTTAAACTGGATAATAAAATTATATATAGAGGTTATTCATTACATTGTTGTTTGTCCTTATTATATGTACATGTTAAAGTAAATGTAAGCATTTGTCCTTATTTTATTTACATATTAAAGTAAATATAAGCAAATATGGCTCACTGATTGCTTGTGTTAAACTGTTAGAACGTTGTATGCAATGGACTTTTATATGCGAGAAGACAATGTTCTAAAGTAAGCATTCTAAATTAAGGTCCGTAGTCTATGGGGTTAGACTGATCATCTAACTCATGTTAAGACTATTATATCGTCTAAAGCCATGGTGGGGATGATTTATCTTGACTGTCTAGAGCATAGACTCCCGAGCAGAGACATAGATATGTTGCTTGGTGGTGACATATTGGACCGGAACTAAAGCATAATTGATCTATGTAGTCCGCTATGAGTGGATCAATCTGCTTTAGATGTTCATTATGTAACAACCTTAATCCTAAGTAGATGAGCTACTTTATGTATATGACTTGTGTACTTTGATGTTCCAATGGTTAAAGCGTCTCAAAGGTAGTAAACTTATAGACTAGTTCATTGGGTGCATGAATTGTATACGATGGAGGGTTTATTTGCACATATTAGAATCATAACTCTAATAAGGAGTTAAGAGTATCCTCTTAAAGGCATTATACTGGATGTGAAAATGGACAAGGCCTTAGGTCGTCTGCTAGGTCGATGACTTCTTATTCACATATGATGAATAATCATTTTCTTATTCGGTAGTATAATAGAACTTTAAGATAGCTTGATCAGTAGGTTGAATGGACTTTGACCTAAGGCTGATCATGGATATCATATGAGGGTTTTGTATATATGACAAGGTCATTGAACAATAGCTTATCACAGGCTTTCATAATACGGTATATAATTGGGAGTTCAATTTCAAGTTTATAGTGGTGTGACTCTGAAATTAGTGATCATATGATTGAGTTGTTAAGTATAGAATGATGATCATATGGATTCACAGGAGCCTGATTATATATGTCTAATTAGTCCCTCTACTAGCTTCACATAATTCCTTAACAAATGGTAAATTGATCAGGGTATGCTTATTGGCTAATTGATTATGTATGGATATAGATGGTGTAGACATAGGATAAGGATGGAAGATAGGATTCTCTCCAGTTGAATTCAAATTTTGTTTTGGATAAGAAATTACACAATTATTCGAATTACAAATAAAGCTGTCATGATTTTATTTGAGTCTGAATTGGAGTTGTGGAAAATTATCCATGAGAACAAAAATTTGAAATATAACTTTTTATGGATTTTGAAATTTGAAATTTAAAATTTAAATTTGAAATTTGAATTTGACATTTGAATTTGAAATTTGAATTTGACATTTGAATTTGAAATTCAAATACGAAATTTGAAATTTGAATTCGAAATTTAAATTTGAAATTTGAAATTGAATTTAAAGTTTGAATTTTGAAATTTGAACTTTGAAATTTGAATTCAAATTTTAAATCATAATATCTTGTAATAACCGAATTTGTTGCAGATAATTCCACATAGTTAGAATTGGTTTTAATATGGATAAGGAAGAGGAAGATCTTGTTTGAATCCTACTTGAATTTTAAAACCTAAATCTATTGGATAATGGCCGAATTTGTTAAAGGTTTATCCCTAGGAGAATTCAAATTTTGTTTAGATAAGGATGAGTGAAAAATTCAAGTATCGATCCTATTCGAATTTTGATTCTCTCCTTCACAAAAGTGGCCGAAAATCTTAGTGGATAAGCCTAAGGAGAATCAGTTTTTTGTGGATAATGGTGAGATAAAATTCAGGCTAGAAAATCCTATTTGAATTTTGATTCTCCTCACACTTGGATGGCCAAATCTAGCCTTGTTCTTGGCCTAGGGAAATTCAGTTTTAATGGCTAATGAGGAGATAAAATTCAAGTTAAAATCATGTTTGAATTTTGAATGTAAAATCTATCCAAGGTGGCTGAAAATTTCAAAGGATTCTTGGCCTAAAGAAATTCAGATTTTGTAAGGAAAGGAAGGGAGAAAATCTTCTCTTGGTCCACTTCAAATTCAAGGGATCACTTCATGCAAGTCTATAAATAGGGGTCCTATCACTCCAGTTCTCTCAGACCACAGACTCTCAGGTGAGTAAGCTTATTGTTGCATAACTCATCGTGACAATAAGTTCTTTAAAGATTTGGGTGGTCGGAAGGAGACTAGTAGTGCTAGCATATCGATCGAGGATTCGAGTGCCCACACATTCTGCCATCCAAGAATTGGAGAATAGTAGAGAATGCTAGTTGGTTGGAGCCCTCAGGTCATGCTTCTCCTACAGTTTCGTGTCCTCTAAAGGTATGAGTTTACATTGTTATTAGTTTATTGTATATGGCATCATGAGATATTTAACGATCTTTAAAAAGTTTTGTAATTCGACTGCATTACTCTGATGCATTTTTTACTCATTTTTCCTACAAAAAACTAATCCTTTTTAGGCCAATTTTATGGCTAGATTCGGCCAAACCAAGGGAAGGAGGAATCCATATTCAAACAGGATTCAAACTTGAATTTTCTCTCCTCCTTATCCACACACAAGCCGTCTCTCCCAAAAGATAACCCTACCAAATTTGGCTGCCTTTTGTTAGAGAATGATTCAAAATTCAAATAGGATTCAAACAAGATTTCCTCTCCCTTATCAACAAGAAAAAACCGATTCCTTCTAGGATTTTACTCCCTTATAGAATTTGGCCAATTCTAGGTTTGTGATTCAAAATTTGAATTCAAATTTTAAACTCCATAAACATTTGAATTTTGAATTTTGAATTTTATCCACGTGGATAATTTTTTATAACTCCAATTCAAATTCAAATAAAATCATGGTAATTTTATTTGAAATTTAAATAATTGTATAATCTCTTATCTAAAATAAAATTCAAATTCAAATAGGAGAGAATCTTATCTTCCATCCTTATCGTAAGTGGACGCCACTCTTGTTTACGCAAGGATAAGATTTTGTTCAATTCAAATTCAAATAGGATTCAAATTTCAAATATTTATTTTAAGACAAGATTTTCAAAATTCAAATTAATCATATATTTAAATTTTAAATCAAATACAATTAATTTAAATTTCAAATCTTATCATCCAAAAAATAAATTTAATAAATATTTATCCTATTTATTAAATAAATACAAAATTATAATTTTGCCCCTTTAGTACACAAAAAAAATGCCTACACCCTTATAGAGGGTGATCCAGGTTTTTCTCACCGCTAAATACAAGACAATAAGCCATGTATGAATAAATTGATCAACTATTATCTTTAAAGAATTATAGAAGCTAGTAGAAGGACTAATTAAATATATATAATTGAGCTCCGATGAATCCATGTAATCATTATTCTATATCAAACAACTCAATTACATAATCACTAGTTTCAAGATCATTCCATTATAGACCTGAAACTGAATTCCCAATTATACTACAAATCACGCAAGCCTTAGAAAAGACATTATCCAATGATCTTGTCATTAATGCAAAACTCTCATATGATATCGATGATCAACCTAGGTCAATGTCCGTTCAACATTTTAATCACACTATCTCAAAGATCCATTATGTACCCAATAAGAAAATGATTATCCACTATATGTAGATAATAAGTCGTTTGTCAAGCAAACGACTCAAGATCTTGTCCTGAACATCCCGTGCCCTTAATGGCCTGGACTATCACTTAAAACTACTGCTAATACTGATACTTTAACTTACTTGAAATCTTAATACTATAATTTTTAGGTTTTTTTTTATGCGTACGTTTTTTTTACTATTCACGTACGTATATATACTTTACAAATACAAGAGGTCTAAAACATCTGGAGTTCAATCATACATACATACTTATAAAATTGTTTAACTAAATGCTACTCAAAATATATTGTTTACTTAATACTGTGCAGAAGTCAAAACTCGTGGTGGTATCCACAACCTCACCCTCACATCCACTTCTGCCGCCATCATCGCCCAGTGAGATCTAAGCCATAGGTCACTTACCTACAGCATGAACATACACTATAAGCTTTACGCCCAAAAAGTACAACATGTCATCCGCAAAACATGTTTAAATCATAATACATAAAACATATAAACATGTCATGTACACACATCATGTACTATGCATTGAATCATTCCATAGTCTAGATGCAAAACCAAAGCATCACACTTAATTGAATACATAACTGAAACATCTCATGACTGAATGCATATCTACTATAGCTGGATGCATACTGAACTATAATTAAAGCATATCGTGAACAATGCATGAACCGATTATGCTTCATTATTAATTATCGTTTCTTATCTTTGCTGAGGGTTCATATGTCAGTACCGAATTGCGCACAGATCATTGGAAACATCCATGATCTGAGTGAGCCTTACGCTCATGGGTCATATGCCCCCTTATGTATTAAGAGCCATCGACATCGACTCGTCATACTTAAACTAAAAAAAACCTCTTCAAGCGGAAGGGGCCGGTATGACATGAAGTCTTTTAATTACCCAGTTATTTATCTGATCTTATATTCTTATGCCATAAGCTCTACTAGGCTATCCCTTATCTTACCCAATAGGGAAGGTATGGCATCTAACTCCTGCTTTCATTAATCTATGCGATTGTGAAACTATATACTCTTATAACATGCTATGCAACTACTGTGCATGGTTGGCTTATTTAACATAGTGCAAAAACATCACTTAAAATTCATTTTTGCTCATGCTGTAGGCAAAGTTGTACTTGCCTAATCTGCAAGCCAACTTGTACTTACGCCCTTGTCAGGTTATAGGTGTCTACCTATCATCACAACATATTCCATCAATACCCATTGCTGAGCCACTAATACCGTTAGTGACTAAAGCAGCTATCTACGTACATTACCGATTGTCGTTGATACTAACTTGTTCTCTTTTTTGATGAGTTTTGATCCTCTATTCATGGCTAATTAATTTGTTATCCAATAAATTAATTAACGTCGTTCTTAGGTCACTACTACCATTAGTGACTATAACTTATATTGTTGTATGGTACCGAGGCCCATCGGTACCCTACTGCTCTACTTTGGGAATTTGGTATCTAATTTCTATCGTGCTTGATTAATTTGTCTACTTGACAAATTAATCACCGTTCATCACTATCTTATTCAAACACGGTCCTTGACTGGTTGACCGACTAGTTAACTGATTGGTTACCTAGCGCATCGTTGACTATGTAGTCTACCAGGTTACTCGCATACTTGGTGTGGTAACCAATCAGGATACCCCTACTATTTTACTTATTTTGAAAATTGTTTTAGAAGTTTTATAAAAATTTTGGAAAAAAAAAATGCTCCTTGAAACCATCCCTATATCACCCCATTGGAAGGTGGGGGCATTTTATTAAACCCATTTTTTCCATTTAAAAGGGGAAGAACACATTTTGGTGTTCACATTTTAAAAAGGGGTTCTTGAACTATTTTACTGAAACTATTTTGAAACTTGTTTGAAACGAGTTAATTTGCAAATTTGGTAAACATCAAACTTTTAGTCTCAATGAGATGAATAACTCTTATGTTCATCTCAGAGCTCAAATCAAACTCTAACGGGTCCTAAACCTATCAAACCCGTGACTAACTTTGTGTCCAGTTTTAGAAAAATCCCAGCTTTACGCTTATTTAAAAATGGCTCTGTTTGAGGCCTGAAACGGCTAAATTTTAAAAACTTACGTTAAGTCATCTTTAAGATTTCGATGAGATCTACAACTTTTGTATTGAGCCTGAGATCCAGTTTGGACTCTAAGTTGGTCATTTTTATGAAAATCTGAGACTATTCCTATTGCTTAGGATTTTAGTCCTAGTTTTGAACTGCAGTTAAAAACTGCTCGAAAAATCTATCTTAGAGTCATTTTTGGCCAAAAGCTATTTGATGCAAAAACGACTGTAACAAAATTTTCTTAAAACTTTATGTTTTACCAAATTCCAAAATCGGAACTTAACTTGGTCAAAAATGGCCAAAACTGCAGCCTAAAACTGAGGACAGGTTGGTTCCCAGCCAACCCTAAAAACGTCCATTCTCACATCCATCACAAAAACTTAAACCAAAATCACATAACTACAATAACTTAAAAATAAAATGCTAAGAGCTCAAAATAAACTTATTACAACCCATTGCATAAATAAATACACATAAATTTTCTTGATCAAAACTTAAAAATAACTAAACAACAAAAAGGGTTTCGATTTATACCTTATGTGCTATGAACCAAGCACAACCGAACCAAGGCTTGGGTGACCAAAAATTGCCATATGGACCAAGGGGGAAAAATAGAGTCGGCCTTTGCTAGAATGGACACATAAAAAATTTTTTTTATCATCAAGCCAAGAGAAACTAACAAAACCACAAAGATTGGCTCTAGAATCTTACCAAAAAGACAACCTTGAGTGGCTTGAAATGACCTTGAGAGGAAGCCTCCTAAACAAGCTTGGATGGGGCTAATTTTTATTGAATATTTTGGTGAGATTTTGAGGTGTTTAGGCAGCAAGGGGTGTTGGCCTTGGCTAATAGAAAAAGGAAGAAAAAGGCTTGTTTTTTGGGAGAGCAAAAGAAGAAAATGACACACTAGGTCAAACTCATCCTTTTATAGACAAAAGTAAGTAAGTTTGGTTAACCTTAAGCAACCTTAATTAACCAATTAACTAAGCTTAAAGGGGGACAAATTCATGGCTATTGGCAGCCCTAAAAACCATGGGTGGCTACAGAAAATAAAGGCCAAGATATGCATTGAATGGGAGCTTAAAGTTGCATGTGCCCTTGGTACACCTTTTGCATTTTTTATTCCCACGTATCATAAGCCTATATAATATTTTAATGCCAACTTTTGGCCTACTTTGCAGCATTTTTCTGTTGCTTTTTCAGCTAGGATTCACGGTTTTTGATGGGGGAAATTCATATGTATTGCTTCTCTTTGCAATCTAATTTTCCACAGTGGTATTCGATCTTTTCTCGACAGTGTTCTAGATTTCCACCGAAATTGGATTTTCTGAATTCGATTCTTATACTGATAATTCCTAGTTGAGTTGTAATGCCTATGAGACCATTTTGTGTCCATTTTACTATTTATTTCCTATACTGTAGTTGTGTCTACACTACATTGTCCTTGCGCACGCATAACGAGATGTTTTTACGTGAAATTTCAAACACAGTCTCTCCTGACTAATCTGGATATGCTGATTTCAATTTTATTAGTTTTACGTCTATCTGAGGTCTTTTGGATCAGTTTCAGGATTTGTGTGACCCTACCTTAAAAAACGTATTTTGCGCTCAATTGACTAATTTGAGCGTTCTAAGTCTAAATATATTAGTTTCGAGATGAGAAAAGGTCGTCTTGACCCCTTTTCCGATACTGCGTATCTCTCAAACTAAAATTTACATTTTGTGCTCAATTAACTAAATTGAGCCCGCTGACTGTTAATGTATCAGTTTTAAGTCAAATTAAAGTCGTCTTGGCTATTAACCTGACATTTCGTCTCTACTATTTACTATTCACTGCTTTCTGTTTAACTGACTAGTCTGAGCATTCTAACTCCGATTTTGTCAGTTTTTGGGCGAGAAGAGGTCATCTGGACCATTTTTCTCACTACTGTAACTCTATTAAGATAATCATCGCTATTGTGCTCAGATAATCGGTCCAAGCGTACTAATGACTAACTTATCAGTTCTATATCAAGAAATAGTCGTCTAGACCGTTTTCTTGATACTACGTATCTCACACACACACACACACACACACACACACACACACACACACACACACATGTACTAAGGTGAACTGATTTCACTGTCGGTTGCCCCTTTCATTGTATGAATAGTAATTAAACGTTTCTTTATCCATTTAATTTATTCAAACTGACAATTTATACAGTATTCACTAACTTAATCACTAATTACATAGTAATTAGGTTTCAGGAACATGGGGGTCATTACATGTCCATTCTCACTAATCTAGTATAATGCCTTTAAGGGGATAACCTTAACTCTGCATTAAAGTTATGATTCCTTATCTGTAAGCAATCCCTTTATCATATGTGTACTATGTACCCAACGAACCGGTCTATTAGGTTACTACCTCTAAGATGCCATGGCCTTTGGAACATCAAAGTACACTATCCATATACATAGAGCTGTTTACTTATTCAAGATTAAGATTATTGTATAATGAACGTCAAAAGCAGATTGATCCATTCATAGTGGATTAGTAGATTAATTGCACTTTAGTCCTAATCCAATATGTCACTATCAAGCAACATATTTATGTCTCTACTTGGGAGTCAAAGCTCTGGACAGTCAAGACAAACCGTCCCCCCATTGCCTTTAGACAACATAATAGTCTTAACATGAATTAGTTACTTACTCTAACCACATAGACTACAGACCATAGATTTAGACCGCTTACTCTAGAAAGTTGTCTTCTCGCATACAAAAGATTATTGCATGCAACGTTCTAGCAGTTTAATACAAGTAGTCAATGAGCCATATTTGCTTACATTTACTTTAATATGTAAATACTTTGAGGACTAATAGCAATATAATGAATAACTTCTAAATTATTTCATTAATCAGTTCAAAAATTTAATAAAAAATACATTGCTGTTTAGGGCATACCTAACAGTTTGTTGGGATATTTTATTGATGTTTAAGAAAGATTAATGAATAAATTAGAAAAACTCAACTATCAATGTATATGCTGGTATCTATAGTCAAAAATTCAAAGCAAATTCGTCAAAATTGGACATCAAAAACATGATATTTAGGCCATTGAACATTCTTATGAGAATAGCAAATCAACTACAACAAATGAATACAAAAATGAACAAAGCAATTGCATAAAAGTAAAGGACGCTGAAATTTATAGAGATTCACTAGAATATACTACATCGTCTATCTAAGGTCAACTCGTTGATTAGACGCTTGAGATTGGCGATCTTTGAGTTCCTAGCAACGGGTGATTCCTCTTGCCAATTCTCACTAACGGACTTGTTCTGGCACTTAAGTGAATTCGAAAGTTGGTTGTTGGACATACCTAATCTGTAATTCTCTGACGTAAAATGGCCAAGGGACCCATGGTCAGCACCAAATTTTAGACGCTATAATCTACATTAAAAATAACAACAAATAACTTGGAAACACAAGAAAAATAACATTTTCAGAACAAAAACACAAAAAAAGGAGCAAAGATGAAGATTTTTTGCTTGAGAATTTTTAAAGAACTCATAACCCTTTCTTAAAACCCTTTGAATGCCTATGAAATGAAGAAATAAGAGAGAGAAGGAAAGCCAAGGGTTATAGCCTCTCAGAGTTAATCTAGTGGTCCAAGATCATCCATCGCCACTTGATCGTATGTTCTAGATTTCCCAGCCCCTTTCCCATCAAAGTCATCATTATGTGTATTTTCAAATTTCAAATAGGAAATAACCGTCGTATAAAGCACATTCCCACCAATCGATTATTATTGCACCACGTGTAAAGCTCATTTTGACCAATCGATTATGAGTCATTGATCGACAATTATTTTAGGAATAATCTAATATCTAAAAACTTGGCCTCATTCGTGGAATGTGTCCATGTAAGAGCGCATGATCCCCACAATTTGGAAAGTGGGGTACAAGTCACAGCATCCTTGAATTGTAGAAGCCACGTTCTTCCCTATATATACAGAGGAAGAATCCTTTCAAAAAGGGATACACATTTATGTACTCTATCAAAATTTTCAAAGAAGCTCACTATATTCTGTACTCTCCATTTTGAACATAGTGAAGAGCTCAAATAGAAGATATAATGCATTCTAACAAACTTCTATAAATTTCGGTATCCTTTATTTTTACTTAATTACTTTGTTCATTTTTATTTTTATTTATGGCAGTTTGATTTGCTATTCTGACAACGATGTTCAAGGGAAAAAATGTCATGTTTTTGACGTTCAGTTTTGACTAATTTGCTTTGAATTTTTGACCGGGAAATCTAACATCTATAGCCAACCAGTGGAATTGTCATAATTAATTGGAATGGGAACTTTATGTACTAGTAGTTAAGGTGAATGGGAACCTAGTTTTTTTGTTCTTTTGATTCCTGTCATTTTTATTTTGGTTTGATTAGTTTTATTTTAAATTAGTTTGTTATTTTCATTTTTTTAATTAAAATACTTTATTGATTAATCAAATAATTTTAGAATTAATCAATTTCGATAATTAATTATAAATAAACACAATCTTTGTGTTACAATACTCGTACTCAGTCTACTTTATCACTTGAAATGATTTATACACTTGCTAAATCGCTACTCAGTTCTCCCTTGTTTGTGTGCATTTTGGTGAGCACCCAATGCTTGAAAAGTAAATCCAAAACGAGAATTAATTGGCATCCACACACCAGTTATTCTAAACAGAGAAGAATATCGTAAAAGGATTGGAGGATGAGAAGCCATGGTGATTTAAAGAGAGTGAAAATGATACAAAACCATCAGTCTCATATATTGGCTGGGACGGGTTTTTTTTTTTTTTTTTGTTTGACAAAAAGCGCACTAACCTCCATCATTGGACTGAAACGGCATGATTCTTGGGCCTCAAGGCGTCCCAACAATCATGCTGTCGGGACCCATCTTTCTCCTGCAAGAATAATTCTTTGTAAAACATCATCCGAAGGTTATGCACTCATAATAGATCCATTCCATTCCTCCCAGTAAAGGCTCTGCGTGAGGTATGGGTCAAAGTATCGATAATTTGTTTCGGACGAATGTGAGATATTCAAGTGTCCCAAATCAATCGGGATGGTCCTGACATCAACCCAAAAGTATACACATTCGTTCGGCTACTGTGTCAGTCGTAACAACGATATTGTGCCATCGAGTTTTTCAATCGACGTATAAGGTGAGTTTAGAGGGAGATTTGGAGATATATTTTTTGAGACGTTAATTTAAAATTTGATATGGTTTTAGAGATTGTATTTGGGATAAAATTTTTTAACAAAAAAAGTTATGAAAATTAATGTATAAATATTATAAAATATGTGATAAAAAAATCTTTTTGAGAATGTGTGCATTATGAGGAAAGAAATAAATGTTATAAAAAATAATGCAAATAAAAATACAAAAAGGCAAATTGGATAAAATAAATTCTGTATATCTTCTGACAAAAATATGATAATTATTCAGTTACAACTCAGTATAATATATATACACAAAATATGAAAAGCCAAAACATAAATTATTATAATAAATATCATTACTTATTGATTTGTATTAGAAAATATAAAATTACATGCCATACATGGTTGAACAATACTACAAACATCAAAGTCTGTACCATGGGTATTGTTGGTATCTCTCACACATTTGGTCCGTCACAGCATCTCGAAAACGACCCATTATCGTTTTCCCTCTTCGACATTGCTGATGCAGGTTGGAGTTTGTGATGTTCGTATGTGGGACCGTGCAAGCATCGTCGTCATCTTCATCGTTGTCAACTTCCTCGACATTAGCTTCATTGGTAGACACATGTTAAGAAATGCCCCAAGTATAAAAGACATTTAATATATTTTATTTTGAACTGGATAATAAAATTATATATAAAAGTTATTCATTACATTCTATATGTTAAAGTAAATGTAAGCAAATATGGCTCACTGATTGCTTGTGTTAAAACTGTTAGAACGTTGCATGCAATGGACTTTTGTATACAAGAAGACAATGTTCTAAAATAAGCAGTATAAATTAAGGACCGTAATCTATGGGGTTAGACCGAGCATATAACTCATGTTAAGGCTATTATATTGTCTAAAGTCATGGTGGGGACGGTTTGTCTTGACTGTCTAGAGCATAGGCTCCCAAGTAGAGACATAGATATGTTGCTTGGTGGTGACATATTGGACCGGAACTAAAGCGTGATTGATCTACGTAGTCTGCTATGAGTGGATCAATCTGCTTTTGACGTTCATTATGCAATAATCTTAATCCTGAGTAGATGAACTACTTCATGTATATGACTTGTGTACTTTGATATTCCAATGGCTAAAGCATCTCAGAGGTAGTAAGCTTATAGACTGGTTCGTTGGATGTATGACTTGTATACGATGAAGAGTTTGTTTGCAGATATTGGAATCATAACTCTAATAAGGAGTTAAGGGTATCCTCTTAAAGGGCATTATACTGGATGTAAAAATGGACAAGACATTGGGTCGTCTGCTAGTGAATAATCATTTTCTTATTCACATATAGTGAATAATCATTTTCTTATTCGGTAGTATAATGAAACTTTAAGATAGCTTGATCAGCAGGTTGAACAAACTTTGACTTAAGGCTAATCATGGATATCATATGAGAGTTTTGTATACATAACAAGGTCATTGAACAATAGTTTGTCACAGGCTTACGTAATACGGTATATAATTGGGAGTTCAGTTTCAGGTTTATAGTGGTATGACTCTGAAATTAGTGATCATATGATTGAGTTGTTCGATACAGAATGATGATTATATGGATTCACAGGAGCCCGATTATATATGTCCAATTGGTCTCTCTACTAGCTCTACATAATTACTTAACAAATAGCAAATTGATCAAGGTATGCTTATTGGCTAGTTGACTATGCATGGACGGTGTAGACATAGGATAAGCATGGAAGACAAGATTCTCTCTGGCTGAATTCAGATTTTGTTTTGGATAATAGAGTACACAATTATTCGAATTCTAAATAAAGTTGTCATGATTTTATTTGAGTTTGAATTGGAGTTGTGGAATATTATCCATGAGGACAAAAATTTGATATACAACTTTTTTATGGATTTTGAAATTTGAATTTTGAATTTGAAATTTAAATTTAAATTTTGAATTTTGAATTTTGAATTCAAATTTTAAATCACAAATCCATGACGTAACCGAATTTGTTGTGGATAATTCCACAAGATAAATTTCGGATTTTATGTGGATAATGGAAAGGAAGATCTTATTTGAATCCTACTTGAATTTTGACTCTTAAATCTATCAAGAATGACTGAATTAGTTGAGGTAAATCTACCCTAGGAGATTTCGATTTTTGTGGATTAGGATGAAGGGGAATTCAAGCTAGAAAATCCTACTTAAATTTTGAATCCTCTCCCTCATAATGGTGGCCGAAATTCTATGGATAAGCCTAAAGGAAATTTCGGTTTATTGTAGATAAGGATGAAGGGAAATTCATGTAAGAAAATTCTATTTGAATTTTGATTCTTCTCACATTTAGATGGCCGAATCTAGCCTTATTCTTGGCCTAGGGAAAATTCGGTTTTAGTGGCTAATGATAAGATAAAATTCAAGTTAAAATCTTATTGGAATTTAGAATGCAAAATCTCCTAGGGTGGCTGAATCTTCCCTTGATTATGGCCTATAGGGAATTCATATTTTGTGAGGAAAGATAGGAAGAAAATCTTCTCCTAGTCCAATTCAAATTCAAGAAATCATCTCATGCTAGTCTATAAATAGGGGTCCTATCACTCCAGTTCTCTCAGACCGCAGACTCTCAGGTGAGCATGCTTATTGTTGCACAACTCGCTGCAGACTCTCAGAAGACTAGCGGTGCTAGCATGCCGATTGAGGATCCGAGTGCCCACACACTCTGCTATCCAGGAATTGGAGAATAGTAGAGAAGGCTAGTTGGTTGAAGCCCTCCAGTCATTCTCTTCCTGCAGTTTGGCGTTCTCTAGAGGCATGAATTTTATTGTTGTTAGTTTATTGTATATAGCATCACGAGATGTTTAACGATCTTAAAAAAAAAATTTATAATTCCGCTACGTCACTCTGATGCATTTTTACAGATTTTTTTTCCTACAATACAGATGTAGAAGCAACATCTGTTGGCATCTCATACATGTAGGTTTGAAGTAGCAGATCAGGTTTAACCGTTGCATGAATCCTTATGAAGTTATGCAATATCGTATAAATAATTGGTATCATAACATGTTTTTCAATGGGATAACTATTCATCTTAATTAGTATTTTGCAACGTGCTTTCCAAACACCAAATATCCTTTCAATATAGTTCCTCAAAGATGAGTAGATGTAATTAAAAAACTTATCTTGCGACCATGCACGTGAACATCATATCAAACGAAACCGCCGCTAGGATGTTTTGGGTGTTTATTCCTTTCCTATTTTGCCAAGCGAGCGAATTATCGGCTAGGGGAACACATGGCACGTGTGTGCTATCAACAGCTCTGACACAGTTTTACAAAAACAAGTTTATTATTGCTTAATTTAAACAAGAAATAGACAAACCCAATTCTTATCTACAACATGCATTGAAAATGACGACATACATAAAACCAAGGTCTATATTTATATGCGGTCTCCATGATATACAGTTGAACCTGATTATAATCATGTGGGCGTATATACTCATCCTTCAACGTAAAGAGTGCATCAAGTACAGTCGTAAACCATCTCGACATCGTCTCACTTGAATGTTACCAAATATATTGCTTCTGCCAATTCATCATCACATAGCAAAGTATTTCCAAGAATATGAATAATTACTCAGGGACGGAGACATGATTTGTCGATTGCAATAATACCCCTTTTGTCTACCAACTCGCACAAAGTCATAAATGTGCCCCTATTCATCTGTATCTTCTGTTTTATGTTATCATCATGACCGTACAACTCATCCGTCTTTAGTGCTTCTATTAAAATGGAGTCATGCTTTCACTCGTTTTGGTTCCGTAATTTTCTCAAGTATGGATATAGGACACATGCAATGACACCAACATCATCATCATTATCAGTGTCTATGGAATCCATAGTGCTCCGTGTTTTTCAACCTATCAACAGTAACTTTTTATCATAATGACATACCACGTTCGATAATTTTCCAAAAATAAGAAAATGCAATTAAAAACAATCGTAACAATATGCACTAAAAGAAAATAAACATTACATAGAAAATTGTTTAACAGTGTATGGTTGAAAAATATATTGTCCATAATTTGACTGTAACTACTCTAGATACACCCATTGACAATCCTTCGAATAATATTCCACCTCTTCTCAACCGATAGCATAGTAAAGTCCCTCAATGCCTCTTTTTTATTTCATTGCTACAAGTACACGGTAATAGCATCATCGGTCGGAACTCCTATCTCTTCCATCATCCTGTCACACTCACCAAGCATTGAAGCTTTGGTTGCCTCATCCAAACTTGAAGTTTTTGTGGACTTGTTCGAGTAGTAACTTCCAATGCCCATGATTGCGTCTGTGAGCCGATATTCGTTGTCCTTCCTTTGCTTATGCTTGGCCTGTTTCTCATAGCTCCGTGACGTTCTTGGTGCATATTGGGTGTCAAAATAGGGGAAGTTTATTGTGTTGCCATGCGAGTCATTTCCATCATCCAATAGGCCAGGAACTTGAGACATGTCAGTAGACATGTCGAATCCAGAGAAGTTTTGAGTATTCCCACTAGACGTGGATCGTGCTACCTGTACTCTTGAACCGACTACTTAGTACTTCTTAAACACGTTGAAGAACAACTCTTTGTGCTTCAGACCTTGAGTTTGAAGAAAATTTTGCTCTGGGTGAATCTGCAAGGATAAAATTAGTCATTTCTCAAAATAACCAAATAATGAAATATATCATCCACCTCATAATACGTAAATAGGCATAATAGACGGGTTATGAAATATGTACAGCTATAAATTGAGCCCATTGTTCATCGAAGTAAGTAATCATATCGATAATTAGGTTGTATCCTAAACTAGTTCATCTCTACAATGCCTTCCATGCGGTGTGGGTCTACCTCATTTGTGTCCTTTTCTCATGCAGAGTCGTGGCATAACACGACGTGTTGATATCCAGCCACCTTCGATTGAATAGCTCAGCCCACTTCGAATAACTATCAGTTTTTAGAAGTCTTCCAGCATGATAACACTAGTATTCATTAAGGAGATTCAGAAAATAAACCTCCTCGTTATTCCAATTATAAGACGAACCATCGGCGCGAGGCATCTTTGTCTCAAACTAAAGGGTAGAATACAGTGTAAATAATCAGAATCAATCATATAACAAATAAATTATTGGGTAAATTTCATGGCTCAGATCAATGTCACAATTTCGCATAATCATGTTAGGCATTATGTAGACCCAAATCGCACAAGTGGCTACTAAGGTTGAAACCAACATTATTATTGGTTCATAACAACCCGGGGTATTAACCAGTAACATATTTGTTTAACGGGTCTACAAAATACCATTAACATGATAATTGATTAACCATTGACAAATTAGCATCATTGTCGGTATGCCACGAAAAGTAGTAAAGGCCAACATCAGAATCAACTAGCGACACAGGTTCACAACAGATAGCATTAATCAACACCAACAACACAACAGTTAACATGACAATTGATTAATACAAAAAATAAAATAAAAAAATTTCAACAATTAATCGTTATGGCGATCTAGCATACAAGCATACGAACATCAGTAACGACCAAATTCCCACATATATAGAAACGATACACATCAACCAATTAGCATGCATGGGAAAAACAAGTTTTACATAGAATAGAGAAACAAAAAGTTAGTTTTCACAAAATACCGAGTTGGAGCTAGTAGATGAATAATCGACAGTCGGCTCTGGAGCGCCAATGGAGATGTTAATCATGCTATCCATTAAGGAAGTAGTGTGTAATATGCCGCACAAGTTGACTCCGGTTGCAATGCCAAGTGGCCCAGGTGTGGGCTCAAACCCCGTGTCTCATGCTCCCTTTCGCCGTGGCTATTTCGAACAAACCCGTCGAGAGACCTATGTATGTGGAAACTTTAATAGGGGTAATGGCAACAAAATTTGTTTAAAAAACGATCTACCAAAAAGTTTTAACAATACACACAAATATCCAACATGCAGCCTCAAAATCTAGAAGAAGAAACAAATTAGCTTACAGATCAGCCGAAAAAGGGGAGGGGCAACTGCAGGGGTGAAAAATTAGGGAAGGGGGTGTTGTTACTGAATGGCCTGTGTCTTCGGGTTTGGTTGAAGAAGGAATGGCCATAACAATAGAATAAAAATCACTAAACACAACATTAACATTCAACACAACATTAACATTCGCATATACAAGCACCGGATGGCAAGGTTCAACCGGAATAGGTTCAAAATCACAAAGGCAAAAGCAGCAAAACTAAGCCGAATGTCACGGAATGGGCAAATAGACGACAAGCCCCCTCATCAGTGATGCACAAATGCAACATATCAAACACACAAAATACCAAACACAAAACAATCCAAAGCCATGGGGTTGTAGATAAAAAACAAAATAAAATTTTATAACTCACAAACCAATTGAGCAACACAGTCGGGGGACAAAGGGAGTGCCGGATCGATGATGGAAAATTTGTTTCCACCATGTATTGTGACGGCGCTGATTGGGAACAATGAGTTGGGGGCCAGTTGGGAGTCATGATATACAATTGAGATGGAGCGAAAATCAACGGTTGATGAAACTCCCACGAAGGGTTGTAAGGGAAATGAAACCCATGATTGGAGAACCGGTCGGTCAACAACGAGCAGGGATTGGGACAGAACCAAAACCCAAGAGTGGAGAATCGCTCGGTAAACGCCAGCGAGGGGTTGTTAAGGAGACAAACCCATTTTCGAAATAGTGGTCAATCAAAATCAAGGACGGGTTGTGAGGGAAAGGAAACCCAGTCAGTTGATGAAGAAAATGAAGAAGAAGAAGAAGAAGCAAAATACATCAGCAAGGAGATAAATCCATATACCGTGGGTTTGTAAAGAGGTGGGTGGGTAAAAATAACGGGGGTAGGTTGAAAACGAGCGAATAGTGGCAGTCGGGGATAGATTCCCTGCAAGATGCACCTGCTGCACCTATGTGAACGTACTGTTTCATGTTTGGAGACAAGAGTGAGCCAAATAGGATACCCCAGAGAAAAAATCGATTTTTTTTTTTTTAACGAAGCATGGATTGCAAGTTCCTTACAACCAACGAAAGTTGTTTCTTGCTTTGTACCATGTTTGGAGGCAGTCGGCTGGCTACCACAATAATTTCACGGTGTTCGCGTAATAAACAACAATGAATCAATGATTTCTACTATCTACACCACAATCAAGCATTGAGATAATCAACCCTTTATAGTTAATAAACTATTATATGTAAAAATGGTCAAGAGTTAATTAATTTTCAATTAAGAATGAACATAGGAAAAATTAAAAACTTTCTCAATAATTACGTTTAAAATTCCTTGTCTTAAAATTTAAAACTTGATAAGATAAATATCTAGATAGAGCTTTATGTCTATACTCATAATGAAAATCATCTCAAGTAGAAATTAATATCTAATCAATTATAGATTAAAGACTTATTAAGTAAGATAAGTACAACTTTACCTACGTTATGAAAATGTAGTTTTATATAAACAATGATATGACATGGTGCTAGCTGTGATCTCATGTATGCCATGCTTTTAATGCCATTTCTCATTTGTCTCATTTTTGTTTTATGATGCTTATGACACATTTATTACATAATAACTGTTCTGCCACATTTTTATACTATGACAATTGTGCCACACTTTCTTATACCTTAACAATTATGTCATGTATAATCATTATGATCAATATTATCATGATGTAATTAAGATTTATGCTGAGGTATTACACGTTGCATACTCATTGTAAAAATAAATTACAAAACTAAGATAAGACTTATTAAGTTTTCATACCAACTCTTGACTTACAGGGAGAATTATACATAACCTCTCGATCCATGGGAAGGATTTGTAAAAAGTTTTACAATCTCATTGTTGTTATGGACCATGCAAACCCTAATTTCTTGATAATCAAGCATACTTAGGACCCATAAGATATGATAAGACAACATAAGGGATCCATAACTAAGTATAAATGGACCATATATATATTCATGATAAAATATGAACAGATCATGCATATTTAATGAGATTTTTTAATTATATTTTGCGAGATAATATTTGTACTTATTGAACGAAAACTCAAATAATGACAGATTCAATGGGGGCCATTGGGGGCACATGCCCACCCTCAAATTTTTTGAAGTTTAACTTTAGAAAGAGTCCCAACATTCTTTAATAGTTTTAATATGACCCAACTCAAAAGTTTTTTTTTAATAGACCTAAACATAATATTTAAATATTTTTTTTATATTTTAATACCATAACTAAACTTAGATTATCTTTTATGTTTTAATATTGTAAACAATCTTTGATTATTTCATTTTCAATTTATTTCTTTTTCTACAATTTTTTGCTTTTTTTTTTTAATTTTTCTTTGTTTGTAAAGACATAACTTATCAAAATCCATACATATTATTTTTTTATTAATTGGTTAGATTATTCATCTTAAAAAGAAAAAGAACGATGATGTGAAAAAATAAAAGCGAACCTTAATTTTAATAAAAGCGAACCTTAATTTTTAGTAAAAACTTATAAAAATTTATAACAAATTCTAGACTTAAAACTCTCAATTTTTATTATAATTGTGATGTTTAAAATAAAGTTCAAGAACAATATAATGCTTCTAAAATATAAGACCTATATATATTAATTGTAATATGTAAATCAAAATTAAATAAAAATTATTAACCTCTTTATCCATATAAAGTCATCGTTTCTTAATATAAAAATTGTATTATCTAATGTGCCCTCTTTTTCTTATAGACCTATTTACATATAATGGGTTTGATCCTATTTGGAAGGTTTACAAGTTTCTATTCAGGGTTGAATTTTATAAAACCCATCTCATTGTTCATCTCATTTTTCATGGCCTCTTTTCAAAGTTTAGTATTAACATCGTTTATAGCCTTATCGTAAGTTATAGGGTCATCATCATATTCATGAGTTTTAGCTTGGTATGCTTCAACATCATACATGAAGAAATTTGGTTTTCTAGAAACTTTCCCACTATGTTGAAGCACCCTAAATTATTGATCGTTTGCAGGTCTTTCACTAGAACTCAGACTTACGTCAAAGACCGAAACTTGTAGAGCAATTCTATTACTCGATATCTCCTTTAGTACCACTTTATTTTGAGGCTTAACATCATTCATGTAAATTTCCTCAAGGAATGTTGCATGAGTTAAAATAATGACCTTTTGTTTCTTCAAGTTATATAACAGACCTCCATTGGTTCCATTAGGATATCCTAAATACATGCACAATTTAGAACGTAGATCCAATTTCTTCACATCCCCATCCAATACATGTGCTAAGCAGCCCCATATTTTTATATGTCTAAGAGAAGGCTTCTTGCCATGCTACAATTCGTATGGAATCCTAGGAGTTGATTTGTTTGGAACTTAGTTCAAAATATAGCATGCTGTTTGTAGTGCATACAACAAGGTCTTATTTCCCCTTTCGGCTACACCATTCTATTATAGAGTACCAAGTGTAATTAATTGGGATTAAATCTCATTCTCTACAAGATTTCTTAGAAATTCATCGGAAAGATATTCGTCATCTTGATTAAATAAAGTGTCTTTATGGATTTACTTAATTATTTTTCCACTCTGCGCGATACTCTTTAAACTTATCAAAGGTTTCGCTCTTCCAGTTTATTAGGTACACATATCCATACATTGAGTAATTGTCTATAAAAGAGACATAATACTCAATCCTTCTCGGTGCCTCTATGTTCATGGGGCCACATATGTCGGTGTGTATAATTTCTAAAAGTTCCTTAGCCCTAATTTTGTTAACTCTAAAAGACCTCTTAGACATCTTATTGTTAAGCCAAGATTCATATTGAGGAAGACGTACCTCTTTTAGAGTTTCCAAATGACTATCTTTTACCAATCTATAAATCCCATCTAGATGAACATGAATGACTTTAAGCCTCGAAGCAAAGTGGTGCTAAAGGAGTTATCGGGTGAAAGAACTGCTCCACAGATTTCGGTCTTGGATGCAAGTCTGAGTTCCAGTGAAAGACCTGCAGACGATCAACAATTTAGGGTGCCTCGTCGTAGTGGGAGGGTTTCGAAGAAACCTAATTTCTTCATGTATGATGCTAAGGTATACCAGGCCGAGGCTCATGAGCATGAGGATGATCCGGTCACCTATGATGAAGCTATAAATGATGTTGATTCTAAATCTTGGAAACAGGCTATGAACAATGAGATAGATTCTATGAAATCCAACTCTGTTTGGGAACTTGTAGATTTGCCGGATAGGATAAAACCCATTGGATGCAAATGGGTCTACAAAAGAAAGAAGGATGCGGAAGGGAGAGTAGAAACTTTCAAAGCTAGACTGGTTGCAAAGGGATACAGGCAAAAGGCTGGAATCGATTACGATGAAACCTTTTCGCCTGTTGCTATGCTGAAGTCTATCCGTATTCTTCTGTCCATTGCTGCGGCTCTCGATTACGAGATTTGGCAAATGGATGTCAAGACGAAATTCTTGAATGGCCATCTTGAAGAGTGTATCTATATGATACAGCCCGAAGGGTTTGTAGCGAAAGACCAAGAAAGGAAAGTCTGCAAGTTGCTTAGATCCATTTATGGATTAAAGCAAGCATCCCGCTCATGGAACCAGAGGTTTGATCAAGCGATTAAGACATTTGGTTTTGAGCAAAACGTTAATGAACCTTGTGTTTATAAACGTATTAAGGATGGAAAAGTGGTCTTTCTGATACTCTATGTCGATGATATACTACTCATTGGGAATGATGTAGGGAACTTATCATTGGTCAAGCTTTGGTTACACCAACAGTTTGACATGAAGGACTTGGGAGAAGCTAATTATGTTCTAGGCATTCGTCTCTTCAGAGATCGAAAGAACAAAATGATAGCGTTATCCCAAGCTTCATACATAGATAAAATAATTGACAAATATGCAATGCAAGAGGCAAAGAAAGGCTCACAACCTTCTATTGCTGGTCTAACTCTTTCATTGGATGACTGTCCCAAGACATCGGAAGAAAGAGAGCGTATGAGTAAGGTCCCTTATGCATCCGCTGTGGGTAGCCTTATGTACGCTATGCTTTGCACTCGCCCAGACATATGTTTTGCAGTAGGTATGGTGAGTCGATATCAAGCAAATCCTGGAACCAAGCACTGGCAAGTTGTAAAGCATATACTCAAGTATCTTAAGAGAACGAGGGATTATATGCCAGTGTATTCTGGAGGGGACCTAACACCCGTAGGATACAAGGACTCAAACTTCCAGACTTGTAAGGATTCGAGGAAATCGACATCTGGATCAGTGTTTTTACTCGGAGGAGGTGCCATTGTGTGGAGGAGCATGAAGCAGGGCTGCACAGCTGACTCTACTATAGAGGCTGAGTATGTGGCTGTGGCTGAGGCATCTAAAGAAGCGGTTTGGCTCCGCAAGTTCTTTAGAGACCTTGAGGTCATTCCGGGTGTTGACAAGCCTATCACACTTTACTATGATAATACAAGGGCTATTGCCAACACAAGGGAATCTCGGCACCACAAGAGGACCAAGCACATCGATCGGAGATATCACATTATTAGAGGGCATGTGGAGACAGGACAAGTGGATGTATGTAAGATCATGTCCGAGGACAACATCGCTGATCCCTTTACTAAGACTTTGGTGACTAGAAGCTTTGAGAGGCATGTAGAGGCAATGGGGATGCGTAACATGGCGCATCTACTGGCTTAGGGCAAGTGGGAGATTGTTAGGAAATGCCCTAAGTATTAGAGACATTTTGATGTATTCATTTTGAACTGGATAATAAAATTATATATAGAGGTTATTCATTACATTGCTATCTGTCCTCGTCTTATTTACATGTTAAATTAAATGTAAGCAAATATGGCTCACTGACTACTTGTGTTAAAACTGTTAGAACGTTGCATGCAATGGACTTTTGTATGCGAGAAGACAATGTTCTAAAGTTAGCGGTCTAAACTATGGTCTGTAGTCTATGGGGTTAGACCGAGCATCTAACTCATGTTAAGACTATTATGTTGTCTAAAGCCTTGGAGGGGACGGTTTGTCTTGACTGTCTGGAGCTGGACTCCCAAGTAGAGACATAGATATGTTACTTGGTGGTGACATATTAGACCGGGACTAAAGCGTGATTGATCTACGTAGTCCGCTATGAGTGGATCAATCTGCTTTTGACGTTCATTGTGCAATAACCTTAATCCTGAGTAAATGAACTACTTCATGTATATGACTTGTGTACTTTGATGTTCCAATGGCTAAAGCGTCTCAAAGGTAGTAAGCTTATAGACCGGTTCGTTGGGTGCATGACTTGTATACGATGAAGGGTTTGTTTGCAGATATCGGAATCATAGCTCTAAGGAGTTAAAGGTATCCTCTTAAAGGCATTATACTGAATGTGAAAATGGACAAGGCCTTGGGTCGTCTGCTGGGTGGATGACTTCTTATTCACATATGGTGAATAATCATTTTCTTAATTCGGTAGTATAATGGAACTTTAAGATAGCCTAATCAGTAGGATTAAACGGACTTTGACCTAAGGCTGATCATGGATATCATATGAGGGTTTTGCATATATGACAAGGTCATTGGATAGTAGCTCGTCACAGGCTTACGTAATACGGTATATAATTGGGAGTTCAGTTTCAAGTTTATAGTGGTGTGACTCTGAAATTAGTGATCATATGATTGAGTTGTTCGGTACAGAATGATGATCATATGGAATCACAGGAGCCCGATTATATATGTCCAATCAGTCCCTCTACTAGCTCCACATAATTCCTTAACGTTTGGCAAATTGATTTGTGTATGCTAATGGCTAGTTTATTATGCATGGATGGTGATGACACGGGATTAGGATGGTAGACAAGATTCTCTCCAGTTGGATTCAGATTTTATTTTGGATAATAGAGTACATAATTATTCGAACTCCAAATAAAGCTGCCATGATTTTATTTGAGATTGGATTGGAGTTGTAGAAAATTATCCATGGGAACAAAAATTTGAAACACAACCGTTTTGTGGATTTTGAAATTTGAATTTTGAAATTTGAATTTTGAAATTTGAATTTGAAATTCGAAATTTGAAATTTAAATTTGAAATTCGAATTTGAAATTTGAAATTCAAATTTTGAATCACAGTCCAAGTGGGATTCGAATTTGTTGTGGAAAATCCACAAGGTTTGAAATTCGAATTTGAGTTGGATTTAGAGAGGATAATCTTGTCAGAATCCTACTTGAATTTTGAATCCAAATCTTAACAAATTATGGACGAAATTTTGAGGATAATCCTCAATGGAATTTCGGTTTTTGTGGATAAGGTTCAAGGGAAAAATTCAAGTTTCAATCCCAGTTGAATTTGGATTCTCTCCTTCCCTGAAAAGTGGCCGAAATTATGGAGGAAATCTCCTAGGAAAATTCGGTTATTTTGGATAAGGTTGAGATAAGATTCAAGCTTGAAAATCGTAGTGGAATTTTGATTCTCCCTTATCCTAAAAGTGGCCGAAATTTTTTGAGGAGATTTTCTCCTAGGAATTTTGGATTTTTTGGTTGAAAAAGGGAGATAAAATTCTAGTTAAAATCTTGTTTAGATTTGGATTGGATTTATCCTAAATAAACCGAATTTTATTGTTGGGATTTTCCCATGGAAAAATTCAGATTTTATGGTTATGGATAAGGGAGAATATCTTTTCCTAATCCAATTCGAATTCAGAGAATCACCTCATGCAGGTCTATAAATAGAGGTCCTGCCACTCCAGTTCTCTCAGACCACAGACTCTCAGGTGAGCAGGCTTATTATTGCACAGCTCATCGTGATAATAAGTTCTTTAGAGATCTGGGTGGTTGGAAGAAGACTAGCAGTGCTAGCATACCGATCGAGGTTCAGAGTGCCCACACACTCAGCCATTCGGGAATTGGAGAATAGTAGAGAAGGCTAGTTGGTTGAAGGCTCCGGTCATTCTCCTCCTGCAAGATTGGCGTCCTTGAGGTATGAGTTTTAATTGTTGTTGATTTATTGTATATGGCATCATGAGATATTTAACGATCTAAAAAATTTTTATTGTTCCGCTGCGCCACTCTGATACGTTTTTACCGATTTATTTTCCTACATGTTCAGACTAAAAGATGATGACCAAGGCAATCTCATGAAATATAGAGCTCAATTAGTTATCAAGGGCTTTAGATAGAAGAAAGGAATTGATTTTGATGAAATTTTCTCTCTGATGGTGAAAATGTCATCGATCAGAGTAATCTTGAGATTAGCAGCTAACCAAGATCTCGATATTAAGCAGATGGATATAAAAACTACATTTCTTTATGGATATTTACAAAAGGTAATCTACATGTAGCAACCTAAAGGTTTTGAGGTAAAGGAAAAGAACATCTAGTATGCATGTTGAAAAAAAATATATATGTATGTCTAAAACAGGCTTCACAGTAGTGGTACAAGAAGTTTGATTCGTTTATAATAGATGAAGAGTACAAAAAAACCACAACAAATTCATATGTCTTCATCAAGTAATTTTCTGGTGAGAAATTCATCATCCTGCCATTATATGTTGATGACATGCTAATAATTAGCTAGGATGTTAAAATGATAAATCAATTGAAGAAATAACTCTTTGGAGTCTTTGACATAGAAGACTTGAGTCCAGCCAAACATATTTTGAGAATAGAGATTATCTGATACAGGCGGTCTCGAAGGATATGGTTATCACAGGAGAACTATGTTGAAGGAATACTTAAAAGGTTCAACATGGAATGAGCAACACTAGTTTCTTTACCCCTTGCTAGTTAATTCAAACTAACCAAGAAGATATGTCCTTCTTCAGAAGAAGAAAAGAAGAAGATGTTGGCACTCTTCAGTAGTTTGAAGTTTGATGTACACAATGGTTTTTACAAGGCTGGATATCACTCACACAGTAGAGGTTGTAAGCTATTTCCAGCAAATCCAAGCAAAGAATATTGGGAAGCTGTTAAATGGATCTTTAAATATCTGAGGAGCACATATAAAATGTACCGAAGCTTCAGGAAAGGAAAACCAGTCTTAGAAAGATATGCGGAAATAGACATTGCTAGTGATCTTGATGGTAGAAAGTTTACATTTGAGTACTTGTTAACTTTTGCAGGGGGAACTGTATCATGATAGTCCCAGCTATAAAAATGTGTCGCTCTATCCACAACAAAAGCTAAGTATATAGTGTTTACAAAAGCAGGGAAAAAGATGTTGTGGTTAAAGAATTTTCTCTAAGATCTGGGTATGCAGCAAGATGGGTACGTGGTTTACTGTAATAGTCAAAGTGTAATTGATCTTAGCAAGAATGTGACCTACAACTATAAAACAAAGCACACTGATGTCAGATATCATTGGACTAGTTATGCACTTAAGAAAAAACTATTCCAGGTACAGAAGATTCATACTGAGAAAATGCAATGGATATGCTAATAAAAGTGATCACTCGACACAAGCTTGAGTTATATTCTAAACTTTTCGAGATAAGTTAGAGTTGATAATGATTTGTATCTAGTTCCTGCTCTTATAGGTTGAAAAAAAAAGGGAAAGATTTATTAGGTTGTTTTTCATTTTTTTCAACAAAAGTGGGTGTCGTTTCGGTGCCTACTACCATTAAAAAAAAAAAGAAAGTAGGTGTTGAATCGGCACCCACAACTGTTAGGATTGCCCTATAAGAGAAAGACATTTTTAATATATTTTATTTATTTTTAAATTGATTTATAATACATTAGAGGTTATTCATTATATTGATATTGTCTTCATCCTATTTACATGTTAAAGTAAATGTAAGCAAATACGGTTCATTGACTACTTGTTGTTAAACTATTAGAATATTACATACAATAGACTTTTGTCTATAAGACTACAACGTTATAAAGTAAGTAGTCTAAATGTATAGCCCGTAGTCTATGGGGTTGTGATATATTGGACTGGAACCAGAATGTAATTAATCTATGTAGTCTACTTGAGTGGATTAATTCACTTTCAACGTTCATTATGCAATAACCTTAATCCTGAATAAGTGAATAGCTTTATGTGTATAACTTGTGTAATTTGATGCTCCAAAGACTAAAGCATCCTTGAAATAATAAGTTTATAGACTGATTTGATAGGTATATGACTTGTATACGATAGAGGGTTTGCTTATAAATATGGAATCATAGCTCTAATAAGAAGTAAAGGTTATGCTTTTAACAGCATTATACTGGACGTAAAAGTGAACAAGACCTTAGGTCATTTGCTCGGCAAATGATTACTTATTCACATAAGATGAATAATTATTTACTTAATTGGGTGTATAATGGATCTTTAAGATAGCATAATCAAAAGATAGAAAAGAGTTTGACTTGAAGTTGATCATGGATATCATACGAGGGTTTTGCATATATGACTAGGTCATTGGACAATGGCTATTTATTGGCTTATATAATTCGGTATATAATTAGGAGTGCAATTTCAGATTAATAGTGGCATGACTTTTAAACGCCTTAAATGCCAAACAAACACCTTATCAAAATGAGAAAATTTCAACATTTTAGAGTTATCAATTAATTCGGTGTCCAACAATGAGTGCATCTTAGGTTTGATCAAATAAAGATATCCATCCATCCACTTAGAACATATAAAAGACTTGTTGCGAATAATAACTATTGTATTAAAAGAAACTGATTAAGAGTCTTTAATTAAACAAGCTATTGATGTAAGGTTTCTCCTAAAATTAGAAACATAAAAACGGTCTTTCAATAAAATAAACTTAAATTCATACAAACATCTATCAATACATATTCATCCATCCATGACAAAATATAAAATAAATAATAAAGAAAATTTTAAATAACCTAACCATGTTCCCATCCTAAAAAATAAAATAAAATAAAATAAAGTAAAGATTACAAAATTACAACCAAAGCATTCTTTAGATCTTAAATTTTGCTTCATCTTTGCGTACTCATCTTTATGTATCTCCTCCATTTATTTCTCATCCCATAAATTCTTTAAAATTTAATTTTTGAAAAATTCAAAATTTTAAACAATTTTAAGTCACATGCATAATTATATGTAATTTCAAATTTGATTAAAATTACATATCTTTATGCATAATTTAAAATTAAATCTCAAATTTTAATAATTGAAACTAAGAACCAAAAAATAAAAAATCTAGAGCCAGGGCCCTACCACACCATGCTGTAGGCATAGGCCTACAAGGTCCTAGTAAGACAGGCTGTGGGCCTACTCCCACAGCCATCCCCAGTGTGTACGCAGGCACAAGCCTATATGTCCCTGCCGCACCCTATGGCTAGTGCCCCAGGACAACATGCAGGCAAGCCTTTGGGTCAGGCACTGCAGGTGCCAACCCACAGGTGTAAGCCTATAGGTCCCTGCTATGCCCTTGGCCCAGTGCCCTACTAACTCACAAGCATGTGCTTGGGGGTCCTTAAAGGGACTGGTGCTCGGTGCACCACCTGGGCCCTATACCCTACCAGCCCGTAGGGGACTGGGGCCAGGCCAGGGTTCAAGAGCCATTCCTTTTATGCCATGTCCCAAATTTACCCATTAAAATTTTAAAAAATTGGAATCCTAATTAAATTAGGATTTTCCACACAAAATTCTCAATTATCAAAATTTAATTTAATTTTGGGCAAAATAAATTTAAAATCTCCAATTTTCATCTCCTCCATGAATAATTATATAAAATTCCTATACTGTTTCTAGTGTACATGAAATCTAAATATTCAAAGAAATAAATTTAAATCCATGCAAAAATTATGGTGATGATAAACTACTCCCATGGTTACATGAAAAATCCTAAATATAATTTTTCTAAATTCTAAAGGACCATGACTAACAAAATTGCGCATGATAATAATAATAATAAAATGAAAATCACCATAATCATCATGCATAATCCTTGATAACAACATAAAAGAAAACACAGAATGCCACTTTCTAAACATTTAATCCATATATCAAGGAAAATCTAGATCATTTAATGTATGAATATGACATAATCATGAGTTATCTCTGATACTAATTATAGGAAAAATTGAAAGTATAAGCAGTGGAATTTTAAAAAATTTTCTAAAGTTTGTAATAACTTGTGTTATCATATATAATAAATTACATAATAATCTTTATAGTTTAGGAGGAAAACACCAGGAACGCTAAAGGATGTGACTTAAAAAGCTTCAACCAACTAACTTTTTTTACTATTCTCTAATTCCCGGAAAGTGGAGTGTATGGGCACTCGGTTCCTTGATCGATATTCTGCGCAGCTTATCTCCTTCCAACCACCAAGATCTCTGAGAATTTATTATTATGAGTGAGAGTTATAATAATAAATTCGCTCATCTGAGAGGCTCTGATCTAAAAAAAATAGGAAGCTCTAAGGTTCTTATTTATAGAGAGTACACTGGGGGATTTTCAAAATTTGAACAAGATAATAGATAATATTTTTCTCTCTCCTCCCCTATATGTGGCTGAATTTTCCCTAAGGAAATTTGCCCCAAAAATTTGTCCATGCTTAGGTATGGGATTCAAAATTTGATTTAAATTTCAATCTCCAGAAATATTTTGATTTTATCTCCATGGATAATGCTTCATAACTCCATTTTAAATTCAAAATAAAATCATGACAACTTTATTTGAATTAAAAAATTATCTAATAATTATCCAAAATAAAATCAAATTACGAGAAAATCTTCTCTTCGTTATCCCCACTGTAGATGCCAACCATGTAGCACACTAGGATAAGATTTTGTTTAAGTCAAATTCAAATAGAATGTTCTTTTAATTTAAAATATTTATTTAAATAAGTTTCTCTAGATATTTAAATTAATTATTCAAAAAATTAATTTATCCATATCTATTTAAAATTCAAATCAAGTTCATATTTACTTTTTAAATGACAAATACAATTAATTTAAATTTCAAATGCTATTTTTCAAAAAAAGTATTTATACAAATTAAATATTATCCCATTAATTAAATAAAACAAAATTATCATTCTACCCTTGTCAGAAAAAATGCCTGCACCCTATATAGGTGACCCAGATTTTTTTTTCTCCTCAGTAAATATAAGAGTACAAGCTATAAAGAATATCGCGATTAATTATCATCCGTTAAGAAATTATGCAGAGTTAATAAAGGGACTGATTAGACATATATAATGTAGGCTCAAATAATCTTGTAATTATTATTCTATATCGAATAAACCTATTACATAATTATTTGTTTAAAAGTCATGCCACTATTAATCTGAAATTGCACTCCTAATTATATACCGAATTATATAAGCCAATAAATAGCCATTGTCCAATGACCTAGTCATATATGCAAAACCCTCGTATGATATCCATGATCAACTTCAAGTCAAACTCTTTTCTATCTTTTGATTATGCTATCTTAAAGATCCATTATACACCCAATTAAGTAAATAATTATTCATCTTATGTGAATAAGTAATCATTTGCCGAGCAAATGACCTAAGGTCTTGTTCACTTTTACGTCCAGTATAATGCTGTTAAAAGCATAACCTTTACTTCTTATTAGAGCTATGATTCCATATTTATAAGCAAACCCTCTATCGTATACAAGTCATATACCTATCAAATCAGTCTATAAACTTATTATTTCAAGGATGCTTTAGTCTTTGGAGCATCAAATTACACAAGTTATACACATAAAGCCATTCACTTATTCAGGATTAAGGTTATTGCATAATGAACGTTGAAAGTGAATTAATCCACTCAAGTAGACTACATAGATTAATTACATTCTGGTTCCAGTCCAATATATCACAACCCCATAGACTACGGGCTATACATTTAGACTACTTACTTTATAACGTTGTAGTCTTATAGAGAAAAGTCTATTGTATGTAATATTCTAATAGTTTAACAACAAGTAGTCAATGAACCGTATTTGCTTACATTTACTTTAACATGTAAATAGGATGAAGACATATATCAATATAATGAATAACCTCTAATGTATTATAAATCAATTTAAAAATAAATAAAATATATTAAAAATGTCTTTCTCTTATAGGGCAATCCTAACAGTTGTGGGTGCCGATTCAACACCCACTTTCTTTTTTTTTTTTATTTTGGTAGTAGGCACCGAAACGACACCCACTTTTGTTGAAAAAAATGAAAAACAACCTAATAAATCTTTCCCTTTTTTTTTCAACCTATAAGAGCAGGAACTAGATACAAATCATTATCAACTCTAACTTATCTCGAAAAGTTTAGAATATAACTCAAGCTTGTGTCGAGTGATCACTTTTATTAGCATATCCATTGCATTTTCTCAGTATGAATCTTCTGTACCTGGAATAGTTTTTTCTTAAGTGCATAACTAGTCCAATGATATCTGACATCAGTGTGCTTTGTTTTATAGTTGTAGGTCACATTCTTGCTTAGATCAATTACACTTTGACTATTACAGTAAACCACGTACCCATCTTGCTGCATACCCAGATCTTAGAGAAAATTCTTTAACCACAACATCTTTTTCCCTGCTTTTGTAAACACTATATACTTAGCTTTTGTTGTGGATAGAGCGACACATTTTTATAGCTGGGACTATCATGATACAGTTCCCCCTGCAAAAGTTAACAAGTACTCAAATGTAAACTTTCTACCATCAAGATCACTAGCAATGTCTATTTCCGCATATCTTTCTAAGACTGGTTTTCCTTTCCTGAAGCTTCGGTACATTTTATATGTGCTCCTCAGATATTTAAAGATCCATTTAACAGCTTCCCAATATTCTTTGCTTGGATTTGCTGGAAATAGCTTACAACCTCTACTGTGTGAGTGATATCCAGCCTTGTAAAAACCATTGTGTACATCAAACTTCAAACTACTGAAGAGTGCCAACATCTTCTTCTTTTTTTCTTCTGAAGAAGGACATATCTTCTTGGTTAGTTTGAATTAACTAGCAAGGGGTAAAGAAACTAGTGTTGCTCATTCCATGTTGAACCTTTTAAGTATTCCTTCAACATAGTTCTCCTGTGATAACCATATCCTTCGAGACCGCCTGTATCAGATAATCTCTATTCTCAAAATATGTTTGGCTGGACTCAAGTCTTCTATGTCAAAGACTCCAAAGAGTTATTTCTTCAATTGATTTATCATTTTAACATCCTAGCTAATTATTAGCATGTCATCAACATATAATGGCAGGATGATGAATTTCTCACCAGAAAATTACTTGATGAAGACATATGAATTTGTTGTGGTTTTTTTGTACTCTTCATCTATTATAAACGAATCAAACTTCTTGTACCACTACTGTGAAGCTTGTTTTAGACATACATATATATTTTTTTTCAACATGCATACTAGATGTTCTTTTCCTTTACCTCAAAACCTTTAGGTTGCTACATGTAGATTACCTTTTGTAAATATCCATAAAGAAATGTAGTTTTTATATCCATCTGCTTAATATCGAGATCTTGGTTAGCTACTAATCTCAAGATTACTCTGATCGATGACATTTTCACCATCAGAAAGAAAATTTCATCAAAATCAATTCCTTTCTTCTATCTAAAGCCCTTGATAACTAATTGAGCTCTATATTTCATGAGATTGCCTTGGTCATCATCTTTTAGTCTGAACATGTAGGAAAATAAATCGGTAAAAACGTATCAGAGTGGCGCAGCGGAACAATAAAAATTTTTTAGATCGTTAAATATCTCATGATGCCATATACAATAAATCAACAACAATTAAAACTCATACCTCAAGGACGCCAATCTTGCAGGAGGAGAATGACCGGAGCCTTCAACCAACTAGCCTTCTCTACTATTCTCCAATTCCCGAATGGCTGAGTGTGTGGGCACTCTGAACCTCGATCGGTATGCTAGCACTGCTAGTCTTCTTCCAACCACCCAGATCTCTAAAGAACTTATTATCACGATGAGCTGTGCAATAATAAGCCTGCTCACCTGAGAGTCTGTGGTCTGAGAGAACTGGAGTGGCAGGACCTCTATTTATAGACCTGCATGAGGTGATTCTCTGAATTCGAATTGGATTAGGAAAAGATATTCTCCCTTATCCATAACCATAAAATCTGAATTTTTCCATGGGAAAATCCCAACAATAAAATTCGGTTTATTTAGGATAAATCCAATCCAAATCTAAACAAGATTTTAACTAGAATTTTATCTCCCTTTTTCAACCAAAAAATCCAAAATTCCTAGGAGAAAATCTCCTCAAAAAATTTCGGCCACTTTTAGGATAAGGGAGAATCAAAATTCCACTACGATTTTCAAGCTTGAATCTTATCTCAACCTTATCCAAAATAACCGAATTTTCCTAGGAGATTTCCTCCATAATTTCGGCCACTTTTCAGGGAAGGAGAGAATCCAAATTCAACTGGGATTGAAACTTGAATTTTTCCCTTGAACCTTATCCACAAAAACCGAAATTCCATTGAGGATTATCCTCAAAATTTCGTCCATAATTTGTTAAGATTTGGATTCAAAATTCAAGTAGGATTCTGACAAGATTATCCTCTCTAAATCCAACTCAAATTCGAATTTCAAACCTTGTGGATTTTTCACAACAAATTCGAATCCCACTTGGACTGTGATTCAAAATTTGAATTTCAAATTTCAAATTCGAATTTCAAATTTAAATTTCAAATTTCGAATTTCAAATTCAAATTTCAAAATTCAAATTTCAAAATTCAAATTTCAAAATCCACAAAACGGTTGTGTTTCAAATTTTTGTTCCCATGGATAATTTTCTACAACTCCAATCCAATCTCAAATAAAATCATGGCAGCTTTATTTGGAGTTCGAATAATTATGTACTCTATTATCCAAAATAAAATCTGAATCCAACTGGAGAGAATCTTGTCTACCATCCTAATCCCGTGTCATCACCATCCATGCATAATAAACTAGCCATTAGCATACACAAATCAATTTGCCAAACGTTAAGGAATTATGTGGAGCTAGTAGAGGGACTGATTGGACATATATAATCGGGCTCCCGTGATTCCATATGATCATCATTCTGTACCGAACAACTCAATCATATGATCACTAATTTCAGAGTCACACCACTATAAACTTGAAACTGAACTCCCAATTATATACCGTATTACGTAAGCCTGTGACGAGCTACTATCCAATGACCTTGTCATATATGCAAAACCCTCATATGATATCCATGATCAGCCTTAGGTCAAAGTCCGTTTAATCCTACTGATTAGGCTATCTTAAAGTTCCATTATACTACCGAATTAAGAAAATGATTATTCACCATATGTGAATAAGAAGTCATCCACCCAGCAGACGACCCAAGGCCTTGTCCATTTTCACATTCAGTATAATGCCTTTAAGAGGATACCTTTAACTTCTTAGAGCTATGATTCCGATATCTGCAAACAAACCCTTCATCGTATACAAGTCATGCACCCAACGAACCGGTCTATAAGCTTACTACCTTTGAGACGCTTTAGCCATTGGAACATCAAAGTACACAAGTCATATACATGAAGTAGTTCATTTACTCAGGATTAAGGTTATTGCACAATGAACGTCAAAAGCAGATTGATCCACTCATAGCGGACTACGTAGATCAATCACGCTTTAGTCCCGGTCTAATATGTCACCACCAAGTAACATATCTATGTCTCTACTTGGGAGTCCAGCTCCAGACAGTCAAGACAAACCGTCCCCTCCAAGGCTTTAGACAACATAATAGTCTTAACATGAGTTAGATGCTCGGTCTAACCCCATAGACTACAGACCATAGTTTAGACCGCTAACTTTAGAACATTGTCTTCTCGCATACAAAAGTCCATTGCATGCAACGTTCTAACAGTTTTAACACAAGTAGTCAGTGAGCCATATTTGCTTACATTTAATTTAACATGTAAATAAGACGAGGACAGATAGCAATGTAATGAATAACCTCTATATATAATTTTATTATCCAGTTCAAAATGAATACATCAAAATGTCTCTAATACTTAGGGCATTTCCTAACAATCTCCCACTTGCCCTAAGCCAGTAGATGCGCCATGTTACGCATCCCCATTGCCTCTACATGCCTCTCAAAGCTTCTAGTCACCAAAGTCTTAGTAAAGGGATCAGCGATGTTGTCCTCGGACATGATCTTACATACATCCACTTGTCCTGTCTCCACATGCCCTCTAATAATGTGATATCTCCGATCGATGTGCTTGGTCCTCTTGTGGTGCCGAGATTCCCTTGTGTTGGCAATAGCCCTTGTATTATCATAGTAAAGTGTGATAGGCTTGTCAACACCCGGAATGACCTCAAGGTCTCTAAAGAACTTGCGGAGCCAAACCGCTTCTTTAGATGCCTCAGCCACAGCCACATACTCAGCCTCTATAGTAGAGTCAGCTGTGCAGCCCTGCTTCATGCTCCTCCACACAATGGCACCTCCTCCGAGTAAAAACACTGATCCAGATGTCGATTTCCTCGAATCCTTACAAGTCTGGAAGTTTGAGTCCTTGTATCCTACGGGTGTTAGGTCCCCTCCAGAATACACTGGCATATAATCCCTCGTTCTCTTAAGATACTTGAGTATATGCTTTACAACTTGCCAGTGCTTGGTTCCAGGATTTGCTTGATATCGACTCACCATACCTACTGCAAAACATATGTCTGGGCGAGTGCAAAGCATAGCGTACATAAGGCTACCCACAGCGGATGCATAAGGGACCTTACTCATACGCTCTCTTTCTTCCGATGTCTTGGGACAGTCATCCAATGAAAGAGTTAGACCAGCAATAGAAGGTTGTGAGCCTTTCTTTGCCTCTTGCATTGCATATTTGTCAATTATTTTATCTATGTATGAAGCTTGGGATAACGCTATCATTTTGTTCTTTCGATCTCTGAAGAGACGAATGCCTAGAACATAATTAGCTTCTCCCAAGTCCTTCATGTCAAACTGTTGGTGTAACCAAAGCTTGACCAATGATAAGTTCCCTACATCATTCCCAATGAGTAGTATATCATCGACATAGAGTATCAGAAAGACCACTTTTCCATCCTTAATACGTTTATAAACACAAGGTTCATTAACGTTTTGCTCAAAACCAAATGTCTTAATCGCTTGATCAAACCTCTGGTTCCATGAGCGGGATGCTTGCTTTAATCCATAAATGGATCTAAGCAACTTGCAGACTTTCCTTTCTTGGTCTTTCGCTACAAACCTTTCGGGCTGTATCATATAGATACACTCTTCAAGATGGCCATTCAAGAATTTCGTCTTGACATCCATTTGCCAAATCTCGTAATCGAGAGCCGCAGCAATGGACAGAAGAATACGGATAGACTTCAGCATAGCAACAGGCGAAAAGGTTTCATCGTAATCGATTCCAGCCTTTTGCCTGTATCCCTTTGCAACCAGTCTAGCTTTGAAAGTTTCTACTCTCCCTTCCGCATCCTTCTTTCTTTTGTAGACCCATTTGCATCCAATGGGTTTTATCCTATCCGGCAAATCTACAAGTTCCCAAACAGAGTTGGATTTCATAGAATCCATCTCATTGTTCATAGCCTGTTTCCAAGATTTAGAATCAACATCATTTATAGCTTCATCATAGGTGACCGGATCATCCTCATGCTCATGAGCCTCGGCCTGGTATACCTTAGCATCATACATGAAGAAATTAGGTTTCTTCGAAACCCTCCCACTACGACGAGGCACCCTAAATTGTTGATCGTCTGCAGGTCTTTCACTGGAACTCGGACTTGCATCCAAGACCGAAATCTGTGGAGCAGTTCTTTCACCCGATAACTCCTTTAGCACCACTTTGCTTCGAGGCTTAAAGTCATTCATGTGACTTTCCCCCAAGAATGTCGCATGGGTTGAAACAATAACTTTTTGTTCTTTCGTGTTATAGAACAAACCTCCCCTAGTTCCTTTAGGATACCCTACAAACATGCACAATTCTGATCTTGGTTCCAACTTCTTCGCTTCCCCATCCAGTGCATATGCTAGGCAGCCCCATATTCTCATATGTCTAAGGGAGGGCTTTGTGTCACGCCACAATTTATTGTGGAGTATCAGGTGCAGTCAATTGGGATAATATCCCGTTCTCTACAAGATGTCATAGAAATTCATGGGAGAGGTATTCGCCACCTCGATCAGATCGAAGTGTCTTTATGGATTTATCCAATTGCTTTTCCACTTCCGCACGATACTCTTTGAACTTGTCAAAGGTTTCGCTCTTGCGGTGCATCAGATACACATATCCATACCTCGAGTAATCATCTATTAAAGAGACATAATACTCGAACCCTCCTCGTGCTGTGACGTTCATTGGGCCACATACGTCAGTATGCACAATTTCTAAGAGCTCCTGAGCCCTTGTACCCTTAGCTCCAAAAGACCTCTTAGTCATCTTACCCTCTAGACAAGACTCATATTGGGGAAGAGGTACCTCCTCCAGAGATTCCAAAGGACCGTCTTTCACCAATCTTTGAATCCTATCTTGATTAATATGACCAAGTCTTAAATGCCAAAGATACGCCTTGTTAGAGTGAGAAACTTTCAACCTTTTAGAGTTATCTATTAATTCAGTGTCAAGCAGTGAGTACATCTTTGGTTTGATCAAATATTGGTTTCCATCCATCCATCCATCCAGAACAGATAAAAGACTTATTTCTACGAATATCAACTCTTTTACTAAAAGAAACTGAATAAGAATCTTTTATTAAACAAGCTACCGATATAAGGTTCCTCCTAAAATTAGGAACATAAAAACAGTCTTTCAATAAAATAAACCTAAATTGATCAAAATAAAGGTAAACATCTCCCACTGCTTCAGCCACCACAAAACTACCATCTCTAGTCCGCAACGAGAGGTTCCTATCATGTAGACTTCTCGTTTCCATGAACCCCTACACAGAAACACAAACATGATTAGTGGCGCCCGAATCAATGACCCAAGTGTCTTTCGATTCTTCCACAAAACACGCTTCTAAGTAAAGAAGTTCCTTACCTTCCTTGCCCTTGGCGGCTAGGATTTCCTGGCAAGCCTTCTTGAAGTGACCTACCTTCCTACAATGGAAGCATTTGGACTTTTTAGGGTCCTTCGGCTTCTTGTTCTTCTTCTTCTTCTTCCCGTCTGAGACAGGAGGATTAGAAGAACTAGAAGCCACTTGCTTCTTATTTGGCCTCTTCCTCTTCCGTGAGGGATTGGAAGATTCCACCAAATTGGCCTCTCCTTTAGGTCGGACCACATCCTCATCCCTGATCATCCGCTCATAAGCCTGTAGTTGCTTCATGAGCTCGGTTAGTCCTAACTCCTTTGTCATCAGATTGTATGCGGCCTTAAACCCCATAAAATCTTTAGACAGAGTCTTGAACATCATCTCGATCTGGGTGTTGTAGTCCAACTCAGCACCATTCTCGGTAGCCTCAGCGAAGAATCCCATTAGAGTGATCATATGGTCCTTCACCGGAGTACCCACTTTTTGCTTAGAGTTCATAATGCTGGTGATAGCGGACTGTCGAGCCAATTTTTCTTGGCCTCCGAACATGTCCTCCAGATTTTCCATGATCTCCCCAGCAACTTGATAAGTCTCATGCTGTTTTTATAAAGCACTCGTCATGCTAGCAAGGATGTAGCATCGAGCTATCTCATTGGATTCTCTCCAACGATTATAGGCAACCGGGACCTCCTCAAGTGGTGTGTCAGGTTTGGGTCCAGGTGGGCATGGTTCGTCCAGTATGAACTTGTGTCTCTCGCAGCTGAGAACTATTAATAGATTTCTTTTCCAATCTTTATAATTGTCGCCATTTAGTTTATTCTCAGTAAGTATTGAAATGAGGGGTGTCGGTGATATTTTGAACTGAAATAAAATTATACTAGACATCATTACAAAGCCCAAGCAAATATACAGATAATTTAGCAAATAAAACATACAAGTATGTTCCTACATGAAACTTGAAAAACATGTAGCATTGCAACGGTAATTCTCAGCACCTATTGCCCCAAGCCACCGAGGGGTGGTCATGAAAACAAATAGCCAGAACATGGACCCCGTCCAATTAATATATGTTGCCTTAAATCCTCCAAGGTTAAGACATATATTAATAACCGCTTATTTGGCCACCAGTTTAGTTAACAGAGCTTCTAGGGAAGGTTAATAACTAAACGAGTCTTGAGTGTATAACCATTGTTTACGTAGCCCGATCCACATCCTACCAAGCCACCGAGGGGTGGTCATGAATAGGATCGCACCCGAACACGTTTTCCACATAGGAGATCCAATCTAGTATACCGGCGGCGGTAAACACCTACCGAGGGGTGTGGTTAGGGCAGAACTGACGCGAGGCGTTACCATACTTTCACATATGGATCAACAATGGAGGCCGTGGGTTTTGTTTGAAACCCTCTCCCACTCAATATTTTGAAAAACATGCAAGTTTTGACAAATTATGTATGATCAATATAGTATGAGCGGCACTCGCCTATCCTATATGACATGTTATCAAATATACATACAAAACATCCATCAATACATATTTATACATCCATGACATATCACAGAAAAAATAATTGACAGAATAACCAAGCTATGGTTCCATCCTAGAATAAAGAAAATAAAGATTACAAAATTCCATCCAAAGCATTCTTTGGGTCTTGAATTCTGTTCCGACTTCTTGTATCCATCTTTATGTAGCCTCTCCATTTATTTCCCAAGAATTATTTAAAATTTAAATCTCCAAAAATTTAAATTTCAAATTCAAATTCTAAATTCGAATTTCAAATTTAAATTTCCAATTCAAATTTTAAACAATTTTAAACATCATGTGTAATAATATGTAATTTCAAAAATTTCAAATTTTCAATTACATATTTTTAAACATGATTTAAAATTAAATTTCTAATTTAAAAATCAAAATTTTTCGATTTTTAGACCGTCGTACCGCCGCCTCCAAAGGCGGCAGCCACCAACCCCAAAGGGGCTGGCAGCCCATGGCTGCCCCCTATGTGCAGCCTTGCCGGGCTGCAGGCCAAGCCTGCAGCGCCAGGCTGCATGCCCAGGCTGGGCGCAGCAGCCGGCAGGCTGTAAGCAGCGCCTGCAGCCAGAGGCTGCATGCCCAGGCTGCGGCTAGTCTTGGATAGGCCACGGCCACCCTTGGCTGCAGGCCAAGCCTGCAGCCGTGGGTGGTGTTGGCCTGCACAGGGGCTGCCGCAGCCCCATCCTGCCCAAGGGCAGGGGCTGCAACCCCACCAAGGCCCGTCGGCCTATCCCGTGGGGTCGTGTCTCGATTTTCGTGTCATATTCCAATTTACCTATTAGGATCTCCAAAAATTAATTTGAATGCCAATTAAATTGAAATTTTCCACACAATCAAAATTTCAACCTTTAAATCAAATTTAACTTTTGGGAAAAAATAAATTACGGTATTCAATCTTCAATCTCCTCCAAGAATAATTACATAAAATTTCCTAAATCGTTTCTGGTGTACAAAAATTCTAACCATAAAAATTCTAAGAGACAAAAATTAAAATCCATGGGAAAATTACAGTGTTAATAAACTGCTCCCATGGTTACATAAAAATTCCTAGATACAATTTTTCTAAATTCTAAGGAACCATAACCGGTATAAACAAGCATGCTTATAATAATTCAAAAAATTAAAATAACCACATACTTTATACATAATCCATGATAACAACAAAAAGGAACCCTAGAATGCCACTATCTAAATATCAAATCCATACATAAATAAAAAGACTAAGTAATTGTCTAATTTATGTACATGGCATAGTCATGAGATGGCTCTGATACCAATTGTAGGAAAATAAATCGGTAAAAACGTATCAGAGTGGCGCAGTGAAACAATAAAAATTTTTTAGATCGTTAAATATCTCATGATGCCATATACAATAAATCAACAACAATTAAAACTCATACCTCAAGGACGCCAATCTTGCAAGAGGAGAATGACCGGAGCCTTCAACCAACTAGCCTTCTCTACTATTCTCCAATTCCCGAATGGCTGAGTGTGTGGGCACTCTGAACCTCGATCGGCATGCTAGCACTGCTAGTCTTCTTCCGACCACCCAGATCTCTAAAGAACTTATTGTCACGATGAGCTGTGCAACAATAAGCCTGCTCACCTGAGAGTCTGTGGTCTGAGAGAACTAGAGTGGCAGGACCTCTATTTATAGACCTGCATGAGGTGATTCTCTGAATTCGAATTGGATTAGGAAAAGATATTCTCCCTTATACATAACCATAAAATCTGAATTTTCCATGGGAAAATCCCAACAATAAAATTCGGTTTATTTAGGATAAATCCAATCCAAATCTAAACAAGATTTTAACTAGAATTTTATCTCCCTTTTTCAACCAAAAAATCCGAAATTCCTAGGAGAAAATCTCCTCAAAAAATTTCGGCCACTTTTAGGATAAGAGAGAATCAAAATTCCACTAGAATTTTCAAGCTTGAATCTTATCTCAACCTTATCCAAAATAACCGAATTTTCCTAGGAGATTTCCTCCATAATTTCGGCCACTTTTCAGGGAAGGAGAGAATCCAAATTCAACTGGGATTGAAACTTGAATTTTTCCCTTGAACCTTATCCACAAAAACCGAAATTCCATTGAGGATTATCCTCAAAATTTCGTCCATAATTTGTTAGGATTTGGATTCAAAATTCAAGTAGGATTCTGACAAGATTATCCTCTCCAAATCCAACTCAAATTCGAATTTCAAACCTTGTGGATTTTCCACAACAAATTCGAATCCCACTTGGACTGTGATTCAAAATTTGAATTTCAAATTTCGAATTCGAATTTCAAATTTAAATTTCAAATTTTGAATTTCAAATTCAAATTTCAAATTCAAGTTTCAAATTCAAATTTCAAAATTCAAATTTCAAAATTCAAAATTCAAAATCCACAAAACGGTTGTGTTTCAAATTTTTATTCCCATGGATAATTTTCTACAACTCCAATCCAATCTCAAATAAAATCATGGTAGCTTTATTTGGAGTTCGAATAATTGTGTACTCTATTATCCAAAATAAATTCTGAATCCAACCGGAGAGAATCTTGTCTACCATCCTAATCCTGTGTCATCACCATCATGCATAATAAACTAGCCATTAGCATACACAAATCAATTTGCCAAACGTTAAGGAATTATGTGGAGCTAGTAGAGGGACTGATTAGACATATATAATCGGGCTCCCGTGATTCCATATGATCATCATTCTGTACCGAACAACTCAATCATATGATCACTAATTTCAGAGTCACACCACTATAAACCTGAAACTGAACTCCCAATTATATACCGTATTACGTAAGCCTGTGACGAGCTACTATCCAATGACCTTGTCATATATGCAAAACCCTCATATGATATCCATGATCAGCCTTAGGTCAAAGTCCGTTTAATCCTATTGATCAGGCTATCTTAAAGTTCCATTATACTACCGAATTAAGAAAATGATTATTCACCATATGTGAATAAGAAGTCATCCGCCCAGCAGACGACCCAAGGCCTTGTCCATTTTCACATTCAGTATAATGCCTTTAAGAGGATACCTTTAACTCCTTAGAGCTATGATTCCGATATCTGCAAACAAAACCTTCATCGTATACAAGTCATGCACCCAACGAACCGGTCTATAAGCTTACTACCTCTGAGACGCTTTAGCCATTGGAACATCAAAGTACACAAGTCATATACATGAAGTAGTTCATTTACTCAGGATTAAGGTTATTGCACAATGAACGTCAAAAGCAGATTGATCCACTCATAGCGGACTACGTAGATCAATCACGCTTTAGTCCCGGTCTAATATGTCACCACTAAGTAACATATCTATGTCTCTACTTGGGAGTCCAGCTCCAGACAGTCAAGACAAACCGTCCCCTCCAAGGCTTTAGACAACATAATAGTCTTAACATGAGTTAGATGCTCGGTCTAATCCCATAGACTACAGACTATAGTTTAGACCGCTAACTTTAGAACATTGTCTTCTCGCATACAAAAGTTCATTGCATGCAACGTTCTAACAGTTTTAACACAAGCAGTCAGTGAGTCATATTTGCTTACATTTACTTTAACATGTAAATAAGACGAGGACAGATAGCAATGTAATGAATAACCTCTATATATAATTTTATTATCCAGTTCAAAATGAATACATCAAAATGTCTCTAATACTTAGGCCATTTCCTAACAGAACACCCATTTGTTCCTCAAGGCTTTCTTGTCTTTCAGAAGTCTTACCAATTCATAGGTATTGTTCTTTATGAGAGAATTCGTTTCTTCCTATACAAACTCCATCCATCTATCTTTGTCCTTGGGAGCGATTAGTTTTTGGAAGCTTTCTAGCTCCTTATTTTTAGTAAGAATGACATAATCTAACAATGGGTATCTTCTGGATGGCATTCAATTTTTGGTTGACCTTATGAGCTATTGTTTGTTATTCACTGATTCTTGATTCTTCTCCCCCTAATTGTTATCCTCTTGTATTGGTATATCTTTTTGAACATCATCATTATCAGGAGGTAATTCTAAGTTGTTTGTAATAACCGGGAATTTAGAGGTTCTTGGAAGAAATGTAAAATTGTATGTATATGACAATTTTAATGTATAAAATATGAAAAAGTTATGTTTCAATATTGTTTAGAACGTGTTCTAACAATGTTAAAAAGTGTGTTTTCAGAGATGAAAAATCTTTCCAAACCGAAACGGGTAAAACGGCCCTAAATCAGAGCCAAAAGCCCTAGAGAATGCACCGAATGCACTAAAAGACGAACAATTTACGGTAGTGATTTTTTTATCAAACAGAAGCAAAATAAGGTAGACCGATTGTATAGGAGGTGTCAGAAACCCGCCCATGCGATTTCGGTAGATTCCCGTTCGATTTGACTTTTGGTTAAATTTTGACCACGAATTAATATGTTGAATTAATTGGGTGATGTCATTGATGACATCAATTAATGATGCAATAAATGAGAAAGTAATGAGTAATTAACGTGGTAGGTAGATCCAAAGGCTAGCATTTATTGTGATCCTTGATCAAGGCTATGATTAGGCCAAAAATGTAACAAAAATTTAGCAAAAATTTTAGGATTATGGGCTAAAAAGGGGCGGTGGAAAGGCTAGAAAAATCAACCAAAATCTTGCTAATTAATCCCTCAAAAGTTTCCAAAAGGTCCCTAAACTTAGGCCAAATTGATGAAAACTTTTGTAACTTAGTCCTTCTTACTTTTGCCTATAAATACAAGTGAAAATGACATTAGAAAAAAATCAGAAAATTTAGCCAAATTCTAGCCATTTTTTTCCGTGAACTCTCACCTCTTTCCAAGCCAAGAATTTAGCAAAAAAAATTCCCCAAACTAGTATCAAAACCTCTTCCAAGCATCAAGTGATCAAGCCAACAAAGTGAGCCTCCATTTTGACACCTTTTCTTGCCATTTTAATATTCAAAACTGTGCCATGATAGGTGTGAAAGAATGGTGAAAATTTGGTGTTAAACTTTGTTGTTGATGATTGGTTAGGTTGCATGATAATTTAAGTGTGTTTTGGAAGCTTGAAATAAGCAAATTTTGTGTATGTTTTCATGTAAAACTTGTGGATATAGAATGGGTTTGGAATGAAAATTTACTTGGTTTTGATAGGGAATTATGCATTAGAAACTATAAGATTGAGATATGATAAATAATCTTTATGATGAAAAGTTTTGGTGTTGAATTTCATAGGTAAAATGATGGAACTTTGTGGTTAATTGAATAATTGTTAATGTGGAAAGTTTTATGTAAAAGTTTGGTAATTTTGCGTAAAATAAGCCTTTGGTATAGTACGTGGTAGGTACTAAGGTTCTGAGGTGTACTTAACGCTTGGAAGACCTAAAAATTTAAACGAAAATGCTACTGAAATTTTGAAAACGACAACCAGGGTATTTTAGAAAACGAGGGGTAAACTATGGACGGGATGGAAAACCCGAACTTCTCGGGAACCAAGGCTTGGGATTAGAATAACAAATGTTTCAGGAGTAGTGAAATACTTGTTTGAGACTCCAAAATGTTAGAAAAAAAGATAAACACCTTAGGTGTTGAAATAGTGCCACCCAGGGGATGAATAACCAATAGTGGGGTATGTGGTAGTAATGACTACTATAAGGATGAAACGAAGCCTAAGAAATGTTATTTTATAATATTTGGGCTTAGAAAATCCTAGAAAAATGGTAGAGTGAAAAAGAACGGTCCCGAGACTCATTAAGGATAAAATGGTTATTTGACCAAAAATGTTCGAAAGACTCCAAAAGGGCCATGAAGGACTTAAAATAATTAAAATAAGATTTTTAAGGCCAAAAATCCAAAATTTGTGAAGAACACGGGCGTGTAGATGGGTACACGGCCGTGTATAGAAGAAATTAAGCAACTTGAGAGATACATGGGCTTGAATGTGGGCGTGTACCAAGCTGTATACTATTACACGGGCAATTAGGGGTTACACGGCCATGTGGGAGAGAAAGACAAAGAAGTACACGGGCTTGAACATGGGCGTGTACCCAGCAGTGTACAGTTACACAGGTAGAAAAAGGAATTACATGGCCATGTAGCAAAGGATTGAGGGGCACACGGCTTCAGACACAGCCGTGTACCAGGCCGTGTAGCATAAAGAGGGATGAAATGTATTGTGATGATTAGAGAAAAATGAATACTTACAAAGTAATAAATGATTATGATAATTAACAGATAATATTTGGTCTGTAGTAACCCAATCTTGACGGAACGAGAGAACATTTGTAGATTGTGGAAAGACAACGTTAGTCGAATACTAGTAAGTTCAGACATTTAACTGTCTGTAACATGGTATATTCTAAAGTTTAATTATGTACTATTTGTATGTTAGATGAAAAGTCCTACGGCACTAGAATGTAGTTAAACTAACTCACCTAATAATTGACAAGTCTGAGAGGTGTACTGAATATACACTAAGGAAGGAGGTGCCATACCACTAGAGTGTGACTAAATTTAAGACACACCCATAAATAAAAGTATGTGTAAAGACCTATGAGCATTAAAGGTTCCTGACTTTGAGGTGATGATTAATGCCACCCAGTCAGAACTATAAGAAAGATGGTAATGAAACCACTTTTGGCGTACTGGCCTCCAGAAATAATTGGGGGTTTTTCAGATTCTACGAGGATAAGCCAAGAGGGCTTTAGAGACTGCAGAGGATTGACCAACGGATCACTCCCCAGGTCCCTCCTAGTAGCACGCTTAATGGTACGGCCACTAAGAATCCGAAACCAGAACATAATGAAAGATAATGACCCAAAACTGAAATAAATGCCATAAGTGAGCATAATCGGATACGATAGATACTAACAGTATGTTTAGTAGTCTCGATCATAGTTGATGAGAACAATATCCGGTCAAAGTTAAAGTTACTATTTACTAGTCAAAGTCAAAACTACCATTCATAGATGAATAGTAGTATTCATAGGAAATTTTATTATTTATGTTTTTGAATCTACATGATTCCTAGTATGTATATTTGAACTTACTGAGCCTGTTAGCTCACCACTATATTCATGTTACAGGTAAGAAGTTAAAGTTACTGTTCACTGGTCAAAGTCAAAACTACTATTCATGAATGAATGTACTATTCATGATAAATTTTATTATTTATGTTTTTGAATCTACATGATTCCTAGTATGTATGTTTGAACTTATTAAGCCTGTTATCTTACCAGTATGTTCATGTTATAGGTAAGAAACATGTCCAGTAGATACTTTGGATGGCTACAGGATATGTGGTGCTATTAGGATAGGGAATTCCACTGTGGATTATGGTCATACTACCAGTCTTCCACTGAGCTTTGAAGAGAAGATTTGAAGAAAATATATTTTGAGATATAAAGTTGAATAATGAAATTTATGTAAATTATGTTGTTGCATAAAGAACAACTAAAGTATAGTGTTAAAGTTTTATATGGCTTACATATTTGAAAAGTATTTAAAAAAAAAAAGGACTCCAAATTACAAAAGTTCGAAAATGAAACAGAGTTTTTGGTGATCCAATGAGGTTCACGGGCTGTTTCAATCGGCTACGGAGTCTGATTAGAATAGTTATGCTTGGCCAAAATCAGGGATGCCACATTGTTAGCTGCTTCTTGCATTTCCTTTCCACCTAGTAACTGTTGTTGTGAAGGAATTAGCTCAATTATAGATTTTTTAGGTTGTCTCTCTTCTTCACTTGAACCTTCAATTGTTTGGTCCTATGGAAGACCACGTCCCTCTGTTCTTTATAATCTTCTTCTTTACTAGATCCCAAAATTTATACCCAAACTCTTCATCTTCGAAGCTGATGAAGATACATGGAAGTGCTTTATCATCGAGCATTGATCTCTACTCCTATGGCACATGCATAAATGCTTTGCACCACAATACCTTCAGAGGAGAGTAGGAAACATCTTTTCTAGTCTATACTGTCTCTAGAATGTCAAACTTCAAAGGAACTGATAAAGACCTATTGATCAAGTAGCATATAGTTTGCACAGTTGCTCATCAGAAAGGCTTTGGCAGCTTTTATGTTCACATCAGGCATCTGACTTTCTCTATAATAGTGTGATTCATCTGTTCTGCTACACCATTGTACTGAGGAGTACCACATACTGTCTTCTCATGCTGAATCCCATGTTTAGCAGTAATCTCTAGACTTATAGAAAGTATATTCGCCTCTATTATCTAACCAAAGACTTTCAGTTGGTTCCCTATTTCTCTTTCTACTATGGCATATAATTGTTGAAAAAATCTAAAAACTTGGTTTTTTGTTTTCAACAAATACATCCTAACTTTTTTAGAAGCATCATTTATGAAAATTACAAAATATCTGACTTCTTCTAAAGACTCAACTTTTTTGAAACCACAGACATCAGAGTATACATGTTTTAATATACTTTTTCTTTTAGCAGATAAATTTTTAAATGAAACTCTATGTTGTTTTCCAAACAAGCAATAGTCATAAGAATTGGATAAAGTACTTTTCTCCAAAGGAATAAACTTTTTCTTTGCAAGGAGTTACGGTCCATTTTCACTCATATAACCAAGCCGCCTATGCCATAAATTTGATGAAGTATTGACTGCTACATTTACTTTGCTCACACAAGCCTTCCCATCAGTTTTGTACAATGTGTAACAAAGCTTTCCTCTAGCGACGATCATTAATCCTTTACAAAGTTTTCATTTCTTGTGGCCAAAGTGACTCTTATATCCTTGCCCATCTAAGGCATTTACGAAGATCAAATTAAGACGTAATCTGAAACATGTCTCACATCTTTTAATTTCAACTAGCAACCAACTTTCGTTTGAATCCTTACATCTCTAATTCTAACAATCTTAGAGCTTATAGAATTTCCCATCTTTACGTTACCAAAGTTACCTACTTTGTAAGTGATAAACATTTCTCTACTAGGAGTGATGTGGAAAGAAGCTCCTGAATTAACCACCCATTGGACCATGTTATTACTGACATGTAAACATTTATCGACAAGTACTACAACTACTTTTTCTATAGCTGCTGCTATAGTCATGTTATTGTTGGAAAATCGATAAATATGTATAGCAGAATTTTAAAAATTTTTAAAAATTATTAAATAACTCATGTTGATATATACAATAAATTATTAACAATCAAATTTATACCTCTTGGAGAAAACACCAAGGTGCCGGAAGAGGTGCCAGAAACACCAAAGGATAACACTAGGGTGGGCTTCAACCAACTAGCCTTCTCAGCTATTATCTAATTCCTAGATGGTTGAGTGTGAGCACCTTTTTCCTCGATCAGTATTGAATATAGCTTGCCTCCTTCCGACCACTTAGATCTCTATTAGAACTTATTGCTATAGCAATTTGTGCAACAATAAGCCTGCTCACCTGAGAGTCTATGTTCTGAAGAGAACTGGAGTGGAAGGATCCCTATTTATAATCTTGCATGAGGTAGATGTGGGCCACCTGACTAGCTCGAGTCGTTCACTTTCTTTGTCTTTGCTTCTTCTTACTTAATATGCTTTTCTTTAGTTCTTTTATAGGACTTATGCTTGAAAAACCATAGATTTTTTTTTATAACTTAATGAAAATATAATTTCTTTGAAATTGCATATAAATATTTCTCTATTTCAGTTTTCGTAAAATACTTGCGATCTTGTTTTCTTTAAAATACTTAGTAATATAACCATATTTTATTATATAAGTATACTTTTTACACTCGCTTTACTTCTTTATATAATATGCTTGTCTTGTCTTTATACACTTGTACATATACTTATCTATTACACTTCTTTCACAGCGAAAAATTTTGCGAAGCGAATCCATAACCCATCCATGATACTGTGGGGATCTGCATGCCAGTCCTTCAGCTTTCTTTTCATAATGCAGGTTATTTACCCTTGTTGCCTACATCATGAATAGACTTGTGAGTTAAAGCTCAGTAAGTACAAATATACATGTAAACATGTTTCATACATAACATTTAGGGTTAGTCCTTTTATGTGTAACTATTTCTTGCTCTTATGACTTTTTTTATTTTTTATTTTCTAATCTATCTTTTTCTTTTCTTTCTTTTCTTTTCTTTTCTTTTCTTTCTTTTCTTTCTTTATCTTTCACTTGTGGGCCCATGGTTGGACGTACCTAATACGCGTAGACCAATAGGGGAAGGGGGAGCGACCCACCAATTAACCCCAAGGTCAAACTTTGAACTACCAAACTTGGGGTAGCACTTTAAGCTATTGACTACCATATTTTTAAGGTAGCACCACACATCTGGGGTAGAGGCTATTCTTAAACCTCACTTATGGGGAGGTCGGTATGCTAACCTTACATTTTCAGTCTTATTATTTTGCTCACATTTATCTTTCTTTACTTTAGCTTTTCATGCTTTCTGACTTCATGAACATGTTAGATTATCATGCCACAAAATATATAACTTAATATATAATCACAATTCTATGACAAGTCAGTTCGTAAGTAGACATTCAAATGTCTGTACTTACAGTATTTGTGCTAAAGTGAGCTTTTGTGGATCCTTTGATTTTCCTTGTCCATCTCTGATCGGGTTTCCTATAGACAACAATGTCGTCGGTGAATACACTTTCATTAAACTACCTTTAGTTTTCTTAAAATATAAATTTTGGCTTTTAAGATTTTAATTAAAGCCTTATGATAGCATCTGTAGCCTTAATGGTCCTATTTAGACCTTTCTAGAATCTCTTTCTCTTTTCTTTTTCTTTTTTTTTTTTTGTTAAATAATATACAGTCTGGTACATAGCCGTGTCCATGACCGTATACCTCTTTGTCTACTGAAGTCTTTTCTTACATGGCTGTGTAACATGGCCGTGTATTCTACCCATGTATACTGTACACAGCTTAATACACGGCCGTGTCCTTAGCCGTGTAACTCTCGATGATTTATATAATTACTACATGGCTGTGTAACCTACCCATATAGCCTGTATATTACATGTACATGGTTATGTCTCTGGCTATGTAACTCTCGGGGGGTTTATATTCTCGCTACATGGCCGTGCATCCTACCCGTGTACTTACCTGTGTACCCTGTACATTTCTGCATATGTACAAGGTCGTGTTCCTGGCCGTGTAACTCTGAGGTGATTGATTTTCTCACTACATGACCATGTAGCTTGGATGTGTTCAGAATTTTTTTCTTACTGCACTAAAGTTCATGCCCGTATACTGTACAAAACTTAAATTTTTGCCTTAAAAATCTTAGTTATAGCCTTTCTAACCCAAAAATCATAACATGAAAACTTTTTTCTTAGACTTTAATAAATTTTTACAATATATTATTTCTCAGTTTACTCTTTACTATCTCTCGGGGACATTATTTCGACACTTAATCGTTAGTCCTCTTTTTATCATATTTAGAAGCTCCAAATGGATATTTCACTAGTCTTTGAAACGTCCGTCATCCTTTTCTCCAACCTAATTTACCAAAGACTCGGGTTTTTAATACCCAACCTTATTTTACTCCTCATTTCCCAAAATACCTATTTATGCCATTCTAAAATTTTCGGCAGTATTTTTGCTTAAATTATTGAGTTTCCGGCATTTAGTTAACGCCTCAAAACTATGGTACCTGGCACATACTATACCAGAGGCCTAATTTTATGCGAAAATCACAAACTTCTTACGTATAATTTTTCATGAAACCTTAATTGTTTCTAACCAACTCCAATTCATTCAAACTCTTGATTCTTGTTCACAATTCTCTCACCTTATTCTTTTACAAAAACATAATTTTTCGCAGTACTTCACCCTCGGCTTTTCACTCTTGCAACAAGCACAAAATTTAAAGTTTCATGCTTCAAAATTGTTTACTATTCAATCTTCTACTACCTAACTTTTAGAATACTAAACCAATGAAACCAAACTTAAATATCATCACTAATCCTTTATATACAATACACCAATAAGACTAAAACAATAAAGTTTGAACTAAAAATTTCCACAATTCTTCCATCCAACAAACACTGATTTTTGGTTTCAAAAACACTAAAAAAACTTGATTTTTCATTGCTTACCTCACTATGTTGGTCTCTTAATGCTTGGGATGAACTTTACTTAAAATTTTATCACCAAAACTTGAAGAAACTTAGATTTAGTATGGAGGAGGAAGTAAGACAACTAGAGGTTGCTTGGGGGCTGTTTTGCTACTAATCCTTGGAGCTTGAAAATGTGTTTAATGATTGAAAAACAACTAAAAAAAATCCGGTGGCTTATCTACAATCCATCCATTTTCTTTTTCCAAATTTTCACTAAATCATGGCATTTTTGGACCAATCAAATGACTTCAACTTAACACAATTTTAGACTTCAATATAATACAATTTTGTCACTTCCATCCGGATCAACTTCAGGAGATTCTCCCAATTTACAAAAATTTTATTATGTCATTTTGTCACTTTCTTAGCCCTTGGATCAAACTTCCTTTAAATCCCATCCCTTGGATCTACCTACCACCTTTCCACCTCATTTCTTTCTTTACTTATGACATCATGCATGTGACATCATGCATGACTTCACTTAATTAATCCAAAAGTCAAAGTTTGACCAAAAGTCAAACCAGACAAAATTTCACTAAAATCGCGTAGGTGATTTTCTAGGGCCTTCAGCATGATCGGTTTGCCTTATTTTACTGTCATTTGACTAAAAATCAAAACTATAATTTTTCATCTTTTAGTGGACTTGGTTTACCTAGGGTAATCTCTTGGGGGTTTTTAGTTCTGAAAAGCATCATCATTTTTCTGAAAATGATGGAATTTCTCAAGAAACACACCAGAAGACTTATCTAGCCATCCGTGCTGTCAGTTTGATCTAACTCTATCTTGAAACTCTTAAAAACCCTAAAACACTTATCTTATTTTATCTTTGCTTTGACTTGCCATTACTTTGTGTCTATACTTTTTGGATATCGAAACCACTCCATTGTGAGCGTTCTGGTCCGAAATTACTTTCTAAATCATGAACTTTATTCTTTAATCATTTTTGGAGATTTTAATTCCTCCAAAATATTTATTTATTTCGGTTAACACTATTATTTGTTTATTTACAAATACAGTGTTTCTATACATTCTTATCCACATAATTTCTTAGAAAAACCCTAGTTTAACCAAGGTAACATTATTAAGATTCTCTGATCCATCACAACAAACCCTTGAATTTTGAATTGGAACAAGAGAAGATTTTTCACTCCCAATTTTCATTCAAAAAATCCGAATCCCCTATGATCAAAAAAGCATGAACAAATTTAGCCACCTAGGGTGGACTTGAATTCAAAATTCAAACAAGATTTTAATTTGAATTTTGTCTTCTCCAGGCTTACAAATACCGATTCCTTTTAGGCCTTGATCATGACTAGATTCGGCCATACCAAGGGAGGAAGATTCAAAATTCAAGTAAGATTGAAATTTGAATTTTCTCTCATCCTCATCCACATAAGAAAACTGATTCTTCCAAAGGAGATATCCTTAAAAATTCGGCCACTCTTATGCAAGGTAGAATTCAAAATTCAACCAGGATTCAAACTTAAAATTCCTTCCTTCTTTATCCATAAAAATCGATTATAGGGCGAGATTCCCTTCAAAAATTTAGTTACCTTTATGCAAAGAAGGATTCAAAATTTAAGTGAGATTCGAATAAGATTTTCCTATGCCTTATTCACAAGAAAACCAAATTCCCTTAGGTGGATTTATCCACAATTAAATTTGGTTACATCTAGGTTTGTAATTTAAAATTTGAATTCAAATTTCAAATTCAAAATTCAAAATTCAAATTTCAAAAATATTTGAATTTCAAATTTTATCCACATGTATAATTTTCTACAACTTTAATTTAAATTCAAATAAAATCATAGCAATTTTATTTGAAATTCGAATAATTGTGTAATCTCTTATCCAAAACAAAATTCAAATTCAAATAGAAGAGAATCTTGTCTTTCACCCTTATCCAAAGTGGTCGCTACCTATCTTTGTGCAAGGACAAGATTTTGTTTAATTTAAATTCAAATAGGATTTAAATTTCAAATATTTATTTTTAGATAAGATTTTCAAAATTTAAATTAATCACATATTTGAATTTCAAATTTGAAATTCAAATACAATTAATTTTAATTATAAATCTTATCATCCAAAATTAAATATTACTAAATATTTATCTCATTTATTGAATAATACAAAATTACCATTTTAGAAATTTCGGCAGCATTTCAACTTAATTTTTAGGTTTCCGACATTTAAGAAACACCTCAAAGCCATCTAACCAAATTCTAATCTACCACGTACTATACCAGAGACCTATATTTTTACGTAAAACTCAACTTGTACGTAAAAATCTTCACATTCCCACACATTTTCTTTTTTATCATTTTCATCCATTTTTCTTACAATTTTCATATGCCAAAATACATAATTAATACATAATCATTCCAAAATATAAATTAGTGAATGAAGGGATCGAAATCACTACCGAAATCATCCCACTGGCAATCGAACGAACCGTTCGGTCCCGAGCGTACAAACTTTATTCCACCGTTCTTCACTTTCCAAGTTCCGATTTGTAAATTTGATGCCGCAAATGTGTCTAGAATGTCGAAAATAGGCCAACATGCCATTCTTTAATTTCTGGTCACTGGTCGCCGTTAACTGCCGTTGACCAGCATTGACCGATCATTGACTGGCATTGACTAGCAGCGGCGAGGAAAAAGATGGCCACCATCTTGAAGACCTCGATGAGAACAACCCATTAGTGGTGTCAATTTCACCAATCGAGCCTCCTGTCGCTAGAATCGACCCTTTGAAAATTAGACGACGGCGGCAATGTTGGTTCTCCGCTGTGCCGTGCTTGTTGCCCAAAATTGACTTGGGGCTTCTGTTCCTTGTGTCTCTCTGAGCATTTTGGTACCGGTGGTGTCGCTCAACTTCGCTAGAATTGGTGGTTTCCACAGCAGCGACGGCGAAGGTTGGACATTGCGATTCGGTGGCCATTGAGTAGAAATGTGGCCTGGGATTTGTTCTAATCTTCCCCACGAATCCATCAGGACCGGAATCATGGCATTTGGACATCGGAAGGCGGAGATTTGGCCGTTCGAAAATTTCAGCCACCAGCAGCTTCAGGCGGCGCGTACGGCTTCATCCGGCGGCTATTCCGCCAACTCGACCTGCCGTTTGACTCAGCTCATCGAGAGCTTTCCAACGAGACTAGCGGTGTCAAAAAGGGACACCGTTTCTGGTAGTCGGTTACTGTTCACTTTTGGGGTGGTGTGGGGAGAAAAATAGATAAGGGAAAGTTATGGGCTCCTATTTGCAAATATCAAATTTTTGCCCTTATATATACTTCTTTGTCCAAAATTTCAACATGAGCTATCCTGACTAATTTGAGTGTGCTGAACCCAAACATATCAGTTTTATTTTAATCCGAGGTTATCTTGAGCAGTTTTCCTGTACTGTGAATTCCCAGTCAAAAATTACCTTTTGCGCTCAATTAACTAATTTGAGCATGCTGATAGGCTATACTGACTAATTTAGGCGTGTCGAACCCAAACTTATCAGTTTCAACTTCATTTAAGGTCATCTCGACCAGTTTTCTAGTACTGCATAATTCCCAGTCAAATTTTATTCTTTGTATTCAAATGACTAATTTGAACATTCTGGTTTCAAATATATCAGTTTTATATCAAAAAAATGTCATCTTGACCAATTTCTTGATATTGTATATCTGTCAGTCAAAAATTACATTTTATGCTTAATTGACTATTTTAAGCATACTGATTCTAAATATATCAGTTTTATATCAAGAAAAGGTCATCTTGACCAATTTCTTGATACTGCGTGTAACACACATGCGTACACATATAACATCACTACCGTAACTCTTTCATCTTTTGGTGGACTTGTCTTACCACAAGTCACCTTTTAGGGCTCTCGATACCCAAATGGCACCGTTTTTCTTGTTTTAGTTCTGTAACCGAATTTCTCACCTTTAACATTGTCAGAATATTTTATCACATTCTAAACAATACTAAATCATTCATTTCACATTTTAAACCTAAAAATCATAATGTACATTCAATGTACCTATTTTTCGAGAATAGTAAAATTTCTCGGTTGTCACATTCATCCCTCTTTATAAAATTTTCATCCTTGAGGGTTTTGACCTAAGACTGATTATAGATATCATATGAGGGTTTTGCTTATATGACAAGGTCATTGGACAAAGCTTGTCATAGGCTTACGTAATACGGTATATAATTGGGAGATCAGTTTCAGGTTTATAGTGGTGTGACTCTGAAATTAGTGATCATATAAGATAGCCTGATCAGTAGGATTAAACGGTCTTTGACCTAAGGCTGATCATGGATATCATATGAGGGTTCTGCATATATGACAAGGTCATTGGACAATAGCTTATCATAGGCTTACGTAATACGGTATATAATTGGGAGTTCAGTTTCAGGTTTATAGTGGTGTGACTCTGAAATTAGTGATCATATGATTGAGTTATTCGGTAAAGAATGATGATCATATGGATTCATGAGAGCCCGATTATATATGTCCAATTGGTCCCTCTACTAGCTCCACATAATTCCTTAATGATTGGCAAATTGATTTGTGTATGCTTATTTGGCTAGTTGATTATGCATAGATGGTGTTGACATAGGATTAGGATGGTGGACAAGATTCTCTCCGGTTGAATTCATAATTTGTTTTGGATAATAGAGTGCACAATTATTCAAACTCCAAATAAAGTTGCCATGATTTTATTTAAGATTGGATTGGAGTTGTAGAAAATTATCCATGAGAACAAAATGTGAAATACAACTGTTTGTGGATTTTGAAATTTGAATTTGAAATTTAAATTTGAAATTCGAATTTGAAATTTGAATTTTAAAATTTGAAATTCAAATTTTGAATCACAGTCCAAGTGAAATTCGAATTCTTTGTGGATAATTCCACAAGGTTAGAATTCGAATTTGAGTTGGATATGGAGAGGAAAATCTTGTTTGAATCCTACTTGAATTTTGAATCCTAATTCTAACAAAAGTGGCCGAATGTTTGTTGAGGAAAATCCTCTAAGATATTTTCAGTTTTTATGGATAAGGATGTAGGGAAAAATTCAAGTTTCAATCAAAGTTGAATTTGGATTCTCTCCTCCTTGGAAGTGGCCGAAAATTTTGAGTAAATCTCAAGGGAGATTTTCGGTTATTTATGGATAAGGATGAGATAAAATTCAAGCTAGAAAATCCTATTTGAATTTTGATTCTCCTCACACTTTAATAGATGAATCTGGACAGGTTTATGGCCTTAGGGAAATTCGGATTTTGTGGATAAATGGGGAGATAAAATTCAAGTTAAAATCCGGTTTGAATTTTGAAAGAAAAATCCTTAAAGTGGCTGAAATCTTTTGGTGGATATTGGCCCTAGATTTTTCAGATTTTATGTGTTGATAAGGGAGAAAATCTTCTCCTAATTCAATTCGAATTCAGAGGATCACCTCATATAAGTCTATAAATAGAGGTCCTGCCACTCCAGTTCTCTCAGACCACAGACTCTCAGGTGAGCAGGCTTATTGTTGCATAACTCACTATGACAATCAGTTCTTTAGAGATCTGGGTGGTCGGAAGAAGACTAGCAGTGCTAGCATACCGATCAAGGTTTAGAGTGCCCACACAGTCAGCCATTCGAGAATTGGAGAATAGTAGAGAAGGCTAGTTGGTTGAAGCCCTCTGATCATTCTCCTCCTGCAGATTGGCGTCCTTTCAGGTATGAGTTTAAATTATTGTTGGTTTATTGTATATGGTATCATGAGATATTTAACGATCTTAAAAAAATTTTATTGTTCCGCTGTGCCACTTTGATACGTTTTTACCGATTTATTACCTACAATTGGTATCAGAGCCATCTCGTGAGTATGCCATGTACATAAATTAGACAATTAGTTAGTCTTTTTATTTATGTATGGATTTGATATTTAGAGAGTGGCATTCTAGGATTCCTTTATGTTGTTATCATGTATTATATATGTAGTATGTGGTTTTTTTTTTTTTAAAGTATTATAAGCTTGCTTGATTTATTCCAGTTATGGTTCCTTAGAATTTAGAAAATTGTATCTAGGATTTTTTATGTAACCATGGGAGCGGTTTAGCATCACCGTAACTTTCCCATGGATTTTAATTTTTTGTCTCTTAGAATTATTATGACTAGAATTTTTGTATGCCGGAAACGGTTTAGGAAATTTTATGTAATTATTCTTGGAGGAGATTGAAGATTAAAGACTGTAATTTATTTTTTTCAAAAGTTAAATTTAATTTAAAGATTGAAATTTTATTTGTGTGGAAAATTCCAATTTAATTAGGATTCAAATTAATTTTTGGAGATCCTAATGGAAAAATTGGAATACGGCATGAAAATCGAGGCACAACCCCTCGGGATAGACCATCGGCCTTGGTGGGGTTGCAACCCTTGCCCTCGGGCAGGATGGGGCTACGGCAGCCCCTGTCTAGGCCAAGACCACCCACAGCCGCAGGCTTTGCCTGCAGCTAGGGGTGGCCATGGCTCACCCAAGGGCCGGCCAACCCTTGGGCGTGCAGCCCATGGCTACAGGCAGCTGGCGGGCTGTTGGCAGACCTGGGCGTGTAGCGTATGGCTGCAGGCGCTGCCTGCAGCTGGCTGGACTACACCCGACCTATGGCCGTGGGCTGCCAGCCTCGCCCCCCCCTCCCCCCCCCCCCCCCCCCCCCCCCGCGGGGGGGGGGGTGGGGGCTGGGGGCTGCCCACGGCGGCTGCGGGCCTACGAGGGCCCATTGGCCGAAAAACAAAATTTGATTTTTAAATTTGAGATTTAATTTTAAAAATCATGTTTAAAAATATGTAATTGAAAATTTAAAGTTTTTTGAAATTACATATTATTACACATGATATTTAAATTGTTTAAAATTTGAATTTGAAATTTAAATTTAAAATTTGAATTTGAAATTTAAATTTTTAGAATTTAAATTTTAGATGATTCTTGGGATGAGAAATAAATACAGAGGCTACATAAAGATGAATACAAGAAGACGGAACAAAATTCAAGACCCAAAGAATGCTTTAAATGGAATTTTGTAATCTCTATTCTCTTTGTTTTAGGATGGAACCATGGCTTGGTTATTTTTCTGTCAATTATTTTTTCTGTGATATGTCATGGATGTATAAATATGTATTGATGGATGTTTTGCATGCATATTTGATAACATGTCATATAGGATAGGTGAATGTTGCTCATACTATATTGATCATACATATTTGTCAAAACTTGCATGTTTTTCAAAATATTGAGTGGGAAAGGGTTTCAAACAAAACCCATGACCTCCATTGTTGACCCATATGTGAAAGCATGGTAACGCCTCGCGTCAGTTCTGCCCTGACCACACCCCTTGGTAGGTGTTTACTACCGCCGGTATACTAGGTTGGATTTCCTATGTGGAAAACATGTTCAGGCACGATCCTATTCATGACCACCCCTCGTGGCTTGGTAGGACGTGGATCGGGCTACGTAAACAATGGTTATACACTTAAGACTCGTTTAGTTATTAACCTTCCCTAGAAGCTTTGTTAACTAAACTGGTGGCCAAAATAAGCAGTTATTAATATATGTCTTAACCTTGGATGATTTAAGACAACATATATTAATTGGAAGGGGTCCATGTTCCGGCTATTTGTCTCATGACCACCCCTCGGTGGCTTGGGGCAATAGGTGCTAAGAATTACCATTGCAATGCTACATGTTTTTCAAGTTTCATGTAGGAACATAGTTGTATGTTTTATTTGCTAAATTATCTGTATATTTGCTTAGGCTTTGTAATGAAGTCTAGTATAATTTTATTTCAGTTCAAAACGTCACCGACACCCCTCATTTCAATACTTACTGAAAATAAGCTGAATGACGATAATTATAAAGACTGGAAAAGAAATCTACTGATAGTTCTCAGCTGCGAGAGACACAAGTTCGTGCTGGACGAACCATGCCCACCTGAGCCCAAACCTGACACACTGCTTGAGGAGGTCCTGGTTGCCTATACTCATTGGAGAGAATCCAATGAGATAGCTTGGTGCTACATTCTGGCTAGCATGACGAGTGCTTTACAAAAGTAGCATGAGACTTATCAAGTTGCTGGGGAGATCATGGAAAATCTGGAAGACATGTTCGGAGGCCAAGAAAAATTGGCTCGACAGTCTGCTATTACCAGCATTATGAACTCTAAGCAAAAGGCAGGTATTTCGGTGAAGGACCATATGATCACTCTAATAGGATTCTTTACTGAGGCTGCCGAGAACGGTACTGAACTGGACTACAACACCTAAATCGAGATGGTGTTCAAAACTCTGTCAAAAGATTTTGTGGGGTTTAAGGCCGCATATAATCTGGCGATAAGGGAGTTAAGACTTACCGAGCTCATGAAGCAACTCCAAGCTTATGAGCAGATGATCAAGGATGGGGATGCGGTTCAACCAAAAGAAGAGGCCAATTTGACAGAATCTTCCAAACCCTCATGGAAGAGGAAGAGGCCAAATCAGAAGCAAGCAGCTTCCAGTTCTTCTAATCCTCCTGTCTCTATGGGAAGAAGAAGAAGAAGAACAAGAAGCCAAGAGACCCTAAAAAGTCCAAATGCTTCCGCTGTGAGAAGGTAGGTCACTTCAAGAAGGTTAGCCGGGAATTCCTAGCAGCCAAGGGCAAGGAAGGTAAGGAACTTCACTATTTAGAAGCGTGTTTGGTGGAAGAATCGAAAGACACTTGGGTCATTAATTCGGGTGCCACTAATCATATTTGTGTTTCTTTGCAAGGGTTCATGGAAAGGAGAAGTCTACATGATAGGAGTCTCTCGTTGCAAACTGGAGACAGTAGCTTGGTGGTGGCTGAGGCAGTGAGAGACATTTATCTTTATTTTGATGAATTTAGGTTTATATTATTGAAAGACTGTTTTTATGTTCCTAATTTTAGGGGAAACCTTATATCGGTAGCTTGTTTAATAAAGGATTCTTATTCAGTTTCTTTTAGTAAAAGAGTTTATATTCGTAGAAATAAGTCTTTTATCTGTTCTGGATGGATGGATGGAAACCTGTATTTAATTAAACCAAAGATGTACTCACTGCTTGACACCGAATTAATAGATAACTCTAAAAGGTTGAAAGTTTCTCATTCTAACAAGGAGTATCTTTGGCATTTAAGACTTGGTCATATTAATTAGGATAGGATTCAAAGAGTGGTGAAGGACGGTCCTCTAGAATCTCTAGAGGAGGTACATCTTCCTCAATGTGAGTCTAGTCTTGAGGGTAAGATGACTAAGAGGTCTTTTAGAGCTAAGGGTACTAGGGCTCAGGAACTCTTAGAAATTGTGCACACCGACGTATGTGGCCCCATGAACGTTGTAGCACGAGGAGGGTTCGAGTATTTTGTCTCTTTTATAGACGATTACTCGAGGTATGGATATGTGCACCTGATGCACCGCAAGAGTAAAACCTTTGATAAATTCAAAGTGTATTGTGTGGAAGTGGAAAAGCAATTAGGTAAATCCATAAAGACACTTCGATCTGATCGAGGTAGCGAATACCTCTCCGACGAATTTCTAGGATATCTTATAGAGAATGGGATATTATCACAATTGACTGCACCTGATACTCCACAACAGAATGGTGTAGCCGAAAGGAGAAACATGACCTTATTGGATATGGTACAGTCCATGATGAGTTATTCAATGCTGCCGTTATCATTTTGGGGATATGTATTACAAACGGAGTGCTATATTCTGAACCAGGTTCCAAGCAAGTCAATTCCTAGCACTCCGTATAAATTGTGGCGTGACACAAAGCCCTCCCTTAGACATATGAGAATATGGGGCTGCCTAGCATATGCACTGGATGGGGATGCGAAGAAGTTGGAACCAAGATCAGAATTGTGCATGTTTGTAGGGTATCCTAAAGGAACTAAGGGAGGTTTGTTCTATAACACGAAAGAACAAAAAGTTATTGTTTCAACCCATGCGACATTCTTGGAGGAAAGTCACATGAATGACTTTAAGCCTCGAAGTAAAGTGGTGCTAGAGGAGTTATCAGGTGAAAGAAATGCTCCATAGGTTTCGATCTTGGATGCAAGCCCGAGTTCCGGTGAAAGACTTGCAGACGATCAACAATTTAGGGTGCCTCGTCGTAGTGGTAGGGTTTCGAAGAAGCCTAATTTCTTCATGTATGATGCTGAGGTATACCAGGCTGAGGCTCATGAGCATGAGGATGATCTAGTTACTTATGATGAAGCTATAAATGATCTAAATCTTGGAAACAGACCATGAACAATGAGATGGATTCTATGAAATCTAACTCTGTTTGGAAACTTGTAGATCTGCCGGATGGGATAAAACCCATTGGATGCAAGTGGGTCTACAAAAGAAAGAATGATGCGGAAGGGAGAGTGGAAACTTTCAAAGCTAGATTGGTTGCAAAGGGGTACATGCAAAAGGCTGGAATCAATTATGATGAAACCTTTTCACCTGTTGCTATGCTAAAGTCTATCCGTATTCTTCTGTCCATTGCTGTGACTCTCGATTACGAGATCTGGCAAATGGATATCAAGACGGCATTCTTGAATGGCCATCTTGAGGAATGTATCTACATGATACAACCCGAAGGGTTCATGGCAAAAGGCCAAGAAAGAAAATTCTGCAAGTTGCTTATATCCATTTATGGATTAAAGCAAGCATCCCACTCATGGAACCAAAGATTTGATTAAGCGATCAAGACATTCAGTTTTGAGCAGAACGTTGATGAACCCTGTGTTTATAAATGTATTAAGGATGGTAAAGTGGTCTTTCTAGTACTCTATGTCGATGATATACTACTCATTGGGAATGAGGTAGGGAATTTATCATCAGTCAGGCTTTGGTTGCACCAATAATTTGACATGAAAAACTTGGGAGAAGCTAATTATGTTCTAGGCATTCGTCTCTTTAGAGATCGAAAGAACAAAATGATAGCATTGTCCCAGGCTTCATACATAGATAAAATAATTGACAAATATGCAATGCAAGAGGCAAAGAAAGGTTCACAACCTTTCATTGTCAGTCTAACTCTTTCATTGGATGACTGTCCCAAGACATCGGAAGAAAGAGAACATATGAGTAAGGTCCCTTATGCATTCGCTGTGGGTAGCCTAATGTACACTATGCTTTGCACTCACCCAGACATATGTTTTGCAGTAGGTATGATGAGTCGATATCAAGCGAATCCTGGAACCAAGCACTGGCAAACAGTAAAGCATATACTCAAGTATCTTAAGAGAATGACGGATTATATGCTGGTGTATTTTGGAGGGGACTTAACACCCGTAGGATACATAAACTCAGACTTCCAAACTTACAAGGATTCGAGGAAATCGACATTAGGATCCGTGTTCTTGCTTGGAGGAGGTGCCATTGTGTGGAGGAGCGTGAAGCAGGGTTGCACAGCTGACTTTACGATAGAGGCTGAGTATGTCGCTGTGACTGAGGCATCTAAAGAAGCAGTTTGGCTCCGTAAGTACTTTAGAGACCTTGAGGTCATTTCGGGTGTTGACAAGCATATCACGCTTTATTGCGATAACACTGGGGTTATTGCCAACACAAGAGAATCTCGACACCACAAGAGGACAAAGCACATAGATCAGAGGTATCACATTATTAGAGGGCACGTGGAGACAGGACAAGTAGATGTATGTAAGATTGCGTCCGAGGGCAACATTGTCGATCCCTTTACTAAGACTTTGGTGGCTAGAAGCTTTGAGAGGCATGTAGAGGCGATGGGGATGCGTAACATGGCACATCTACTGGCTTAGGGCAAGTGCGAGATTGTTAGGAAATGCCCTAAGCATTAGAGACATTTTGATGTATTTATTTTGAACTGGATAATAAAATTATATATAGAGGTTATTCATTACATTGCTATTTGTCCTCATTTTATTTACATGTTAAAGTAAATGTAAGCAAATATAGCTCACTGACTGCTTGTGTTAAAACTATTAGAACGTTGCATGTAATGGACTTTTGTATATGAGAAGACAATGTTCTAAAGTAAGCAGTCTAAACTAAGGTCTGTAGTCTATGGGTTAGACCAAGCATCTAACTCATATTAAGACTATTATATTGTCTAAAGCCATGGTGGGGACGGTTTGTCTTGACTGTCTGGAGCATAGACTCCCAAGTAGAGACATAGATATGTTGCTTGGTGGTGACATATTAGATCGGGACTAAAGTGTGATTGATCTACGAAGTCCGCTATGAGTGGATCAATCTGCTTTTGACGTACATTATGCAGTAACCTTAATCCTGAGTAAATGAACTACTTCATGTATATGACTTGCGTACTTTGATGTTCCAATGGCTAAAGCGTCTCAGAGGTAGTAAGCTTATAGACCAGTTCGTTGGGTGCATGACTTGCATACGATGAAGGGTTTGTTTAAAGATATCAGAATCATAGCTCCAAGGAGTTAAGGGTATCCTCTTAAAGGCATTATACTGGATGTGAAAATGGACAAGGCCTTGGGTCTCTACTGGGCGGATGACTTCTTATTCACATATGGTGAATAATCATTTTCTTGTTCGGTAGTATAATGGAACTTTAAGATAGCCTGATCAGTAGGATTAAACAAACTTTGACCTAAGGCTGATCATGGATATCATATGAGGGTTCTGCATATATGACAAGGACATTAGATAATAGCTTGTCACAGGCTTACGTAATATGGTATATAATTGGGAGTTCAGTTTCAGGTTTATAGTTGTGTGACTCTGAAATTAGTGATCATATGATTGAGTTGTTCGGTAAAGAATAATGATCATATGGATTCACGAGAGCCTGATTATATATGTCCAATTGGTCCCTCTACTAGCTCCACATAATTCCTTAACGCTTGGCAAATTGATTTGTGTATGCTTATTGGCTAGTTGATTATGCATGGATGGTGTTGACATAGGATTAGGATGGTGGACAAGATTCTCTGTGGTTGAATTCATAATTTGTTTTGGATAATAGAGTACACAATTATTCGAACTCCAAATAAAGTTGTCATGATTTTATTTGAGATTGGATTGGAGTTGTAGAAAATTATCCATGAGAACAAAATTTGAAATACAACTGTTTGTGGATTTTGAAATTTGAATTTTGAAATTTGAAATTTAAATTTTGAATTTGAATTTTGAATTTGAAATTTAAATTTGAATTTTGAATTTTGAAATTTGAAATTCAAATTTTGAATCACAGTCTAAGTGGAATTCGAATTCTTTGTGGATAATTCCACAAGGTTAGAATTCGAATTTGAGTTGGATATGGAGAGGAAAATCTTGTTTGAATCCTACTTGAATTTTGAATCCTAATTCTAACAAAAGTGGCTGAATGTTTGTTGGATTCTCTCCTCCCTGGAAGTGGTCGAAAATTTTGAGTAAATCTCAAGGGATATTTTCGGTTATTTATGGATAAGGATGAGATAAAATTCAAGCTAGAAAATTCTATTTGAATTTTGATTCTCCTCACACTTTAATAGACGAATCTGGATAGGTTTATGGCCTTAGGGAAATGTGGATTTTGTGGATAAATAGGGAGATAAAATTCAAGTTAAAATCCGGTTTGAATTTTGAAAGAAAAATCCTTAAAGTGGCCGAAATATTTTGGTGGATATTGGCCCTAGATTTTTCAGATTTTATGTGTCAATAAGGGAGAAAATCTTCTCCTAATTCAATTCGAATTCAAAGGATCACCTCATGTAAGTCTATAAATAGAGGTCTTGCCACTTCAGTTCTCTCAGACCACAGACTCTCAGGTGAGCAGGCTTATTGTTGCATAACTCACCGTGATAATCAGTTCTTTAGAGATCTGGGTGGTCGGAAGAAGACTAGCAGTGCTAGCATACCAGTCAAGGTTTAGAGTGCTCACACACTCAGCCATTCGGGAATTGGAGAATAGTAGAGAAGGCTAGTTGGTTGAAGCCCTCTGATCCTTCTTCTCCTGCAGATTGGCATCCTTTGAGGTATGAGTTTAAATTGTTGTTGGTTTATTGTATATGGCATCATGAGATATTTAACGATCTTAAAAAATTTTTATTGTTCCGCTGAGCCACTCTAATACGTTTTTACCAATTTATTACCTACAGAATCCCAATACACACAAGAGTATATCCTTGAAAGATATCAACAGCCAACAGGACTCAGTTATCTTGATCAATGGTGTACAATCGGGGAATTAGCCTGATGGAATAAAACCAATCCTGCATTCCCATGGAGTGTTACGGTGCTGTTTGCCACTTAATTTTGAGGGTACAGTTCCGTAAAATCTTCTTTCATACTCTGGACAGTCCTTTAGCACTGTACAGTTGTGATCTCACGCACAGTGGTCTTGTCATCTCGTCATCTTATCATTGTCATCTTAGATCTCATCATCTTATTACTATAAAATGTTTATCTTCAATCAATAAACATTTACAAATTTAAAATAAACTAACTTACTTGGACTAACGAGCAGGCTGTACTTTGTACCAAGAGGGATATGGTCAACTACTCTGATACCACCCATAGTGCCCCCGACCTTGGCCACGCGAAATCATTACTATCGTACTTCGTAGCTGATCGCAATAGACTGTGAACCTCATTGGGTCACCTAAAACCTTCTCTTCTTTTAGTACTTTCGATATTTTAGGGTAAATTTTTTCTCTTTAACCCTTTAAATTTCTTTCTTAAAATATTTTTCTTCATTTTGTAGAAATACATAATTTCTCAAAATACATAATTTTTCTATCATAAAAATATTTCTGTAAAGCATAACGTACGGAAATATTTTATTTCAACTTTGCACATCAAATGCATCAATTCTCTTTTCTTCAAATCTTCTCTTTCAATTCACTCAGCGGAAGACTGGTAGTAGGACCATATCTACAGTGGATTCCCTATCCCCATTGGCACACACAAATCCCGCCATTATCCATTGCATTTTACTGCTGAGATACAGGTTTCTTACCTGCAACATGAATAAACTCGTGAGCTAAAGCTCAGTAAGTTCAAACATAAATATGTGACATATAAAAGCTCTTACCATATAGTAACGAGCATATCTGATACCAACTGTGGCATCAGAATAATCATAACATATAACATAGCTCTGTCACCAACTATGGCATCAGAGCATTAACATAACATATGGCATACACCATTCGTTGCTTTAAAACATTCATACATAACATAGTAAGCATACTTAACACTTATTTGAACATCATAAACATACTTGATGCCATATCATACATCAATTTACTTACCTTTCGTAAGCTTATTTCACAACACATATCATACTAGTATCATATACTAGTAACAGTAACATTCATACATATAAAGTACTCATATCATGAATCACATAGATTCAAAACATCAAAAATATAATGTCCTATGAATAGTAGTATTCATCCATGAATAGTACTATTCACCCCATGAACAGAAATTTTGATTTTTGATCGGTAAATAGTAACTTTGACTCTAATCGGTTACTATTTATGTCACCCTAATCGAGTCCACTACACTTAGTATTTGTAATAACCGGGAAATTTTACTGTTCTCGGAATATATTAAATTGCATGTACATGATGAATTTCATGTTTAAAATGTGAAATGAATGATTAATATTGTGTAGAATGAGATAAAATATTCTAACGATATTACAGATTAAAAAATTCAGTGATGTAAAAGCATGCCGAATTGAGTTAGGGAAAAATAGTGAACTGTAAACCCTAGTACGTGACTCAGGGTAAGCTGAGTACACAAAAAGATAAAATACTGATAATAATGATTTTAGACGTGAGTGCGTGTGTGTGTGTTGCACATAGTATTGGGAAGTTGGTCTAGATGACCTCTTCTTGACCTAAAATTGATATATTTAGATTCAGCATGCTCAAATTAGTCAATTGAGCATGAAAAGTAATATTTGATCCGGAGATACGCAGTATCAAGAAATTGGTCAAGATGACATTTTCTTGATATAAAACTGATATATTTGGAATCAGAATGCTCTAATTAGTCAATTAAGCACAAAATGAAAATTTTGACCGGGAAATGTACAGTATCGAAAACTGGCCTAGATGACCTCGGATGATGACGAAACTGATATATTTGGATTCAGAACGTCCAAATTAGTCAGTACAGCCTATCAGAATGCTCAAATTAGTTAATTGAGCACAAATGTAATTTTTGACGGGGAATTTACAGTACCGGAAACTGGTCGAAACGATCTCGGATGAAAACGAAACTGATATATTTGGGTTCAGCACGCCCAAATTAGTCAGGATAGCTCATGTTGAAAATTTGGACAAAAAGGGTATAAAAGGGCGAAATTGCAGAAAATGCCCCATAATTCTCATTTTCTAGATTTTCTCCCCCACACCTACACCGTCGGTGAACAGTAATCGACCACCGGAAACGGTGTTCTTTTTCGACACCACCGGTCTCGTTGGAAAGCTCTCGATGAGCTGAGTCCAACGGTGTGCTGAATCGACGGAACCGACGCCGGAGAACGCCGCACGTGCCGCCCGAAGCCGCTGGTGGCCGAAAATTTCAAACGACCGTATCTCCGCCGTCCGACCTCCGATCGACACGATTCCGGTCCCAAAAGACTCGTGGTGAAGAGTAGAACAAAACCCAAGCTTCATTTCGGCTCAACAGTCGCCGGATCACGCCGCCAGTAGCTGCGCCGTCGCCGCCGTGAAGCCGCCGTGGAATCCGTCGATTCCGACGGAGTTGAGTGATGTGATTGGTCTCAAAATGCTCAGAGAAGAACAGGGAGCAAAAGCCCTCAAACAATTCGGGCAACAACCCCGGCACGGCGGAGATTCAACGCCGTCGCCGTGGGTCGTGTTTTCGAGGCCGATTGTCGACGATCGGAACCTCTAATGGTGAAATTGACACCACCAATGGACTCCTCTCGTCGAGATCTTCAAGGTGGACACCTCCGTTGTTCGCGCTGCCGCCGTTCGCTGCCGGTCAACGGCGACCGGGGGGCAGAAAAATGAAGAATGGTCCATTGGCCTATTTTCGACATTCTGGACACATCCGCGGCATCAGAATTGCCAACCGGGATTCCGAACGTGAAGAACGGAGACAAAAAGTTTGCGCGGTCAAGACCGAACGGTTCGACCGATCACCGACGGGACGATTTCAGTAGCGATTTCGTTTCCCTTCATTCCTTATGTATATATTGGAATGATTTGTATGTAATTTGTATTCAAATTGTAAAAAGAAAAGAAAAAAAAAGAGTAAAATGAATGAAATGTCAGAAAAAGAAAATGTATGGGAAATGTGAATATTTTTACGTAAAAAGTTGAGTTTTACGTAAAAATTAGGCCTCTGGTATAGTACGTGGTAGAATAAAATAGGTTAGATGGTTTTGAGGCGTTTCCTAAACGCTGGAAACCTAGAAATTTAGCGAAAATGCTACCGAAATTTTGAAAACGGCACTATGGGAATTTTGGTGAAAAACGAGAGGCAAATTGTGTTCGGTAATGGAAACCGAGACCCTTCGATGAGTTAGGCTTGGAAAATAGGAAAATGAACCTTTGAAGAATAGTAAACCATCCCACCGAGATTGTGAAAATGTAAGAGAACGGGAAAACCAATAGCAAGGGTATTTTAGGAAACGAAAGGTAAATTTGAGGTCGGGATGAAAACCCGAGCCCATGCAATGTCTAAGGCTCGGGATTAGCATAACAAACGTTTCAGGAGTAGTGAAATACCCATTTAAGACTCTGAAACATGAGAAAAACGAGAAATGACCCTAGGTGTCGGAATAGTATCACCCGAGAGTCGGATGACCAATAGTCGTCTATGGAACAGCAATGGATGCTGTAAAAGTGTGTAAAAGCTTAAGAAATATTATTTTATGATATTTGGGCTTAGAAAATCCTGTTAAAAGTCACAGTAAGCATATAACGGTCCCAAGACCCGTCAGGGGCAAAATGGTCATTTTGACCAAAAATTTCAGAAAGGCTCGGAAAGGACCGTGAATGCCTAAGGATAATTAAAATGAAATTATAAAAGTTAAATTGGGTCTTAAACCAACAAAAAATAGGTTTATGATGAGAGATCAAATCAGGGGCAAAATGGTAATTTTGCCAAGAGTTAGTGTAAAAATGGAAAATAGGATTTTAGATTCCTAAGACCATTTACGGGAAATAAAACGTAGAATTTTTATGTTTTACTAAATTTTGAATATGAAATGAAGATTTAGAATAACCGTGGTTATTCCGATTATAGGAACCCGATCCAGAAGCGGCAAAGGAACGTTTGCAGAGTCGAGGAAGAAAATGCTAGCAAAAGTATCTGTAAGTTCGAACATTTAATTGACTGCAACATGAATAGACTATTATGTCTAAGTGTGATATGTGTAAGTTCCAGCATTCATTTGTCTGCTCATGAACATTCTGATGTTGTTCAGTATATGAATGAATTGATCTGTTATGTCTAGGTTTGTGTGCTATATGAATGTTTCATAGCGCGATGCTATGATAAATGTTTGGTAAGCTCAGATATTTATATGTCTGCAGCATGAATTACTATTTGATTGATTTAAGTACTTTTCGTACAAACTTGTAAAGTCCTACGGGCAATAGGGGTGTAGTTAAACTAACTCACCTAATGAAATGAGAAATTAAAAAGTGTATAAATAATACACTATGGAGAAGTGTTAGGGCACTATAGTGTGGTTAATTAAAAACACACATAAAGAAATAAATGTAAAGACCTATGGGCAATAAGGGTTCCACCGTGGGATGATTCATATGAATGTCGCCGGTGGGGAACTATAAGAAAGATGGTAATGAAACCACTAAGGCGTACCGCCCCTCCAACATAGTGGTGGAGGTTTTTCTCAGATCCTACAAGGATATCAGGATTCTGGAGGCCGATGTTCTAAGGTCGCTCCTTAGACCCTCCCAGTCAGCGTGCTAATAATCATCGGTACTGCCATAAACAGAGCTCTAAACTAGAAATCCAATAGAGAATAAACAATCAATAAAATGATAAAAATCATAATTGAGCATAACCGAAGCTTACGCTAGAATAATGTAAATTCGGTTAGGTTATGTGAATAGTTACCCGTTAGGGTAAAATGAATAGTAACCATTTAGGGTAACTGTTACTATTCATCGATCAAAGGTCAAAATTACTATTCATTATAAATAGTACTATTCATAAAAAATTGAGTTTTAGTGTTTTTGAATCAATATGATTCTTACTATGTATGTTTAAACTTACTGAGCCTGTTAGCTCATCAGTTTGTTCATGTTGCAGGTGAGAAACCTGTCCGGTAGATTTCTGGATGACGGCAGGATGCGAGCGTGTCAAAGGGATAGAGAATCCACTATGGATATGGTCCTGCTACAAGTTTTCCACTGAGCGTTGAAAGAGGAGATTTGGATAAAGAAAAGACATGTATTGCAAAAAGATTTGAATTATGTATTGTGTATAAATTATGTTTGTACTTTTAAAAGTGACAAACATAGTTCAGTTTAATTACGTTATGTTTACAAACAAGAAAAAGTATTAAAAAAAATGATTCCAAATTTCACAAAGGGTTTAACGGAAAGAAAAGAATTTAGGCGACCCGATGAAGTTCGCGAGCTATTTTAGTCGGTTAAGGAGCTTGATTGTAATAGTTTCGGTGGACCGAGGTCGGGGGCGTCACAGGTGGGATCAGAGCGAGCTTGACCATATCCTTCTTGGCACGAGATGCAACCTGCTCGTCTATCCAAGTAAGTTAGCCTAGTTTTGAATTAATAGTTGTTTGTTTATTGGAAAATAAACGACTTAGATGAAATGAGATGATGAGATCAATGAATGTGGACTCACGATTGTATAGTGCTAGTGGACTACCACAATACGGCTATTAAGAGTTCGAGATAGAGAATTACCATGATTATGATCGTACAGTACTAGAGAATGAACAAGGAAGGCTGCTCAGAGAAGAAATGAAGATTGCCATCAAGTTATATAGAACTCCAATGTCAGCTGCCCACAAAGTTGGGAGTGGCGAACAGTCCTTCAGAATTTCATAGGAAGGTAAGATTGGTGTTACGTCATTGAAATGATTTTCCGACTGTGCGCCATTAATCGGGATGATAGGTCTTGTTGGTTGTTGACCATGCTTTTCAGGGGGATACTCTCGTGTGTATTGGGATTCTTGTAACCAGGAGTAGCGCTTAACTGGACCAAGTTTCACCATGCCACGATTGAGTAAATCTTCTCTCGGAAAAAGTCTAATATCAGCCCCAACTCCTCAAGGGCAAACAGGGTGTCACTTTTAACGTCACTTGAGTTCCTTAGAGTTGCAAACATACGAGAATAAGTTCATCGGACTGAGAAACTGTAGTTGATGTCCGGTGACATAGTTTTAACGTATGCTGTGCGCTTCGAGGAACTGATGAATCCCCTCCAATTTGCGTGGAATTCAAAACGGAACTTAAGCCGAGACGAGCGTAGATCCAAGAATATCTATAGGTGAACGATCTAGTCAAGGAAGAAGAGGACCCGTAAAAATTTCCTGTAGACCAGGAAAATTAGATGTATTAGGCTATATATATATATCCTTTATGTTATATTGAAATGTTATGTAATGGCATGTGTATGTAGTGACATGTGTGTGATGAATTGTTAGGAACTGTCAAAATGTGTTGAGATAATATAATAAGTTTTGTTGTTTTTTCCTATATGAAAAGGCATAATATACGATAAATGGGCCATGTGCATTTATTGTGCTAGAAATGGTCCGGATGAAGAGAAAGAAGATCCGAAGGAGTTTTCCTTTGAAACTGGATCAATAGAATGACTAAAATGTAGAGTGGTACATATGTGTATATATGTATACTCAATGTAAAAGAGGCTATTGTATATACAAGGTCTTAATATTGATATATATGTGAACGTCATGAAACTAGTTATAATTATGCCGTACGATGATATGGCATTAGGATTTCTTTGAATTTCGGGAAATCTTAAAAATTTTGTGAAATATATATATACATTGAAAATCTAATGATTGATTCTCAAACAATTATAGGGAAATAGAAAATATGGTGAATACATATGGTCAAGAAAATATGAGTGAATGTCTCATCCTGTTAAAAAGGGTGGAGAAATTATAAGGCCTTTTAGAGGTCTAGATGCAAGAAAACGTTGAATTAAGACTGCGTTTAGATGAGATAGAACCTAGGCAGGGTGCTGAGAAGGTTCAGCCACCACTGACCCCTGCGGTTGAATAGGTAATACATTACCGCTGTTCTTGAAAGGATACAGGAACTACGGTCGATAGTAAATCAAGAGTTATTATATAAGTGATTCCGTGGAATAAAACCTGTAGAATTTGAGGGCTCTACAAATTCAGTGGAAGCAGAAGAATGATTTTCATCTATATAGATGATTTGAGACTCCATAAACTTAATAGAGTAAGGAGAAGGTTCTGCGTACGTCCTTTGTTCTGATGAAGGATGCTAAGTTCTGATAGAACATTGTCAGAATGAGAAGAGATGAGACTACGGTGAACTAAAATGAATTTCTGGTTGAATTTCATTAAATATATTATGATCCTGCATCACGGAAACCGTAAAAAAAAAAAAAAAAGGGTTTGCCGCATTAAAGCAAGGAAACGTATCAGTGAGTGAAGAGCATCGAAAATTGATCAATTGTCCAAATAATGCCCTTACGTGGTAATTATTTAGAGGGAAAAGATATAGAGAATGATTGGAATGTTCTGACCAGAGATCCTTGTTTTGGTGGATAGTGGTCTAATACCACCACCTTCAATGACAGACTGCGTCAGTCGCGCTCGACAGGTTGAATACCAGCGGGCTAGACAGAAAGAAGAAAGAGAAAAAGTCTGAGAAACCTGAAAGAGGGAAAGGACTTTGACTAAATTTTTCCTAAGTTGGAACCTAAATTGGCTAAAGCAGTAAATCTAATCAAAATGTTAGGCCAGGATAGTTTAATGCTCCAGGCCTATAGTCGTAGAATAAAGGAAAAGGCAAATGTTCCAAGAAAATGAAAACCTAACCTGGAATAATAGAAGGCAGCAAAGGAAGCTGACTAATAATATAGGATCAGATGTATCCAGTTGCGTTACAAGGGAGAAGGGGCACTGGCCACAGTGCTGATTTGGCCCTAGTGCATGTTAGCAATATGGGAAAAGAAGGCTATTATGCTAGAAACTGTCCTACAAATCGGTAGAATACACAGGAAACGTTTTAACCACAGCAACAACGTCCCAAGCCCGTGTGTTATAGGCTAGATTTGAAAGATCATTGGTAGTACTGGAAAGACAAGAACACGTAACACGTGCCACTGCTCACGTCTTAGCATACACTAAGGAGGATGTGAAAGTAGGAACGTCAAACATAGCGACAGAATCGATTGTTATAAGGTTAGTTGATTATGAAGTAATCTTAGGAACGGATTTCCTAGGGAAATATCAAATCATAGTTGATTGTCGAAACAGAAAGATAGTATTTCGACTAGACGACGAAGAAAGCTTTGAATACGTGGATTCGTCATGTAAATCAAGGAAGATGATAATTAGCTCGTGAAGTGCGAGTAAGCTAATGTCCAATGATTGAATTGGATATTTGGCCTATGTGGTAGATGTAATAGAGGAACAGAAGCGTCGACCAGAAAATGTTCTTATGGTCCAAGAAATTCTCAACATATTTCTTCGAGGAATTACTTGAATTGTCGTCTGAACAAGAAATTTCCTTTGAAATCGAACTCATGCAAAGAACTACACCCATTTTCAAAGGTGTGGCAGTATTCTCTAAGACTAATTTATGATTAAGAATACCATCAACTGAGTGTTCAAGGAATTCCTAAATAAGTTGTCATTGTGTTTATCGATGATATACTTATATATTCATAGACTCATAAGGAGTATGAAGAGCATTTGAGAATTGCTCTGCACATTATGAGACAGCACCGACCCTATGCAAAATTCTCCAAGTGCGAATTTTAGCTAGATAAAGTGTATTTTCTCAGACACGTAATCCCCAAACAAGGAATCATCGTAAATCCTATCAAGCGGAGACGACTAATGAATTGCCTGCTCCTAAGACTGTAATGGGAATACAGAATTTCTTAAGTTTGACTGGAAACTATAGAAGACTTATGGAAATGTTCGCATGACTAGCGGCACCTCTTACGGCTATTACGCACAAGGAGAGGTAATATGAGTAGACTGAAGAATGTAAAAAGAGTTTTCAAGAGTTGAAAAATTGACTAACAAGCGCGCCAATTCACACGCTTCTCACTAAAAGGGAGAAATTCGTGATATATTGCGATGCATCGAAAGAGAATATGAATATGTGGCAAAGAGAATGTTCAAGTTGGTGAAAGATTACAACTGTGAGATCCTCTACCACCCAGAAAAAAATCAATCAACCGTGTGATGGATGCCTTAAGCAGAAAGTCTACTGTTCCGTACCAGTAGCGAAAAGGAAAACTAGCGAACAATTATGACAAAAGATACACTCATTAGAGTTGGAGCTGATATCCGAAAGGTTTGTTGTACTCCAATCAGAGTCATCGCTATTCGAAGACACTAAAAAGGCTTTGAAGCAAGATCAAATCTAATAAGTTATCAAGAAAGGATTTCCAAGGGTGGAATGATCTTACATTAAAGAGGAATTCATATTCCAATTAATGAAGGATTAATGAGGTGAAGTATGATAAAAGCCCATAAAATGCCATATTCAGTGCATTTCAGAATGAGTAAAGTATACTAGAAATTAAAATTGCAATTCTGGTGGAAAGAGACGACGAATGAAAGCACAAAATTTGTGAATCGATGCATGACCGTCAAAAGATCACGACTGAACGAAACATCTAGGTAGAAAACTGGAATCATTGGAAGTTCCCGAACGTAAGTGGGAACATATTACGATGAATTTTGTAGTGGAATTATCAAGGACCCAAGAGTGATATAACGCCATCTGAATTATGGTGGATAAATTGATGAAAACCGCAAGAGTCATAGTAGTGAAAATGACTTTTCAATGGAAAAGTTAGCGAATTTCTATGAAAACCATGTTGTCAGATAACATGGTGTTTCAAATTTGTCATATTTGATTTAGATACGCAATTCACTTCGAATTTTTGGAAGTGTGTACGAGGAGTCATGGGAACGAACTTGCGTCTTAGTACGACTTTTCATCCCTAAACGAAGATCAATCTAAGTGAATTACTCGGACACTAGAAGACATGTTTCGTGTCTAAGTCATGAATTTTCTAAGAATTGGAACGAGAAGTTATTGTTAGAAGAAATTCTCGTACAACAACAGCTACCAAGCTTCTATAGGAATGGTACCCTATGAAGCTTTAGATGGACGAAAGTGCAAATCGCTTACCTATTGGTATGACCTGCGAGAGAAACAGTGGCACAAGACCGAATTCGTATAAGAAACATCGGATGTAATTGTGAAAATACAGCGATGAAGAAAGTCGGCGGAAGAATTATGCAGATAAACTCTGAAGATCCCTAGAGTTTAATGAAAGGGATTTCATATTCTTAAAAAGTATTCCCATTGAAGGGAATAATGTGTTCGGTAAGAAAAGAAAATTTATTCCAAGATGTATTGGACCCTATGAAATTTTTAAACGTGTTGAAAATGTTACCTATAAATAGGTACTACCTTCAAAACTGTCAGTAGTACATAGTGTTTTTCACGAATGTAGGCTAACGAAACAGGTATCGAATTTATCTCATGTATTGAGGTACGAATCGATTTAGATTTAGGAGAATCTGACATATGAAGAGCAACTTGTTCAAATTTTGCTCGGAAAGATGAAACGAGAATGTTGTATCCTCACTTGTGCTAAATTTTTGAGGACGAAAATTTTATAAGGAGGGGTGAATGTAATAACCGGGAAATTTTACTGTTCTCGGAATATAGTAAATTGCATGTACATGATGAATTTCATGTTTAAAATGTGAAATGAATGATTAATATTGTGTAGAATGAGATAAAATATTCTAACGATATTACAGATTAAAAAATTCGGTGATGTAAAAGCATGCCGAATTGAGCTAGGGAAAAACAGTGAACTGTAAACCCTAGTACGTGACTCAGGGTAAACTGAGTGCACAAAAAGATAAAATACTGATAGTAATGATTTTAGACGTGAGTGCGTGTGTGTGTGTTGCACATAGTATTGGGAAGTTGGTCTAGATGACCTCTTCTTGACCTAAAATTGATATATTTAGATTCAGCATGCTCAAATTAGTCAATTGAGCATGAAAAGTAATATTTGATCCGAAGATACGCAGTATCAAGAAATTGGTCAAGATGACAAATTTCTTGATATAAAACTGATATATTTGAAATCAGAATGCTCTAATTAGTCAATTAAGCACAAAATGAAAATTTTGACCGGGAAATATACAGTATCGAAAACTGGCCGAGATGACCTCGGATGATGACGAAACTGATATATTTGGATTCAGGACGTCCAAATTAGTCAGTACAGCCTATCAGAATGCTCAAATTAGTTAATTGAGCACAAATGTAATTTTTGACGGGGAATTTGCAGTACCGGAAACTAGTCGAAACGATCTCGGATGAAAACGAAACTGATATATTTGGGTTCAGCACGCCCAAATTAGTCAGGATAGCTCATGTTGAAAATTTGGACAAAAAGGGTATAAAAGGGTGAAATTGCAGAAAATGCCCCATAATTTTCATTTTCTAGATTTTCTCCCCCACACCTACACCGTCGGTTAACAGTAACCGACCACTGGAAACGGTGTCCTTTTTCAACCCCACCAGTCTCGTTGGAAAGCCCTCGATGAGCTGAGTCCAACGATGTGCTGAATCGACGGAACCGACGCCGGAGAACGCCGCACGCGCCGCCCGAAGCCGTAGGTGGCCGAAAATTTCAAACGGTCGTATCTCCGCCGTCCGACCTCCGATCGACACGATTCTGGTCCCAAAAGACTCGTGGTGAAGAGTAGAACAAAACCCAAGCTTCATTTCGGCTCAACAGTCGCCGGATCGCACCGCCCGAAGCCACGCCGTCGCCGCCGTGGAATCCGTCGATTCCGACGGAGTTGAGTGACGTGATGGTCTCAAAATGCTCAGAGAAGAACGGGGAGCAAAAGCCCTCAAACAATTTCGGGCAACAACCCTGGCACGGCGGAGATTCAACGCCGTCACCGTGGGTCGTGTTTTCGAGGTCGATTGTCGACGATCGAAGCCTCCAATGGTGAAATTGACACCACCAATGGACTCCTCTCGTCGAGATCTTCAAGGTGGACACCTCCGTTGTTCGCGCTGCCGCCGTTTGCCTTTGGTCAACGCAGTCAATGCCGGTCAACGGTGACCCGGGGGCGGAAAAATGAAGAATGGTCCGTTGGCCTATTTTCGACGTTCTGGACACATCCGCGGCATCAGAATTGCCAACCGGGATTCCGAACGTGAAGAACGGAGACAAAAAGTTTACGCGGTCAAGACCGAACGGTTCGTCCGATCACCGACGGGACGATTTCGGTAGCGATTTCGTTTCCCTTCATTCCTTATGTATATATTGGAATGATTTGTATGTAATTTGTATTCAAATTGTAAAAAGAAAAGAAAAAAATAGAGTAAAATGAATGAAATGTCAGAAAAAGAAAATGTATGGGAAATGTGAATATTTTTACGTAAAAAGTTGAGTTTTATGTAAAAATTAGGCCTCTGGTATAGTACATGGTAGAATAAAATAGGTTAGATGGTTTTGAGGCGTTTCCTAAACATCAGAAACCTAGAAATTTAGCGGAAATGCTGCCGAAATTTTGAAAACGGCACTATGGGAATTTTGGTGAAAAACGAGAGGCAAATTGTGTTCGGTAATGGAAACCGAGACCCTTCGATGAGTTAGGCTCGAAAATAGGAAAATGAACCTTTGAAGAATAGTAAACCATCCCTCCGAGATTGTGAAAATGTAAGAGAACGGGAAAACCAATGGTAAGGGTATTTTAGGAAACGAAAGGTAAATTTGAGGTCGGGATGAAAACCCGAGCCCACGCTATGTCTAAGGCTCGGGATTAGCATAACAAACGTTTCAGGAGTAGTGAAATACCCATTTAAGGCTCCGAAACATGAGAAAAACGAGAAACGACCCTAGGTGTCGGAATAGTATCACCCGAGAGTCAGATGACCAATAGTCGTCTATGGAACAGCAATGGATGCTGGAAAAGTATGTAAAAGCTAAAGAAATATTATTTTATGATATTTGGGCTTAGAAATTCCTGTTAAAAGTCACAGTAAGCATATAACGGTCCTAAGACCCGTCAGGGGCAAAATGGTCATTTTGACCAAAAATTTCTGAAAGGCTCGGAAAGGACCGTGAATGCCTAAGGATAGTTAAAATGAAATTATAAAAGTTAAATTGGGTCTTAAACCAACAAAAAATAGGTTTATGATGAGAGATCAAATCAGGGGCAAAATGGTAATTTTGCCAAGAGTTAGTGTAAAAATGGAAAATAGGATTTTAGATTCTTAAGACCATTTACGGGAAATAAAACGTAGAATTTTTACGTTTTACTAAATTTTGAATATGAAATGAAGATTTAGAATAACCGTGGTTATTCCGGTTATAGGAACCCGATCCAGAAGCGGCAAAAGAACGTCTGCGGAGTTGGGAAAGAAAATGCTAGCGAAAGTATCTGTAAGTTCGAACATTTAATTGACTGCAACATGAATAGACTATTATGTCTAAGTGTGATATGTGTAAGTTCCAGCATTCATTTGTCTGCTCATGAACATTCTGATGTTGTTCATTATATGAATGAATTGATCTGTTATGTCTAGGTTTATGTGCTATATGAATGTTTCATAGCACGATGCTATGATAAATGTTTGGTAAGCTCAGATATTTACATGTCTGCAGCATGAATTACTATTTCATTGATTTAAGTACTTTTCGTACAAACTTGTAAAGTCCTACGGGCAATAGGGGTGTAGTTAAACTAACTCACCTAATGAAATGAGAAATTAAAAAGTGTATAAATAATACACTATGGAGAAGTGTTAGGGCACTATAGTGTGGTTAATTAAAAACACACATAAAGAAATAAATGTAAAGACCTACGGGCAATAAGGTTTCCACCGTGGGATGATTCATATGAATGTCGCCGGTGGGGAACTATAAGAAAGATGGTAATGAAACCACTAAGGCGTACCGCCCTTCCAACATAGTGGTGGAGGTTTTTCTCAGATCCTACAAGGATATCAGGACTCTGGAGGCCGATGTTCTAAGGTCGCTCCTTAGACCTTCCCAGTCAGCGTGCTAATAATCATCGATACTGCCATAAACAGAGCTCTAAACTAGAAATCCAATAGAGAATAAACAATCAATAAAATGATAAAAATCATAATTGAGCATAACCGAAGCTTACGCTAGAATAATGTAAATTCGGTTAGGTTATGTGAATAGTTACCCGTTAGGGTAAAATGAATAGTAACCATTTAGGGTAACTGTTACTATTCATCGATCAAAGGTCAAAATTACTATTCATGATAAATAGTACTATTCATAAAAAATTGAGTTTTAGTGTTTTTGAATCAATATGATTCTTACTATGTATGTTTGAACTTACTGAGTTTGTTAGCTCATCAGTTTGTTCATGTTGCAGGTGAGAAACCTGTCCGGTAGATTTCTGGATGGCGGCAGGATGCGAGCGTGTCAAAGGGATAGGGAATCCACTGTGGATATGGTCCTGCTATAAGTTTTCCGCTGAGCGTTGAAAGAGGAGATTTGAATAAAGAAAAGACATGTATTGCAAAAAGATTTGAATTATGTATTGTGTATAAACTATGTTTGTACTTTTAAAAGTGACAAACATAGTTCGGTTTAATTACGTTATGTTTACAAACAAGACAAAGTATTAAAAAAAATGATTCCAAATTTCATAATGGGTTTAACGGAAAGAAAAGAATTTAGGCGACCCGATGAAGTTCACGAGCTATTTCAGTTGGTTAAGGAGCTTGATTGTAATAGTTTCGGTGGACCGAGGTCGGGGCGTCACAGTATTAGTGTCGGTTATGTTCAATTATGCTCAGTTATGATTTTTATTACATTTTTATCATTTATCTTTATTTATATTTTGGTTTTGAGCTCATAGTGGCTGTACCGATAATTTTACGTGCTGACTGTGAGGGCCTTGGGAGCGACTCAAAGGCTTCTTCCTCCATAGCCGCTTATCGCTCATAGCGATTTTTATATCCCCGAAGGACCTGAAAACCTCCACCACAGTGTTGGAGGGGCAGTACGTCAAAGGTGGTTTCATTACCATCTTTCAATTACAATTCTAACCAAGTGACATTAATCGTCACCTCAAGGTTAGTAATCTCTATTACCCGTAGGTCTTACATATTCTCTTTTCAAGGGTATGTCTTAAATTTAGTCACACTCTTTCCTTAGTGTATCTACAGTACACTTCTTAATTTATCAATTTCCTGGGTATGTTAGTCTATCTACACCTTAGTGGCCATAGGACTTAACATCTAATTTATAAATAGTACATATTTAAACATTACAATATGTCATGTTCGAGACAATTAAATGTTTGAACTTACAACACATCATGCATAGACATAATAGTCATTCATGTTGCAAACAATACAATATTTGAACTTATCACATATGACACTTAGACATAATAGTCTATTCGTGTTGCAGATAGTTCAATGTAAGAACTTACAGATACTTCAGCTCATATTTCCTTTCTCGGGTCCGCAGATGTTCCTTCATTGTGTCTGGATCGGGTTCCTATAACCGAAAAATTAATGATTATTTTCAATCTTATTTCATATATAAAACTAAATAAAACATAAAAATTCTACGTTTCATTTCCCAATCATGAACTTAGGAGTCTCAGATCTCATTTTCCACTTTTCCACTAACTTTTGGCTAGCGGAATTTTCTCACTTTTTTCTTCTTAATTCTTGGACCGGCCTTAAAATGCTCAATTATGGCCTTAGGACACTATTTCTAGCCCTTACGGCCCTTTTCCCCAACTTTCGACAAAATGACCATCTTACCCTTAGTTCACTTTTCTCATTATAAACCCATATTCCGTTGGTTTGAAACCTAAATTTAGTCCTTAGAATATTACTTTAATTATTCTAAGGCACTCACGGTCCTTTCCGAGCATTTCAAAAATTATTAGTCAAAATAACTATTTTGCCTTTAGCGGGTTTTGGGACTGTAACAATTCCGTTCTATTATTTTTCAGGGTTTTCTAAGCCCAAAAATCATAAAATAATGTTTCTTAGACTTTACTAAAATTTTACAGTATTATTAATTTATTTATCGAATTTTCTCGATTTACTATTCACCAACCCTCGGGTGGCACTATTCCAACCCTAAGTCGTTTCTCTCTTCTTTCTTGGGCCTAGGTCACTGAGGGGGCTCGGGTTTCTATCTCGACCATATTTTACCCTTCGGTTCCTAAGATACCCTTTTGTGTCATTTTAGAAATTTTGGCAGTATTTCTGCTTAATTTTTGGGTTTCCGGCATTTAGGAAACGCCGCAAAACCATCTAACTAAATTCTAATCTGCCACGTACTATACCAGAGACCTATATTTTTACGTAAAACTCAACTTTTACGTAAAAATCTTCATATTCCCACACATTTTCTTTTTTATCATTTTCATCCATTTTTCTTACAATTTTCATATGCCAAAATACATAATTAATACATAATCATTTCAAAACATAAATTAAGGAATGAAGGAACCGAAATCACTACCAAAATTGTCCCACCGATGATCGAACGAACCATTCGGTCCCAAGCATATGAACTTTATTCCATCGTTCTTCACTTTCCAAGTTTTGGTTTGCAAATCCGATGTCGTAGATGTGTCCGGAATGTCGAAAATAGGCCAACGGGCCATTCTTCAATTTTTGGTCACCGGGTCACCGTTGACTAGCGTTGATTGATGTTGACTAGTATTGACAGATAGTTGACCTATGTTAACTGGCGACAGCAAGGAAAAAGGCGGCCACCATCTTGAAGAGCTCGACGAGAGGAACCCATTGGTGGTGTCAATTTCACCAATCGAGCCTCCTATTACCGGAATCAACCCCTCGAAAATTGGACGGCGATGGCGAGGTTGGCTCTCCGTTGTGCCGTGCTTGTTGCCCAAAATTGACATGGGGCTTTTGTTCCCCGTGTCTCTCTGAGCATTTTGGTACCAGTGGTGTTACTCAACTCCGTCGAAATCGGTAGTTTCCATGGCAGCGACGGCGAAGGTTAGGCGGCGCGATTCGGTGGCTATTGAGCCGAAATGAGGCCTGGTTTTTGTTCTACTCTTCACCACGAAACCATTGGGACCAGAATCGTGGCATTTGGATGTCACACGGCGGAGATATGGCCGTTCAAAAATTTTGACCACCGGCAGCTTCAGGCGGCGCATACGGCTTCCTCCGGCGGCCGTTTCATCGACTCAACCTACCGTTAGACTCAGCTCGTCGAGAGCTTTCCAACGAGACTGGTGGTGTCAAAAATGGACTCCATTTTCGGAGGTGGATAACTGTTTACTTTTGGGGTGGTGTGGGGAGAAAAATAGATAAGGGAAAGTTATGGGTCCCTATTTGCAAATATCAAAATTTTGCCCTTATATATACTTTTTTGTCCAAAATTTCAACATGAGTTATCCTGACTAATTTGGACGTGCTGAACCTAAATATATCAATTTTATTTTCATCCGAGATTATCTTGACCAGTTTTCCGATATTGTGAATTCCCGGTCAAAAATTACGTTTTGTGCTCAATTGATTAATTTGAGCATGCTGATAGGCTATACTGACTAATTTGTGTGCTGAACCCAAATTTATCAGTTTTAACTTCATTCAAGGTCATCTCGACCAGTTTTCCGGTATTGCATATTTCCCGGTCAAAATTTACTTTTTATAGTCAAATGACTAATTTGAGCATTCTGATTCCAAATATATCAGTTTTATATCAAGAAAAGGTCGTATTGACCAATTTCTTGATACTGTATATCTGTCAGTTAAAAATTACATTATATATTCAATTGACTATTTTGAGCATACTGATTTTAAATATATCAGTTTTATATCAAGAAAATGTTATCTTGATCAATTTCTTGATACTGCGTGTAACATACACGCATACACATATAACATCACTACCATAACTCTTTCATCTTTTGGTGAACATGTCTTACCATAAGTCACCTTCTAGGGCTCTCGATACCCAAATGGCACCGTTTTTCCTATTTTGGTTCTGTGAAATTTTTTCACAACCGAATTTCTTACTTTTAACATTGTCAGAATATTTTATCACGTTCTAAACAATATTAAATCATTCATTTCACATTTTAAACCTAAAAATCATAATGTACATTCAATGTACCTATTTTTTGAGAATGGTGAAATTTCTCGATTGTCACATTAAGAGGATAACCTTAACTCTATATAAGAGTTATGATTTCTTATCTATAAGCAATGCTTCTATCATATGCGCGTTGTGTACCCAATGAATCGTCCATTAGCTTACTTCCTTTAAGACATCCTGGCCTTTGGAGCATCAAAGTACACTAGCCACATACATGGAGCTGTTTACTTACTCAGGATTAAGGTTATTATTTAATGAATGACAAAAGCAGATTGATCCACTTATAGTGAACTACATAGCTCAATCATGCTTTAGTCTTGGTCCAATACATTACTACTAAGCAACATATCTGTGTCTCTACTCGGGAGCCAAAACTCCGAACAGTTACCACAAACTATCCCCAAATTAGCTTTAGACAACATAATAGTCTTAACATAAGTTAGCTACTTACTCTAACCCCATAGCCTACAGACCATAGTTTAGACCGCTCACTCTAGAAAATTGTCTTCTTGCATACAAAAGATCATTGCATCTAATCTTCCAGCAGTTTAACATGAGCAGTAAATAAGCCATATTTGCTTATATTTACTTTAACATGTAAACACCTTAAAGGCTAATAGCAATGTAATGAATAACCTCTAAATTATTTTATTAATTAGTTTAAAAATTCAATGAAAAATACATTACTGCTTAAGGTACACCTAACAATCTCCCACTTGCCCTAAGGTAGTAAATGTGCCATGTTTCGCATCCCTATTGCCTTGACATGCCTTTCAAAGCTTCAAGCTACCAAAGTCAGAGTCCATGTATCCTACGAGTATTAGGTTCCCTCCTAAATATACAATCATATAATCCTTAGTTCTCTTTAGATACTTAAGTATATACTTCATAGCTTACTAATGCTTAATTTTGGGATTTTCTTGATATTGACTTACTATACCTATAGCAAAACAAATGTCAAGATGAGTGCAAAGCATAGCATACATGAGACTACCCACAGTAGATACATAAGGGACTTTGCTCATCCTCTCTCTTTCTTCCGATGTCTTGGGACAGTCATCTAATGAAAGAGTGAAGCCTAAGAGTGTAGGTTGTGAACCTTTCTTCACTTCTTGCATTGCATGTTTCTCAATTATTTTATCTATGTATGAAGCTTGGGATAGTGCTGTCATTTTGTTCTTTCGATCTCTAAAGAGACGAATACCTAAAAGATAACTAGCTTCTCCTAGGTCCTTCATATCAAACTATTGAGATAATCGCAGTTTGACTGATGATAAGTTTCCTACATCATTCCGAATGAGTAGTATATCATCGACATAGAATACTAGAAAGACCACTTTACTTTACCATCCTTTATACGTTTATAAACACACGGTTCATCAACGTTTTGCTTAAAACCAAAAGTTTTAATCGCTTGATCGAACCTCTGACTCCATGAGCGGGATGGTTATTTTAATCCATAGATAGATTAAGCAACTTGCAAACCTTTTGACTTTGGCTCTTTCTCACAAATCCATCGGGTTATACCATATAGACACTTTCGTCAAGATGACCATTCAAGAATGTAGTCTTAACCTCCATTTACCAGATCTCGTAATCGAGAGCTGTAGCATTGGATAGGAGAATATAGATAGACTTAAGCATTACAACAGGCGAGAAGGTTTCCTTATAATCGATTCTAGCTTTTTGCGTGTATCCTTTTACCACAAGTCTAGCTTTGAAAGTTTTAACTTCCCTTCTGCATCTCTCTTTCTCTTTTAGACCCACTTGCACCTAATGGGTTTTATACCATACAAGAAGTCCACAAGTTCCCATACAGAGTTGGACTTCATTGAGTCCATCTCATTCTTCATGGCCTATTTCAAAGTTTGAAATCAACATCGTTTATAGCTTATTCATAAGTTACAAGGTCATCTTCATGCTCATGAGTCTCAGCTTGGTAAACTTCGGCATCATACATAAAGAAATTGGTTTTTCTTGAAACCCTCCTACTATGTCAAAGCATTCTAAACCGTTGATCTTTTGCATGTCTTGTAATGGAACTTGGACTCGGATCCAAGACCGAAGCCTGTGGAATAGTTCTTTTACCCGATAGCTCCTCTAGCAAAATTTTGCTTCGAGGTTTAAAGTCATTCATGTAACTTTCCTCCAAGAAAGTTGCATAAATTGAAATAATGACCTTTTACTCTTTTGGGTTATAGAACATACCTTCTTTAGTCCCTTTAGGATACCCTACAAACAAGACTGCTAAAGATAACTTCATACTTTAACTTATCTTTTTTGTAAGTAAAAGTGGTGATGAGGTGATTGTTTGATGAAGGGAGTGTCGCCATGATGAGTATAACTTTTTATTCATCACTGAATTTCACATCAAATTTTAATAATTGAGAGATCATACTATTGAAGTTGCTCAAGTGCTATAACATATCTATGTTGTCTGGTATCCATATCTGGTACAACTCTTTCCACAAGTAGAACTTATTAGAAGGATTCTTTTCTAAAGTCTCCCAGGTATCTTTAGCAGTCTTGCACTCCATCGATTCGATATTCTACAAGATAGTATCTAAGAGATTTAGATGAATTGTATTAGCTAAAATCTCATCCATCTTCTTCTAATCTTTATCCTTGACCATATTAGGCTTCTTTTCTTTGCCTATAGAGTCTTATGGACCTTTTGTTGAATAAGAGATCTTTTTGTCTCCTTTGCTAGAGGGAAAAATTTCTGCTATCTTTGAACTTCTCGATCTTGATCTTTTGGCCCATCATGTCTTTACAATAACCATATCTACTATAGGGACTGTACGACTATAGTAACCATATTACTATAGTAATTGTACTGTTGTAGGACCTTCTTTGTTCACTATTCATAAAACAGTAACCTTGTAGGAGAAATTGGTTTTTTAGGACTGATCCTGATGCTCTGATGCCAGTAGTTAGAAATATAGACAAATTCTAATTCCCCTTCAGGATCTAACTTGTGCAGAAAAAAAATACAAATTAGCACCAAGAATTTTATCACATGAAAAACCTTTTAATTTGAAAAGGAAAATAATGGGTAAACAATAAACTCTCAAGTTTTAGCAATTACTTGAGAAATACTTTCAGTAATAAAATTCTCTCATACTTACAAATGTGATAATCTCACTATTTTCTTTACAAAAACTTTTGTAGGCACATCAAACTCTTTCTTAGTAGCATTGTTTTTCTTGCTACTGGAATGCCACTCAGATCTAATGCTTTCTCATATCAGCTTTTTTTTTTTTTTTGTTGATGATAATTTTAGAAGAGGGAGAAAGGTTCTTGTCACGTCCCAAAATTTGAGATAGCAATGTGGATGGATGTTTAATTAAATCAAAGGAATCTCAAATCCCTAAATCTATCAACTTTACTTTTAAAGTACATTTAGTTTCTTTTAATTGCATTTCAAATTATGTTTGAGAAATTTTGAATCAAATATTATCTTTTGTATTTAAATTCTTATTTCGATATTATTTCGTAGGGTCTTCATGTCCCACCGATGCATACTTGGAATAATTAAAATAAGTAAGAATACAAAAGCAAAACTTAAGATTTATAGTCATAGAACATTTAACTAGGTACTTGATGTCAAAGTAAAATAATAATACTTTAGCTCTTAATCCTTAGTTGCCAAGTGGTTGTTTCACGACACCCATATTTTCTATTCTCCTTTTTCTCGTGGTGGTTTGTTAGTTTCAAAACATGAGTAAAATGCTCAGTAAGATATTTGTAAATCATTTTTAAACATTTTGCTTTAACCAACATTATGATGATAGAACAATGCAGTACAAAATTCTAAACGTACAATCATGGTTATGTAATTTGTGTCCTTAAATACTTTTATGATCGTGTATGGTTTTATAAGCCCCCTCACCTTGTTGAAGCACAATGAGTGATTCTCAATTGATATGTGCACTCTTCGCACGTGTGTGTTGGCTCCTTGTATATTCTTTTAACAACCAAGTTCTCTTTACAAATTTCTTTTAAAAATAGGGATCACATAATAAATTATATCGTACTATTTTATTAAAAATCTATACCTAGATTATTTTTCCTTTAATTTCTAAAATTGTATCATTTTCCAAAAATCACAAAATTTATAAAACTTTATAAATTTATTTTCTTCAAATCAAGCATTTTGGCCAAATCGCTAAAAACAAAATTAGTTACAAAAAGGGAGAAGATATCCTACCTGTTCATAATTATCTACTGATAACTTCTAATACGTATTCTAAGATAGTCATCTTCTTTAATTTTGGGTCAAAAAGTACCTAAAACATAATCATAGATAATTTAATTATCCATCAAAAAATTCTATAACCTTGGTTATAGTAAATTCAACTGATTAGTGTGTTGTTTATTTTAAATTTTATGACGATGTTATTTTTAACATTCGTAAATTTTTTTTTAAATTTTAGTATGACCCGCCTTAAAATATTGATTGTCTAAAACTCAAAAAATGCTTCAGACTTGCAAAAAAATATTTTCAATTCCCAAAACAATTCAAATACAATATTGTTTCAAATTTTAAGTTTGAGAGCAATTAAAATTTACATTTAAAATTTAATTTAATTATTATTATTATTATTATCTTCTTGTTGATAGGACCATGTCATGGGATCAGCGATGGCAGCACGATAGCGGGTTGTATGGGCTTGGGTCGGCTTGGGCTCAAGCGAGATGGGGAGGCTAGGTCGGTGGTGGCATGCATTCGAGAAAAGAAGTGGTCTGGGTCCTTCAAGCAGTTTGACTAGGTCGAATACTGTAAAAGGCAGTTGGCATAGTGGTGCTTGGGTTCTTCAGGCTGGGCTCAGAGAATAGGGAGGTTGGATTCAATGCTTAAGTCAGCGTTGGTGGCTTGGTGTTCGGGCAAGGTGCGGCCAAAAGGAAGAGAAGGAAAAGAAAGAGAGAGAAAAAGAAAAGGAGGGAAAGAGAGAAGTCCAATGAAGGGGGTCGATTGTCACCAGTAGGGGTTTGGTTCGAGTTAAATACGGCTACCATGCGTGCAAGAGAAAGAAACCAGAGTGAAGGAGGGATAGAATTTTAGAGAGAGAAAGTGAGAGGGTGAGAACTAGAGAGAGAGAAGGTGAGACATTTAAGATGGAGAGGATGAGATGAGGGAGAGAGTGAGAATTTGAGAAGGAGAGGATGAGGAAGATGACGAGCGAGGGGAATAAAAAATGGAAAACTAAGAAAGAAAGGGAGTAAGAGATGGCTTGTGAGGATGAGAGAGAGACTAAGGGCGTGAGGGAAAGTGGAAAATAATATAAAATAGTAAGTGTTGGGGGTTGGGTGGGTGGGGTTGGTTGTGAGAGAAGGAGAATTTTAATTAATAATTTATGTTGGTCGGTGGGTGAATGGAAGAAAGAGAGAGACAGTGGGAGTATAAAATTTAGAGAGTGGGAAGAGAGAGACAGTGGGAGTATAAAATTTAGAGAGTGGGAAGAGAGAGAGAGAAAGAGTGAAATGTGGGGTAGGGGAGAGAGAGAGAGAGAGAAATTTTATTATTTTAATAATTTATTTATTTATTATTTTTTGGGTAAAAATATAATTTTGTAAAATTTGGGAAAAATTGTAAAATTTTTAAATTTTGTTAGAATGTTCAAAATATCCTCAAATTAATATATAATATAATGAAAATTTTAAATTGAGTTACCAAAAATAAAAATTAATTAACACATTAATAATTGAATTTTTTATGTTCACGTGTGACTTTTAAATTAAAATTTTCATAACATGACATCTTTCTTTATAGTGCCTCATATATGCATATTGTTGTTGTTGTTGTTGTGGATGTCGATTCGGCGCTCACTTTCTCTCTGTCTCTGTTTTTTTTTTTTAATGGTGGTGGGTCTTGAAATTTGGGAGGAAAAAAAACCTAATAATAAGTTCTTTGCATTTAGTAGGAGAAATGAAGAGGATGAAGGATAGAAAGAGTTAGAAAGATGAAGAATATAAAGGATAGAGTAGATTGTCAGATTTCTTTAAGTTGTTTGGATTAGAGGGAAGGAGAGTTGAAATGTTTGTTTGAGGGAATAGAGAAGGGAGAGAGTCTTCCCCTCACCAAATTTCTATTAATGAAACTATGCAAGATTTTCGTCTTGTTTGAATTAAAAAAAGTTTATATCATTAAAAATAATAATAAAAAAATAAAAAACTATTGTTAACAAATTTGATAAATGAAAACTTAGTAATTATAAAGGAAAAACTCTTGTTATTCATTTTCTCGACTCTCATTCCTGTTAGGATATGCCCTAAGCATTAGAGACATTTTGATGTATTTATTTTGAACTGGATAATAAAATTATATATATAGAGAGGTTATTCATTACATTGCTATCTGTCCTCGTTTTATTTACATGTTAAAGTAAATGTAAGCAAATATAGCTCCCTGACTGCTTATGTTAAACTGTTAGAAAGTGGCACGCAATGGACTTTTGTATGCGAGAAGACAATGTTCTAAAGTTAGTGGTCTAAACTATGGTCTGTAGTCTATGGGGTTAGACCGAGCATCTAACTCATGTTAAGACTATTATGTTATCTAAAGCCTTGGAGGAGACGGTTTTTCTTGACTGTCTGAAGCATTGACTCCCAAGTAGAGACATAGATATGTTGCTTGGTGGTGACATATTAGACCGGGACTAAAGCGTGATTAATCTACGAAGTCTGCTTTGAGTGGATCGATCTGCTTTTGATGTTCATTATGCAGTAACCTTAATCCTGAGTAGATGGATAGCTTCATGTATATGACTTGTGTATTTTGATGTTCCGATGGCTAAAGCGTCTCAGAGGTAGTAAGCTTATAGACCAGTTCGTTGGGTGCATGACTTGTATACGATGAAGGGTACGTTTATAGATATCGGAATTATAGCTCTAATGAGGAGTTAAGGGTGTCCTCTTAAAGGCATTATACTGAATGTGAAAATAGACAAGGCCTTGGGTCGTCTACTGGGCGGATGACTTCTTATTCACATATGGTGAATAATCATTTTCTTTATTCGGTAGTATAATGGAACTTTGAGATAGCCTGATTAGTAGGATTAAACGGACTTTGGCCTAAGACTGATCATGGATATCATATGAGGGTTCTGCATACATGACAAGGTCATTAGACGATAGCTTGTCATAGGCTTACGTAATACGGTATATAATTGGGAGTTTAGTGTCAGGTTTATAGTGGTGTGACTCTGAAATTAGTGATCATATGATTGAGTTGTTCGGTAAAGAATGATGATCATATGGATTTGCGGGAGCCCGATTATATATGTCCAATTAGTCCCTCTACTAGCTCCACATAATTCCTTAACGTTTGGCAAATTGATTTGTGTATGCTATTGGCTAGTTTATTATGCATGGATGGTGTTGACATAAGATAACGATGGTCGACAAGATTTTCTCCGGTTGGATTCAAATTTTGTTTTGGATAATAGAGTACAAAATTATTTGAACTCCTAATAAAGTTGCCATGATTTTATTTGAGATTAGATTGGAGTTGAAGAAAATTATCCATGAGAACAAGAATTTGAAATACAACCTTGTTATGGATTTTGAAATTTGAATTTTGAAATTTGAATTTTGAATTTTAAAATTTAAATTTTGAATTTTGAATTTGAAATTCGAATTTGAAATTTAAATTTGAAATTTAAATTTGAAATTTGAAATTTGAAATTTGAAATATGAAATTTGAATTTGAAATTTGAAATTTGAATTTAAAATTTGAATTTGAAGTTTGAATTTGAAATTTGAAATTCAAATTTTGAATCACAGTCCAAGTGGGATTTGAATTTGTTGTGGTAAATCCACGAGGAATGAAATTCGAATTTGAGTTGGATATGGAGAGGAAAATCTTGTTAGAATCCTACTTGAATTTTGAATCCAAATCCTAACCAAATATGGACGAAAATTTTGAGGATTATCCTCAATGATTTTTCAGATTTTTGTGGATAAGGTTCAAGGAAAAATTCAAGTTTCAATCCCAGTTGAATTTGGATTCTCTCCTCCCTGATAATGGATGAATTTTTGGAGTAAATCTCCTAGGAGATTTTCAGTTATTTTGGATAAGGATGAGATAAGATTCAAGCTTGACAATCCTAGTGGAATTTTGATTCTCCCTTATCCAAAAGTGGTCGAAATTTTGGTGGAGATTTTCCCCTTGGATTTTCGGATTTTTTGGTCGAAAAAAGGGAGATAAAATTCTAGTTAAAATCTTGTTTAGATTTGGATTGGAATTATCCTAAAGTGGCCGAATTTATTGTTGGGATTTTCCCCTTGGAAAATTTGGATTTTGTGCTTGTGGATAAGGGAGAATATCTTCTCCTAATCCAATTCGAATTCAGAGAATCACCTCATGCAGGTCTATAAATAGAGGTCCTACCACTCCAGTTCTTTCAGACCACAGACTTTCAGGTGAGCAGGCTTATTGTTGCACAACTCACAGTGACAATAAGTTCTTTAGAGATCTGGGTGGTCGGAAGAAGACTAGTAGTGCTAGCATACCGATCGAGGTTCAGAGTGCCCACACACTCAACCATTCAGGAATTGGAGAATAGTAGAAAAGGCTAGTTGGTTGAAGTCCTCCGGTCATTCTCCTCCTGCAGATTGGCGTCCTTGAGATATGAGTTTTAATTGTTGTTGGTTTATTGTATAAGGCATCATGAGATATTTAACGATCCTAAAATTTTTATTGTTCCGCTGCGCCACTCTGATACGTTTTTATCGATTTAATTTCCTACAATTGGCATCAGAGACATCTCATGACTATGCCATGTACATAAATTAGACAATTACTTAATCTTTTATTTATGTATGGATTTGATATTTAGAGAGTGGCATTCTAGGATTCCTTTATGTTGTTATCATGTATTATGTATAAAGTATGTGGTTATTTTAATTTATTGAATTATTATAAACATGCTTGTTTATGCCGGTTATGATTTCTTAGAATTTAGAAAAATTGTATCTATGATTTTTTTATGTAACCATGGGAGCAGTTTATTAGCACTGTAACTTTCCCATGGATTTTAATTTTGTCTCTTAGAATTATTATGGTTAGAATTTTTGTACACTGGAAATGGTTTAGGAAATTTTATGTAATTATTCTTGGAGGAGATTGAAGATTGAAGACCGTAATTTATTTTTCCCAAAAGTTAAATTTGATTTGAAGGTTGAAATTTTGATTGTGTGGAAAATTTCAATTTAATTGGGATTCAAATTAATTTTTGGAGATCCTAATTGGTAAATTGGAATATGGTACGAAAATCGAGACACGACCCCTCGGGATAGGCCGTCGGGCCTTGGTGGGGCTGCAGCCTCTGCCCTCAGGCAGGCTGGGCTGCGGCAGCCCCTGTGCAGGCCATAACCACCCACGGCCGCAGGCTTGGCCTACAGCCGAGGGTGGCTGTGGCCTCCCCAAGGCTGGCCGCAGCCTGGGCGTGCAGCCTGTGGCTGCAAGCGCTGCCTGCAGCCTGCCGGCTGCTGCGCCCAGCCTAGGCGTGTAGCCTGGCACTGCAGGCTTGGCCTGCAGCCCGGCAGGGCTACACAAGGGGCGGCCGTGGGCTGCCAGCCCCCCGGGGGCTGGGGGCTACCCACGGCGGCTGCAGCCTCCGGGGTCGGTGGTGCGACGGTTCAAAAATCGAAAAATTTTGATTTTTAAATTTGAGATTTAATTTTAAATCATGTTTAAAAATATGTAATTGAAATTTTGAAATTTTTGAAATTACATATTATTATACATGATGTTTAAAGTTGTTTAAAAATTTGAATTTGAAATTTAAATTTGAAATTCAAATTTGGAATTTGAATTTGAAATTTAAATTTTTAGAATTTAAATTTTAAATGATTCATGGGATGAGAAATAAATGGAGAGGCTACATAAAAATGGATACAAGAAGACGGAACAAAATTCAAGACCCAAAGAATGCTTTGGATGGAATTTTGAAATCTTTATTTTCTTTGTTCTAGGATGGAACCATGGCTTGGTTATTTATCTGTCAATTATTTTTTCTGTGATATGTCATGGATGTACAAATATGTATTGATGGATGTTTTGTATGCATATTTGATAACATGTCATACAGGGTAGGTAAGTGCCGCTCATACTATATTGATTATACATATTTGTCAAAACTTGCATGTTTTTCAAAATATTGAGTAGGAGAAGGTGTCAAACAAAACCCACGGCCTCCATTGTTGATCCATATGTGAAAGAATGATAACGCCTCGCGTCAGTTCTGCCCTGACCATACCCCTCGGTAGGTGTTTACCGCCGCCGGTATACTAGATTGGATCTCCTATGTGGAAAACATGTTCGGGTATGATCCTATTCATGACCACCCTTCGGTGGCTTGGTAGGACGTGGATCGGGCTATGTAAACAATGGTTATATACTTAAGACTCATTTAGTTATTAACCTTCCCTAGAAGCTCAGTTAACTAAACTGTTGGCCAAATAAGCAGTTATTAATATATGTCTTAACCTTGGAGGATTTAAGGTAACATATATTAATTAGACGGGGTCCATGTTCCGGCTATTTGTTTTCATGACCACCCCTCGGTGGCTTGGGGCAATAGGTGCTGAGAATTAATGTTGTAATGCTACATGTTTTTCAAGTTTCATGTAGGAACATACTTGTATATTTTATTTGCTAAATTATCTGTATATTTGCCTGGGCTTTGTAATGATGTCTAGTATAATTTTATTTCAGTTCAAAATGTCACCGACACCCCTCATTTCAATACTTACTGAGAATAAACTGAATGACGATAATTATAAAGATTAGAAAAGAAATCTGTTGATAGTTCTCAGTTGCGAGAGACACAAGTTCTTACTGGACGAACCATGCCCACCAGGGCCCAAACCTGACACATCGCTTGAGGAGGTCCTGGTTGCCTATACTCGTTGGAGAGAGTCCAATGATATAGCTCGATGCTACATGCATGCTAGCATGACGAGTGCTTTACAAAAGCAGCATGAGACTTATCAAGTTGCTAGGGAGATCATAGAAAATCTGGAGGACATGTTCGGAGGCCAAGAAAAGTTAGCTCGACAGTCTGCTATAACCAGTATTATGAACTCTAAGCAAAAGGCAAGTACTCCAGTGAAGGACCATATGATCACTCTAATGGGATTCTTCGCTGAGGCAGCTGAGAACGGAGCTGAGTTGGACTACAACACCCAGATCGAGATGGTGTTCAAAACTCTGTCTAAAGATTTTGTGGGGTTTAAGGCTGCATACAATCTGGCGACAAGGGAGTTAGGACTAACCGAGCTAATGAAGCAACTCCAAGCTTATGAGCCGATGATCAGGGATGGGGATGCGGTCCAACTCAAAGGAGAGGCCAATTTGACGGAATCTTCCAAACCCTCACAGAAGAGGAAGAGGCCAAATAAGAAGCAAGCGGCTTCCAGTTCTTCCAATCCTCCTGTCTCAGATGGGAAGAAGAAGAAGAAGAACAAGAAGCCCAAGGACCCTAAAAAGTCCAAATGCTTTCGTTGTGGGAAGGTAGATCACTTCAAGAAGTCTTGACAGGAAATCCTAGCCACCAAGGGCAAGGAAGGTAAGGAACTTTACTACTTGGAAGCATGTTTGGTGGAAGAATCGAAAGACACTTGGGTCATTGATTCGGGTGCTACTAATCATGTTTGTGTTTCTATGCTGGGGTTCGTGGAAACGAGAAGTCTACATGATAGGAGCCTCTCGTTGCGGACTGGAGACGGTAGCTTGGTGGTGGCTGAGGCAGTGGGAGATATTTACCTATACTTTGATCAATTTAGGTTTATTTTATTGAAAGACTGTATTTATGTTCCTAATTTTAGGAGGAACCTTATATCGGTGGCTTGTTTAATAAAGGATTCTTATTTAGTTTCTTATAGTAAAAGAGTTGATATTCGTAGAAATAAGTCTTTTATCTGTTCTAGATGGATGGATGGAAACCTATATTTGATCAAACCAAAGATGTACTTACTGCTTGACACTGAATTAATAGATAACTCTAAAAGGTTAAAAGTTTCTCACTCTAACAAGGCATATCTTTGGCATTTAAGACTTGGTCATATTAATCAGGATAGGATTCAAATATTGGTGAAAGACGGTCCTCTAGAATCTCTTGAGGAGGTACGTCTTCCTCATTGTGAATCTTGTCTAGAGGGTAAAATGACTAAGAGGTCTTTTAGAGCTAAGGGTACAAGGGCTCGGGAGCTCTTAGAAATTGTGCACACTGACGTATGTGGCCCCATGAACGTCACAGCACGAGGAGGGTTCGAGTATTATGTCTCCTTTATAGACGATTACTTGAGGTATGGATATGTGTATCTGATGCACCACAAGAGCGAAACCTTTGACAAGTTCAAAGAGTATCATGTGGAAGTGGAAAAGCAATTGGATAAATCCATAAAGACACTTCGATCTGATTGAGGTGGTGAATACCTCTCCGATGAATTTTTAGGACATCTTGTAGAGAACGGGATATTATCCCAATTAACTGCACCTGGTACTCCATAACAGAATGGTGTAGCCGAAAGGAGAAACAGGACCTTGTTGGATATGGTACGATCCATGATGAGTTATTCAACGCTGCCATTATCATTTTTGGGATATGCTTTACAAACAGCGTGCTATATTCTGAACCAGGTTCCAAGCAAATCAATTCCCAGAACTCCGTATGAATTGTGGCGTGGCAGGAAGCTCTCCCTTGGACATATGAGAATATGGAGTTGCTCGGCACATGTACTGGATGGTGATGCGAAGAAATTGGAACCAAGATCAGAATTGTACATGTTTGTAAGGTATCCAAAGGGAACTAAAGGAGGTCTGTTCTATAACTCGAAAGAACAAAAAGTCATTATTTCAACCTATGTAATATTCTTGGAGGAAAGTCACATGAATGACTTTAAGTCTCGAAGCAAAGTGGTGTTAGAGGAGTTATCGGGTAAAAGAACTGCTCCACAGATTTCTATCTTGGACCTAAGTCCGAGTTCCGGTGAAAGACCTGCAGACGATCAACAATTTAGGATGCCTCGTCGTAGTGGGAGGGTTTCGAAGAAACCTAATTTCTTCATGTATGATGCTGAGGTATACCAGGCCAAGGCTCATGAGCATGGGGATGATCCAGTCACCTATGATGAAGCTATAAATGATGTTGATTCTAAATCTTGGAAACAGGCTATGAACAATGACATGGATTCTATGAAATCCAACTCTGTTTGGGAACTTGTAGATTTGCCGGATGGGATAAAACCCATTGGATGCAAATGGGTCTACTAAAGAAAGAAGGATGCGGAAGGGAGAGTGGAAACTTTCAAAGCTAGACTGGTTGCAAAGGGGTACACGCAAAAGGCTAGAATCGATTACGATGAAACCTTTTTGCCTGTTGTTATGCTGAAGTCTATCCGTATTCTTCTGTCCGTTGCTGCAGCTCTCGATTACAAGATCTGGCAAATGGATGTCAAGACGACATTCTTGAATGGCCATCTTGAAGAGTGTATCTATATGATACAGCCCGAAGGGTTCATAGCGAAAGGCCAAAAAAAAAAAAAGGAAAGTCTGCAAGTTGCTTAGATCCATTTATGGATTAAAGCAAGCATCCCGCTCATGAAACTAGAGGTTTGATCAAGCGATTAAGACATTTGGTTTTGAGCAGAACGTTGATGAACCCTATGTTTATAAACGTATCAAGGATGGAAAAGTGGTCTTTCTGATACTCTATGTCGATGATATACTACTCATTGGGAATGATGTAGGGAACTTATCATCGGTCAAGCTTTGGTTACACCAACAGTTTGACATGAAGGACTTGGGAGAAGCTAATTATGTTCTAAGCATTCGTCTCTTCAGAGATCGAAAGAACAAAATGATAGCGTTAACTCAAGTTTCATACATAGATAAAATAATTGATAAATATGCAATGCAAAAGGCAAAGAAAGGTACACAACCTTCTATTGCCGGTCTAACTCTTTCATTAGATGACTATCCAAAGACATCAGAAGAAAGAGAGCGTATGAGTAAGGTCCCTTATGCATCCGTTGTGGGTAGCCTTATGTACGCTATACTTTGCACTCACCCGAACATATGTTTTGCAGTAGGTATGGTGAGTCGATATCAAATGAATACTGGAACCAAGCACTGGCAAGCAGTAAAGCATATACTCAAGTATCTTAAGAGAACGAGGGATTATATGCTGGTGTATTCTGGAGGGGACCTAACACCCGTAGGATACACGGACTGAGTCTTCCAGACTTGCAAGGATCCGAGGAAGTCGACATTAGAGGGCACGTGAAGACAGGATTAGTGGATGTATGTAAGATCGCGTCCGAGGACAACATTACCAATCTTTTTACTAAGACTTTGGTGGCTAGAAGCTTTGAGAGGCATGTAGAGGCGATGGGGATGCGTAACATGGCACATCTGCTGGCTTAGGGTAAGTGGGAGATTATTAGGAAATGCCCTAAGTATTAGAGACATTTTGATGTATTTATTTTGAACTGGATAATAAAATTATATATATATAGAGGTTATTCATTACATTGCTATCTGTCCTCATTTTACTTACATGTTAAAGTAAATGTAAGCAAATATAGCTCCCTAACTGCTTGTGTTAAACTGTTAGAACGTTGCATGCAATGGACTTTTGTATGCGAGAAGACAATGTTCTAAAGTTAGCGGTCTAAACTATGGTCTGTAGTCTATGGGGTTAGCTAACTCATGTTAAGACGATTATGTTATCTAAAGCCTTAGAGGGGACGGTTTATCTTGACTGTCTGGAGTATTGACTGCCAAGTAGAGACATAGATATGTTGCTTGGTGGTGACATATTAGACCGGGACTAAAGCGTGATTGATCTACGAAGTCCGCTTTGAGTGGATCGATCTGCTTTTGACGTTCATTGTGCAATAACCTTAATCCTGAGTAGATGGACAGCTTCATATATATGACTTGTGTACTTTGATGTTCCAATGGCTAAAGCGTCTCAGAGGTAGTAAGCTTATAGACCGGTTCGTTGGGTGCATGACTTGTATACGATGAAGGGTACGTTTACAGATATCAGAATTATAGCTCTAATGAGGAGTTAAGAGTATCCTCTTAAAAGCATTATACTGAATGTGAAAATGGACAAGGCCTTGGGTCGTCTATTGGGCGGATGACTTCTTATTCACATATGGTGAATAATCATTTTCTTTATTCGGTAGTATAATGGAACTTTAAGATAGCCTAATCAGTAGTATTAAATGGACTTTGGCCTAAGGCTGATCATGGATATCATATGAGGGTTTTGCATACATGACAAGGTCATTGGACGATAGCTTGTCACAGGCTTACGTAATACGGTATATAAGTGGGAGTTCAGTTTCAAGTTTATAGTGGTGTGACTTTGAAATTAGTGATCATATGATTGAGTTGTTCAGTAAAGAATGATGATCATATGGATTTGTGGGAGTCCGATTATATATGTCAAATTAGTCCCTCTACTAGCTCCACATAATTCCTCAATGTTTGGCAAATTGATTTGTGTATGCTATTAGCTAGTTTATTATGCATGGATGGTGTTGACATAGGATAAGGATGGTCGACAAGATTCTCTCCGGTTGGATTCAGATTTTGTTTTGGATAATGGAGTACACAATTATTCGAACTCCAAATAAAGTTGCCATGATTTTATTTGAGATTGGATTGGAGTTGTAGAAAATTATCCATGAGAACAAGAATTTGAAATACAACCTTTTTGTGGATTTTGAAATTTGAAATTTGAAATTTGAAATTTGAATTTGAAATTTGAATTTGAAATTTAAATTTGAAATTTGAAATTTGAATTTGAAGTTTGAATTTGAAATTTGAAATTCAAATTTTGAATCACAGTCCAAGTGGGATTCGAATTTGTTGTGGTAAATCCACGTGGAATGAAATTCGAATTTGAGTTGGATATGGAGAGGAAAATCTTCTTATAATCCTACTTGAATTTTGAATCCAAATCCTAACCAAATATGGACGAAAATTTTGAGGATTATCCTCAATGATTTTTCGGATTTTTGTGGATAAGGTTCAAGGAAAAATTCAAGTTTCAATCTCAGTTGAATTTAGATTCTCTCCTCCCTGATAATGGCCGAATTTTTGGAGTAAATCTCCTAGGAGATTTTCGGTTATTTTGGATAAGGATGAGATAAGATTCAAGTTTGAAAATCCTAGTGGAATTTTGATTCTCCCTTATCTAAAAGTGATCGAAATTTTGGTGGAGATTTTCACCTTGGATTTTCGGATTTTTTGGTTGAAAAAAGGGAGAGAAAATTCTAGTTAAAATCTTATTTAGATTTGGATTGGAATTATCCTAAAGTGGTCGAATTTATTGTTGGGATTTTCCCCTTAGAAAATTCAGATTTTGTGCTTGTGGATAAGGGAGAATATCTTCTCCTAATCCAATTCGAATTCAGAGAATCACCTCATGCAGATCTATAAATAGAGGTCCTACCACTCCAGTTCTCTCAGACCACAGACTTTCAGGTGAGCAGGCTTATTGTTGCACAACTCACCGTGACAATAAGTTCTTTAGAGATCTGGGTGGTCGGAAGAAGACTAGCAGTGCTAGCATACCGATCGAGGTTCAGAGTGCCCACACACTCAACCATTCGGGAATTGGAGAATAGTAGAGAAGGCTAGTTGGTTGAAGTCCTCTGATCCTTCTTCTCCTGCAGATTGGCATCCTTTGAGGTATGAGTTTAAATTGTTGTTGGTTTATTGTATATGACATCATGAGATATTTAACGATCCTAAAATTTTTATTGTTCCGCTGCGTCACTTTGATACGTTTTTATCGATTTAATTTCCTACAATTCCATCTTACCAAGTAACATGAGAATCTTTCAACACTAAGGATTCCTTCGAACATATAAATCACGAATTACCCAAGCAGCTCTGTGTCTCTAATGGCGCTTTAGCTCTCTAGGGTCTCATTTTAGAAGGGGAAAAAAAATAACAAAAAGAAAGGTATGCAGGGTCCCGTTTTTCAACTCACTTTAGTTTATTCTCTTTATCAACCTTTCTTGAAGTCTAATCTTGCTCTTTTGTTTTCTTCCTATTTTTGCTGGCCAGTTGTTTCTACTGGATTGTTGGTTCAGGGCCTTTTCTTGGATCTAAATCCTTTGCTTTTTATATTCTTATTGCAGGTGGTTGGGCGTAGATGCTGTCTTTTATTTAGTCATTATATTCTCCTCCATTATAGCTGATTCGTTAGCGGAGGTAAAATGGAGGAGAAAGTAGTGGATCCAAGTTTCTCAGAACGCGTGAAACTTTTTCACAATGTGGTGCCAATACATGACGTGGAATATGCGGCTGATTTTGGGAATATGAATCTTGGTTAGGGTGGTCCCAACACCGCCGCCCCCACCCACCCAAAAAAAAAAAAAAAAAGCTTATGAAATAAAAAAAATTCTATAGGGTTTATCCTAGAAACTCTCACAAATACTTTTCTAAAAACGTAAACCAACGAGAAAAAAATTAAAAAAAAAAATCGATAAACGACAAAGTGTTTAGTTCATTTCTAATCATATATATGTATTATGTATGAAACAGAAAAATACCAGTTCATAATGAAAAACGATCTATTCACTTCGCCAATCGCTCGGTATAAAGGAAAGGAGTGGTAAAAAAGTGGAGAAAATGGATTTAAGTCCACAAATAGCTAATCAATCACGATGGTAGTATTGTTGTTTGACTGTTAGACTCCTGGGATGACTTTTAAAATTTCGATGCTACATATGCAATTTTCGTTAATATTCAAAACAAAAATACTTTAAAACATACGTGATGTTAAACATCGTATTTATATAGAAGTCAACTACATAAGCGGATCTCGTAATATGAAATCAAAGTGAATATTAAATATTATTGATATTTTTTAATATTACTCGATCCAATATCTTAGAGGTTTTATCTAACAATCTAAGCATTGATTACACTAGAAATTACACATATTTATTTTTAATAATGATCCCATTTGGTATTGTTTTTGAAGACTTTTTTTAGATTATCAAAGAATTTACAGCAAGTAATTAAGAGTGTTTGACAAATCTTGTTTTTATCTTATAAATTCTCAAAACTACAGCGTAGTGGAATTTGAGAATCAATTCAAAAGTTATTTATGCACATCAGCTTTTACAATTATCATAAAAATTTACTAAAATATCCTAAACTATAAATAATAATTTCAATTTACCTACTTTATTTTTCTGCATAACAAGCAATAAAATTCCATTATATACTATTCGTTCTTATAAATTCTTCTTTCTCTTTAAAATAATTTCAAATTCCCTAAAAGAATTAATTTCAATTATAATTTTATAATTTATATTATTATTATATCTAAAAAATTATTATTATGATTTTATGTGTACAAGAAGATGATAGTAAATATTAAAAGTAATTTTCAAAAAATCTTACCGTTGTAGTTTTACTTTTGCCGTTGAATATTTGCATTTCATAGGATAAAATATTATTGTTGCCATATGTTATTTATGCATCTTGGTGTTAGTAGAAAAATATAATATATCCTTTTTGTTCATTATATGTCTACACAATAATTTTATTCATATTTACCAAACACTTTAAATTCTACTTTTGGTATTCATAACAACATAAAAAAAAAAAAAATTATCAAACACCTACATGCTTTTAAGCATAGTAACTTTGAACTTATGTTAAAAAACAATAACGAAGATCAAGTCTAAAACCATCCAAATTAAGTACAACAAAATCAAAATTCTAGAAGTACTCTTAATCTGATGATCACGATAACGGCGACATGCATAGAAATGGCAATAGGACAAGTTCGGGATAGGATGGGTTTCTTGCCAGCCCCCTTAAGAGAAGAAATACTTCTCGTCCTCGTCTCGTATACCTGTTTGTGTTAGTAGAGCAAGGCAGGGTGGGTTCGGGGGAGTGTTTTTTTGGGACAGGTTCGAGATTTCCCTGTTAACTTGTTTAGAAATACATAGCAAAAAATAATCTAAACAAATTTTAAAAATTATATATAAGGTAATATATATGTACGTGTATGTTCTTCATGTGAAGATAGACAACTTTTTTATATATTTAAATATATGTTAGTTATTGTAATATGCATATAAATATATTTTAAAAAGGCATTATATCTAAATGAGGCAAGAAATAGGCTCGGGGACCCTCGACCAATCCCCTCCTCAAACCTATCATGGGTTATGAAAATCCTCACCATTTATAACCGCCCCTTTTCCTTGTCACATTTAAATCGGGTCACTATGAGTAAACAAGTTAGTAGATAAAATTGTCTTCCCTAAATGTGCATGGTAGTAGGGTATTGATGGCACCAAGGGGCTGTTGGAAATTTGATCACACTCAAACTCTAAACTCTTTATTTTTTTTGAACTTACAACTCAAGTACAACACTCTATTTTTACAAACTCTCAATTTTTCTTCAAACTCTCACTTACTTATAAGAAGCTTTGCTTCTTCACTCTTTGTTTTTCTTCTTTTCTCTCTTGATACAAGATGGAAGAACTCACCCCCTATTTATACTAGTGCCACCTCCTCAAGTAATGGTTAAGATTATGCCAACACATTTTTAATCCAATGGTTACAATTCACTCTCTAGATTTTTCCATCAAAATATCTAGATATTTTCTTGAACACATTCGAGAACTAGTTTCTAGAAGTTGGACATTTATGTTGGGCTTTTGCATATTTATTTTTAAGACCCAATTTCTAAATTAACCCAACAAAATATTTTGGCCCAAATCAAGTTTATTCTTTCAACACCCCGCCTTAAACTTGATTTGTGATGCCAAGTGTATTTCTCAGCCTGAAAAAGTCTTCTTGTTTTAATGGCTTAGTGAAGATGTCCGCAACTTGATCATGAGACCTCACGTACTCAAGTTGCACGTCTTTTCTTGTAATGCACTCTCTTATATAGTGATATCGGGTATTGATGTGTTTGCTTCGATCATGGAAGACTAGATTCTTTGCCAAAGCAATTGCTGACTTGTTATCAACGCAAATCTCTGTTGGCTCTTCTTGTGATGTACTTAATTCTCTCAGCAAATTTCTTAACCACATTGCATGACTGACACATGAAGTAGCTGCCATATACTCAGCTTCGCATGTTGAAAGAGTAACAATTGGTTGCTTCTTTGACATCCAAGTGAAGGTGGTATCTCCTATGAAAAACACGAAACTAGTTGTGCTCTTTCAATTGTCATTATCTCCAGCCCAATTACTATCACTGTATCCAACAAGTTGTAATCATTTGAAACTGGATAAAACAAGCTAAAGTTGATTGTACCTTTGAGGTATCGGAGAATTCTCTTTGTAGCCTTGAAGTGTGTCGTTGTTAGAGTTTCCATGTAGCGACTCATGAGTCCAGTTGCATAAAGAATATCGGGCCTCATACACGTTAAATATCGCAGACATCCAACTAGGCTTTTAAAGAGTGTCGGATCCACCTTTTTAGCATCATCATCTTTGAATAGCTTGATTACACATTTCGCTAGTGTGCTTACTGGGTTGCAATCATTCATCTTGAATTTCTTAAGAATCTCTTTTATATAGCTTTCTTGGGAGATGAAAATTCCTTCTTCCTCTTGCTTAACTTTGATGCCGAGGTAGTATGCCATCAATCCAATGTCTGTCATCTTAAGCTGTTTTGCCATTGTCTTCTTGAAGTCTTCAAACATTTTTGGATAACTTCCGGTGAAGATCAAATCATCCACATATAAACAAACGATTGAAATGTCTCCATTTTTCACTTTGACATAGAGAGAGTGCTCGTGAGGACATTTGATAAAGTCATTCTCTTTGAAGTACTTATTGATGCTGCTGTTCCATGCTCTTGGTGCCTACTTCAATCCATAGAGAGCTTTCTTCAACTTCAACACTTTGTCTTCTTGTCCTAGAACCTCATAGCCTGATGGCTGTTGAATGTAGACTTCTTCTTCGAGAACTTCATTTAGAAATGATGACTTTACATCCATTTAATGTATCTTCCACTTATTTTGAGCTGCCAAAGAAATGATTAGTCTGATAGTTTCCAATCGAGCGACAGGAGCAAATACCTCATCGTAATCAATTCTAGCTTTTTAGCTATAGCCTTTAGCGACGAGTCTTGCTTTGTATCTTTCAACATCTCCATTAGCATTCTTCTTTGCCTTGTACACCCATTTAACTCTAATAGCCTTATATCCTTTTAGAAGTAAAGTGAGTTCCCATGTGTCATTTTTTTCGATGGCCTTGATTTCTTCATCCATTGCAATTCTCCATTTTTCATCTTGCATAGCTTCTTGAAAGTTTACTGGCTCACAATCGGCAAACAGGCAAAATAAGGTGAGATTTTCAAGTCTATCAGACACTTCATTGAGATCCTCGAGACTTTTTGTACGTTCTTCATTTCTTTCAGTTAGGAAGGATGGTGGTGAGTTTCCATCATCAATTGTCGTCGGTGAAGCGGGTGGTGTAGTAGGCTCTTCTGTTGGTTACTCCATCGTTCTTGATTGTTCTTCTTCATAAAATTCAGGACCGAAATTGAAGTCATCTATGTGAGATCCAAAATCCCATTCTCCTTCTTCATCAAATACTATGTCTCGGCTAATCACAACCTTTCTGCTATTAGGGTTGTATAACTTGTAGCCTTTGGAATTGGTGTCATAGCCAATGAAGATAAACTTCTCACTTTTGTCATCCAGCTTACCTCTTTGCTCATCTGGTATATGCACGTGAGCTATGCTTCCAAAGACTCTTAGATGAGAGATACCTGGCTTTCTTCCACTCCATGCTTCTTATGGTGTCTTGCCCCATACACTTCTTGTTGGAGAACGATTTGACAGATACACAGCACAAGCCACTGCTTTCACCCAAAATTCTTTTGGCACTCTTTTACTCTTAAGCATACTTCGAGCCATGTTGAGGATGGTTCTATTTTTTCTTTCTGTAACGCCATTTTGTTGGGGGGATCTTGGAACAGTGAAGGATCGTCGA